>CM070684.1:27364556-28846223 GCA_036346265.1 Melocanna baccifera | reverse complement strand
CGACCTGCACGCCGCCCTGGCGAATGGGGATTCTTGGTGACACCATGATATAAGTTTCGGTAAGGCATGGCCTTAGCATTTGATAGGATTCTCGCCGGGATTATTTTTCGTCATTCTTGGTGATGAAGCCTATTTTTCTTCCTAGGATTTTTTTCGTGCTTCTCAACATTCTTGCCTCCTTAGTTCCTGTTAAATTGTTAAGCTTTGTTTGGTGATTTTGTATTCAAGGTTGCTATTGTGTTAGTTTCCATTCTAGAAGTTGTTGTTAAGGGGACCGAGAATGCTTATCCATTGTCTGAAGAACATTCAGGTCTTTTTTCCTTCATATTATTGTTCTGATGCAGATGCAATGTAGTTGTTGAATGCTTTTTTTTTTATCATTTTCCCAGTCCAAGTTTTAAGCTTGTTAAGCCATCCTTTGTTCTACTCATTGTTGTTATCTCTGTTCGAACTAAATAAATTACTTTAGTTCCTGTAGCTCTGACAGTGTTGTTTGCCTGGCTTGCCATGTGGTAAAAGTTGAAATGTATTTCATCGAATTACAAGCTATTGTCTCTTACCACCAGAACTTTAGGTGATAAAGGGTCTGTTCTTTTCAGCTTCTTAAAATGGCTTTTAGCTTTTACTACAATTTCTAACTTTCAAACTGAGTATTTGTTTTAAGATGGAGTCTACAAGTTAATTATAGTACACGTTAAAAGCCCAACATCTGTACCATCCAAAATTACAAACGAGTATCTCTCTCTGTGTAATCTCTGTCGTAAACAGCTAAAATTTAAAAATTTCAACCAAAAACTATAAGTCGCAACTAAAAAGAACAGGCCTTAGTTGGGTTTGACAATCAGGGAATGAAAGCTACAAATTTCATTATGGTGAATTTTATAGGTAGATTAAGACATGCTCAATAGATCAAGTAGTGTACAGTAGTGTAGCCTATACTTTGAGAAACTGCAATTCCTAGATGAAATTTGTGAACAGACTTCAGCATAATTATACATGTGATTATGGGGGATATTCTTTTGTGTTATGCCTGATGTCTTTTGTTTGCGCTTTTTTATATGGCAGCAGACGATGGAGATGTTGACGCGGATGGTACGTACGGTTTTATGCCCAGGAAGCTATTTAAGAGTCCGCTTCAAGAGACCATCCCATTTCGACGTTTAGCTTTTTGACTTTTGGAAAAGTCAGAAGCCAAAAATTTAAAAAGAATAGGCCCTATATGTATAGCAAAATGGTGAATCTCGGCTATTTTTGTTCTTATTTCACCCTTGCCATTAGTATCGACATCTCCTTCATTTGTCGTCATTTTTAAAAAACATAATATAAATCATCGGTCGTAGGAAAAATGAATGGCAAAAGGACATCATATCTTGCATATGCAGCTAGCGCTGCATGTAGCTGGAGTCGTTGTGGACCGATCGACGCTCATGATTTCGTTTAACCTGAGCAAAGCAGACATAACACGTGCTTTACCGCTCTGCGTATGTGCGCAAAGTCAGCAGTAGACATCATGTATCTCTTGCATTAACTTCGTTTCAAATCAAGAAGATATCTCCTGGATTGATGTTCGAGATAGATTGAGAGGCATACGCAACATATGATGTCCTGTGCTAGCTATGACACTGAATTTTCTTTGTGTGTGTATATATATATATGTATACATGTGTCTTCTTAATTTGTTTATGGCTAGCAGTACAAAGATTTTAACGGCAGTACGTTAGTACTAATGTATCACATACAGAAGTAAACAATGTGAATGCTAGTATTAACTGCTACACACACATACATATATACATACATATAAAAATACATTATACTATCAGGTGTAGTTACTCCTATCTATAATATACCATCTAAATAAACTTAACACACTCTTTTATCATATTAGAGATACTCATATGCTAATTATAAGATACTTCAATGCAACCACATGAAAAATTGTAAGGGAGCATATAGTTTTAGGCATATTTTGCCAATACCATTATATTCGTATATAAAAATAAGTATGCTAAAATAATTATATATACCACCTTAAAAAAGTATACATACCACCTAGATGATCTTATATACTATGCATATATATATATATATATATATATATATATATATATGTGTGTGTGTGTGTGTGTGTGTATATATATGTATGTGTATATGTATACGTACACATGTATACATATATGTATATATACATATATAGATATACATACGTGTATGTATGCGTGTGTAGTATGTATGCATGCACGTGTGTGTGTATGTATGCGTGTATGTGTATGTATGCGTGTGTATGTATGTATGTGTGTGTATGTATGTATGTATGCGTGTGTGTGTATGTAAAATAGGTATTTACCTTAGGTATCGCGTGTGAATTTTTTTAATATTGAGTTTACTAATTTAAACTTATTTGAACTACAGTTACCTTTTTATAATAGCCTAATTATAGGCATGTGCTGATTTTATATAAAAAACATTATTATAGATAGGTATATGCTCTAAAATTAAAATTTTAAAAAATATATCCAAATTTAAGTTGAATTCATACATTTAAAATAATGGTGCGTAGATACCATGGTGTCCTATTTTGACGATATATATATAGAAAAACTCTTTTCTATACCCAGGTGTAATTATACCTTATGTCGTATCTTATATCGTAGGAAGTATCTCACGTAATGGAGAGTATGTACGTGCAGTATACGAGTATTTAAGATTATCTAGGTGGTATGAACATATACCGATTTCAATTAATTTTATTTAAAATTTAAATTTTTATTTAAAATTTTCGACCCAAAAACTATTAAAATTGTTCACAAATCGATCAACCAGATCCTACCGGACCCGTTAAAAATTTAAAACCGATTTTGTTTCCGTGGCTCCACCTCATAATCTTTTTTCCCGTTGATTGGCCTTTAATTAATTCACAGATAAAAAACGCGGCCTCCTTTTCTAGATTCGCGCACATCGATACATATCTCCTCAACAGCGACGACTGGAGCCGCAATCGAGATGGAGCGCCCACCTCTCTCTCTCTCTCTCTCTCTCTCTCTTCGCCTTGCCTGTGTCGTAATATTATATCATACCCCACGTACGGTTATATAAGGCAGCCCTCCTGCCCCTTTTCTTCCCAGCCTCAAACCAAGAACAAATGTCGCTTCTTGTTCCTTCCAGCTCCTAGCAAGGAGCACCCTCTCCTCTTGTGGCAAAGAAATTAGGTGGGGGTTCGCTTTGCCGTCTTTTCGGAGGTTTAGCATGGAGCGCGCGGGCGCGGGGAAGGGTTTAAGGGGTGGCGGTGCTGCGGCGGAGGACGACGGCGAGAAATGGGTGCTCGACTCGTCAGTGGATCACCGCCGGAGGCCGCCCCTCCGCGCAGCCACCGGGTCCTGGAAGGCTGCGATGTTCATCATCTGTGAGTCGAGATTGAGTTCTATGCGTTGGCTAGTTCTTTTACAAGTTTTTTTTTCTGTTGATGTATGGTCTTAATTGCAGGTTAATTGATTGCTTTGTTTTTTTTGTTTTGTTTCCTTTTTGGCAATGAAGTCATCGAGTTTAGCGAGAGGTTGAGCTACTTTGGGCTGGCGACGAGCTTGATGATATACCTCACCAAGGTGCTCCAGGAGGAGATGGAGGTCGCGGCCAAGAATGTCAACTACTGGATGGGCGTTACCACCTTGATGCCTTTGCTCGGCGGTTTCCTAGCCGACGGCTACCTCGGGAGGTTTTCCGCTGTCCTCTGCTCCACTCTCGTCTACCTTGCGGTGAGCTCAGCGAGCGCTCTCTCTCTCTCTCTCTCTCTCTCTCTCTCTCTCTCGCTCTGCATGCATTGCATAATGCGCATACATGTAGTATTTGATTAGTTCTACGTCAGTCGTCAGGTGCTTGAGGCCTCACGTGTGGTGATCCCCCTCTGCAGGGTTTGATCCTCCTGGCGATATCGCAGTTGACCCCGAGCCTAAAACCAAGCCATTCCTTACATCTCCATGAGACGTTGTTTTTCCTAGGTATATATCTGGTATCCATAGGCACCGGTGGGCACAAGCCAGCTCTGGAAAGCTTCGGCGCCGACCAGTTCGACGACAGCCACGCGACGGAGCGGGTGCAGAAGATGTCTTTCTTCAACTGGTGGAGCTGCGCCCTCTGCTCCGGCATCTTGCTCGGCGTCACGCTGATTGTCTACATCCAGGAGAAGATAGGCTGGGGCATCGCCAACATCGTGCTTGCCGCCGTCATGGGCGCCTCGCTCGTGGTTTTCCTCGCCGGACGGCGGGCCTACCGGTACAGGGTGCCGGAGGGAAGCCCATTGACGCCATTGCTGCAGGTCGTCGTCGCCGCCGTCAGGAAGAGGCACCTCGAGTTACCCGCGGACGCCAACGAGCTATTCGAGATCAAGCCACAGAATGTCAAGAAGAGGCTGCTCTGCCATACCGAGCAACTTAGGTGAGCACTAACGTTCCTTTCACTGCCACTTTCTATTTGGAGAATTGCTATACAATATTTATATATTTTTTAGAATCAAATTAGTTAGATTTAAGATATTATATCTTCATCCAATGGATCCCTTTATACCCCTTTCAACATCCTACATTCTAACTGATTTAAGTGCAAAAAAAAAATACAAATGTTATATAAACAATCCCTTCTTTTTGCACAAAGTGATCGATCGTGAAATGCAATTAGCAGTGAGAATGACTGGTGATTGCGGTTTCAGTTTATCCTATGCATCCAATTTTGCTGCTCCCGAATGAACAAATCATTAGGAAATCTTGCAAAAGCAAAAGAAAGTAGTACACACAGTAACCATCCTTATATTACGTACCCACGTCATGATCAAGATCTTGTTGATCTTGTTGCGGACTAACCATGCATGTATGTACATGATGATGTGGTAGGTTTCTTGACAAGGCGGCCATAGTGGAGAACGGGGGCGCCGGCGGCGAGAGGCGCGGCCGATGGTGGCTGGCTACGGTGACGCAGGTGGAGGAGACGAAGCTGGTGTTGGCCATGGTGCCCATCTGGCTGGCCACACTCCCGTTCGGCATCACGGCGGCGCAGGTGTCGACCTTCTTCATCAAGCAGGGCAGCGCGATGGACCGGCGTCTCGGGCCGCACATCGTGCTCCCACCTGCGTCCGTCTTCGCCCTGGCCTCCATCGGCATGATCATCGCCGTGGCGGTGTACGACAAGGTCCTGGAGCCGTACCTGCGGCGCGTGACGGGGGACGAGCGCGGGATGAGCATCCTGAAGCGCATCGGCGTCGGCATCGCGTTCGGGATCGTGGCCATGGCTGTGGCGGCCGCCGTCGAGAGGCGGCGCCTCAGCTCCGCCGCGCCGGCGTCCATGTCGGTGTTCTGGCTGGTGCCGCAGTTCATGCTGATGGGCGTCGGCGACGGGTTCGCGCTCGTGGGGCTCCAGGAGTACTTCTACGACCAGGTCCCGGACAACATGCGCAGCCTGGGCATCGGGCTGTACCTGAGCGTGATCGGCGCCGGCAGCTTCCTGAGCAGCCTGGTGATCACGGCGGCGGACCGCGTGAGCTCGCGCGGTGGGCGAGCGGGGTGGTTCGGCAAGGACCTGAGCCGCAGCAGGCTGGACCTCTTCTACTGGCTGCTCGCCTGCCTCGGCGCGGTCAACCTCGCCTTCTACATGGTCGTCGCCACCAGGTACTCGTACAAGGCCGTCAAGGCCGCCAGGGTCGTCGACGAGAAGGGCAGCGCGGGTGATGTCGAGTGCGCCACCGCTTCCGCTGGTTACTAACCAACGTGGCCTAGCTAAGCTAGAATGGAAATGCATGTCGCTACATAAACGGTACCAGATTACATGTATGCATGCTAAATTGTAGAATTTTCAGTAAGGATTAAGGGATATTATATGTATGTTTGTTTTCTGGAAGCCGATCGAGCTGCGTGTTGTGGGGCGCACAAGTGATGTTTCGTTTCATGGTGTAACAGTATTAATCATTAGAAAAACAATTTGGTCATGTTTAATGCAATTAAGTAATGACCTTTTTGGCTTCTCTCAAAAAGTAAAACGTTGCAATAGGATAGTCTCTTGAAACAGATTTTTTAAACGATATTTTGACCATAAAATCATGTATACTATTTACATTGGTATCTCTATCATTTGCTACCATGTTAAAAAATATAAATAAAAATTATCAACCATAATAAAAAAACATTAACCGTAGTCAAAGTAGACCCCAAAGTATGCTACTACAGACAAATGGCGATAGAGAGCACAGCTGCAGCTGCAGAGTTCGATATTTTTGAGTAGTTCGACTCACTTGGGCAGGAAATGCCCATGTTAAGCCCATCAACGGGATATTTGGGCCTAAACCCGGTTAAGTGGGACAAAGGAGGCCCGGCCTGGTAGGGTTGGGCTTGCGCACGAAGTTAGCCCATTAAGGTCACTCCTCTAGCCCATCACGGGAGTCCACGTGGCTTGGGCTGACTATCGTATATCTCTAGCCCAAATCTGCAGTCCTACCTCAGAAACGCATGCAATTGAATTGAAATGAGTTCCGTTTCTTGACTTCATTATTTATATAGCATTCGTTTTGCATTTCAATGCATTTGATTGGAGAAAATCTACAATGGATTTAAGACTTGGATTGGAGTAACTGAATAATCACATGCAAATCCTTGGTGATCGGGAGCTTAATCAAATTAAAGCAATCACATGCACTGACTAAACAGTGAGTAATCCCAGGTACAAGTATGCGGTTGTGTATATTGCTGTAGCCAGGCTAAAAAAAGTTTCCGATTGGATTCCTTGGGTGTTGGCATAATTTCAATATGTGCATCGTTCTGTAAAAAAAGAAGAAGCAAGAAACAAACTACACATGTGATATACATGCAGCTGGTGTTTCAAACAGTAGCAAAAGTAATTCCCATTATACCCTTGTGGTGGAATCGTGCCAAGAATATCCTTCCAAATGTTCAGATCAAGTCCATTTTTTACGTGCCAATGGCAGGTCAAGTCAATTTACGGCCTCGCTCAAGGCTGCGTTGAGCTATCGCGGTGAGCTTTTTTTTCATTGTTTATTTTTTTTTTGTTTTTCTGATTTTTTTTTAATTTTAGGTTTTTTGTTTTTTTCTTTTTTTCTGTATTCCTTTGTATTGTTCATGATATGTTAACATATTTTTTCTATTTTAAAATTTAATTATGTTAAATAAGTTAACTTAATTATAATAAAAAATAAATCATCGTTATTGTGAACATCGACTAATGTGTGCATTCTATAAGCAGCATTGTTAGCAACATAGTAAAAACAGTAAAACGGGCTTTCTCACTCACAACACGTGCACGGGAGGTTGCGTACACCATGACCGGCACAGGGGATCCCAATCGGCACTGCACGCTAGAGCAATTTCCGCGTGTCCCATAATAGTAGTGGTAGTGGCTTCCTTGATCTTATCCATAGAGTGACTCATTTCCCCGTGTGAATGGCTGCAAAACTTATCAATTAAATCTTGGGATATTTTGCTCATAACCCCTATGTCGTCGATATTAAGCTTGCGTCATGCAAACACCTCCATTAAATACAGGTCCTGGTCTGATAGCGCATGCACAAATACCCGCATACAGGTGCCGGTTTGCTTTAGAAACTTTCATTGTGTTTCATCTTTCAATGGAACTACATGCGTAGCATTTTCACAAAATTTGTGTACCAGGATTTTATAGTTATCTTATCTAGAAAGTAATTTTGACATATATAAGATATAATATTATATTCAAAATATGAATATGATATATATTGATACCCATCTAGTTCAAACATATGCAAAAGAATACATATTTTATGTTCAACACTATAATATATAAACAAAAGATGGTATATTTTGAAGCCTTAGTGGTTCTTCACGGGACCCATGGGAGGAGTTTGTTCCCTCCCCCGCCCCGCTAGGACAGCAGGGCCTCAACCTCACCCCACAGAGGTGTTTGAATTGCCATTCCTAGCTATAGGGTCAGTTTTTTAGGTTGTGGTTTTGACTTTTGGTTTATGGTTTTTGTATTCTAACTGTTTGTAAGAGGTAGTACACAGAGAAAATTAGTCGTATACGATTTTTTACCGATATAGCTGAACCTGAAGCAATGTCTATTACAATCTATCTGTAAACTCCGTCTTAAAAATACATTATTTAAAAATTAATTACTGTAGCAAGAGAAGTCAAAAATCAAAACATAAATGCACATGACCCCACTCATAGTTTGTGGCATTGCTTAGGGTACAAATTTAGGAGTTAAAAAGCTAGTATCTGTATGAATATATGCTATATGCCGTATTCATCTACAATTTTGGGAAAGGGCATGGACCATCCTACAAAAAGCAGGAGATTGGTAAGTAGCCCTGCAATTTTATTACAGTACAAGGTCTCCCCTCCTACAGTCTTCTTTAGGCCCCGCTCAGCGATTGAACGCTGGCGTTGGGTGGGGGCGATAAAAGTGCTGACGTCTGCCTGTCTCATGTTTTTTTGCATCGTTCGCTTTAGATTAGTGTGTCGTTTTTATTTTTAAATTTTTTAAAATTTAATTATACTCAATAAACTAACTCAGCTACAGTATTTTTTCAGCCAGCTACAATGTTTTTTCAGTAAAAACCAAAAGCCATCGCTATTCCAATCACCCCCTTAAATGGGCAGGGGGCACACAGCTTTGTCCGAGTCAGGTGCCCTCCTATACGCCTCACCTCATTTGGCCTAGGTTTCTAACTTCTATTTTATTTTTTATAATTTTTTTGGTATTTTTTATTTTTTTATCAGTTTTTTATTTATTTATATTATATATAATAAGCTAACATATTTTTATTTTTTAAAATTAATTATATTAAATAAGTTACTGTCTATAATATAATTTTAGTTATAAATTACTAAATTTTAGTCGAGTGACCTCCTAATATGACTTCTATTAGCCGCGTACAATTGGATAGCAACTCATCCTAACCCGGACAACTAGAGAAAACGAAAGGGAAGAGGGAGATGAGAAGGCAGGTGGTGTTGGTGACCCTTTGTTGTTCTTGCCGTTGTCGCAGCTCTGCCCCTTACCGAATCCAGCGGTAGGCACCACCACTCCCATGTCCAGAGCAAAGGTATGAGTCGTCCCCCAATTCTTTTTTTTTTTGCAAGTAAAAAAATCAAGATCTTTCTTTAGGTGACTAATTCGAGGTGAAAATTGAATTTTTTTTGGGTTGCTGGGCATGGAGAAGGGGAGCTAGCGGCGAAGGGGGGAGGAAGGCGAGGGCGTGGCCGTGCTGCGACAACTACAACTGTGTCAAGTGCAGCCTTAGCGTCGACCCGCCCGTCTACCGGTGCATGGACCGTGTCCCCAACTTCTGCCAACGCCGATGCACCGCCGCCGCCGCCCACTGACCGGCTGGCCGACCAGCCAACTGACCCGCCCACCGCCACTAGCCACTTCTTGTTTGGCGGCTTGTCTGATCTGTGACTTTGTAACTTGTGTGATTTTTCCTTGCCTATTTCCCATGTAAAGCTAAAGAGGTAGTAGAATCTGCTGCTGATTGGAGTTGGTTTGTTTATGCAAATCAATCTCCGATTCTCATCAACTGCGACGCGCGTGTCGTTATCATCGAACATGACATTAGCCAACAGATTATTAGTCAGATAAGAACTCTATCTTATCAAATAACAAGCTATATCATTGCAGCGGAATAATAAGTAGATATGGTATACTTTTATTACAATATTATTGTCACGTAGAACATAAGTCTTTAATACACCGTTTTTTATTAACAATGATCTTACAAAAATATTACAAAAGTTTTAATATATGCTCTAATGATACAAGTATTGGATACAATTATTTAAACATCCTAGCCGTATTGCATGGTATAGTTCAGAATAGGTTAGATTTGCGTATCGTTTTGATTACAGATTGAATGCATATGGTGCACTCAGGTTTAAATCTAGTGTTTCTTGTCATAACAAACCCTGTTTGGTATACAGGTTCAGAAACAAACAAATAAAGGGCCAATACAAAAGTCTGTCGAGCTTTCAGTACTAATGGGCAAATGTTCGGAATCTAGGTTCTTGTTCCCTGCCTTGGGGGCTCTCCTTTTCGGCTATGACATTGGCACAACCTCGGGAGCATCTATATCTTTGCAGGTCATTCCCTATTTTGGTTGTTTTGCAAGTTCCTGTAGTTGATATTCACTCTCACAGGGTTGCTTCCTCTTCATTCTTCAGTCAGCTGATCTCAGTGGCACCACTTGGTTCGGTCTCTCATCTGTGCAGCTAGGGCTTGTGGTAATCCTTTGGGAGATTTCCATGCTTCATAAGCTTCCGCTTCACCTTCCCAAGCAAGAACATTGTTATGCTTAATGAGCTTATTGTCATTTTATTTAGGCAAGTGGTTCACTTTATGGTGCTCTTGGTGGCTTCATCCTTGCATACTGCATTGCAGATTCTCTAGGTGATTTCAAACTTTAGTGTGCTTCAGTTTTCCTTATTGTATATTATTTGACAAGGAAGCAACTTAGCTGCTACGACCATCTTGGTGCAGGAAGAAGAATAGAATTAGTCACAGCAGCTGCATTATATATTTTCGGTGCTTTGGTCACTGGATTTGCCCCTAATTTTGTAGTTCTGATCATAGGTCGTCTCCTTTATGGCATATGTATTGATTTGGTGAGTACCAAGCACAACTGTTTCTTGTAAATATGAATATGTGCATAGTGTGAGTGGCTCATTCCTCCACGTACAGGCATCGGCATTAGTAATCTATGATTTAAAACAGTTCCTTGTTAACTATGGTATTCACTGTTCTATGTCATGATGTCCGGTCAGATTCGTCTGATTCACTATTAATTACCAAAGTGTGACACCGTAAAACAAATCTGATACCAATGTAGCATGATGACTACGTTTTGACTGAATTAATTATAATGTAAGTAGAAAGAATTCATGCATGTGTTTGATCATTCTAGATGTGGCAATATTTTGACCCTTGGAGTATAATCTTATCATGCATATATAGACAAATCAACTTAGTTGATGAAATGGCTACTTCTCAGGGCAGTGCAAGGAAAGGACTCTGGATGATTAAAAAAAAAGGCAATTCATGCCCTGAGAAGACCGAGGGGCTGCTCAGCAAGTGACAAGGTTTTGGCAGATGAAATTGATGATACCCTTGTCTCTATTAAGGCTGCCTATGCAGAACAAGAATTTGAAGGAAATATTTGGGAGATATTTAGTGAGCTAGCTTGAAGGCCTTCATCATTGGAGGAGGGCTTGTCCTCTTCCAGCAGGTCTTTGTCCTCTTCAATCCACTTATATGCAACTCGAATTTAAAATCTGGCCATGTTTTGATCGTCCTATTAAATTTGAAATTATTTGCCCTTTAAAGTAAAGTGAAATGTCCTTGTTTATAATATATTTCCTTCTCTGAACTAGACTTTTTTTGCTTTTGAAGTTATTTTTCTCATATTTGAGATTCTTTACTAGAATTTATTGGGGCAGTCCCTAGTACTAGTAGAAAAATTCAACAAAACTAATTGTCTATTCATTTCATGCTATTTGGACCTTTTTTAATTTTCAAAAGATTGATGAAACTTACTTCTTTTTTAGTGTTTATGGACTTAATGCATTGATGTTATCAAGTAAGCAAAACTCTTATTTGGCAGATAACAGGCAAGCTGAGTGTCTATGCAACTTTAATTCTTCAGGTACCTTTGTTTTGCTTGGAATTGTTCAAATAGGACAAATCGAAGTAGGAATATTAGTTTGTCATATTGCTGGATTGCTTTGAGCCTTTGATGCATATAATTCAATTTCTCCATGTTCTATACTTCTGTAGATTGCTGGGTTTGCAGCTGCATCTGATGCTGCCAGTGTCTCAATTTTGATTGGGCTGTTAAAGGTAATGCTAAGGAGCTAGATTGTTACTAGAGTATAGAGTATGTTAGCTATTTTTTTTGTATCAGGACATATAAGTAGAAATGCTGAGCTTTCGCTTTCTTTTATTCTTCAAAGATGTGTGATAGTCCATCTATTTACCTATTTGATCACATAGTCCCACTTGATGTAGATACTATATACTATTTTATGTATTATTCTTAGTCACTCTCTAAATTACAACTAGATACTTAAGAACCATTCTGACTTTGTTCAAGTTACATCAGACATACGGCCCCGCTCGTTTTGGCGGTGGCTTCTGACTTTTGTTTTTATTTCACTATTCCTTAACTTCGTCTTTTTTTGGTTTTTTAGGGGTTTTTTTGCCTTTTTTCCCCGTATTCCCTTGCATTGTCTGTGATAGGCTAACATGTTTTTTTTTCTATTTTTAAATTTAATTACGCTAAATAAATCACCTCAGCTACAGTGAAAAATAAGTCAGCTACAGTGAAAAAATCATAAACCATCGCCATTCTGAGTGTCCCCATAAACATCAGTACAAGGTAGATTCTGAATAAATTGCCCTTTATGCTTTCTATAACCTGGAAATGCAGGCTGTTTCCCTGTTTCTACTAGCAGCTTACTACAAGATTCTGAACAGCTTCCCTTTTGTTGCTCTTGGTGCTTTACTTCTATATGTCGGCTCTTACCAGGTTGGTGCTTTACTTCTGTAGGGGATTGAGATGTCTATGACTAGTACAAGAAATAGAGATGTCCTTGTGTTTCAGGTGCTGTTTGGTCCAATAAGTCGGCTAATGGTCTCTGAGATCTCCCACTCGAACAAGAGGAGGGGAATCAGCCTTGCAATACTTACAAACGAATTCAGCTTCTGTTTTTTTTTTTTTTTGCATTTCGGCTTATTTAAGTCAGAAGGCACTTAGAACGCGTTGGATTTTAATTTCGGTTTATTTTTGTTTTTTGACTTTTCTTTTTTTTTCTTTTATTTCTTTGCATTGTCTGTAACATATAACGGTTTTTTTATATTTTTTCTTATTTTTTAACTTTTTTAATTGAATGATACAGAAAAAACTAACAACAGCTATGTATAATTTTAGCCAAAAGCATTGGTGACATTTGTGTTTTCACCCTTGCAGGTATTGCTACTCAAATTATTACCCCCTAGCAGACATTTCACGATATTCTAACCTCATCAATTGGACACCCTAAATCTTATGTGAACAACTGAACATATCCATATATAGTTGATGAGCTCTAGGAATTTTGCCCCGGCAATAACACAACCTGCAAAAGAAATAGAAAAAATTACTATTTAGTATTGTTGCACGTTTTGCAAAAATTCAACCTCTTCTCCAGTCCGGACTCTGGATAGTGTATTTTGGCTTCCTACTGTAAATACTGCTACCAGTTGCTTGTTCACAAATATATGAACAAACAGAACTCAAGTGCCATTTTTTGCTACAGGAATTCCTTTGGGCCAGCCAACATATTTCTTCTTTTTGGAGCCATATCGTTGCTTTCCCTCGTGTTTGTCATCCTCAATGTTCCAGAGACAAAAGGCCTGAACTTGGAGGAGATTGAATCTAAGATCGTGAAGTATGGTGCCAAGGCTATACTTCGAAGTGCAAACCAGGAAGTTCGTTGGTACTCCCTAGTCTCTACCTCGCCGTTCGCAGGATGGGAGATTGAGGGTGTGGTACAGTTTCGTCAGATACACTTGATAGATCTCGGTGTAAAGTTGTTCTGCCGATTTTATTTTGTGTAATTAATATAGTTGTACATGCATCTGTAGCTCTATCAATCATAACCACGCTCCGGTTGTTCCTATGTTCCTATATTCACCATAGCGAGCTGAGCTTTCATATATGCTCTTATGTTCACTGATGCTTGGTCCTCCAGATGACATCATGATAAGAAAGAATCCAATCATTCTAGAAAGATAAGCAAGAATGTGGAGAGAGAATAGACAAGCCCCACGGACCAGATGGTAGATCTGCACCCAGAATTCCTCAAGTGTAAATGTTGCTTGCTTACAGTGCAGCCCTGTCCAGTCCATTCAATCCTTCCTTGCATCTTCCACGCTCTGGAAGAAGTCAGTAAGCTTGTGTCGATATTTTTTAGGTTATGGTTTATAGTTTTTTGTTGTAGTACAAGTGCTCATATAAAGGAACTAAAAATCGATAAATAATTTTTAAAAAAATTATCTTGATAAATTGTTTTAAAACGATGATACCATTTTATTTATTTGCTCGAGGAAAGATAAAAGACGCATCATCAATACCAAAGGACTGACCATATGTTACGTGATAGTAAGGTTAACCCGACGAAAGTCTCTGCACTCCAACCAAGCAGAATTCAGAAAACAAGAGACAAGGAAATAACACGATATAAATGTTCGTGCCAACTTGAATGCATGCATCAACCAGGCATTGACTCGCCAGGTTTCTGAATTTTTCTTCGTTCTTGTTTTTGGAAGACAGGCAAGTCTGAAATGAATGAGAATAGATGGACGGACTGACTGACCAACCAACGAACACGGTACCTTCAGTCCCGGCACAGCTTGAACCGCCGTCTGCCTTATTGTCTGTTCTAAATGCTTTTAGCTTTGATTCTTTTTTATTTTTAACTTATTTAAGTTAAAATTCATTTAGAACATATTAGATTTTAATTTTAATTATGTTAGTTTTTTTCTTTTTGCTTTTTTTCTTTTCCTCCTTATTACTTTGCATTGCCTATGACGATATAGTATTTTTTTTATTAAATGATTCAAAAAAATAATAGTCGTTATAATACAATTTTAGCTCAAAGCGAAGCTTAAGCTTTTTAGAGGAGGTATTCGTGTCAGCTTCTCTGCTCTACATGTGTTTCCTGACTGGCCATGGCTGTTGCGTTGTATACTGTTGCAGCCATGGGCCTCACATGCCAGTGCCTACTTGTGCTGAGCTGAGTCCCCCCTCGCTTCATCACCCCGTGATCCGATCTGCTTTCGACGCTTCGGATCTCAGGATCTGATCCCTACTTGTTTTGTATCTAGTGTACTATGTCAGAAACGTAAAACTTCTTCGCCTACCAAACGTAAAATCCCGGATCGAAACCCACTTGGTGAATTTGGGAACTGTAAGAAAACCGTAGCGCCAAATCCCAAAAATTGGTCTGAAACATGGTTACAATATTATTGTGGCCTGGTGGCACGATCCAAACGTATCGGGCTCTGGGTAAGTACAGGATTGTTTATATAGCCAGGCTGATGATTTTTAGTTGTAACTGATAGCTTTTAACTAAAAATAAATAGTAGTGACCGAAAGAAATTGCTTTTAGAAGGACACAACGAGCGGTAGAATCGCGAGGAAAAGATACGTACGTGAGATGAGAACAAGAAGATACGAAGAAGCTGCTTTAAAAAATCAGATGTTTATATTAACTTCTTATTACAGAAGCTAGAAGTATAGCCTGAAACAAACGGTTCAAACATGTGCTATTCTTCGCCCTTTTTCTGAACGTGAAACAGCTGTGGCATTTGCATTGACAGAAGATGCCATGCGTAGAGAATGTTGACTTCGGTCTAGGTGCTAACCACGGGAGAGAAGAGGATGTGAAAGGCACTCTAGCTGAAGGGTGTTTGGTAAAGTAGCAATTGGCAGCCACTGTTTGATAGTGAGCCATGGTACTGTCGTCTATACGATGAAATGTTGTACGTCGTCGTCTGCGGCGGCAATGCATAATATCTGCCTACAAGTGGGTCACTCGTAGTTCGTTGCCCACACTATAGCCTATACTTGTAGCCAGTACTACTTCTAATCCTACCAATGTGCATGCGCCCACAGACTACAGTGAAGTCCCAATCTCAAAACGGGGACCTTTTTTTTGTCAAGAAAAGAAGAGAGTGCACGCACTACCTGCAGTGCAGCCTATGATTCCTATTCCTATCTAGTCCAGATGCCGCTTTTCTAGTCTTCTAGACGTACTACTGTATGCAACATTTGCATGTTCTGTGTCGTCCTCGTCCGGTTCGACGAACTATGCATTCGGTGTTACTTGCATTTTCATGGTTCGATCGTGCCATCTCTGAAATATGTCCACTTTCAAGGAAAGTTGGGCAGCCATCTTTCACGGACGGGCACCGCGCCACCGCGGTGGTATATGTATAGCAGGCGGCCGTGTCAGTCTCCATCCACCAAACTGACAGAACGTTGTTGCCAACCCAGCGGTCGTAACATCTTTTCACGCCTTCTCACGCGTGCAGGCTCTCACCCTGACCCTACCCTGGTCGTCCGTTTCCACCACCTCCGTCCGGCCGCTCCCAACTCCGATCCCGTCCTGATCGATCGAGCTCCCTTCCGATGCCGCCGTCCACTTCCATGTCGCTCTCACCGTACGCGTCGGACAACCTCAACGCGGACCAGCCAGCAACTGCCCCCCTACGGCCCTACTACCCGCGCCGTGCACAAGAACCAGGTGATCGCGGAAGCGAAGCACACCTTGTGCTTGCCTAGCTGTTTCCATTTCGCACGTCGTCGTTTCCAGCGCGCGCGGTTAATTGTTTGCTGCCGTCTGTCTTATGCCGGCCGTTCTTGCCATGCTTCCGCGGCGGCGGCGGCGGCTGATCGAGCTGTTCGCGTTCTTGCTCGTTCTTGCTTGGGGTGGCGCCGCCCCCGCCGACGAGTTCGTGTTTGCCGGCTTCGCCGGCGACAGCGTGACGACCAGCGGCGCGGCGGTTGTCACCCCCTCCGGCCTTCTGCGGCTCACGAATGATACGAACGAGAGGTTCGGCCACGGCTTCTACCCCGTGCCGATCCGCTCCAAGAACGCCTCCACTGGCGCGCCGGTCTCCTTCTCCACCACCTTTGTGATCGCCATCGTGGCGCGGTACCCGGACGCGCACGGCCACGGCCTGGCCTTCGCGCTAGCGCCGTCCGTGGACGTCCCGGGCGCCGTGGCCGGCAAGAACCTGGGCCTGTTCAACACGTCGGACAACATGGGCAGGGGGAGGAGCGAGATCATCGCCGTCGAGCTCGACACGGCGCTGGACGAGGAGTTCCAGGACATCAACGACAACCACGTCGGCGTCGACGTCAACAGCCTGCGGTCCGTGAACTCTACCCGGGCGGGGTACCACGACGTCGGCACCGGCAGATTCGCCAACCTCAGATTGAGCAGTGGCGAGCGACTGCAGGTGTGGATCGAATACGACGGCGACAGCACGCGCCTCGAGGTGACGGTGTCGCCGGCCGGCAAGCCCAGGCCGGCCATCCCGCTCGTGTCGTGTAGGGTCAACCTCTCGTCTGCCCTGGCTGACGACACATACGTCGGGTTCTCCGCCGCGAATGGCGCGGCCTCGAGCTCGCACTACGTTCTTGGCTGGCGCTTCCGCCTCGGTGGCGGCCGCGCGGGGGACCTCGATCTCTCGAAGCTCCCGCCGCTCCCGTTGTCAAGATCCAAGAAAAAGACGCCGCCGCTACTGCTCGTGACACTGCTCCTCGTCGCCGTCGTGGTCCTGCTGCTGGCGTCGGCGGCCGTCGCGGTGCTCGTCGTGCGGCGTCGTCGGTTCGCCGAGGAGGAGGAGGACTGGGAGATGGAGTACGGCCCTCACAGGATCAGCTACAAGGACCTGCACGTGGCGACCAAGGGCTTCCGCGACGTCATCGGCGTCGGCGGCTTCGGCCGCGTGTACCGCGGCGTGCTCCCGAGGTCGGGCGCCGAGGTCGCCGTCAAGAAGGTGTCTCACGACTCGCGGCAGGGGCTGCGGGAGTTCGTGTCGGAGATCGCGAGCATGAGCCGGCTGCGCCACCGCAACCTGGTGCAGCTCCTGGGCTACTGCCGGCGGCGGGGCGAGCTGGTGCTCGTCTACGACTACATGGCGAACGGCAGCCTCGACAAGCACCTGTTCGGCTGCGCCAACCTGCCGCCGGCGCTGACCTGGGAGCAGCGCGCCAAGATCGTCCGGGGAGTCGCCGCCGGGCTGCTGTACCTGCACGAGGGGTGGGAGCAGGTGGTGGTGCACCGGGACATCAAGGCCAGCAACGTGCTCCTCGACGCCGACATGAACGGCAAGCTCAGCGACTTCGGCCTCGCGCGGCTCTACGACCACGGCAGCAACCCGCAGACCACGCACGTCGTCGGCACGCTCGGGTACCTCGCGCCGGAGATGAGCAAGACCGGCAAGGCCACCACGAGCACCGACGTCTTCGCCTTCGGCGCCTTCTTGCTCGAGGTGGCCTGCGGCCGGAGGCCCATGGAATTCAGCTCCAACGCCGACTCGCCGGGCCTCGTCGAGCTCGTCCTCGACTGCTGGAAAACCGGGAAGATCAAAGACGCGAGGGATCCAAGGATCGGCAAGTGCAACGAGGACGATCTCGAGCTAGTTCTTAAGGTCGGGCTGCTCTGCTCGCACCCTGACCCGCGCCGCCGGCCGAGCATGAGGCAGGTCGTGCAGATCTTGGAAGGTGCTGCGCCGCCGCCGGAGACATTGCCGGAAGATCTCACCAGCAGCGGGATGCCGTTCGGGTACAACGAGTCGTTCCACGAGTTCGTCACCATGTTCCCGTCGACGTCCGAGATCACCACCGCCACGACACAGCCGTCGTCTTCGCACTCCACCGACGAGCAGCGGCTGAGTAGAGCCACATTTTGAAGCCAATTTAGCACATTTTGGTAATGTGTATAGGATGGTTGATGACTTGATGTATTTCCGTATGTGCTATGTGGGACTGGAAAGCAAATAATTGAAGGATTTGTTGGATGTATGGCTAGTTTTTGAGGTGAGAAGTCCCTTATGATCCAACTGTCAGCCGAAATCCTCTCTGAAGCTACACAGGAAAGAACAACTCGCTCTGCACTCAGGCTGTTTTCGGGAGATGAACAGTAACTAAAGGAAAGGAAGAACTTCTGAGAAGAACAAAACTGTATTGAGCTACTGAAGGAATGTGTTACAGAGTATGCGAATGAGCAATCAATTATTCTGGGTTATCTTCCCATATAAAGTGCAGAGAGGAAACAGAATACATGCATTGAACTATTCTAATGCTAACGATCCAAAATACTCGGTATGTCCTTCGATGCATAAGCGCTCAATTGAACCAATAATACTCGAGTCTACTTGCACCTATTCTTGCGCACATCCTCAAGAACAGGTCTCCCGGACTTTAGCAAACAAGCTCATGAATTAGTCAACATTTCACCCCCTAATTCTTGGCGTGTTTGATCTCTCGATCCGATCTTCTCACGAAGCTCCACGAAATCGTATGCGTCCAAGTGGCTTTGTGAATATGTCTGCAGCTGAGTCTCATCTGACAAACTCAAGGATAATCTTGCCTTTATCAACACAATCCGGATGAAATGATACGCACATCTATATGCTTGCTCTGTCATGAAATACGAGATTTTTGCATAAGGCAATAGCTGAGCGATTATCCATTTTTAGCACTCTGAGTTCACTTCTTCATGCTTGAGTCTCCAATCACCGGTTGAACCAAATCCACAACAAGCATTGTTGTTGCAGCGATATACTCGCCTCACACGAAGAAAGAGCAACTACTTTTTGCTTCTGTGATTGCCATCCAATTGGGCTTTCTCCAAGGAAATAAACCACCCCTGTAGTGCTCTTTCTGTCATCAGGGTCTCCTCCCAGGTCACTGTCGCTGAAGCCAATTAATCCTGTGACCTTCCCTTCACGCTTGGAGTATACACACCCAAAATTCAGAGTGCGGCTATATACCTCGAATATGTTTGTGACCATGAGATGATCTTGCACGGATCTTCCATGAACCTCACGACATATCCAGCGCAAATGAAATGTCGGACGTGTATGCACGAGATACCTCAAACTACCGACAATACTTGGTGAGCGGTGACATCTACTGCAGGCTCCTTACTCCTCCTTGACAATTTCAGCCGAGGTTCCATGGGTACTGCACACGGATTGCAGTCTGCAAGCCCAGCCTTCTCTAGCAGTCTCTTGGCATATGCATACTGGTTCAAGGTGATGCATCCTGCCTTTTGCTGCACCTCAACGCCTAGGTAATAACTCAGTATTCCCAGATCAGTCATTTTGAATTTTTTCTTCATTTCTGTCTTGAACCTGCTGATTGCCAATGGATCTGCACCTGTAATCACCAAATCATCTACATATACCCCAACTAACAGCATGTTACCTTTTGATCCATGTGTGTATATGCCATGTTCTGAGACACTCCTCATGAAACCAAGTGAGGATAATGTTTGATCCAACTTAGCATTCCAAGCCCTCGGCGCTTGTTTTAGCCCATATAGAGCTTTATGTAGTCCCAAAACCTTGTGTTGCTGCTTATCTTGGACAAAACCTGGTGGTTGAACAACATACACCTCCTCTAGCAGTTCTCCGTTTAGAAATGCCGATTTCACGTCCATGTGATGGACTAGCCAGTTTTCTTGTGCTGCCATTGCAAACAACAATCTAACAGATTCCATACGGGCAACAGGAGAGAATACCTCATCAAAATCCACACCATGTTGTTGGATGTAGCCCTTTGCGACGAGACGAGCTTTGTGCTTGACCACGGCTCCAGTTTCATCTCGTTTCAGTTTGAACACCCATTTCAAACCAATTGGCCGATGCCCTGGTGGCAAATCCACTAGACTCCAAGTCCTATTGCTTTCAATGGCTTGCATCTCTTCTGCCATAGCTTGTCTCCAGGACTGATGTGTTTGAGCTTCGCCAAAAGAAGTTGGCTCCTCAGCCACTGTCAGATGCAGCTCCTCTACTGGGTGTGAGGTGGCCAATATGTTGTCCACCATGCGAAACCGAGGTAGTACTTCCTCATCATCAACCGTGGCCATTGCTGTAGTGGTGGGTGAGACAAATTCCACTGTGGTCCCCGAAGCATTCGGAGTTCCCGGAGGTTGGCTTCCATGTGCTGATGGAGTACCTTGTCCTGGGGAACACTGATCAGTGTCCATCATACCTCCCCCCTGATCAGTGTCCGCTGGGACTTGCAAAGACTCTCCATGGTGCTCGACAATAAAGTCTCCAGTGCTTGATAGTGTCTGCTCTGTGGATTTTTTGTCCCAGTCCCAGCCTTGATCTTCATTGAACAAGACATCGCGTGTCACATGAACACGATTGGTGGCGGGATCATACACTCTATATCCCTTGGTTCCGGCTGAGTACCCAATGAAAACCATTGGGGTGCTCCGGTCATCAAGCTTCCCTTGCTTCGGCTTTGTGTTCTTCACATGCGCTACACACCCAAAAGTCCGGAGGTAGTGTACTGCTGGTTTGCGCCCGTGCCAAGCCTCAAACGGAGTTTGACCATTGAGACTCTTGGTAGGTGATCGATTGAGAAGATAAGTTGCAGTAACAACCGCCTCTCCCCAAAATTCAGCCGGTACCTTCATTGCCTTGAGAAGACACCTTGCCATGCCGACAATGGTCTGATTTCGCCTTTCAACCACGCCGTTTTGCTGAGGTGTGTAGGCTGCTGAATAGTGCCGCTCAATGCCGAGGCTCATGCAGTATTCTCCAAATTGGGTCGAGTTGAATTCACCCCCGTTGTCAGTGCGAAGAACTCGCAGCTTCCTCCCGGTCTGATTTTCAGCTGCAGCTTGCACACGCTTGATCGCCGCCGGTGCCTCACTCTTCGATGTCAACAATTCTAACCACATGTAGCGGCTGAAATCGTCAACCAACAAGAGAAAGTACCGCCGGCCTCCATTGGTTGCTGGAGTGATTGGACCGCATAAATCTCCATGCATCAGGTCCAGTCGATCCTCAGCCCGAAAATTTGCCTTCTGTGGAAATGGGCATCTCCTTTGCTTCCCGGCAAGACAGGCTTCACAGAGTTGGTTAACATGTTGCAGTATTGGCATGCCGCGCACCATGCCCCGGCGTGCCAGCATGTTCAGGCTGTCGAAGTTAAGATGCCCATACCGAGCGTGCCATCGCCACGCCATGTCGCCCTTCTGCGCCAGTAGACATACTGGCCATGCCACTTCGAGTTGCATCACATAGAGGCGATTTGGCCCCCTTTTCACCTTGGCAAGTAACTGACGCTGGCTGTCCCAGATCTTCAGAACTCCGTGCTCAATCTCCACTCTTGCGCCATTCTCATCGAGTTGTCCCACATTGAGAATATTGGCACGGAGGTCTGGGATGAAGTAGACTCCTGTAAGTGCCCGCTGTGCACCCCCATGGCCGGTGAGCAGTACGATGCCGATGCCTCGGATGTCGACGTGCGAGCCATCTCCGAATTTGACGAAGCCATTCACGTTGCTCTCGAGTTCTGCGAACAGCTCTTTCCGTCCTGTCATGTGATTCGTGGCACCTGTGTCTACGAACCAGGTGCGGTCGTCGCCGGCTCCATCCATGCCGAGCAGCATCTCCTCATGTACTCGAGTCGATGCCTCCACCCGAGCTGTGACGGATGACCCACCGAGTCCGCTGGCCGGCGTGCATTCTGCTGAGGGCATCTTCTCACAGCTTGCCATGATCCCAGTCGTCACAGCACATGCGTGTGCCATGAGAAGCTTTGCCTCGGCGTCATCATCCTGTGTCAGCAGTGCCTTGCCGTCGCGTCTTGGTTGACGACACTCTTTGGCCTAATGACCGAGTTTGCCGCAGTTCCGGCATTTGTCATCGCGCCTTGGGCGGCTCCTGACTTCACGCCCAGCAGAGTCGCCGCAACCGGCGTTGACGCCCCGACCGCCCATGCTGTCGCGCCCATCGTCGTCGGTGCGCCTGTGATCACTGCGCCCATCATCATCGCCGCGCCTGAAATCTCCGCGCCCACGACGTCGATTTCCGCTTCCTGCGCGGAAATTTCTCGAGGATCCATTCCCCGGCAACCGATCCTTGTATCGGGTAACCCATTCCTCCTCCGTGAGGTAGAGCTTGCCTCCACTGGTTGGACGTGCACCATCGCCCAAACGATCTTCGGCTGCCATGAGTCGTCCCGCCACTTCTTCAACCGAGAGCGTTTTCACATCGAGTAGGGTCTCAATGGAAAGCGCGATCTGGTCGAATCTTGGAGGGACAACACGCAGCATCTTCTGCACCACCCTGGACTCCTCAATGTCGACGTCGAGCATCTTCAACGAGCTTACGAGACCTGTCAGACGCATTGTGAAATCGTCTACAGTCTCGCCGTCGCGAAAAGAGATGTCCTCGAACTCTCGACGGAGTTGCTGCTCCTTGGCTCTTCGAACTCTATCAGCGCCAACACGCATCGTCTTGATGGAGTCCCACGCGGCCTTCGCGCTAGGCTTGTTGGCGATCGTCGAGATCATCTCCGGCAGCACCGCACGACAAATGGCCTCAAGTGCCATCATGTCCTCCTGCGGTTCAGCCTCGCCGGACTCAACGATGCTCCACAGTCCTCTTGCCCGAAGCATCACCTTCATGAGTGCAGACCAGTCGCCGTAGTTGGTCCGAGTTAGCATCGGATACGCCGTGCCTCCACCAACCTCCCTCACCACCTTGTGTACCACCAACGCCGGACTGCCGCTGCCGCTACCGCCGGCGTCGTCTTGTCGCGTCCCAGGGTGGAAAGGTGTGAGTGAGCGTCGTGGTGAAAGAGAGCGACTTCCGGCCATCTTGGATCGAGCACAACGCAAGCTCGATACAAATGTCACCAAATCCTCTCTGAAGCTACACAGAAAGAACAACTCGCTCTGCACTCAGTACATTTTGGAGATGAGCGATGGCGAAGGAAAGGAAGAACTTCGAGAAGAACAAAAGCGTATTGAGCTCTTGAAGGAATGTGTTACGAGTATGCGAATGAGCAATCAATTATTCAGGTTATCTTCCCATATAAAGTGCGAGAGAGAAGCAGAATACATGCATTGAACTATTCTAATGCTAACGATCCAAAATACTCGATCATCCTTCGATGCGCAAGCGCTCAATGAACCAATAATACTCGGTCTACTTGCACCTATTCTTGCGCACATCCCTGAAGAACAGGTCTCCCCAGACTTTAGCAAACAAGCTCATGAATTAGTCAACACCAACAAGTGGTATCAAAGTCCGGTTCTAACATCTCTGGTCCAATAGATACTAGTGTATGAATATCTAATGGACTGTGACCCTGAGAGACTGTCGGTATACGATGAAGGGACGGTAAACAGCTGAGAGATACTAATGTGTGCAGAGAGAGATTGTTGAAATAGTCTCATATTAGTTGTGAAAAAGCAAATGACCTAACTTAAAAGTAGGAGTTTCTCACCTCAAAACTAGCTTTTAAGGTGAGAAGGCCCTTACAATCCAACATGATTAAGTGTATGGGACTTGCGTGAGACTTGTCTTGAAGTGAACATAGGATACTATCATTCGTTTTTAGAGATGATCAAAGAGAAGTTTTGATTAGAGAGTAGTACACTGATCAGCGTATCTCTTGTACTTTTTATCATTTTAGCTTGGTGCAATATCAGAAATAATGGAGTCTGCAAGAACATATTGTAACAAGAAACAGCTTCCATTCGCTCAATACAAAAATGTAAGGGCATGTTTGAAACTCAGGAATCTCATACGAATTCCTTAGAAATTTTACACGAAACAATTCCACCTAAAAGAAGAAAATGTGAATGATATGAATTCCAAAGTTTGTAGTTGCATCACCTTTTTCTTTCTTTCTTTCCTTTTTTGAAGTGTTTGCAGTTGTATCACTTTACAATCTAAAACTTAAGAAACATCGGAAGAGTATGAAGTATGCTAATGCCGATTCTATCATGCGACAAACATAACATATCACCTTCGAAGAATGTGACCTACAATACTACTCCTAGATCCACTCACCCAGACATGCTCGAGACCCATGCTTGAGACAGCCTGAATTACGTGTTTGAGAAACACTCAGGACTTCTTTCCTGAGTATGCCCAGAAATGTCACGGACCACTTGTTCGAAAAATCTTCTTGTATAAAGAAATTATATCACCTTACTCTCATTATATCACCTTACTTGCCGCTGCCCATGTATGTATGAATTTGAAAGCATCCTACCATTAAATCAGAGGGTGTACTTTCTTATTTTCTTCACTTTTGTGCTGATGTCCAGTCTAGGGTTGCTCCAATTATTCATATCTACACTAAGTTTTGTCCATATTCTCATTGTTAACGTAGTAATCCAGCACATATCTATCAAGTAATATGTATCCAATACATGAATTATCGGGGTATAATATCATGGAAATTGAACAATAGTCCCTCGGACTCGAAAAGTAATAATGAAAATGGCCAATCCAATAGCAGATTCTGTAGCTGCCTCTGTTGGAACTAATGAGGCAAATGATTGACCCATCATATCATCCAAAGAAACAAAAAAATACCAAAAGTCCAAATTGACAGCTAATAACATTGATTCAATTAGCATTGACACTACTTTCCAATGCTCCCTTTTAAGTTTGCTATGCATCTAGTGATAATACTTAATGATTGAGATAAATTGGGATGAAAATATACCATGGTATACATAAGTGAACCATGTACTCAACTTCACTATCTGACTGTGGACATGACACTGAAGAAGGTCTAAAATGTGCAACTAATGAAGTACTCACCGGTTTGACCTTATGCATGTTGAAACGATGAAGGACTCTATCAATATACCATTTTCAAACTGTCTGTCTCTGATTATTTCTATGCCAAGAATCTTTTTTGCTGCACTAAGATCATTCATCTCAAATCCACTGCTTAATTGTACCTTCAACTCTAAAATTTCTACTTTGTCTTTTGCAGCAATCAATATAAAAGAGTAAGCAAATAGCTAAACTATTAACAATCTTCAAATAAACACCGCTATCATAATCGGATCTTCTAAAATCCTGAAAGACTATAAAGAAGTAAATCTCTTATACCATTATATTGGTGATTACTTCAAATCATAAAGAGATTTTTTTTTCAACTTACAAGCAAAATTCTCTCTCTTTTTTTTTTTGAAATGACAATCTTTCAGCTGATCCATATAAATGTCTTCTTCTAACTCTCTATGTAAGAATGAGGTTTTCATGTCCAATTGCTCAAGGTCATAATCATGCATAGCCATAATGTTGAATAAACTATGAATAGAACTATAACTTCACAACTGAAAAAAAGAAATCTGTGAAATCAATATAAATTAGGTTGTATCTTTTAGTAATCAGCCTTACTTTGTACCTAACATCTTCGGTTGTTCAAACGCCCTTTCTTCTTGAAGATCTATTTGCAACGAATATGTTTTTTTCTCAATTGGCAACTTGACTAGCTCCTAAGTACCATTCTTATCAAAAGATTTTATCTCATCATGTATAATAGTCATCCATCTTTCTGAATCAACAGAAGATATATGTTTTGAATAGGTTGAAGGGTCTATAGTACCTTCAATTTTTCTACCATATTTAAACAATAAACCACAGCACTGGCTTCTTCAATCGATCTCTTAAGATGTTGATTATTCTTTTTATGTTTATCAGCTGTAATGGAGCATTGTGTTGGCTGTACAACAATAGGAACTTTCTATATGTTTTCCTTGTTAGCTTTTGGTGAGAATCGTGAATCAACAACATGTACAACATGTCCACCTGCACATTTGACTTCTATTGCTTCTTAATGGGAGCATCAAAAGATAGTTTATCATGCAACATAGTAGACTCATCAAAAGTAGCACTTATGTTAATAACCATATTTCTAATTTCAGGATTCTACTATTTATATCATTTCACACTGAATTTATAGCCAAGAAAAATGCACTTAATGACTCTAAGCTCTAATTTGTTATTATTAACATGAGTATAAGCAAGATAATTAGATATTTTTAAGTTTGAATAATCTGCTGGAAAACTAGACCATATCCTTATTAAAATCTTCGTAGCAATAAAAATATTGGATGATCGATGAATCAAATAACAAAGATGATGCAGACACGGAATGGATTAGACTTCAATAAGCGCCATAAGAACCTGATGAAGAAGCTGGGTTTAAAGAGTAGGAGTAGGCTGAAGAGGTTGCTGGGAGAAAGAGGGGTTGAGGTGTGCCTCATAGCTGCCTTCTTCTTACTAATGTTCCCTATTGAAGTATAAATGAATTGCACATCTTTACTCATTAGTTTAAGTTTTTGGGTGAACTGGTTGGTGCATACAATTTAATGTGGTATCGGAGCTAAGATGTCTTGAGTACAAGACTTGTATGGTGCAATTAAAAAAATTATAGTTCACTTCCATTCCACGTCTTAGATCTAAGAGAGCCTATACTGAGGGAAAGTATTGAAATATAAGTGAACTGTCTATCTTTTTTTATCAGTTTAAGCTTTTAGATAAACTGATTAATGCATGCAGCTCAATACTCCCCCTCATGTCCCAAGGCGTCTCTTCGAGCGGCACGGCACCCAAATGAGCACCTCGTTGAGCGGGATCATGTGGATGGGGCTCTCCATCTCGTCTCCGGCACCGTCGACATGGGCGAGGGACTGCTTGCGCTTCTTCTTGGCTGTGATGGCGTCGAGGTTGTGGAGCATGATTTCCTAGACCTCGCGGGGGACATTGGGGCAGCAGCAGGCATTGCCAGGGCGGCGCACGAGGTGCTCCTTGAAGCGGTAGATGCCACTGCGCGTGGAAGTGCTTGTGGCAGTACATGCACTTGAGCTGACGTTCCACATTGGGTCGTGCTTCTACGCGCTGATCGGTAGGACCACCTCTGGCTCTAGCTCTGACGCCATCTCTTCCATACACTACCACTATCTCCTGCACCGCATTTGCCATTACCACTAGTTATCACTACTAAGAGCTTACCATTTCTACATGGTGGTACTAATTTCTTGCTAAGAAAGCAGAGCAACCAATAGGAGTAACCAATTCCGCATTTTCTTAGCAAAAGAATTTCATTTGAGTAGCGAATGCGCATCAAATCGAATCCTAGTAGCCATGTACGAACATAAACAAATCGACGATCACTCAATGGCAACTACGCTCCACTATATGGTGGATCGGATAGTTTTCTTCAAGCAAAGCAAAGGGGCCAAAGCTAGGACGAACGTCCTGCGATTGTTTTCCTTTCTTTCTTTTGAGGCGAATTGGCCGCCCTGAAATTGACAAAAACCCGGACCGGACGGGAGCCGGAGGCGAGGTAGGTAGGAAGCGAAAGAGGAGCGAAGATGAGAGAAGAAAACCAGGAGGAGATGGAGTAGGAGATGAGCGGTTCGGTCTGATGGCTGTACAGGAGGGTAGGAGTTGTGCACCAGTCTAGTCGATTCTCGCGTTGGTTGGTTCGGGTTAGGTTAGAGCTAGGAGTTGGACTGTGTTTTTCTGGACCAACCCGAGGCCCAGTCGACCCAAGCACGATACGAGCACGCTACGTGGCGGGCCGTGCTGGCATGGCATGAACGGTGGGCCGGGCTGAGCCTGGAAAGCCAACCCGTTGGGCGACACGGCACGGGGAGGACAGTAGGCACGCCAGCGCCAGCGGCCGGGCCACCTCGGCCTCCACCTCACCTCCTTCTTCCCGTCGACATCCCATATCCATCCCAGATTTCTCACAACCACAATCCATCAGGCCATCACAGAGCAGAGAGGGCATAGTAGAGGGGAAGGGCGTATACCTGTCACCGGAGCCCGGACGAGTGAACGACGGCCACAGGAGAAGGAGCAGGGCAGTCGGAGCCGAGGGCGGCATTAGGAGTCGACGGAGGGGATGAGTTCGCGACGCTGTCTCCGCTAGCGCCAGTGCTGGCACCTTCGCCTGCTCCGCAACTGGAGACTCCACGCCGCCACCTCCATCCCAGGCTCCCAGCAGTTGCCTCCCAACTCCCAAGACCCTCCACTCGCCGACGCAGGCGACGGCGCCCCCGTCAGCCTCAGCCTCTTGTGTGCCCGCCTCGGCCTCGCCAGCGCCGATCGTGGAGAAGATGGCAGGGGGTCAGGGGAGGAGGGGTCGCCAAGGGAGGTCGAGGGCTGGGTTTGGGCTTGGGCTGACACGGCACGAACATCGGCACGGTGGGTTTTGGGCTGTGCTTGGGCCTGACTGGAGGTGAAGTGGGCCGGCACGACACGGCACGGCGGAGTGACTGGGCCGAGTCGGTATAGCACAAAACGGCCCGAAGCACAGTAGGACCGAACCCAACTCCCAGCTCTAGGTTAGGTTGGGATCAGCAACTGGCGCCGATCCACCAGGCCAGGTGGGCAGACCTAGTCAGTCCCTCGGTTGGGCTACTGTTTCGGTGACGAAAAACCGGACCTCCCGGTTGTCCTCCATTTCTCTCACACACATACGCATTGGAATCTTGGATCTTAGACGTCCATCTATTTTTGTTTTCTTTTCTCAGTTCCACGCTAAACTCACTAAAGTTAATGTCTGAATTGATGCACTGTGTGACAGGAAGCTAACACTTCGTACTTCCCAGTCCAGGAAGAAATTTTCAACCAAATCCCTTCATATTGGAACTCGGTTTCCTAAGAGCTCACGAACAGATTCGATCGGCAATTGCCAACACAAACACTGCATAATTCATTCGTGGAAGCTCTGAATCATAATCCGTCCTAAATCATTTCAAGAGCTGCCTCTATTTCAGACACGCTATCATCAAAGCTGTTGGTCGCTTTATTGTCATCCTGAGCAATTTTGCCCCTCCCCCCTCCAAACTGTGTATATTGATCATTCCCACCGTCTCCCTCGACCTTCTTCAGTTCGTCCTCTAGATACTCTGACACATTCTTCACCAATTGCCTGATTGAGCAAAACGTAATATTAGAGTTTACATGAGCTTTACCATAGGCCATGGTTAGTTAGTATCTGCTTTCTATCGCTAAGTGGTCACTCGCAAATCGCAACGGTAGAAGTCTACAATAAGACAGCGGAACAAAGAGAACTTACTGCCAACTCTTCCCACAGGCTTTTAGGCTTCTGTTCTGGATTCAGCCCAGCCTCCCAGTTCTCAAATTCTGCTTGCAGATCTTTAAGGAAATCCGCTGCAAAACCAGAACCAGAGTGGTGTTAACAAATGATCATTTTGTGTTCAGTTACTCTTTTTATATCGCCAAATTACTACCAACCAGAAGTTCCAACGAACAAAAACTAAACGGAATCGCACCATTAGTAGTTTTTTGGCAGAAACTGTGACGGAATCTCACTGAAACTATCAAGTGATCAACCACTGATGGATCCTCAGTTCACCCACCGACTAGCACAAAATTTCCAGCCCCAGAAATACAGTTTATTAGAGCAGAAGAGGGGTTTCAGTACCAAATCCATAGAATTGCTCCTCTGCATCAGTTGATTTGCTCTTCCCGGAGGCCCAAGACGAATCTGGGTTGCTGCTTGCGTACATGGACCGGTTCTGAATTCATCTAACTTGCTGTAGGTAGGGCTGTAAACGAGTCGAGCAGCCTGACTTTCTAAGCTCAAGCTCGGCAGAAGTTCGAGCTGGAGGAGAGGAGGTGGCGGAGCGAAGCGGCTGCGCGAGGTGGGGAGAGGGGGAGGGGACGCGGAGTGGCGGCCTGCAGCTGCGGCGCCATTGCGCTACCGGAGGCGGATGGGTTAGCAGGATTCGCAGCCCCTCCGGATGGCTCGCGACGAGCCTTCGACTGGAGCAGGCAGCAGCATCCACCGTTCAGATCAAAGCCGCACAGGCGCCGAGGTGAGGATCGGACGGCCATGCTTTAAGCTAATGATACGCACTGGAAGAGTAATTCACCCTCTCGACATTGTGAAACTTACAAGAATCTAAGTGCCTGCTCTTTTTATTCCTTATGGTTTATAATTTTTAGTTAAAATTTTAATTGTTCACAACAGAAATTAAAAAGATGTTCATTTACAATTTTGACTAATATACATATTGAACTTTTAACATTTACTATAATTAACTTCTAAATCTCATCTTAAAAAAATATTTCATTTAAAGGTTAGATACTGTAGTAAAAACCAAAAACCGCAAAAAGACAGACCCTAAGATAACAAATCAAAATTTAATCCTCGTGCAAGAAATTTATAAGTAGCCTTGATAATTTACGAGCATCACAAAATACAAAAGTATCTGTCAACCTCGTACAAGTAAACGCTCAAATAAAAATGGAGAGCTGATCAGCATAGTACAACTGTAGGAGCGTACAAGAGGTTGTAGAGTTGTACAGGCCGAAGTACCAAACTTCTATCAGGTCTGCTCTAAAGACTTCCACAATCCTTGCAGGCCTAGGAACCGGTGTTGGAAGATGGTCCAGGGCCTAGCAGCAACGGCGGATCCTTCTTCCCGCTGCCCGAATCAGTGTCTTCTTTCGGGGGTGGTCTTGCTGCGGCCCATGCGCGAAGCGGCGGCTCAAACATCTTCCCAGCAACATCTGGCGGCGGCTGCTGCGGGGCGTCCTCTCCGGGAAGCACCACGAGACCCTTCTCCCTGAGAGAAGACGGTTCATCGTAGCATTCCTTCCAGAGGAAGTCTACAAGTTGTCGCTCCTCGCGAGCAGCATGGAGATCGTCGGCGTCCATTGTGCTGATGCCCTCGATTCGGTTCCTGAGGACATCTTTCAGCTTGTCTTGATCAGGTAGATTGTTGCCAGCACCCGGTGTCTTGTCCCGTGCCAGCTCAAGAAGACCACCTAAGGCAGCCTCTCGAACTCCAGAATCGTCACTGGATGCGAGGTGCATCATTTGATTCGGAAGGCCAAGCTCTATAGCAACACTCCTATCTACCTTGTCATTGTGCAGCAGGTACTGTATGAGATTCAGAGCTTTCCTGGAATGATACATACAACCAAATCATTGCAGGTACATAATTCAAATAGCAGCGAAAATTTCTGAGTCAAACCAGCAAGTCCAAAAATTCAGTAAAAAAAATACTGGCACGACCAAATCACATGACTTGACAAATATTGATATCAGCACAATCATGATAGCTCCATTAGCAAAGCAAAGTTGGAAGAGCACATAAGCACTTTACCCCGCTATGATAATGTAGTAAATCCTGGTATGTGATGATTCGCAGAGTATTAAGTTCATTCATAGCATTTTGGATTCTTGCACAACAATTTTTAGTGGTGTGTGCAGGTACACCACTTCTGAATAGAGAACCCATTTACCCCCAATTCCACTGTCTGTCAAATGTTGTGCTAATACAAGGCCATTTACCGAAAGAAAAGGGAAGCATAGGTCTACATGGTCATAGTGTTCAACAAGACAGATCAATCTAATCACAAAATTGTCCTATGGAATATTGTGTCATGGTTATTCAGAATACCATACAACATACCTCTGAAATCTAGCATCATCAGAACCAAGGGCATCTTTCAATGCAGCATAGCCATTTCCTAGGCGAAATGCAGCAATTCCTGGCTGGTTATGACGAATCAGAGCTGCAAGAAAAGGGTATAGTATCTATTGATTAGAATGAATAACAGAAGAAAACTATGTGCACATGACATTTGAGGTCCTTGCATGAGATTATATTCCATATTTGTCCTAAATGGTATGCAGTGATACGAGTACAAAAAAGAAGAAAATGACTTACAAGATATTGCTCCAAGAGCTTTAGTACGTGCATTCGTACTAGGATCAGATCTGAAGTTTGTCAACAGTGGTTCCAGTCCATTAGATTCCATGACAAGTTGCTGGCTTTTCGGGTTATTCTGCACAATTGTACTCACAACTTCTGCTGCCTTTGCTCGGATGCCAGCATGTGAATTTTTCAAGTAACCAACTAGAGGATCTAATCCACCAATAGAATGAAGATCTGATGGGATAATTTATACATGTTACCATTTTCATATGGTTAACCACAGAATAAGCATTTAGAAACAAGGAAATCATTAGATTCAACCATGATCTTACCATTTGCCATGTCGATAGATTCCACGTGCTCTTGTAACTCATCCAACATATCTGGACATAAAATTAGAAAAATGGAACTCAGCACTCATAACTCAGCGGACTTTTATCACGCATATGCTATAGGCAATTAGGCAAGTGCAGTTTTAACAAACTCTTTAAGGGGTATACATGGTGGGACTTGGGATAAACAACAATGACTTGATTGTAGACCAAAAGGGTTTATATAGACATGTACAGCGATAGTACATGAAAAGGAAAAGCGAGACCTAATCAAAATTAATCATCATATATACATTAACAATGCAAAGAAAGAAGTGTGACTGTAGCAACACGTAAACAGAAGGACTTCGTGTCACTGCAACAATGTTGTCCCAAATGAAGCCCCTATATGATTATCAACTACTAAAAAATGGAGCTTTGCAACTAGCAAAGAAGATCAACTATTTTATCAAAAGAACAGGAAATATCATACTCCTCCAGTTATTACGTCTGCCAAAAAGTTAGTTCTGTGAATCTCAACCCCCCCACTATGCACACAAATTGCAAAGCAAAAATTTTGTTTGCATCAAGAACAGCAACCAGCCTGCTTATGCATCGCTGCAGAAATTACAATCCATCACTACTGTAAAGTTTTCAGTTGACAGTGTTGCCATGTTCTTCCTATCTATCATATCCTACAGACCTGAACATACTATGAATTTAGGCAAATGTGCATGATGCCCTCAGGTTCCTAGTTATAAAAATTGAACTAAGAAAAGACTTGCATTGTGTCAAACATATATGAGGTACCACCAGGGTTCAAAATCCCAGTGGTTACCGGCCGGTAACCACCGGTTACCGTTTTTACCGGTGGAGACCGGTAACCCAAAAAACCGGCCAGTATCAATTTTTGAATTTTGAATTTTGGCCGGTTTTTCCGGTAACCGGTCGGTTTTTCCGGTTACCGGTTTCAAAACATCTCAAATTTCAAATTTTGACCGGTTTTTGACCGGTTTTTCCGGTAACTGGCCGGTTACCGTTACCGGCCGCCGACCGGGATTTCTTCCAGTTCCGGTATTTGGAACCTTGGGTACCACACAACCAGAGTTCTAGACTGCATTAGCATTTTAATCTCTACAATGATGAAAATGCTGTCAGCTGTGTACTCAAACAGCTTTATAGTGTGTGGGCTATATCAATTGCACGTACAACATATTTATTGCAACCACTGGAAGTAACAGCAAGAATGTGAAAGCTTGATAGCAAGAATGTAAAAGCATGATAAGTTCTTTTAGTTGGAGAACACATGGAGATTGAGAAAACAAGAACACTTGAAAGAATACCTTCAATGTTCTCCGGAGTCACACCCTGAGACTGCAAGACATCTTCAGGGGTTTTCATCACCTGGGTGATCTCCTTCATCCTCTTGACAACATCGATTGTATTCGCCTGCATTGCCTCCATGAACCATTTCCTGTCCTCCTCACTGCAGACCGAAAACAAGGGAATCATGAACAACAAGAATACTCATGACACGACAGATCAATTGGTTGTTTGAACTGCGGGCACATTTGGAACAGCTACAGATAAGGGCGGAGAGAAAAAGGCAAAAAAAAAAATCTAGATTTCTGACGTGAAATTAAGGTTTTAGTGCCTGCCACTAGTGATTCATATGATTGTCTTACTTTGGGACAGGTAATTCAGACAAAATACTAGCACACTAGTAACAAGAAGGAGGGACGACAATTTAGTAACATAATACAGGTTGGATATCATGTTTCAATTCATCCTAGACACGAGCATCGAATCATTAACCCAAACTCGCACGGGGTACACATAGGAGACAGTAGTAATTCTGGCCACAAATCTAAAAGCGATGGGCCACAAGCGCAAAAACACATGCCCTATTTGTATTGGCTTCTACTTAGAAAAATAAAAAACAATACGAATATCTGATTTCACGAAGCGGCTTCACTCTAAAGATAAAATAGAGAGGGTCATAATTGCATCATGCACTCCCGTTATGTGACCGTATGTCTTCCTCACTTTCATCACTACTCACGCTCTCTTTCTTAAAGTCGTTTCTTTCGATCACTACTATTTATTTTCAGCAAAATTCATAAACCATTGCCAAAATCCAATACTAACGTCCCCTCGTTCGCACGTGCGTCGCAACAACCCTACCCTGTAACTCGAACCAGAACCGAACACCAAAACTGAGCACACGACAGGAGGAGCACGAACAAGAGGTTTGCCACACGAAAAACGCACAGATAATAAATAAATAAATGCACAGATAAGCGGGGGGGGGGGGGGGTGTTCTCTGGACCTGAGGACGCGCGGCGGGTTGGTGCCGTCGCCGTGGGCGAGGCTCCACTTGAGCAGGCCGTTCCAGTCGGGCCCTCCTCCTTCCTTGGCCATCGAACCGACGCTGCCGGTGAGGCGAGGCGATTGGTTTGTTCAGGTGTTGGTGGGGGTTATGCGCGGCCACGGGAAATCAAAACAGCACAAGAAGCTGCTCCTCCATGCCTCTCCTCCCCTCCTTTTATGGGGAGGAGAGTTGTAGCGGTCGGTCGTGGACTCGTGGCGTCGTCGAGAGGGACCTTGCCGCCGCGGCGGATTCCAGAGTATTCCCGAATCTGCGCTGCGTCCCATCAGATCCCTGGCCGCCTTCGGATCCACGGGCCGTCCGGGTTGTGGAACTCCGGGCTAAGACTAACTTAAGCTTTCTTGAGTGGGCCTGGATTGTGCTACATTCGGGCCATCATGGCCTAGAAAGAAATCAAACTCAAAGAGGCCCGAATTGGAAACCGACCTTCTCAGCTAACTCTTATCTGACTGGACCGTGTGAAGTTTCCTAGGAAGCAGGAACTAGCGCAAGCCCTGTTGCCTTTTAGGAGCACATCTTTTCCGATTGGAAATAACATTTACATAAATCTTCCGAATTTGTCCTAGGCTGGTTTTTTAGCTCAGTCTTTGCCTTATCACATTCTACTACAATAATTAGATTTTAATCGGTGTATTTTTTAATACAAGATTTACAGTTAGATTATAGTAAACATTATACCAAATTTAAAATCATAAATTAACGCCAAAGCTACATCCAAAAAACGCATGACATACACGCAGAGTGGTAGATACAATCTGAAACATCACAAAAGCAAAAGGGGAAATGCACATCCATTTCTCCCCAAAAAAAACCAAAACAAGACGTGCGACATCCCTACACAAACTACCGCTGGCACTGCGTCCGAGCGGTGGTGGCACCGACTCGCCAACGTGCGGGAAGGGCGTCGGTCGAGAGTGACGGAATGGTCTAGACTTCCACCGCGGATTCTCTGTGCCGTCGCAGTATCGCACCATAACCAGAGGACCACCCCTCCGTCGTGTGAAGAACTGAAAACAATACACCACCGATACTATACAGCTCCGAAATAACACTCCGTTATCAAATGGAGTGGTTCATTTTGCCCTTCTCCTACTTTTATTTACACTTGTGATAAAATATAACAAGCCACTTTAAGTCACGTTTTATCCAAAGCCTAGTTTTCTTGTTATACACTATTTGGTAAAAGGTGGAAAGTAATTAAGACACCGCCAACTTGTTTATTTTGGGCTATAACATGTTATGATTTCTTTTTAAATCTTTTGCCTTCTAATTTCTAGAAATCAAAATCTGTTTGAAATGTGATAGCTTTTTAATAAGATTTTTTTCTTTATATTATCTATGAAGATATAATGATGTTTTTTTATTTCTTTTTAATTGAATGTCTTAGAAAAAAAAGTGTTACTTTAGTGAAAAATCAAAAGACACCAGAAAAGAACAAATTGAACTGTACCTATATACTATTACTCGGAGTCTGGGATGTATACTACCAGTGGTATGTATATACTTCTCCCACCACAGGTATGAAAATGTCATTGTCGCAGTGGATCCAAGCTAATTTGGCGATTCAAAATTGTTGAGAAATAGTTGAAGAATGGATAAATGGTAACGCAATTCATATAATCAATCACATGAGATACAATTGAGATAGAACATCAGAACATAGTCTTTACTAATTCAGATCTATTCTCATATTACAATAGCTTCTCTATTTATAGTATAAGCCCCTAAGGTTAATTCTGTTATTTGCCCACACTGTAATTCCTAAGTTTCATAACAGTCCTCCTTGTGCGAATATCATGATATGCACATGCCTCATTACAAACTTCTCCTAAAAATATAGAGGAAAAAAGATAAAGAAAAGAGTACATTGCATCCATTCCTTATAATGTGCTTATTGCCTCATTAAAAACTTTCACGTGAGAAAACTTTAAAAGAAACTCGCAAAGAAAAAAGAGTGCAACATTTAGATCTTCAAAATAATATAAGTATTCTAGTCTTACATAAGAGCTATGGTTCAAGGATTTACCCCCTGAACCTTGTAATTCTTTAAGTCATCTCATCCCTATGCCTTGAACGCACTTTTGAAAACAAAAGGCTGGAAAAAATTTTGTGAATAAATCTAACGATTTCACGTGCGTGCAACGGCAACTGTCGGGGCCATGCTCTGGTGATGGCTACGGTAGAGCCTCAACGATGAATTTTCTTGCTATGATTTCAGATCTAAACTTTCTAATCCAGCAAAACCGATCCACTAACTAGGTGATCGATCTATTTGATTCGAGATGTAAACACAATTTTCAGAACAATCTACTGCTAGGGATGATTACCACAAGATTGATCTAAATATGGCATTGCTAAAGAATATTGAATCAATCTAGATTGAAAACATGAATAGCAATACTTAATAGATTGATTCATGGTTTACATACCGTGTACCTCATAAAGTGACTCGTATTGATAACGTATTAAAAAATTGATGGAGAATAGATGAATGACAACACAATGCAAACAAGCAATCACAAGAACACAAATAGATCAATCACCAGGAGACACAATTGAAAGAGAACACCAAAAGTAACCTTTATTGATTCAAATCTTCGATCACATTATATGATACAATAATCTTTCTATTTATAATCTAAATCTACTAAAGACAATTCTAATATTTACCTACATTAGAACTTTTTAGATTTTGTAACAAGCTCCACCCTTCTCACCGGCACAAAGGAGTTGTGGGGGGACGTGACACGTGGAGCCAACCCAGTCGTGGGGGCAGGAAAAGCGTACGCCAGCGTGGCACCGGCGCGCAGGCTTCCGAAGTCCCAACCGTCCCGCGCCCCCAAGCTGGAGCTGGAGCCTGGGCTGGTGGGAGCGCGCGCTTTTGGAACAGAGCCGGGCCTGCGCTGCGCTCCTAGCCGACGAGGAACGACGAGATGACGCCTGACGGTGGCTGGCTGGGCCGCGCTGAGGATTCGGTTGGGTAGCGCCTCTCCTATGCTTCGCGCGCCAGGTGCTGGCCGTGCCAGCGTGGCCGCACGCACGTAGGCCATGGGGTGCTGGCCGTGCCAGCGTGGCCGCACGCACGTAGGCCATGGGCCTGATGCCGTATTCTCCCTCCGTGGAACCAAAAGCAAATAGGACAACCATCACTACTATGAACTCTCAAAAGGGAAGAAAATACATCTAGACAACCATCAGCGACTTCAGGAGAGAATATTATTGGATTTTATGCAACTTCCTATTAATCTCAGATTTGTAGTGAAGTTAGTAAGATTTCAGGACTTCAAACCGTAAGCTTAACAATCAGCATATCAACTCGGGACCTAAAGCATTGAGTTTCTCAACCCAGCCAGTCAAGAGCCTTCCGACTGACTCAACACAAGCAAATTACATCCAAATTTGGAAAACATGTGCACAAGATCCCTCAAATAAATACTATCATCAGCTGCTCGAGAATGATGTACACCCACTTTTTTAAGGGTGAGTGACCACTTTGCTACCTCAATCCTTCGCAGATCATATAGATCTCCCTCGAACTAGATCTTGTCGCCTTAGGCCTCAGCCATGATACTTTCTTGAACTTCTCTTTGCATAATTTGCCAAAACCTACAGCAATGCAACGATTGATCAGCCTTTGTTGGTGTGATATCAGCTGCAACAATAGCAAAAAAAAAATTGAACTAATTGTAAGAACTTCATGTAACCTGGTATATCCTCATTCTCAAGAAACTTGATAACTAGGTTGCCTCCACGTCTAAGAACACCATCCTCATCAGGATCAGGATCGGTGGAGCTCTGAAACTTCTCTATAGTTGCACCACAATCTGAATCCTTTATTTTTATCTTGCCAATTGCCAAAGAGAGTGCACGCATGCCTAACTCACAAGATATAGCTGCATCTTTGGTTGTGATCCCTGAAACTACTGGACACATGTCGGACAATATCACAGAGAATCCTCGTTCCTGTACAGCAGAGTAACAGTGATTAATCAAATTAGCAATGCATTGATTGCTCACCAGCAAGACACAGACACATATAGCTGACAATCCTTGCTTTGGTATTTCTAATCATAGATGACTGTAATTGAGCAGAGGCGAGTTTGGTATTTGGATTGCTGAAGCTTCATATTACTCCATCCGTTTTTGCTATAGTTGTCCACAGCCCATCATGCCCACAGATCAGGAAGTACTAAATCTAAGAAATATTTAATGAGAAATAGCATGCCTCTATTAAATGGCATACCACAAATACTTAACCTCTTCCAAAGCATTTGAGTAGAGGTAGATTGAGGAAAAGTTGCACTCTCAATGGACAAATATATTGAAATGTATACTCCCGAGTCCATGGACAGATATAATAAAATGGAGGGAGCACTAGTTGCCTTATTAGTTTCGTGGGGTGAATAGGACCGAGGGTTGGGTTACATATATCACACAGAATACAGAACATTCTCAAAAGTTCTGGTAATCAACTGTGAATTCTACTTTTAATACCAAGGCTTAAAAAACTCCACTTAATTAATACAAGTTGGCCCTTCATGAATCATGATTCACAGCACCTTATCTCACGTCTCTAACAAGTAAATGCCCCTTCATTCTTCAACCTTTTAGAGTTTTAGTTGTGTGCGTTGCCATCTATTAAGCATCATATACAAATGAACAAACTACAACTCTGGTGATGTTTCAAATAATTCATTACACACATTCTGGTAATGAACACTTGTTTTGTCACAAGTACTGCTAGTCACTAAACCCCAATACCCCTATGTGTGAACTTTTCGACACTACTTCATGTTGTGAAGCTAGGAAATTTTTGCGGATCATACGCTCCCATACAAAATATATGGATTTCTGGCTCAGTTACAAAGATTTCACGGATTCGAACCAACAACTCCACATTTCATGCTCAGATTAATCAAAATTCGATTGAAACCTAATTCGACTAATCTAGGCAACCCCACATTTACATGATCTATCAATTTGCACATCCAACCTAAGTCGAGCAATAGATAAAAACAGGCTATCGAACCTGCGGCGACATTGCCCGAGCTTCCTGCTTCATCAGAGCCATCACATCGGCACAGACTGTCCTGATCCGTGAGTCGCAGTGCGCCGAGGGGACCTTCACCTTCTGCTCTGCAACAACCGAGCACGAAATCAGGCCAACCATCCCGTGCATCAGTTACAGCGATCAACGACAATTTGGCCGCCACTGACCTTGACATCAACGCCGACGACCACGCCGCCCTTCTCGAGCGGACCGAGGTTCTGGCAAGCCACCTACACGCACCACCGAGCCAGTCACTAACAACAACGAGAGATGAGAAGGACGGATTATATATTTATATATAGACCGGGAGCGCACGGAGAAGAGAGTTAGAGAGGGATCATCGTCACCTGGAGCCACGCGCCGGGGGCGCAGCCGAGGTCGAGGACGGCCGCGCCAGGGGCAATGAGCTTGTGCTGCTTCTGTATCTGGATCAGCTGCAACAGCGAAGCAAGCGGTTCGCGTGAGACCCCGAAGGCGGAGCGGGGGAGAAGAGAGGGGGGAGGTGCCGACCTTGAAGGCGGAGCGGGCGACGTAGCCGAGGCGCTGGGCCTCGCGGTAGAAGAAGTCGGCGGTGCCCGCCGCGCCGCTCATGTTCCGTTCGGCGGCGGCGAGCAGAGGACAGCGGCGAAAGGGGTTTGGTAGGGTTTCAGCCCGTTTCACGGGCGCGCGGGTGGGAGCTCTATTGGGCTCAAATTGTCTAGGCCGGGACGGGAAGCCCAAATGTGACGTGGCCACCCTCCGCGCCGCACGTGCTATTGGCACGCAGGATCGGCACGTCCTTTAGACGGTTCAGGGTTCTTTTTGTTGAGAAATAGTAGAAGGTAATGCAAATCTACGTGATCAATGAATAGGAAAATCAAAAACAATTGTCAGAGAATAATTAAGAACATATTAAAAATATAACCTTTATTAATTTTAGATTTATTCTACATGTATAAAGACTTATGTATTTATAGTTAAAATCAGTTAGGAATAGGTTCGATATTTACCTATAATGCAATCTTCTAGATTTTATAACACATTGGAGCTATGATTTTGGCTTTTCACTTATAATTTTTGAATTCTGACTGTGCACGAGAAATAATATGGAGAGAAATATACGATTTTAGTTATATAGCTAAACTCGATATAGTACTATAATTTATTTATAAATTTTATTTTTTAAAAAAATATTTCATTTAAAAGCAGTCACTGTAGCACTAAATGAGAAGCCACATAACCCAGCCCAAATCTCCGGTCATGGCGGATCGGCCACGCCTCGCCCCACCGTTCTCGTCACCGGCGCCGGCGGCTGCACAGGTAACCTCCTCCCTGTCGTCACCTCCATTAGTGCATCAGGGTGCTCGTAGCGGGCTCGTAGTTATCCTGTTTCTTGGAACGAAACCGGGTTTCCGCTGAATTCACCTGTTCCTTGATGGGGAATTTTTATTCACTATATCAGTCTGGGAATTTCGATGGAAATGGAACTCGCCTTCAATCTGGGCTACAGGGATTTTATCACCGTGTTCTCTAGGATAAGATGCCTTGGCTGGCATGGCAGCTAATAAGAAGATGACTTGGGATTTGAAAATTTACTTCTCTCAATGTGAATGTGTAACAATTTCTGCAACTCTATATTGGATCATGACACCCGGAGGGTTACTCCTTGATAGGTCAAATTGTCTACAAGAAGCTTAAAGAGAGATCCGCGCAATTTGTCGCGGGAGGTCTAGTTAGGTCAGAGGAGAGTAAACAAAAGACTGGAGGAGCGGATGATGTTTACATTGCCGATGTTCAAGGCGTTCAAGGCGTCGGTGCGTCTTGTGCCTGCTGTTCAAGGCGTCGGTGCGCTCATAATCCTCACGAGTGCTGTGCCGAAGATGAAGCCGGGTTTCGACCCTAGCAAAGGTGGGAGGCCTGAGGGGTGTTCATGTTCGTATTGACTTTTGCTGATAGATTTTATATGTGGTTTATGATTTTTAATTGAAAATAAATAATAATGACTGAAAGAAGTGGATATAATATTATTTTTAGTTAATTGGTTACATTAGACTGTGGTAGTTTCTATATTGTTAAAAGCTAATCTCATCTATATAAAGAGAGGAGCCGCACCATTCATAATTAAGTAATAAAATAGTCAAGTTCTAAACCAGTTAGTCTCCAGATCAAAGCCTCCGCAAGGAGGACGATCCTAAGCTATCCTAGCCAGTCAAGTTCTAAACTGATTAGTCTTCAGATCAGATCCTCCGCAAGGAGGGCGATCCTAAGTCATCCTGGTCTATCCCCAACCATAACACCTACCGTGAACAATTGAACTTGCTATCGTTGAGACAAGGGTTCGACGCGGCATAACAATACCAGGAACTTCCGATGATACTCCTCAACCATCCCCGTGCGCCTTACTTGCACCAATTCACCCAAATGGTTGCTTCTAACGGGAGGACATGTTGACAAAGTCCACAAAACAAGGCCATGATAGCACGCCCTCATCTCGTTCAAGTTGGTAGTATCACTACTGAGCCACACCTGTCAGATGGTAAGTTGCCAACCAAACCTTCTCCTCTTCCAGAATGTGTTGTCCCTGAAAGAAGTGCTCACACCGATTGAACCAGGGCAGCGGGTCCTCTTCTCCATCGTAGCTGGGAAAGCTGAGTTTATGGTACCGCGGAAGCAGGTTCCTCTCTTCTTCCCTTCGATCTCCCTTGATGCGCGATCCTTCGGGCGACACAACTGTGCCGCTGGACTTCGAACTTGTTGTGCCGGAGATACCTTGCAGCCGGGTCATAACCTCCTCATGCTAATTCTGGTTCTGCTTCACCTCATTGATGTCCTTGATCGTAATTGCTAGCATCTTGCCCAAGTCCTCAATTGTTTTGGGCTCCTCCATGGCCAACATGGCGGAAGATGGCTCTAACACCAATTTGTTATGTGCAGGCCTTCCAGACGTCTTCCGGTGAGCTATCAGGGGTAGAAGCAATCTGTCTTGCAAGCTAGGATCTGATCAGAGAGGGTAACGGACAGAGACAAGCTCGCCCTCGTGCCTCTGCCCAGGATTTCCACCAGCCAGGGCTATGGGGCTCGGAGCCGGCCAGAGATTAAGGTAATGCTATTGCTTATTTATTCCTTCATAATCCGGGCCCTTATATAGGGACTTGCAAACCGACTCTTTAACAATCTGAAACTGTCTCCTATTATATAACCGGTTGATAAGCAATCCGGATTCTATATAGCAACTAAACCAATCCTTACCTAACACAACTCTCCTTTCCGAAACCAAGGCCTTACCGCCTGTAGCATATCCTCCGTTGTCCTCCTTCAGGTTCGTCAGCCCTCTGCAACTGCCGCAGTAATGCCAGCAGCATCTGCACCAGCGTCAGACCTCAATGTGGTTGACGCGCCATCTCCTGGAGCCAAGCCTTTCTGAGACCTTCTAGTATAGTGCTTACCCCAACAAGCATCGGCCTGTTCTTTTCAGCTTCTCAAAATGACTTTTGATTTTTGTTATAGTACTTAACTTTCAAACGAAGTGTTTTTTAAGATGAAATCTACAAGTTAATTATAGTACACATTAAAAGCTTAACATTTGTATCATCCAAAATCGCAAGTGAGTATGTTTCTCTCCGTAATCTCTGTCGCAAACAACTAAAATTCAAAAATTTCAGCCAAAAACCATAAGCCGCAGTAAAAAAGAATATGTTAATTGCTTGTTTTGACAGCCAAAGCTACTGGAGTGAAGCATATAGTGTTAGTGGGATCCATGGGAGGAACAAATCCTAACCATCCACTGAACAGCCTTGGCAATGGCAATATACTGGTAAGTTGTTGGAGTTGGGCCATTCCCCTTTGCTTAAGTTGTATAGTGGATCTTTGGCTCTAGTTTTCACTGGAAATTTATTATCTGGCTTCAAAGCATTTAAAGTGCAAAATAAAAGCTTAGAAGGAATAGATTGGCAATAGATGTCATGAGCTATCTGTCTCAAAAGTCAAACGGCTGTACATGAAACAATGGCTTGCCATAGAAATGTCCAATTGATAGATAAGTCACCAGGCAAAACATCTTGATAGAAAACAATGCTCTCATTCCTAGATTTTTCAGATTCGTATTGGATTTGGATGTCTAACTAGTTAGCTTCTGAATGATGAAGTTGCAGTTTGGTGTAAGTTTGCATAATTGTGTTCTCAAAACTGCTGAAAGAAATCCTTGACTTGTTCAGAAATATTTTTTTGAAGAGAAACAGCAGGAAGGGATCCTACTGTGTGTATATATATATACAAAACACAACAAAGAAAAAATTGCTATTGTATAATTTAAAGGACAGGGCTGTCTTCTTTTCATATTGTTGGCTCAGTGCTGATATACTCTTATGCTTGAGCTTCCCGGCAACCAATATTACCTTGCCCAGCAATCTGATGAGTGAAGCAGAGGCAGCACAGAAAGAATATTAGCAGAAAAAGAACGTGTTAATTGCCTTTGCAAAACAATGTACAGGACCGAGTTATTTTGGTGCCGCTCTTTGCATACATTGTAGATTGTACCAAAGAGGAAGAAGTGAAAAGTTATTTCAGGCGCCACTTGTTACTAGTTTGCTTTCTCAACTTAAAAAGTTATTTCAGGGTATTCAGAGTGACAAATAAAATGTAAAAGTCCACAATAGCAAAAAAAAGTACAAAATATTTTATGCTAGATACAACATCTATAAATAATTAGAAAACTTAAAAAAATAATTTAGAGAAATTACAAAATAATTTAAGATAAAACTATGTTATATAGTCTTATGTGTATGGCTTGCGTACACCAATATATGATATGTAGTCGTTGCTTAGTACCTACTGCGTCGTCAACTTGGCCGCCGCCGCTGCATGCTCCCTTTGTGTCTCTTAGGTGATACTTATCGCCCATTTGCTCCTTGCAAACGTATCGCCGCTTGTTGTGGTTATGCACCTTGCCACCAAGGCCAACTAGTATGCTCTCAGCCTCTCATCAAATCGATTGGTGGCCAATTACCCCTCAATCTTGTGCGCTAGTGCCACCAGGTTTGATAATTTTGGTCTAAATTAGTAGAGCCTGAGAGAGACAAAAATAGAGGGGGAGGAATGAGATATGTTAGGGTTTAAGGGGTCTACGGATGGATAATAAGCCAGTCTGATGAGGGGTTGGATGGGTTATTAGGCTGCGCTATTTTAAGTGAATTGGAGATGGAAGATGTGAAAGTAGTTGAAATCAACTATGGGAGGGGGTGTAGGAGCGGGTTGAAATCAATTGGAAATACATGTATGAAATATTTTGCCTAATTATTAATATTTACATGTAATATACCTATTAAATATTGGGTACTACACGAAAAAAATTCAGTTATTCAGTTAAATACCCTTGAATTACATTGGGTCGGCCAATGCTTGTTACTAGTTTGCTTTCTCTGCTGGCAAAGTTTGCTTTCTCTGCTGGCAAAACTACTCCCATTGCTTCAAACACTACGGGTGTATTTGGTTTGAGCTCCAGGCAGTCTTACTAAAATGTGGGCATGACCAAAGTCAAGGCGTGACAAGAAATTTGACACGAAAGATCTGTTTCGATCGTGGCCATACTAGTTGCCAAAAATTTGGCAAGATCATTAGGCCAACATTTGGTTTGAAGCCAATTGACCTACCAAAGTTTTGGCAACTTACTTGGCTAGCATTTGGTTTGATTCCAATTGTTCTCCATGGCTACTACTGCTGCCTGGCTGGTTCTACCGATTAACAATTGGTTTGTTATATCCTCTGCAAGTTGCTATCTATTTTTCGGTGGATGCTCATGTCAATCCTTTTGTCTCATTTCATTGGACCATGCCTAGCGATTTTTCATTTCACTGAAAAAGGACAACTCAACACCTCAGTATGCCTCTTTCATTGAAGTAAACAATGAAAATTGTGAGAATTGTCAGTGCTATGGATTCAAGGAACAAGCAGTTGGGAATTAACTACGTTAGATACCTGTTACTCTGTTAGACAAATATGTTAAGACACCACCAAGCAGCTTCTGTTCCAGTTAAGTTCAAATTCAATAAATCTGCTCCCAGAAATGGGTCAGAATACATCAACATAAGCATCAGATACAATGGAATAGCGAAGCAATACCTAATTAAGATATCAGCTGAGCTAGTGATATTTACAGATCTAGGTAGGTTTCCATGTAGAGACGGCAAAGATGATACGCCCCTTCCAACCTAGCAGCATCCACTTGTTAGCTTCGTCAACGAGGAAATCCCTGTGATAGCACCTGTTCACCTTGTATCTTGCTTTCTTCACTGTCTCTTCATTCAGCGGTAGCTGCCTGAAGCCTGCCCTGAGGTTCCTTACCTGCCATTGTTTGTAAGTCTCAGGCCTTTCAACCCTCTCTGTGCCCTCACAGGCAACCACATTAAGAGCTTCCCTACCGAAGATATCTCTTTCGATCAACAGCCTATGTTCGTCCAGCCGTGAAGCATTTGCATCAAGCATATCAAAGAGTGAAGAGAAATAGAACAAAGCCTCTTTGAAGCGTGTCACAAAGAAGGGTGCATTGTAAGTGCCATTGACAACCCCATGAATGAACAAATGCGGATTCATCTTTCTGATTGTATTCAAAACCCTCATTCTCGGGCTATCTTCTGACACTGTCTCGTCCATCATGTTCCTCATTCGAAAAAGGCAGTTAACAACGAGAAGCTCGTCCTTGTCTATCCTGAGATCTTCAATTTGGATGGTATCCCACTTGGCAGCAATGGGGCGAAATTCGAAGGGAACATTGAACATCCGGGCATACTCATGTAACCGCCGCCCTGTCGCCTCGATACGCTCTGCAGGGCGGAATCCTGGCTGGGGTAAGTCAATACCGGTGATTCGGATACTTGGGGGGCCACCAGGTCTCTTTGAGATCCGCTGCATGAAGATTGGCCACTGGAAGCCATACCGTATACCGTAGTCAATAATGTGCAACCTTGTCACGCCCTTGGAAGCATTCAAGATGGCTTCATTTGAGAAGAAGTTTGATATTTTCTTAAACGGGCATGCTGTAACATACAGCCTGAATGCTTTCAGTATATCAGCAGTAGAAGTTCGCTTCGCAACAAGTGAACGGTAAATGCTGCTACCAGTGCCAGCCAGGCGAGCCTCGAGCCCATTAGCAAAGTAATGTGCCAACCGCTGGCTGTCATCCCCAAGAGCAGAAGAATGCTGCCTAATCTGTTTCAGCAACTCACTCGAGTTCCGATGATCATCAATAGCTGTGGCCTGAGCACAATGTATAAGTAGGGTTGTCAGATCGACTGCTTCCTCCTCTGCAACCGCTCCAGATTTTCCCTTCCTTCGTCCTCTTCTATTTCCCGATCCTTTCACGTATCCTCCACTGATATGTGCTTCAGCTGGCAATGGAGCCTGGAGCTCACAGTTCTCAGCGTTACAAAGAAGTACTTTGTCAAACATCTCTCGGACTGTCTCCTCCTCGCACGATGCTGACTGCTTGCTCCTTCTCTTCTCCTCCAGCTCCAACCCATCGTCATGCGGGTTCTTCCGACCTTTATGAACAGCACACACTTCCTTCCCCTTCACCGATTTACAAGGTACTAATTGGCTAGAGGCCTGTCTGCCCATGAATACATCAGGCAGTCCTCCCTTTCCTGTGACATCAGAACAACCATTCATCCAAGAATTATTTTGGTAAGCCTGTGTGGGCTTCGCAGCCGTGAGGATGTCAACGAAGGGCTTCTCGACAGCAAGGAGCGCTGAATCCTCCACGGATGCAGTGGCGCCAGGACAAGATTCCTCGTCCTCATCTTCAAGGAGGAACTGGTTGATGTATGCCAGGACTGCAGCATCGTCGGAGACAGCCTCAGACAAGTCCTCCGAGTTCTCCAACTCGGTTGTGGTTGATGTGGGACTTGGTGTGCGGCCAAGCATAGCTCGGGGTGGAGATGGGTGGGGATCCACAGGAGGGCTGTGGAATCCGTAGGAGGGGAAGAATTGGAGGGGTGATTGCTGGAGGGAGAAATTTAGCATGTGAGGGGGTGGTGGATTGGGGATGGAGAAGAGATCACCATAGTCAACATCATCGCAAGAACCAGATTCCATAACCATGCTATGATCCTGGGGGTTTCTTCACTTTCTTGGCACAAGATCTAGCTTTTGCTTTTCCGCGTTGCAATCACTTACAAATCCCACCTCCTATACCAGTTTTCCTCTTAGAATACCAAGACTCCGCTTAGAGAACTGGACAAATGACAACAAAATCAGATGATGCCACAATCTAGTATCAATTTGTTGCATGTAACAAGCCAAAAAAATTACCTTTGTAAGGTGAGGAGTTCAACTCTTTTATCAAGATCTGTGAGGTCCGCTCCTAGGGAACACTGGGAGGACAAGCAAACATTGCTTACTTGCGAGCTGCGGCTCCAAGAAACGCCGTGTGCCCGTGTTTATCTACCAAGTTCTCGGATGTGGTTGACTTGATGCAGAGCCTTGGAGGAAGTAATGCTGTGATTGGGGGACGTCTCACCAAGAGTCCAAGGGAAGCTCGGTTGGGCTAGTGATAGTGCTAGTTTATTGCGGTGCGTTTTCTTAATTCCCTTTTCCTTTTCTTGGTCTGGATTTGTTTAGTACGAGTAGCGAGCGTTAGCAAAACAGCGATGGGATTGGGAGGATTCTCTGCGGGAGGTAGCAAAAGATTGACTGTTTGAGTCCTGTAGATAGCGACGGGCTAGCGTACCGGGTTGCTAGGTGCTAAGGAATCTGGCCACTTGCCTTTCCTGGACTGTTCTCTTTCACAGTCAGCTCCCAATTCCAACACGTATACCTTCGCAGCCATTCGTATAAGATCCACCAGTGCCACCCTCTTTCTTCAACTTCAAAGCTATTTTTCCATCTCCTTCTTCCACTTCGGCACCATTCTTCCTATCTCCTTCACCTCCGATTACAGATCTACCAACAACAGATTAACCATGACCCCCCAAACAAAGAGGGAGACAGTAGTCTGGTGGTGGGCGACGAAGGGAGGCACGACGATGATGACACACTGAATATTAGATTGAATGAGGTGGTAACGGTAAATAAGGGGGAGATGGTGGTGCGGCTAAGCGGCGAGATCACCGTCAGCTGCCGATGGTGGAGAAGGGAGCAGAGAAAGCAGAGGGGGGATACGGAGCTGCTTTGGTGTTGGAGAAGAGAGGAGGAGGGGAGGGGAGCAATGGTGCCAGTTTTGAAAGAAAAGAGAGGGGGAGAGGGAGCAGCACAAAGAAGAGGCCTCTCAATGCCATATCGTATGGTAGTAACTCTCGCGTACATAACATGTGCATGAGTCCTTTCCCATGCTGATAATACAATTTTTCTTCCACGGTGAAGCTTATAGTTGGATCCAGAAGTTCCATAACAAGCGAGCCAAAAATCTTTCTTTTGACAGAAAGGGTAATTCATCGTACCTACCGCTATTAGTATATACTTACTATTTGTTTGAACTACTGGTGTAAAGGATTTCCGTAAATTGCAATAATAAGGCATATGCTTCACATAACCAATTAACTTTGTAAATAAACAACGCGAAATTCTTTTATCAGAACCACTCAAGGCTCTATTTTTTTGGAGTTGCAGTCGATAGTTTTTGTTTATACTTTTCGAGATAGGGGTAGATGGTAGAGACAAAGGCACAGACGACACACATGGTTTTGACTCAGGAAGTCATTTAAAGAAGCAGTTTCGAGAAATCATTTGAATAAACCATTTTATTTATTTTGGTTTTAAAAAAACCGAAACTAAGAGGCCTCTTGGTTGAGCTGGAATTTGGTGGCTTATGACTGAAATTGCACTGTAGCTGACTGAAATTACACTGTAGTGAACTGGATCTTATTTGGCGTAATTAATTTAAAAAAATCTAAAAGTAGAATATACAAGTTAGTCCATTACATATAATACAAACGAATACAAAAAAAACTTAAAATAAAATAAAAATTATAAAATAATCAAAAATTAAATCTAAATAAACGGGGCCTAGAAGCCATGGAAACCAAAAAGACCACACAGCCAGCACGACCACGCGACGACGATTCCTGAAAGCCGCGTGGCCCGCATGTACTAACGTGGCAATTTGTGCCGTTGAGAATCAGCGGGAGACGGCGAGTGCCACTTCCGCAATGTGAACGGGCGAGATGCTGCCGCCGCCGCGGCAGAGTGAAGACCAAGCTGTTGACCACGTACTATTATTCAGGTGAACGAACTATGGGACGACGACGTTGGAGATTTGCATAGCACCACCACATACGGCCACGTTTTCCGCTTCCTGGTCGTTGTCAGTCTCTACAGTCTAGGCTCCCTACGTCTGCACGCCCGGTCGGTCATAGTGGCCATGAATCCGAAGCGTACTCTTCAAACGGGCCTTCCAAAGCACAAACAAAAAATATGCCCAGCAAATCTTGTTCCAAACTCAAAAGCATGCTCCGTTAGCCCAAATAGGCCCAAGGGGGGCAGCGCCTGCGCCCACGCACCGCCCATCCCGTCGGCCGGCAGGTGAAGTACGCTCGCCCCATCACGTCTTCTCAACCAGCGCGCGGACCAAAGCCCAAACCCTGCACAACGGCACATGCCCGTGTCACTCACACAGCCATCGTACCCCCGCACAAACGCACGCTAGTAGTCGCCTAGTGGGTTAGTACCGCACGTCTCTCGGGGGTTTAATCCGGTTTCGGCTTTTACCTTCCCTTCAGAGGAGCTAAAAGGTAATTTAAATATCTTAATTTTCATAAAATAGTTTTTTCAAATGGTTTTTGAGCTGTTTTTAAAAACCACCGGCCGGTTTTCGTGTGTCTTTCAAAAGCTGTTTTTCAAAATTTATTCTAGCTATGTCTTTTAATTATTACTATTCTATATTTCAGTAAAACGATAAAATTTTAACTAAAAATTATCTGTGTCTCAGCAGATTAAAATACCTGTTGTTTTCATGATTTAGCCTGCAACTCCACGTCTCCTCCGGACAGCGGTGGTGGTGGGAGCAGGGCGCGAGAGACCAGGCAAGGAGAGTTAGGGGTGATCGGAATAACGATGGCTTTTGGTTTCTTTGAAAAATATCATGAATTGGTTAAAAAATCATGAATGAGTTGATTTATTGAGTATAATTAAATATAAAAAATATTAAAAAAATCAAAAAAAATATCTACAGTATATACTACAGTATTTTCGTCACCTACCGTCTACAGCGGTTCTGAGCGGGACCTTAAGGGCACTACCGCCTACGTGCGCAGAGGCGACCTTTGCGCTTGTCTCGTGTCGACTCTCGACCTCGACACGGCCGCTTTTTTGGAGCTGGCTGCCATGCATGCCAAAGCGGGTACTAGCAGTAGTCTTCGCCAGTGTCTCGAGCTGCGTGCGGTGCTGCTCATCGGGTCAATGCAAATATGCGCCGATGTCTTGTAACTTTGTTGAAGAGGAGAGAGGAGGAAAACCAAATTGTACACCGTGGTCAACTTCAGGAACGCATGAGTAAGAACTTGCGACGCACCACCTGGCACTAGTTATGATGTTAGCAATGTCGTACTGTCACTTCATAGGCTCTCTCTCTCTTATAGAGGTACGGCTTTCTCTCTTGATCCAACACTTTTCCCGTTTTCTCAGCTGTCTGAACTCTGAACCAGAGGAAGGGCCCCAAGTTTGAACGGCATGCGCATTGCAATTGCTGTTAAGAATCAATGTTCAGGAGCAGAGACCTAAACAACACTCCTGCTATTGAAAGCGCGCTTTAAAAACCAGGGTGCATTCAGGTCAAACCCTTATCAATCTGTCCGGGCGGCGGTAAAGGAATCGTGACCTAACGCAATGTTAATGAATATACAGAAAGGCCAGGAGATGATGCACAACCAAACCAGAGCGCCGGGGAGAAAAGAGGAGGGGTCGAGCACATGGCCTCCTGGGCAGCTGGCTGGCGTAATGTTTCAACGCAGACAACTCTCATGCTCGACCACATGACATTACGTCGCAGATTGCTTTGACATCCTTCAAGGCCTTATCCGTCTTATGTTATTTTATAAGATTGTTCAACAAAAGTTAAGCAATGTAATACTCTGAGTACCATACAGGCGTGTGTATATGTGGAAGAAGAACTTAATAACTGCCATTGCCTTCTCACTAGAAGAATTCCCTCAACAAACTTTCCTCTTGGTTCATGCCTCGCTGTGGAACTAAAATAATGGTAGTTCGATGAAGGAGGAAGGACAGTGTGAAATGTATGAAAATCGGTCATGTTAGGGAGCAATCATGTGCCACCGAATGTGCTAACAATGTACTAATGCAGAGGGAAATGCATGCGTCGGTGCAAATGCAATTGTCATTTTCACATACGCTGCAAAAAGAAATAAATGTTGAACGCTAATAGATAACAGCTGTGGTATACCACAAAAGTCACGTAAAGCTGCGTTTGTTTCGTACTTGCCGTGATGGACTGGGAATATTTCCTATCCGTTTCCCTTTGTTTTCATCGTGGATCGAAAAAGGCACGCGATTTGCTTCCATTCTACCTACGTAAATCAGGTTCCGAGACAAAAGAGAAAGGCGAAAGTAGCACGTACGTTCTTCGGTTCTTCCCTTTTGTTTGAGATTTGGTTACCTTTTTCTGTTTGGCTTGGTATCTTCCTCTACTGTAAATTTCTTCCTGTAAATTTAGGCAGTAAGTACAAGCATACATGTTCTTACAGCTTTTACAATCACCGTTCCAACACTACAGTATTGCACTGCTACTCCTACGAGACGACGAACGAATGGAGAATGGTTGTCCGGCAATTCCTCATAGCTAGAGTTCTCACACAAATGTCCATATGTATGCTCGGATTCCGAGAGGCCAACCCCACCTTGATCTGCCCAACAGATAGAAGAAAAGATGGGAGGGCTAGTCTCCTTACATTTATCTGTTCAGCACTTGAGCAGCTGCTTTATGGAGTCTCCCCTTGTTTCTGCTCCACAGTAGGACTAGTGCTGTGCTGCCACAAGTCTACAACCGTGAGGTCAAATCGTTCCAACTATGCAAGGAAATTCCAAAAGCTGGCAGTTCTACGTGCGATTTGGTCCCGTAAGATGCGGCGATGCATATAGAAACAAGGCAGCGTGAGTGTGTGTGACTTCCCTTTCGCTGCTCATCAACACCATGAAATCGATCACATGGCTAGTCGAGCACTTGAGCTACTGCCTGGAGTCGGATTCTAGTATAGGAGGCTGGAAGATATGGTCTACGTCTACCTTTACCTTTTACGTGGTTGTAACAACCCTGGTAACCTAGAGCTGACCAACGATACCAATGATTGAGACCAGTAAATCATAGTACAACTATCTCAAAGTTGACTTGTATTCGTGCCGGTAAAACATGTGGACTGGAGTATTGTTGACCTCCGTATCGAAATGAACCGAAACGTAGAGGCGAAGCAAGTCCCTACTGGAGTTAACACGCACACGAATACGCCCAAGGAAACCGTTAGAGGTGGCGCTTTCCTGGTACGGGCTCACAATCGCCACATGGCCTTCCCTCCCGGGACCGCGCGCGAGCCAGGCTACCGCTCGTCCTTTTAACGTTGGCTTATCATTTTGTGTCACAGTAATTAATTTTAAAATAATATTTATAAGACTTATAAATAAACTATAGTAAATACTATACCAAATTTTGCTATATCGATTTAAATCGTATGTAACTATATTCTTTTACGTACTATCTTTTATAAATAATTAAAATTTAAAAATTAAAAATTAAAACCATAGCCCACGACAATGGTACCAGACAGGCTTCGCCATCGCCTTCACGAGGTCACGCACCCACCAAACCAACCGAAGGAACCTCCAAAAACGCTCGAGACGAGACGGGGCCGCGGTTCCCGATGGGCGCGCGCTGGCGTGGACGGGCGGTCGCGTTCGTGTGGCACGCGCGGGGCGGACGGTTCGACCTCGGCCTGCTTCTGTTTGCGCGCGCATCGCGCCGGGCGTCCCGCACCGCTTTCGTTTGAGGTTCGACCCGCGCACGTCCGTGCCGCGGCCCCGCCTGGCGCGCGCATTGCAAGCGTAGGCAGCGGCTCGACCGCGACGGCTCACGTTCGCGTGGCCCAAGTCCTATAAAAAAAACAGGGAGTACGTGCACCCTAAATTTTACTACTCGTATCGTACATACTCTGCCTCTCGTAGATCTGTACGGAAAAACTGATCTGGCAGCTGACGATCTTAGTACGGCAGTACCAGTACCTCAGTCTTGCATCCTCACAGTTCCAATTAAAGACCGGGCAGCTTACGCACCGAGCGGTACAGAAGAGACGTATTCCGTTCGAACTATGCGCTCGAGGCTCCTGATTCCATTTATGCCCGCAGGCATGCGTCACGCATACGAAGTAAATACGGATGGAAGAAGAGGAGGAGAATTTAAATAGGAGTAGCGCTTTGAAGTGCGGGTTCCGGGACCAGAAGGTGTGAGCGAGCGGGGAACGGGCACGGGGCACCGGCGCCACGCGTGCGATCAATTTTGGTGCGGTCGCGGCTCGAGGTGGGACACCGGCCGTGGACGGGTGTGTGTACGGAGAGTTATGGGGTCGCCGAGGCCGAGCCGCCGGACGCGGAGGGATCCTAGGGCGTGTGCCTGCGCTGCAGCCTCCACTCTCCAACGTGCTTCGGTGCATGGCCTGTTTGTTTGGCAAGGCCGCACTACCACCATTTGGATACGTGAATGCAAGTGCATTTTTACTTGTGACCAAGTGCATTTCGGCAAATTTCACGTGTTTCAAACAAGACCTCCAATTTCTGCAAAATGCTATGCTTTCGTGAAATAATGGCTATAATGCTATGTCTTAGGATTGGCGATCTTGTTTGTGAGTACTCAAGCGACGTGTAAATGAATCGTAAGCTCTATATTAGTAGTAGTACTGCGTCTACCAAGTGCGTCTACCACGCAACGAACCACACCTACTACTTACTGCGCATTAAACGGTTGCGTGGTCAAATTAGTTAATATGCCAACCCTATTTGGTTAATCTGGTCCAGTCTACAATTCTACATGGCACGCCCCATGCTCCCATAGGATGCCTACTCACGTTTGTCCATGGAGCATGATCGGTAGTGCATGCATGTGTTGCAATAGCAACCCTCGCCCCCAATCATTGTCGATGGCTGTCCCTGTGCAAACATAATGCTGTAGCCTATACTTCCAAACGAATCTTACAGCCCCTCCAAAACAACCTTACCTAGGTACGCCATTTGAGTAGCATGTACGTTCTCTACGAGAACAAATGAAAATAAGTCACTGCAGTTTACTCTTTTCGTACGAAAAGGTCGAAAAGAAAAAAAAATGAATTTGGAGGCACGTAGGTGCATAGCAGAAGAAATGTCCAAAATGTACACGGACAAAGTTCCTTCTGTTCCATGCTGGCATCTCTTCCGTTTCAATTAAATTGGATTAGTACGTAGTTGGTGTGCGTATCCTGGTACAGGTTAAGTAGGAAAACAGAACAAACAAATAAGAGTGACGCACCTACAAATTCGTTTAGGCAGCATCGTGGAGTAGTTTTTTTTTTTAACTTGGTCCCGTGACATTTTCCAAATGGCATGGCATACCTTGATTGCATATCCAACAAACGATTGCATCTTTTGAACGGTGACACTATGATGGCAGGCTAATGGTTTTGTCGAAGCATGGGTTACATGCAATTGCAACGAGAGAAGGTATGAAGTATGCACCACTATCTCTCACGCCACAGTCCGCTCAATATAAAGCACACAAGAAGTTTGTATACGGCACTATGCTGAACCAGCGCGGTGCATGGAATTTTCAAGACGGTACACGACGTACGCCGCGCCTGCAAACTGGACTTTTGCCTTTGGTTCCCTCCATATTTTCGGCGCCTTTTATTCAAACAAGGCATTGGCATCGAAAACCGTAGCCTGAAGAAGAGGCCGGGCAAAGCAAAAGGATTGGCTGGAACAAAAACAAAAAGGAGAACACACCCGGGGACAGACAAGAAAAAGAAGAGAGCCGATCGGATTCACTCACGCCGTCAGCCATCGGTGGGGAGAAGAGAGAGGAGAAGACCACCGGCCGGAAGGAAGAGAGGAGAGAGGGACGGCACAACTTGCGATGGAAGCAAAGCGAAGCGAAGCGAACAACCATCCCATGTCTAGGAGCATGCACCAGTGCTGCAGTGCCTTTGGTCTCCCCACATTGTTCACTATTGCATCCATAAGCCCCGCTGGTTTGGCCTCCAGCTTCAACCTTTTATTTTCTGGCTTTTAATTTATTAATTTTATCTTTGTTTGGATTTTTGGTTTTTTTTTGAAATTTTTTTGCTTTTTTTTCATATATCTTTACATTATCTACGATGGACTAAACTATTTTATATCTATTTTTTAAAAAAATTAATTACACCAAAAAGCTACCAACAGCTATGCAAAATAAGATTTAAATAGTGAAAAAAACTAAAAACAAAAAAATTTAAGCCCAAATGAGCACACCTAGTAAGAGTGCAATCGGAATGGATACAAACAGATATAATTTAATCTATATCCCATTATGTATTTTTTTCTCGAAGTTGGAGTTAGACACAGATAATGTCAAATACATATTTCTTCATTCCGTATTCGTTTATTAAGCCTTCAAATGGTCGGTCGAATGGAAATTATCTGTTTCTTTACATATGACATTGGATAGTAGGGTATAATTATAGCGTAGAAACTAATCGACAAGATGTCAAATGAATAGTACTCAGTATTTTCCATATGTTTAGTGTGGCAATATGCCTATATATTATCTTATTTTTAAGTAAAGTTACAATAAATTTTATCATATCATTTGATATATGGATATATATGAACGGATATCACTCATCTCGTATCCTATTTCATTTTTTTCGAAATTAAATACAAAAAATATTGGATACCTATTTATCTTTTTTTTCTATTCGCCTCACAAAACTTCAGTTGATCATTGAACATCATTTATGCCCCTGCACCCTACTACACCCTAGTTTCTTCCGGCCGCGACTCAGCGTGCGTCCTCCGCGCCTGTTCGCCTTCCTCCTCGCCCGGAAGACGGAATAATGGCGCCCCGGTCAGGAGATCGGACACTGGCGTGTTGGGGCAGGGTGACGGCGCCGTGGGGCCCGTCCGTCCGGATGATAGAGACTGCCCGAGGGCCCGGCAGCGTGGAAGGCTGGAGCAAATTACGCGACCAGGTGCTGTTTGGTTGACGACCGAAACGAGCAATCTAAAATTTTGGCATAGCAAAATCTGATCAAACCTAAATATTGATTGAAAGAAGGTTGTTTGGACGGGAAACGCATCCTGAGTAATAAGTGTCTCCAGGATTCATACGGTTGCCGCAGATCACAAGAAGATTGGAATGCATGTTATTAGCAAAGATTGCTGGCAATCCAACATAATCCGAGTTAATTCGGGTTCTTCCCGTGTGACGGCAACGAAGATTTTGCCCTTGATTAGAGAAAAGCACTCCCTACCCAACACCCAGGTTTGTGCGATGGGCCACAAAATAACAGTTCCTGGATGCGTAGGCGCGATCACAAAGCCGTGGCAAACGCTATCAAGCAGTACCGCTCCAAGTCAAACAGTGCCAGACAGAGAAGAGGAAAAGATCGGTCCCAACAGCCCGTGGTGCGTGAGGCACAGCACGGTACTATCACTGGTTCACCGCACGGTCCGTCGATCCCTGGCCAGCAAGCCGCACCAATTTGCCGAAACGACCAATCGCGCATTTCATAAACGGAGACGCCTCGGTCCTCCGATGCGTTTCCTTTTTCCGGCTCTTTTCGTGTTTTTTTTACCTGGCCTAGACGCATAGATTATCCCCGGAAGCGCCATTATTTGGTCTGCCTCGTGCCTCCATAAATACCGCCTCCATCCCGTTCGCCTCCCACCACCACCACCACCTCTCCTTAACTCCTCCGCCCTTCTTGTTGCTTGCTCGGTGCTCTGCTCACCGAAAGTGTTCTGCGTCCAGAGCGAGCAGCGAGAAGACTTCCGGGAGCGATGGCCACAATGCCGGCGCTGTTCTTGGTGGCCGCGCTCGCGATGCTCTCCCCCGCCGCCGCCCGCATCCCCGGCGTGTACGGCGGCGGCGCCTGGCAGGGCGCGCACGCCACGTTCTACGGCGGCAGCGACGCCTCCGGCACCATGGGTACGCGCAATGCATTCCTCTTTTTCCTTGCGTTTCTTTTGTCTTGCCGATGCCATGTCTCGTGTGATTAACGAGCGCGATGTGGCAATGCAGGCGGGGCGTGCGGGTACGGGAACCTGTACAGCCAGGGCTACGGCGTGAACAACGCGGCGCTGAGCACGGCGCTGTTCAACGAGGGGCAGAGCTGCGGCGCGTGCTTCGAGATCAAGTGCGAGAACCAGAAAGGGTGGGAGTGGTGCCACCCGGGGAGCCCCTCCATCCTCGTCACCGCCACCAACTTCTGCCCGCCCAACTACGCCCTCGCCTCCGACAACGGCGGCTGGTGCAACCCGCCGCGCCCCCACTTCGACCTCGCCATGCCCATGTTCCTCCACATCGCCGAGTACCGCGCCGGTATCGTCCCCGTCTCCTACCGCCGGTGAGCCATCCGCCATCAATTCTACTCCTTAACCTACACATCTTACAATGTCATGTTGCATTCCTTGCTTTACTTGGGGGCTGTGCAAGTACTAGTAAAAGACATTCGCCTTGGTTATAGGACTAGTAATTTTTTTTTTGCCCAATAGAGGTCATGCAGGCTCTGCGCTCTTCTTTATTCACGACCCCTTTTCGCTTCTTTTGAGAACGGGGTGGGGACGCCGCTCTCGAAGAGAAAATTTCGACGCGTTCCATCGGGTCGCGTCAGGTGTAGTAACGGCCGCGCCCGTCTCGCCGCCGCCTCTCGCCGTTACTTTTTCGTTCACGGGCAAGTTTATTCACTGTGGATAATTGATATGGCTGCACGTACCGGCACGGCACAGCGATAAAATTTCCGCCTCCTTTTTTTTTGTGATGTACGGCGGAGAAATTAGTGCCGGTGGAAATGTGCACCGACCGCGGCTTTAAAAGCGGAACGTGATATCGGGTGGAGAAATCGCGCTACCGCGCAGTAGTAGCACCCGCCTAGTTGTTTTTGTACAGAAGCTAGAAATGGAGCGTGCACTTCTTCTGTAGCGTGTGAATACTGCTACACCTCTTTTCGTGTAAGAAACTGCTCACCGAGATGGCACTAGTCCATCTCTGTTCTACTTGTTTGTGTCACATTTGGTAGTAGATCTACGCTCTGGCCGCATTGCACTGTGTGAACTCACTGCAATTCTCGAAGCAATTCCTTTCTGGTTGTACTACGTTGTAGTTCTTGCAGTTGGTACCCGTTTTAAAACGGTTTGTCGAGATATTTTTTTTTTGAAACGGTTTATTGGTATTTGATTTAGATTTATTTATACAAATGCACGGTAGGACCAAAAAATAAACCATTGCTAAAAAACACCCATATTCTTCTGCGTAGTGATTAGCACGTACTCTTGGAGCACTGGCCTGAGCCCCTGAGGAATAGTACTGTAACAAAGACCAAACATGTCCAGGAAAATTGGACCTGCAATTCTGTAGACCACCACACCGCAGGGCACGGGCTACAGCAGAAGGCCCAGGGAAACATCCAAATCATAGCGTGTGGTAGGGAGTCGTAGAATTCTGTAGGGCGCACAACAGACACACACACTTGACCTTTTCCCTTTGGTTTTGTTAGGGGACACCCGTGATCGCACCTGTATCTATTCTCGCCGAGTGCCCTGCCGCGCTCTCTTCACACTGACAACCCCATACCCTGAAGAAATGGCCCATTTGCCCTTCATTCCTTCCGTCCCTGGTCCCCGCGTGATCTGTAAAGGCAAAGGGTCATTTTGTCCTTTCGTCCTGCAGCACAGCGTAACGCGTGAACTGTGGTCCATCCCTGGCTCTCTGCATCGTCTGCCCGCCCCCTGATCATGTCCTGTGTCCTTCGTTCCAATTTACAGTTTTACCCTTGCTAGTAATCGCTGATCAGTAGCGAACGCTGGCCCCCCTTTTTATCGTCTTTTGGACTCGATTTATTTAAAAATCAAAATAAACCGGACGGCTAAAGCTGCTTTTTCAAATATTCTCTAAGGTCAAAATTATATACACTGTCTACATCGATATCTCATCATATATCATTATTTCAAAAAACAAAAACAAAAACAAAAGCTATTAGCCTAAAATTCATGCAGTCTAAAAGGATAAAGCCATTCGTTTACTGACGATGTTATGCTAATGTGATGTGGCAGTGTGCCGTGCCGGAAGTCGGGCGGGGTGCGGTTCACGATCAACGGGTTCCGGTACTTCAACCTGGTGCTGATCACGAACGTGGCGGGCGCCGGCGACATCGTGCGCGCCAGCGTGAAGGGGTCGAGCACGGGGTGGATGCCCATGTCGCGCAACTGGGGCCAGAACTGGCAGTCCAACGCCATCCTCGTCGGCCAGGCGCTCTCCTTCCGCGTCACCGGCAGCGACCGCCGCACCTCCACCTCCCTCAACGCCGCCCCCCGCAACTGGCAGTTCGGCCAGACCTTCGAGGGCAAGAACTTCAGGGTCTAACTCTACCACTGCCACTGGTGATGATGGTTCAAGAAATTAAGAAACAAAAGCAAGGTCTTTTTATACATAGTAGTAATTAATTACTATAGCGAGTGTTTATTTAGGCTGGGAATGTTCGTCAAGTTCACCTCGTCCCGCCTTGAATTGGGTTGAGAGTGTCAAGTTCTTTGGTAGCCTGTGAAAGCGAGGGGCAAACAGGTAATAGTAAAGTCTAGTGTCAGTTAGGGCAAACTATCATCACTAGTCACCAGTAGTAGTGTTAGCGTGCTTATGACTACGCATATGTGCTGCCAAGGGTTGGTGGTGACGGGATGTTTTTCAAGGTTTGGCTGGAGCTGAGGGAGGCCAATGGGATTTGTGTTGAGTGGCTGAAGTGGCTGCAAAGCTGCAGCTAATACGGGAGTGGTGAGTGTAGCCCGCAGCTGCTTGTTCCCGTGTCATTTGTCTCCTTGACACGCCGTGTTACTGTGGACTTGATTTATCTACCAGTATGGTGATTGGAGTTTGCAAGAGGATTTTAGTTGTCGTTCCTCTAGTTCTCTCATGTGTGATGGATGCTTGATTAAACTACTTTGTAGTGCTATGATGATGGTGATTCTTGCCGGCTTCTTTCCGCGAATGCTCGGTAAGTTGCTCGATGGCGAGTGCTGAAAATACGTGAAGGGGATAAAGGTGAAAGCAAAAGTGCGCTGCGAGTATGCTGCTTTGGGAATGATTTTGCTTGTTCGGTGGGGCGACCGACCAAGCCATTCGTAGGACATGGCTCCCAGTATTTTGCTGGCCTTGTTGTCGCCGTTGGAGTTCCTTCGGTGACGAGAGCTACCCGTCTACATCATTGAGAAAGAGAACCAAATGTGCAAATAGATTGAGGTCAAACACCAGGCACTGTGCTGGAGCGAAATCAGTGGGTTGAATTAAGAGATGACGGCAATGGTCACTAGGTACCCATCCGAACGATCCTCTCGCTGGTGATTTCGGCTAAACGCCCGGCAGAATCATGCCACCGATGTGCCCCGGCGTGGCCTCGTTAGAAAAGCAAAAAAAAAGAAAAATAAAGAAAAATAAAAGGAGCACTAGTCAACGCCACTCGGATATGAATATCATCCCGTGATTACTGGTGTGATTTATAACCTGCCAAAGATCCAACCAGTAGACTGAAGTTGAGCAGATCATGATTACGGAAAAGAAAAGACTGGTTGCCAAAACCTGATGACCCAGGAATATGCACAAGCGTATTTACAATCTACCACCTAGCTAACAAGTCGCTCTAATTCTGCCTTGCTAATGGGAATGAACCGATGGCCTTGGATTTGGGCCAGTCTCCCTCCGAGTCTCTCCCAAGGTTTTTCGGCGAGGCTTGCCGCTGTTCCTGCCAGCACTTGCGGTAGGCGCCTTTTTGCCCGCACCCTTGGATTCTTGATTCTTCTCTGCTGCTGGTTTTCTGTCTGCATCACTGGAGTCTTGAAGCTCTTCTAGAATAGTGACCACGGCCTCCATGGACGGCCTCATCTTAGCATCGAAGGACAGGCACTCAATAGCAAGGGCTGCAATTGTCTGTGCCCCACTGAGGGAGTATTGACCTTCTAGCCTGGTATCCAGGACACGGAATATCTTGCGCTTGTGTGTGAGATATGGCCGGGTCCATTCCACAAGATTGTGCTCACCCTGGGGCCGGTTCTTGTCAATGGCGCGACGACCTGACAGCATCTCCAGAAGCACTACCCCAAAGCTATAGATGTCGCTCTTCGCAGTCAGATGGCCTGAAGGCATTGCATTTTTAAACAGATACTTATCATGTCATGAACATGAGCTGTCGGTAAAGGTTATCAAAATAAAGCAGTGTATGTTCTTTGCCAACGTGATAGCATTGCAACATTTTTCACGCCAAAGTAAAGAGTAGGCGGAAAACATAACAGTTAATGCCATGTCATGCAACAACTTATGGTCGAAGGCAATTAAAATGAGAAGCGATAGCCATTTCCTCATATATTTTGTTCTCATTCCATTGCACATAGGCCACAAAAAAGGTATACATAAATTTCATGGAATGGCATATATTGGAGTGTTAGATATTCAATATCAGACTGACACAGAATGCATATCTAATGCATGTATAGCAACCTCAACAAATTAAAGGATGCGCCAAAAATGAGATTTGCAAAGCAAGGATAAAAAAATAACAAAAAAGACCAAGTACACTTTTTAATGTACTAACATCCAATGGTTTCTGCCACAGCATGAAGTTTTGCATCCAAGGCAAGCAAATGTGCAGAATATTGGATGGATAATACCCAGAACTGCATTTCAAAGGTACCTGTTGACAGATATTCCGGAGCTGCATAACCATATGTTCCCAGTACCCTTGTAGATACATGGCTCTTCTCACCAACAGGACCATCCTTTGCCAATCCAAAATCAGAAAGCTTCGCAGAATAGTCCTGCACAGTAATATGATGCATTCCCTTCAGTAAGAGCACACAAGCATTGTGGTGAAGTACAGTGCAAGATTCACTTTCACTTACTGTGTCAAGGAGAATGTTGGAAGTCTTAAAATCTCGATAAATAACTTTTGCCTCTGAACTGTGAAGGTAAGCTAGTCCTTTTGCAGCTCCAAGTGCAACCTTCATTCTTAGGTTCCATGAAAGAGGTTGAAAGTACGAGCCTCCTACATCAACGATTCATATAGCAATTTTATAATAAAACATACTGCAACGATATTGTATGCAACACGAAGACAATACTCCTAGGACAACAGTAGAACACAAAGTCCTAGTTTACAATATTCCTAGGACAACAGTAGAACACAAAATCCTAGTTTATCTTACTCCTAAACAGATGATTTTCCAAGCTCCCACGTGGCATGAACTCATACACTAGCAGTCGGTGCTCATCCTCCAAGCAGTACCCAATGAGCTTGACAAGGTTGGGATGGCAAAACTGACCTAGGTAATTAACTTCCGCCTATAAACAGAAACATAGCAAAGTTAGAAAAAGCTCGAAGTATTTGATTAACACTTCTGAAGCCGTAACTGATCAATTGAATGTCAGAGCAAAAGAGGTAGGGTTTTCAAGAGTAAACTTCAAAGAAACATGAATCAAGCATGAATTTGAGGACAACAACATAAAATAGAACAGCAGTCATACACACCAACCACTCTCGGTGCCCTTGCAGACCCTCCTGGTTGAGTCTTTTCACAGCAACAGCTATTCCAGTGCCAGGCTTGCAGGCTGACAATGTATTCTCATCAATCCATCCTTTATAGACAGATCCGAACCCTCCTTCACCGAGCACACTGTCAGGACGGAAGTTCCTTGTGGCTAACCTGAGATCATTATAACTGAAGATCTTAACATTGGCTGACTGCAAGATCTCGCATTCAGTCTTCGCATTTGGAGGCATGGAAGCTGAAGAGGCTTGACTGCTGCAGCCACTAAGCCTATTCCCATCCTTACCACCGCTCCTTGAGAACATTCCTGCATATCATGTCTTTAGTAGAGATTCTAAAAGACCATACCTAGGCTTCATATTTTAAATGAAAATGTTCTCTGATGAATAAGTTTTTGCATTCATCTATTCTAAGTCCATATTATGATCAGCCTATATTGGAAGTTTCAAATGCTTGATTCAAATTTGCATAGCAATTAGGAATCAGCTGAAGCAATCATCACTTGGCCATTTTCTAAAATTTTAAATGAGCCCCAAGAGTTGCAGGATTAGCCATTTCCATCTGTGGTACACAATGATAGCGGTTAACGGATTGACTGGTCTCCCAGAAGTTAATGCAAAGAGCATTTTGATCACGATAGCAAACAACAAGGCACGAGTGTTGCTGCCAGCGAATGGTGATATGCTCCGGACTCAAAAGTTAAAATGATGGTTTACATAGGAAAAGGTGCAAAATGAATATGTAGGAAATTGTCCATGAAGTGGTAACATGCATGCACTAGTAACCCTGTCCCACCCAATGCACATCTTCTGCCACACGGCATGTCCAGAGGCTTTATCGTGTTTATCTACTATTAACTTAAGAAATATCACACCTATTAATTAGCAATTAAAAGATACTTCAATTTAGCACATTGAGACGGGCAAAACACGTGACAGCTATACAGAAATGAGCCATACTTCGTACAATCACATAAAAACTTTCTAATGGAGCATACGACAACATTTTTGTAGACTCAGACTACTAAATGCCTTGAACTTGATAGTACACATCATAAACAGCCAAAAAGTTTCTGACCATCATTGGGAAATATATCCAATGATTCAAATCATTTCTAGCCATGGAAAGTACTTAATCAATGGTTGACAAAACGTTACTGAATTTGGGCGGGAAACCAAATTGAGAGACGAGGGTGAATAAAAGAATTCAAGACACATGCTCTATATAGTACTGCATCATACCTGAACAGGTTATTTAACGAAACGTTCATAATCTTCTTTTCCTAATTCCATAAATAATTTATGAATTTACAACACATGAACAATCACGCAATAGAGAAACAACTAGTCAACCCTAATAATATTCTTTTCCTTAACAAGCTGTCCCCAAAATTCCTGCGATACATTTTGTAAAGGAAAAAATGTACATAGTCAAAGTCAACAGGTGGCCAATCGATATTCATAACATAATGTCACAACAAGGGCAAACTACACTGTACGGTAGTATTAGTCCTGCTTCAATCAAATGTTACCTTGGTCAACAACAGAATCCAGGATGATTAGAATTAGTCATGGTACGTGGTCAGCACAAGGTACCGATAGATGTGATGCTAAAATATTTTACCCCTTTATAGTCAATTTCCTGTCCCTTACTATTGTCATCTCCGAAGGATAAGCACCACTAGCACTGCCCAGTAGACGATGGTAGAACGTCTACTACACATGGTACTAGTGAAGCCATCATGTAAGGAATAAAGCATCGATGTCCCATTACAAGAGAAGGTACCCATCACCTAATAAAGCCAATAGCTCCAGTGGCACAAGTGCACAACCACCTACGAAGCCTAACAACATAGCCGAAGCTTACTTCAGCGAAACCACTCGAAAAGTGATTATGATGTCTTACTGTAGCGCCTAGATAGCTTGAACACATTGAAGCTGGCAGGAAAAAGTTAAAATCATCTAACCAAATCAAGCTACTGGATCACCCTGACTAGGTCTATCCAACCAACCAAACCACCCATACAATTACAGATACATGATCATCCATTGCCCTTTGTTGCTAAAACAGTGAATAAAATATCCGAAGAAAAAAACCTACAATCAAGTTGAGCCTTTTGCAATCGAATCCGACCACACGAGCACCCAAACAACACAGGCTAAATTCTGCGCTATAAGGAACTGCTAATAGCTCGGGTTTCCACCGGAATCCCTAGAAACCAATGAGCAGGCCATAAATGGATTTAAAATTTGCATCTCGGAACCATCACACGATCGAACCCCGCACCCCGCGAGCACGAATGATCGACCGAAACCCCATCGGATCACCCGAAAACAGCAAGCACCGAACCAGGCATACGCAGCGAGCGGATCGAACCTGAGGCGCCTGGGTAAGGGCTCCCATCCTTGATCCGCGCGCCCCAGCAATTCCCCATCCCCGCAGGCTCCACGCAAATCGAAGAGCCGAGCAAGAGCAAAGAAACCCAACCGGATCAAAGCATGGCGGGAGGCCGGGTCACGGGAGGCGGCGAGCGATCCGCCTCATGCGGGGAATTCGGGCGAGGGCTAGGGTTTTGGGGAGGTGAGAGTGAAGCGGAGGAGGGTGAGGTGATGATATATAGAGACAAAGGCAGGCTAGAGAGAGAGAGAGAGAGGTGTGGCGTGGTGGAGCGCGGGAGGAGAGAGAGTACAGAGAGAGAGGGAGTGAGCCGTGAGCGAGCGACAGAGCAGTTAATGGCGGGCAGGCGCGGGCGAGAGAAGCGTGAGGGGCCGCCGCTGGTACCGCACCGCTTCCGGTTCTTCTGCCTTCTGGGAAAAAGTTGCAAGGCGTGGTGCTTGGTGTGACTCTGCCGCGTGGGCCCTCCCTTGGGACCGATGATTTTTACCCTTGACTTTTACCTCGACGTAATCGTTGAGTCGGAGAAGTCGGGAATCTCGAGCTTTGTTTTGGCCCAATAATCTTACCAGGCCGATTTGCCTGGCAAGGCCCCGTCGGGCCATAGGCAACAAGCTAAAAATTAGGGCCATGTTGCCCAGGCTTGGTCCGTTCTGGTTAATAATTGGGCTGCATCTCCTAAACCAAAGGGTTTAGAGCTCCTTTAAAAAAGTAACAGTAAAAAGGATAGAGTGTTCGTTTGGATTGTTGTCCTAGCATGCCGAACCAAAATATTAATGTGACTTAGTGATTTGGCTAGTGTTTGGATTGATATCTAAATTTTAGAGTGTCTTCAAAAATTTGGCAATGTAATACAAAGCTGTGGCAGTTTTTGGACGACAATTTTGCTCACCCAAATTTTGGTTGGGTAGAACATGAGGTGGCAGTATCTAATTGGTTGCATTTAATATTTCTATTTTTATTAATAAACTTTAAATTATAATATCTTCTAAACCGTATATCTGATATATGATTGGTTTGAATCATTGTATTTCTTGCAATTTAATCAACAAAAGAAGATATATATTGGCTATATTTTGGTGGAAAAAAATTAGATGCCATATAGGACCCATATGCTATATTCATATTTTGGAAAATTTTGGTGATCTTTATAGCTACCGATATGGTTGCAATCCAAAAATGTCCATTATACTATTTTTTTGGTTATGTCTTTGCTTTCATCGTATCTAAATTTTGGTAGGGTTGATTTAGACTCAAACCAAATATACCCAGAGTTCCAACAGTTCGGTAGGATTTGGATTTTTTAGTGTTAACAATGAAAATAACAAACGTTTTAAAAAAAACAATACACGTAACAAAGTTGAAAAGTCGCGTGCGTGGAAGAGGGCGTCGATACGTCACTCATCAGGATAGATGTAGGGTTTGATGAGATGGCTCATTTGGTTTTTTTTTATATTATACCTTTTATTTTATACTGTAACCGATAGTAATTTATTTAATAATTAAATTTAAAAAATAAAAATAGATTATCTCATTACGAACAATACAAAAAATACAGAAAAAATAAAAAAATTCAACGAAAACTAGAAAACCAAAAAAAAATTAACAAACTAAAAGATAGAAAGCAAAAGTCAAAAGTTAAACCTCAAACAAGCGGGATCATAGTTGTCACTACTTTTCCCCCTCCCCCAATCTATCGTCAAAAATGTTAATTTTATGCTTGAAAATTTAGTCAAGAGTCATTAGAGATCATCTTCTACTATCATTTTATCGAATGTTGATTAGTCAGGCGCATAACAAGACTAAGTATAAATATATGAATGCATATCTACTTTGAAAACTAGCTGGAAACCAAACGTGGTGGAAGTGGAACCACGACTATTTCTGCTTTAACACGCAGTAAATCAGAAGAAAATGTTGCTAAATTTTATATAAATAAAAACAACTAGTAAGTTAAAAGACATCTTATTCATTTTAAAAATAAAAAAATTTATAATCCTAAAAAAGAAAAAATTTAGAAAATTTTTTATTAATCGAGAAAAATGTAATGCATCTCTAATACTTATTTAGGTAGAACTATATTATAATGGAAAATAGCTTCCCTGTTCTCGTTTCCGTGTGCCTCTCCGTGTCCTCTCGATCTGGACCGCTCGTTGCGATCAATGAGCAGTCCAGATCGAGAGGACACGGAGGGGATACGGAAACGAGAACATGGAAGCCTCACTCATTATAATGATGCAGGTTAATTATACATTTATTTAGAATTATATAGTAAATATAATTATATTTTAAGTATAGTTGTTATATAGAAAAGACAGCCGGGGCCGGCCGCGTCGAGCCCTGCACTCCTGCAGATCTCCCCATCTCCGGGACAGAGAAGCGCACGCTAGCGAGCAGCAGCGGGTGGGGTTGGACTCTACACCGGCCGTCGCGATGGCGGGTGCCGCCTGGCCGCTCACCTCCATCGCCGACTTCCTCCCCGCCTCCGTCTCCCTGACCCTCCTACTCGATTCCCTCGTACTGCCCAAACCCTACTCCGCCCTCCTCCTCATCCTCGCGCCGCTCACGCCATCTCTTCTCCCTCCTCTGCGTAGGTGGCCCTCCTGGTGCTGGGCGTCGCCGCCGTCTTCTTCGATCACCTCCGCAAGATCGGATGCATGCACTCGTAAGGCGCTTCTGTATTCCCCGTCCTATCCTTTTGTTTTTCTCTTGCGATCTGCCCGTGTTGTTGACTGGTGCGTCGTTCTGGATCTGGGCCGCAGGCTGCAGAGGACCACCGTCTCGGCCTCCTTCTTGGAGGACCCCAACTCGCTCAACAAGGTACTCAATTGCTCGTCTCGAGTTGCTCGCGCTGTGACATGGTGTGCACGCTAGGTGTTTGCTCATTTGCTTGTGTTACCTGTGCTAGGTTCCCTGCCCGTCGATTTATGACCCTGCGGAGAAGTACATTTCCTTGATCATTCCCGCTTATAACGAGGAACATCGGCTTCCCGAGGCTCTTACAGAAACACTCAAGTAAGGCTCTGATATGAGCACTTTCTGTTCACGTTGCTCTGTTAAGTTTGTTATATGTGAACGGTACTGCTTAATCTATACAAGTAGTTGTCCGTGTCATGGCTTTATCTGTCTGGTGATTGTTTGGTTTGTTATGTTAATCAATGATCACCGTGTTGTTTTGTTCTCCAACAGCTACCTGAAACAGCGTTCAGCCGCCGAGAAGTCCTTTTCTTACGAGGTATGTGCAAATTGAACATGTTAACGATCTTCTTTATTTCATATGACCAAAAGAACAATATATTTGAAAAAAAAGAATCCCGTTAAGCTACTTTTGCAAGTGAACTGGCTAAGGAAAGATGAGAGATTATGTATTTCTGTACCATGAAATATGCCTAGTAAGCTGGTTAAACACTTTGCTGCATTGGCTATTGTATGCCATGTACTGAGGACTAGCGTTTTTACTTATGTACTAAGAGATGCTCAATATGTGATTTTATTGGTTTTGCACATGCACGACATTTGCCCGTGCTAAATTCTGGGTACTTGTTTGTCCTTGTTGATTTTTTAAATTTTCTGTCATGGAGTCTGACCTGATTTGTAAAATAGTCATATGATCTGGAACTTGCATATGTTAGATTTGTAGTTTGAAACATGTTCATTCAGTGTATAGCTAAACCAAAGCCCTGGATCTGGAACTGCATGGTTGGATCTATCTCCCTGTTATTGTCTATATAGGCCTTTTAGGAAGAAGGGACAAAGCTACAATATTTTCCTTGGAGCTACTTCATATTAGTTTCTGAGTTGCAATCACTTGTCCTATATTCATTTTTAATCTTAGAGATATCAATATCTTGTTTGAAGTGAATCAGTGATTTTGGTAACTATGTAAATGTAACTTGTAGGTCCTTTACAAACTAATTCCTGCTAATGATGTAAGTTATGCATGACACAAAATCTAATAGCTCGAGTAAGTGGCAAACACTGTTTGTCTAATTAACTAAACCTGGTGTCAGCGCCTATCCATTAGCCGCAGCGGTCGAGCCTTGTACAGAAAGTAGTAGGGTTAATTGAGACCATTGAACTCTGTACATGAGTTTAAGTGAGACCTTAATATAATCTGAACTTCCTTTGCAATGTCGGAGAACTCATACCTATGAACAACACCATGCTCTTTGAAAACTTGTTATCTATGTTTGTAGGGAAGGACTAGTGCCCGGACGTACGATGGGATTGTTCCCATCGTACGCCCGATCTGCTGTCAGATTTCACTTAAGTAGATGGTTCTCGGCCGTTCGATCTAGCGCAACAGAACTCATGAAGTGCAACAATGAAATCCTGAGCTTGAAACAAACTGCACCCTCATTGCAACAATTCCTCTCACAGCAAATGAAGCAACAAAACAACCACCTTGTTGGAGCAAAAAATATACATGAGTGCAACAAATCAACAAGTCCAATACAACAAAAACAACTTGCTACAATATTTGAGAAGGATATAATGCAACAAACAAAAATAGTTCTTGCAACAATGGAGAAAAGGTGTTACAACAATTCAAATGAACATATGCAACAAAAGCTTATTCAAAGGATGTAGCAACAAACAAAAACAATTCTTACAACAATCAAGAAAGGGTGTTGTAACAAATCAAGATAACTGGAAACTGCTGCAACATTTTAGAAAAGGTAATGCAACATCTAGAAAAAACTCATGCAATGGCTCGACTTAATTGTTGCAACAATCGAGACTAGCTTAAAAGAGTTTTCAACAAACTCACTGGAGAGGAAGAAGAAGTGACGGCAAAAAAGAGCTGAGCTCGCAGTAGCAGGAGAAGGCACCCATCCCAGTGCATCATCGTCGGAGGGCCCAGGATCTGACGCCTCGTCGTCGGTAGACATGATTCTAGTGGTGGTAAGTTGTGCCATTGCCTCGTCGTGGGCTGCCGCGCCATTTCCTCATTGTTGGTCATGGAGAGAGAAGGGGGTAGGGAGTAGTGCGGGCAGAGCAGGCCATCGCACCAGCTCCTCGTCATTGGCCAGGGGGGAGTGCGGGCAGCTGCTCCCTCCATTGCGAATCGCTGGCCATTGCATGGGTGGTGAAGAGAGGGGAGGAAGAGTGTTCCTCCAGGCTTTGGCGGTGTGGCCTCCCACGAGCCGCTAGATATGACAGGGGAGGAGGAGCCAGTTACTATGCTGGAGAAATAAAAGGGGATTAGGTGAGAGAGTGTTTGCCTGAGGACGAAGCGTCCAATGTGAACTGAGGCATCATACGTCAGTTGGCTAGCAATTCCCATATTTGTATTAGCATCTGCATTGTTTTGTTATACCCAGCCAGATTTTTACCATGTTATTACAAAACCTTTTAGTCTTAAATCCTGTATTTGTTTAGCTAATTTCGGAGGTTTCATGTGTTCTTTATCGATTCTATTAAGGTCTTGATTGTTGATGATGGAAGTACTGACCATACCTCTAAAGTTGCCTTCGAGTTTGTAAAGAGGCACAAGATTGACAATGTTAGAGTTCTTCTACTCGGAAGAAACCATGGGAAAGGTGAAGCAGTCAGAAAAGTGAGTGCTGTCAAACTCCCCCCACCCCCCTCTTCTAACATGCACACACTAGTTTTTGTATGACATCAAACACTAATCGATGCTTTCCAATTTTTTGTGTAAGCATTGTGTAGGGGATGCTCCATTCACGTGGTGAACTATTACTCATGCTTGATGCTGATGGGGCAACTAAGGTCACTGACTTGGAAAAACTTGAAGCGAAGGTCTGTCATAAACTTATTCAAAATTTCAAACAGCATGTTGTGAAAAAATATATTGGACTGGTTTTGATTAACATGAGTAAAAATAACATCTCAAGATTTGCATTTTTGCTGTTAGGTTCGTGATTTGGCTAAAAAAGTTGAGTCCAGTCCAGCAGCATCTGCTAGTTCATCTCAGAAACTATCTGATGTTGAAATTGCTGTTTTCGGTTCCCGTGCTCATTTGGAGAAGCAGGCTCTTGCCACTGTAAATCTCCTTAACTCCATACCCCAATCGTGTGGTTTTGTTTCCTAGTCCATTATGTTTTTCACTTTGTGATGTTTTATGCTTTTCCTGGCTTACTGCAGAGGAAATGGTACCGAAACTTTCTTATGAAAGGTTTCCACTTGGTAGTTTTGTTGACTGCTGGTCCTGGGATCAGAGATACACAGGTATACTTTTGTAAGCATAAGATGTGCCTGTTGATCCACTACTCTATTCATTAATCCCATTTGCTTAATTATTACAAATTTCAGTGTGGCTTCAAGATGTTCACTCGAGCTGCTTCAAGGAAACTCTTTACAAATATCAGATTGAAGAGGTATTTTCTTAATAAAATTCCTGTGCTGAATCTCTATATGAAATATTCAAATCCTCTTGCAAGGCATGAAGCTGACAGGCCTGGGTGGTGGTGGTTGTTGTTCGCATTGGCAGGTGGTGTTTTGATGTTGAGCTAGTCTACCTATGCAAGCACCTCAGGATCCCGATGGCAGAAGTATCTGTTAATTGGACCGAAATACCTGGATCCAAAGTGCGCATGACAAGCATCCTGTACATGGTATTTGAGCTCCTGCTGATCAAAGTAGGTTATGGACTGGGCATATGGAAAATTTACTCGTATACCCCGTGTTGACAAAATGACAAGTCACTGCAGCTTAGTTCATCACTGGAGCGTACACTGTAGTCAGTTCGTCAGTGGGCATTTCAAGGAACATTGTAAATTTTTCCAAGGTTTTCACCTGGGGAGAATCCATTCCTCTTGTATCCTAGTGTTTGATCGTAGAGAGACTGACATATATAGGTCGCATGTACTCTTTACTGCTGATAAATTCTCTAATCCATTTTATTTTATTTTGTTACACAAGAATCCAAAATGTGACCGACCTTGTTTTATCAGGGGAGAAAGGTGTTGGATGCGTTCTTTCGGGTTGTAACTAATGGATTTTAGTTTTAATGTAAGCGTTTACGTTTATACGAACGAATCGAATGTCGATAATTCACTTTAAAGATTATCAATTAATCTTTTTAAAAAGTGATGAATAAACTCCTTGTTTAAAGAAAGCTATAAACCATATGTTGAAAAGAACGAGGGCGTTAACTTCCGATCATGTTTGACAGAATGCACAATACAATACTCTGTGCTGACTTGTACGTGTATACGTACTATTGAATAATAGTTGTTCAATTTACCTTAATTACAATGCATAGGTCACCGCATTGTGAATGCACATTGCAGTGTGTGCAAATCACGTCCGGTTTCGAAGTTCATTGAGTAACTTTGGTACAACTGTACTACTATTATCAGAACTATTATAAAATCACATTATTTAAACTATTTCGGAGAACCGCATTTTTTGTTGCAAAACTTATCAGAAACCGGCACTTCCATCAGCGATTGTATCTAGATAATTTCTGCTATGACATTTGTAAAAGCCTTATACTTTGTCTCAGTACTATATCTCATCAGGCTTGTTTCCTTAAGTTCACGTTATGAGATTGGAGCCAAAAAAAACTACAAAAACATTGGTTGATCTTCTGTCATCTGCTGATTCTGCCTAATCTGCATTAGAGAATATACTAAGCAAACTAGAAATAGACTTGCGAATACAAAATCCAACACGGTGTTGTACATACCATAAAAACTTTTTTATCGTTGTCCGATGATGTTCGATTAACATATGCAGAAATTGACATATCTTGTTGAGCACATATGATATATATGGTTGTGTCAATGTTATGTATTGTAAAGCTCCTACTATAGTCCTGTATTTTATTGCTTTTGCAGTTGATAACTCTCTCCCATTAGACTTTGATAATTTTTTAGTTATTGACATTAGAGAAGTTACAGGTTTGCATGTTGTCATACCGACATATTTCGATGCTCAAGAAGTAACGAAGATCATCAAGATCTTTGAATGCAAACTCCAACTGCAATTTTTGAATCAAGGTATGAATAGTCTGAGAAGATATTCTAGTGACAATAATGTCATCAACATAAACCATAATATATGTAATCATACCACTATGATTATAGATGAACATGGATATGTTAGCTCGGGAAGGAACAAAACAAAGTTCTTGTAAATAAGAATTGAGTCGAGAATACCAGGCACGAAGTGATTGCTTTAACCCATAAAGAGCTTTATCTAATTTGCACACATAATGCGAAAATCTTGGATCCTCATAACCTAGTGGTTGTCGCATGAACATATCCTCTTTCAGAACACCATGCAAAAATGTATTCTATACATTTAATTGACGAAGCAACCATCCGCATGACACTGCTAATAATAGAACAAGAAGAATTGTAGTGGTTTCACAACTGGGCTAAATGATCCTTCATAATCAACCTCGTATCGTTGTTTCAATATTTTTTTCAACCAATCTTGCCTTATAGCGTTCAATAGAACCGTTAACCTTTTTTCTATAATTTAAATACCTAATTGCAGTCAGTGATATTGCGACTGGGCTGAGATGATACCAAGTACAATGTCTTGTTCTTTAAGAGTGTCTAACATTCAGTGTCCGTTGTCTCCTTTCAATTTCTGTCACAAAGAGCATCCTCAAGAGTTGCCGGTTTGGTCACAGTAAGAAATGCACGCTAGAAGGCATCATATTGCACTGTGTCATCGGTGCGAATCCTTGCTTAGTGAATATTATTCAGCAGTCTTGTTTGCATGGGATGAGACGGTGGTATAGGAGAATTAGGCAGTGGAGACGAAGCTATGCCAAGTTCCACGATCGTGCTAGGGACACATAGAGCAGGTGAAGCATCATATACATGTGTAGGACCAGCATGATCCTCTATGGGACGCACTGGTAGGAGATATGACATCGTGCATAGGATTTGAGATATCAGCGCCCCTGGGATCTACACCAGCAACACCCACCGAATCGCCCCTGGAATTTGTCCCCGTATTCTCTTGTCTGGAGTCATCACTTGAATTTATTGTGGGCTAGTCACCTGTAGCTTGCATAAAGGGGAACGACAAATCTAGCTAGATAGTCGGGTTAGATTGCACAACATTTGAATCAAGTATACCAGTATCTAGTCCCATAGCCAAAGGAAAATTTGCAGAGGTCAAGGAAGAAAAGATCAAAGTTTGGTTAAGTAATGGTTGATCCGATGGTGATGATTTTTCATCAGCAAAAGAAAATTGTTACTCATCAAAGACTACATCACGAGAAATATAAATTCTATCCAAAGAAATATGAAAACACTTGTAGCCTTTATGAAGATTGTTATAACCAAAAAAAACACATTGTTTAGACTGAAATTGGAGTTTTTCGATTATTGTATGGACTGAGACAGGGCCAGCATACACATCCGAAAGTTCTAAGAAAGAAATAGTCTGAAGATGTTCCAAAAAGATGGTTAAGTGGAGTTGAATTTTGTATCGTTCTGCTAGGGAGGTGATGTATCAAGAAATATGTTGTTTGAAAATATCTCGTCCCAAAAATGAACCGGCATAAAGGCATGGGCGAGTAAAGACAAGCCAACTTCTACGATATGACGATGTTTTCTCTCAGCCGAGCCATTTGGTTGATAAGTGTGTGGACATGAAATATAATGAGTGATTCCAATTTGTTGGAAAAGGAATTCAATTTTCAGGGCTGGTTTGCTTTTTCTTTTTTTCTTATTCCTTTGCATTATCCTTGATTATATAACGTATTTTTATTTTATTTTTTAAATTTAATTACTCAGAAAAAGTTAACAGTAGGTACAGTGCATTTTCAGCTGGTATAGTGCAAAAAAGCCAAAAGACACATTGAGCAAGGCCGTAGCAAGCGAACTAGTAATTAAAGAGGCTACCGGTGATGCTGCCGATGCAAAGTTTGTCGTCTCAAGAACAAAAGGCCAGTATGTACGACAGAATTGAGGAGGATCTCCATTCTTTGGGCCTATTCTTGGCTTGGCTTTTGGCTTTTGGATGTAACTTATGACTTTTGACCTGTTCGTGATAGAGTACGGAGTAACAGTGCGGTTTTGTCTAATATAAATGAAGTCACTATAGTATGTACTACAATTAATTTATAGTCCCCACTCTAAAAAGATAGTTTATTTAAAAGCAAGTTATTGTAGAAAAAGCCAAAAAAATAATTTTTAGAAACTGAAAAGAAGGGGCCATTTAGCTTGGTACTGTTCTGGCCGATACATGTACTATCAAGTTATAGCTTGCGTTCTTTTGGTTGTGATAGATGGTTTTTTTCTATGTTTTTTGAGACATCAGCAAACGATAAAGATACCGATGTAGACAACGTACACAGTTTTAGACCTGAGAAGCCGCTTGAAAAAATCATTTCAAGAAATCACATCATTTATTTTGACTTTTCGAGAAGAAAAAACTGAAAGGGTAAAAAGAAGGGGCCTCAAATAAGTTACAGTTTCGAATATAAAAACAACGAACTATGCCTATACACACTGGGCTCAGAGCCTGAGATGACCCTATTTGTATTTTCTCCCCGTGTCGCAGTTGAACTGCAGTCTGCGTGGCCAGCACCAGCACGCTAGCCCATCTTCCAGTCGGGCTGAACAAACTCCCCGGATGCTCCGCCTGGTCCGGTTTCACCCGCGGTGCATGCGAACACAGCTCTACCAGTCCGGTAAAGGATTCCACGTCAACAGCCAACATCTGGAGGCTGCGCATTCTTCCTCTGTTACACGGCCGCGTTTCAGTTCCTCTGTTACACTTCTTCCTATGTTAGTCGGCGCAACCGTCCTGCCGGTTGCCACATCAACAATGGCGTACCCATGGCATGCCTGCCTGCGTCCTAGCCAGTAGTAGCACGGACTGCACCGAGGCACGCATGCACGGCTGCCTCTGCCTTCGGTGGTTGGTTGTTCTTGACTTCTCCGCTCTCCCGGTCCTGACCGCCATCACGCGCCCGAGGGAGGCTATAATAGCCCCCATTTTTTGGAACAGAACTATGGTATATCTCGCAACAGCTTAGAAATTTAGTTACAGATAAAAAAAATATCGCACCTGCTCATAAACATTTAAAAGGGGTTAACTTGGTTAAAATAGACCTAATGGTCAACTTTTAGAAACTTTATAGGTGTTTAAGCGCAAAACTTTTAGCTTATATTTAGAAGATCTGAAGAAAACTCTCACAGAAATACTTGAGTGTGGCCGTAACCCTAACACATGTTTGATTTGGCTGAACGTAGTCGAAATTGGGCTAAACATGTTCGAGACGGACGAAAGAGTATATTCGCATTATACGGGTTTCTGCGAATGGATGTGGGTATGCACAGTATTTGGTTCAGGGTCAAAATATTAGCTGGGTGGTTTTGAGTTTTATCAAAGTTGAGGGTGGCGAAATGGGGCTGAAAATAGTGTAGACAGGTTCAAAGCGATCAAAATAGATGTGTGTGTGTGTTTTTCCTCTATATATATATATATATATATATATGAAAAATATCTTTTACACTCGGATGTAATTACACCCAAATCTAATATACCACCTAAACAAATTTGAAATACTCTTTTATCATCTTGGATATACTCATGTACTAATTATAAGATACTCTAATGTAAAATATGTATATGTTTTTAGAGTTTTGGTGAATAGTAATTACGATGATAGTATTGGTCAGGTCATCTAGGCTAGCTAAGATTTTATTTGAGTGAGCTAACCAGAGTTGAAAAATTGGCGTCACGGGATTAAAATGGATGTATATATGCATGTTAGGGGTTAGATAAACAGTAACGGGTATCTACTGTTCCTGACGGATTTGTACTGTTCACACCAGGTGTGCGCTGTTCCAACTGGGTCTGCTTGTACAGTAATCAACAATAAAAACAGCGGCCCGATCTGCTAAAATTTCATGGGCTTCTACTGTGCTGGCCTAGCCCAACCAAAGCAGTGTTGTCTTCCTCCTCCAGCGCGTATTGTAGCATCGAAACAGGGGCAAGCTTGCGATGGCAAGTCCCGTTGTTGTGATGATCTCCGATGAGATCCGATAGCATGGACGGGTTACTAGAGCTAAGGATAATGCGTGGTACAGGTACAAGCAATTGAACTGTTACGGACCGAAAGAGAAGAAGATAATGCGTGGCTTACTTGGGGAATTCCGGAGGTCGACGGCGATGCGACGGTCGTCGAAGCAATTGGGGGTGTAGGTGGCTCATTCATACTTCCTACCACATCGTAATATTTCCTGTTCGAGACCCCGTGGATTCTGTTTTTGCTTTCTTCTAGAAAAGAACCCGGGAGATCGATCCGGATGTTAGCTGTAGCGTTCCTCGATCCTCTACATTTGCACGAACAACTTTCTTAGACATTAGAGGCTCGAGCGACCAAAGTGAGGGTCAACAGACACAAATTGACTAGTTTTAAAGGCGCCTGGACCGGTTATTTGATTTTGTCTTTATGGCATATAGATAGACAGTTTGCACACCAATTATGCGAAATGCATTGTGAAATAGCAAACATGAGATCTTGGCCAGCCCCATACAATGGAAGTGCAACCAAGCATAGAGTATTATACATTGTTGATTGTAACGCGATAGCACAAGCTGTTACTCAATTCTCGATAGAACGTCTGGAACGTTGCTTCTTACCACCCTGGCAGAGAAGCGACCTACAGTGAAGTGCCAGCATAGCTCTCGAGTTTTTGAACTAGGAACTTTTACCTCAACTTTACTTTCCATCACTGCCCAGTGATTAATCCTGTTGATCTCTGTTTTTTTTTTTTTTTGAAACAAGCTGTTGATCTCTGGTTATCAAGCATCAGCAAGCAATAGAGACAGCAACATACATAATTGTCAAAAGGAGTCGGTTAGGAAGATGATAACACCCTTTTTTCTCTGAATACTCATACGACCAAATTTATCAGTATTTAAATTAGCAGAAATATGTAACTTTGTATCAAAAAATAAACAATCGTAATCTTAAACAATCGTAATCTAAGCACTTACCCTTACTTACCTATAGCAGACTGTAGGTTAGCATTTGCAATATTGTAAAACCCACTTTCCTTGAGGGAAATTCCTGAAGAAATAAGAGCAGAAGCATTTGTTTCCTAGAGGATATGGGGGGAAAAATATGTTGCACAACACCACAACAGAGATCGGCACCAACTGAGTTCAGACACCATGTTAGTAAGATCATCTTTAAATCCAAGATCCTAACCTTCGATATGTATGTGCTGGCACATACATATCAGATAAACCTTTGATCCGGCTGGAGACTTACGAGAAGCTATCGGCAGATGGCAGGGAGTTCTGAAAATGCTTTTACCTACAAACTCCCTCAATCCACCGGTAGCTTCTCGTGCGTCGACAGCTGCATTGCTCTTGATAGTCGATCACTACAGAAATAACAGAACCACCTGATTCTGACATCTCTCAAGAAATGACATGAACTTTATTCAAGAACAGATATAACAGAACCATCTGTCAGCTCAAAGGAAGAGGTATTGTGTTTGTGATGTAACTTGCCATCACTCCTCAATGGCTATTTGAGTGGTGATCTTGCGGGGAAAGTTAAGGTAATGCAATCTCTACTAAGTAAAAAAGAGAGTTGGTAGTGACGGTTCATTTGCCCCCTCCCAACTTCCTCTTGTACCACCCTAAAAAATCTCTAATAAAAACAGAAAAAAACAATCTACTAGAAAACAAATTCCATCACTCTAAAAATTCTCTAACAAGAAAAGAAAACAAGAGTTTTACCGCGTGCGTGGTAGAGCCGAGGACGCGGATGCATAACGCGGCCGAGCGCAAAAGCAGAGCTAAGGGCATGAGTCGGGTAGACTGATTCCAACAATAACAATGTTGACTCGATGTACTAGGATAATATAAATTGTTTATCCTAAGATAATATTTTTTATCCGTAGCAAAGCACGGATATTTAGCTATTGGAAATTAAAAGGATGAGCAAAATGAACACGGAGAAAAAGGTACCAAGTGACTTAATTATGAAAACATGAAGAGATAAATTAGAACGAAAAGACAACCTAGTTGCTGCCGGCATAGTTTAATCATCCTGAAGGCCGGCCTTGAGATAAAAATAGTTTGGAATCTGACAAATGATGCATGGTTGGTATCTACAATAGACTTGAAAAGGCATCTTTAGATATTCTCAAGAAGAATAAAAAAGGAAGGGATCTTTAGGTAACTCCACTTTCATTCAACCCATCTAATTTCTGATGGACTAGCTCAATGCTGTGAACAGCATGCCTAAGGGCGGCATTATTGGCATAGTTTAAAAGGAAGTAAGGATGGCTGCACAAAGTTGTAATAGCTTTTAACACTTAGCATCGGCGTTTACACACAAATAACTCATTGATCAAATTAACACTAAATCTAAACTACGAATTTCAGATCTTTTGTATAAAAAAAGGGGAAATCTAGCATATAAACAAGATTTGCACAATCGACAGCAAATAGAAGTTGATTCAATACCGAATGCGGCTTTAATCAGGAAACATGACAAAGCTACACTATCCAAAACGAGAAAAATCTGACACGAGCTGCCCCTTTTACGCTCTCTAGCATCTTGTTGGGGTCAAGTATAGAGTCAAACGCCCTCTTCCTATTCGAAGGTTGATGCTCTTCCTGTTGCAATGCTGAACTGTCGCACATAACCGGCTTCTTCCTTTTTGCTGGTGCATGCTCCTTCGTGAAGGCCTCGAACTCAACCAATCTTAAGAACTCTTCAGTAGTTCAGTATCTGTCACCAATCTTAAGAACTCTTCAGTAGTTCAGTATCTGTCGATAGCTTCTCTAACTTCTCCACAGTGCAGTTAAGCTTTTCCACGTCCTTGTCTAATGAGAGCAGCATCTTGGTGATATTGTGGAAGTATTGTACCATGCTCGATAAGGCAGCCTTTGTGTGAGTCAGTGCACTGGGTTTGCCTATCTGATGGTCGTTCTTCCTGCTGGCTTCGTTCAAGGCTCGCCAATGGAAGCTAAAAAGAACCTCATCGCCTTCTGTGGCAGCTTCCTCGAGCTTCTCCTGCCACTTAAGCAGATAGGTGTTGGTGATTCGGTGCTTGTCAGATGCCTCAACCGTGCTGTGGATCTTTATACACAGCATCTCCAGCGTCCGGAGCTTCTCATCAACAGCCGCCTGCTTGTTGGACATTTCGACCACCTTGGAGACGGCCCTGCTTGCGACATCGCTGACCACTGCTGGACCAATTCGTCCTGCCATTGCTAAAACAACTTGTATGGATACAAGGCAGCTTAAAGGAATTTGAGGAAAATATTTTATATATAGGACCAAGAGTGTATCTGAGTGATCATCTTCGGGGGCTTTAACTTAAGTAACAAAGTCGTAGCAGAAACAGGACAATCGAAATGGATTGAGAAAACGAGGTATCAAATATGGAGAGAGAAAAAAGAGCCTATGTGATGACATATGATTGGGAGACAGGTGATCTGAGCATAGTTTGTGTCATCCACTCACCACAGAGGACCAGAGGTTTTCACTGAAACTATAAATTGATTGGGAATAAGGCCTTGTTCTGCATAGTTTGTATCGGCTAGGGCCTGGATGAAAGGAAGTCGGAGACCATCTCTGTGTATCAGTAGGTAGGTACGTAGGTAGCTGCACCAGTTCGTGTATGGTTTGAATCGGCACTGGAGTGCCCAGGTGTTGTCGGTGGTGTGTTTCTCGGACACCTCAGCGTGCTGTGGGCCTGTGGATCTCCAGCTGCTGCAGCTTCTTCCTAGATCACATTAGGTGACTGGAGAGCGGCCTGCTCGTCACCACCGTGAACGACAGCTGAACCAACTTGCTCAACCATCGCTCCCAGATTTTACTCACCAAGAGAGAAGATTTGATCATCTTGCCATAAGTTGTTTCTTTTTTTTTCATCTTTTTTGTGAGCGGAATCTGACCATAAGCTTTTTTTTTTAGAAAATAATCCGACCATCGGTTTTTTTAGAGGAATCTGACCAATAGTTGTGAAGGGGAAGAAGGCCTGGTTGGATGAACAGGCCCAAGCTCGCGCCGGCAACGGTGGCTCACGGCCCTACCGCCAAGCAGCCATACGCCCGTCGGCCGGCGCGCCCAGTAGTATGAGCATCCAATTGATCCCACCAACGGGCAAGAGCGAAAAGGTCAGAATACCAGTACTATTGCACGCGCCTACGATTACGACGTCAAAGACGAAGCAGAAACCCGCATGTCAAAAGCAGAGCTGTATACACGGGGTTGTCATCTCGCCGTCCGTCCGCAAGGCCGCCACGTCCCTACCGTCTTGGACGGTCGTTACGACCGTTTCGCAGCACAACCGAAGCCGGAGAAGAAAGAAACCTATGGTCAGATTCCTACATCCAGCCACTGGTTGGAGAAAGGAACAATGCTGGCTCCATCTTTTATAGTATATTACTGATGCGTCTCTTAAGTGGTATAAGAAAACTGCAACTACAAAATCAAGCAATTTGGAGAAGAAAGAACAAGGGGAGGAGGAGGAACGTAGGTCAAAGAAAACACGCTTCTAGCCGGCGTTAGTTCGGGGGTGGTTCTGGAAAACTTAAAGAGGCAAGGAAATAGATGGATCCCCCGGTCAAATCCGATGAAAAACAGGCGGATCTTACATGTCAAAGTTGGGACGTTTGAAAGCTTCCACGGGTTGACTTTGCAGAGCGCTCTGACTAATCTGCCCTGGCTTGTGGCTTCGGCTCATCGCTAATGGCTGGGCTGACATGAAGGTGATGATGCCTGCTCTGCTTAACGGAGCGGCTTTTCTTGCGCTGGAAAGGAACGCATCGATTGACCTCTGAGATCTAGTGGTCGGTGAAACCTTCGAGATATTTGGGGACATAAGTCAAACTTCCATTGGTTTAGCCTCTCCTTGTGCACATCACTCGAAATGGTCAGCTCAATCTCATCCATGAACTCATCCTCTTCGTACAAGGTCAGACATTTCTCTCTTCGTTTTGAGCTGTGCGAAATGGCTGAATGGTACGAACAATTGCATCTCGCGCTGTATCATCGATCTCTATTCATTCAGCACTGAAGACGGAGAGAAAAAAAGGGCATAGTGGGCTTGTACGAGTTCAACATACCACCAAATGACCAAATTAGCTTTCCTAGTTATAGGGCTGCGTCATTAATAAATTTGGTAGAATTAGTCCACGTCTTTAATTTGAGTGATTGACTAAAAACATAAACTAATTACTAGCTTCCCACTAAAAAATAAATGTACTCGCTCCCTCCGTTTCATAGCATAGGACCCCCTTTGGCCTTTCTTTGCCCATGATATTGCTTCTAAAATACAAGGCACTGCATTTGGTCAGTATTTTCCTACTTATTATACCCCTACAATGGTAGTAGAATTTGACAATAACAGTAGACACATCAACCTTTTCTCCTCTCACTCTGATTTCACTAGTTCTTTATGTGTGAAAAACATAATATGCTGTGCTGTATATTATGAAATGGATCGGAGGAAGTGGCGAGTAGCATCAACAAGACAACGACCCTTTAACCCTTTAGTCTGGCACTTTGCCGGACTCTATGTAGTAGTATTACTAGTAATAAGATTTAATTAAGCAACTACAATCGAATCAATTACAAACTAGTACAAAATATATTATTGAGTCGGTAGGGAGCATGCTTATGTAGACTTTCACTTCTAAAAAAATATTAGCTGTTTTTATTTAATTTCTACAAGATTTGATCTGCATGCCTACGAGAGGATCAACCTAATCCGTGTTAGCACGATGCATGCAAATGCAAGTGTTTGATTAGTAAGCAGTAGTGGGTGCTTACCAGCGTGCACACTTGGTCCTTTATCTTTTTTTAGTCGTAAGAAGTTAAACTGGTTTTTGCCTTGGTTATTTGAATTAGTGTGCCGTCAACTATGGGTAATTTAAGAGGGAAGCACACTAGGCCCTTGACTTGTGCTACTGCCATTGCATTGGTTTAGTAGTACTCCACTATTTTTTTAGTCTTCTGATTTATAGGAGTATTTGGAATGGGAAACCAAGATATAAATCTCGAGTTGGTGGGCAGCTCCAGATTAATTACGCACTTATGGATTAACGTAGATGTCGTTTATATCCTGGATGGGATAAAGAAAGTCAAAACGAGTTCATAATACTCTCTCCGTTCTTTGTTACTTAATTTCTTAGAATCCGTATCGTCAAACTTTCTACCACCAATATATTTAAAACTATCTATATTATTATACAAAAACTATATCATTAGATTTATCGTTAAAAATATTTTTATAAATTATAATTTTATCAGTATATTTTATTGTAAAGTTATAAAATGTAGCCATCAAAATCGTACATCGAAGACCATAAAAAAATAAAAAAATGTCTAGTAAAAAAGAATAAAGGAAGTAATATGCATCAGATCCTAACCTTTTCATGAACGTTCAAACTACTACGACTGTACGAGTACTTACTCTGTATTGAGTACCACTAGTATTTTTCTTTTGAATACTAGCGATGAGACTAAAATGATAGGTCAAATAACCATGTGAGGATAATCTGCGGATAGCATCATCGGTGTGGCACGTAGGTTAATGTATCTATTTATACTTGTTAGGGTTATCAAGTCTCACTAGCTACGTGATATAATTGTTTTTTTTTTGTTATCTCGTGACATACTTGTAACTCTAGGGTCATATTAACGGAGAGTTGAGAAATACGCATGGTGCCATGATTTGGTGCACTGCCTGGTTGGCTCCCAACACATGGGCTTTGACCAGGAGCAAAGTACATGTGCAAGACATCAAAAAAAGTTGAAGTAGCCTCTTGCTTACTACATTTCGCATGGCACTTAACTGCTGCTTACATGGTGATAATGCATCTCCTATGATGTAGTACATGTGCTTGTAGCACATGTTAGGTTAAGCTGTTGCACTGTAAAGTGCCTTCAGCTCATTCAATTACTATAACATCATGACAAAGAGCGCTAGTAAAAAATATTGCAGGGTGAATTACTGAATTCAGAGTTTGCGGCTCATGAATGCAGAATAGTACGTACTCGGAAGAACTCGATCGAAACTATCCTTCTGCACTAGCTTAGCTTGCTCGATGGCGAGCTCTCTCCTTTTTGTTTCCTTGCAATTCAGCAAGAGTTAGTTGATTGTTGGGCTGGCAATGATGGCGACGGAAAAGGAGGTAACCTATTCATGTTGGCAATAGCTAATGATTGTTGACCAAAAATAAATAGTGATAATTGAAAGTAGTGATTTCTATAAAGATGTGAATGGTAGAAAAATAAGAAAGAGATACATGCATAAGGTAGAAATGAGAATAATACAGTGCGTGATGCGTTCATGATCCATATTTTATCTTTGAAGTAAGACGAAAATAAGAGTAGTAAGAAAACCGTTTCGAAAAAAAGGTAGATATTCTCGCTTTCAGTATTCGATTCCAGTTCCCCACTAATACAAGGTGTGTGATTTATAAGTCAACGATAAAAGGCAAAACGGGCCCATGGCTGCTCCATTAACATCGACCGGACGCCCATCAAAATGATTTAAGTCCGGATCTTTACGAGACCCCGACGAATCCAATACCGTCGTCCACAAAACCAAGGAGCAGTGTTAACACACTGCGATATGCCCGTGTACGTGTATTGTCGATCTTTACTCCTATCGGTTGGAATATCACATTTGATACTACCGAGTCTATTGTCGATATTTGCGATGCTACTACTAAATTGATCTTCTCGAATAAATTCAGCTTTGGAAAATGCTAAGTATTCGAGAGGAATGGAGTACTGCTATAGTAGATCTAGGAGAGTTTTTGTCACACTTCCATCACGTAGTTTTTCTAAAAAGAAAATGGGATAAGCCTCACTAGCTTAACACTATGTACGTAGTCGGAAAAACATCAATATTAAACCTCAAGTTCTTAGGTTTTTGCCCATTGATTCGGATATTGCCAATTAACTTGCCATGTACATGTACTTTGATCGTTAACTTGAGACTAGTAGCTATGTTTTTTTTGGGCTTTATACTTAATTAATTGTTGATGGATTCTAGTTTTTTGCTATAATAACTAGCTTTTAAACGGTATGTCTTTTCAATACAAGGTCTATAAATTAATTATAGTAGGTACTATATCAACTTTAGTTATACCGATAAAAATCGTATACGACTGTCTCTCTCTTTATACTTTATCTCATGAACAATTAAAATTTAAAATCCATAAAACTAAAACCATAAGTCACACCCAAAACAAACCACCCACTCGACGAAATTGCCTGCGCCAGTGCGTCATTTACCTGTCCGTTTTTGTTGCGTTCCGCTTGCTTTCCCGTGATCCAGGGCGAAGCCGTTTGTGTCCCACGACCATGATTTTGCAAATGTGCCTTTGGACCTGCACCACTGAATTTATTGTGATTCTTCTCTGTGCATATTGTACACATTTAATTCAATAAATCTTGCGCATAAAAAAACTGACCTTTTATTCTCATGATTTTTTTAATGTTTGGATATATGTATTATCATGAGTTGGGTGTCAAAGTATTGACAATAATGGTGTCACCTCGCATCCATCATTTGCTTTCTCGTCAAACCAGTTCTTTTATGTGTGTGTACATGGACGGATCTACTGTAGCTTAGCAGAATGCATAGGACACCGAATTCAAAAATTATTTTTCTTTAGAAATAATGATGTATTTAAGTATAACATTATTTGATAATTAAATATGTATGATATGTATGGGGAGTAGGGACCCTTGATCATTTTCGATCTGAATCCGCCTCTATATATGTGTGTGTGTATATATATCGTGTATCATACTGAGCAGACTAGCAAGAGAGACCAGTAAAATATAAACTTGAGAACGAAATTAAACAAGGGAAATACTCCAGTGAAACATAGGAGCAAGTAAAAGTAGAACCAGTGCCAGTATTCTCCAACGGTAGATGTAACAGGGTGATCAATACGTAAAGGCCAGCCGGCGCCGGCCACAACTTTAAAACCACACGAACGCCGGCGAACATGAGCCACAGACCGTATAGGGCAAAGCAAATGTTAATCTTGCGCGTTTGTTTTGCATGTTTCCCTTTGACTCGGGGAAGTGCTTTGTGCTGCGACGTTGGTAGTCACCTGCACTTTGTGCTGATACGTTTTCTGGTACTTGTCACGTACATATCTTTACTATTATAAAAGAAGGAGTTGGTGGTTGACCCGTCGTCACTCCTCTTCTCTCAGCCCTTAGATCTGATTGCTCCGTAAAATCCGAGCCGTCCCGTCTTCTCGTAGCCCCTCCTCGCGCGCCGCCTCCTCCCCTCCTCCTCCCCTCCCTCTATCTCGCAGCCCGCACCGCCTCCCCGCGCGCGCCTCCTCCTCCCCCCCCCGATCTGCCTCCCCTCGCTCTTCCCCGCCGCCTCCTCGCAGCCCGCACGCCTCCTCCTCCCCACTTCTCCGCTCCGCTGCGCCTCTTCCGAAACCCTAGCCTGGCGCGCTCTTCTCCTACCCGCCCACTCGGGCCCCATCCGCTGCGTCGTCGCCGAGCCCCGCGCCGGCCTCACCGCCTCCGTCCGCCTCTACAACCTCCCCACTGCCGCCGACCTTGGCTCACTCCTCGACCCCTCCGCCGCCGCCGGCCCCGCTCCACCGCCGCCGCCTCCTCCTCCTCCCCACCCCACGCCGCCGCCGCCTCCTCCCCCCACCCCTCCTCTCCGCTGCCCTCCTCCACCCACCCCTCATGAGATCGGCAACCTATGGTGCTTTGAGATTTGGTTGCATCTTACCTTGTGTTTTCCATGTTCTTTGTTTCTTGCTACTTCAATCTATTTTTATGATCCATGTTCGGACTTGATTGCAGTAGAGATTGCGAAAGCGCTTAGAGGATAGCTGGGTCCCTTTAGATGAAACAGTGGCTCTGAGCAGGTTGAGAGATGATCCGCTCTAAAGAAGCACATACAAATGCAGTGATTCTTGAGAGTGTAAGTCCTGGTGCCAAATGAAAATCAACATCTTACTCCTTAATACTTATGTGTTTACGACTGATGAAACACCTTTGTTTATGTAGGTTGGAGACATTCCAGATCTTGAGATCAAACCACGGATAATGTCTTATTTGTTTGTAAACTCAACCCAAGAACCTGAGTTACTATTATTTCTTGATTGCTTGCCTTTAAGTTTTCTGCTCCTTTAGACCTTTTGTTTTTATGTTTTCATCCTGCTTTGCTGGTATTATATACATTTCCACAGCTCTTATGTGTAGAGGTTTCCTTTTTGTACTGTTGTGGTCTTGTCGCTGACTATTTTGGAAATCATAACTGAAATTGTTGAATATTTTAGGCCATAACTTTTTAGCAATGTTCTTTGGGTAACTATATGGGTAATTCATTTTGCAGGATGAAGATTTATATACAATCTTTTCTCATTTTGGAACTGTGACATCGTGAGTGCCTTTTTTAACTTCAATTAATGTGTGCATCTCCTTGTTTATCCTCTTCTTCAATTATCATTTTCTTGCTTTCAGAGCTGAAATAATTCGTGACTACAAGACTGGAGATAGCTTATGCTATGCTTTTATTGGTATGTTTATTCCCTAGAAAACTTCTGCACTACATCGACATACTTTGAGCAAGCATTCAAGTATTAGAAATAACATTTTTTTCTATTTATCCAGGGCATCCTGGTTCCAATTTGTTGATTGAACAATTGCATAGGCTTAAGTAACTGTCCCAGGCATATGTCATCCAATTCTTCGTTTGTGTTGGACATATATGTCTTAGGCCCTGTTCTTTGCGGTTTCTAAAAGCCGTTTTTGGCTTTTGCTACAGTATCTAACTTTTAAACGGAGTATTTTTTTAAGATAGGGTCTACAAGTTAATTATAATACACGTTAAAAAACTAATATCTGTATCATCAAAAATCGCAAGCGAGTATCTCTCTTTTCGCAATCTCTGTCGCAAACAGCCAAAAAACCATCAGCCGCAGCAAAAAAGAACAGGCCTTAGCCTCTTAGGTCAGTAATTTTATGGAAGGGTCCAATAGAGTGGCCTTTCACAACTGCATAGAAACTGGTTGGGCATGCAATATGGTCGTGCTGTATACACGTTTAAGTTTCAAATGTTGGTGGCCGTGGATATAATTGCATCATGTAAAATCCATTATTTAGTTTGCTAACAAACTGGTTAATGGACAAAATGCATGAACATGCAACAAGGATTTTGCTTTATGTCCAACAACTAAATGGATGTTGAAAGAACAGAGATAGTAAATGAAGAAATTTTAGTTACTTGTGCACTTCAAAGTAATGGCTTCTGTTTTTTTTAATAAACGGGAGGCTCCATTGCATTCTTCTGTGAAATAGAAGCTGAGAAGGTTCTAGACAGTCCAGTTGTTGTCTCAGGGTTCCAATTTTGGTATAGTAGAAAAGCTACAAGTGTGGTGTCTTGATAATATCTTGAAAATACTTCTTGTTCTACTGTATTAATTATTCATACCTGCATGTTGTAATAGAAAATGCTAACAATATCTCTTGATGATCTTTTGTCGAATTCGAGACAAAGGAGGCTTGTGAGCGTGCATATTTCAAGGTCAGTATCCTACATGGTTTCCCATATGAATGTGGGTTTACACTTTACAATTGTGGAAAAAGCTTCTTCTATCATAAGTGGAATTAGATAACGATTTTTCAGTTTTGGAGGTATTTGTTCTGTAAATTTGTTATTCATATTGAAATTGTCATACTAATACTAAGTGCACATGAATACCTTTTTCGATAAATGCGATGATAAGATAACTATATCTAAGCTCAATTTTGTGTAACCTCATTTTGCGAGATGAAGTTGAAAATCTTAATCTGCAGGAGCAAGCCTTAGATGAGCGTATAAGGTTGGTAGCCATTGCAAATTGCGGACTTATCCATAGAGCGTACTCTGCTATGTTATCGTGCTGACAAAAACATGATATATTATGGAAATTTGTTTTCCTTGCAGCGATATCGTGATACAATTGTTAAGTATACTAAATTTAATCGCATTCAAATTAGTGTATGTATTCATTCATGTAGCATAGATAATGGTGAAAACCGCAATTATTTCTGGTTATTCATTCGAACTGCTTATGAATGAATACCAAATCTTTAATTTTGTAAAAGCATAGATAATTTTGTAGGATCATTATCTGGGTGAGTCCAATCTTTTAATTTTCTTTATTCATACCAAATTTTAGAGGTATCTCAGACTACATCGAGATTTGCATGTTTTGACATGCGAGCCACAAACTCCACTTAAGCTGTGTTAAGGCTCTGTTGGCAAAATAGAAATTTGGTGAGGATCTTGTGCTTGGTGTTCAAATATGTTCTTATTTTGAACTATTCAAATAGACCAATGTACTAGAATAATAATCCCCATCGATCCTTTGATTGTAAGTTGTTGCTTGAGGTGAACATTATTATCTAAAATTGTTGTAGCCTGACCTACATGTTCCAAGAGGCCTAGCAGTTCTCACTAAAACTTCATGCAAAGAATAGATGTTGAGCAGCCTCAATTACTTGTCGTCGACAAAGCACACATGTTAATTGCTCCACTGTCGTTCCTTTTTGCAAGAGCATTTCTCTAATATTCAATCAATCCTTTAGGAGAATCAAAAATAAATAAATATTTGCTACGGTATATGTAATTTTCTTTTTATTACTTACTATTCTATTGTTGGGCAAGCAAGCCATACAAGACAATATTACTTGTTCGTCAGATTTGCTACTGTATATGTAATTTTGTTTTTATTACTTATTATGCTATGAGTTTCTTAGATATAATAAACAGTTACCAGTAAAAGGTGAACATTAAGCTAATCATTGCCGGTACTAGGTTAGAGGGTTTCAGTTTAGTTGCCAATGAAAGAGCATATATATGAATTTCTCAAAGTTGGCGAGGACAAGCTTGCATGGAAGGTGCAAAGCAGAATTGTGTTATAATACAACTTTCCTTTTATTTCTCTACTAATAAAAAGTTGGAAGTTTTGTTAGTCCACCCTGTATTTTTCCTGAACAGAAGGTTACTTGAGACATCTGTTGTCTGCTGTAATTTTGATTGGTTTACTCTACTTTAAATGTTAAAATAGATTACATAGATCAATATTTGCATACTTATGACATGTTACATCAAAATGATTGGCTAAAATAAGGATTTGATTTTGTATGACCAGCTCTGTGGTGTGCTAAAGTGATTAAATTAGAGGGCACAACTTAGCGTTAATGCTACTGCTACAATGCCCAGTGGGGGTAGCACACACAATGGTTATCATTCATTGCGTGTAGGTCATCTCTTACAGGTTGATGATGATGGGCACATCGAAGCCATCCATGAGGATCACACTGCACATAGTGACTGGCAAGGTTGAGGTTGTTGTTCTGGTCAATAAAGTGTGTGACACTGGTGAGTGAGGCAATGTTAGTCTTGAATGATTATTGAGATATTGTTTCAGATAGTTTTGCCAAGTTTATCATTATGTGTGTTATTATCGATTCTTATTTTACGGTAGGAACCTTCATGGTCTTTTTGACATACATGATCAAGATAGCGATTATATTTTCCATTTCACTGTGGTTCTTGGTTGTAGATACTTCTCATGCTTGGTAGTAGCATGGTGAATTTTCATCATTGTGAACTGAATGGTTTGGATCCTGGTATTGGAATAATTGTTCTGTTTTTAGAGAAAATGATATTTGGATTGTTTTATGCCCTGAACATATTCTCTGACATATACATTATCTACTGTGGGAATGTAAACTAGATGTGCATTTGTTGCTACCTTATGCAAATTTTCATTCTCACATACAATCTTTGCAAGCATTTAACACCTTAGTGTGAAAAATTGTTATCTTTCTCACATACATGTATGTTTTGTTTGATACATGATGACATAAGAAAAAGTTGATATTTATTATTCAGTTTGAGATCATATTTGATAGTATGCATCACTTTTATTTTGCTTTTCGTTGCAACGCACGGGCATCTTACTAGTATACATGCAAATGCCGGTTTTGTTCGAGGGATGAGGAAGGAATCCTCAGGAAATTTCCTGTGCTTTACCACGAAATTGAAATGAAGGACCAGCACAGCACTCCGGCAGTTGTCAGGCACACACCAACAAGCGCATCTGCCAAACGACTGACTTGGATCGGATGCCTTGGAATTGCAGGACACGCACACACACACAAAAAAAAAAAGAGCAATGGAGTCCAACTGGAGTTGCTTTAACCTGTAGTGCTGTTTCCTGAGACGAGCATGTGCCCCTAGCATTCTACTGCTAATAAACATTTACCGGCGTTTGGAATAGCGATGACTTTTAATTTTTGCTGAAATATTACTGTATCTTGTTGATTTTTTTACTGTAACTGAGTTGACTTATTGGGTATAATTAAATTTAAAAAAATATAAAAATAAAAACGGCACACTAATCTAGTACGGACGATACAAAGGAATACAAAAAAAATACAAAAATACTAAAAAACAAAAATCAAATAAAGACAAAAGTGTTACAGTGATTTGATCGTTAGAAGCCATGGCCCATCGCTATACTGAGCAGGACCTAAACAAAGCACACTGCCCACTCCCAAACTGGAAAGAGGGACGACACATGGATCTGGACTCTAGGGAGGAGCTAGCTATTAGAGCTCAGCTCAAAACTCAGGCGCAAGAAAAAATACTAGTATTGGAGCTGATCTCACATACTTGCATACGACTAGGGAGAGCTCTGACCGACTCAAACATCGGATCTTGTCATCTTGTGGACCTCGTTTAACCTGTAAGCGGCAGCCTCCCTTCCCTCAACTCAAGCGCGCGATGAGAGAGAAAGAAGGGGAAAAAAATCTACCCAACCCTCTGACTTGTGTGGTGTGCGGAGAAGGGGAGCGAAGCTCGCGGCAGGACGTGGGCCACGCTCGCCGTGCGCTCCCGCTCGCGCCCACGTGAACCGAGCGACTCTTACGTGCTCCCCAACGACTCCAATTCGGCCACCGAAGCTGCGTGGTTTCGCTCGAGGACGTGGGCGATTTCTCCACCTGCTCCGCCCCCCGCTCGTGCGAGGATGTACGCTCCAGAGTTGATAATTTTTTTTAAATAATCTATTTTTATTTAAAATTATAGAAATATATCTATACCTAATTTTTTTTGACACTAATAGTCTCCAACACGCAAGTAATAGATGGACCATTGAGCGTCAAGCGATAGGGGTTAGACGACTGCAACCTGTCGCCCAACGGTCGGATGACTGCCACCTCCACTCAATTATTGCGCAATCGTCCCCCTCCGACCGCGCATGGGGTAAATGATAATTTTTGTAGGTAGGTAACATTTATCAAATTTTATTTTGAAGTTGTTTTTTTTAAAAAAAAAGGGTAGATAATGTCGATTGAACTATTTGTGATTTTTGTATACTGTGAATGGTACAAAATCTATTAGATTCGCAATAACATTTTGCAATCATCGTATGTTGTTGTAGTGCAAGAAATTTTCTAAAAACTTTTGTGAAGACGATTGAGATAGCAACAATTGGTAAGTATGAAGGTAACTGATATTGTGATGCAACTGAAAATTCATACATAGAGAAGAATTTTGAATAAATGATGTAAGGAAAACAATATGACCGTTCATCGGACATGGCCTTTTGTCTCAAAAGTGATACGTACTACATCCTAGAAAAAGACTAATATGTGGACTGTGTGGTCAACATGAGGTACAAGGACGGACATATGCTAGACAATACCGCTGATGAAAGATGCGTAGATATTTCGTGCGTACTTCTAGAACTCATTTTTTTCATATTGTTGCATGCCTTACTATGTAGAGAATTGAATGTGAAATGACAACGAGATTTGATGTTATAAATTAAAATAGATTTTATAGAAAAGCTGGGAATAACACAGCTCACAGGGTTTGATTACATGCAAAGAAATAACATCATGCACGATGCAACAAATTGAAGTATTATTACGATACATATGATGTACGTGGCTTCTATGTCTTTCTTCTTTATTATCTCTCCATACATCAAATTAGTTATGAAGGCAGACGCTAGGTTACGATGCATCGGCAAAATATTACTGAGAATACAGGAATTCGACTCCACCTTCGAGACAATCAAGTGAGTCTCATACTTTGGTCTACGTTCATGCATCCTCTAAGGATAACTGGCTTAATCACACTTCATAGTGTGCTGCTCCTGACTAGATTTAATGACCCAACAATTCCACTACATGGACATGACCCACAGCTTGATAGCATCCCACAACGATATTTTGTCAGCAAACATTGAGTGCAACCGAATCTCTGTACCATGATACTCCCACGATGATTCGTACTTGTCATGCGCAGCAACACTCCATTTGATACACTATATACTCCATATGCTCTCTTCATCGGCCTATCCTATAGGCTTAACATGCGGTGGCCGATCTTCCTCTCCTGCATCTACTGCATCGGCCTCGTTATGAGCAATATCCTTCGCAACCTCTATGACATCGGCCTCCGGGCCCTCCTCTTGATCAACATGTTGGGCACCCAAGCTGCTCTCACCACTCAGATGATAGCCGTCGACAGGGGGCCTTGTACAACTTCTTTTGGGCATAGTAGCACAAGCAGCACGACTCGTATCCACGACGCTGGCAGCCTTTCACAAAGACCTTCCACATAACAATGTGCATTAATTTTCTCAAATCCCATCTAATGTGCATAGGAGACCGACTCTAAAGCTCTTGAATGACGACGCTGCACACCTTAGTGTCCAAAAAGAAGTTACGAGTGAGTCAGTGCATCACATATCCGATTCGAGCATTCTCGCCGTCCGGGTATATCAGAGTGGCTTACGCAAAACTTCTCAAGTCAACACTATTCAAACCTTCACGAACGGTGCCGACACCATAATGCACTTTCAATGTAGTGAGTATTGGCATTGCTGATGTCTACTTGCAAAAATTTTCAATGCTGTAACTAGTTAAATCTCATCGTACATTATGGAACTACTGTTATACTGTAATTTACATTTCTACGACCGTTCGTCTATCACGAATAACTCATAGCGTAACCTCTTCTAATTCACACCGACACCGCTCCTTTTCCTTCACTCCAATACGTATCAACTCTCTATCTGCTCCCCCTACTCTAACAATTTACATGACATATTGATTTAAATGCTAATATATCAGTTCTAATGGCATACGTGAATTTTTAATGTACTAACGACATTAACTCCATTCCTAATCTTTACTATTATAAAAGAAGGAGTTGGTGGTTGACCCGTCGTCACTCCTCTTCTCTCAGCCCTTAGATCTGATTGCTCCGTAAAATCCGAGCCGTCCCGTCTTCTCGTAGCCCCTCCTCGCGCGCCGCCTCCTCCCCTCCTCCTCCCCTCCCTCTATCTCGCAGCCCGCACCGCCTCCCCCCCCCCCCGCGCGCCGCTCCTCCTCCCCCCCACCCCGATCTGCCTCCCCCCCCCTCGCTCTTCCCCCAGTCGCCTCCTCGCAGCCCGCACCGCCTCCTCCTCCCCCCACTTCTCCGCTCCGCTGCCGCCTCTTCCGAAACCCTAGCCCTGGCGCCGCTCTTCTCCTACCCCGCCCACTCGGGCCCCATCCGCTGCGTCGTCGCCGAGCCCCGCGCCGGCCTCACCGCCTCCGTCCGCCTCTACAACCTCCCCACTGCCGCCGACCTTGGCTCACTCCTCGACCCCTCCGCCGCCGCCTGCCCCGCTCCACCGCCGCCGCCTCCTCCTCCTCCCCACCCCACGCCGCCGCCGCCTCCTCCCCCCACCCCTCCTCTCCGCTGCCCTCCTCCACCCACCCCTCCGCAGATCTGGCAACCTATGGTGCTTTCAGGATTTGGTTGCATCTTACCTTGTGTTTTCCATGTTACTGTTTGCTGCTACTTCAATCTATTTTTATGATCCATGTTCGGGACTTGATTGCAGAGAGATTGCGTAAGAGCGCTTAGAGGATAGTGGGTCCCTTTAGATGAAACAGTGGCTCTGAGCAGGTTGAGGAGATGATCCGCTCTAAAGAAGCACATACAAATGCAGTGATTCTTGAGAGTGTAAGTCCCGTGCCAAATGAAAATCAACATCTTACTCCTTAATACTTATGTGTTTACGATGATGAAACACCTTTGTTTATGTAGGTTGGAGACATTCCAGATCTTGAGATCAAACCACCGGATAATGTCTTATTTGTTTGTAAACTCAACCCAAGAACCAGTTACTATTATTTCTTGATTGCTTGCCTTTAAGTTTTCTGCTCCTTTAGACCTTTTGTTTTTATGTTTTCATCCCGCTTTTTGGTATTATATACATTTCCACACTCTTATGTGTAGAGGTTTCCTTTTTATCTTGTTGTGGTCTTGTCGACTATTTTGGAAATCATAATCAAATTGTTGAATATTTTAGGCCATAACTTTTTAGCAATGTTCTTTGGGTAACTATATGGGTAATTCATTTTGCGGGATGAAGATTTATATACAATCTTTTCTCATTTTGGAACCGTGACATCGTGAGTGCCTTTTTAACTTCAATTAATGTGTGCATCTCCTTGTTTATCCTCTTCTTCAATTATCATTTTCTTGCTTTCGAGCTGAAATAATTCGTGACTACAAGACGGAGATAGCTTATGCTATGCTTTTATTGGTATGTTTATTCCTAGAAAACTTCGCACTACATCGACATACTTTGAGCAAGCATTCAAGTATTAGAAATAACATTTTTTCTATTTATCCAGGGCATCCTGGTTCCAATTTGTTGATTGAACAATTGCATAGGCTTAAGTAATCGTCCCGGCATATGTCATCCAATTCTTCGTTTGTGTTGGACATATATGTCTTAGGCCCTGTTCTTTGCGGTTTCTAAAAGCCGTTTTGGCTTTTGCTCTGATATCTAACTTTTAAGCGGAGTATTTTTTAAGATAGGGTCTACAAGTTAATTATAATACACGTTAAAAAACTAATATCTGTATCATCAAAAATCGCAAGCGAGTATCTCTCTTTCGCAATCTCTCGCATAAGCGACCAAAAAACCATCACCATGACAAAAAGAACAGGCCTTAGCCTCTTAGGTCGATAATTTTATGGAAGGGTCCAATAGAGTGGCCTTTCACAACTGCATAGAAACCGTTGGGCATGCAATATGGTCGTCTTTGTATACACGTTTAAGTTTCAAATGTTGGTGGCCGTGGATATAATTGCATCATGTAAAATCCATTATTTAGTTTGCTAACAAACTGGTTAATGGACAAAATGCATGAACATGCAACAAGGATTTTGCTTTATGTCCAACAACTAAATGGATGTTGAAAGAACAGGAGATAGTAAACAGAAGAAATTTTAGTTACTTGTGCACTTCAAAGTAATGGCTTCTGTTTTTTTTAATAAACGGGAGGCTCCATTGCATTCTTCTGTGAAATAGAAGCTGAGAAGGTTCTAGACAGTCCAGTTGTTGTCTCAGGGTTCCAATTTTGGTATAGTAGAAAAGCTACAAGTGTGGTGTCTTGATAATATCTTGAAAATACTTCTTGTTCTACTGTATTAATTATTCATACCGCATGTTGTAATAGAAAATGCTAACAATATCTCTTGATGATCTTTTGTCGAATTCGAGACAAAGGAGGCTTGTGAGCGTGCATATTTCAAGGTCGAGATCCTACAGTTTCCCATATGAATGTGGGTTTACACTTTACAATTGTGGAAAAAGCTTCTTCTATCATAAGTGGAATTAGATAACGATTTTTCAGTTTTGGAGGTATTTGTTCTGTAAATTTGTTATTCATATTGAAATTGTCATACTAATACTAAGTGCACATGAATACCTTTTTACGATAAGTACGATGATAAGATAACTATATCTAAGCTCAATTTTGTGTAACCTCATTTTGCGATGAAGTTGAAAATCTTAATCTGCAGGAGCAAGCCTTAGATGAGCGTATAAGGTTGGTAGCCATTGCAAATTGCGGACTTATCCATAGAGCGTACTCTCGCTATGTTCTCATGCTCGACAAAAACATGATATATTATGGAAATTTGTTTTCCTTGCAGCGATATGTGATACAATTGTTAAGTATACTAAATTTAATGCATTCAAATTAGTGTATGTATTCATTCATGTAGCATAGATAATGGTGAAAACTGCATTATTTCAGTTATTCATTCGAATCGCTTATGAATGAATACCAAATCTTTAATTTTGTAAAAGCATAGATAATTTTGTAGGATCATTATCTGGTGAGTCCAATCTTTTAATTTTCTTTATTCATACCAAATTTTAGAGGTATCTCGGACTACATCAGATTTGCATGTTTTGACATGCGAGCCACAAACTCCACTTAAGTGTGTTAAGGCTCTGTTGGCAAAATAGAAATTTGGTGAGGATCTTGTGCTTGGTGTTCAAATATGTTCTTATTTTGAACTATTCAAATAGACCAATGTACTAGAATAATAATCCCCATCGATCCTTTGATTGTAAGTTGTTGCTTGAGGTGAACATTATTATCTAAAATTGTTGTAGCCTGACCTACATGTTCCAAGAGGCCTAGCAGTTCTCACTAAAACTTCATGCAAAGAATAGATGTTGAGCGACCTCAATTACTTGTCGTCGACAAAGCACACATGTTAATTGCTCCACTGCTGCTCCTTTTTGCAAGAGCATTTCTCTAATATTCAATCAATCCTTTAGGAGAATCAAAAATAAATAAATATTTGCTACGGTATATGTAATTTTCTTTTTATTACTTACTATTCTATTGTTGGGCAAGCAAGCCATACAAGACAATATTACTTGTTAAATCGATTTGCTATCAGTATATGTAATTTTGTTTTTATTACTTATTATGCTATGAGTTTCTTAGATATAATAAATGAGCTACCGATAAAAGGTGAACATTAAGCTAATCATTGCGGTACTAGGTTAGAGGGGTTTCGTGTTTAGTCCAATGAAAGAGCATATATATGAATTTCTCAAAGTTGGCGAGGACAAGCTTGCATGGAAGGTGCAAAGCGAATTGTGTTATAATACAACTTTCCTTTTATTTCTCTACTAATAAAAAGTTGGAAGTTTTGTTAGTCCACCTGTATTTTTCTGAGCAGAAGTTACTTGAGACATCTGTTTGTCTGCTGTAATTTTGATTGGTTTACTCTACTTTAAATGTTAAAATAGATTACATAGATCAATATTTGCATACTTATGACATGTTACATCAAAATGATTGGCTAAAATAAGGATTTGATTTTGTATGACCAGCTCTGTGGTCGTGCTAAAGTGATTAAATTAGAGGGCACAACTTAGCGTTAATGCTCTTGCTACAATGCCCGGTGGGGTAGCACACACAATGGTTATCATTCATTGCGTGTAGGTCATCTCTTACAAGTTGATGATGATGGGCACATCGAAGCCATCCATGAGGATCACACGCACATAGTGACCGCAAGGTTGAGGTTGTTGTTCGGTCAATAAAGTGTGTGACATCGGTGAGTGAGGCAATGTTAGTCTTGAATGATTATTGAGATATTGTTTGAGATAGTTTTGCCAAGTTTATCATTATGTGTGTTATTATCGATTCTTATTTTACGGTAGGAACCTTCATGGTCTTTTTGACATACATGATCAAGATAGCGATTATATTTTCCATTTCACCGTGGTTCTTGGTTGTAGATACTTCTCATGCTTGGTAGTAGCATGGTGAATTTTCATCATTGTGAATCAATGGTTTGGATCCTGGTATTGGAATAATTGTTCTGTTTTTAGAGAAAATGATATTTGGATTGTTTTATGCCCTGAACATATTCTCTGACATATACATTATCTACTGTGGGAATGTAAACTAGATGTGCATTTGTTGCTACCTTATGCAAATTTTCATTCTCACATACAATCTTTGCAAGCATTTAACACCTTAGTGTGAAAAATTGTTATCTTTCTCACATACATGTATGTTTTGTTTGATACATGATGACATAAGAAAAAGTTGATATTTATTATTCAGTTTGAGATCATATTTGATAGTATGCATCACTTTTATTTTGCTTTTCGTTGCAACGCACGGGCATCTTACTAGTTAATCATAAATATTATATAATAATATTTTGCCTAAAGCAAACTATTTACTTCATGTGAAAATATTGACTAAATTTTCTGTAACTATAATTTTCTACATATGTAATTTTTCTATGGATACTAATTTTTTATAACTATAATTTTTAATGAATGCTAATTTTTTAGGGCTATATTGACTAAGGGAAGGCCACACAGACGCGGACGCAGAAGGTTGCACCAGGTTTCCGCACCGAGACGCGCGGCCCCACCAGGCAGGCCCCGCAGCTGCCTGGCGGACACGGACGCCCACACGGGTCAAAGCTAGAGGTGGAAACCACCTTAACATATTCCGGCATTTCAAACCCACCCCAAGTCAACTCTCCCTTCCGCTGTCCTCTCATCACTCCGCTCTTAATGCCCTCCGCATTATAACCACCGACCTATCCCCCCCTCCCCCCGCCTCTCTCTCCCTCCCTCCCTCCTCTCCTAGCCATGGGCAACTCCCTCGCCTGCTTCTGCTGCGGCGGCGGCGGCCGCCACGTCGCCCCCGCCGCGCTCCCCTCCGACCCCGCCTACGACGAGGGCCTCGGCCACTCCTTCTGCTACGTCCGCCCAGACAAGTTCGTCGTCCCCTTCTCCGCGGACGACCTGGTGGCCGACGCCAAGGCGGCGGCTGCGGCCGAGGAGGCCACCACGTTCCGGGCTATATCGGGGGCCGCGCTCAGCGCCAACGTGTCCACGCCGCTCTCTACTTCCGTGCTCCTGCTGCTGTCGGACGAGTCGGCGGCCTCGGCCGCCGCCACCGCGTCATCGGGCTTCGAGAGCTCAGAGTCGTTCGCCGCCGTGCCTCTGCAGCCGGTCCCGAGGTTCTCGTCCGGGCCCATCTCCGAGCCCTTCTCCGGTGGGTTCCTCTCCGGCCCCATAGAGAGGGGGGTCCTCTCCGGCCCCCTCGACGCCGCTCTCCTCTCTGGGCCTCTCCCCGGGGCCGCCACCTCCGGCCGTATGGGAGGCGCCGTCCCTGCGCTCCGCCGGAGTCTCTCCCACGGCGGCCGCCGCCTCCGCAATTTCACGCGCGCGCTCCTCGCGCGCACCGAGATGTTTCAGAATTCAGGGGATCATGGCTCGCCGGACGCCGCAGCAGCCGTCGCAGCCTGTGGCAGCGATTCCGACGGTATTCAGTGGGCGCAGGGGAAAGCCGGCGAGGACCGCGTCCACATCGTGGTGTCGGAGGAGCGGGGCTGGGTGTTTGTCGGCATCTACGACGGGTTCAACGGCCCCGACGCCACTGACTTCCTGGTCTCCCACCTCTACGCCGCCGTGCACCGCGAGCTCCGCGGCCTTCTCTGGGAGCAGCGCGAGCAAGAGCAGCAGCAGGACCAGCGCCCTGACCAACCTAGCTCAACGCCCAGCACCACGACATCAGATCACCAAGACCAGTGGAGTCGGCGCCGTCGCACCCGCCGCTCCAGGCCCCCGCGCGGCGCTGACGGTGACCAACGGCGGTGGAAGTGCGAGTGGGACTGCGACTGTTCCAGCCTGAAACCACCAACGCAGCAGCCTCCTCGGAGCAACAGCGAGAATGACCACATCGCCGTGCTCAAGGCACTGGCGCGCGCGCTTCGCAAGACTGAGGAGGCCTACTTGGACATCGCCGACAAGATGGTCGGCGAATTCCCTGAGCTTGCGCTCATGGGCTCTTGCGTCCTTGCCATGCTTATGAAAGGAGAGGACATGTACATCATGAATGTAGGCGATAGCCGGGCTGTCTTGGCAACAATGGATCTCGAGCAGATCTGTGAGGGTTCATTCGACGGATTGGTTGGGGATTGCTCACCATGCTCGTCGGCTGTGCAGCTTACTTCGGATCATAGCACTTCAGTGGAACAGGTGACTTACTAGGCTCAAAGCATGATTCAAGCTTAATTGACTGTTCTTGATCTGATAGTACCTCATATGTGTTGCTGCTTGAATGCAGGAAGTTTGCCGAATACAAAATGAGCATCCTGATGACCCGTCTGCGATCTCCAAGGATCGTGTGAAGGGCTCGCTGAAGGTGACAAGAGCATTTGGCGCTGGGTTCTTGAAACAGGTTAGCTTATGTTTGGTTATGTCAGTTTTGCAAAAAAAAAAAAAAAATCCTTCTGTTATTATGATTAATATGCTCTGCCAATTGGGTAAGTTTGCAACCTGCCAAATAAACTACCCTTTCATAATGTGGAATTCTTTTGGAAGTAGTGTGTAATTGCAGAATGGCACAGTTAGTCATAGGCCTGAAGTAATTATGTGATCTGTTTTTCTTCCTTGAAATTGAGATCTGAAATGTTGAGACAGCACAAAGTCTAAATTTGATCATATCAGGTGCAAATTAAGTCAATTATGCTGCTATTCTTGGTCAACACATAATTAAAGCCATGATTAAGCAAGTTCAAAAAAAAAAAAACGAGATCTTGTATGACGGGTCCAAAGTTTGAAAAAAATAAAATGAAGCCACTCTCAGTTCTCGTTTCTTTGGAGTGGGAAATATGACCATCCTGCATTGAAACTGACCATGTAGACTTTGACAATAAAAACCCATATGCTAATTTCGGTTGGCAAAAATTTCAAAGTATGAACAAATTAGTTCAATTCCTCGGTCACCACGTGTATAGCCAGTTCGAAAAATTGAAGGAGAAGCTTCTCCCAGAGAAAATGAAGTTTCTTTTGCTTCTGTCCAAGTGCAAAGAATGTGCTTGTGCAGTACTGAAATGTCGCCAGAAAGCTAGCGACTGGAGTGGCTTTGAAGGAAGGCACGTCTCTCCTGCCATGTGAAAGTATTGTCGGTTCTCTAGTAGAACTAACGATCTGTAATATTTTGTCAGCAAAAAACCCAAAAACTTAACCGTACGAAATATATTCTAATTTGCTTATCTCTGAAAGGTTGAACTTAGTGCGTGAGGGAACCCCTTCTGATTTAGGTGTCTAAAAAATTTACAAATGAAATAGGTTGCTGAGTCAGACATTTCTGATAGAACTGTATAAACTGTAAATTGTTCATTCTACGAGCTAATCCATAGCTGACAATACATGTGTCAAGCTTTTCATAATCTTTTTCCTCCTTGTGCTCACAATCCTTGCTATTTTTTTTACAGCCCAAGTGGAATGATGCCCTGCTGGAGATGTTCAGAATTGATTACGTTGGGTCCTCCCCGTACATCACATGCAATCCGTCCCTTTTTCATCATAAGCTCAGCACAAGGGATAGATTCTTGATACTGTCTTCAGACGGGCTTTACCAATATTTCACCAACGAGGAGGCAGTTGCTCAGGTAGAAATGTTCATTGCAACAACCCCTGACGGCGACCCTGCCCAACACCTTGTCGAAGAAGTTCTTTTCCGAGCAGCAAACAAAGCAGGTATGCCCGGAAAGAAGTCATCATATATACACATATTTATGTGTGGCAGTCGTTTTGCAGTAACTTTTGAACTTCTAGAGGATCAAGCTGAAATAGCCCAGTCACTGACCTCCTCACATTTCTTGCTGCTGCAGGAATGGACTTCCACGAACTGATCGAGATACCACACGGTGACCGTCGGCGATACCACGATGACGTCTCCGTCATCGTCATCTCTTTGGAGGGCAGGATCTGGAGATCCTGTGTGTAGATAGAAACATACTACGCTAGGGAAAGAAACGTATAGAGAGGTTCTTGCAGGCCTTGAGCAGTTCTTGCGGCTACTCCACTCACTCTTACCCCAGTTGCCACTGTACAATCTCAACCAAGCACTGGGTTAATTGGGTTCGCCGTCTCGGCAGGTCCAGCTGAATCACGGTGCATCGCCTACAGAGCACGCACGCCGCGTCGTATGGTATGTTCATGTAAAAGAGGATTTGTTCAATTATTAATAACTGAAAAATGCGACCAATTGGTCAGCTTTCTTTGACCTTCGCTTGCATCTTATCTGTTCATACCTCCAAAGCACTAGCTGTACACGCGTGTGCACGGGGGACTGATTCTAAGTTTGACTTTCATGATTCTAAAAGAGACTTTTTATGCCAAAATGCAAAGGGTTTCTTACTTTCTTTGGTCAGAAATCGTTTGCTGTGTTGACCTCTTAACTGTAGCCCCATAGCTACCACATCTTGAACAATTCAGCAGAAGGCACTGCCAGGTTGCCAGTCTTATGTGTTGTGATAAGCCCTGGGCTATCCAATGTCCATACGATGAATGGACCTAAGTTGACCTCTGATCTATGTATGCCCTACTCACAAGCAATCAGCCCTTGTGGAGTTAACTTTGTCCCTTGGATTCAGCACCTCTTTGAATTCCAACATGGGGTGAGGCTGATTGCCGCTCCACCAATAATTGGCACTGCCTTGTTGTGTTCTAGACCACTCCCACTTGCGTATATTTTTTTTTCTCTTCTCCTTCTCTGTCGTTTCAACCGAAATGATGGGTGACGAACAAAGATTTTGTCCTGCTGGGAAGGGGAATATATTTCTAGACAAAAAGGAGGGTAGGTCATGGCGTATAGCTTTGATTTTATATAAATATATCTTCAATAGTGAGACACACCTATCTTCAAATGTTTGTTTCCTGAATAGATAGCACTATTCTTAACCAAGAGAAGGTAGGAGCAGGTGCTTTCCTGTAAGAAATGCATACTTTTCTGGCGAGTGGTTGCTACAGCGAAAAGGAAGGCGATCGTGCCGGGGCATTTCTCAGTTATGTTTCTCCCACCATACAAGCTGACGTTGAACGCCATTTCAGTGCAAAGTTATATCACCCAAGCAAACCCTTTTATGCGGCTGTAAAGGAATTGTTTTCCTTTAAGGTGCAAAGAGTTGGGCAGTGCACTTACCTTAAGAAATATAATCAACCACGGAGGAGTAAACCTTCATCAAATTTTAGTATAATAGGAAATAATTCCACATGCGATTTACACTTTGAAGTCAGAGAAAACATAATATGCTTTGAACTCAACTGGAAGGCAGTTCCTGGCAGCAAAAAGAAGAAAAAGGCAGTTTTGGGATGGGCCAGGCCCAAACTGGCCAAGCCGAGGGCCCAGAGACCGTTATTTCGTCTGACCTATGGCCATCGGCCGTAATCCGCTCTACCCCGTCCCGCCACTCTACTTAACCACCTCTCCTCCCCCTTCCTAAACCCTACCGCCGCCGCCGCCGCCGTTCTCCCACCTCCTCTCCGAGAGCTCACAGGTAAACCTGCGAGTCCGCGACCACGAACTGCTTCGTGCGACCTTGCAATCTGCATTTTCTCCCTTGCGTGATTCGATAAGATGGCGCCGGCGCCGCCGAAGACGGGGCTGTTCGTGGGGCTGAACAAGGGGCACGTCGTCACCAAGCGCGAGCTCCCGCCTCGCCGGTCCGACCGCAAAGAGTAAGCTTCGCGCTTCCCAATACCTCAACCAACCAATGATAGGTAGTTCGATTATTTGTTCTTCTGTTCCTTCTGCTACTCTCAAGTTGCTGATACCTTAGACGTTTGAAACGCGAGTAGAGGCACGGTTCTGAATAGGTAGGGATTGAAACGCGAGTAGAGGCATGTTTCTGAATAGGTAGGGATTGAAATGCGAGTAGAGACATGGTTCTGAATTAGGTAGGGGGATCTGTTATAATCCTAAGTAAACGGGTGTTTCGCGTTGTGATATCAATGCTGTATGCTGTGATGTGCGATCATTAATTTCTGTGATACGCCATTCTCTTTTACTCGTACAAGGAGATTGGGTAAATGCTGACTCTAAGGCTTGTCTTGCCCGACAATTAACGATGAAGATACCACTTGGCTATTCCTGCAGTACATTTGTCGAAGTGTATGTTGTAACAGAGAAACTACCTGTGTGCGGGTTGCAAAACGACTGAAGGATACATGTTGATACAACTTTATGAACTTCCAATACCTGTGTTGATTTGCTGTTGCATGTGGGACAATATGGCCCGGTTCTTTCAGTGGTTTCTACAAACAGTATAGGAAAAAGTAAGACCGTACCTCTAGTTACAGGGTGCTCTGAAAATTAGTAATGAATGATGATGTATGTGGCCATATACCCTTTTCCTCCATGATATGCGTGTACTATGTAGAGTCTTACAAGCAGAGGTTTGTCCATGTCCTTGAAAATTTATTTGCACATAATGTTGAACTTACATGTCGATTCTCTAGGAGTTTTTTTTTTGTAAAAGTCTGATGTTTTTTTAGGACTGCAGTAGTCCCTTTGAGTCCAATTCTTCTAATATGTTATCTGCAGGCCTCAGCTTTCAATGTGAAATCATTGTGAGAGTCACTTAACTTGGAAGTTTGTCATGGCTTTTTTGCCTTATTTTTTTGTGTTACTGTATTGCCATGCAATATTAGCACAATCTGCCATGACATTAACCAAAGCAACAAATGCAAGCATTGGATGGGTTTTCTGGTGAAATCCACTTATGTTCTTCTCCACTAAATAAGTTCCTGCATTAATTCACACTATTTTGAAAAGACTAGTAGCATTTTAATTTCTAAGTGGGTTATTTATTTATTTTATTTCAGAAAATTAGCAAGAGCGTCTATTTTTGTGCGACACTTGATTAGGGAAGCTGCTGGATTCGCACCATATTAGAAGCGTATCACTGAGCTTCTGACGGTTGCAAAGGACAAGCATGCACTTAAGGTAGCAAAAAGAAAGCTTGGGACACACAAGAGAGCTAAGAAGAAGCGTGAGGAGATGTCCAATGTTCTTAGGAGGATGAGGTACGTTTCTACCTTTTATTTTGTATAGCGGAGAGAATACTGCCTACTTCTAAAGAGAACTTACTTTTGTTTGATGGAGATAAAGTTTAGGCATCAAAGCATGTTGTGATGCTAACCAGGCATCTAAAAGTGGCTTCAAGTTGAATACAAGCCACCTTTGGCATAGTCCTTTCGCAACAAGATTAAGTCTTATATTTAAATTGAGCTATGTGCCCAATTGCCCATATTGCTACTGTTCATATATTAATTAGACGCTGATTTCCCTCTAAAAAAGACTTCTTATTTCTTTGGGAGAAAATATGCTCCCTTACCGAGTGTGAATATAATTATTTGTCCACCTAATCGGCTAAATTTGTGTTCAACTATAACTTGTCCGAGCATGTAGTATCCGGAAGCCATAGTAAACCAGATCGCTCAGTTTGGCTGAAACATGTAGTTTAATAGCAACTTAACAAGTCGTCTTTGAAGGCTTCAATATGGGAAACATGAGCGCATGGATAATAGTCAAGGACCATTAGTATTGCCAATTTCTTGCATTCTTTTTATGCATTGGTGCATGCTTAACTACAATCTCTCCACCTTAAAAAATAACCACAATCTCTATCTGTCTCCATATGCCTGTAGTTTAATGCAGTAGTATCTAGTGATAGATAGCTTATTTTCATGTTTTAAGCCTTAAAATTTGTTCTGATTGTGGAAGTGGATCTGTGGATGTGACCAATGCTTAGTGGCAGTTTTTTTAGACCGTCTTGCTTTATGTTTTGCTTCACCAAAGTTTTGCAACAAGAACTTGACAATTTACATAGACTGGTATATTTTCTTGCTTTCTAGCTTTGTATTAGGTGATGATTGTGTTATTTTGTTTTTGTTGGGCTGTCTGCCTGCCATTGGTCGGTTAATCTTTGTAACAGTTTTTCTGCTTGGAGACAATGAAATTCTTCAAAAGATCCCATTTTAAAGAACTTGACAGAATCCTAGACATAGATATATCATAAATATGGTGGAGCTTTCTTTTCATTATATGATTTTAGTACAATCGATATTGCTGTTGCATGCTTGCAATCATTGCCCTTAATTTTTCTTCTTACTCCATCTACCATCACCACAACCATGTTTCTCCCTCCTTGCTAAGGTTGCAACAGCAAGCATGCGGGTGCTCCCTTCTGCAATGTATATTTTTTCCTGGAAGCCTTGGGTTCTTGTTGATCAGTTTACGAAATGAGATTTTAGACTTTTAAGTTGTGATGGATAGTGGCTAATACTCGTGATAGTTGCATAATAATATTCTATATTTTAGCTATCGACACACATACAAATTCTAGTTATCTGGCCATAACATGTAGTCAGAGATGCATTCGTGGAAGCAATTAACCAAAACCAACGACTGCTTATTCTTCATTCAGTAGAACGCATCATTTTAGACAAAGAGAAGCAAGTCTCGGAACAGATAATTCAGACTATAAAGAGGTTGCCTAACCTGCTATGCCCTCCACTGTGGTCATCCGTTTCACCACACAAATGGAGGCTTATGTCATGTTTTGTGTCCATCCATATGTGTTGGAGCCTGACATCCCAAATGATGACATGAGCTTATAATTATTGTCACTGTCTACTAGATCTGGTCGTTCATGACACTAGCTAACCACTGACCACACGTTAATTGGGGCCATCACAACTGTCTGGAGATGCTTGTATGGGGGGGAAGGATATAGACGAATAGAAAGCTGAAAACTACTTTTGGAGCCAACATACAGCTGAATCATTCCCGTCAAAATCTCACAGCAGTGCTCGTACTCTTGATTGAATATCTTCAAGTAGTAAGCAACTGAAATCAACGAATTTGTAGTGCAAGGACTTACTCAAAAAAAAAAAAATCGAGAATGCGCAAAGCGCATCATTGCATTAAAGAAGAGAAGAAGGTTCATACAACACGGTGATTAGAACGGTAGAACCAGCCACACGCTAGAAACGGACCAAAAAAACTACAACAGAACCATGAGCTAGGACATTCAAAATTTGGAAATGCAGTGTTGATAATGAGGCAATAGTTCGTTCTTGACCAATCTTGTTAATAATTACCCGATACATCTAACAAATTTCTATCCTGGTCTGCAGATCTGCTGGAGTTGCTGACAAGAAAAAGTGAAATGGTGCAACTTGTGAGGAGTGTTGAGGTTGTGTTGAAAATTAGACAGATATAATGAACTTTGATAGACAAGATTTCTGGAGGACATGTACTGGTGGAGGAATTTGAGCTTATCGTATGGGTGTAACAAATTTCTCTTGAAGAACGTGGTTGATAATTGATCATGTGGTGATTCCCGCTTATCACGTTTTTTGTGGTTTTTTGCGTATTCCATGAATCGCCAAACAATGTATCGGACCAGCAAATATTGTACTTTTGATGAGACCACCGATAGCTATTCATTTAATCTTCGTTGGTTGGCTAAGAGGCATGATTCGAGTACGTCATCGAATGTCCCCAGTTTCATCGGCTTGCATTTTTGTTCTATTGTTTTTAATGACTACTAAAGTTGTCTCCAGATTTCAAAAAATCACTCATTCCTAACAACTGATCTCCAGATTAGGTTTATTTTCAGATTGAATCTCCGGAAACTGTATGATACACCCGAAATTTAGCATTCGTTAAACAGATTGGTCTAGTTCTCCTAAAACAGTTACATGCATGAGATGAACTTGTTTTTTCAGTTCTGCATCTTGTTCTTTATTAGTTCTTCGCTTTTGTTGCATGATAGACCCCAAACGAACAAGCTTGACTTGCATGTATTTGGTACATTCCAGGAGTGGCGACTCCAGTTCAATTCATGGGTATTTAGTTGAATATAAAATTTTTTTAGTAAAATATCAACTATATACAAGTCTAGTATTAGATTTTCTGTAGTAGTGATATAATACTTATATATACTAGTAGTTGAGTCAAATTTATCCTGTTTATATCTAGTCAGCCTAAATTGGTGTCGAATCCTTTTGGCCGATTTCTCCCTCTTAGGCACAAATTGGCACCGGACACTGGCCCAGACCCACTGTTGTAATTCACATGACATGTGGTAGAAACTCTAAGTCTCATTCAGCCTCTCCTCTTACTTAAGAATCTTCTCTCTGGTTCTCTTCGTCTGATAGCTCAGTAGGCTCCTGGTCTTTTTGACTCTGAACTTCTAGAGGTAAGACTCAGGAGGCTACGTAGGAGCGCTGGAGCGGCCATCTCGCGGCTACGTAGGAGCGCTAGAGCGGCCATCTCGCAAGTCACAAGTCCCGCCGTTGTCGCTTGTTGGCATGGCACAACCACGCAGGTTCGTCCTCTCCAACCCAGCGACCTCCATGGCGGTATGGCCCTATATTTCTAATTCAGTAATCCCTCCATCTCCTTCTCTCTTGGTGATCTTCGATTTGAAGTAAAATTATGTGTTTCAATAAAGACATGGGTTGTATTTTGCTTAGAGAAGTGAGGCATCTATGGCTCTGTTCTTTTTTGCTGTGGTTTATGATTTTTGGCTGAAATTTTTGAATTTTAGCTGTTTGCGACAGAGATTACAGAGAGAGAGATACTCGTTTGCGAGTTTGGATGGTACAGATGTTGGGCTTTTAACGTGTACTATAATTAACTTGTAGACTCCATCTTAAAAAAATACTCCGTTTAAAAGTTAGGTACTATAGCAAAAACCAAAAGCCGTTTTGAGAAGCTGAAAAGAACAAGCCCTATAATGATTTTAAAGTTTTTGCATAGTAGTTGATTATATTATAATGACTAATATATCAATTATTTAGAAACTATGCAAGTATTGTAAGTCTTTCTTATAACTTGATGTGTTGGTCACTTAGATAATTTGATCTCCTTTGATGTCTGGCCGTTCGATTTATATTTTGTTTAGCAGTTTAGGTAATATTGCTTAAGTTGCTTAATTAGAACCGTTCAGCAAAGTATACTCAGGATAAAAGCATTTTTGAACTTCTGCTTACAGAACACAAAAAATCTGACAAAGTGAATTGCATTTTCACTTAATTAAAGTATTTTGTTGTGATTGTACAATTCTATTGTAGAATTATTTAGATTTGAATTTTGACTCAGGCTAGTAGTTCTAAGGAAATAATTTATTTTTAAGTCCAACCATTATGGTTAAAACAATTAGGCTTTCAGTTCTGTTCTTCACTTATTGCTAAAGTTGCTTCCTTTTGTGTGCCTATTTGCATAATATTATATCTCGTTTCCAAGGTATGAAGCATCATCGTATTACTTTTTAATTATTTTTATTTTTTTTATATTATTTGAGATGTTCTCTAGTATAAATAGTTGTATTTTAATTTTCGCTATTGTGGATCTTTATATTTTTTATTGAATAATATTTTTATAACTTTAAATACACATTTTAAAATTTCTGGATCCGCCGATCCCAGGTAGCAGTATGTCCGAGAAGAGACGGTACACTGGCCACGTCCATTCCATCCATCTTCCATCCTGCTTGCTGTTGCTACGAACCGGAGTCTTGTCGTCGCGTGCTTGACTGCGCATACGCTCAAACTAACCCTGCAGCCCTCGCCGTCCAGTCAGGCATCCACGGTCCAAACCGAGACTGCAAGCTAGCTCATCGTTCTGCAGAGAAGGCACGAACTGATCGGTGCAGAGCCTCTGACAACCCCAATCCGCGGGCGAGCTGATCGGTCGAAACGATGCTTGTTTTCTGTCGACGCGGCACCTGCATGCGTAGCGAGCACTTGTCCCAGCCGAGCGTACGGCCGCGCCGAAAGATTCCAAGTACGTACGTGCCACCACCGGCCGCGCGGCCGGGCCCCGCCTTAACGTCACCGTGCAACGCGTCGCACCGGGAAAACGAACCGGAAATCCGCCCGAAACCCCCGCGCAACGCGCGCGCGGCACGATCGAGACGAGAACACGTTACGTCTGCACGTTGGTTCTGCTTTACCAGATTCCGCCCCGCGCGGCGTGGTGGAACGGCACGGCTTGGTGCGCTTGCCTAGCTCCCACGTAGGACGGCAATCTCGTTGTTTTCGGATCTAGTTGAGTTCATCATCAATCCTACGACCATGATAACTTACCACCAGTGCGTATATTCATGTACTGTAGCAGTTATAAGTCAAGTAGTAGTTAAAGAAAAATATTGTAGCAACCGTAATCGAAACAAATACTGTAGCAATCATGTAAGATCAGGATTTTGAATCTATATGGAACTATGATTTATAGCAGTTGTAAAGAAAAGTCATGGTGTGTTTATGTAGGACTCTCAATGTGGGATGTCACGTTTGATATGGGGTTTTATATGTTGCTTCTCTATATAAGAAAGATGAAAATGACATAGACGTATCGTGTCGCCAAATATCATTGTGTTTTATTCGTGTTTGTGTGCGTGATCACAAAGTTCGAGCTCATCGCTTGTCTAGACCTAGGCAAATTCTTCAACAAATGGCGTGCGACATCAAGTAACCGTGTTCACCAGCATGCATGGATGTTGCTCGTTCATCTCGGGCACGACCATCTGATGGACCGACGCAGCTAGCTAGGTAGCAACGGGGCGACGTACGGACGGCCACATGTTCCGGCGACCCCACGATCGATGTATCATGATGGAGATGGTGATGGCAAAAATAATTAAAGTTGATACTCACATGATAGCTAGGGTGCGTATGTAGCCACGACGTCGACCCGGGCGGTGGATACGACGGGGGGGATCGCGCGAGGCGGGCAGGCAGACAGGGACGATCCGAATCTGGCCGGGCCGGCGTCAAAGCTGGGCGTGCAGGTTGGGGGAGGAAGGACGGTGCATGGAGGCTTCTCCTTGACGCCTCCTGCAAGGTGAATAGGTGATGTGATAGATAAAGCGGCTAGGGCTCATGCGAGTGACCCGATGTGTGGCCGGGTGCATGAGAGAGAGAGAGAGAGAGAGCAACCGCGCGCGCTTGAGGATGATCGATGTGCGCCGCGACCGAGAGATTCCACGGTCAAATCGCAGGGCCGGCCGAGGCAGGGACAAGACGCCGGCCAAAGCCGGCCCGACCTTATCCCACCACGCCACTACGACAACCGCATAAAGCTACTACTCCTAGGCCTAGCTAGCTAGTAGTACGTACGTGCTTCTGGTTTCCGTTCTCCTCATCGTATCGAAGGAAACTCGATCCTCGTGCTCTGCCATGAGAACTTGGAGCCCGTATCATGGCGAAGGCAAGGTAGCGCTGCGATTCTCGCTCAAAAAACTGACCAAACACGTTCGAGTTACTGCCTACATAACTAAGGGCAAACGCGCAGAAAGTTTTATCGCATGACAGGTCGGTTCATCAAAACTAAGGGCGCACTCATTGGAGCGTCAGCGATGGACAGTGCGTACTTTCCTCTGCGCGTCACTGCCGTCGCGTCTCCGTCTGCATGTACACGTGCAGCAGTGCAGGGAGAGAGCTGCCGCCGAAGCATTTATGCACGAAGCGACGTCGGAATTCCTGCTTCCCACGCACGCACAACAATACGGCAGGTTGCGTTGTGCTGCCCGGCCGGCCGGGACATGACCTGCAGGACGGGAATAAGAACCCTAGTAATCGATGGGCAGCAAAAGCCTTGGAGAGCCCGGACAAACGATCGATCGATCGATCGATCAGTCCTGGGAACACGTACATATATACACGTGAAATATTTCTTATCGTTGTGAGAATAATACGGGAAGAAACTACTACCAAAGTAGAAAAGAGGCTATGTACAATACCTATGTAAAATCAAGATTATCTATGTAAAATACCTGAGAAAATGATGTAGTTAGAGTTTGAATAACATTCTTGTTCAGCAAATGAACTAAAGTACAAAAACAAAACTGAATGTTTATTTAGGACAACTCGAACCTGAAGTAAGATGATGTAGCCATTGATATATCCTGGACTCTTTCGGTCATTAATTTTGCTTCGCAACGTGGCTGCTGCATTCTTCAGTTCTTCAGCAATGAAATGGGCCCCAATTGTAATTATGAATATTTTCAATATCAACTACAGCCTTGAGATACCGTGTTGATATGTAATTGTTATATGACTGTGGTGCCAAGAATTTTGTGACAGTGTAAATGATAATGCCATCTTGAATTGGATAGTTTCATCAGCAGTCATAGGTCCAGCAAATCTTCTTGTCAGTAATCGCTCAAGAAAGGGGATAGTTAATTCATCCCATGTTGACTTACCAAAAATAAAACACAAGTAAGCTTTTAGCTCTAAGACCTCTTTATGGGCTGCAGGGAGTATTTCCTTGCCTTCGCAAGGGATGCCGATTACACGGTTGATATCATTGCAATCCATTATGAGTTTCAATCTAGTACCGGCACATAATACTCCAGAGACTGGGTCTAATTTGCTTAGAAGCTAAGCACTAAATTGTTGGTTTAGCTTACTCAATTTTAAACTCACTAATCCCTGAAATCCCATCTCATTAACTAATTCCAGCTTATGTTGGTCTAGATCTTCAATCAACTCAACAACGAAAGAAGGAGAACACCTGGAGTATATCTTCTTCTGCCAAGCCTTCCTCGATTTCGTCGTACTTTTTTCCATTGTTTGGGAACCGTTGGCACCTCTGCTATTCTGCTGTTCATCCTTTTTTTTTTGTGCGGACCAGAGACAAAGCCCTTGTAAAAGTAGATTTGGAGCAACTACCACTAGATGGATTGATCTTGGTATTTGGTTCGGCCATAGCCTACAATGGTAGCTTGAAATGTCAGTAATAAGGGGAATGGTTATGACAATGTAACTGTATAAGCAAATAAATGATATGAACAAATAGCATGGAGTATTTTCAGGTAGTGAGATGTTCAAACAGATGTGCTAGATGGAATGATCGAACAGATGCGCCAGATTAGTGGGCGATTAGCGGATTGGAAAACAATCAAACAATCGGTTAGACATACTTGCAGAGGAGTATTCGCCCAATGGATTGAACAGGTACAATCAATATCCTATATTGTCAAATAATCACCAATTAATCATTCAGTTGTGCAATCAGGTGAGATTTGTCCTCATGTTTGATGAGAAACAATAATTATGCCGTGTTATCAGAAAAACCCTATTCTTCGTAATTAATAAGATTTGCAAATAAAAATATATTCTAACATCTAGCAGGGAGTATTTCAAATAATACAAATCTTCATATCGGAGAATCCGTAATAGACATCAAATAGATATACTTGTAGGGGAGTATTCTCCCTGCAGGACATGTAGTATTTTTCAAGCACTTCAGAACATCAGTATTAACATGCAGGGGAGTATTAACCTATGGATTGCTCAAGAGTATTATGGTGAAGAACTTACCGCACAAATTCAGAGCAGAAATTTCCTTAGTCCTCAGGACCTACTCCCACTCGTGAAACCAATCATCCTGATACAAAATGTTTTGTAACCAAATGGTGGTATGAACATGCAACATACATCAGGATTAAAACCAATCCGAACAGAATTGGAGAAAGATAGGAAAGCTCAGTTGTTGTGAAGAACTTACCGCGTAATTTCAGATAAGAAATCTTCTCACTCCTGGAGACCTAATCGGCACGAAGACACGCCGCCATGCCGACATATTCCAGGACATCGGCCATCTTGTGAAATTATCAGGGAGGCTAGGGGAAGAGACCAGAGGTGGTGCCGACCGGCCAGAGAGAGGGCCCAGGGCGGCGGCGCGGCGGCCCAAGCTGCGGAAAAATGTAATTTCTCGTGCCGTGGATCTTCTCGCAAGGAGTCGGGAGGCAAGCAAGTAGGGATGGCAGTCGCCGGGGCTCAGTCTTGAGATGGCCGTCGCCAAATCTGGAGATCAGGTGGCGAGAAATCCAGATGGAATCAAATCGGGATGAAAGGTAAGAAGTGAGGTAGCGATATTTCTGGGGGAAAAAACGGAACTCAATCGGAAACAGAGAAAAGTAAGTTTTATACTTCTCTATCTATTTGAATATACTTTAATAATAATTATAAGATATTCCAAAGTAAGTTTTATAAATTTTTTTTGTCAAAGACCATTTTTATAGCATAATTTATGTATATACTTTTTATACATAGAAAAGTGAATATAGCAAAATTGAAGGCCTCCACTGAAAATTTTTCAACTAAGTTGTATTGGAGTATCTTAAAATTAGTATTTAAGTATACCAAAAGTGATAAAGAGGTATAATTTTTTTATTTAAGAAGTATATTATAAGTGAAAGTATGTATTTTCGGTAGTACGGAAAAAGCTTATTATACGCTCAACTGTTCCGAGTCATACTATCAGATCCGATTATAGTAGGGTAGATAAATCAGAAACAATGTACTGTTAATACTGATAAACTTTCAGTCACCTCACAATCGCCTTGGTTTTGGTTGAGGCCGGGCGGCTATATATAAATTAAAACAAAGTACAGAACCATGCATGTGTGTGAACTGTGAATAATATGGCTGTAACACATTTCAAACAACTGCCGGTACGTCCAGTCTTGACTATTGTGTGTAGTGGCCCTTACAATATACTATAGATTGGTCAATAACTCTATATACACACACACACAACGTGCAATCGTTCGGGACCATGCATGCTGCAATTTATGTCGTGTAGGACAATGTGGTTGGCCTATGTACGACGTGCAAGCAGTCACAAAAAGTGACATTTTTAGGTTTTTACAGTCAACAAAATATTATTTTGATCATTGAAATCTCTTATCATATATTTAAAAAAGTTATAAAAATATAATATTATAAAAGTACTCTTCGTGACAAATCCACTCGTATTAACATCACTCTTTTTTGACTGAAGAGAGTACTGGACAAGAAATTAACTATGCGTGCAACAGAAACAGTAGCCTGCACATACATCCTACGTAGAATCGTAAATCTCTATGTAATGCTGTAAATGAGTCGAGCTCAAGCGAGCTTGGTCTTCTAGGCTCGAGTTCGGTAGAAACTCGAGCTGAGCTTGAGTTGAGGTTCGAGCTTGAACCTGGACTCGAACTCGACTCGGTCTAAGCTCGAGTAGACTTAAGCTCGGCTCGTTAAAACTTGATAACAATTAAAATAATTTATTATACACTAATTTTTAAAAATAAGAAGGATTCAAGCTCGAGTTCGGATCGAGTAAACTCGATAACAGTCAAAATAATTTAAATATGCACTAATTTTTAATAATAAGAAAAGCTCGAGCTCGAGTTCAGTTCGGGTAAATTCGGTAAGAGTTAATATGTATCACTATTTAAGCTCGAATCGAGACTCGCGAACTATTCAAGCTCAGCTCGGTGAAGCTCACGAGCTCGAAATTAAGCTCGAGTTCAACTCGTTTAAAGCTCAATCCTAGCTCGAATCGAGCCTAGAATGAGCCGAGCTTGAGTAGCTCGTGAGCGTCGAGTTTTTTTATATAGCCTTATCTCTATGCAGCCAGAGAGGACAAGGTAGGTATCTCTACTACTTAAAAAGTAGAGTTGGTGATGGTTCATCTCATTTGATAGTTCATCTGTCTTTTCCTCTCATCTATCCAATCAAAGATCACTCGTCTAGATCCAGACAGATGCTCCCACCTCTCCACTTATGCACACTTTACGAAAAACTCCCCTGTTTGTATCCCAAACTTCTAGGCACTTCCCCGAATCAAACCATCATACGCATTCATGCGCCTCCTCCTTTCCCCATTCTAGGGTTTCGGGAGATCGCTCTGCCGCCTAGCCGGCCCTGCTCCGGTGACCCTCCAAGGCTCACCAACCTCATCTCCGCCGTGTGGCGCTCTCCTCCTGACATGGCTTGCTCTCAACATCTTGGCTCGAGGTCTCACTTCACCCATTGACCGTCATTGTCACCCCGCCCTCCATTTGCTCCTCTCTCGCGGTGACTCCTGAACAACCATGTATTCCTTGGCCTCCTCCTCAATCCTTCCTTCGTTCGCCTCCCGTCAACCTAGCGGCTGCCTCCTCTTTGAGATCCGGTGGGGTGCGCCGCCTTCGACCAACCCCCACCGGCTCGCGCCGCCTCCCCTAACACCATCTTCCCCCAACCCAATCGAAGCGGCGGAGAGCTTGGTGGCGGCGATGGTTTGGAAGGCCAAGGTTGAGTTCGATGAGTGCCCGCTGGATGACTTTGATCCTAAGAACTGGTGAACGTGCTCTTCCTCCAGAACCTGATAGGCTGTGTCCAGCTCTGCCCACCCTTCCTCAACACCAACTCCTTCCTCACCCAGGACCTCGACGGCTTCCTCCTCAATGAGTTTGCGGTCCTCTTTGCCATGGCCAGGGCTAAGAAGGAGAAAAGGGAGAAGGACCTGAGCTCAGGTCTTTGGGATTTAATCGTGGGCGATGGGAATGGTGGCAATGGCGGAGGGCCCAGGGTGGTGCGCAGGAACATCGTCAATGCCCCCACCCAGCCGATCCACACCTCTCTCACACACTACAACAAAACAAGCTATACTAGACGTTTCATCACAGACAGTTCATAGTGAAAACTGTCTCTGAAACTATCACAGACTGTTAAGTTTAAAAGCCGTCTATGATATCTCTCATTATCACAGACAGCTTTTAATTAGAATTGTCTACAAAATATCACAGACGGTTTTTATGTATAACCGTCTGTGTTTTGTCTATTATCACAGACGGCTTTTAGTTAGAACCGTCTATGAAACTATTACGGACAATTTTTCTGATGAAAGTAAAGGACCTCTGTGCACAGGGTAAAGATTTGAAGCTTTAGCCTTATGCAGTTATTTGGGAGCTATTCTAAATCATATTTTGCCATTGCTGGTTTGTTCATAGGCCTCTTGTTTATCTGGTTCACAGTTGCACTTTCTTTTAAGTTCCGATACACTTTATTTTGTGATGCTAAAATTGAATAACCTTGAGGTCTTATATTCTTTGAGTTCTATTTTTGTTTCTGGAAAGTGCCGCTTTGTTGGGTAGTATCTTCTGACCCTTTTGATCCATTAAACAAAATTGTATCAAGCAACCGATTGATTCTTCAGCAAATTCTTCTGATCCCATTCCAACAAACCCTCTCAATTGTTTGAAAATATTGTAATTTGCATTCTTTGATAGGTGGGTTGAGGGCATGGCACCAGTTTTTTCTCGTGCTGCCTGGAGATGTGTATGGCATCTAATTCAGGTGCAAACTCTAAACCTCTAACCTGCTCACCAGTTTATCCTCATTTGATTATATTGAGTATGACTGAAAGGTCATAACCTTAATCTCAAATTTATTTTTAATGACTTGAGGTTGCAGAATGACCTGATTCATGGATGGGCCTTGACATGAAGCTTGGTTATTGTGCTCAGGTACTCAAAGTACACATCCCATAGTAGTATAGCACTGTGCGAGCTTCACAATCTGTTTCACTTCCTTCTTGATATTTTCTAGGATGTCTTGTTACATATGCTATTCTCTAACATGACAAAGTCACTAAGAATCAGCTTTTGTTACGTAAATTTGTGTTATTTGTTCCTTATTTTATCTGCCGGACCTTTTCATTTGAATTTTTGTGTTCACATCCCATTGATAAGTTTGTAGCCTGTTGTTTATGTGCTAGGATGTAGGAAGGATACTTTGCCTGCTCTTAGTGTTTGGCACCTGTGGACTGTTAGTCCAAAATCCAGACGGTTTAACTGAACATCTTCTAACGTAGTGATTAAATTAATGGGCTCGTTAGATGGCTAGGATATGATTGGATCTTTCAAGTTGTTTAGATTGTTCCCCCATACATTGGTTTCATCTACAATTGCTTGTAATAACAAGTTTTCACCCATAGATGGAGTCCTCAGCTGGCCAAAGCCTCGCCCATTAAATTGACTGTTCCCTTCTGATGATTAGTTGGTTCCTTCAGTTCTAGGCTTCTGGCTGATAACCCCAATAGCTTCTGTCTTGTTCTCTTCTTGTAGTATTTATCATGTTGCTTTTCTTGGTCACTTTTCCACTCAATTATTTCTGATGTTCCAACTATCATGTCCTCTGTCAAGCAAGATGAATGTTTTGTTAGGCATGAGTTGGTTGGGAATAAAAGTAACCAGAAATACTGATTCATGTAGTGCCATGGGATTTCAGGGTGATCGAGCTGAGAAGGTCGGTGTAATTGACAGTGAGTATATATGTTGTCCATCAAGGGATACCGTCATTAGGAGGACCATCACTTAGCAGCAAGGTTTGTCTATCATCATAATTTACGGAAGAAAAGATGTGCCTTTGCTGTATATATCTGTGCACTACTAGCTCTTGCTGTCTTCCAAACTGTTTGTTGATATTTCGATCTAAGATATCTCGTCTTTTTGGAATTCACCTAGACCACAAAAATGCTAAAATGCACACAACGGTACATACAAATTAATATTTTAAGTTTTGGTGCTGGAGGAGCATCCATTCAGATGTCCCACTTTATTAACTTTCTCTTTCTATCCCCTGTAGCACCACCGCTGCTACCCTGTGTGCCATTGGATGATCACATATAACTTTTGTGCCACTACTACAACTATGACCTCTTCTGCCATTGTTGGCAAGCAAATTAATGTTAGTCCAGTGCTATATGAGTTGTGAAATTATCATTTTTTCCCTATTAGGTACAATTAGAACAAATTGATACATTATTATCCTCTGAATGCAATTTTGTTGCGTCTGGAATCTCATGTTGCGGTTAGGAATATATTGCTGCACACACTTTACTAGGATCAAGACAGGATGCAATATATATAGAAATAGTATAGGTCCTGCATGATAAGATATGGCAGTAGTTTAGGACCTACACGATTACCTTTTTTGCTTAATCTGATCCACTTGCATATTAGAAATCAGATTTTGTATCTCCACTCAAATCGAGAAAGTTTCAATGGATCCTATTGCTTAATTAAAGATGTTCTTTAATTGCCTAATTATATGATTATCTTTCATGCCAACAGACTTCGGTGAGAATTAATCATCTGTATATGTGTATGTATTCTAATATGGCTTCTTTTGTTTGTTGCATGGATGTAGACAATGGCATGGATACTTGATGAGTACTCAAAATTTCATGATTACTCACCTGCTGTGATGACAGGAAAACATGTTGTAAGTATCTATCCTGCACTTTTTATCATGTATGCATAATAAAAATGATGTTTCCTTACTGAAATTTGAAGATACCATGGAGAATTCCACAAGAAATTTGCCAAGCACAATTCTTTAGATAGTTTGCGGCAAGAATACGATGCTTATTACACAGAGCACTAGGATTATATTTGATTGTGCAGGAAAAGGTGGTTTCTCATTATCCTACACTTGCTCATGAATTTCCTGCTCAATACAGGACCTTGGAGGATCGCTGCGGACAGATGCTTCTAATAGAAGGGGAGTTCTGTTTGCTGCTGAAGCCTTGCTTATGGAGCATGGCAAAAACATTATATGCTAGCGTTTTGTATTACAAGTAAAAAATTTCTCAAAAAAAGGTAAAAGATGTGTAGGTTAAGCTCTCCGGCTTTAAAATGATGAGAAATTGATAATCAAATGTAGTATGACTCATCACGGCTTACTCTATGACATATTGTTAGTATCACATTATTGCATATTATTAGTATCACATTATTACTGATTTTGCCAATGAATTGATTATGGTCATTAGAGATGTGCTATTTAAATAGTATATATTTTTTCGTTGTAACGTACAGACACATGACTAGTCTATATACTAAAAATCGGCATGGTAAAGTGTTTCTTCCTTATGCTATAGTTTGTATGTTTGTTTGTTTAATTTGTTTGCATGTAACAGTACGTCCGTAGGTGTGACCATGCAATGCATGCATCGATCGAGTGTGCTGGCTAGCTAATTAACAGGGCCTGCCGAAAAGGTGTAGGGAGAGGACAAGGAGATGCATGCAGAGTTGCAGACTGCCCCTCCTGGTCCTGGATAGAAACTACGTAAATTTTCAGGAATTTATGTTGGTCCCGGCCGGCCAGTTTCAGATTTGACCTTCACGATTCCTTGCTACGTAAATTTTCAGGAATTTATCAGCTGCGCGCCTTGCATGACCGGCGTTAGTCCGATCTCGATTTTAACTAATTAGAAACGATAGATCCAGTAGTGTGTGTGTGTGTACACACGGGAAAGGAATTAAAATCGAGAAGGTACTATATATATAGTACCTTGTTGCATGGATATACATTCAGCTGCTAGCTAGCTAGCCAAAGGGCATGCATCAGATTCTTGAGCATTGGGATCTCTGCCTGCAAACCAAGAGGCTCATTAACATACAATTTGGAACATACATGGCTTGCCGCCTTCCCTGGACCAAACCAATTAGTATACATACACTCCTACATACATTATACATATATATACTACTCACAGTACAATGTATGCCGGTTCATGCATGCATGGGTGCGAGCCTACTGGGCCATACAATCCATGGTTGTACTCATGTGATGCAACGTGAGCCCAACCACATAATCTCTCTCTCTCTCTCACACACACACACACACACACTCTTGTAACTATAAAAACTACTGTTGGCGCTTCACCGTCGCAAACTCTTACAGGCCAGAGACGAGAGAGCATAGAAGACAGGAACCGTATACATGATGGAGTAAAAAAATTACCGTTTGATCCCTGGCCATGCGTGCATCCAAGTAGGGTTTAGGGTAATTTGAGCGTATATATGTACGTAGTGGGAGCCCGAACGAACGGAAGAAAAAGTGCTGGAACTCGGTAGTGAGGCGAGGAGGGCCTGCCTGGTGTATAAAGCTATAAAGCTGCCATTTTTTTTTTTTGTGATCCCTCTCTATGCGTGTGATTCGTGCTACAGTCTGACAGGAATCTGATACCCCCGACCTGGTGTCATGTCGCGCCGATTTGAACGTCCTAGCTCGCACAATCTCTCTCTCACACACACATGCTTGCTTGCTTGGATGGATGAGATCCATACATAAATATTGCTGGGCTCTGCCCTACCAGTTGCTTCGATGTTCTGATCATGGCTGATATATCTTAAGAGACTGTCTTTTGTATAGGTGGTTGGTTTTTTCTTTCATTCTCAGTTATCTCAACCTAACTCAAATCAAACCCTAGCTTGGAAGGGTTCGCGAGTATTCAATATTCCAAGATCAAAAGCATTACAGGGAAATCAAGTTTTACAATGCAATAGAGAAGATAATACCTAATTAAGCACACCGTTAAGCTAGGTAAAAGAGCGGGAAATGTGACTCGTGAAAGTAATCTAGGGCCAAAAAATATTATATCTCAGTTCAACTATATATATCCTGCTTAATTTATTTTCTCATTTCTTCCTCAAAAGAACGAATAGCTTGGGAACTATTGTAAGTTTGTAACAAGTCAATTTTGCTTTAGAATATGCACAATTTTCTTTTCGTAAAAGTTTACTCGTTGTCGCACGTACAGTACTTTTTTTTATCAATCTAGTATCCCTGGTAGCTAAATCAGAACAAAAGTAGAGAAACATCGGTATTCCTTCTCCACTATACGTTGCCCTCCCTTTCTAGTTATAAGTTTTCCGTACCTAAATTTAGGTCTTTTCTATTGCGTCTAGCCAAAAAAAAAGAGAAAGAATCTCATTCTATTTCATTTGTCATCGACTCTATTAACTTTTGGCTGCACTGTTGCTCAGGGTAATGCATTTTTCAAAGGAATCGCAATTGCAAGGTCACATTTGGAATATTGCAGAAATTGAAAGGAATTTCCTTCGAAATTAAATGTAAACCCTGCAGAATCCCTACCAAATGAGGAACTAATGCGTAAATTCTGATAATAATTTCGATCGCCCTGTTGGTCATGACAGCGAACAGGACTATGCATGCAAACTTCGCCATCTGAATAAAAAACATGACCTCCTAATTAATTTGCCGAAACCCTAAACATATAAACACATGGGGTCAAGGCGAGGCCGGCCGCCTTTATTCCCTCTCCAAGAGGGGAAGACTGCATTGGTCTGCGCGAAAGCGGACGAAAACTTAGATTCCCTCAGACAGCGACAGGTAAACAAACGAGCTAGAGAGATCTGTGCTGAGTTGATTGGAGGGGCTGCGCTTGCATGCACTCACACCATTGGAGCCACCGTGGAGCGAGCAGCGGTCGCCGTAGCAGACGGTGCCAACAACGTGCATTACGCCATTTTTCACCATCACTAACCACTAACTTTGGCTTTTGCTTACTGTGTGCGGCTCCGTGTGACAGTTTGCTATTTTGCTTCTCCTACTTGATCAGCTAGCTATCTCCTACGTAAACAGATAAAAAGAGTAAATTTGTTTGGTACCATCACAAAGGTTTGCGACTTACGAAATACCATCGCAAAGGAGATGGTCTGCAAAATACCTCCGTGAAGGCCTAAAAATATGAGAAATATTATTGCCATGACATTTTCTATCCATTTGCTGCATTAACCTCCTTTGTGGTGAGAGAAGCGTTCATAATTGACAGTTTTACCCTTATGGCCTTCTTCTCTGCTCAGCCAGTCTTTGAAAGAACTGATGAGTGGGGCCAAGAATCAGAGAGACAAAGAGAGCAGAGAGGGAAGACAACCACACGCAGCGACGATGAGTGCACGTCAGGAGTTGGGGCTTTGCGGGTGAGTGAAGGAGTGCAATACGGTCACGATGCTCGTATTTGTAGACCCGGGTGAGCAAAGAAAAGGGCACTATCGGACACAGAGAGGGCGAGTGGGGGAGAGGCGGAAAAGAAGAGGAACATAGACAGCTTTGACACCAGCCACCAAATTTTTGTGAGGGCAATATGGTCATTCCACTCCCTAACGGTAACCAAAGGATGGAACCCTCACGGTAGGGACATTTTTCAGAACTTTGAGCGTTTGCGATGGCATTTGGCCATGCATGACCATCGCTATGGTATTTTTCAAGTCGCAAACATTTGCGGTGGTACGTACTGAACAAATTTTCTCAAAGCTTTTCCTGTCCACATTGCAACTGTTTGGTGCAGTGGATCGATATCGCAATCAGCCGAAATTCCTGATTAATATGCATACGTGCCATCAGGGTTACTTCTGAGTCAAACAAATTTCTCTTGGATGTGATTGAGTGTGATTCATTTGAAGGCACTTAATTTAGCCATTTCCAAAGTAACTGATAATTGAAAATTAAAACTGATGTCTAGTGCAAAGCCTGTAATTAACCATGTCACGGTGAAAAAAAACTAGATGGTTATAATAATGGAAGTACTGCAGAAATTAAGTTGCATGTGGGTCACTTTTGGAACGCAGGTATTATGTGGGTCACTGAATGTGATCTTAATCTTCACCTCATTTTTTTTATAAAGAAAACACGTTGCAAAATGATACGTGCATAATGGTATGTACTATTCAATATTGTGCGGTAGATACTGTGTATAGCAAGTACCAACCAATAATCAAACGTGTCTTGTAGCCGTGAATTAAAAAGGAGAGAGAGAGAGAAGAAATTTGACTCCAAGAACCCGTACGTAGACTGACTCGTCTCACGACGGCATGCAGATTGCACAGGCTCGCATATGGCGCAAGGACGTTGTACTAGCTACCACAAGACTGCATCAATTTCAGAGACCACCTCTCGTTTGGAAGTTAGTTACATGAGTGCACGAGGTGGATTTACAGAGTAGCTACACTGCTGCTACTGTAAAATCAGCTGGAACAAAGTTTGTGCCGAGTCTTGAAGAGAATATGCCCAAATAAAGTGGTTGTCCCCTTCTCCTTGCACCTCGTAGCCACCATGTAATTGCAATGTGGTGCTGACCATGCTATGCTTATGTCTAAATGTAATGCCTACCATTCCTGCTCGATCAGATGTACATGTATATATACACATGTACGCATGTGTAGTTTAACAATATGTAGTAGAGTAGTGCTTAGGAATATCCCCTCGATTAATGTAGAGCAAGGTCGATCCATATAGTCTGAGCAGGCCGTACGGCGATTAATGCTAAGGTTCAAGATCAACGTAGCGTTGAAGAAGGGGTAGAAATTAATATTGCTATTTTCCAGAAACTAAAGATTTGAAAGCTAAATGAAATGGCTCACAATGACATTAATCAAGGATAGTTTCATTTGCAATTAGCAACTTCAGTATTGCATGTAGGGCTCATTAATTGACACAGTGCAATAATCTCATAGCTGCAGTTAACACGCACTACTGCTATATGACAGGCAATTTGGAAAATGCACTATATACTGTAGATGTATATTGTATCCTCACTATTGTTTTCATTCAAAAAATTGTCGATGGTCTTCTTTTACAACATTGCCTATGTGATAACAACGTTGAGGCAGATATACCATGTACCAGTATATATATCTCTACACAAACCAAGTACTAGTATAAAATTGAGTTAAACTGGAGTAGCTAGCACAGATGAAAAGAATCAAAGATGAAACCTGCAGTTTCAGCAGGATACACACTTTCATGTGGCAGTCAATGGTTGGCTTCAAACCTCTAGAAATGTAAAGTTACTGCTGGTGCAATGACTCCTCGAAACCGATGAAGCTTGCTAAAGGTAAAGATGGCAAAAGGACTAAAAGAAACAAAAGAACAAATTCTTTGAGCACAACTAAGGAGATTGCTAGCCATTCCTGCCTGCACTGGCCCCTTCATTCCTTGGAGTGTGCATGCACATGAATAAATGTCTCTCTGCCTGCACCTGTGGGGACATGCCATGATTACAGTGCCCGGGGGAAGGCTTTGAATGGAGATTGAAGCTTGGAAACCTAGAAACCTACACCATTTCTGAGAGGAGGACCACGCATGGCGGTCTGGAGCTTTACTGACCACTGACTTGTACAGGCTGCTTATATGTGTGTGTGTGTGCCATCAGAGCTGTGTGCTCGATCTCTCAAAAGAGGAGAAGTGGAGCAAGTCTAGAGCTTCCATGGATCCTCATTTTTCATTCTTTGCCTGAACGAGTTAAAATAGAGGGAAAGCATTTGCAATCATTAATTGTGGATTGCTAGGAATGCTGCTACTATAGCTAGCATATTCAACAAGTACTTGCGTGCTGTTCCTCAATCTCGATGGCTAGTTTCTTGTGTTCAGTGCTTGCAATGGATATGTTGGTTCATGAAAGTACGCTCGCGAGTGTCTGCAAGACTGAGAGCCGAGATAATCCGAGCTACCTGTGTTAGCAATGGGCATATGTGCACTTATCAATGCATGAGAATCCGAGTATAGGGCATCCTGATCTCTCGTCTCCACCATGGAGCAAGGTTAGATCTCCCAAGTGGGCACAATCTAAATTCTAGGCAATGTTTGCAGACTTAGAAGCATTGCCAATCATGACTTTATTCATTTCCAAATGATAGGTGTAATTGAATGCAGCATGATGGGTGTGTTTGTCTAAAAGAACATGATGACGTGTGTTGGATCGATACTTCCTCGATCTCATGGATGCATGCCATGCAACATAGCTTTCATGATATGTAAACCTCACATAGAGTCGCAAGCAAAGCATGCATGCATGCATTATGGACTCAAAACCATGCATGCATGCGTTGCTGCTACACATCTATACACAAAACACAAGGAATAATTGAGCAGCCATTGCAAAACAACTCACATAGACGAAGATTGCACCGATAAAACCAATCGATCAACTCTCTTCGAGTACTCTCGTAGATATATATATATCACCTTCCACCATGAACATACAAATTACACCAATCTAGTGAACCTAGTTATTAACGTGCATTACAACATAGGAAAATGGAGAACAATACAGAAATCCAGCACCTTACGCGACACAGAGGAAGAACCTAAAACAGTACAAGAACACCAGCAGCAGCAGCGACAACAAGAACGGCATGAAAAACTCAAGAGCAAAAACTAATTGATTTCGCCTACCAATTCTAGACCAATATTCAACCATCTCGATCGATCGCGGATAATCAGCGCAGCCCTATCTTGCACCACAACTCCTTAGTTTTGATCTTTCTCGGAAGCCATGACTAAAATTAAGCTTCAGGGCTTACAGGGCTACCTTTTGCAGCTAGCATCCACCATGCACGGCGGCATCACAGTATGTTCCCCGAGGACGATGAGTTGAACCCCGACAGATCAGCCCAGCCGCCGCCAGGAGCCACCGCGCCTCCGCTGCCACTGCCTCCGTTGCCACCTGCACCGTTGACGCCGCCCCAGAATTGAAGGTTCCCAGAAAGGCCCAGGAACTCCCTCGGCGAGGCGTTTGTCATCGCCGTGGACGGCGGGTTGTCCTCCATCTTCACCGACGCCAGCTGCGTGATCAGCCCGGCCGAGCCCGGAACCTTGGAGCCGACCAGCATCTGCCCGGCGAAGCCGGCAGCATCGGCGGCGCCTTCCGCGTCGAACGGGTAAATGCCAGACATTGGCGGCGGCATGGCGTCGGTGCGGCTCAAGAAGGGGAATTGTTGTATCTGCGGGAGACGCCACTGCTCTAGCCCGATGGCGGCTGCGGCGGCGGCGCCTCCGCCAAAGAGCTGGTAGTCCACGGGATCCAATGAGCTCAGACCGGGAAACCCTAGCCTTGACGCACCAGTGTTGTAGTGATCGCCGCCTAGTGGGTGCAACGAGGCCAAGAAGGGCAGCTGCGCCTGCGGCGGCATGATGGCCCCGGCCGCGGCCGCGGCGCTGCTGCCACCCGTGGCGGTGGAAGAAGTGGAGGACGACGTCCCGCCAGTGGCGGAAGCCGAGGCCGCCGACGACGAAGACGACTTGGACGACTTGGTGCGCTTGTTGCGGCGGCAGCCGCCGCCGACGGGGACGTTGCGGAGAGCGCCGCCGCGCGTCCAGTAGCGGCGGCACGTCTTGCAGAAGTGGCGCGGCTGCGACAGCGAGTAGTTGTTGAAGTAGCAGAACTTGGTGTTGGTGGACTCGCAGCGCGGGCACTTGAGCCCCGGCTCCGGCTGCGGGATCTTGGCGAGCCGGGCGCGCTCCGTCATCGAGCCCGGCCGCACCGACGAGCCGCCCGTCGGGCCGCCACTGCCTGCGCCACCGCCGCTCACCGCAACCGCAGCTGCCATGTCAGGCCGAGGAGACATCAGCGCCCCGGGAGGCGGCACCGGCGGCAACTGGTGTTGCTGGTGGTGATGCGCATGCGCGTTCACTACGCCACCGCCGCCTCCGCCTCCGCCACTTGGAAGCTGGCCGTGGTGAGCTTGCTGTTGCTGAAAGCACCATCATTCCAAATCAAACACACACCAAAGAGAATTAAAGGCGAGAAGTTGAGATCACAAACTGAAAGGATATAGACGGTATATTCAACAAGAGAATTCGCAAAAGAGCGTAGGAATATTTCCTCTCCATTTTCTTTGGTTTTGCTTTTTTTTCATGAAGAAGCTATGGCCATAGAGAAAAGCTAGCAAAAGAAGAGAGATTTTTGGCCGAGAGAGCGATAAGAGAAACCAAATTTTTACCTGCTGCTGGTTCCAATTGGGTGGATCAAGATAGATGGGAACCGAAGAAAAGACCATGGTATAGAATTGATTTCTTTTGATCTTTTCCTACTTGGGGCCTTCTTTTTTGGTTTGTTTGTTCCTCCTTGCTTCTTTGCGAGATAAGGGTATATATGTGCTTTAGGGGATCATGCAAGGATTGGGAGAGATGGATCGATAAAGGCGGAGAATAACACCCACTAGCTACCACCAAGCTGTATGCTGGAATAATGGAACTAGCTGCTCAGAAGAGAGAAAGAAGAAGGCAACAGGGAAGGAGGAGAAGAGAGAAGAAAGGGAAAGAGATGGAGAGAGAGAGAATGAAAGCGAGACGGAATTAAAGGAGGAGGGGTGTTTTCTCTCTGCCTTTTTTTTGGTCTTAGTGGTGTGCTTGCATTATATATATTGGATGTGAAACATATGGGAGGAACGGAGAAGAGAGAGGCTTCCTTAGCCCGTAAGGATGGGTGTGGCTGGCTAGCGAGAGAGTGAGAGTTGAGAGAATTGAGGGGGGTGTTTATGCACGAGGAAAGCTGGAAACCCTACCTAGGATCAGGAGGTGTGCCACTGTGGTGTTGACTGCTGTACTATTCGGAAGGCTTGCGCCAGCTAATTAAGGCTCGCTTGTTTGCTCACTGTTCCTGGCTGGTTCATCAGCTACTAGGGGGTTTAACAGTGGAGCTAGCTAGCTAGAGGTTATCAAGCTGAGCAACACTTGTCTAGGGGGGCATGCTAGTGTACGTATGTATGCAGGTGCAACTTTATGTCCATATTGATGAAAGAGATCAATCAGTAAAGCTGGTCTTACTAGTCTTGGACTTAGCTAGTGGTGGTGGTGGTGGTCGTGTAGAACTCCCCTTCTCCCTCTCCCTCTCTTTTGCCCAGCCAAAGTTAACAAGTATAGCTAGACAGTCGTGTATAGGTAACTTTAAGTCCATTGCTAGGGATAAAGAGGCAATAAAGTACGTCTTGCTAGTCTTAATTCTAGAGCCGAGAGGGGTAGAGATGGAGAGAGAGAGAGATTGATTTTTTTTAAAAAAAAATCTGCATAGGATAGCATATATTTATCCCAACAAGTCCTTTCCAGCTTCTGTAGCTGGACTCGTCTGTCCTGTATGTTTAGTAGTTCAATTTGCAAGTGCTGGGAAACTTCACTGCTTGGATGACAGGCTAGATCTCTAATGTTTCTCTCTCCATTGTACAAATTAAGCAAACATGCCATTTGAATACTGCTGCTACTATGATAAAGCTTAATTTACACATTTGAATTGTGCAAGATATGGACATATCACAATATTCTTATTCTATTCTGGTCCTTCGATAACTAAAAATCAACTGACTTTCATGCATGACATAAATAAATCGGCGCAATCTTTCCTGTCAAATATGATCTCCTATCTCAGTACATTATTTTTCTCCAAATGATGAGCACAAGGATATGTTCTCACTTGCTTATAATTATATATTTGTATTATTATTCTCCCTAGTTAGCTAGCTAGCATTTAAATTAAACATAAGCTCCACTTTTCCTTGTCTATGATTGATTAGAGAGATTGGACAGAAGATAACAATTTTCATTAGTAGTAGGATCTAACAAGTGTACCCTTCCCATTTACGAATGATCTCATTCATTCATGGGGATCGATGAGATAAAAAAACACTGAAGTGCAGAAGATGTAGTAGCTATATATATGGTGCCTTCAGAGATTCAGATAGTGCGTACAGATTGCAGGTTGGAACAGAATAGTCGCTTCTAGCTACTAGCTAGTGCACGCCGCTCCTATATACACTGCTTTCTTCAGCTGCAAACCTTCTCAAGACTGAAGTATGTAGCTTCCATTCCCAGCTTCTGGCAGCTGCAACATGAATGCAAATCAGCCTGGGGTCAAAGTGTCCAACGTGACGGTTAATTCTACGTACGCACAGCCTCCAGAATGTTATGTGATTGAGCTATGTATCTATCATGCACAGCCTTCAATTCATATGAATAGTTACTCATATGAATCAATGCATGGCAGTGTTAAACTTGGTAAAAGTTTGCTAGTACTATGCAGTGCCACTGCAGTTATGATATCTCATTCTCAGGTTCCCTTGCTGTGTGTTCAAATGTCGACATAAAAGTTTAGCTGCGCGCTGACGCATGACTACTCGAGTTATGTTTCATCATTCAACTTTGTGGCGCGTAGCTTTAACAGTAGTTAAGATTCTGCTCCGCTTTTGTTCTGTGAAGAATTGTGTGTGCGTTGCTAGTCATTTCTATCTACTTCAAGCTAGATCGTTGTGCACCGAATCCTGATCTCATTATATTTGGTAATATACTTCCCTTTTGGACGAAGAGAAGAGCATGGTGGACCTTAGCTAGCACATATCAGGCAACTGCTGTGATCTTCAAGGAGAAATGGTATTTAGGGTGTGTTTGGTTGATGCTCAAACCAGCCCTACCAAACTTTGGCTAGCTAAAATTTTGGTTAGGGTTTTGGTTGCCTACAATTTGGCCAAAAATTGACAAGAAATACATAGAGGATTACTATAGAGCTATTGACTTGCTAAAAATTTAGCATCTATCGAAACAAGTACCGAATTATTGAGGCTAGTTAAATTTTTGATAAAGTTAATTTGGGCACCAACCAAACACACGCCATTGTGATGCACAAACACCACGGTTGGATCCGGACTGGATGTTGCTTAATTGCATCCATCAGTGACAGGTAACTTAGCCTGCAATAGTACTGAGCTTAGATCAGGGTTATCAATACCGGTATGATTTTTTTTACCGGAGGTGGCTGATAAAAGCAATGATCACGATAATCGAAAATTTTTGAAGAATTTTGTGCCAAAATTTTCAAACTAATTTCAGCTAAAAATCGCTAAAAACAAAATTTGCAAATAATTTTTTCTATATTTGATAAAATCCATGCAAAACAAGTTTTTCGAAATCGGTTTGCAATTTTACCAGGTGGCAGATATTTCTGATAATTGACCGATTATCAGAACCGTGGCTTAGATTACTGAAACTAGCTACATATCCAGGTAACTAACTACTAGCTAACTAAAGCTGGCTGCAAGAAGGAAACCACACAGCATTCCAAGCCAGCAAACAAACCATATGCTCACGTACTGTAACTCTGGCGACCCATCGATCGGTCACCAGTACGCATGGGCCACCAGAACGACAGGAACAGAAAGCTTTTGTCTACGCATGCATGGTGTGCCGCCATGTAAGATCCAGGCCGATACATACACTGGCTTAGCTAGCTAGTGCCGTCGGAACCGGATTTTCCAACTGCCGGTGAAAAGCACAACCCACGAATACCGCGGGGAAACTAAAGTAAAGCGATAAACGCTCGCTTTGCCGCCTTTAATTTGCTTCTTTTCACCGCACAGTTGCTGCAGACAAGTGCAGTACGTACGTAGCAGTGTCGCACTAGCTAGCTGGTACTAGCACCGGCCAGAGAGAGAGGAGAACATATCTGAGAAGGCAAATCAGGTGAGCAGGTACTGTTACGCGGCCTGGGACACGAGGTTAATTAAAGAGGTTGATAATGATTAAGGCAGGGTCGTTCTTTAGGTAGGGCCGGGGAACGCCGCTTTCCCCTGCGTTATTATTGCTTATGACTCGCTGGGGCTGCTGATTAAAGCCAAAGACGCAGCGGGATTAAAAGGCTCGTGTGCCACTGTCCCCAGAGAGAGAGAGAGAGAGAGAGAGAGAGAGAGAGAGAGAGAGAGAGAGAGAGAGAGAGAGATCACACTATGCTAGCTTTCCTTTTTCTTCCCTCCGGATATGAGCGAGATTCCGAGCGCTTTGCCCTCTGCGGGTGCCTGCAGCCTGTTTCGATCAAATCCTCGTGCCCAACATGTACACCACACGCATCGATCCGTCAGTCGGGCGAGACCTGTTTTAAGTTCGACATCACTCGCTCGAGCGGCGAGATTCGCCTTCGTATGCTAGCTGATGCATCGCAGCGACTAGGGCACCTCGGGTTTTTTGGTGCCTGGAGTTCGCTTGCTGCGTCATGGTCATGGAAGTGCAGCCCGAGCATGTGCTTCCAATCCGCGAACAGTGCCGCCGCCGACGGAATCGTTCTGGAGCGCCAGCATTCCAAGGACATTCTCATTGGCAGCTCATAGTTTAAGCCCGACTACCTAACAGGGCGGCTGGTTCATTGTTAATACACTGTCAACATACTCGAAACTCGAAAGCGAATGCCATGCTGCAAGTTCGTTCTGAATTCACATCTCGATGACACTACTAGTCAAAAGGAACCACTGAGTAGCAATCATCTAATAAAGGACTGAAGACTGAAGCATTAACAAAATATTGAATCTAAGACTTTACAATACAGTCATAGGTAGTCCAAACTCCGAATCATCATGTGAAATTAACAACAAACAAAAACATGCATCATTGCATTTTTCATGACGCATGCACAGGTCTGTGATTAACCAAAGGTACCGCTAAATTATAACCAAGGTGATATGATTGGCACCTGGGACTGAAACAAAAGGAGTATGATCCTATATGGAAGTCACTAATGGAGTAATGGCTTTAATTTAATCGACCTCCTCAGTCTTAGGGCCAGCACCACTTCCACCAGCAGCCGGAGCATCATCCTCCATCCAACCAGCCATGTCAGCACGCCCTGGTACATCTCAGCAATGATGGGGTTGCAGAGGCCCTCAAGCTCCTTCATTTTGTGTTCAAACTCGTCAACCTCGTCGAATTGGTTGTTGTCCAGCCACTGGATCGCCTGCTCAACGGCGCCCTCAAAATCTTCTTCTTGTCGTCCGCTGGCTGCTCGGAAGTTGGAAGCAATCTTCTCATCCTGCATAGTGTTCCTCATGATGTAAGCATAGTTCTCCAGGGAATTCTTGGCATCAACCTTCTTCTTGTGCTCCTCAGACTTGTACTTCTTAGCATCCTGGACCATCTTCTCAATCTCCTCCTTGCTCAGCCTTCCCTTGTCATTCATGATTGTGATCTTGTGCTGAAGCCTTCTTGTCAAGACCATATATAGGTAATTGCAGTAGCTGTTGACTCATTAATGATACGTATGACAATGAAACCAGCAATAACTCCAGCATTCTTAGGGTATCTCCAATGGTCCTAGCTAGCAACTAACTAGGAGACTTCCACATCATCAACCAAATAGCTAGCATACAAAGGACTGTCTATAAGGATAGCTATTTGATACTTACATGCACACACAGTCATTTATAGAGACTGCCTCATTTTCTGTTATAGCCTAGTGCTTAAGGAAGAGCCGGCTCGATTTTTTTTGCATACTCTCTTTCCTCCACATAGGATTTATGCTGATGTGTACATGCAAATAGCTAGCTGACTCAGATCATTGGAGATGCCCTTAGGGCATCTCCAATGGTTCTAGCTAGCAACTAACTAGGAGACTTCCACATCATCAACCAAATAGCTAGCATACAAAGGACTGTCTATAAGGATAGCTATTTGATACTTACATGCACACACAGTCATTTATAGAGACTGCCTCGTTTTCTGTTATAGCCTAGTGCTTAAGGAAGAGCCGGCTCGATTTTTTTGCATACTCTCTTTCCTCCACATAGGATTTATGCTGATGTGTACATGCAAATAGCCAGCTGACTCAGACCATTGGAGATGCCCTTAGGGCATCTCCAATGGTCCTAGCTAGCAACTAACTAGGAGACTTCCACATCATCAACCAAATAGCTAGTATACAAAGGACTGTCTATAAGGATAGCTATTTGATACTTACATGCACACACAGTCATTTATAGAGACTGTCTCGTTTTCTGTTATAGCCTAGTGCTTAAGGAAGAGCCGGCTCGATTTTTTTTGCATACTCTCTTTCCTCCACATAGAATTTATGCTGATGTGTACATGCAAATAGCCAGCTGACTCAGACCATTGGAGATGCCCTTAGTAGCCTGCCTCTGGGAATCATTAAAGTAAGCAGGAACAGTCACAATAGCACTCTTCACAAATGATACTAGGTAAGCTTCAGCCATCTCACGCATCTTGATAAAGAACAATGGAAGAAAAATCTTCAGCTGAAAACATTCTCCTCACCCTTGTACTGCACTACAATCATAGGCTTGTCCCCTGGGCCAGCAATAACTTTATATGACCACATCTTGATATCGCTCCTGACAGAGTGATGCGGATATAATCAGCATTAATTATATAATTTTGCTTGAGACAACTATCAATTGGAAAAGAGCTCTTACGTCACATCAAATTATCTAAGGAGAAGAATTTGGAAAACTAAGGAACTGGTTTAACTGCTAGCTTTATATTGGTCCAACTGGTTTGACAGAATTCTACAAAAATATCCTAGTTACTTATAACTCATGTAAATGAAATCAAACTTGGATTTTTTTTCTAGCCATGACTAGCACCGTAGCAGATGCAACCAGTACTTTAGCAGGCGCAACTAGCATTGTAGCACCGACCTCAGACACTATAGCAGTTGGTTACTGTAGCAATTGACCTAAAAGGTCTACATAAAGGACAACACTCCCTCATGTAAAAGGTGAAATTTTTTATTAATACGAATTGAGTGTATGCCGTGTTGGCTTTAGAGTTTTGCATCCCTATTATCTTGTGAGAGTTTGAATGCTCTTCTTTTTTTATTTACAAGTTATTTAAGTTTGCTTAGAGTGATCTATCGTGATCAACCATTTTGTGTTATTGTCGATGCAAAATACCATCGCAAAGACAAAAAAAAAAATATTAGAAATACCATCGTCGTTAGCTTTTTCGTCCATAACCCCATTAACATCCAATTTGGAGAGAGAAAAATTCAAAAATGGCGATGTTGCCCCTAATTTGGAGAGAAATTTGGAGGGAGAAGGGAGGTTGAAGACACGCTTATGGGATTGAAAGTGTTTGGTAGGAGCGAAGGCATGCATGGCTGATGATGGGAGTAAGAGAATAGAAATAGAAAGAAAAGAAGAAAGAATAAAGGGGTAAAATGGTTATTTCGCAACCTTTGGATGAAAAATATCATGACGATGGTATTTTCACTAATTTTTGTCTCAGCAATGGTATTTTGTAACCTTTCCTTTTGCAATGGTATTTTTCAAGTCACAAATCTTTATGATAATACTAAACAAATCTACTCATTTTTGGGTTTGTTCTTTTTAGCTTATGGCTTATAACTTTTCTTGAACAAACAAATATGATAGTTTCTCCGTTGTTGTTTTAAAGTAGCTTATCTAGATAGTTTTTTAGAAATGACTTATCAACTTTCGATTCATTTGTACGAACACTCATACTAAAATTAAAAACTCGTAGAAAAAATGGCCTTTAAATCTCGATCAAGAGGAGCATAGCACCTTCTACACAAAATGGAGCTCCCTTTCTTTTACTTAAAAAGAGAAGTTGGTGGTGGTGATTCATTACCACTCCTGTGGTGATTCATCTGTCTCTTCACCTCCCCTTACATTATTTTTGCATCGACAGGTGGGCTCGCCGCTTCTCTAGATCCAGCTGCCAAACCCTACCTCCACCTTTGCCTCCATCCACACCAATGCCTCACCCCTCCCTTCCTACCCACGCCGCCTTCCCCTCTCCCCTACCCGCTCCTCCTCCGCCATGGCCACTCCGCCACCTTGCCCCCTTCCCACCCACGCCGCCTTCCCCTCTCCCCCGATTACTCCTCCGCCGTAGGCACTCCGCGCACCTCACCCCCTCCCTTCCCACCCACACCACCTTCCCCTCTCCCCCACATGCTCCTCCTCTGTTGTCACCACTTCGTCGCCTTGCCCCCTCCCTTCCCACTCACACCACCTCCCCTCTCCCCCGCCTACTCCTCGCCTTCGTCGCCACTCCGTCACCCTTCCTTCCCACCCACGCTGTCTTCCTCTCTCCCCCACCTCCTCCTCCTCCTCCACCGCCTTGCCCCTCCCTTCCCACCCTGCTTTCTTCCGCCTCCTCTTCGCTGCCTTGGACCCTTCCCCTACAATCCGCGCTGCCTTCCTCCTCCTTTGTCGCCCCCTTCTATGTTGCCTCTTCCCCGCGCTCCTGCTGCTGGAGGCGACAATGATGCCTAGATCCGACATCCCCGGCCTCAACATCGTTAGCCTCTTGCTCACATCCTTCTCCTCCTGCATCTTGTCTTGGATAGTATGTAAATCCCACTGATGCTCCTTCACGCGTCCAACAAATCTGGCCTGCCGATCGGCACGCCTCCTCCTCTACTCGCTCCGGTGACCAATAGAGAAGGTGAGGTCGCCGGTCATATGACCTTCTCCTTTGCCGGCCAGATCTCAGTGGCGGAGCTTAATGCAAAATATAGAGGCGTGCGAGCTTATCAAGTAAGTGTTACTAACACCCTTTGTTGAATTATTTCTATAGACTAGCTGAATGTCCATGTGTTACTACGAATTAACAAAAAAAATATCTTTTGTACTTGCAAGGCATTCGTCCACTAAAAAAGTATGAATTCAAATGGTATTTTTTTTAGCGATGCCATTCTAATGGTACAATTATCTCTATTTAGTTTAACTCAATCAAGAAAATAATTTTTTGTAAATATATAATATATTTTTTCATTAATTCGTAGCAACACATGCATGTTTGGTTATACAAAATGGCGGAGCCACCATCGGATGAGAGCCATCCGGGTTACCAAAATGCCCATAGTGTTCAGGCTTATTTACCCACCAGTGCCACTGCATATAACCCCCGATTCGGTCTCCTCCGGTTCGCCCCCACCGGATTTCTCCGCTGGCCCGTCGCCATCCTCTCCGCTCGCCGGCGGTTTCGCTCGCCCTCTACGACGCTCACGGACTCCCTCTCAGCCGGTCCCGATCCCCTTCTTCGCCGGTCCCGTTCCTCCTCGTGGCTTCGTCCCTCTCAGCCCCCCGACTTCCCGTGAAGGTTACAGCTCGCCGCCGCCCCTCCTTGTCCTCTCTCCTTCTGCTAATTGGTTTGGATTGTGCAGATCCATGTTGAATTTGCATATTAGAGGAAAGTGTCTAGGGTTCGGTCCTATTTTGGTTGTGATTCTGTAGGATTTGCCTAGATCTGGAATGTTTACAGATATGTCCAAGGTGATTTCGGCTGCTCTGAGATTCTGAATTTCTTATGACAGCTAAAGCTTGTGCATGTACCAACAGGGACAGGTGTTTGTAGTTTTGAGCTTTTGGATGCATAGGGTTTGTCAGTCAAGTAGTACTAGTTCCTGGGCTGAAAACAATACGATACCAGTGATCGTTAACAATTTTATGTATTTTTGCAATCCGGGAAAAGAACGTGAACATTCCCTTGTAATTGTTGTACATTCGACAATTGTATAAAGAAATTTCAGAAATTTGTGTGCAAATAGAAAGGAGTAAGAAACAAATACACTTAAAGTGTTAAAACCAGAGGTAGCAAAATCTTTTTGCCTCCAATCCTCTCTTTGAGGGTTTTGGAAATCAACCTCCTACCAAACAGGCCCGTAAAGAGGGAGGTATTTCACCTCATGCCCGAGTCTTGACATGCGCCCATTAGGGCCGGGCCCATGGGCGTGCGACCCGTGCGACCGTACAGGGCCCCCATGGGCCGGGCCCCTGAGTCCGCGCGCGTGCGTGGCCGGCGCTTTGTATTCGCGTGCGTGGTCGGCGCTTGAGCGCTTCGTATTCGCGTCATCGCGTGCGTGGACGTCGTGCTGCTCGCGACTCGCGAGTCGCGAGGTGGACGCGCTGCGCCTGCGCCGCTGCGACGGGCCAAGAGCCTCCGCGTCGAGCGGTCTGTGGTCGAGCCGTCGAGGCCAAGGGCGGCGAGAGCCGAGAGGCCTGCTAGGCGGTGGCCAGCCACGGCCAGGCCGCCAGGGACCTCGCTGAGGTCGGCACGTCGCCGACTTCGCGCTTCTTCGAGATCGGCGATTCGGCGCGCGCGCGCAGTCAAGACTCAGCAGGTGCAGACTATAGCTACACCCACGTGGGGCCCGACCGCCCGAAGGAGGAGCCGCGTGGGGTGGAATGGCGGAGGAGCTCGTCGGCCGGTGGCCGGCGGCGAGCTCGGCGCAGGCGCGCAGCGCACCCGCAAGGCAACCAAGAAACGCCGTGCGGCCTTGAGGAATCGCTAGAGGGAGAGAGATGAGTGCTAGTGGTGAGAACTGGAGTAGTAGTACTGAGCATTAGTAGTAGTTGTTGCAAGCAATATTCTTCATATGTGTGTATCGGCGGTAGGTGAGATTAGTAGTGAGTGGTAGAGTTAGTAGTAGCAGTTGTACTAGTAAGTGCTACTACTAGTAGTACTCAGTATAGTAGTGTTGAATAATTAGCATTACTAGTAAAAGTAGTACAAGCAATAGCTAGGAGTAGTACTAGTGCTAACGTGTTGGCCAGAGCGTGTGTGTGCCCTGATCAAGATTTCATTCCAAAAGAAAATATGGGTCCTCTTGAAATTCTTAACTTTCTAAAGCGGCATAATTGTTTTCCCAATGCAGCTATTGCATATAGAATTTTATTGACCATTTCTGTGACTGTTGCATCAGCGGAGCGGAGCTTTTCTAAGTTAAAGCTATTGAAGTCATACTTGCGTTCTACAATGACACAAGAAAGACTTAATAGTTTGGCTACGATAGCACTTGAGAGTGGATTGCTGGAGAAGATTAATTATGAGCATATTATTGAAGATTTTATTTCAAAGAACACTAAGAGAATGATGTTATTCAAGTAAAGATTATGCAAACCAAGAGTTCAAAAGGTACTATTCTTGATATATCGCATTTGCTCTGCAATACATAAATTATTTTGGCTACATTTGATATTTTAGTTTAGGCCTCACTTAGAGCTTTGTACAGGGCCTCCAAATTTCACGGCACGGCCCTGGCGCCCATCCCAAAACATACAGCACAAACATGACCACAAGGAGTGGCCATGATGTTCTCCGCCTCTTCTCTTCATTTCCACCGTTCACGAGACCTGGTCCCCCTTCTCCGGCGGCCGGCGTGGTGAGCCCTTCTCCGCCTCTTCTCCTCTTCATTTCCATCGTTTGCCAAATGTGACCCCTTCCCCCTTCTCCGGCGGCTGGTGCGGTGAGTTCCAGTTGGAGATCCCCCACCAACATCCTCGTGGGGGATCTTCTCTTTGTTGTGACTTTGAGCAATCTCATCCAAATATTTCTTTTGGGGATGGATGTCAGCCTTTCACTTGGGATCTTCAAACTCAGACGCACACACAAGCTAGAGGTATGAGTCAGATATTTGGTGCCGGCCTGAATAGTCACGGCTTTTCTCCTTTACTTATAAATTGCAACTATTACACCAAATAGGAAAGAGTAAAGAAGGAAAGTATAAACCGTGATCTCAAGGATCTGTGTCATCCCACAAATCTTGTGATCACGTATGGCTTTGCTACCAAATAAGATTGCATCGGCCAGACCTTAAACTAGGAAAGAAATCAACACTTGCTAAATTGGAAAACAAACTAAATGGAAAGAGGATGCGCACAGGATTACTTGCCAACAGATCACCCCCTAATCCTGTTGCCCTTCCTAAACCTGCATAACTCCAATCCTTGTACGGAGTTCCAGGAGCTTTATTCGTGCAAGTGGTTTTGTGAGGAGATCCGCTAGCTGCTCGGCTAAGCTTGTGAATTCAATAGCGATCTTCCCATTCTCAATGCACTCCCGTATGTAGTGATAGCGTGTATTGATATGCTTACTTCGATCATGATAGACGGGATTCTTGCATAGAGATATTGCGGATTTGTTATCAACCTTCAAAGTCACGGGCCTTGGCTTGTTGCCGATGATGTCGCTTAGTAAGCGTGCAAGCCAAATCCCTTGACACGCCGCGGTGGATGCGGCGATGTACTCAGCTTCGCACGAGGAGAGAGTGACCACTCTCTGTTTCTGCGATTGCCAAGTAATTGGGCTTGAACCAAGGAAGAACAACACCCCAGAGGTGCTTTTCCGGTCGTCAACATCACCCGCCATGTCACTATCACTGTAACCATGGAGCTGTGCTTGTCCCTTGGTTCTCCTCCCGAATTTGCACCCAAAATTGAGTGACCCGGCGATGTAGCGCAACAAATGTTTCACCGCTGCATAGTGTTCCTCTCTCGGGTCCTCCATGAAGCGACTCACATAGCCAACTGCATAAGTGATGTCAGGACACGTGTGAGTCAAATACCTCAAGCTTCCTACAATGCTTCGGTATTTCATTGCATCAACCGATGGGCTATCACTTTGCTTGCTTAGTTTGAGTCGTGTCTCCATCGGTACTTGACTTGGGTTGCAGCCACTCATGCCGCTGTTCTCCAAAATCTTCCTTGCATATGCCGCTTGGCCGATAGTGATGCCATCCGCAGTTTGCTTGACTTCAATTCTGAGATAATAACTCAGAAGTCCGAGGTCGCTCATCTTGAACAAAGATTTCATCTCTTTCTTGAACTTCTGTATCTCCTTTGCGTCCGAACCTGTGATGATCAAGTCATCTACGTATACTCCCACAAGTAATCGGGAGTCACCATGGCCACGCGCATACATAGCGTGATCCGAGGAGCTTCGTTGGAAACCAAGTTGATGGAGACTTTCATCCAACTTAAAATTCCAAGCACGGGGCACCTGTCGCAATCCATACAAGGCCTTCCTCAATCGAAGTACCTTATGCTCTTCATCCTTGCGCACGAAACCTGGAGGTTGTGCTGCATAGATAAGTTCGGACAGCTCGCCGTTGAGGAATGCCGTTTTCACGTCCATGTGGTGAACTTCCCAGTGTTCTTCTGCTGCCATTGCTAGTAACAGCCGCACCGAGTCCATGCGGGCCACCGGTGCGAATACTTCCTCAAAGTCGATGCCTTGTCGTTGCACATATCCTTTTGCGACGAGGCGTGCCTTGTGCCGAACAATGTTTCCTAGCTCATCCCTCTTCACCTTGTATACCCACTTGAGCCCAATTGGGCGGCAGCCGGCAGGGGGATCCACCAATTCCCATGTCTGATTCCCTTCAATGGACTCCATTTCATCAAGCATGGCTCGCCTCCAGGAGCAGCTTTGCTCGGCTTCTTTGAAGGATGCTGGTTCTTCAGCAGAGGTGAGCAGTAAATCCCCAAAGGAAGTTGTCTCCCGCTGAGCCAGGGGAGGTACTGCTGCTTGCCCAATGATGTTGTCAAGTGTGCGGAAACGGATTGGCTCATCATCATCATGATAGGCATCAAAGGTCTCCTCTCCGTCAGTTGGTGGTGTAGCAAACTCAATTTCAGTAGCTGCAGCTGCTGAATTCACTTCGCCCGGGGTCGCAGGAACTGGAGAATGGGGCGATACTTCAACGGAGGGGGATGGAGTGGTTTGCTCGGTCGACAATGGAGTAGACTGCACGGCTGGTGGCGCAGATTGAGCTATTCCATGTGTTCCCTCATCATCTTCTGACTGCTGTGTCTGAGTGACAGCCACAGTGGAGAATTCCACCGTAAAGGGATCAGCATCAGATGGTGTGGACTGCTCCGACCTCCAGTCCCATTGAGCTAGCTCGTCGAAGACAACATCTCTTGTCACGTGCACACGGTTGGTGACCGGATTAAATACCCGGTATGCCTTCGAGCCGGCTTCGTAGCCGACAAACACCATTGGAGTGCTGCGATCTTCAAGCTTCTTGAGGTGCGGCTTCACGTTCCTCACGTGAGCCACGCAACCGAATGTGCGGAGGTAGCTCACCGCCGGCTTCCTTCCACACCATGCTTCGTATGGAGTCATGCCGTCGACACTCTTTGTCGGCGAGCGATTTAGGATGAAGACCGCCGTGGACACCGCTTCTCCCCAAAACTTCCCGGGCAGATTTTTCGCCTTCATCATGCTTCGAGCCATTGCCGCAACAGTCTGGTTGCGTCGTTCTACGACGCCATTTTGCTGCGGGGAGTAGGGAGCAGTCAACTGGCGTCTCACCCCTTTCTCAGCGCAATAAACGCCGAAATCCACTGAAGTGAATTCGCCGCCGCGATCCGTGCGCAGCGTTTTCAGCCTACGCCCGGACTCTGCTTCTGCTATCGCCTGGAGCTTCTTAATGGCTTGCGGCGCCTGGTCTTTGCTGGCGAGAAGGTGCAGCCACATGAAGCGGCTCTTGTCGTCGACCAGCAGCAGGAAGAATTGGTTGCCGCTTGGTGTGGTGGGAGCAATCGGCCCACAGAGATCCCCATGGACGAGCTCGAGCACTTCTTTAGCACGGTAGTTGGTGTGCTCGGGGAAGGGAGTGCGTCTTTGCTTTCCAGCGAGGCATGCATCGCACACCTGTTCAACTTGATCCACCGGAGGGAGCCCGCGCACCATGCACTGTTGGGCTAGCTTCCTCTGTGCCTGAAAGTTCAAGTGCCCGAATCGTGCATGCCAGCGCCAAGCTTCCTCCAAGCTGCGCGCCGAGAGGCATACTGGCTGCGTGATATCAAGCATCAGAGTGTAGAGGCGGCGCGGCGAACAGTCTACCTTGGCCAGCAACTATTTCTGTTGATCATGAATTCTCAGGACGCCGTCTTGGATCAACACCTTGCAGCCGTTCTCATCGAGTTGCCCGACGCTGATGATGTTGGAGGTGAGCCGAGGAATGAGGTACACCCCCGTAAGAGTGCGGTGGTCGCCATTCTTGCAGGCGAACATGATCGATCCTTGGCCTTCGATCTCCACCAGTGAGTCGTCGCCGAACCTCACCGTGCCCCGGATGCTGGTGTCGAGCTTTGAAAAAACGTCGCGGGATCCCGTCATGTGGTTGGTGGCGCCAGTGTCCACATACCACAAACGGTCGTCTCGCTTGGAGTTGCTGTCGAGCTGAGCCAGCACTTTCTCCTCCACAAGATGAAGAGCAGCGCTGTCTGTTGTTACTTCCGTCTCCTTTTCCACTGTGCTTGTTGATCCGACCGCCAACAGCAGTGTGGACTCGTCATCTTCACCTTGCGCCAGATGAGCCTCGCCCCGCTTTGGCTTGCTTCGGCAATACTTGGCCCAGTGGCCAACTTTACCGCAATTGCGGCACTTGTCCTTGGAGAAGTCCCGCGTACTTGCTTCCTTGCCTTCGAAGGCACTCGGGGTGTTCGTCCGTCGTCGGGGTGGATGTCGCCGACGGTACCCAGACTTGGTGTTGTTTGCGGAGTTCTCTTCATGGCGTCCCTTCATCCGCGCGGTCCACTCTTCTTCAGTGAGTAAGAGTTTGCCGCTGGACTCGCCTCCCTTGGGTAGTGCTCTTGCATCCACCGTCCTCAATCTCCCGGTAACCTCCTCAATGGAGAGAGTGGACAAATCAAGGAGAGTCTCGATTGAGAGGACTAACTGGGAGTACCTTTCCGGTGCGACCCGAAGGAATTTTTCAACCACCTTTGCTTCCGGTTCAGGATCACCGAGAACATCAAGTTGGTTCACAATGGTGTTCAGCCTGAGCGCGAAATCATCCACTGACTCGCCTTCACGGAACTCGATAACTTCATACTCCTTGCGAACCCGCTGCGCGTTGGCCTTGCGCACGCGGTCGACTCCGACGCGCATCGTTTTGATGGCGTTCCAAGCCTCCTTCGCTGTCTCCTTGACAGCGAGCGTCGATATCATCTCCAGTGGCACGGCTCGAAGTATTGCTTCGAGCGCCATTCGGTCCTCTTGGAGCCCAACGTCCCGGCGTTGTGACCTCCCAGACCCCTTGCACGAGCATGACGCGCATGAGGAGCGCCCAGTCGTTGTAGTTCGTCTTCGTGAGCATTGGGTATGATGCCGATCCTCCGACCTCCTTCACCACACGTTGTACGACAACTTCGCGTCCGAAGCCATCGCCATCGCGTGGTCGCCATTGTCGCGACGATGATCTTCCACGCCGCATCCTTGGAGGAGTTCTGGAGTGATGGCCGGCCGGTGCTGACATAATGCTCTGATACCAATTGTCAGCCTTTCACTTGGGATCTTCAAACTCAGACGCACACACAAGCTAGAGGTATGAGTCAGATATTTGGTGCCGGCCTGAATAGTCACGGCTTTTCTCCTTTACTTATAAACTGCAACTATTACACCGAATAGGAAAGAGTAAAGAAGGAAAGTATAAACCGTGATCTCAAGGATCTGTGCCATCCCACAAATCTTGTGATCATGTATGGCTTTGCTACCAAATAAGGTTGCATCGGCCAGACCTTAAACTAGGAAAGAAATCAACACTTGCTAAATTGGAAAACAAACTAAATGGAAAGAGGATGCGCACAGGATTACTTGCCAACAATGGATACTCCAATCCATGCAATTTGTTGCGTGGTGGAGTACTAATAACAGTTAATTTTCCAATTTTTTTGGGGTTCAACTGAACCTCCATGCCCCACATTAGGTCCACCCCTGGTGTGGTTCCTACGATCGGTTGAAAAGTCAGCAATTATGTTGAATCAGACAGCTGGATGCCCTCATAGTTCGATTATAGTATAGCTAGGAATATTTCTTCACAAATTGTGGGGAAATGGATAATTTGAGTGTGTAACTTACAGCTGTGAGATGTTTTTTCAACAAGAAATTCCACTCCTAAAAGTTTGGAGGGTGATTAATTTCTAGGTGCAGAAAAACTTTCTGTTTGTAGTACGAAAACAAAATTAACAGGACATCCATGTCTGGTAATATATATTTCTTTGCCATCATAGTTAGGAACATTCAGTAAAGACTGCCCTGTTTGCAGGTTTAAATTCTCGATACATAGTCTGTTCGTATACTTTTCTTATTCCTCATGCCGACAGAAATTCACTCATCATAATCTTATGCAGATTTTTTTGGTAGCTTCGTTTCCTGCTGGTTAGAGGCACCTGCTTTGTAATTGTTGATCGATCTGGTGGTACATGCGAATAGCAGGGCTTGTGATCTGATTCTGCTTAGGCATCTTAGGCAATGGCCAGTTTAAGCAAAAACTTCCAGTCTTTAAACAAACCAGGCAGTGAAAAGAAGTACCAGGGTACATTGGTTGCTTCTTCAGCAAAAGCCATTTCACCCAAGTCCATGAAGCAAATTACTCAAGCAAAACAACTAATCTTGAGTGGGGAGTCAACGGGTCATGTGGCATCGTTTTTGGTAAAGGTTGTTGCTCTTGAGGTAGTAAGAGGATTTTCGAAAACAAGATGTCCTTTTATATGGAATTCTATTCAAGCATTGCAACTTCTTGGGTATCCTCCATTTAGGTGGATTCAACAATGGACACCGCTAAAATTTGTTGTGCAAGGCATTCAGGTCATTTTATCTCTCAGCTCTTCAAGGCCTTGAATCTCTTGAAGTTTGCAAGCTACGCATTTTCTTTTGTTTCAGAATCAGTTAGCCCTTGCCTAGATATTGTGGTAGTTCCTTGATGTGGATGAAGATAAATGAGAGAATGCTTTTCTTGTTATTGTTGCTCAGTTATCGTTTATCTAGAAGACCTGTCAGTTAAGTTGATCATAGTACTATTATACCCCCTCTCTGACTCCTTGACTCAGAGTTCAAATGCAAGTCATATAGTTTATTTTCTAACATATGCTCAAGTTGACTAGGAACAATTTCATGGAGAGATGAAAATAGATCTAGAACCATTATCCTGTCAGCAGGAATAGGCCGCTATAATGTTCTTGCTGTTGTAGCATTTCTTTCCATTGCAGAAATACAGTTGTAATTTCTTTGAAATCTCAATTGGAAAACCATCATGTGCTTCTTAAATTCATTTTTTAGAGGTGCTTACCTTCTTTTGGAGTCCTAGTTATAATTATATATCTGGTAGAATTTTCCTACTACTGAAGAAGTTTGATTACTTTGGAATTTATGACAGAAATCTTTGAACTAACTATTTGATAATTCGTGACTAAATCTGACTAGATTTACCTTTGTACTCAGCTTAGTCCTAATGGTTTTATACATCCAATGGATTGAACATATTAATTTATAAATTTCTGTAATAGTTTTTTCATCTACTGGGCTTGAGTCCCACACAGAGCTCTAACCATGCTAGATTGCTAGGTCCATACTTAACCTTGAGTGGAAAGTTATGAGTTCTGACTTATTCCTTTCTTCACACGAGGAATTCCACTTGGCTTGGAGTTTGTTTTGGCGTAGGTTATCCACTTATCCTGCGCACTGAGCTTCTTGAAGCATGTGCTGAACTTAGTCAGATTAAGAAACTAGAGATGAGCATGTCTTGTAGTTTCTTCCAATATACTTCAGTCAATGGAACAACCTATGCTTACTGTAGAGCATCTCATATCGTTTCATGTGATGACTATGCCCTTGGATGCTCAGTTGAATCTATTTAAATGCTCATTTTGAACATTGTGGTGGTTCTTTAGTACTTTGTTGAATTGGTTATTATACCACATCTGCTCTATGCAGTTTCTTGAATGTCTATTTTCTTGAAATATGTTTCTGCTTGTATTGCTTGTGAGCACTGATTTTTGTTCCTCCAATGCAGAAATTATCCATGCCATTGTTATTTCTGTCTATCACAACAACATTAAGTGATCGGTCTTCTAAACGTGATGATGAACTGAGTAGCAATACAGGTGGTACTGAGATACCTGCTGAAGCTGAATCACATGAGATGGCATCAACTTCTGGTACAAGGTTGGTTAAGACTTAATTAATGAATTCTTTGCCAGAGGCTTTTCATTAAATCACACTATTCTAGTTCGGATCTTGTCTTGCCGCAATAATGAGATGAAGGTACGGAAAGAAGGTTACCTTCTCATTGTATTTGACAATGTTGTTGGTTTTTGCTTGTTCTAGGGATGTTGCTGATGACACAAGAGATACTGTGTCAGAGAACTGGCTTGTGTTACTTTTCAGGGAGCTTGAGAAACAAGGCATCACTTTGCCAGAGAGGTTACTTTTTAGTTTTTTATTAGCTTCTTTTGTTGGAATTAATCTTGTCACGGTTCATGAGTTGCATGTGTGTGCATGTTTACTTTGTGTGTAAGTTGAGAAGTTGCATAGGATGGAGTCGTTAGGTTGCATGTGTTTGCCTGTAGGTGTTAATGCTTTGTGGAATCATGCATGTTGTGGAGATGTGGCATAGGAAAAAGTCAGGGTTTAGTTGTGCGTCTGCATGTTGTTAGTATTAGCTTGCATGTAGCTAGCTGAGTCAGTTAGTGGTTAGTAGACCGCGTCTAGACGATGTGGGCGTGAGTTACGGATCGGGCTGTTGCCCTGAGTTGTGAGTCTTTATTTAAACAGAGAGTTGTAACACATTGAGGTTGAGGAGGAATAAGAGAAGTACAAGAGAAAACGATGCCTGTGCATGTTGGCAGTGTCACAAAAATATCCAGCATGTTCGTCTTCCTCCCATACATGTGTATGTGTGTTTATCATATATGCATGTGTATACATCTTGAGAGAGAGAGAGAGAGAGAGAGAGGAGTTGAGGGATTCAACTCCAACATCTTTGCCATATATGAGTAGCATATATGATACTGTTAGCCTTAGGCTACCACAATAGCACAAGGATCTACAACTATGGAACACATCCATGCAGAATGCAGGGAAAAATCTACAAGATCTTACCATTATTTTCCTAATGCACTTCTGAATAGTAGTTAATTATTAAAAATTACAACTTACAAGAGAATTTTAAAAAAATGTGGGAACATGTAACTTTTGTTCTCGTGTATGTTATCTGTGGTCAGATACAGCTTTGTAGATTTTGAATTTCATGTGCTCTAATGTTTTAGGAGACTTCGTGTAAGCCTCCTTTAGCGTATGGCTGGCCCTGGGTAGCTAGTTGCGCTACTTTCTGGTAATATCAGTATTTGGAGGCAGAAATAAACAGAATAGTATATTTTTTACATGATGTTCAAACCTATCTCTATTGCCATTTATGTAAGCCTTTCAAGCTGTATAGTCCTGTATCAGGAGAGTAGTTACATGCTGCGTCCTAAGCTGCAGGATGCCATATAACCGAGAGTTTAACTGATGGGTGTTTCAGGTTCAATGAGGATGAACTGCGCAGCTTTTACATTGCAGCAAATGGTGACTTTTCATGCTTGCTCTCTTCGGTTAAGAAGACAATTCGTTGGAGGGAAACTTTCCACATACTTACATTGCAAGAACTTGAGAAGTGGTCCCATTTGGTCTTTTGGCATGGATTTGACACTATGCTTCGGCCTTGTTTAGTAATCCGTCTTGGACTTGCATGCTCTAATCTAGCCCCTCGTGATAGACCTTGTTTTGGACAAGCAGTAGGTATTTCTCTACCTGTTTTATCTGCCCATTCATTCGTGTCCTAGATGTTTTTCGTATGATAGTATTAATAATCTGTTAGAACTAGGAGGGCACTTGTAGTATGGGCAATGGAGAATGCTTGCAGTAATATACTTCCTATCTTTCTCCTAGCATGGTAATTTCCATTAGCAACATCTTAGTTACTCGGACAGAAAGCGTTCAATCTCCCTTCAGCAATTTTGTTTTTCCAATTTTTCTTATCATTGAGAAGATGGTAAGATTTTTTTCCGTTTATTTACCCACTCCAGAAGCTTTTTATTTCCTCTGATTGCCTTGCAAAAAGGGTGGCCACTAATCAATAATATCTTTCTATGCAGTTTCTCAAATTGACCATGGTATTGTACATTTGATCAACGAAAAAGATCCTAGAATTACTGTTTTACTGGATTGCCATGGGATTTCTACATTCAGATTTCCGATGCAAATGGTGAGGTCATTTATCACTATAGTTCAAGAAAACTATCCAAATCGTCTTGGGGTGTTATTTGTTGTCCGCCTTCCTCCAGTTGTCAGAGTTATTGCACAGACGTTTATTCAAGTAAGATTACTATCGCACCCTACTTGTGGTCTCACGACTGCTCCTTTTATATTGTTTTCAGCTTTGCATATTTTATTAAGGTAATGAACATTGCTTGGTTATAGTTTTGCCTATTATATTAAGGTGGCATTTTTTTCTTTCTAGAACTAAAGGTTATATATTTTGATGTTCGATTGTGTTATTGCCTTATTGGAGATGTGCTATCAAGTTGCTGTAGAATATCCAGTTTCTCTTGATCGACATGCATGTCAAATTTTGTAGAGATGCTATCTAGGTCAATGATACACAAATTTTCTAATCTACTGATCAAATTTGAAACTTCTGTTCTTTCATGCTGAGTGTTGATGAACTGTAGACTTACACAAATGCATACAATCCACATTTGAAAATACTTGTGTTTCATCCTGATGGATGTTACGTATCTAGTGGGACAAGCTAAGTATTTTAAGAGATGGCACCCTTTACCATACTTTCCATCTGCCTATCATTAAGTTTATATACTTCACTTCATATCAACTGTGGCCAGATTATCACTAGCTTTTCATGATCTTGTTTGGTTAGTGGGGGCAGGATTCATGATCACGACTGCTTGGAATTTGACCACTCATACTACCTTCCTCAACATTTGGTTTGATGCCAAATTTTGCCTGTCACGCTCTACGGTTGAGAACTTGAGATTTGAAGCCACGGTTGGCTTAATTTGTCATAAAAGTCGGGGAATTCATTTTGTGATACAAACCCAGAGGAAGCTGGCTACAAGCCAGAATGAGCATTAGTAATGACTGTTATGAGAAACATTTATGCCCTGCTGGATCTCAGCATCTTATGGTACTTTTTTCTTTTAAAATTCTCTGCAGGTCCTGAAACCATCCACAAAGCAGAAGTTGCGTTTCGAGGGAGAATCATACAAGAAGACAGTAGCTGAGTTCTTGCAGGTTGTGCCAGCTTTTCTTGGTGGTAAATGCAGCTGCTCGCGATGTGAGAAGCCTCGTGATAGTTCAGTAATGCGGGCAGGGGCGGGGAGCAAGAGCCAACCTCGCCAAATCAGCATTGACGATGGATCACCTATCACAAACATGGACTTTGATGAGACAGCGCTTCCATCCCCTTATAGCTGCAAGAACGCCATAAGGGCTGCGATAATTGGTCTGCTGGTGGCGTGGATCTTCATGGCATTCCTCGCTGGGATGAACGACCCGCAAGCCCACTGGAGCGCTTGGCATATTTAGCCATGCATGTCAAGAGTTACAGAACTGCCTGCTCACTTAAAGCAGCACTTGGAGAGGTTGTCGGTAGCGTAGCATTAGCATATGTTGTTGCTAGGTGGTGTTTTTTCTTGGCAGTTTTTCGGGGTGTTCTCTGCAAGTCGGCACACAGTGCTCCGGCTGCCAAGATGTTAAGCAGATGAATAAATTTGTGTGTGTGTGGCAATATGTTTTGAGAAAATCTAGAAAACAGCATATCATTTGTTGCAATTCGACGGTATAGCTCCATCTCCAACGATCCAGCTCTCTTGTGCTTGAGCTCCAGCAAGGAAGCCGTTGTCGCTTCCTTTCCCGAATGGGTTTACCGTGGCCCTCCAAACAAAGAGGGAGACGGTAGCCTAGTGGTGGGCGCTGGTGGAGGGTGTCAAGTGGTGCTGCTGGAGGGCGGCACGGTGATGTGGTGGCACGGTAATTTTAGGTTTGGCGGGGGACGGGAAGAGGGTGGTGTAGTGAGGCTGTGGGATCGCTGTCGGTCGCCGGTGGTGGAGCGGGCAGGGGGAGACAGAGGAGGAGCTACGATAGACGCTGAAGAAGAAGGTAGAGAGGGGAGTGTGACGCTTCAAGAGGAGAGTGGGAGGAGAGGGGCGGTGCAAGGGGGTATGCCAATGAAAGGAGCTACAGTCGATGTTGGAGAAGAAGGTAGGGAGGGGAGCGGCGACGTTTCAAGAGAAGAGTGGGAGGGGAAGGGAGGGGTGGTGTAAGGGGTATATCGTTGGGATATTTTTCGATAACATACGGTATCTTAGCAACTGTATTGTCTCACAGTGCAATCGAGACAATCGATAACATACGGTATCCTAGCAACTGTACTGTTTTACAGTGCAATCGAGGCAAGTATGTTTGTACTACACAGATTCGTCTATTGCTGTTTATGTGATGTTATTATCGGCTACTGTTTTTTCATGTCTACTTTGACCGTGAGATCGTTTAGTGCGGATAAAAATCACATGTTTCTGGCAATCATAACGTCTCACCGTTCACAGACTCCAGCAATTTAGTGGAATGTTTGATTTGTGCCCGTATCTGGCTCCATGGCGGCGACGGCGTCTCGCCGTCGTTTCAGGCTCGACGATGGCGGCGGCGGGCTGCTTGGCTTCACGTCGAAACGAACGAAGCGAAGCGCCGTGACCAGATCGGGCCGGTCCAAAACGAAGCAAGCGGTATATGGTGGGCTTTAACCAGTCTCGGGCCAGCCCATGCAGTGAGTAGATGCACCGCGTGGTTAAATGTGAAAGCATTCCTGCACACAGTTGTACCTGTACCCAGTGTTTACTTAAAAAAAATATATATGGAAGCGCATTCCTCCTAGCTGCTGCTGCTCTTCGCCACCACCACCGCGTCGGCTCCTCTCGGGCGAGCGAAATTAGGGTTCGTGCCCGCGCCGTGGAGCGCCATTACGGCTGATCCGCGTGTCCCCGCCGGCTGGGTAGGGTTCGCCCTCTCTCCTGTTCAGATCACGGTTCGGATTTCGTGGTTCGATTTTCACCATCTTTTTTCCTCCTAATTTGAGTGCTTTTGGTTGCGATGAGTCCTCGGATGCCATTGTTGGCGAGCCTTTTGTTTTAGTGTTTCCTCGTGTTGGGTTATATACGAAATATTGGGAGTTATTGTTGCTCGGTAAGATCGGGGTTTTGGTTGGGATCGAGCAAAGGTTAGGAAAAAGTTTTTTTTTTTTAATATTTTGAAGGTTTACGTTCAGTGTTCTCGTTGCCCCTTACTTGCCGATTGCTGATCCAGGCTGTTTGTTGGGATGGAGATCAGCGCAAAAGAATCCCCCCTCCCCTCGCAGGAAGGGTAGATTCCAAGTTCTGTAGAATGGTTTTTTTTTCTGTTGCTAGAGCTCTGCTAGAACCGAGATAAAGTAAGTAGGGAGAAACATTTGGATTTCCATTACCCGGTGTGATTCTGGAGAAACATTTGGATTTCCATTACCTGGTGTGATTTTGCCACTCTTTCCCCCTGAAGGTATTTGGAGTGTGATCAGGTTTGGATGAGTCCATCAAGGAGCAGTAGCAGGAGCAGGAGCAGGAGCAGGACTTGCAGCCGGAGCAGGAGTCGAAGCCCTCGGCGAGATAGGCTGCGCAGTGAGCGTTCATCTCGTCGCAGTCGCAGCCGTAGCCGCAGCCCACCCCGTCGCAGAGAGCGTCATGGCCACAGGTGTGCACTGAGTGATGCGTTTTGCTATGGAGCTTGCTTGCAAATGATGCTATACTGACATAGTTTTGCATTGGCTGTTTATGTTACCTGAATGATTCACTGGAATGCCAATAGCAGCTCTTGAGTTCACACAGAAAGTTGTATTTTGGTTCTCCAGTAGTGTATATATTGCCCGCCCTTCTACACTATAGTTTGCTTATGGACATATTGAAGCTAGCACCACTGTGCAAAAAAAGAATTATCAATCAACAGTTGAATTTTTGTCATGGAAGTCTCAGGATATCTGGGTGCCAAACAATTGTTGTGCTTGTATGTCAAGTGGTGTTGGAGACGTGTGTCGCCATTCTTGTTAATAGGTTTTGGTTATGAGTAACGCACTGTCCCAATAGTTCTGCCATAAATAAACCATGCAGAGAAGCGAGTATCTCTAGGGATATCAGCCCAAAATGTTTCTTAAAAAGGAAAAACCGCTGATGGCTAGTTCACAATTAATTTAATCACAGTTAATTTAAGACATTATTTTCTCTTGTTTCTCCGTGTCTCATTTTCCATGTGATATATGAAGGCTGGAGGTTAGTTTTGTTCCAGAGGAATAAATTTGGATCTTTTGCCATTCTTTGTTCTTTTTTTCTTCATCAGTAGACTATAGTAAAAACTGGTTGTGGCATGAATTATCCAGCCTGAGGTAAGATTCAGGAAATACTAGTTTATTTGCATGAAGAATATTATGGACTATGTTCATGGGGGTATTTAGGATTTCTTCAAACAGTTAAAGCGAGTCCATTTTTGCATGTGAAAAATGCACATCTATCTGGGCGTCGTTCATTAATGTCACAGTGAACTGATGGTTGGAATCTAGAAAACTGGAACTATGAATCGCTGGAGTCTGGAGAAGTTCTTAATTGCATATCATTGTTTCTATCAGTAGAGTTTGCAAAAGAATTGCTAGATATGGTACGATTTGAAGCAGTGGGACTAACTAAATTTTGGGTAACTCGTAAGCAAGAAATCATTATTCACGGAAATCTGACATTTTGTTTGGTCTTGCTCCGGTATCAATTTGAGAAACAAGTTAAACTCAGCATCAGGAAGTATGAAATGTAAGAACTGTCTTGTTCCTAAAATACCATAACAGTGCCCTCACCGAACTGTATTATATTTGTTGCGACCGGCACATGAGCAATAGTAGTTTCACCAAGCTGCATTCTTTCTGAAGCATGCATGATCAGCTGGGTATCATTCATTTACCAACTTGTATGCTAGTACTTAATAATTTGAGTCTAAAATGACATCAAAGATCCGAACCGATGATTACGTATGAGTGCGCACACCATGGGGTTCCACCGGAAAAAGGAAATTAGTCCTATCATTTATCAATGCAATATTATATGTCAGTGTCTCACAGAAAAACCCTTGTTAACATGAATGATTTTCCAGGAATCTTATATGCAAGAACTGCAGACGGCCTGGCCACTTTGCTAGGGATTGCCCATCTGCTGCTACCTGCAATAACTGTAACCTTCCAGGGTAAAATGGCCTGCAACACTCTCTTAATGTAGTTGTACTCATTTCATTTTTGTGGGAATCAGGATGCCATTATCTTTTATAGTTGTGTGCTTATTATTAGCTGGCTCATTTTCTTCTAATATCTGCTAGATGTTATCTTTCATTCGTCAGAAATTTATTGAAAAATTGTAGCATAACTTTTTTATTAATTTTTTGACAGCCACTTCGCAGCAGAATGCACTTCTAAAACTGTTTGCTGGAACTGCAAGAAGTCTGGACACATTGCTAGTGAATGCAAGAATGAGGCCCTGTGCCACTCCTGCAATAAGACAGGTCATCTGGCACGTGATTGCCCCAGTTCAGGATCTAATGTTAAGCTATGCAACAACTGCTTTAAGCCAGGCCATATTGCTGTTGACTGCACCAATGATCGGGCCTGCAACAACTGCCGCCAGCCTGGGCACATAGCTCGGGAGTGCAAAAATGAACCTGTTTGCAACCTGTGCAATGTCTCTGGGCATGTTGCTCGCAGCTGTCCAAAGACGACTCTAGCTTCAGAGATACAGGGTGGCCCTTTCCGTGACATCATCTGCCGCATGTGCGGCCAGACAGGGCATATCAGCCGCAACTGCATGGCGACCGTCATCTGCGACACCTGCGGTGGGAGGGGTCACATGTCATTTGAGTGTCCGTCGGCCAGGATATTTGATCGTGGGCTCCACAGGTTCTGATAACCGTTTGCCAGGATATGTGATAATGGGCTCCGCCGGTTCTTATGGTTGAATTTCGCCTTGTTTCATTGATTCCAGTTTAGATAGCCTGCTTGACAATACCGAAATGGTTTTTAGTACTTCTTTTTCGCTCCCTGGGAGCTGAGGGATGATTCTGTAGGATGTATTTGGTTGAAACTTCCGGTCATTTTAATCAGGATATAGCCTTTTGTGGGCATACACTGCTGTACCGTCCCAAGCAAAATTTGTTCACATAAACTGCTTTGGTAGGCCAGGTTATATGCAGTGCTCGTATTATCACTGTTATGAGCTAGTATTTCAACTCTTTTTACTCCTCTATCTGCTGCCCCCCAAGCGCGCTGCTGAACTGTTGCGTAGTGTTGTCAGATGCAAATGGTAATACCGGTGGTTGAATCTGGGCTACAGGTACTGACTATCCTTGACGGCTTCTCAATTATCATGGTGATTCTTTCCATTGCTGCTGAGCCTTTCTTGGTGAAGAAAAGCTTGGCTGCTCCCTATAAACCTGTTGAATGTCTCGGGGCAAGTTGCACGTTGCTTGTGTCACATCTACCAGCAGCAGGAATGCAGGACTGGAATTGAGCGGTAATTGGACAGGTGAGACGAAACATCGGAGCACTCTGAGGAAGGGTAAATGACTGCACAGGCGCACAGTTGAGATGGAGCCATTCTGACACCATCTCCAAAGCATCAATCAGATTCAGATGCGACGGCAGCAATGTCTCAGTCATGCTGAACTGAAACTCTGAAACGCTACGTGGTGGATACATCTTTCTTGCTCGAGCATCCGAGCGACAACGCAGGCACATCGAATAGATGGATTCCAAGAATGAAAATGTGTAGCGTGGAGTGTCACTACGCCGGATGTCAGATGCAGCAATTCTTCCTGTCGTGCTGTAGTTGCTGTTTGGCGTGGCGATATTTGTTTATCTAAGAACTATTTAATTCCAAGAACAAGAAAGTTGTCATGGTTTTCTTGATAATCACGTCAGTCTTAACACACTAAAGGCCTCCGGTTCGAGTCCGGGCGACGCCGCTCTCTCAATTTTCAATATCTTTTTGTCCCACAGTTGCATCGCCCACAGGCACAGCTAAACTTGAAATTCTATCCAAGAAAAACATATGTATTGTCTTTCATGCTGAATTACTCAAGTACCCAACGTCTTTTACTCAACCCAACGCCACCCTCAGCCAACTAGATGAAACTAAACAATTTTTACCAAATCTTTCAGTCAGGATCCGTGAGATTGATAAAAATATCAATTATTTATACTGTAACTTGAACAGTGCAACATCTCCCCCAAAAGCTTGAACAGTGCAACACATGCCCATACATAATGGGCAAAGCAACAAATTACATGATAGAACCAAATCTTCATGGTTTTCTGGAGGGAAGCCATGAAGATCTTTTTACACAGCAACAAACCCACAAATTCATCAAGCACACACCACCAAATTCATAGTGACATACAATCCACAATATGAAAGTCCATATTGCGTGATCGTCAAAGGCATGGTCATATGCCTAGCGTGCTTTATCTTTGAACTTTATCTTTGAACACATCAAGACTGACTTCACTAGCATCAGTAGCCTGCAGTTCCACCTGAATGCCGTCAAGCTCCCTCTTGAATCTGTCGTTTGAGCTCGCGTACAGCATCTTGCTCCTTATCTTTGCAAGTTCTGGGGACCTTTCAATTCAGGAGCAACATATCTCATTAGTAAGTAGCCTTACTGTAAAGTAATCATGGAATACAGTATATACAAACAAACACGGGCAATACCACAAGATATAGAATATCCTGCTCTTCGGTACATCCTCTGCGGTAGTGAAGTCGAAGTCATAGATTGCAAATCGGCAGTCTTCTGCAGGAAGACTGTTCACGAAATCTTCATAGCTTGTTGTGCGCTCCCCGACTTTCTCCACAACAATCTCCTTCATCTGGCTATCCATCTTGTAAGTTATGAAACGGTGCAGCCTCTTGGACTTCAGCTCGATGAACTTCAGCTTGCACTCATCATTCACTGCAACTCCTGATGCTGCGTTTGCCTGTGTGCATGATTAACGTCATGTAAAGAAATTTGCGAATTCTCGTAGTTACACAGGTAACAACAACCTTGACTCTCTGTTAGCAACAACATAAACTCGTGTTAACTTAGAATTCAAGGGATGCAGTAGCCCTTACTTCTTCTGTATGGCTGCCAATTTGTTAGCGATCATGCATGGCATGACATGCACGTTCTGCATGATCACCCATGACTCGGTCTCATTTGGTTAATATCCCTTGTTTGTAGCTGTTTCAGTTGAGTTGCTCCATCCCTTGTATTTATACACCCGCATTGATCAATATACATGTGTGTTGGATCATCTGCTTCTCTAGTGTTCTACATGGTGTCAGATACTCTTCGATCCTAACCTTATTCTCTCTTCCGCTGCTCCTTTCCCTTCACCAGCCATGAGCACCACCTCCTCCAAGCCGATCTCTCCCACCGGTATCGGCGCCCAGGTCACCACTCTCTAGTGTTCTACAAATTGTCACTTACATTCTAAATCAGGCTACACATATACCACTAGATCATTATACTTCTTAATCAGTTAATGTTGAAAGAGGATTATTTGTTCTCGATCTGACAGGTATTTCTTCGAGACAAAAACTAGAGTTTACTAGGTGGCAACTTATGGTCAGTGGCTAAGTGGTAGTGCTACTGCTAACCCTACAGATTTACACCAAAGTTAACAATAATATGCAACAGCAGATACTTACTTTCCCACTCTCACCTTCATACTGCACAATTTCAGAAAGGCTAATTGGCATATGTATGGTGTGAGCTCAGCATGTGATCCAGGCACAGATCAACTGAAATTCCATGGCTAATCGATCTTATATAGACTGGATCTAACAATTTAGAGATCAGACGGTAGAAAGCCTAAGAATTACCCCCGCAAACTCAAAGTATTCCTATAACCACGGATCTAGAGTCAGGTATCACCCCTCACTCTTCAGCTGGCACTTGTCAAATTCCCGGATACCTAAATCTAGCATCCTGTCAATCTTATCTACTTGTTTTGCTCATCTGAGGAACAAATACATGTTTCACTCAGGAGAGGCACTCACAATTCACGAGGAAAACTGATAGTTTCTCATGATCCGGTTAATGGTGATGAAGAGAAGAGAGAGAGAGAGTGAGCTTGAGCTTTAACCGAGAAGAAATTCGACCAAGGAAAGCAAGAAACAACCGACACACAACCGGAACGGCGTCCATTTCCCCTGAATCCAGTTCGATCCCAACCATGCTAAGCGTAATATTTCGCTACCGCGACAAGAACAAGAACCCACCGCACGCCCCCAAGACTACAGGAAAATTAGCCACGGAAAGCAAGGAAACCAGGAACTTCGCACCGATCTGCGAAACATCCGGTAAAATCGACAGCGTAAGAAGACAGATACGGGAGCAGAGGAGGCGGTCGTACCATTCCGGAGCTCGGGAGGGGAGGGGATCCGCAAAGGGGAAAGCGCAGGATGGGAATGTTAGCTAGAGTGGCAAGCTTTGGGGCTTTCGATGGAGTCGTCGGCGCTGTGTGTGTGCTGGTGGTTGGCCTACCCTACCCTTGCAACAAATCGTTGCGACGAGGTCTCGTCGGCTCGGCTGCTGCAGACTGCACAGCTGCAGTGGTGTTCAGCAGCTACTGCTTGCGGTCCATGCACGCTTCCGCGGTCGTCGGATCGCAAGATGGACGGCCAAGATAAAGAGTTGCACTACACAAGCATACTCGTTATTATACAAGATATGTAGCCATAATTTCTTCAATTTTCAAATAAAATTTGGAACTTTGCAATGTTTTTGGCCCCGCTCATTTCAGCTTTTTTTCGACTTCAGCTTCTAACTTCAGCCTTTTCAGTATTCAGTAATTCGTCTTTTTCTGAATATTTTTAGATTTTTTGGGCTTTTTTGTATTTTTTTTCCGTATTCCTTTGCATTGTCCGTGATGGGTTAACATATTTTTTTTCTATTTTTAAATTTTTTAAATTTAATTATGTCCAAAAAGCCAAATCAGCTACAGTAAAAAAAACTAGCTACAGTAAAATTTCAGTCAGAAGTCAGAAGCTATCGCTAAAACGAACGCCCCTTTAAAGGGTGTAATTGAGTTCCTCTACGTCACCTTTTAATCAACCATTTTCTAGAGAGTTTTTATAGATTCCGTAAATTTCATAAGTAGCATGAGTGCACAATTGGTTTACAAGTTAACATCCTTTTATTTTTAACTCTACATATTAACATATTTTTTAGTAATAAAATTTTAATGGCGTGGTATTATAATCCACAAATTAGCACACATCAATATTGCATTGTTTTTCCTTCGAAAAACTTCAACTTCCTTTCAGCTGACATACAAATTATGATTTGTATAGTTACTAAAATATTACAAATTTTATAGCATGTACAAATATTTCTGAAGCTAAAATATTTTATAGTTTATGTAAAATAAACTAATAAAAGGTCTTACTTCGCCCCCACGGCCCCTAAAATGTCAAGACGGCCCTAGGTGAGGATCAAGGAGTGAGCCTTGCTCAGTTGGCTCTGTTTGCCATCACGTAACCAGCCCACCCGGGTCTGAACCCAGACGCCTCATTTTTTGGGGCACTGTTCATTTGAATAGTGTCCTCTGAGTACACATGTACATAAGTGCTTTTAGTGGTCAAAGCGTGTGCTTGCATTCTGTGAGACCGTTGAGTCTTCGTCTCATCTCAAAAACGTGTATTGGACGCACCCACGTGTGGGTGTGAGTAGGTGTAGTGTCATGTTTGTGCGTGCGTTCTTATTGTACTAACTTTAAAAATCGGCCCTGGATGAATATGTTGATATAGGTGATGTATATAATTTTGTGCTCGAAAAGCTGTTTAGAAAATTACTTGAAGAATGGAAAAGGCAACGTCAACACCAACTCCTAGCCACCGACCTTATCCTTTTCTTTTTATTATTATTTTTGGCTCCTTTGCTATTGTGTCACTTTCTAGTGAGATGACCACGCTCCGAAGGGTGTTGTAACCTGTGCTGTTCTGTGACTGGGCATTGGCCTGGAGAACCCAGGTGGATGCAATAGAAACTAGACAGATCACCGATCAATTATTCATACACGAGATATTACAACCCAGCTTGCATTGAAAGGGACACATGTCCTGCTGTTGAAACGGATTCTCCAAATCCTAGAACCGTATGTATATTTATTGTCATTGTCTTCACCCCTACTGTTATCTTAAAAATACTAATATTTAATTAGGACCAGAAGACTTCGTGGTCGTAAACCTTCCGAGGTTATTCTCCAAGTATCTTGGTCGGAAAAACACCGTGCCTTGCCCGACCAGTGAACTAGTGCCTGGACCCGATTCCATGATATTTCTTCTATGTGATGAATAGAACACGTGTCTTATCCACTTAAAACAATACGATGCTTCAGACCTGAATCTCTAACAACAACCACCATGCAGTTATTCCCCATGTTCGTCTCTCGCTGACAACAACCAATGATCAGGCGTCTTCTCTCTGACAACAACTACCTACCCAGTTTGACACGCTGGTTCCATAAGACGTTTTCCTCAGCAGATAATTGATGACCCTTCAATGGTATTTAAGGGATGACGAGAGAAGGCAGATGACAAGCAATTCATTCGAACATATTTCCATAGATTCAAGAACATTCAATTACATTCAAAGAGATTGAAGACAATTCAGAGCTAATGAGATCATGTCTTCCATTTAGTGGGAAGACCATAGAGATTAGGGCTAGTTTTAATTCTTTGTAAAGGCATCATGTAACCAATTCATAGTAATAAAGTGCATCTCTATTGTCTCTCAAGGATTTCAGTCATCTTTCTCATATTGTTTCATAAGATCATCAACTCGATTGTCGATAGTAACAGTATTGAAATTTACCCTCTTCTGTTTGCAAAGACATAGGTTCATAGAACTTCAACTGGTTGACGTCTTGATCATCAAGTAAACTTATTTTGCACAACTCTTTCTTGCTAGCTTCACTCATGTATCCTATACACATGTGACATATATTAGTCTGATTGGTATTGGACAGTCTGGTCAAAGAAGTTCCCATCAGAGTAGTGTTTTAAAGATGATATAAATTTGTTGCTTTCATATCACCTTTTATCACAATAAGAGTGTACTTGGAGACCTTCAGGACTTCTCCTCCACATGAAAACTTGTACCCTCTAACATCAAGAGTGCTCAATTAGATTATACTCCTTTTTAAGCTTGGAATATGTTGGAGTTCCGATAGATTTCTAATAGTGCATGAAATATCTCGATGAGGAAAAAACCAATGCCAGCAATCTTGTATGGAGTATCATCTCCCATCAACACCGATCCACTCGGGTCACCTCATAGTTAACGAATCAATCAGGGTTCAGACTCATGTGGAAAATGCTAGCTAAATTAAGAATCTACTCATAATTGATTTTGGAATCATTGGCAATGGCAAGAAGGACATCTCCTTCGGAACCTTCTTTAGTAACAATGGTAGTTTTGGCTTCTTCATCTTGTTGATTTTTTTGAATTATTGTTCATTTTCTTCTTGTTCTAAAGTTTCCAGCATTCAAATATATCATGGCCTCTTTTCTTGAAATAATGACACGACTTCTTGTTCTTTGACTTAGAATGACTTTCAAATCTACTCTTGCTCTTCAAATCCCTAGTCAAAAACCTCTTGGTTTATCTTCCACAAATAGATAAATCTTCTGCATGCGAACTTGAGCTTTCACTCGGCACCATGGTTTTCAGCTTCTCTTTTACATGCTGAGCATCATAAACCTTCTTGAGGCGAGAGTGTCTTGATTATAAAGAATTGTGCCTTTAAACGTAGAGAATGAATTGGATAGTAAGCAGTGTAGGATAAAGCCTAAATCTTCATCTTCATATTTGACCTCCATTACTTCAAGATTGTGACGATATCTTTAAAAGCGGTCACGTAGTTCAACACAGATCCATCTTTTACTAATCTGAGTGAGAAAAGCTTCTGTTTTACAACCATCTTGCTGGTCAAATCTTTGGTTATGCATATCTGTTTGAGCTTTAGCCATAACACAACAGTGGTGGCCTCTTGGAGAATATTGTTAGATGAATCTGAGAGAGAACCTTATGATGTCTTCTTTGTTTCTCCTCGGTGGACCATACAACAAGCATCTTGTTGATTACCAACAACACATCATCTAAATCAAATTGTGCTATAATAGCTCGCATCTTGATCTGCAACAGGAAAAATCTTGTGTCTCGATCAAGCAGTAGAAGATCATACTTTATTGTCATAATGTCGAGAGTGTCCTAGATTGATTTGGGCAAAGAACGTGGCTCTTATACCACTTGTTAGAATCAGATATAACACTTATTACAAAATCAACGAGACAATGCACGAAACCAATAAAGGAGAATTAAGAACAAGGGATAGAGATTTAACGTGTAAAATCCTTTTAGTAAAAAAACTACGGATGTACAATCAATGAAATCACCATATGAGAAGAAGTTACAGAACACTTTTAGCGTATATGTAATTCTACATTTCTACCAGGTAGCTTACAGATAATATAAATAGCCTTATGAACAAGAGTCCCAGAAAAGAAAATAATCAGATCCTAGTCAGCAATTAAACAGAGACCTTACTAAAACAATAACCTTCTCGAAGATGAGAACAAACCCTGCTCGGAGAGTCTCAAAATATAACGATGTAGAGTTATAGTCGAAAGCGTTTCTAGTAGCCATGTCAAACTCCAGTCGACGCACACACCTTAGAGCACCATATCTGATGCAGGTCAATGCAGAATCTATTACGAACTCAAAAATGATCCCTGTGACACCCCAAAATTTTGTGTTTTTACTTATTTTATTTAATTGGATTTTTCCTGGATTTAATTTTCATTTTCTTAAAATCTTTTAATTAAGCATAGAGGCGCGCTGAGCGTGTTGGCTTTTGTCCTTGTTCAAAATTTATCTAAATTTGGTTAATTTTTGTCAAAATTCAAATGATGTTTGAAAATTTTATCTGAAATTTTGAATGAAATTCTGAAATTTCGTTCATTTCATCTGTTTTGTTGCATGACGAAATTTTTTTTAATCCAACAGATTTTTCGCTGGTATGGAGTCCATGCTTGAGAAGTGAGACACATAAAGGATCGATCGGGCCATGTTGTTTCTTGCAAATTAAGACTACAGATGATTCACACAATTAAAGAGGAGTCAAATGTAACCAGAATGAAAGGAACGAATCAATTAATGTATCCAACGAATGAATTAGTCCTAAATATCTACATATACGCATGAATCAATGAATGAATGAACCTACAAGGGTGTGCAACAATATACGGACACAATCACAACGAACATTCAAATCAGGGGCTCTGATCTAAACGAACAGCTCGAGCAGAACGGGCGGCGCTTGGGCCGCGGCCTCCTCGCGGTGGCGGCGCATGTGGCCGCCGAGCGCCTGGCCCATCTCGAACCCGAGCCCGCAGATGTGGCACTGGTGGCTCGCCGGCGGCCTCTCCAGCTTCTTGGCCGACTCCTTCGTCTCCCTCTCCGCGGCGAAGAGCCCCAGCGAGAGCCCGTGGCGACCGCGCAGGTGGCTGGTCCTGTGCCCGCCCAGCGCCTGGAACGACGCGAACGCGCGGCTGCACGTCTTGCACACGAACTCCCCTGCCTCACCGCCTCCGGCCGCGGCGCGGCGCAGCCTCTTGCGCTCGGCACCGGCGCCGAGGGAGAGCGAGAGGGACACGTCGTCTTCTCTCGGATGCTTCATGGTCGACGAACCAAAGAACCGATCGATCAGGACGCTGAGCTTAAAGACCACAAGAATGATGCGGGAGGCACGCGGGATGTGGATTCGGAGGAGTGGTTGCGTTGTTGTTGGGTTGGGCGTGTGCATGGTTGGCCTTTATATATATAACAGGCAAGTGGTGTAGCGGTCACGTGTACGCCACGTCGGGGTGGACGTGGGAAAAGAGCGCGGCTTGTACGTCGCGATCGGCGACTCGTGGTATGGAAAGAGTCGGGACTCGGGACGCGCTTAGCCGCTTACGTGTGCGCTGGCTTCACACCGCGCGCGGCTGGAGGCTGGACGGAAGGGTCCGCGAAACGGGACGGAACAGGTGGCGGCGTCGAAGAAGGGCGTCTCGTGGTGGGGGCCCGCCCACCGGTGACGTAGTCCGTTGCGTTGCGTTGCGTTGCGCCCGCACGGTCCGCGTTTGTTTGACGGGTCGGGCCAGTCTTGCGCGCGAAGCACGGACGGAGAGCGTTGCTTGAATTGGTACTTGTCCGGAAAGATCAGCATTTCCAAATCTGGCTTTTGTTCGTGTCCTCCAAACAAAATGGCCTTGTTTACTTGTAATATGCTGAATCTTTTCCGTGAAGTTGCATACCACGCGCTCGCTCAGATTCCGTCAATGGCCATTGATTCAGGTAGAGACCGAGGAGCAAGTGCTGTTTTTCTTATGAATGATTTATGGTTCCTTCTTCTTGCCTTTTTAATCGGCTTTTACCTTTGATTTTTTTCAACAATCACTAAACTATAGCTCGAAATAATACCTCCTTCCTTCGTTCTAGCTGTTTTTGTTCATCGATTCTTTGTCCCATTCTCCTGCTCATTTTGAAGTAACGTTTCCCTAATAACTTTTTAATCCTTATCCTTGCCATGTGCTCCTAGGAGTTAGCATGTGGCAACAGGGTAGGATACTGACATATCGATGTGAACTAGGACACTACAACGCATCGATCCTAGCCGGCCAACTCGATCGATCTTCGTCTCAAATTGATCCCTCCAGCCCTGCGTGTGTTCCGTGATAGATTAACCAACATGGTTGCAGTTAGGAGCATGATTAGCACTGCTTCTCTCACGACAAATGTTTCTCTTGATTAGTTTCTCTTGATGGGGGAAAGTCTGTTTCTCTCACGACAAATGTTTGGTTGTTCCTCTCCTAATGAAAAGAGAGCTTGGCGTTTAAACCTGAATCCAATAAACATTCTGGACACAAACATATGGTAAACGTTTGACAATACATCTTAGAATGGCATGTGTTCACTGTACTCATGGAGATAACTACGTCCTCTACCTGAGATAGCAACAGAGGTGGGCCTTTCACTTCAATTATGAGCATGGAATCGGAAATTGAATTAACAAATTATGAGCAACAAACTTACCTCAAATTCTCAGATGCACAATTGCGAATGAAGACTCGGAATTTCACGGTAAAGTTCGAAATTGGTGGGGGGGGGGGGGGATTCTGACTATACCAATAGATTGCATATTTGCATTTGCATTTACAAAAGAGGAAGAAATGGACAGAATAATTGTTATACAGTACCATATGAGATCAATGAATCACTGGCCGGCCGGTTCAAAAACTGACCGATCCAATTCCAAAGCAAAACTCCCAATAACCAACCTAAACTCCTACCAGACTTACAAGATCGAACAATATTTCTCTTTCTAAAGGCATGTACAAACCCCTCTCGATTCATGGTGCTGCGTTAGTCCAAATTACGAAGCAAACGGATCTGGCTACGCGAACAACTCGAGCAAGACGGGCGGCTCGGCGGCGGCGTGCCCGGCCACCTCCTCCGGCAGGGCGACGCTGCGCCAGACCCACTCGTCGGCACCGCTCATCTCCTCGCGGTGCCTCCTCATGTGGCCGCCGAGCGCCTGGCCCATCTCGAAGCCGAGGCCGCAGATGTGGCACTCGTGCTGCTGCCTCGCCTTGTCGACGTTGTGCTGCCTCATGGCCTTGGCGCCGACGCCGAGCTCGAGCCCGTGGCGTCCGCGGAGGTGGCTGGTCCGGTGCCCGCCGAGCGCCTGGAAGGAGTTGAAGGCGCGGCTGCATGTCTTGCAGACGAACTCCCCCTCCCCCGAAGCCGCCACCACCGGCCTCCGCCGCGCCTTCTTGGCCGCCGGCCCCGACTCCGCCGAGTCCGTGCTGAGCGACAGCGCCAGCGACACCTCCTGCTCCCTCAAATGCTTCATCTCCGCTCTCCGATCGCTTCTTCCAAAATCTACCAGCTGAGATCGACCGATCGATAGGCTTGGGGCTTTGATATTTTCTGGGAGAGTACATGGATGAGCCGCGCGCACTTATATAGGTTGCGTCTCGTGCGTCGGGGCGGTTTGTGTGGGACGTGCGCGGTGGCTTACGTGTGCGCCAAGCAGGTGTGGCCCGACCGACATAGGGCGATAGGTGGCGTGGGCGGACCAATCGGCGGAAGGCACCGCGACGTGGATGGATGGGATGGGACCGGATATGAGCGGCCGGCGTGTGGTGCGCGATGGCCCCACCTGTCACGGCAGGCGCGCGTGGCGGCTCGCGGTTGCTTAGCCGCGGGGGCAGCGCGAGCGCCGGCGCCGGATTCGGCGGCTAATTGATTAATCCGAATACATAATTCGAGTCGGGGTGGGTACGCGTGGTTGAGTTGGTGGACCGAGAAATTAAGCACGGGCGGTCAGTGATCCCGTTCTTTAGGTCCAATACAGGATTGCCGTGGCTCTTTAAATGGCGGTCACTAGTTTTCTAAAATATTTAATTAATAGAAGATAAATAAAAAATAAATAAACACCGTTGATCTCCATAGATATTGCAAAAGAAAAAAACGATATGTCAAGATATTTTTAAAAAAGGCTTGATGGATGGTAGGATAGGTCCTTGTCCCTGGGTGATAGAGTTATCTTAAAAAATTCCAGTTTGAGTAGTATTTCTATATATTTATTGTCTAAGACTGTGCTATCCAGGATGGATAAGACAAGAAGAAAAAAAATTTCGCAAGGAGGTCAGAATAAAAATAAAGACTTATTTAGTGAAATGGCCTTTAATTTGTAGGTCCAAACAAAAAGGTGGTCTAGACATTTAGAATTTGTATACTTTAAAAGATAGTCTTTTATGTAAGTGGTGGTGAAAATTGAAAAATGAGAAAGGAATATGATAGGACATAGTTAAAGCAAAGTACTCGTGTGACAAAACTGTGAAACATGTTAAGCATAAATAGAATGACTCTTCATGTTGATCTGATTTTCTTAAGATTAAAAGTGAATAGAGATATATAATTGTGGGGAATGGAAAAAACACCGACTTTTGAGAAGATTGTCAGTGTGATTCTGTTTCTTTATGTGAGCAATTTAATAATCTTTTTGCTATCGGTAATGACCTGAGTCTATTAGTTCATGAGTTGGCTAGTGATGGTTGTAATTTATCTATTAGAAGATGGTTAAATGAAGATAGACAAACACAAACCGAACTAAATCAGCTCAAAAATATTTTGTTGACTATACTTTGGGTGTAAATAATGACAAACATGGATATAAGTTGAATGCATCTAGAAGGTTTTCTGTTCAGTCGGTTTATAAGCAAATTCATAACATCTCCCTAATAATAATCTAAAAGTTTGTTGGAAATCAAATGTTCCTCTTAAGATTAAAATATTCATGTGGTTAATTGGAAACGATGCCATTTTGATAAGAGATGTATTGTTAAAGAAGAAGTGGTCTGGGGATCCAACTTGCAGCTTTTATTGTGAGAATAAGACTATAAATCATCTTTTTTTATTGTGTGAATGCCAAATATGTATAGGTGTTATTGGATCATTTCTAGGAGTCAATTGTAGACCTGGCTCTTTTGACCAATACCTGAGGTAGGCTAATCATTATCTACCTAGTAAATCAAATTTTCATATAGTTGGTTTGTCATCTGTATGTTGAGCTATGTGGAAATTAAGGAACAAGGCAAGTTTTGAGAAGAAATTGATTAAATCTCCAACTGAGATCATATGTTACATATGCACCTTCCTAAAATTTTGGACAGGACTTCACAAAGAAGATGAGAAAGAGGTCTTGGTGGCCAGCGCTAATATGCTACAGAGTGAAGCCCTCAGGATACAAAAGTGAAGAGGAAACTAAAGACACTCTCAAGCGCAGGATGATAGATTCAGACTTCTATGAAAAAAAGAAAAAAAAATTAGTCTTTTGTATCTAGCTTGGTTATCAGTTTTCTTCTTTTGCTTTTTGTCAAACTGCAGCTGCCTTTGTTGTGGTTCTCTAGCTTAGGTCTCAGTTGTGGTTGTGCTTGGTGCACTTTGACAGAAGAAAGATGGGAAAAAACAGTAAATCCGCAATAGCAATAGCTAAGAAACACTAAAACATAATTATGTAAATTTAGTTATCTTGGTAATGGAATTCAAGTTTCACGTGTGAAAAAAAAAACCCAACATATTCCAAATAACTTTTGTCTTTTAAAGTTAGAAGCTATTTGCAACAGGACTTAATCATCCATAATTTTTCAATCTGTGTACGTACTTTACCGGGTATACTACCATGTCCATTTGTGGGCGACCTGGCGTGACGGGCTGACGGTGGCTTGCTAGCTTGTTGGTACGGTCAATCCAGAAGACCAGAACCTGTACAGTTGTACTTCGTGTGTGGTTTGTGTATTCAGACGTGTGTTAAGGCGGCCGACTCGATTCTTTTGAAGCCTTTAGAGCTCTGTAGATTTGTACTACTACGTGAAGCCTGATCGTGACTCGCACGGTTGATCGATCGAGCACGCGCGAGAGAGGCGTACGCCGATCGATCGAGCCGGTTCGGTCGGTGAGAGACAGATAGCGGCCACCGCCGAGCCGACGGGGCGGTTTACACCGGCAGGCACGCGCCACGGTACGGACTTCGCAAGGCGAAGGGCGTCCGAAACGCGGAAAAGAGGGCAGAATCACACGCCGGGTCCCGTATACTATTGCCCGTTCCACGGACCGCATTTTCTTCACCGGCGCGCGCGCGGACCAGTCGAGTATTCCCCCGCGTTGAGACCTGTACGGCCCTCCAGCCAGTGTTCCATCTCTGAGATTGGTAGACTGATTTCTTGTAACTTTCCGTGTTTTCTGACTAATTTAATCGACGTAATTAGTGTTAATAATAGTAATTAAGCAGCCAAATTAACCTTAGGGACCAAATCCCATAGTTTCAATTATCATCATGGCATTTCAAATTTAATTAACGCAATTAAACAAACCAGCATAAACTGTATGTCGTATTGCAAATCAAAATCGAACCGTCCATTTTCATCAGTGCATAGTTTGTAACAGAGCAAATCAATTATAAGGGGGGAAATCATTTCATACATACTCGAATACATTCAAATTAATACATAGTTTCCTCTTATCAAAAAGTAAGAAAAAGGCGAAGTTACATGTTAATCATTTCATACAGTAGAATCAACCTTCGAGCTAGCACCGACCGTTATTTAATTTTGAGCAAATTAGTATCAAGATGCCGAAAAAGACCGAACAAAAGAACAAATGAAATTAAGCAAATTAAAGAAGGAGAAAGAGATTGTTGTCAGAGCCCTAGAGGGCAATTTCAGGCAGGGCAATCCGTTTACAGAGATACCAGATCGTCCGAGGGTTAGTCGGCACCTCATTCAGCGTTAAACAAACATGAAATATATTTAAAAGGCTATAGCAACCAGCCAACTATCCCAAATAACCATAGGCAGTCCGCACGGCAATAGTAAGGATAGCAAGACATTTTAGACTACATAGCACAGAAAAGAAATAAAGCCACGCCAAGCCGGCCTAGAAGAGAAGAGAAGACAATGGGCACATTGAGCATGGTACCAGCAAAACCCCAGCTCCTCTCTTCCTTTTTTCCCATCCAAATCCAACATCACCCAACCGCATATCGTCAGCCACCACAAGGCAAGAATCAAGGCCAGCCAACCAGGAGCAAGGAGCCAGGCAGCAGGACATCAGGCCATAAGAGGAGAAGGCCACTGCCCTGCTAGCAGCACCTGCACAGCCGACCAAAAATGCGACCATCAAGGGCACACTTCCATTCTGTCCCAAATCGACCCGACAAACAACCGACATAGGTAGCCCACAAACCTATTCTTAGTAATCACATCGCTTTCTCAGGATTACATTATGAATATTCCATACCCAATAAGCAACCATCCGAATGTCACATAGCATCACAAGGGCGCCAATTAACCACTACAAAGAGTTTGCGCAGGAGGTAGAAGAGTAGACGGGAGGAAGGTATACTGTAGGTGAGAACCGGCGGCGACGCACTACCCTTGGCTTAGTACACACACCCGACAACTACCCCACACTCCCTCAGCGTGCGGGTGGCCTCGAGCACCGCTGTAACTAGCCAAGGTAGCTCAACTCCATGCCTCTCACCATCTTGAGCTAAAAACGAATCAAATCAAAATGGTAAAACAAGCTCAACCATAAAAAGAAATTGCAACGAGAAGGGGCATGAGAAAATGCATCTGGATAGAAGAGGAGCCAGATCCCAGCTTTAGGCTGCAGATATGGTGGCCGAAAAAAGGTGTAGGAGGTCAGAGGCCGAAGATCTACACGACAGCTAGAGCAGGACGACGCGTTAGGGGTGGGACGATGAGCTGGCTAGTGCCGAGCCTACCATGGCTGAGGTGACGCGAGAGGAGGGGAGGTAGCCAGGAATCGGGAGGCATCAGGTGGCGGTGAATGGAGGTGCGGGAGAGGGTGACATTGGTTGGGCCTAGGCAAGGAACAACTGAAATTAGAGTAGGCATGAGAAGGAGGGGAAGAGCCAGAAGAAAAGGGAGATGAGATAAGCGAGTAGGGGAGTCGGCTAGATGGGGATAGAAAGAGGAGGAGAAAAAGAAGAGAAAATGAAAATGAAAAAAGGAAAAGGAAAGAAAGAAAGAAAAATAAAAATAGAGTAGGCCAAAATAAGATTGTGCAAGCTAAATTTATGAATACAGGTTAAAAGAGGCAATTTATAGAATTCTTGGTCACATAGATTCCTCCGTAATTAAACTAATTAGATGTTCTAGGAACTACATAATTAAATTTTAGTCGCATAAAAATAATAGAAATTCTTTTAATAACTATCCGAGACCTTAGCATAAACCTTCTGTGTTGACTTAGTATTCTAGAATTCCTACGCAATTAAATAACGTTAGTCAAAACATGCCAATTATTAGATGATAATTAAAATTAATAAGAAACCCTAGGAACTTGTTAATAAGCAAAGCGAAAATTTAGAAATTACGCAGAAATGCTTTAATGTAATTCACTCAATTATTTTTGCCATGTTATCTCCTCGAGGCCGTACATTAAATCATAGTATCCGTATAATTTGTAGGTGGGGTACCGGGTCTTCAGAGTGAATTGTATCAGGGTAACGTAGGGATCCAGAGCTTTCCTTTAAACTCAAGCAAGCATTCCTGTGAACAGTTGTTCAAATTATATTCAGTAAAACAAGTATTTCCTTATTAATCTAATATCACTTCACATGGAAATGAAAACTCTTTAAATCAAAGAAAGATTATGAGAAAGAAGAGAAAAGAGATAGATATCAACTGATGGAGCAGTTGGCTACTTAGATTAATTAAGAAGGTGGGCAAAGGTTGTCTTGGTAGGTGACAGGAAGATAGGTTAGGACCTCTGCATAAGAATATAATATAAAAAGTTACAAACTTCATCTATGTGAACGGACCATACTAAAATGTATCGACCAACATTTTGTTTGAGGACAGATAGAATTAGTAACGCTATCAAGATTATTATATTTTCACATGGGTAAGTATTATTTAGAGAAGGGACCCAGAGCTGGTAGAGAGCCGGGAGTGAGGGATCCATAGCCGCAAGAACCCAGAACTAGTACATAAGCCAGAAGTGGGGGATGCAGATCACAAGATCCCAGGACTGGTCAGATACCAAAAGCGGGTATACAAAGGTGATATATTACGCAGTGGGGTGTTGGGTGATGGTTAGACCACCCCAGCCAATAGCTATATCGCTATCGGTGGACGCTGGGTAAGGGTGAGAGACCGCCTAAGGCTACTGATTGAGAATAGTTGGGTGGAGATATAATATGCTGAGATAGATGTAAAAGTTTTGTACTCTGCTATGGACACCACATCTGAGGAAATGTGAATATCCATGAGCCACCAGGATCAAAGTGATGATGGGTAAAGTGGTACAAGTTTACGCAATACTATACAAATCATGAATTCATGCCTGTCTATAGGAAAGGAGATTACGAAAACCAATGGAGGCTTTAGTTGTTCGTACGAGTATTCAGTAGCTTTCTAAAGTAATGAATCCGAAATCTTTCACAACTAAAAACCATTATTTTCTATGGATATGGGAATGAGGATGAGCATGAGAATTGGAGGTAGCAAGAGAGGTAGAACAGGAGCATACAATGCATATTTGTTATTTAAGTTTGCTAACTATTCCGTACCCACCCTTGTTATTATTTTCTTTGTTTAGATGATAGTCGGCTGGGATCTATCTTTGATGGAGATGAGACCTACATAGAGGAGTCATACTCTCAATGGGAGGGAGATTGTACTGAGACTGAGCCGTATAAGAGTTACACCTTATACGAGGACTGGGATAATTAGAGACCTAGTAGCAGCTTGGACTCGACCACTAGGATATTTGTATTATTAGTATATTGTATTTGTATTCTTTTTTGTATAATAAGAGTTCTGAACTAGACTTTCTTTTCTGATATTGTAATAACTTAGCTAAATAAATTGTATGAAACTTTAGCTCTACGTGGCTATCTGGATGTATGTAATATATTGTCTCTAATTATTGTTTCATTACAACATTTTGATGGGCTTATTATTCATTAGAGCGATGTTCTATCAGCTAAAATGAATAATAATCCATTAACTAGTATTTTTACCCTATGGTAATGATGCAGGTCGTCTTATTTCTTATTCTCGGGATACTGTTGCTTGAACAGTATACATATTTAGTGGGACAATGTGTGTCCATATTTCAGGGATCTGAGCGTGTTTAGGAGACATACACGTGTGCGTCTACTTTGTACCTGTAAAAAAGAGTATTCCCGCGCGAAGCCACTCGGTCCAAACCACACGGCTATGTTTGCCTCACCGGAAGGAGCAAGGCGTGCGTGCGGCTGCTGCCTGCTGCTACTCTAGTGCTCGTTTGGCGATTACTAGTATGACTAGTCAGCAGAGATTAGGGGCCGCTCACTTGGGCTTAATAAGCCAACTTATGGGTGAATTTTCACTACAACTGGATTATTTTACACTGTAACTGATGGTGGTTTATGTGGCCTACCTAATACGACTGTGTATTTGGACTTTCCAGACCTGTCCTTGTTCTGATTTGCAAACAAACTAGAGTGCTCTGCTATCCCATACACGCGCTGGGATTGTGGCAATTAAGGATGGGTCAAAAGTGCTGTAGTTTTTTGCTATAGTTTTTGGCTAATTGTAAGAGTGGCCGCGCTCAGTGACGCTGAACGTCGTGTTTGGCGTTAGCGTTGAGCTTTTTTTTACTATTCATTTTTTGTTTTTGTTTTTTGTGTTTTCTTTTTTTTCCGTATTCCTTTACATTATCCGTGATGAGCTATTTTTTAATTTAATTATGCCAAATAAGCCAACTCAGTTACAGTACAAAATTAGCTAGGTACAGTAAAAAAAGTCATAAGCCATCGTCATTTTCAACGCTACCTAAAGGAGTAAGAGATACATATATTGAGAAGCCAATTTATTTAAAGCAATTCCTGCGGTGGTTTCTATAAATAACTTATATAACTATTTTAAAAGGTTATATCGTTTAAAAATCGGCTTTTAAAAGTCAAAAGATAGAGTTGTTTGAGACATGGCCAAAAGCATTAGCAAAGGGCAAGTTGCAACAAGATTCGACGGTATGTGCTTACGTAGTCGTGGCTGCAAGGCTGCAAATTGACTACATGGATCGATCGAGACCAAATGGCGATTTTGTGCTTACTTGTTCTGGAAGCCGCCTCCAGCCGCAGCCCCGACCGGCAGGCTCGTTACTTCAACGAACGCATTAAGCAAGTGCGCGCGGGATAAAGTAGATAAGCTGTGATGTCATGATAGCGCCTGCTTAATTTACTTCTTGGTGTCCCAAGTGAGCTGCGAGAGCGTGCAGAAGTTACTAGTTACTTCTTGGATGCTGGACAAGGTCGGCCAAGTTTCATATGTACAGGTTTGGATAACGATAAAAAGGATCGGCGTCTTGTCCATGTCCTCGGCAATCAACATGATCAAAGACGAAGCATCCTGGCCCATACGCAACTGTTCGGGTGACGGTGACTTACACTTTATTTTTTTACTATAACTGATTTATTTACTATAATTAAATTGATTTATTTAACATAATTAAATTTTAAAAAATAAAAAATATATTAGTTCATCACAGATAATATAAAAAAATAGAAAAAAATAAATAGTAATACAAAGCTAACTCCGACGTAGAAGCTTAAAGCAAAAGCCATATTGAGCGCCCTGGGAAAGCATGCAAACTATGCGATATGCGATCTGTATGCACGTCCCTTCTCTCTGAAGTTGCTTACAGTCTGCTGCCTGGACGGTTGAGCCAATCGCCTACTGCTATGCGTCTCTGTCCTTCATGTGAATTTACTGTACCCCACTACCCGTACGGGAAATCACGGTGCTGGGTTGTCGACGACAGCTTCCTGCCACTAAACAAGTGAATAAAAGCAAACGAGAAACGCGTTGCTGTCATCGAAAGATGCACGCACTACATGCCGACAGCCGCTGAGGACATGGCTGTAACTTGGAAGCTGTACGGTTGTGGCTTAACACGTTGGGCAATCACGATTTTTCGTTCCTCCATCACACATTTCTGCTTTGCAGGAGAAAAGCTAATTACGACCTTCGTCGGTGGTTACGTGCATTTGCTGTCTACCGTTCGGAATCTGAAGAATTCAGACGACATGCTTACGTTGCTTCCGTTAGTAGCAGTAGTAGTAGTAGTCAACCGAAGCAGTACTCGTTTTCGTTAGCTTGAGCACATGCTAATCCATCATGAAAATTCCAGGCCATGTCTTGCTCGCTAGTGTTATTTCCGCAGCGTTTTGACCGATGGGCAGACTACCTATTGGTCCAGGGATGGCAGCGAGCGCGCCCGTGCATGCCAGCCAATTTCTGGCCCACGGGCATGCCCATCACCCGCAGGTGCCTGATGCCCGTGTAGGTTGAAGGGCGGTGGCGGCATATGGATTGGGATGCTACGTGCGAGACGAGAGGCACGGGTGAAGCTCACCTATGTCCGTGCCTGCTGGATAGAGTCCTCACCCCCGGTTAACATATCCACCTCTATTAAGGTTTTTGCCCACTGACACGAGGGCACAATTGCCATCCTAGTCCACACCTGCCATAAACCTTGTTCAGCTCAAGTATCTGCTGAGCAAGACATTCTAAAGTCAAATGAACAATCGAGTTAGTTTGATTGGTCCGCAAAACGAAATATATTTTTAAAACAGGGTCTATAAGTTAATTGCAGTACATGTTAAAAGTTCAACATTTATATCATCCAAAATTGCAAACGAATATCTCTCTCTGTAATCTCTGTCACAAACAGCTAAAATTCAAAAATTTTAACCAAAAACCACAGCCACTTTAAACAGGCCCAACGCCAAACTATCTGCTGAGCAAGATATTCTAAGTCAAATGAACAATTTTGAGTTAGTTTGATTGGTCCGCAAACAAGATTTTCTTAGCCATGAAGATTTATAGCTTTCACCTTTTCACTTCGATATTCTAAGTCAAATGAACAATTTTGAGTTAGTTTGATTGGTCCGCAAACAAGATTTTCTTAGCCATGAAGATTTATAGCTTTCACCTTTTCACTTTCCACTACCTAACAAGTGAAAAATGGAATACGAACTATATTAACAAAAGAAAAAAAACTCTAAGCTGATTGGCGGCTGGCGGATAAACCACTCATGTAAATACGTGCAAATTGCACTATTGGTCAGGACGATGATACAGTCCAAGTCTGGTGTTGAACAAGCACTGATTTCATTGCACCGAGAGGCCATGATACAAAATCTGGGGTAAATCGTAATTAGCAACACGAACGTTCTGCGACGCCATGTTTTAATGCCAAAACTTGAGATTTGAGGTCGATTCCATTGAATACGAATGTTCCCAGCAACGGCACAAACTGCTTGGTGAACAGCTGGAAAAGGGGGGAAATATGGTTAGCAAGATGCAAGAACAAACACTACATACGACAATCAATGGTTATCCCTCCACAAATTTCAGTCAAGAATGCATAACCAACCTTAATTACTTCTTGGGAAGCCACTCCACCAATGAAGGCAGCCACGGGATGAATCTCTGCACCCCCAAACCTGCACACTTCAGCAATCTGGTCACCGGACAAGGATGCTCCGTTCAAACCCATGTCACTTGCACTGAAACAGCAACCGTCAGCCTAGGCACATCCTCATCGATCTCACTATTGAATCCAGTGCGTATTAGTATTATAAAAATAGGATTTCTTTGTTAAAAGTGTGATACCATAATGTTCACCAAAAGCAAATAAACATTTTTTCTCATGTACCTGTCGAAGATTCCAGGTAATCTGTTATAGTTGGCAGCAAATCGATCAACGGCACGTAGCAGAATATAGAAGTTCATCACGAAGCTGCGCCAACAAATTTGCTTGTCATTTGAGAAGCCATTTGGTTTAGAAAGTAAAAAGAAAAACAAAATATTGACCAAGGGCTAGCCATTACAAGAGAATAATTCACACACAATATTCAAAGCAAAGGATGAAACATAAAATGATTCCAGCATAATTACTCCACCTACGCAAATGTTGCATTGCATACTGCAGTGCGGTGAACAATAGGTTGAAACAACTTGCATTCGTATCAAGAAACTGAAGCTTCATGCCAAAATTGATAACAAGCAAATGAGCATTCCTCCATAAGTTTGATGCGAACATCCACGAATAAACAGGGAATAAAGCCAAGTATTTATGAGCTGAGTATTGATGGGATGGCCAAGCAAAATGCTCTGCTCTGAAAGTCCAGAATTAGGACGACCATGGCATTTATATTCCAGGCATTTAGATTACAATTCTTCATAGTTTCACGAAATTTTGCTTACTAATCTTTGACACGATGCTAATTCGACTATATTCTAGAATTAGCTAGTTCTAGAGCAACATATTTGGTCAAAAAAATGGTATTGTAGTAAAAAGGATGTGCTGCAATTTTGTGACTTGCAATATTGCAGCAAATGTAATTGTAATAGTAGGAACATGTATAACATTTTTTGACACTGATTGTTGCAACACAATATATACATGTAACACTGCATAGAATTGGCACTTGGCAACCTCAAAGATGTCAAAGTTAAAAGTACATGAACAAAGAAAATTTCCATCCTCTACAACCGGAGATGAACCAGTAAAATAAGAGACATAGATGCTGACCAGCAGTCTTCATCGGTGAAGTAATTTTGAACTTCAGAAAGAATAGGAGAGCTAATCTCCTCCATACTACGGTATCTACAGACCTAGACAATAGAAATCACTCGATGATGACAAAAAGTTGATGGCTTGAGGCAAACAACAAAGAGAAAAAGACCAGATTAACAACAAAACTGATCAAAATGAAAGTTTTTTTTGGGTTATCTTTCTCCAATATTGATCAATCAAAAATTAACAGCTAAGAATAAGAAGGTGTAAGAAATTTGAACACAACATGCCCCTTGGGGATAGAAATTAAAACATGGGAGTTGCATTGCGATTTTCAGAGTTGCAACTCTTGTGCAATTTACTCTACATTACTCTTATTATTTTATTTTATTTTTCAACGAGTAAGCAGCAATCAGTAGTCAGTACACCTTGTGCATAGAATCGGCTTTATTCAATTTATCAAATATGGTGCGGATAACAAAACACTGCAAGGTTCTTCCATCACTAAACCCAATCAGCAGTCACAATCATCAAGCACATCGTGCAATAAGATGTACAGATAGCAATCATAAACAGAAGCTAGAAAATATATATTTGAAGAAAGCAACTTACCCTGAGTTTTCTAGCATTTTTACAAAATGTTTTGATATATGCCCTTGAAATAGAATCAGGGTCTCTGCCGATTCGCTTCAAGATATCTTTTACATGATGCTCCATGGCTAGACAGTCAAATTCAACCTTAGATTGATAAATATTTTGCAGGCTTACATAACACCTGTAAAGGTCAGAAAAGAGAAACTTTACCATTTTCATGTAATAGAAAAAATAGTTATGAAAACAAAAGTTAAACCTGATATCATAGCAAAGCTGGATGACAGCTGCAAGAAACTGACTCGGTAAGTAACGTCATATCAGGTATTCTTCCCTCGAGAGGTAGCTCACCATTGCCCTTGTTGTGGTTATAGACCTAACAGAGAGAGAGGGTGTATGGTAGTGGAGAGTTAGGTGAGCAATGCATTTTCTTTGACTTGTATCACACATATATCTCATTGCGAGGAGTATCATTACAAGAATATCCTTAGAGGGCATTCACGTCATTATACATGGCTCGCTCGATGCTTGCGCCTCTCTAGCAGGCCGGCTGGGTTTAGGTGGGGGCAACCCCTACAACAGCCCTCATTTGCGATAAATTCCTGTAAATTGTGAAAAAGAAAGCAATTCAAGTTGAGACATGGAAAATCATGCTAACAAAGAAGTATGATTGCCCAACAAAAGAAAGTGCAAAGCACATGTTGTGCAACTTTAGCAGGTCCTGCAAAGACAGTTCGTGAATAATCAACCATTTTAGCAATAGACCAGCTTAATTGTGTCCTGTCAACTTACATTCATTATGCAAGCAGCTTCCCACAGACAACATTTCTAGGGCTTATTTGCTCTAAATGTGGCGCCTCCAGTAAGCCAACTCATAAGGGGCTTTAGCTTATAAACTGCAAATCCCAAAGCCACCTGCCATTGGCTTCAACTTATATAAGGTTCTAGGCTCTAGCTCAAAGGATGACTTAAGCCTTTGGCTCTGACTCGAGTTTTTAAGCCCAAAAACTAAACCTAGAAGAAGGCCAAGCAGGTTCTTTGAATATTATTGAGACACCTCAACTACATCGATGGACTGATATTTAGCACGAATGCAACTATAGGCTATAGCACTATAATACAGTAAAAAAAATCTTTCTGTTATGGTTTTAATGACAGCAAAGGGTATGAAGAGTGCCTGGTATCTCACATAATATATCAGTAGCAAATGAATTACCATTCAACAATAAGGAAGGCCACAAACTTTTAAGCTTAGTATTTTCAGAAATTGAGGTACTAATAAAAAAACCATGGCCTAACATGAGCAAATAAAAAAAGTCACTATTCAGTATGTGTGAATCATAATGAAGATTTACCTTCAAAGCAGCCACTAAAACCCAGAAATCTGAAGAAGATGAATTGACTTCAGCAGAATTATCATCAATTATCTGACAGATCTCATTACCTAGCATAAATCAATCAGGGATTAGAATTTGCACTTCTGCACAGGGTGTGTGTTATTTTGTGTAAGACTACATAACTGAATATGTGCATCATGGGCGACATGAATATACAACTACACAGCAGATTTTTGGAAACAAGACTATTTAGAGTAAATCTACAGAGTACAGTTATGAAAGGTGTACAATATGCTTGTCTTAATAATACAGTAACCAGAAAGTTTTCCTACAACTCCATGTATTAAATCATTCTAGACAGCATGTAGCCGCCATTATTTCCATGCCATCAAGTGCAAGCATTAGACCTTGAGGAGGTTTCATTCCTAATCTACCCTAAGTTGTTTGGAACAAATGGTTTTGTTGTTGATGAAGTGTGCAAGCATTAGGTGACATGTAGTGATTGTTATTGTAACTGGCATAATCACCATACGGTACAGCAATACTAGCTGACACCCATTGCAGGCCTTGATGCTGATTAAAGAAAGGATAGAGAGGCACTTAATAGGATCATCATTCATATACAGTTTGAAGATAAACCTGTGACTGTGAATATCCTATCATAAACTTGCACCAGTAATGATTGGCATGTTACTCTCAGAAGATGATACAAAGTACAGTTCTGAATAATTGTAACTCCTACAATAAGAATATGTATCTAGAAAGTTCGTAAAAGGGATATACAGAAATTAAGCGATGGATGGAACTCAGATGTTGCAATCGATGCTCTGCAAAATAATGTAAAAAAGCATGCTATCTTCGATCAACCACTGAAACCACTAATACCAAGCTCTTACATCAAACATCTAAACAAAATACCAAGGCCTGAATTAAGGTACTTGAACTCTGATCTCGGTAAATCCACAAGTTCGAGCTGGATATTTTATAGGCAGAAAGCTGGATATGGCCGCTCAACGTGAAAACACATTTCATATCATATGATTCAGTAAATATGTGAAACGACTACTGATTCAAATGAAAGCTGTATGTGTAAGCTTGGGATCCAGCAGTTGGCTGGCACCACATGACATTCATTAATTATGCAGAGCAGAGCGATAGCTTCACATTAATTCGGGTAGTTTTTCCTTATGGTATCTAAGAAAAGTAATACAGCTAATTCTGTTAAAAAATTATGCTCATACAAGTGAATTTAAGAATCAACTTACTGATTCCTGGAGTGACAGAGACTTTATACGAAGATTCCACTGCTTCTTTGTAGTTTTCTTCATCTACACTAAGCATATGGGCTTGAATTAGGTCCTGATGAAAACAGTAGCTTAGTCAACAACCTAGAAACACATTAGAAATTTGTTTACTTATTGGGCCAACGATCCCAAAAGCTGTACCTTAAATTCCTTTTTCTCTTGCCTAGTCAAAGGTAAGCGTCCATCGTGTGCATCTGCCCATTTTTCTGCAAGCCTCACAAGGATAACAATGTATGGAGTATGCTTGTGCACAACAGGATCTTTTTCATGTATATCAATTAATTTTGCAAATCTGTAAAACAAAAGTGTAACAGCAACAATGATTTCCTCTAGAATGAGAAAATTATCATGTGACTTTTTATGTGAACAATCAAGGAACGAATATATTATTACTGCTTGAGTTCATTCCATGGTTTGTGAATGTTAGTCTTGTAAATAGTCTACAGCCTAAGGGGCTACTTGCATATCTCCATGTGTATTTGTATTGGTCTTAGACCTCCTTTTCATCCAAGCCACATTTGTAACATGTTATCAGAGCCTAGGTAGAGCCAGGCAAAAACTTTTCGGCCGAAATTTCGCTGAAACAACGAAATTTCGTCGCTTTCGTTGTGCACCGAAAAAGTAGCGTTTCGGCCACAAAATTCGGAAGTTTTTGAATTACCGCACGCCGGCCCGCACCACATAAGCTGCGCAGCCAGGGTTCACCAAAAGTTTCCTTCTAGCTCAATGGCAAGCCTCTCTCCCGCTCGCCCAGTCGACCCGGGATCGAATCCTGCCTCCTCTATTCATTTTTCTCAGACTTTTTTGTGTTTTCTTGTCTGACATGTGGGTCCCACGTAAGTTCAAACAAAAACAAATGTGAGCAGAATGGAGACTCGAACACGCGATCGACCGCTCATGAAGAGCACCCCCTACTACCAGGCCAGAGCGCACTTTGTGTGTATGTTTCCATGTTACCTCCTGTTATCCTAAGTTTTAAAGTTTAAAATTCAAATTTGATTTGAACGGTTTGACCGAAATACCGAAATTTCGGTCAATTTGCCTCTTTCGCCACCATCCGAAATAAATTATAAAACGAAATAGTTTTCCCTGGGTAGGGCTAGGCCCTCTTTTGCCGCCGCCACCTCCAGCTGCGTGCTTTCCGCGCGCGCGCCAGCCGCCACCACCTAGATCCGACCGGATCCAGCCGCTGCCCCACCGCCGCATGTCTGCCCGCCGCCGATCGTCTCCACGTGTGCGCGCGACCACCTACCGCACCGCCATCCGTGCGCAGCTCATCTCCGGCCGCCGCGCCACTGCTGACGGTGATTGGTCAGCGTCGATCGCCCATCTCCGGCCACATTGGCCATTTCTGGGCATTCCAGCTCTGTTTTCTTGGCCCGATCTGCTCCAGATGACTACCAGCTCCGGCTCATTCACCATCCCACTCCCCGCTATCCGTTTCGACAAGACAAACGTTCGAGAGTGGGCGATACACTTGAAGATTTACCTCAACAACCAGCGGCTTTGGGGTCATCTCACTAGCGAGAACCCCTGCCCACCTCGTCCTACACCGCCCATCCAGCCCGCTCTCCCTGCTAATACGGATCAAGCGGCTCAAGACGAGGTCAATGCTGCCCTAGAGGAGGCTCTGGAGCTTTACCAGTCTAAGCTGCACGCCTACGAGCGATGGCAGGATGCCAAGACTCGTGCCACCGCCATCCTGGTGGGTAGCATGACAGTGACTATCTCCGTGGATGTGGTGGAGCTGCCGATGATACAACTTATATGAGAGCACCTCCGAACTCACTACCAGCCGATGAATGATGCTATGTATCTCTCAGTTGTGCACCAGGCGCATTCCCTTCAGTAGCTTGATGCCACCGTTGATGACTTCTGCCAGCAGATGTTTGAGGTGTGGCGTCAACTTAGCTCTCTTGGACCAGATGTTTGTCGGACCTATCCCTGCTGTGTGCAGCTTCACGCTCACCAGGAGACCCACCGCCTCTACGACTTCCTGATGCGTCTGCGGCTTGCGTTCGAGACTATGCAGGCTCAGCTCTTGACTCACCACCCACGACCGAGCTTAGTGGAGGCTCTCACGGCTATGCATGCTGAGGAGACCCGTCACCGTGGTGCGGTTCAGCTGCAGGCTGCCTTGTCTGCTTCAGTTCCTACCGCCTCATCTGCTCCTTCAGCACCGGTCGTGATCTTTCCTTCAGCCCCCAGTGCACCAGTAGTTGGTGTCTCTACTGTGGGTCTTCACTGCACTTACTGCCAGCGTGACGGCCACAGGTATCAAGATTGCTACAAGCGGAGGAAGGACCATGGTCGTCGGGGTGGACGTCCCTCGAAGGGCTCCGATGTTTCCTCCCACTCAGGAGCTGGCGTTTCACGCCAGGGCTCCTCCGGCGATGCAGCAGAGCTGCTCCTCTCACTTCTCCAGCGCCTTGGTGTTGGCTCATCCTCAAACTCCTAGTTATGAAAACCGGACCAGACCGGCGGTTCAACCGGAAAAAACCGGAACCGGAGCCCAAGCCGATTTTATTTTACTGTTAGACCGACTGTGCAAGTGAACCGCTTTAAACCGAAAAATTCCCGGTTAAACCGGCCGGTTTTGATATAAACCGGAAAAAACCGGTTCCGGTTGGACCGCACCACTACGCAGAAAAGCCAGAAAAATATTGCGCGCAACACGCGCGTGGGGGGATTCGAACCCGGGACCTGTTGATTCGCTAAGTTGCGTTGCTCCGCTAGCCAAGTGAGCAGGCCGCGTATCGTGTATACATAGAAGTTACACTTATTGTTAAGCTTGTTGAACCGGCGGTTTGACCGGTTAATTACCGGTTGGACCAATGAACCGTGAACCAGAAGCTCAAGCGGTTCGATGACCGGTCCGGTTTCAATAACTATGCTCAGACTCCGTGGGATCAGCTCGTCTAGCTCTTGCTTCTCAGTAGTCTTCCACACCTTCGCCTCCTCCCTCATCAGGTATCCTGTCTCTGTGGATCTTAGACTCTGGTGCTTCTTTTTACATGACAGCAGACTCTTCCCACCTCACCTCGTTGCATCCCACAGTTTTCTCTTCCACTATTCAAATTGCAGATGATACCTCTTCTTGTGGCAGGTCGAGGCACCTTGTCTACTTCTTTTCACGTTCTTGCAGTTTCTCATGTTCCTCAGTTTACTATGCAGCTTATGTCAGCTGGTCAAGTTACTGATCATAACTGTCATTTTGAAAGGGGTCATCGATATTATGTGATTTTTATTGATGATTATTCTCGTCATACTTGGATCTACTTCATGTCCTCTCGCAGTCATATTTTCTCCATTTATCAGATGTTCGCCACCATATTCGCACTCAGTTTGATTTGCCCATTCGTGTTTTTCATGCCGACTCTGCTGGTGAGTATCTTTCTGATGCTTTGCGTCATTTTTTCGCTGAGCAGGGTACTCTTCCACAGTATTCTTGTCCAGGTGCTCACACTCAGAACGGTGTCTTTGAGCGTAAGCATCATCATTTACTTGAGACCGCTCGTGCTCTCATGCTTGCCTTTTCTATTCCCCCTCACTTTTGAGTTGAGGCTGTTTCCATTGCTGTTTTTCTCATCAATATGCAGCCTTCCACTGCCCTTCGGGGTTCTACTCCTGTCAAGCGTCTCTATGGTCGAGCCCAATAGTACAGTCACCTTCACTGTTTTGGTTGTACTTGTTTTATTCTTCTTCCACCTCATGAGCGCACCAAGCTAACTACTCAGTCTGTTGAGTGTTTTTCTTGGCTACAGTCTTTAGCACAAAGGTTATCGCTGCTACGACCCTATTGCTCGCGAGGATAAGGATATCTCAGGATGTCACTTTCGATGAGTCCCGACCTTACTATCCTTGTCCCCCCCTCCCCCCCCCCCCGCCAGTCCGGTCTGATTCTCCTGATGAATCGCTCTCCTTTTTTATTTTTCTTGACTCTTTGTCTTCTGCTACCGTTTTGCCTCATCCTCCACCTTCTTCATCTTCCTCCCCTCCGGCTGCACCTCCGTCAGAGTTTCCTTCCTACTGTTGAGATTTCACCCTTTTCTCTGCACTACTCTCGTCGTCCTCGACCTACTCCAGTTGAGCATCCGTCCTTGCTGGGCCCTATTCCCAGCGCTTCTCCGTCTTTGCTAGGTCTCGCTCCGCCTTCCTCTCCTAGATACGATCTTCGTGATCGTCACACTGTCAGACCACCTGAGCGCTATGGCTTCGCAGTTGCTGCTTCTTCTGAGCCTCTGACCTACCGTGAGGCTGCCGCTCACCCTGAGTGGCAGCTTGCAATGTCTGAGGAGATTGTTGCTTTAGAGTGTACTGGCACTTGGGATCTTGTGCCCCTACTTGCACGTGTCACTCCCATTACGTGCAAATAGGTGTATAAGATCAAGACCCGCTCGGATGGTTCTCTTGAGCACTACAAGGCTTGTCTTGTGGCGCGAGATTTTCAGCAGGAGCATGGCCGTGACCACAATGAGACTTTTGCTCCCACTGCTCACATGACCACTATTCGCACTCTCCTTGCTGTAATCTCTGTTCGATAGTGGCCCATCTCTTAGTTGGACGTCAAGAATACATTTCTCAATGGCAAACTACGTGAGGTCTATATGCAGCCACCCCCTGAGTATTTTGTTCCTGATGGTATGGTCTGTCGCATTCATCGCTCTCTCTATGGGTTAAAACAAGCCCCTCGTGCTTGGTTCGCCCGGTTCTCCTCTGTTGTCACTACTGCCAGCTTCTCCGCCAGTGATCACGACCCTGCCCTCTTCCTTCACATCTCTCCTCGGGGTCGGACACCCCTTCTTCTATATGTCGACGATATGATCATTACTGGTGATGACTCCCAGTATATTGCCTTTGTGAAAGACCATCTCCGTGAGCAATGCCTGATGTCTGATTTAGGTCCTTTTCATTATTTTCTTAGGATTGAGATCACTTTTACGCCCGAGGGCTACTATCTCTCCCAGGAGCGCTACATTCAGGATAGCCTTACTCGCGCCTGTCTTACTGATCAACGTGTGGTGGATACTCCTATAGAACTTGCTACTCACCTTCGGCCTACCGATGGTAAGCCTCTTGAGGATCCCACTCGCTACCGCCATCTTGTTGGCAATCTTGTTTACCTTGGCATCACTCGCTCGGACATCTCTCACCCAGTTCACCTCCTGAGTCAATTCGTCTCTGCTCCTACTCAACTCCACTACAGTCACCTTCTTCATGTTCTGCGATATCTCTGCGGGACTATCACTCGTCGTTTTTTCTTTCCTCGTTCTAGTTCTTTGCAGCTTCAGGCGTACTCTGATGCGACGTGGGTTAGCGATCCTTCTGATCGTCGGTCTCTTTCTGCCTATTGTGTTTTCTTGGTTCCTCTTTGATTGCCTGGAAGACCAAAAAGCAGACTATCGTTTCCCGTTCGAGTGCTGAGGCTGAGTTGAGAGTCATGGCGTCGTTGATAGCTGAGATCACCTGCCTTCGGTGGTTATTTGCAGATTTCGGGGTTTACACTACTGCACCGACTCCTCTTCTCAGACAGTACTGGCGCGATTAGCATTGCTCGAGATCCTGTGAAGCATGCGCTCACCAAGCATATTGGGGTGGATGCTTCATACATGCGATCGCATGTGCAAGACCTAGTTATTGCTCTTCAGTATGTACCTTTGGAGCTTTAGTTAGCAGATTTATTTACCAAGGCATAGACTAGAGTTCAACATAGCTTCTACCTCTCTAAACTCAATGTTGTTGATCCACTATGAATTTGAGGAGGGGTGTTAGTCTTGTAAATAGTCTAGAGCCTAAGGGGCTACTTGCATATCTCTATATGTATTTGTATTGGTCTTGGGCCTCCTTTGCATCCAAGCCACATTTGTAACAATGAAGTCGTAAATCATCCAAGTGGTCTGGTTTCGATTCTATAACATTGTGCTCCTAATCAGAAAGTAGAACAAAAAATTGTCAGCCTTCTCAAAATGCTTTGGCTCATGACTTCTTCACAACATGGTTAGCTAATATGTAATAGGCAGTGCAATATGAACTGCCAAACAATGATAACTAGCCAGACACGATGGGGCTCAGGTGGCGAGGCATCACACACAACTAAACATCAAACAAACAAAAATTCAGAATCGCCAGCTCTTGCTGGTTGTGATAAACTGATAATGTGATGTCATGATAATTTGATTGGGATTATGGGGCATTAAAACATATTTATTGGATAGATCTATCAAATTACCTTGACACTGACCCTGACCAAATCAGTTAGACCATAGGAACGTGCAGCAACCAACACGATATCTGCTTTCCTGAAGATACCATCTAGTTTCAGTAAAGAACTCTCTGGAAGCTGCAGTAACAAAAAAAAAACTTGGTATTAACAACTTTGTTTGAGAGAGCTACACTGCAAATAGATGTTTTGCCTAGCAATAGACTAAAAAACTTCAACAGGAAAGAAGGAAACTCTACTAGCACCTATGTTAGCAAAAACATGGGGAGAAGTAAAACAGTAGTGCTGCTAACACAAGAGACCAAAACTATGAATATAGGCAAACTACAAAAATAATGTAAAGGCATCATATTCGCTTCTGCCCGATAAACCATTAGTTGAGTACACAGCCAAATATGCATATAGGAACCACATAAAATTCCTAATCTATGTACCCAAGCAGTTAGTCAATCAGTAAGGAAACACATTGAACAATATATCAATTAAATGCTAATACAGACGCCTGTAAAAAAAATGGCATCACATGTATAGTGCATTCAACTTTTGGTGCAAATTAACTTTGTGTAATTGTATGAATCAGGAGATTTCACTTGTGATAATCTTCTGTCAGCCACCATGTTATAAAAATCCATCTAAGCAATTATGTTACACTTCTGTATAAGTAGAAGAAGTCCTCATATTACTTCTTCTTAAGTTGTTTCTTTAAGAAGGCAGGCTGGATATTCATCAAGTGGATGCATATAAAGTTGACAGGGCAGTTTAATGGTTTGACCTAATGCTAGATGCATGTCTGACAAAAAACCATTAAAGCAGCACATGTCTACTGAATGTCCATATAACTAGGCGGAGCAAAACGAATGCGACGGCCTAGGCGGAGCAGCTGGTGGTGCCGGTGTTGATGAATGTGACGGCAGCAGCAGAGGCAAGGGTGACGGCGGCTCGCTCAGGTGTAGGGCAAGACAAATGCAAGGGTGGCAGATGGGCTGGCCTGGCCCAACACATGTCCATCCCATTGCCTCAATAGACCCTTTTTGGCAGCCGACGCATGGAGAAAGCTTCTTGACCAGGGTCGTTGCCTCGTTGGGAAGCTACTGCCGCTCCGCCTTCGCTAACGTAGCCGCTGCCGGCAGTCAATACTCCACCTCCTTGCCCTCCAATCTGCCGTCGATTCCGCCTTCACGGCATCGAATTCCACCTCCTTGCCGCTGGATTCCGATACGTTGCCGCCCAAATCGACCTCCATCCTACAAGTATTGCCGCTGCTGCCCTCGGTTTGCTCAGTCTCTCCTCACTCCTCACCTCACGGCTCACACTCACCTGGCAAGGCAGCCGCCCAGCCATTCGCCGCAAACGCCTTGGCGACGCTAGGGACGACCGGAGTCCTGGACGCTCGCCTAGCTTGCCCAGGCGCGACGGACTTCCATGGCGTCCTCCCTGCACCGCCGCAACGCCAAGGCGACGCTAACTCATCCATGGTACATAATAATCACGATTCACAATCCACCCTTGCATGAACAGGCTGTTGAATAAAGCATAAACCAAATAAACAACTTCAAATTTTACAGCTTCGGTAATATAAGGTAGAAGAAACTAATCAAAGAACCAGTCAATGATGGCAAAAGTACAACAGTATTTACTATCAGGCGGTCATACAATATCTTATTATTAGATATGCAGCAGGCATTTCCAGCGGTCATCCACCATGGTCCACAGGTTTAATCATGGTTTTCACGGTGGAGTCGGCGACCACGGCGAGCAAGGAGCGCCTGGACACCTAGGCGACACCTAGGCGCTCGCCTGGCGCTGCATGTTAGCTCCGCTCCGCATATAAGTTTTGTTCTAAACTGTTAGCTCCGCTCCGCAGTCCGCATATATCGCTCCGCTCTCTTCCTCCCCCGCACTCACTTCTCCCCCTCCCCTCCCTGCCGCCGCCTCCCCCCGCCTCCCATTTCCCAGGCGCCTCTTCCCCCCGCCGCCTCCCCTCTCCCCGGCGCCTATTCCCCCAGCGCCTCGCCTCCTCCCACGGCATCCCCCCTCCCAGTCACCTCCTCCCCCCGTCACCTCGCCTCCTCCCACCACAGATCGACGTCGGCAACGGAAGAAGGCCGCAGATCGGCGTTGGTGGCAGGAGTAGGCCACAGATCGGCTCCGGCGGCGGAAGAAGGCCATAGATTGACGCCGGCAGCGAGAGTAGGTCGCAGATCGGCGCCGGCGGCGAGAGATTTCCTGGGCAAACAACCTCGGCGTCCACCTCCGGCCGCCAGGACGGCATGGCGTTGCCTAGGCGACGCCATGACAACCATGGCTTTAATCATTCACCATCCAGAGAGATTTGCTTCTTTCTCAAAGTACAACAAAATATCTGGTGCATTACCCTGACTCTATAAACCTCCAAATCTCATTTCCTTGATCTTATGTCACAGAAAGCATAAGTATTCATTCAGCAAAAGTTCTGATTACATAGAAAAACACCAGCAAATTAATCACTGCTCTCACAATTTATCCTAAGAGTAGATCAAAGCACACACCTGAGTAGCGATGACAACAGTGAACTGAGAAAAGAAGGAAGGATTTGTGTCTATCAGAGTCATTGGAGACTCCTCAACAAACTTGGCTTTCACAGCATCATTCAGCTCTCTCAAGAAAGAGCATATAGACTTGCTCTTGATTGCCTCAACATCCTGAATCCACTGAACGTAAACATAGAGCACTTCTCTTGATTGCCTCAAGCATCCTGAATCCACTGAACGTAAACATAAAGCACTTAGAATAATAGTTTCATCATTTTCATGGAAATGAATCTAAGAGAAACAGAAACAAGCACATAGCACAGAACTTACACAAAAAATTATTTCCCAGGTCAGATGGTTCGACTTTGGAATCATCAACAACAGTAACACTCCCTGTTCCTCCAAGCACAAGATTCTTCAGCGTTTCAGTTCCGGTAGGGCCACAGTTAAGCAAGCATATGCTAGCCTTCTCCAGTGCCACCTGTCCTTGATCACCCCATATCCTGTACTTTGTAGTCAACAAACAACAGGTATCTTTCAAAATCTGGATATGTTTCTCCTTAGATTGTGTAGGTAGTAAGATAAGCAGACAATAATAAGCATGTATAAGATATTATTGGGAAATGTGAAGGCTAAATAATACAATGATGATTATCTTAATTTTTTTAAAGCAATGCCTGTGTTATGAACTGTAATTTTGATGCGCCATAATCGGCAGTGCATGGAAGAATTTTGGAACAAAGAACCAGACAATTTTGTTGTTGTCCTGATTTCATGGATAAGTAGGTTTGGATAATGCTTAATTGCTGGTTGTAAATAGTTTAATTTCAAACACATGCTTACTCCCTGATCTTCTTGTGAAGGATGAGATGGCACGATGCAACATCAATCAAAGGGCCAAACCATGCAGATTAAACAAGGGGGGCAGGCTAAATGTAAAGGCTGTGATGGCAACCAGAAATCATCTGCTCCTGCAAAGTCCATCTGGTGTAGTGATGTACCACGCTAAGGGTTAAGCATCTTAGCTTTGCAGGGAAATGGGTTATATAATATTCACACTAGCCAAAGTGCTGTCTAAAATAGCTACAAATGTAACGGACAGTTAATATGGGCTTGTAGATTATGCCATGGAACCAGAACTACCCATGTCCACCGCAACTTAATGTTCTCAGCTAAAATCACCGGACTACAACTTTCATCAGATAAAGTCATAGATTACCAACGCCCACTTAAGCGAGTCACCTAAACACCATAACAAAATACACTAGGGTATAAGCGAACAGCCAAACAATCACTCAATCAGTACCCAACAACGTGTAAGCAACCCCAACAACATATCGGCTACCCAAATTCCAATACAAGGCCTGCAGTGTTCGAATCTCAAACCACAGTAGCCTCGTAGCAACAACACAAACAGGAAACACCCGTCAAGAGAAAATTCCTCCAGCCTTAGACCACCCGTTAGATGAATCATAGCATGATCCTCAACCCTAGATTAGACAGCGCACCTGCTCGAACCCCGAAGCGCCCGGAATCTTGTCATATTTCAGCAATCTTCAGTCCGGTTCAGAGATGAGAAACACTGTCGAAGTCGACCATTTGGGCTTAAGGAACGGACCAGTAAGTTGTATCGTTCGGCTGAGAACTGGGCTTGTTACTGTTTACCGTTTGTTGTCGTTGCTATTCACCGTCATCTCCATTTTACCTGTTACCTGCCACGGGAAATAGCCGTGCGGGCATTGCTGGGATCGGCACACTCCTTATAAGCCGTACCGGATGTAATGCCAGACTTATCTAGGAAAAGAAACCCTAAACGCACCTACTTCACCCTTATGTTCTTGTCTTTCCTTTCTTGCATTACTTTTCCCCAAAATCCACCAAATACCGAATCGAAATCAATTTCCATTTCCTCGGGATCTGACAAATCTACCCATCAATCACGCGGAGATGGAAACGAGGGAGGGAGGGCGCAGAAGAGCGACGACGGGTTACCTGACCTGGCGATCGTACTTGGTCTTGGGCTCGGCGGCGGCCATGGCCGCGGGGCGGAGGGGAGGTGGCCGTGCGCTCCCTCCACTGTGTGGTGTCTGCTCCGCCTCCCCCTCTCCGGCCGAGCTTTTCATACTGTAGCACTAGAATACTAACCAACTGGGAACCCACCGCAAAGCTCGTCTCAGCCCAGACTTAATTATGCCCATTTGATCGGCCCAACACAGCCCGATGAAACAACATGGGCCGGCCCAATGTGGCACTGTGCCAAAGCAATTTGCTGCCTCGTTTTGCCGCGATGGCAGCTGACCAGTTGTTGGACAGCTTCAAGAACATGATCAAAGTGACAGCCTGGGATTCTCGGATCCGTCTGTTGGAAGCTACCATCCCTACAATTCTTCCACTCCTCTCTCGGCTATAAGAAGGGGCTTGCTCCTTCTTTGTGTGCCATCCGAAGGCAGTAAGCTCTTTTCTTCTTCGGCTCCCTTTGATTTCTTGTGCTGCCTCTGGTGTGTGGCATCTCTATGCCTGCTTGGTGTCCTGACGTCGATCTCAGTCCTTCGTGGTGCTTGACAGCGAGAAGCTCGGGCAGTTCCTCCTATGATCTTGTGCGGCGTCCCCTGACCTCGATTTTGTCGGTGTGTATACATACACCGGTGAAGGGGCTTTGCATCTCCGATTACCTGCTACCCTCTCTCACCGTGGCATAGAGAGGAGCTAGGTTTTCTAGGACAGCGTCCTATGGTGTGCCTGGCTCTGTGATCTTCTCAATGATTTCAAGTATCGACTTTGTGAGTATACGGTTTTAATTCTTTGCATTTAGGGCTTATTCATATACTGTGATTGCAAAGAATAAGTGGGTTGTGATGCTCGATGATGCAATAAGTCATATACTGAAATTGGTTGATATCACCTTTGAGCTCTAAAATATTGTTACCTCTAATACTGTTGTGTCTAAACAATTGAGCTATCTTTAGACATATATAAATATCTCAGTCACATATCATTTTGTTGTCAAGGTCACTAGATCGTAGCATATTCTTATAGATTGCATGATTGTTGTTAGAGTTCAAAGTTGGTAAATTGAGTTTGGTCCATCTGTGAGAAAACCAATTCATATGTGGCTAAGTTGACTCTAATCTAGTGACATCTTTGGCTATTGCTCTACTGGCTGAATGCATATGTGTGTGAGTTAAAATTTGAATTGTGAGGATATAGACTTTAAATTTAGAGCTCAAAGTTTGAAGTCTTTTTGACATAACCAATTGATGAAGAGTATAAGATTTTAGTAGCGAGACGGCCAAGATTCAATCTTGTGTAACCCTACTTCTGAGAGCACTAAATATTCATCAATTAAAACTTGTGCTTGTTGCGCTAGTCTTGATTGACTTTATATTGACATACATGTTCAATTCAAGAGTATTTTTTTCTTCTTTATTGAATATGTGCTATGTTACAAACGATATGACTGAATTAAATGATTACATGCAATTTATATCATTTGTACACATCTTGATATATTCTTTGAATTTATTTAATTATGCTAGAATTATATTGCTATTTATGGTTATACTGTAATTATTACAACAGTATTAAACACTATAATCGCTGTCAATCATCTTTACTATTATAAAAGAAGGAGTTGGTGGTTGCCGAAGCCTCCATTCAATCTGGACCGTCGGATCTTTCCTCCCCCTTCCACCACCAGGCCAACCATAAAACCCTCCAACCGCCGCCCCCTCCTCCCTCCTCCCGGCCTCCCCTCTTCCTCCCCCCCGTCGGCATCTGCTGGGTTAAAACAAAAAATTGAGCGATTGAGAGCCCGAGTGCAAGCTTTTAGGATGAGCAAGTGTTACTACTAAGAAGCTCTATGATTCTATCTCTCGTACTGTAAGAAATGGCATCTCTTGGGTTAAAAACTACAAGTCTTTATAGAATGCATCCAACACACTTTGTCAAGGAATGGGGTTACAACATATCATGGTGCGAAGTCAAGAATGGTCGCCAATCATAATGCTAATGAAAAGATTAATGAAGGTCCTCCTATGCATGGCCGTCGGGCCCTCCCGAACACGGGTCCCGCGTAATTGAGCACAATGTCTTGAAATCCCTATAAAGTCTCTGCGAGATCCGTCCCCTCCGGATACGTAGGGATTAGAAGGGATTGGTGGGGGGATTTAAGTTTAATTTCTCTGTCCAAATCCCCATCTTGCCTATGCAAAGTTGGAAACAAACCCTAAGGTGGCTCTAAGCTGCACGCGAAGGAAAGCGCTATAATCGTTTCCAGATCGCCTAGCTTGAAAAAAGGAGTTAAATCAAATTTAGCTCCTTTATTGCTCTTGGCTCATGTACGTGAAGCTGTAGGTTTGGATTTTTTCTAAAAATATGTACCTTTGTATGATTGTATATATAGTATTGTTACATCTTATTAATATGATGCTTGATTTATTTAAGAGTATGAACATATATGTTTTGTTTGATACATGATGACATAAGAAAAAATTGATATTTATTATTCAGTTTGAGATAATATTTGATAGTATGCACCACTTTTATTTGGTTTTCCGTTGCAACGCACAGGCACATAACTAGTTTTAATCAAAAGACCCAGTTACTCCAAAGTCTACAACTATCCACTTTTATTAGTACTGTGGAGCTACAACAAGTCAGCTACTAATAGGTCGAACCTCCCTGTAGGAAGCTCGAAACACTATCCTCGATCGTAGTCTCATTCTCAAGTACTCCTATAAATACCTTAAAAACCTATCACAACTCACGCATACACCAGCTGGGAGCCTGGGACACAGCGCGCTTTCTTTAGCTTGCACATGCATTTTCGATAGCCATCACGTCTCGAGGCAAGGCACGATGAAAGCGGCCGACGTTTGGACGAGAGGCGGCGCCGGAGCTGGACAGCGCCTGGATAGCTGAGGAGGTCATGCTGCTGCTCGCGCGGAGCGGCGGCGTAGGCGAGGCCGGCTACGGTTACGGCGAGCCGCGCGTGCGCGTATTCGAGTGCAACACGTGCAAGCGCCGGTTCCGTCGTTCCAGGCTCTTGGCGGGCACCGCGCGAGCCACAAGCGGCCTCGGGGTGGAGCCGACACGCTCGGGCAGGCGCTGGGTGAGGCGCCACCGCGCCGCGGGAGACGAGGCCGCGGGCCGGCCGAGCGGAAGCCCGACGAGGCAAGGCGCCTGCTGGGCTTGGACCTAAACTCTGCTCCCGCCGAGGTCAGCACAGGTCTTGACCTCTGGGGCTTCACCATGGATTGTTGGACTGCCCTCAATTGCCTCCTGCTATCTAGCTGAGGGATCTGGGATTTCTTCGGATTTTGTTTCTGATTTGGGTTTGTAATTTTAAGGTTTTTCAAAATTTCAGATACAACAAGATTCGTATACGGACTTGTACAACGTGTTTCTCTCTTCAGGATACTGCGTGTAACTGACTTTCAGTTCTTTGTTCATGTATTACGCAAGAAACTAAAGATATGACAAAATGACAAATACATTCCAGGAATAGCTCACTGATCCACTGATTATACTGCAGTGCTTCCATGCGTCATGACTAAGACCCTGTTCTTTACGACTTCTAAAAGCCACTTTTGACTTTTACTACAGTAACTAACTTTTAAACGGAATACTTTTTTAAGATAGGGTCTACAAGTTAATTGTAGTACATGTTAAAAAACTAATATATGTATCATCAAAAATTGCAAGCGAGTATCCCTCTTTCCGCAATCTCTGTCGCAAACAGCCAAAAAACTATCAGCCACAGCCAAAAGCCATCAGCCGCAGCCAAAAAGAACAGGCCCTAAGACAAAAGATGTTTGTGCCTAATAGCTGGTTATCTCCAGCTGCTGCATTCCTCCTAACAACAGTTGTATTGTTTATGTTATAGGTCGCCAAGTCCGCTTCTTCTCCGGGTTACGTAACCGGTAATCCAGAGTTGCAAGTAAATGTTCCGGTTGAACACTGAACAAACGCAATAAACTGATAAAAATGCAAAATTTAACGTTATCCTTCTCCATGGTACACTCCACAAACATCAACCCAGCCTCCCAGCTGTATATGCGCTCATCGATCATTACCAATGAGCAGAGTTCGTTTCCACCAACACTGCAAATAATTGTTCTGACATAACACCCATTTGTCCAAATCCCAACAATTGCAATAACTTAAATAAGGCACAAAGAGAGTATCTAACAAAGAATGAAATGACAAAAATTACAAGCACCGTATCACCACTATCTTATCCTTGTAGTGAGAAAACCGTTCAAGAGCCGCAGCAAGACGAATTCTGTGCCGTTGTTGCATTGGCTCCCCCCTCCGGTTTGATCTTGATAGTTCTATCCTGAAACCAAGAGATGACTGCTAAGGCGCTATGCAAAAGAAAGTGCAAAGATGTCAAACCTATGAAAAGGGTTGTATGTACCTCGGGCTTGGAATCAGTCTCTGAGAGTCTCTGTTTGATATCTCTTGCTATAGAAAAGAAAACCTGCTCAACATTCAGGTTTGTCTTGGCACTCTGCAGGAATAAAAATAAGAAATCAAAAATTACGCATGGACAATGAAGGCAAAAGTATGGACACCAATGTTTAGAAAAATGCCGCATTAAGCAACATTAAATTTCACTGTTATGTTACAATGAAGGAATGCCATAACAGAAGCTGTGAATTCTCACAAACCGTTTCGAAGAACTTGATCCCATATTCATCAGCAAGCGCTTGCCCCTTTGAAGTGGGCACAGCCTGCACGAAGCAATTGATTAGATAAAAGAGCTAAGAGCTATTCCAAACATACAGTTTGAGAAATCAACTGTGAATTATAATTAGGATATGTTCTTTTCAGCTTTTGGCTTCTACTACAGTATCTAACTTTCAAACGGAGTATTTTTTAAAGATAGAGTCTACAAATTAATTGTAGTACACGTTAAAAATCTAATATCTGTACCATCAAAAATCGCAAGCGAGTATTTCTCTTTCCGTAATCTTTGTCGCAAACAGCCAAAAAGCCATCAGCCGCAGCCAAAAAGAACAGGCCCTTAGTATATAACGTTGAACATGTTTTCTGTTTTGTTTGCACTTTGAAATGACCTATAGATCTCCAGATGACCATGCTAGAATCTAATGCACTCAAGATCTGTTTCCTGTATTGCATATGAAAGTAACCAATCCAGAACAAACATATGTAGCAACAAGTAAGAATGGCATGAGTATAGTAGTATACCCTTTTGCTTTCATCCATATCAGCTTTGTTCCCCACCAAAATTTTGTTCACATTATCGGAAGCATGTTGTTCAATGTTTCTGATCCAATTCCTTATGTCTGCGAGTCAGTAAAAATGGAAAGAATCAGAAGTGGAAACTGAAGTACCATGTCAAAAGAACATCTGAAGCATATGGGTCAGTACTATTAAATGAAGACTCATCGGTGACATCATAAACAAGTAAAATTCCCATTGCCCCCCTGTAGTAAGCTGCAAAGAAGAACCGCACATTTCACAAACTGCATCCACACAATTACTAGAAGCAAACCAGAATTGCTCAAAATAAACAAGGTTATAAGCATACCAGTCGTAATAGTTCGAAAACGTTCTTGGCCTGCAGTATCCCAGATTTGCAATTTAATCCGCTTGCCATCCAACTCAACAGTCCTTATCTTGAAGTCGATACTATTCAAATAATCCAATGGGCAAGATTTATGAGTTCACACAAGCATTCACATGTAATTCCTCGACCAGGTAGATAATTTTGTGATTTTTACAGTATATACCCAATAGTGGTAATGAAGCTAGTTGTGAAGGAGCCATCTGAGAACCGTAAGAGGAGACAACTTTTCCCAACACCTATATAAGTACATAAACTTTATAAATTGAACGCTTATGCTAGTAAAAATGAAACAACATACAAATATATTTAGGCCATGCCACAACAAACAAAAACAAGAATCAACAAATATGTCAACTGGAAATACTCATAGAAGCTGAAAAGCCGACTGAAGAAACAACATCAATATGAGGTCAAGGCTTCCCTAGGCACACACAGACAGAGAAAAGTTATGTAAAGCTACATATCAGTTATCCATTCCGCCTCAATGTTAAATTAAGAAGAACATACAGCACCACAACATAAATACTGGTTAGGCCACACAAACACAGATAAAGCTAGTCATTTAGTTGACTCTGAATCGACAGCTGTAGGTTAAGGGGGAGGAAAATGAAATTTATTATCCTACTTTAACAATTTACACCAACCCCTAGGATATTTGCCCTTACAAGGTTGAGAATGAACCGAGTTGTCATATATTGGAAATACAAAACAAGGCATGATAACACAAACATCTCAATTATCTCTCATGTGGTACAACTTTTATTTGCGCCTTGAAATTTTTTGTGAAGTTCGTACCATAAAAGTGCTTGGAGCCTAAACTTAGTGCGTCCAGAACCAAACAACTCCTTAATATCAAACAAACCACAGGCTTTGGTCTTGGATTGCCTCAATGTCAATGCCCTAACTTTGACGTGTAACCATAACTAAATCACAGCAGTTCAATTGTCAATTTGACACATGAAGTCAGTAACAAATTACAGTTGCGCATACTAGCGTAGGTGCACAAGTGCTGAAACAAAACATGTAGTCTTGCCAGTGCTCTTGGAATGAACACCCCCAAAATGCCCAAAAGTTAACTGGGATAGCCACTTACAATAACAGCTGATTGGTAACAGGAGCTTGTTCCTGACTTCATGTGGCGATCAATCCAACTACACCCTCACTTTAATTTGTGCTAAAGTTTTACAACTATATACCACGATTACTTGTATATTGCAAGCAGGAACAGAACCACTCTTACAACGCACACACCAATCCAATAATACGCTTACAGAAACGATTCCCCTTAGTGCTGACAAGAGGTTAGATTCATTCGCCCATTCGCATTTCACACAGCCATCCACACAGACTGATCTAGACTACCAGATCCCAACCAACAAATCAAATCAATCGAAGCACCAAACTTGACCCCGAAGTCATCAGATCTCGCGCAGATCGAGACACGACAGGGAGAGGGGGCAGGCAACTCACCGCTGTCACCGATGAGGAGCAGCTTGATGAGGTAGTCGTAGTCGGCCCGAGCCCTAGCCGGCGGCGCCGCCATCGCGCCCTATCTCCCAAGCCCTAAACACCACCAAAACCAACAGCAACCGAGCAGACCGGATCAAAAACCGAAGAAGCAAACCAGACCGGAACGAACCGGGCAACGGAATGGCGAACCGGACCGAGCAAAAGAGAGGACGGCGTCGCGCGCTCCGATGCGGCGGCGATCAACCGATCTGTGCTTCGTCTCCCCTCACGAGCAGCGAAGGAGAGGGAGCACGATCCACACCAGGTTGGGCTGGCTCGGCTCGATCGGAGGAGAGGGGTGGTGGAATCGGTCCCTCTGTGGACGTTTTTACAGTACACGCGTCGAATGGGTCGTGCGCCCGACCCATGTAAGCCCAGTGAACTTATGGATTACATGGGCCGGGATTTATTATTTCTCTTCCTTTCTAGCACTGGGCTGGTTCTTGGGTATGCGGCCCATCATCCCCAAGCACCCAATTCCAAAGATAATTGTCCTCGTGTTTTTGTTAACCCGTTTTGAACACAGAAATTTCGTCAGTATAATTCTGGTAGAAATCGAAAAAGCTCTCACGATCTAAACATGGTCTTAAGATCTGGCCTATGAATTCATATTGTGTTGTCGAACTGTCATGTGGTTGCGAGTAAAAAAACCGTAGAGCTGAAAAAAATATTGTTTAAAAGTAGTAGGACTTGTCGAGTGATTACATAAACACGCTAAGTTGTAGTACTGCAGAAAATACGGAAACCGTTCAAACTCGCGGCGCGCGAGCAGGTAACAAGTCGTCGTCGATTAGCCGGCTCACATACTTGCGTAAGCACTGTCTTTGCTCAAGTAAATTAGTGAGGCATGTCTTGATCTCTCGAACAAGCACGAGATTTCTAGTCTCCATCTGCACGATTTCGAATTTCGAAATTTGGAGGGAGCACGCTACATATCGTTCGATTAATTCCGTGTATCTATAGCAGACCAGCATTAACTTCGCAAATTCAATTTCGTGTTTTCGTACTGCTTTTGGACAGTTTGCATCCTCTATGGATCAAATTCGATCGGACTGTCGGGACATCAGGGAGCCACGGAATTTTCAGAGCAGAGAAATGGTCCGTTTGGGCTTCAACTCTTTTGATTTTTGGTTTCTAACTTCTAATTTATTAATTTTATCTTTTTTAACTTTTTGATCTTTTTCTTTTTTTCTCTGTACTCCTTTTGTATTATTCATGATAGTCTAATCTACTTTTTTTTATTTTTAAATTTAATTATATCAAAAAATTACTAATATTTATAGTACAAAATAAATCAACTCTAATTAGTAAAAAAATAAACTGAAATAAGCAGCACCGCAATAGCACTCGCGCCAACCATGAAATGAGGAAGTCCAGATCTCAGTGCGCTATAATTATTCGGATCAAACCAAACCGCCGGATCCTAAACCGGCATCATTTGTTTATCAAAAGAGAAGTCCATGTGTCATCATGGACACTAATGCCTCCTTTAGGGATTCTGCATTTTCTCTTTTAGCTTTTTCGAAAATCAAAATAAATAGTATGATTTTATTAAAACAGATTAACAACTTTCTACCATCCGCTACTATTTCGCAAAGCACAAAAAAAAAATCATTAGTTACAACTCAAAAGAATAAGACCAATCATTCTCTAGGCATTGATTGGTATACTACACAAAGGCTAACCATGCTAAGCACTCAATCGACAAGGCTTTGTCCGAGATCCATCGGCCCAATCATTTGCTACAGCACCTAGAAAACACTGTGGTGTTTTTTAAACCAGCTAATCTAGCGTATTTGTTTGGTAAATGAATGAATTGAGATTCATCTAATGGTAAGGTACTGTAACCCTCTACCATTGCTATTGGAACCATAGAGAACGTGACGAACAGCCGGAGATTAGAGTGAGACATTTTCCCACCATCTCCCGCGACGACCCGACAAGACACACGCACTGATGCACACAATCAACCGCCGTTGCTTTCAATCAAACTAAGCGTCCGTCCATCATTACCTCCCAAGTCAAGCACCCATGTTTGTATGCACACTCTAATCCGTGTACAAAATTACAAATACTCTACACCGTCTTAATTAAAAACAGATCACAGGATCACCAATCCAGTGCTTAAGCCGCCTAACCACACATCGCCACAGTAACGCCGGCACGTCGGCAATTTAAATCTCGGCCAAACTTTCACAAACAAAAATGGCTAGTTCTTTTTAATTTATGATTTATAAATTTATTTAAATAAATAAATAGTATGATTTTGCATTAATTTTTAAAAATAATTTATCAAGACATCGTTTTAAAATAATTTATTAAAATTTAATTTGTTTGTATTAATATCTGTGATAAGGCTCAAAACCATCGGCGGTAACTGAAAAAACTCACGCAAAAGATCATGCTGAAACAGCCAAGGAGAACGTACGGAACGAGCAAGAAAAAAAACAAGGAAACGGAAACGCAAGTGCAATTCCACGGAGGCGAGGCGCGGAATCCGAGGCAACCGCTGCCGCGCAGCGGAAGCGCCGCCACCGAACGCGCCCCGCCTCCTCGCGCGTCTGAGCCGAGGCGAGGCGACACGACGCCCCCTCCCCCACTCATCGCCACCAATCCAGCCCTTCGCCTCCGCGGCGCTCCCACCCATCCGCTCAGCGGATCACCTTGCCTATACGATCCGGTCGGAGGCGGCTGTCGTGTACTTTGTGGCCCGGGCTTGGATGGGCGGGCCGTGCGCGAGCAGTGGCCGGCGGAGGTGGTCGCAGCGGTCGTGCCGGACTGGAGGGGGCGGGATCGTGAGGCGGACTGTGGCGGCGCCGGCGCCGGCCGAGTGCGGCGCCAGCGCAGCTTCGCGGCGAACTGAAGGTTAGCGTCTGCTCTCCCCGGGTTGAATTGCCGTGGCTTTTGGTTGTTTTTATGCGAGCGTCGGGGGCTGCATGTTTACTTTTCGCTCGGTCATTTCGCATGGAGGTTGGTGACTGCTTCCAGGAATGGAAGCTTGTTATAAGGGCTGAAGCGAGGGGTTGCTTAGTTTGTTTGCATCGTTGAATTACTTCTAGAACAGAATCAGGGAGATATTATGGAAATAGTAAGAAAAACGAAGCAACTATCCAATTATTGTTTGTCCGAGGAACACGAACAGGGAGGAAAAGCTCACGGAAAATTTCAACGAATAATTTTTGACCAAAAAGACTGCATTAAAAATGTGTAGCATATAACTTGACAAAAGTAGAGGGGATTGCACTTGTTTTTGGGGTGAAAGTCGCGACGCATTTTCCTTATGTTCTGACGCCAATTCAGAAGCACCAACAAATTCTTATAACAGAAAGCAGGAAGGACCATGGTTGCAACTAAATTTTGTCATGCCTTATGGTTCATCTTCTTTTGTAATTTTTTATTGACACGGAAATGCAACCATTTTAGTTTTGATGAGTAGCTCTATAAATTTGTGACTTCGCTAGTGTTGTAACATGTTTGAATGGTTCTTGTTATGGAAAATGAAAAAAAAGGAAAAAAGACTACTTGCTTTGGAGTTGAACTGTTCCTGTTCTGCTTCATGTCTTCTACTCAGGGTTTGCTCATGTGGACAAGCAACAGCGTGTCCATGGAGTATTATCAGATTCCAGAAGTTGCAGTGGGTCCACAACTGAAGAAGATTATGTATGTTTTTCAATTGCCCATTATTGTTCTATCAACAATATCGATGGTTCCATGCAAATTCAAATTTTTCTGCAACTTGGAGACTTTCTTATGCTGGAACCGTTGCAGTTTTTGTTGGTTATCTTTTCTGAAAAATGTTTCTTGTTACAGTTTTGTTCGCACTTTTGGGAATTTAAGCGTAGGAGGTCCAGTGGCAATTCTACAAGATGTCCTCCCAGTGAACAAATAAGAAATGAAATAGAAAGTTACCATTCGCTGCCTTCTGTGATAGCAGAATTAATGGATTTTGATGCAGCAACCGGAATGCTGATAACTTCTCTAAAAACTTCCTTTTCGTGGCCAAGAGAGAATAAATTTCCTAGCAATGAAAAATTGCTTCATGCGAGCAGTACTGACTCAGATTATGGGTTGCCCTATCGGCCTAAATTTCATCTTGGCGAAGACAGTAATAATGTAAAGCATGCTCCACCACTAAAGAATTGCAGTGGCATGGGTAATTTCAGTTATCGATTGGCTAAAAGTGCTGAAAGATCTGATTCTATGAAGATCGGTCCAACAAGTGCAAAATATTCCTTTTCAGAGAAGATGTCACTGTTACATCAACCGGAGCATGGTCACAGTTATAAGAATCAAAACGGCATTGGTGCTTTAAACCGAAGGCATAAGATTGCACATTCTGGAGGAGCAACGAACATGACAAGAAAAGAGGAGGTTCATAAGCAGTCTGATTCTTCAACAGGAAGACATTGGCAGGCTTTGTTGGATAATGCATTAGTTCGATGGAATCAATTGTACTGTTCACAACCACCCAATGAAGAATCATCTGAACAATTATGGAGTTCTACAAACAGTGAGTCTGAGAAGGTTGTATGCTTTTCCTCCAGTGGCAGCAGTGATGATTTGCAAGTATCACTTTCAGGTGACACTAGTGACACAAGTGACATCTCCAAGTTATCTTATCTGGGTATAGTAGCCACTGATCAATGGAAGTTGACTTTCAAGAAGGTATATGCTAGAAGCTGTTCTTACTAATATTGATCAAATGCTTCACAAGAAAACACACTTAATGTCTGTATTTGCTTATCATACTGCATTGCACAGAAAATTTGGTTATTTCATAAACATTGACTAGATTTCTATTTATAGTTTTTTACTCTGTCTTCTTTCATTAAATAAGCTTAAGGATCACCAGTAATCACTGTACGGGAATAGAAAATTTTCTTAGTTTTGCTTTCCCTCAAATTTGATAGCTAAGTTGAGCTCCTCTTATTTGTTATACTTCAGGCACACTGTCCTGTTGCTGCACGTATGGATTCTATGTCTGTAACTAACCGCAAAGAGTTTGAGCAACCAAGCCCTGTATCTGTTCTTGAACCTCCAGCTGAAGATTTCTCCTGTGGTGAAAACATCAAGCTAGGTAGAACATATCCTCATGGTCAGCAATCTTGCCCTTATATTTAAATCTTCCTTTTGTTGTAGTTAATTTTGTGTTGTACTTTCTTAATGTAGATCCCCAGCTGAGTTTTGAACCTGTCAAATTTCCATGCGTGGAAACTGTTGCTGAGGTAGTAGGCATTAGTGGAATTAGTGATTACCTGTGCTCTGAGATTGTGGCTGGTCAAAACGATGAAGCCATACAGCTGGTTGAAGATATCCTTGAAGAATTTGGAGATGAAGAGGAAAGAGACTTTTCTTACTTGCTGGATATACTAATTGCTTCTGGTATTCATGGTACCGAGGAGGATCAGCTGTACAAGGTGTGCCAGTCTCTTGATTGTCCTGCAAGTTATGGTGTGTTTGAGAAGCTTGAAAAGAAATACATGAAAGTTTCTCAGTGGTCAAGGTCAGACAGGAAGCTTATTTTTGACATGGTAAACTCAATATTGTCAGAAATTCTTGCCCCGTGTTTGGACATGCACCCTTGGGTAAATACTGCTAGGAATTTGGCACCAATGTGGGGCTCAGAGGGTCTCTTGGAGAAAGTTTTGCAGGTGTTGGCTCAGAGACGAGAGGAACTTGCACTAAGTAAGCCTAAGCCTGAGAAGAAAGCATGTGATCAGAAGTGGCCGGATTTGGCAGATTGCATCGACAAGGCAGGAAGGGATGTTGAGAAAATGATAAAAGACGATCTTTTGGAAGAGCTGCTTCTGGAGTTAATGTCCAGTTAGGTGAAGAGCTGCTTCCGGAGCTGCTGTACTGTTTCTTTGGTCCGTAAGGTCAAAGTTCTGTTTGTTAAAGCAGTGGTTGACGAGTTTTTTTGTTGAGTCGCCGTGCTTGTGGTGGCATAGGGCAACTGGGCAAGTTGTAAAATTCTGTTAAATTAGGTGAGGTATATAGTTAAAAGAAAAGTTGTTTCCTTTTGTTGGATTTTGTCAGTTGTCTGGCATTTCAAGTCTGTAAATCGGGGCAATTGTGTCCAGTGAACATTTATATTGTTCTTGGGAGAAAAAAATAAACGAAGATTGTTGATATCTATCTGTACTGCTTGAATTTGACGATTGTAGTTATAGATACGCACAATTACTTGCCACATTGGATGGATCCATAATTCGTTGTCCGTGACTATTTCTAGCCATTGTAACATGCAAGTCAGCAGCCAGGAGCGATGCAGGAGGCACCACATCGTCCAAGAAACGAAGGAGCTAGCTGAGGCAAAGCAGCCATGAGGTGGAGATCGTCCAGGTGAATAAGGAGCAAAGCTGGGTAGCGCATGCCAGGAGCCCAGGAGAACCACGCATAGTGTTGGTTGGCTATCTCAAGTTCCTCGGTCTCGGTGTATCTTAGACCTCGTCCATGAGGATTGTAAGAACTGCCCTGTTTAATCAATAAAAGCTCTCTTTCGCTCGGGGAATAAAGTTTTATTTTCTCTTCGGTTGGTATTGATTCTCCATTTCTCAGCGAATATCGAACGTGAAAAGATCTTATGCGGCTCAATTTGGTGCTGTTCTGTCCCTCTCCTGATCCGTCTGCAAACATGGTGCTTTAGCTGGAGGAGAATGGTAGCTTGACCCCGCAGCAAAACCGGCGGCTGGTTCGCCACGTCGTCTCAAACGCTCCCAACTACCCCTAACTAAGCCCTCATATGCACCCAAAAACTATAGAATTGCCGCAGCGGCGTTGCCCTTTACGTTCCTTTTTTCCCCCATCTTTTTATCCCGAAATGATCATTCTTTTTTACCCCGAAATGATCATTCTTTGTTGATAAAACAAGCAAACTGTCGCGGTCTATACGTACCACAGAATCTTTTTACTTCTGAAAAATGCCATTGGCCGCAAAGTGCAAGGCCTGCAGGTTAAAGATCTACACCTGCCGCAGAATCTTCTTAGTTCAGATAAGTACTAGATTCTTGGAGTAACAGATGGTGGCATGCTTGCAATTACACGCAGGGTTAGTGGCCTTCTATTTAGAACGCAGTTGGGACGTCACCACCCAGCGAACCATCTCGTGATCCCACACGTCGCAAGGTCGCAACTAACCCCGCCCCCCTCAACACGCGCGAACACTTGCTACTTGCAACTGCACACAACTCCATTCTTATATAGGCCGACAGACTACTATCCGATTCAGCCGTCTTCTCTGTACTGTGCATCCATGGCCGTTTCGGGGATGGAGGTTGACGGCGTAGAACTTCAAGCCCCAGAACTTCCCTCCTGGCGCGTCCATCCTCTTCACCCACTCGCCCACCGGCGTCCTCGCCGTGAGTTTAATTCTCCACCAATCTGGTGTTTTCTTTCGTGTGATTTGTGACGATGCATGCTATTGGTGACGATGCGCTGGTTGGGTGTTGTCTTCAGGTTGCGTTCTCCGATGACTCGTCGGTGCCGGAGGCCGGCAGCGCGTTGATAGAGAACAGGGGCTCTGCGAGGCGGTGCTGCAGTCCATCATCGGCGAGCACGGGTCTCGCCGGCGGCGAAGCTGAGCCTGGCGACGAGGGTCTCGGAGCTCCTGAAGGACGCCACCCCAGGCGAAGTGCTTCGGGCGGAGCCCGTGTCAGTGTCAGTATGAACGGACCGTGAGACGCAAAGGGCATCTGTTGCTACAAGATTCTATTGTCAGTGTTTTTTTTAAGATGGCATAGTGATACACATGGATTTAAATTTAAAGAGTTATTTAATAAATTTGTTTTAAGAAATTACTATATTTATTTTAATTTTTAGAGTAGTCCATAATCCAAAAAAAACGAGCCACTGTGTTCTGATTTCTCCTGATCCTTCCTCGTGAATGCAAACTATGGGTTACTTGAATAAAAAACTATGACGGGGCCTCCTGGATTCTTTTCTAGGAAAAGATTACCTTTATTGTAGGGGTGGCAATTCCCCCGCGGGGAATATCCCTGTAGGGGGCGAGGCCGGAGGGTAATATCCCCCCGCGGGGGAAACGGGGTGGGGACGGGGGTCATCCTCGCCCCGCGGGGTTTCACGGGGACCCGATAAAAAATAAAAATAAAAATATTTAATAATATATTATTATTTTTAATATAAGAAATTGTATTCTTTTCTTGTATATTTAGACTAAAACTTAAATTTATATGTTAGAATATATATTTTGAAACTATATTTTTAAAAATAATATGCTTAAGTAATTATAAATTAATAAATAAAATCAAAAATTTATTTTTAAATAATAAATTTAATTTTTAATCCTCATGGGGACCCCGTGAAGTCGGGTCCCATGCGGGATCGGGACGGGCAATCTCCCCGCTAAGCTAAACGGGCGGGCGGGGCGGGTTCATGGGGCGGGCGGGGCATGGAGGCTTCCCCCGCCCCGCCCCGTTTACACCTCTACTGTATTGACTACTTAAAACTTATAATGTAGTTTGTCACTTACATATACGATCGCATGCACCATCTAGTTGAAGTGCTCTTTTCAGCTTTTTTTAATATTTAGTAATTTTGTTTTTTCTGATTCTTTTAAATTTTTTTAGGTTTTTTTTGTATTTTTTTCATGTATTCTTTTACATTGTCTGTGATGGACTAACAAATTTTTTCTATTTTTTATTTTTTTTAAATTTTATTATACTAGATAAGTTAACTCAGTTATGATAAATAATAAATCAGTTACAGTAAAAAATCAATCAAAAATTAAAAACTATCACTATTCCAAACACTCCTTTGAAAATCATGCCTCTAACTCACCTATTTTGCAAAACCTTCCCTCCCTTTCTCTCCCTCCCCTCTTCCCTCCCGGCTCCAGCCATTCTCCTTCCCTCGGCTCTCCCAGTTGCCTCCGCCGCTTCGAAGCCGCGTCGTCGCTGTTCTTCGCCCGCTGCTAGGCCATCCCCGCCTCTCAAAACTGCCCTCGCTGCGCGCGCGCGTCGCACCGTGCTCACCTGCGGCTTCACGGAGGCTCGACGCGGCGGCATGCCTTCGCTGTTGGCAAGGTGGTGGTGGGGCGGCGACCGGGGTGACGTAGCTTCGGGCAGCGGTGACACGGCTCGGAGGTGCACCGGAGCTAAGGAAGATGGTCGTCGAGCTAGGGGTGGCGGATCCGAAGACGACGGGCTCAGGACCAGTTGATTCAGCGGCGGCGGGCTTAGGCCCAGCTGATCCGGCCGCTGTGGGCTTGGGCGCGGCGGCCGGTGGCAGCGGCGACGCGTCTCCGGGAGGCAGCGCCGCCGTCGAGTCACTTTCCGACGCGCCGCGTCCATCTGGCCATCGACTGTATCGTCCACCGTGCTCTCCCATGCATCGGACGCCTATATAAACCCCCAGCATGTACAAGCGGCCGGGCTTGTCACAGCAACTGTGTTGCATTGAAAGTTTGCAACAACTCGTTCAATTTGATCTGTGAAGCACATACGTACTCATGGCCGCCGTGTCGGAGTTGGTGATCGAGGGCTTCACCTTCCCGCCGGTCGTTGCCCTCCAGCCGGGCTCCGGCGCCGCGCACTTCCTCGCCGGCGCAGGTGCCTTTGCACGCTCCTTTAACAGCTTTTAAAGCGAACGTATATATGGGACGTGTACATAGTGTGTACGTACGGTAGTAGCTTCAGCAGAGGCACCATGTTTTGACTATACGTACGTGTAGGGGTGCAAGGAATGGGGACCGGAGGCAACGCCGTCAAGACCGCGACCATCGGCGTCTACCTGGAGAAAGCGGCCGTGCAGGCGTCGGCGGAGAAGTGGGGTGGGAAGGCCGGCGACGAGCTCGCCGCCGATGCCGAGTTCTTCCGCGACGTCGTCACCGGTTAGAAGAACATGAACCTTTTCTCTTGCGTGCGTACGTACTTACGCTTACTGCGTAACCTGCATTGTTCGCGCGCGTACCGCGTAGACTTCGAGAAGTTCACCAAGGTCATGGTGCTCGTGCCGCTCACCGGCGAGTAGTACTGCGACAAGGTCGCCGAGAGCTGCGCCGCGTACTGCAAGGCCGCCGGCCTGTACACCGACGCTGAAGCCGCGGCCGTGGAGAAGTTCAAGTATGCCTTCAAGTCCCAGAGCTTCTCTCCCGGCTCGTCCATCCTATTCACCCACTTGCCCACTGGCGTCCTCACTGTAAGCATATACTACGTAGCAACCTAAAATTTTTCACTGATCACCAATGTAATGAGAACTATGTCACGTACGGCCCGGACGTGCTTGATGCGTGTCATTTTCAGATTGCCTTCTCCAAGGACGCGTCCGTCCCGGTGGCCGGCAGCGCGGCGAAAGACAACAAGGCGCTCTGCCAGGCGGTGCTGGAGTCCATGATCGGCGAGTCGCCGGAAGCGAAGCAGAGCCTTGCCGCAAGGGTCGCGGAGCTCATGAAGCCTGAAGGGAGCTTCCGGCGCCGGTGACAAGGTGGCGATGCCCATGTTAGTGTCCATGTGATCACTGATGATCAGATGGGAAGAGGCTTCAGAGGAGCTCTGGGAGTACGTGCTGCATGCAGGCTGTATTGCGTGTTCATGGTGGTGTACGTGTGTATCCTGTCGTGATTTCTGTTGTACGTGCGTGTGAATTATGGGAATAAGGAATAAACGTGCATCCTTCTACAACAATTCAGTTGCCAATCGAACTATACATACGTACGGATAGGGGAAAACCATGCATGAATACGAGTACTTCGTGCAGTGAACACAGTATGTTGGGTGTATGACCCGCCAACCAGGGACGGTAGTCACAGTAAGTACAATAATCCTTCAGTACTACAAATGTAACAATATCAAGTATTCCGCTTTAATTGTCCGGGATTTGAACATGTGATCTTTAGCCTGTAAGCCTTAAGATGACTACACTTAATGGCGAACATATAATTTTTATGATAGGTGTTCGGAATTAACAAGCTACTAGGTGCTCCTTCTGCAGCAACCCTAAACAAGAGGGAAACATGGCAAGCCAGTATTCGAATCCTATAAAGACTATGCATAGTAGGTTTTAAAGTCCTTTCATATTTGAAATGCACTCGGTTTCGGTAAGCTAACAAAAGGTTAAGAGCCTATGTGGAATGGAGGAATTTTGGTGGGTTCTCTAATCTGATTAAAAAAATCATTTATGCACGTTTTTGAAGAAAGAATTGGACTCTTAGAATGCCAATGGAAGGCTCACCAAGCGCTCAATCCAATTTATGTCGCGGTTAAACATCATGAGGCATAGCACAACTAGCAAATCGAAAAAATTGAGCTCTTAGAATTCTTATAAGATTGTTATAGTAATTAAGCTTGTTCTAAAAGAATATCGGAGAAAGACATAATGTAATTTTCTTTCTAGTCTTGTGCATAGCAGTAAGTCTTTCCTTCCACTTATCCAAACACTCAATTCTTGTATATTCCATGTTTTCTAATTGAGAGTTTTACACTTTGCACCCATATGCATTTGCTATACTTCCTTTTATATTCGTGGGTTTATCATTCTAGCATATTCCAAATAGGTCTCAACTGGGAAATTAAATTAGCAAGAGGGCATTGCAAAAGATAGGGCAGCTAAACAAAGTATTTTTTTGAGATATGGTCTGTAAGTTCATTATAGTACACATTAAAAACTCAATATTTGTATTATCTAAAATCACAATCGAGTATCTTTTTTCGTAATCTTTATCACAAACAGCTAAAATTCAAAAATTTCAACCAAAATCTATCAGCCATAGTCATATCAAACAGGCCACATGTGCGTTTGCTAAAAGGCAGTTCATGTTGTTTGAGAAATGTAGTCGATCTTAACCTAAATTAATTAGAGAGATACTGGGATCCAGATGCACAACCTGCCCTACTCGTTGCCGCCGCGGCACAGCGCTTGCCGGCCGTCGCCAGGGAGTGCCAGGCCTAGTCCGCCCTCGCCGCATTGCTGCGGCGTGCCGCCACGCCGTTAGTCACCCGCTGTCACCACGGCCCAAGGCCGCCGGCCTCCGCCACTTGCGCCCACTACACAGCACGCCCTTGGCACTCGCTTGACAGCTCGCCCCTTCAATTCCCTACGTCGGCACCGCCCGTGACTCGCCGTGGCTGACTCGGGTGAGAGATTGAGAGAGATGTGTGGTAGTGTTAGGGTTGGAGACCCGAGAGACATATGGGCTGGAGCTTGTCGGATTTTTGGGCCGCATCTTGAATTGATTGAGGAGAGGGTTGTGTTGGGATGGGCTGAAACAATTTGGGGGGTAGAAATACGAGTATGTAGCCTAACTATAGGTATACTCCTCAGTCCAAGTTTATATTTTCTTTTAGCTTATAAATCAAGAAGATAGTAAAAATAATTAGATAACTCTTAATTATTATTATTATCTCTAAACATTATATCCAATATATATGTATATAGAGAATGGGCATGCTCTTTTCAGTTTCTCAAAATAGTTTTTGGCTTTTGCTACAGTATCTAACTTTCAAACGGAGTATTTTTTTAAGATAGAGTCTGCAAGTTGATTACAGTACACGTTAAAAGCCCAACATATGTACCATCCAAAATCGCAAGCGAGTATATCTCTTTCCATAATCTCTTTCACAAACAGTTAAAATTCAAAAAATTTAGTGAAAAGTCATAAACCGCAGCAAAAAAGAACATGCCCAATAGTAAGTAAAGATGCATATTTATTAAAGATATAAAAGGAACATCGCACTAATTTATATTGGAACATGAAATATATGTCCTATATTTATAGACAAAATTATTAAAAAAATACGTCCTATAAATTTAAATGGAGAGAGTATATGCCTAATATACTTACAATATACAGGATATTTTGGGGAAAAAAGATGTACATCTATATACCCATGACCCAATGTGGGTACGGGCCTAACTACACTAGTCAACTGTCCCATCTAAAAAAAGTGTGTTCCGAAGATCCGAGTATCTGACAAATGTGGATCAAGTTTTCATATTAACGTTTTTTTTGTGGAGCTAAATACGTTATAGGTATATAGGCACAATCACAACATGTTGGAAAATGTGTTATCCACGAAACTAGTAGAATTCCCGGCTAACTATTATAATATCCTTAAAAATAGTGTTGTATTTATTATTTATCTTCAATATTTATATATGACTGAATACAATTGTGTTTCTTATACTACCATAATAGCTCGCATATACATTTGATTAATCTGGATTATTATAATCTAACCTACCTCAATTGACGGTTAGATTTTTTTCTTTTTTTTCTGATTAACACAGTAATTTTTAATCTTTTTGAGAGCGAACATAATAATTTCTTTTTCTCTATCTTAATAATATAATAGACAGAGAATCCATTGAGAAGGCCGGCCAAAAGTAAATCTCGAGTTGTGTCTTGTTTGCTAGGGTGTCTTGCGGCCAACTGTATTTGTAGGCTACCTGTCTTGCAAGCTATTCTGGTCGGATTATAAAAAGCATGTATACGAATTCATATTCTTGTTAGATTGGGTTGTGTGTTTGTAGTCTAGCTGTCTACATGCATTGTCACCAAATGATGATTTATTCTATTTTTCCTGTGCTCCATGACCAAAATGGAGACCAGTTTGTATACATGAAAGAAGGTATTCTTGTTGGACTCCTGAGGGAAAATGGAGAATTTTCCAATTTGATGAAAAAAGAAAGAGAGAAGGGTTTCACCTGTTAGTGAGACACTAGAAGAGATAAGGCTGAAACCATCTCTGGCTTGCACTGTGAGGGAGGCGTTCGGTTGTCTGGTTCTTTTGGCGAATGGGTCTTGCGGGAGCGGTGGAAGCGACGAAGGCGCCACTAGCTCGGGCGCTTCGACGCCGGCCGTGGCAGCAGCCCGCCGACCTCCTTCCCGCTTCCCTGTAAATCTTGGCCTTCATCTCCTCTCTAGGTACCCGAAAAACAGTGAGTCTCTCCTTCCACCTTGAACCTTTTCCTCTCTCTCAGCTATCCCTTGATCTAAGTTTGTGGCGTCGATCCGTCGGGCTCTTCACTGGCGCCGGTGGCCGTGGATCCCGAATCGCCTTCCCGTTGATTTCCCCTTGCAGTCTCTGTGTGCCTTCTCATCTGAGATCTGGCTGTGAGGAGATTTGGGGAATTTTCCTAAAGAAGGCCGGTTCGGGTTGGATCTGTGCATAGCTGAGAAGAAAAATCGAGGCTTGATCTTTGGGTGTTCTTAGGTGCTCTTGACCGGAGCGCCTGACGGTTTTGTGTAGCATCTACTCCGACCTTGGGCTTCCTTCTTCGTTGACCCAAGGATTGAAGCGTGGCATTGTATCTTTGGCTGCCATCATCTCCTTGCGCGACATAGGAGGCACTTGGTTTTCTAAGACAATGCTGTGTGAGTGCCTTGCCTTGTTTGATTTCATCTCAATGATTTCGATTATCACCACCGTTGTGACTATACATGCTGTTGGTTTTTTTTTTTGTAATTTCGTGATCTACTTCATATATCTGTGAGTTATCACTAGTTTGAAAATCGCAAAGACAATTCTGTGGGCTTTATTGCTTGGTGATGAGATGACATAAAATTGAAGTTATATATGATTTTGAGTATAGATTTGATCTTGAGCTGTAGGCTGGATTTGACATAAACTGTAAGTGATCACCTAGCTATGCTATGTTGAAGTTATCAATATTGTTCCTATCCAGTGAATGTTAGATTGATTGTTGTGATCTTGTTAACATGTCAAATATGGTCATACATGTTATGTTTATGTTGCTGTCAGCAACCAATTGGAATGGCTTAATTTGTTTACATGTACCTGCTGATTTTAGACTTTTACATGATATATCTGTTGAGTATATATTTCTATTTCAATGACTTAAAGAGTTTATATAATTATATGTTGATTAAGTTATTTATATGCTTTTTATATGATACTTACGTCTTTATTAAATATACTGAAATTAAATCTAAATATTTACTTATACCACATTACTTACAACCATTCTTGCATACCCTTGAGTTTTATCCCTTTAGAACTCTAGCTGTACACGATGATTCCATATGTAAAAAAGAACATCATCAGGATTTCCTCTAGTTTGAATACTTACCAAATAATGGCATCCAATTGTTGTTAGTAATCAGGCCTCTCTGATTACTAACTATCCCCTTCAGAAAAAAGAGGGATCATTTTCGTATAAAAATGGGCCTGTAAATAATTCCAAGTCCGATGAACTAGTGTTGATTGTTTGGCTGGATTGCTTCAGATCGTTTCATGTCAGTGGCACCTGTCAACTGAGCCGTTGGCGTACGATTAGAATGAAGTGAGTGACCACCAAGCTCCTGTTGGGGACAGGCAGGTCGTCAGGCGCATTGGGCTCGGGCTCGCACTCGCATTATTTCCCCGTACGGCCAGTGCCACCCGTGTACAAACGACGAGCCTCGTCACGCGCATGCGCTCTCCTCACGCACCGTTGCTCAGGGGCCCTACCCCTACTGCTGTCTACTGACACACGCAACGGCTCGATCGTTAGGCCTGGCGAGCAGCGAGTGGCTCGATCGCCGCCTGGTTTGACTTGCCGGCGTGTAGCCGTTGCTCGATCGTCTGCGAGCGCGCCGTGCCGCGTCTCGAAATTATCACGCGACTTTGAACAAAGTCAGGGGGAATACGATCAACCGCTGGAAGGAGCCCGAGAAAGTGATCTCGACCACCGGCTCGGCATCTCGCGCGCCGCGGCGGAGTCTGTGATGCCGACTCGCCAACTGTTGCAGCGGTTTGAGGGGAGGGGTTTGGAAGGAGAATCTGATTCTGCCTGTCGTTCGATCGCAAGAGATCGACAGCGGCTGGCAAATCTGCTTTAATTCTTGACGCCTTTGTTTTTTTGTTTCTTTCAACAACATTCCCCGGCCCTGAACATAGTGGCTAATTTCCAGTTTATTTCGACGTGAACATGGTATACGTAGCAGTAAGTATGCCGAGTCAGATGGGATGAATGACTTCTTAAAATCTTCCTCCTGTTATTAGCAGCTCAATACAGCGGAAAACAAGACTATCAAAGTCAGGAGCCAAAGATCACAAGGCACCCGAACAACACAGTCTTATCGGTCTGACTGTCGGCCAAAGGGTGGTTAGACCACTCAGGCGGTTTAACCGTAGGTGTCACATGCGTCGAATCGATCAGGGCGGTCGGACCGCTTAGGCCATGGTGGTCTAACCACTCGCCGAACAGCTGTAGAAAATAGCATGGCACATGAGATGGAGGGAGTTGGGAGAGGACAAATACCTTTGGATGGCTTGCGGCGGCGGCGTCCTTCTGGATGGTGGTAGCGGCCTCCTTATCTGGGATGACGGCGACCAGACAGCCTCTGGGAGGCCGGCTGTGTCAGGAATGGGGAGGTGTAGGGAGACAACAACCGGACAAGAGGGGCCACACAGGCAGGGAGCCTCGGGCGACATCATGCTCTGGCTTGGGGAGAGGACAAATATCCTTATCGGCTTGGGGCGGCGGCGTCCAAATCTGGGAGGGCGGTGGCACCCAGATCTGGGAGGGCGATGACGCCGGGAAGGGGGCGACCGGAGAAGAGGGGCCAACGGGGAGGGAGCCTCGGGCGGCGGCATGCTCCGGCTTGGACCGGTGACAGGGGCTGCCGCTCGACCTGTCTACTGAACGGGTACGGGAAGGAGACGCTGACCGAATAGATTAGTTTTTACAGAAACCATCAAATGGGATGGTAGGGTTGGTCCGGGAGCATTTTCACCATTTTCAAAATTCCTGGCAGCCCTGCGGCATGGATGCTCACGACGCTATAACAACAGTGGCAAATCATAGAATAGTTTTGCAATTCGATGGTATATAATAGAGAGAGTGTTATTCAGTGGTATTTTGTAAAAGCGAACGTTATTCCGTGGCATATAATCAATTATCTCTTTCTTGATATGATATTCATGGAGGCTATATGATGCAGAAGGACCTTTCGTCCAAACTTTATTTGTTCTTTTGGACATATGAACATCCCTTTGGATTATTCAGAGTTGTATTATTTTAGCAACCTTTGCTCTTGTACCACTTCCTTTGTCGGGAAAAAGAAATGGAATCCTCCTACACTTTTAAAAGCTAATCATGAAAGAACATCTGGAAGACCAGAGGAAGCCTAGCTAGAAGTTAAAGCAAAGACGTAACTGAAAAATAACTAGTAAGGTTTGATGAAACAATTGATCTGAACCTGTTTGACAATTCAGTATTATCATTTGGATGGGAATTATACATGCAAGAAGTCTATTAGGCCCATTATTGTATCAATAATTCACTATTGCTTGTTACATCAATCTCAACCATTATATTAATTTCTTGATAGGGCTTTCTATGGTGAAAATACAGAGGGCTGGTGCAGAGAGAAGTATGAATCAAGTAAGTGCACCATACGGCAACGTGGCTGAAAGCCTGAAACACGTCAGGACTTTCTCGGTAACCTGGCAGCTAAGATAAAGTTAAAAATGTGTCGTTTAACTCAACTTACGTCGCAGCTCTCTTTCTGGATAAAAGAAATGCATCATCAATGTACAGAAGAACAAAAAAAAGTTCCTTCTTCCCAAAATTTATAAGATCGTTGCAGATTTCCTCTAAACTCCTTTTTTGTTATATAGCCACTATAACTTTCTTTTAGAAGAAAAAAAACGTCGAAGCATTTTTTAGCAGAGGCTTACTACCATGTAAAGCAATGAGGTGCTCTCCTATATAAGTATTCCCTTACTCCATTGTCACTAGTAGAGCTCAACTAGTCACTAGCACACACAAACACCATGGCTCCTTTGCTCTTCAAGGACGTGAAAAGCCTTTCGTGCTCATCTCCGGCGTCCACCGCGATATGCCCGAGCCTAGAGCGGCAGCCGATGGTCCGGTCACACAAGGTCATTGCTAGTCCTCTCTTCCAGGTCCCCACCGAGCCCAGAACACACCGGCAAGACTGCAAGAAAGTGCAGCACAAGGCTGTTGCGAATGGTGCGCTCGTTAGCCCCGCTGGCTCGTCCAGGTACCTGCTGAGCGGCCGTGCCGCCGCCGGCGTCGAGGAGATCCAGGAGGTGGACGGCGCACCAGCCGTTGATGTCAAGAGGGAGGAGCCGGCTGATGACGTGAAGGACGCACAGACGCAAGAGCAGGTGAGGAAAACTGTGCACTTACTTGTGAATCAGTACTGATTAGTATGTTTTCCTTGTATTTTGAAGCTTTGCTTCCACTCTTCTTGATAAGAAAGAAAGTTGGCAAAAAAGAGAGAAAGAATAGAGATGGTGTAATCATCAGTAATCATATCCTTGTGAGCCTTGGAGGGTTTTATACAGTGATTTTCCACTTTATATCTGGAACTTTCAGCTAAAGATACGCGAATACCATGATGACGATCAAATGTATTTTTTTCGGAAAGGATCGATTTATGGCTTTATGCTACCTTCCGGATTGCACAGAGATAGTATGTATATAAAAATAGCTGGATGGTTGCAACCTTTTTTATCCTAATATCCGAGACTCAGAGCATGACAACTTAAGCTTTTACAGCCGGCCCTGCTTTTAGTACTGCATATTTGTCTCGTTTTGTTAAAACTTTGCAAAAGCCAACAACATATATGCTTGCTTTTGAACTAAGCTCCGGTATTGCGTATCGTTTCAGGTAGTCGTACTGAAGGTCTCCCTGCATTGCAAAGCATGCGAAGGCAAAGTGAAGAGGCACCTCTCCAAGATGGCAGGTGAGTGAGCGTCGCACAAACAGCATATAGACATCTATATTCAAGATCTGAAACTTTTGTTCAGGGTTCAGGAGAAGATAGCCTCTGTGACATGCTTATAATCAAATGACTGCATGCACTCTTAAATACGAACAGGTGTGACATCGTTCAGCATAGACTTCGCAGCGAAGAAGGTGACGGTGGTCGGCAACGTGACGCCGCTGGGTGTCCTCAACAGCGTGTCCAAGGTGAAGAACGCCCAGCTCTGGGCGTCGCAGCCGGCCATCGCTGCCTGAACTGAAAACCAACCAAAGCTTCAGCTAAGCCATCTTAGGATTCGCTCCTTATGGCTGGCAGGTAGCGCGAGCTGGAGCAGTGAGCACGTACGCATGTGGGTCACTGACGGCCAGTCCAGCACGCTGGACCAGCTAGCCGCTACTGTGATTGTTGTGGTGGTGGGTGGTGTCTCCTAGACCAGCATGCATGCATGTCCTGACTCCTCAAGGGGCAGAGGCAGATGCAGATGCAGCTTTGGCTATTTCTTCCTGTGATGATCGTCTTGTGATCTTTTGTTTGTTGTGGTTGGCACCATGCGAGGTACAAGCCGTCACTGTGCTTCTTTTCCTAGTCTGGGGGTGTGACTCTGTTCTTTTCATCTTACTGTAATGTAAGCATCGCATGTGCTGCATTATTGTTCTGTATACTTGTGTTCTTGTTGTTATGGGTAGGTGCATATATCCGTGCATGACATGAAGCGGATATATGTGAAGAAACAGCATGGGGGAACTAATTAGTTTGGTTCTAACCTGCATTGGTCAATAAAAATGTAGCAAAACTCTGCTTTTTTTTTAAACAATTAATAGCAAAACTCTGGACTCAGATGAGCCAACACGAACCTTGCAGTTTTTATACTGCAGAAATGTGAGCCAATGGTAACCAATATGTACATGGAAACTGCTACACTCTGATACTCCTTATACACAGCAGTCTTTAGATCGGATCAGAATCTGTGATATACGGTATAAGCATATAAGGTATCAAGAATGAAGAAGATGAATCTCGTAGAGATAATCAAAATAACTGTTTTGAAGTAAACACGATGAGAGAGAAAATATTTATCTTATCAGAGAGATATAGACTAATTGTACTGACAGCCTTGCGCTCAATCACCTTTTAGTCTTCATCGTACGTCTTTTCCAGTTTGCCCCTTCAAGAGCACTGATTAGCTTCTACTTGACAAGGACATCATTCACCACGCATTGACACACTATGAAATTTTCTCTGTTGTCAAATTCTTTACTTGATTTTATATCGTCGATATCGATCTTAATTTTACCAATCTTATCACAAATTAGATTAATCTGATATTACCTCTGATACCACTTGTTACACTTTAATGCTCTTTCTTATACATGTAACTCTATATTAGATTAGAGTTTACGAGATACGATACGAATAGCAACATAGTGTTAATCCTTTTACGTATCTCTATTTTTAGATAAGTAGCTCCTTTATTCTCTTGGATTCCTCGTGGTCAAGGCTTTGTGTATTCTACCTAACCCTTCTTCGTAACAGAGTAGGAATTTTACTTAAAAAAAAAGAGTAGGAATCTACTCAACGGAACTGATGTGATGGCGAAGAACATAAACATGCAAGAAAGGCCATAAAACACCAAAGCTACAGTCGCGTGACACTGTGATCCAGACAGTACAAAAGTACAAACAGTAGTGACAGATCAAACCACTTGATCAACAGCACGCGGACTGTCTCGCGTCGTGCTCGTGCAGGGCCAAGGCGAGCCTCGCATTCTGCGCGAATATTCGACATCCATGGGCTTAGCTCAAACCGAGAGCAAATTTCTCAAGCCTCCGGTTTAACCTCGCTTATTTTGATTTAATTTTTTAGTTTTTAAATATTTTTATTATTTATAAATTTTCTTTTTTCAAGTTTTTAACTTTTTAAAGCTTTTTTAATCATTTTTTGGTATTTATTTTGTATTATATGTGATAGGCTAATCTGCTTGTTCTATTTTTATTTTTAAAATTTAATTATATCAAATAAGCTACTATCAACTACAATATAAAATAAATCAGTTATAGTAAAAATTCAACCATAAACCATATTTATTAAATCCAAATGAGCGCACCAATAGAACCTGACTTGAGTGGATTTCCACTACAGAACCCTTGTCCTCCTCATGGCCAAATGTCCGGTCATCAACCCACCTGTCTACACCGGCTCAGTCTCCTCTGGCTGCTCTGTGTACTTTGTGAATCGATCATATAAGGTAGTGTTTATTTAGGTTTATAAGTTTAAGATTCTGATTTTTTATATTGTAACGGTTGAATATACATTATAGTTAGTTTTTTCAGCGTAATTAAATTTTTAAAAATAAAAAATTATATTATCACAGATAATGCAAAAAAATCAGGGGGGAAAAGGGTAAAAAACTCTAAAAACCAAAAAAACTAAAAAATAAAATTAAGAAGTTAGAAGGTAGATATTAAAAGTTGGAAGCAGAAGCTAGCAGAGATTAAGTACATGGAGAGAAAGCGGTGACAAAATGAAATTATAAGGTTCTCAAAATTAGCTTAAAAAAAGAATGACACATTTGGATGGTATTTATGACAAATTAGGTGATCTTGATGACGGTATCGAACAATATTGCTGCGTTAGAGAAAAACATAAGCATATTGCTTGATATGCGATTAAATTCTTAAAATCGAAAATGAAAAGCAGCACGAACAAGATCAATACAAGCGATCTAGTTAGGTCTCGAACCGTAGATGCGCGGGAGCAGTTCAACAGCAGAGAAGGAAGAGATGGCGGAAGCAGCGGGCGGCGCCGGCTGCCAGTGGCGATTGCGATTTGGCGAAGTCGCCGACTCGATCGCCGAAATTTGCCAAGGGCTAGCCGACGCAGCGCTTTTATGTGGCCCTGCTGCTGGGCCGTATTTGGGCTGGACTCGTGATCCGAAAAAAGGGACCGGCTTGGAAGCATCCATTGTTGGCCATCTCAAAGTGAGAACAGATTTCTCAAGCCCATTTTCAGCCCAACTTGAGCGTATAAGCCTGCTAATCTCAAGGCCTGGACAAACCCAAGCCCATTAGTACCCGCCAGTTTTGCATGCCTGCAATGTTATGTAGTACAATTTCTTCCATGATTTGTGTGATCAGTTCACAATTGTGTGAACTTCTCATGCGGTGGTAGTTGGCAATTAACTGTGCCCAGCAGTGGAAAATGGAGACATAGCAGCCCTTATGTAGAATAGAAAGTATATGTATAAGGTTAATCCTAAGAATGTCCAACATTGTAACAGTAGACAAAAATTAACAAGTCTAAACCAACCCAAGTTCCCCTTTCCACAGGGGTTGCAGCATCACCTTAGCTATACTTCACCTACTGAAGGCAAAACAAGAAAAAAAAACCATGAAATCAATCATCATCTTTCTTTGGCTTGCGGTATGATTCTTCAATATGCTTTGCCACAAAGACATACGTATTGAATAGCTTCTTGACATTCGGGACGTTGTAGTTTTGAGCTACATAGACACCACAGCCCATTCCCACCATGAACGTGAAGCTGCTCCTGATTAGCCCCATAGTATCAGAACCTGAAGACAGCATCAAGGAAACGGGTCAGTAAATCCAAACAGAAGATAGATGGAAAAAATCACCTGATCTTACAGATAACTATAATTTATAAGGGTCATGAACTGTTTGAACTCGTTTAAGTAGTGGTTGTCACTCATGCTACATAAATCTTTCATATTGCTATTCGAACATGAGTAAGTATTGTTGCATTGACGGTTTTATCCCAACCAAGGACACAAGAAAAGAATGAGAAATAACGTCACAATATATGTTAGCCTGCCAACTAGCTATTGAACCAAATAGTGCATAGATCACCAATAGTTAGTAATATTTGCAAACCAACTGGGAAGAGTGGCTTGTCCAAATAAAACTAAAGTCTAGAAGTAATTCAGGATTAGCAGAAAGGACATAAAACTAAATGAAGAACTCCATTTGAGTATATGCTAACGTTGCAGCACAAGCTTTCGTTTACTTGTACTTGAAAATTCAAATACAAGCATATTAGCATACATCATATAACCCTCAGGACACATTCCTCATAAAGGATGGAATCATCGAATACTATCCAGTTCCCTTTTACCAAAGTAATGAAAGATGGAATCTTCAACTAAAGGCTCATCCATTGCAATTTCTTTTTAGGAAATAAATCGACCCAATTACAAAGTGAGAATATGTAAAAGCTCTGTTTGCAATCAAAAGTTTCCAGCAGAGCTCAGGCAACTCTACACATGGGACGTATACTAAGACTGTGAGTTAAACAGTAGTGAGCTCTGAGCTGTGCATATGGGTGAGTTCTTTTGGACTGTGGCTCATAACTGAAAATTTTGAATTCTAGACTATTTGTGAGAGGTAGTATACAGAGAAAAATAGTCGCATGTGATTTTGACCGATACAACTGAACTCGGTATAGTTTGTACTACAATCTACCTGCAAATCTCGTCTTAAAAACTACACCGTTTAAAAGTTAGGTACTGTACCATAAGCCAAAAGTCATAAGCCATAAGTACTAAAGAGCCTAGCCTATACCTTGTTTCAGGACTCAAAACAACATTATGATTTATGACATTCTGCCGCTGACTGTGAGAGTAAAAACTCTTTTCCAGGTTCAAAGCTTCACAACACAGCAAGAGCACCCAAGACTCAAATTGACTGACGTTTTCCCATGCTAGTTAACATACGGACTTCTAAATTTTCAACACAAGATGTCATACTTATAACATGCACTACATTAGATAATTCCATTAGCTATTGTAGAACATCCTTGATAAACCACTCCTGAGATAACAAAAGACATATGTATGTACTGAGGGCAATGCAAAATACAGAGCATCAACAGACATCTCTAATTCAACCATCAAGCAGTATAACCCACCTTTGCTTGCTAAATGCTACTGGTAAGTACTAAATAATTAGTGCAGAAACACCTTGTAGGTACTATAATTTTCCAAGTTTACTGGCTACAATTTCCAAGGAATACATCTAAGAGGCAAGAATCTCACTTCTTTAAGAATAACCAAATACGTGCGATCCAGCTAGGTGTGAGAACTTAAGACCCTAGCACTCACTAGTAGGTATCATCGAGCGATCGTGAGTACTCGAAGCACCGATTGTTCCATGCCACGGGATCGCACTAACCAAGATGTTGGCGGTATGCCTAGTTGCGTTACGCGGCGATCTAGATGGGCTCGGCCCTCCGAGAGCAGGCTGACGATGAAGAGGTCAAGAGGACGAGGAGGAGACGCGCTTACCAGGAGGTGGGGGCGGAGGGCGACGAGGAGGGAAGGAGCACAAGACTAGAAGCAGCACGCGCGGGCGGCGGTTGTTGGTTTCGAGGGCGGCGGCGTGGGGTGCGCGCGCCGCCAGCGGAGGGGAGGGAGGGGATTAGTAAGCCGGAGCCCTTGCGCTGCCGCGCGATGCGTGTGTTCGACTCGATTTGGCTGATGGTCAGGTCGGGCTCGCGTGCGTCAGTGCGTGCCTGCGGCTAGCGGGCAAGTCGGGCACATTTTTAGTCGTGATTGTTTTGAAGACAGAGATCCCTTCGATCACATGTTTAGCAGAATCCGTTGTAGTCTACCTGGTTAGGATACTCGGCTCTCACCCTCGAGTCCCGGCAAACGGAAACAATATTTTTTTTTGCTCTTTTTCTCACATTTTGGTTTTTCTGGATAATGTTATTCGTTGATATTCATAGTAGAATGGACTAAAACATCACTTCGTCAGTGGTTGCCTCCATCACTCACCAGTAAGAAACCATCTTTCTCAAAAATCCACCGTATACTTTTTGGCCTTTCAGTGACTTTTGGCTTCTCTCAGCAATCACTATTTATTAGACTAATAAGCTATAGCTAAAAACCATAAACCATAGTACAAAAAAACAGGCTCAGAGACAACCAAGCAGTAGGCTTACAGGATCAGAAAACTTGGCACATGCAATCCAAAAGGTTGTATCATCAGTATACAGTTCTGAGTTTCCAGGTTTTTCCCAGGTTAGCTCCAGGAGGGGCGATAATTTTATGTAAGAAACGAGTGAGCAAACAGTCGACAACCATCAAAGGCTTTCCCTACTTTGGATTCAGTAAGATACGGTTTCAGCTAGCCGTGCTTCGAAAGGATGCTCTCCGCGACGCTGCGAGCTATCGGATGATAAAACTCGTGGGCCTCTGAGAAGATCCTCTGGGCCAGCATCTTCTCCTCGCCGGAGCACCGGGCGAGCGAGCTGTAGAGCGGGCGGAGGTACTTCATCCTCCCCACTTGCTTCAAGCATTTCTCAACCTCGTTGAAGTAGCACCTGCAGCCGGTGGGGATTGCTAGCTGGAGAAACGCGACTTTGACCTCGTAGTCACGGCTTTCTGATAGCTTGTACCGTTCATCAAGAGCAGTAACCTGCACACGGACAACAAATGGCGACGGGAGAAGTTAATTTGAAGTCATAAGTTTTGTCAATATGTGTTCGAATTTCGAAAGCCAAGCGGTCCACAGAATGCTATGTAATGACAAAAATGCAAACTTTCACTTGCAGTGATTGAAAACCACAAATGAGGTTTCCTTACTTTCTAGTCTTATTAGTGAATGGTCAAGTGCTCAACGCATTCACATATTCTATTATTCTATACGGTAATAGTCTTCTATGAAGTCCCCTCAGCATAAATGATGTTTGAGCTAGCGACAGATTGACAATGTCAACAAACCCATCCAATTCATATCAAATCCAACTACCAAGCAGATTCTGGTTCTAACGTCATTCCTGAGTGAACCAAACATACTTATGGATATATGCTTCTGCCACTCTAATTCTGATTCTAGCCCCACTTCCCTTGGTAAACCAAAGACTATAGGTTGATTTGCTCTGGACAACCTTTCTCAACAGGCGTGAATATTCTATTTATTTGGCATTTAGTGGGAGTGCATAATTTGACAACAGATAGGTTATCCTAGGTCTCAAGGGTTGGTACAACCTATTCTAACTGATCATGTAACATATTATGAACATTTTGATGTGATAAAATTCTTCAATGTTGACCTAAAATGCATTCACTGTATACTGACTGATCAGCTAACCATGGGTGATATGTCGGAACATGTTTCGCTTAAATTCTATTGGAATCTGATTCATTCCTATAATCCTATGTAAGTTAACTGATGGTGTAAACACAATGATTACAACTGTTTGAATAGCGCTTGTATTCATCATGAGGTCAATATATATACATGTACAGGTATAGCATATATACAAGAAACTCCTCATACAACAGGGTAAATACACAGCTATATAATACATATCTATCAACAACAGCATATAATGGGAGCAGAAATTTCATGCATTTGAACTGAGCGAAACATGCAAATAGGCCATGCAACATTCTGCAATGCTTAAAATATGGTGATAGGGCCGAAATAGCAAATGTGTAACCCTTCATATTATAAAGTCACTAGATGCTGCACTAAACCATCACAAGCAGAAGAGCAAATTCCATGTATAACATCAAATGCGCTTTTCATGACGGGAGAACCAAAACTATTTTAGAATGGAGGTAGTAACAAAAGAGAGAGTAATAGAGTATTGACAAGAATTGAGACCTGTGAGGCTTCAACATCTGTGGGTAAATTTTCCAAGTAAAGCTCCCATTCTTGTCCATTCCAGTCTGCCACCTCCTCTTCACTTGGAAGTTTTCCAGACTTAAACTCTGCAGCTAAGGAGCAAATCTTTTTATAAATAGCTGAATCTGGTTCCATGGCATCCGGAGGGATACCAGTCCCCTCAACCCACAGGTTAAAGTCAATTTGGTTTTCTATCCCAGGTACATTGGCCTTCAGGAATTCAAGAAATGTCTCTGTATCTATCGATTGGAACTTGAAGGTGGCAATATACTTCTTCAGGAACTCATCAAATGCAGGCCGGCCAATCTAACACAACCAACAAAAAGAGCACAGTACACAATTCACAATCAGTCAGAAAAATCACACTGGTTTCAATCAAAGAATGTTGCAAAACAGAGTAAACCAAATAATTCTAAAGTTACATTACACCCACCTGGCGCTCAATGCGCCAAAGAAACTGGAAGCCCTTCTCATAGGGTACTTCTGAGTACACATCATCAGGGTCAAACCCCGCCATCTTTGGCTTCAGCTTGGTAAACTCCATGTTATCCTTAAACCTCTCCATCATTCTGTTCAACCCCCTCCATCCAATGCCCATGTTTAAGGCTGCCCGCTCCTCACCTTGAACCACCTCAACAATCCTCCTCTCAGCATATGTTGTGAAGCCCTGTACACAGAAACAATAATATGATTTTACAGCAAAAGAGTTTCAGTTGAATATGTGGGCCTCATTTGAAACAGTTAGGACCAAAAAAGATGTCAATCTATTATATAATGAGTTTTAGTTTAATACAATAGCAACTCAGTTAATCCGATGTTCCAACAGAAATTATATTGCTTAAGGCTTTCGCCCTTAATTCTACTAGGATCTGCACATATATTCTCAAAAGTGCAAAGTGTAGCCCTACACGTTTTTTAGAAAAAGACATTATATCACGTGTTAAAATTACTATTCATGCATGTGAACAGTACCCCCATACTATAGCGTCCGAGTATGGCGGTATTTGATTGGTTAGGATTGAGATAAGATTAGTTCTTTGGCATCATATCTATTAGTTAGAAAAGATATTATTTAAATTGATCTTATCCATAATTATTAGAAGAGCCCTCCATATAAAGAGACATATTATAATAATTATTCTCAAGCAACAAAGCAAAAAAAATATAAATTAGTCTAGTCTCTCCTCCCAAGGATCTAACTCTCATATATAGTCAACCCCTCATCCTACCAAGCCAACGCCACCCGGCCTTGCTCCCGACGGTGTTTATCCCATAATGATCTAATGATCATCACATTTGGTATCAGAACAGTCGATCCCTTCCCATGACTTCTGCTATCATGACTCCTATTGTCGAGTCGTTAGCCACGATAAAGGCTAACGCCAACAAGATGGCCACTAGCACCAATGATATCAACAAGATGATGGCGGCCATCTTCCTCAACATGTATGTCACCTTGGAGAAGATCATGAATCAGAAGAAGAAGCGACAAGAGGCGGCCGTGGCGCTATACCCAACAGCCGCCACGGCGCCACCAGAACATGCCGTGGCAACCGCGGTTATGCCGACTCCTACCGCAACCCTACCACATCCTGTCGCGGCAACCGTATTGCTACTGAAGCCTGCTGTAGCAACCATGTTGCTGTCGTGACCTGCTGGGGTACCACCAACGCCCGCCGCGACTCTGCCATGCCCTGCCGTGGTGCTGCAGAAGGCCGCCATGGCCCTGTCGAAGCCTACCCCAACAACCGCATCGTAGAAGCCTACCACAACGCTGCCGCAGTTGACACCACGCCTACCGTGGCGATCACAGATGCCATCAATGCTGCAACCATGGCCGTCACCACAACTCGAGGATGAGCTGTCGCCGAATGGGGGAGAAGTCACGTGCTGGAATTATTATTCACATGCACTGTTCATGCCCATGAATAGTACCATCCGTACTGTAGCGTCCGAGTATGGTGGTATTTGATTGGTTAGAATTGAGATAAAATTAGTTTCCTTTAGATAAGATTAATTGTTTGACATTATATCTATTAGTTAGGAAAGATATTATTTAGTTTGATCTTATCCATAATTGTTAGGAGAGCCCTCTACTTAAGGAGAATTGTTAGGAGAGCCCTCTACATAAGGAGGCATATTGCAATCATTATTCTCAAGCAATGAAGCAAAGAAGAATTAATCTAGTCTCTCCTCCCAAAGGTTCTTCTCCCTCATTTATACTCAACTCCTCATCCCACCAAACTGACACCGCTCGGCCTTCCTCCTTGCGGTGTTTACCCCATAATGATATAAGGATTATCACACTTGGTATCAGCGCAATCGATCCTTTCTCACGACTTCTGCTACCATGACTCCTATTGCCAAGTCATTGGCCACGATAAAGGCTAACGCCAACAAGATGGCCACTAGGACCAACGACATCGACATGAAGATGGCGGCCATCTTCCTCAACATGCATGTCACCTTGGAGAAGATCGTGAATCAGAAGACATAGGAGGCGGCAGCGGCGCTATGCCCAACAGCCACCATAGCGCTGCCAAAACGTAACGTGGCAGTCGCGGTTCTACCGACTCCTGCCATAACCCTGCCACGGCAGTCGTGTTGCTATTGAAGCCTGCTGCAGCAACCATGTCGCTACCGCAACCTGTTGGGGTACCACCGACGCCTGCCACAACCCTGCCTTGTCCTATCACAGTATTGCCAAAGGCCGCCATGGCCCTGCCGAAGCCTACCCCAGCAATCGCGTCGTGGAAGCCTATCACAAGACTGTCGTGGTTGACACAGCGCATGGCGTGGCGATCGAAGATGCCATCAATGTTGCTGCACTTGTACGTGGAGGCCACAGTCTTCAAAGTTACCAGTAAATATCGTAGTCTCTTGTCAACTTAGGATCTCCTAGGGCTGCAACCATGGTCGCCACCACAGCTCGAGGACGAGCTATCGCCGAAGAGGGAAGAAGTTGTCATGTGCTAGAAGTACTATTCACACACACTGTTCATGTGCGTGAATAATACCCTCCGTATTGTAGCATCCGAGTATGGCAATATCTAATTGGCTAGGATTGAGATAAGATTAATTTCCTTTAGATAAGATTAGTTGTTTGGCTTCATATCTATTAGTTAGGAAAGACATTATTTAGATTGACCTTATCCATAATTGTCAGGAGAGCGCTCTATATAAGGAGGCCTATTGTAATCATTATTCGCAAGCAATGAAGCAAAGAAGATGAATTAATATAGTCTCTCGTCCCAAGGTTCTCCCTCATCTATAGTCAGCCCCTCATCCTACCAAGCCGACATCATCCGGCCTTCCTCCTGACGGTGTTTATCCCGTAATGATCTAAGGATCATCACATTTGGTATCAGAGTCACTCACCATGGCTTCTGCTGCTAAGTTGATGGCCTTGATGAAGGCCGACAGTGAGAACATGATAGCCACCACCGGCAAGATGATGGCCACCACCAAGAAAATGATGGCCACCACAGACAAAATGATGGCCACCATCAAGAAGATGAAGGCTATCTTAGAGAAGATGAAGGCGAAAGAGACAAATTGTAACACGAGGATGGTTGCGCCGCTGTCATCACCTCTGGTGCCCATGCTGCCCCCTGGTTAAGTGGCTTGCTCCATGTCATCGGCCAATGCCATGCGATTGGAGATGCGCTGCATGGCGGGTGTTATGTGGGGGATTCACAACGCTGTCATGTCTCTCCCATCCTCGTCACTTCTTATGGTAGGAAGCACGCCACCGTTGTCCCACACCAATGGCCCTCACTATCGGCAACTTCCTCAACATAAGGCAGCACTAAGGCCCTCACGCCTTCGCCGTCAACTATTTAAGAAGTAGATAACTTGGTAGGGACCATGGTTGTCACGGCGACCTCGGCAACCACGGCGCCTAAGGAGCGCCTGGACGCCTAGTCGTCCAGGCGGGCGCCTAGTCGTCCAGGCGGGCGCCTAGTCATCCAGGCGGGCGCCTAGTCGTCCTCTAGGCGTTGCTAGGCGAGCTAAAGCGGTTCACTTGAGAAGAGTCTAAACAGAAGAAATGCATATAGAGAATGACTATATTGCAATTTCAAAACTTTGAGAGGGCTCACTCGCAAAAAGCCAAAATCACTCCTAATAGCCGTCGGCTGCTCGAGAGCTCGACAGTGTCGACACATTTCTCGCCCCCATCTCCTCTTCTCTCCCTCTTCCTTCCCCCATCTCCTCTCCTCCCAAGACGGCGAGGCCGAGGCGGCTTCGCCGGCGGCCGCTCCTCTTCCGCCGCCGCTCTCCATCGCCTCCAAGTCCAAGCAAGCACGGCAGACCGGAGGCGGCGAAGAACCGGCCGGCGACGCAGAGGAGACCGCGGATCCGACGGCGGATCCGACGGAGGAGATCGCGGATCCGGCGGCGGCGGGAGAGCGCGGCAAGAGAGAGCGGCGGGAGGAGGCGGGCGGGAGGGAGAAGCGAGAGGAGGAGGTGGCGGCGGGAGGAGGCGTACTGGCGCGCGGTGAGCGGAGGGAGGACGCGGGGCGGCGGCGCTAGGGTTCGGGCTTCTCCAATCGCCTCTTCGGGATACGAAGATGCAGCGAGCCAGCGACTCGGTCAAGTAGCCAGGTACACGCGATCTGGAATTTCAAGCCCCCTCTTATGCGCTCGCCGTGCGCCCGTCGTGCGCTCGCCCAGACGACGCCATGGACGCCGTGTCGTCCTGGGTGCTCGCCTAGCTGGCCAAGGCGAGGCGTGCCTCCGCGGCGTCTGCTCTGAGCCGACTGGACGCCTAGGCGACGCCTTGACAACCTTGGTAGGGACACTAATAGACTTTTGGTGAAAGACGACGAGATTAAGGATAGAAAGAGATATTACTTCGACGAGTTGTTCAATAAAAACAATGAGGATAGTATTATTGAATTAGATGATGCTTTTGACGATTCGGGTAGTAGGTTTGTTCGAAGAATTCAGAAGTCAGAAGTAAAAGAGGCCTTAAAAAGGATGAAAGTGGATAAGGCGTTGGGACCTGGTAACATACCTATCGAGGTGTGCAAATACCTTGGAGATGTGGCGATCGTTTGGCTAACTAATTTGTTCAATAGCATTTTTAGGTCGAATAAGATGCCAAATGAGTGGCAAAGAAGCATATTAGTACCATTTTTCAAAAATAAAGGAGACATTCAAAATTATACTAATTATGAAGGAATTAAACTCATAAGTCACAAAATGAAGTTTTGGGAGTGAGTGATTGAGCACCATTTAAGAAGAGTGATTAGCGTGATGAAAAAACTATTTGGTTGTATGTCCGAAGGTCGACCACGGAGGCAATTTTCTTGACACGACAATTGATGGAGAGATGAGAGCAAAAGAAGAATCTTCACATGATGTTTATCAACTTGAAGAAAGCCTATGACAAAGTGCCAAGAAAGGCCATGCGGTGGCCACTCCAAAGAAAAAAGTCCCAACAAAGTATGCTACCCTAATCAAGGATAAATACGAAAATGTTGTGACTAGCGTCAGAGCATGTGGTAGTGATGCTAATGATTTTACTATTAAGATAGAACTACACGAAGCGTCAGCGTTGAGCCCATACATTTTTGCCCTAGTGATGGACGAGGTCACGCGGGACATACAAGGAGATATCTCTTGGTGTATGCTTTTTACTGATGTAGTGCTAGTTAATGAATAGAATAGGTGTCGATAGGAAACTGGAGTTGTGGAGAAAGACTTTAGAATCGAAAGGCTTCAGACTTAGTAGAACTAAAATTGAGTATATCAGGTATGATTTCAGCAGTGAAGATGCTAGTCGGGACGGACAAATAGTATCTAGGAAGGACACTTTTCGATATTTGAGATCAATGCTACAATTGGATAGTGAGATTGATGAAGATGTGAGCTACAGGATAAAAGCAGGGTATGTGAAATGGGCGCATCGGGTGTCTTGTGCAATAAAAAAAGTATCTCTTAAAGGGTAAGTTCTGGACGGCACTCAAAACCTGCGATGCTATATGGAGCGGAATGTTGGGTGACTAAAAGACAACATATAAAAAAGATGAGTGTAGCGGAGATAAAAATGCTACGGTGGATCTATGGTCACACAAGGTAGGATCGAATCTGCAATGATATATAAGCAATAGGGTGGGTAGCACCAATTAAAGAAAAGCTTGTCTAACATCGATTAAAATGGTTTGACCATTTCGAACAGATGCCTTCTAAGGTACCGGTACGTAGTAAAATTTTAAGATGTGCCGAAAATATAAGAAGAGACACAGGTCGACCAAGGCTAACATAGTAGGAAGCAGTTAAAAGAGACTTAAGGGGTACGAATATATCTAAAGAGTTGGCTTTGGATAGGAGCGTATGAAAGTTAGCAATTCACATACCGGAAAAATGACATAACAAGAAGGTTTAAAGGCGGTGTTTTAAGTTCTCGGTTCAGATGGTAGGATATAGGGCTTAAGGTTTTAGCCTTAGATTTTGTAACAAGGCTCTCGTTTCTTTGACCTTAAGGTTTCATTTCTAACCTATCTCAACTTGTTTGGGACAAAAGGGTGTGTTGCTGTTGTTGTTATGCAAAGTGTAGCCCACATGGATACACATGTTAAGGTCCAGTAGCTACAAATTTTGCCCCCATTCATCTGTTCTGCTCCCTTAATAACATTGGCACATGAATGCATAGTATGTAAATGCAATTTCAAATTCACCAGCTTCATAAATCAAATAACATGCAAAGCAAATCTAGACAACAACTACAAGAAGAAGGGTTCACCTCATTTAGCCAGAAATCCTCATTGGTCTTGTTAGTGATCAGATTGCCGGTCCAGCTATGTGCGAGCTCATGAGCAATCACCTGCGCCCCTGCGGCGTCCCCCTTGATCACCGTAGGAGTGAGGAACACCATCCTGGGGTTCTCCATGCCTCCGTAGGGGAAACTCGGCGGCAGCACCAGCAGATCAAACCTCTCCCACTCGTAGGGCCCAAACAGCGCCTCCCCGACCTTGATCATGTCCTCCACCCCGGCGAACTCTCTCGTCGCCTCGTCCAAAACCTTGTCCCCTCCCTCGGCGTACACCCGCGTCCTCGAGCCGAGGTCCCTGAACCCGATACCGCCGGCGGCGAACGCGAAGAGGTAGGGCGGCACGGACTGTTCCATCTCGAACTCCTCAACGATGCGACCGGGCGCGCACCATAGCGCATCGTCGCAGGCGCCGCAGTGGTCGGAGGGCAGAGGGTCCCGGCGGGAGGCGTGGCGCGCGGCGGCGACGGCGGAGAGCTGGGAGGGGATGTTGAGGAGGAGGGAGAAGGTGATGCGCGCGGCGGGGGTGTCGTGGCAAGGGAAGATGGAGCGGGCGTGGATGGACTGGCACTGGGAGAAGACGAAGGGGAGGGAAGAAGCGGTCTGCGGCGGGGCGAGCCACTGCAGCGCGGAGGCGGCGGGGGAGGTGGAGAAGGTGAGGTGGAAGGAGGAGGTGTCGGGGGGCAGGGTGAGGGTGAGAGCGGAGCCGAGGACGGGGTCGGCGTCGGCGGCGAGGGAGAAGGGGATGGGGGCGGGCGGATCGGAGACGGTGGAAGCGGAGTGGACGGTGAGGGTGCGGGTATCGAGGAGAAGGTCCCCGGAGTGCGGCGCGGAGAGGGTGAGGAGCGCGGAAGCATGGATGGTGGAGGCGGCGAAGTCGAGGTAGAAGGCGAGGGTGGCGTGCGTTGTGACCGGGCTGGAGCCGTCGGTGTAGGAGTGGGGATCCACCGGCGCCATGGCTGCTTCGGCGGAGGAGATGGAGATGCGATGGAGCTCGGGTGGGGCGTCGGTCGAAGAAGTGGAGGGGTTTTTGCCTTTTTGGAGTTGGGGATCAGTCGAGGAAAGCAAGTACGAAGGGATGCAACGCAACGCCTTCCAAAAAAATATCAAATCATACATAAAATTAGAGTAAAATTATTTAATTAGACCTCTGTTACGTAAAACACCCTGTGTTATCTTTCTTTGCGTATAACACTGTCTAATCTTACAAATTACAGCTCGTTACGCTTTGCACTAGGGCTCACCTTATTCTCTTCTGCGGTTGCATTCATGTTTGACGTATTGACGGAATGCAAATAGTCACGGCCGAGCAAGCCGGGAGGTTCAGAATGACATGATTTATATATTTTTTTTACTGTAATTGATTGATTTTTTATAATAACTGAGTTAAATTATTTGGTATAATTAAATTTTAAAAAATTTAAAAATAGAAAAAAATATATTAACCTATAATGAACAATACAAAAGAATACAGAAAAAAAATCAAAAAAATTATGAACAGGAAAAAAAGCAAAAACTCACCGCCGAACGTAGCTGAGCGCGGCCAGCAAGAACGGCGTGTACTCCACGCTCGTGTTGATCACCACCCTCTGCATGATGTACTTTACATGTACGCACTTTATTGTATCTGTTTTTGAGGAGATGCTGATCTGTGTAAGCTCTCAAGGTCTCGTTTTCTTCAGAGTTCGTAAGTTTGGTAGGATCCTGAACCTGTTTAAGGAGATAGTAGTACTCCATAAAGTGGAAAAGTGATGCTATGATGTGAGGAATTTAGCTTTAACTTGTTCCTATCATGATCTCTTTTTTTTAAAAAAAAAAATTGTTTCGACCTTCAATAATCACAAACTTTACCAACTAATAGCTATGTTTAAACCTTTCTTCCATCAAGATAACCTACAAGGACTCTTGTAGGACTCTTACGAGCAACGCTATAGAGATTGGGTACGAGGGTAAATCCAGCTGACATGGATGAGCAACATGATATACTGGCTATAAACTCAGCTTTATTTCATGTTTATTGGTGTACTTAATAAGTTGAGACAATTTTATCAGTAGGAGACAAAGGTCCTGTTCAAAAGTGATGTGTCTTTTAGATATGTCTTTTGACTTTTAGCTGATTACGAGAGAAATTGAGAAAGTAAGGGATATCCGCATTAAGAAGTCACTTTGTTTAAAGCGGCTATTACAGTGACTACTACAAATTGTTTACAGAAATCATCTTGAAAAGCCACTCCGCTCAAAAAACCAGCTTCTAAAAGTTAAAGGGTGGGCTCGACTGGACTTCCAGCTTTGGCTTATTGCGTTTGCTACAATAACCGACTTTTGAACAGTGCGTTCTTTTAAAGTGGGCTCAACAGAAATATTATAGTAAAAAGTATACTAAGTTCAATTGTACCAGTCAAAATCGCATGTAACAATTTTCTGTTGTGTACTGCCTCTTGTAAACAGTTAGAATTCAAAATTTTAAACTATAAGTCACAGAACAAAAGAACCTACCCACAAGCCAGAAGCTATGTGGAACATACCAAAGCCAAACAGATCAATAGACTCCGTTGCTCATTGAAATGGATTGAAGCAAAAATTCTGATATTGTTTTAAAAATAAAAGAGGTATTCAGATATATAACAACAAAATATGTCCACTTTAGAAATATACCATCTAAAAAAACTGATTCACTTTAATACACACTAAAATTTCTCTAAATTCGCCAATATACCACTCTGTTTGATCTGTTTGGTCAGACATCAATTGCTGTTAGAATTTACTTGATACAAGAACGAACAGCAATGCCGAAACATTCAGAGAGGGCAACGAAGGGGGGCAAGCCTGTCGACGGCAGCCAACGGCCAGAGAGGCGGCAAAGGGTATCGAAATGGGCTGCTGGGAGGATAGCGGAGCTAGGGAGGCGGCGCATCGGCCAAGGTGGCGCTAAAGCGGCTTGAGCAGTGGCTTGGATGGTCGGCGGCGTGGTTGAAAAGGCACGGTGGCGGCTGGAAAGATGGGGGAAGAAACAAAGGGGAGCATGAGAGAGGCCAATGGAATGTACGCGGTGGTCGGCTTCGCCGTGGAGGAGCAATGATGTGCCGGCAACGAGGGCTAGCAGTGGTGTCGAGAGGCCGCCATGGAGGGGGCACACTAGCGAAGGGGAGCCCAAGCCAGCAGTTAGGGAAGCTTCGGGATGTCGTGGTGATGCTCCAAGAGCCGTGAATTGAGACGAGACGGAGCAGAGGGGGAATGGCAGTGGCGGCGGCGCGGTTTCGTCTGAAGCGAAGATGAAGGCGTTCCAGCGTGCTCTGGCCATGGAAATCCAATTAACGGAGAGGGGAGGAGGAAGGCATCCAGGAACACATTTTGACGCGAGTACTTTGTGGAGAACCCCACCGGAGCGACGCTCGAGAAAGGGGAGGGGTGGGGGAGGTCGAGAAAGGGGTAGGCTAGGGAGGGGTGGCGGAGGCGAGGTAGGGCAAGGCCGGGGAAGGGTGGTGGAGACTGGGCGGTAGGGGGTGGTGGCACTGGAGAAGGGGGATGGGTGGGGAGATGGCGACAGGGTGGTGGCACCGCAGTAGGGGGATGGGTGGGGAGGCGGCGGCAGGGTGGAGGCACTTCAGAAGGGGGAAGGGGAGGCCAAGGAGGGGTGGTGGAGGCGGGGGAGGGGGAAGGGTGGGGGAGCCCAGGCGGTGTGGTGGCACCGCTGGAGAAGGGGAAGGGGGGAGGGGTGGGCGAGGAGGGGTGGCGGCATTGGAGAAAAGGAAGTGGTGGGGAGGCTAGGTGGTGGGGTGGTGGAGCTGCAGGTGGGGGAGAGGGAGGCTGGGGAGGGGTAGTGGAGGGAGAGTAGGGAGGGGTGGGTGGGGGAGGCCAGGCATTGTGGTGGCACTACTAGAGAAGGGGGAGGAAGGTGGAGAATGAGGAGGGCGGATGAGTGTGGAGGGCAGTTGGTTTCTTAAACCCAAGATAAAATGATCATCCTACCTTTGGGACCTATTTGGGGCTGCGCTATGTGGCTCAGTCGGGCCCTGATACCAAACTCGACCAAGCCACTCTCTCCATCTCGCTCTCTCCCTCCCATTTCCTCTCATGACTCTGGCGACTGAGCAGGCGACGCAGCGGCCATGTCCAATGGGAGCTGCTTCGCATGTGCTAGCAGGGATATGGTGGCCTTGCTAGGCCACAAAAAGAGCGTGTTACCCCTCTTGGTGTGCCCTCGGTGCGGTCTGGAGAAGTTGGTGGAGCTCACATCAAAGATGAAGAATAACCCAAGCAAAATCTTTATGAAGTGCCCTAGGAATCAAGTCAACGTAAGTCTTCTAATCATTTGTGAGCTCCACGCAGTTGGATTTGTTTTTTTGCTGCTGACCATGATAGGATAGCATGTGGATTAGGGTTTAATTAGGTTTTAGGGTTTATGTTCATGTAGATAAATTTGGGTGAAATGGGTGGGTTTCTCGCTAATTTAGAACTTTGTTGTGTTGTTCAAGTGTTGAATGGTTGTAGTTTTTTTATGTGGCTAGATATGTACCAAGATTACCTCGTTGACATTACAGTCCTTCGTGTCGACACCAGTTGCCCTAAAGATGCTATTCCTAGACTTCTTGAAGAGACTTCTGAGCTGAAGGAAGTACATGAGACCATGAAATGTGAGTTGGAAGGGTTGAAAACTGGAATTGTTGGTATGAAGGTTGAGGTTGATTCCATGCATGCTGAAATGCTTGTATTGAAGTCCTTCTGCTATGAGATGGTTTGCAAGATGAACAAACTCCATGCTAAAATGGTTGTGTTGAAGGCCTTAGGCTCTGAGTTGCCTGGCTAGTTGAACAAGGTCATCAGATTTGGAAATTTCATATGCTTGGGTATGAAGTGATTGTTGTTCTTGTTGTCCTATTTATGATGGTGATGCTAGTTAAGTAGTGCCCTATGTGGCAAAATAATTTGTAATGGATGCTAGTTAAATGACTATAGTGTTTTGAATCATGGCTTGATTTGTATTTGATGTTGAGAACCTAAAATGGGCAATGCTTACTTGATGTTAAGCAATCCGACATATGATTTGAACACAGCCTCACATGGACATGCACTAGATTGAAGACAACATTAACACAATCTGAACACCATCTAATCTAACATAGTACCATGTTCACCTCACAATTTACTGAGTTTCAAATAGGCAAATTTAGTGAGTTCACATCTCACAGACTGCTAATACAGTGAGTTCATAGCTCCCAAAATCACATTACAAATTAGCAACCAAGTGAGTTCACATCTCACAAAACCACATTACAAAGTCTCACCTGCAAATCTGGATGTGCTTGGACCAATTTTCCCGGATGTGCTTGCTATATTCCTCCTTGCCTTTCTTTTCCTATGCCATAGCTGCATCATTTGGAGTAAGACAGGAAAAAAGATGGAAGTATTGGTATTGTACCTTTTTGGTCTCATTGAAAAGACATTTAGCTTGCCTATGTCCTAGTTCACCATACCTCTTGCACTTGTTCCTACCCTTTATTTGAACTATCTTCTTGCCATTGCCACCCTTTTCTAGGCAATTCTTAAATCTTAGTTTTCTAGATCTTCCAGCGGATCTCTTAACAAGTGATGGTAGGAATTGAAATCTTGGATCTACCTTAGGCCATTGACTTTTATCTGTTAATGGCTCTATCACACCTTGGTATGCAACCTTGAATCTCTCTAATGAGTAATATTATGCACATAATCCTCCAAGTTAATATTTCTTTGACTTGTTAGAAATCTTGGTGCATGTTCACAAGGTTTTCCTATGTGCTGCTACTCAAGACAAGTGCACTCATATGTAGATATCTTCACTACATGTCTCAATTGGTCATTGTTTGTATCCCTCAAGACAAGTGCACTTATGTGTAGATATCTTCTCTACATGTCTCAATTGGTCATTGTTTGTACCCCTCACCTCTGTACTCCAATCAGAAGATCTACCAACTTTCAGGTGACCTAAGCTTCTTGTCCTACCATTCAACTAGTGTATGACAACCGGTAGTATCGTACCTTTTAGTCTTGCAACAATTCTTCTCTTGTCAAACAACATCATAATAATCTCACTAAGCTTGTCAGCAAGTTAAACAATGGACAGATCCTTGATATCCCTCACGTAGCTATTAAAGAACTCGGCAAGATTGTTATTAATATAATCACACTTGATTTCTGTGTTAAACAAGCATCTTATCCACAACATATTGTGGTGCCTTTGAAGGTAGTCAGCCGCCTCAGGGCATGCTTCTAGCACTTTGTTCATGTGGTGATCAAACACCTCAAGCCTGTATGCCCTAGCCTCCATCTAGAGTTGTCACTATAGCTAAATGCCTATTCCACTTGCCATTTAGGGTTATTGAATCTATACTAATATATGGTCTGCAACCATCCACAAAACCCTCAATGCAGAGCCTAAATGCAATAAAGAATCTATAAAAGTACACATTATCTTTAACTCTTTTTTTTGCCACAACACTTCCAGGGGACCTCAACTCAATCTCAGCCTTGAAGTTGTACAACAGTTGAAAACTTTCTTCAAAGCTACCTTGAATATCATCCACTGCTCTTTGTCTCCCCTTATAAATTGTTTCAGATCAAATTATCATATTGTACACATCATCCAGCTTTCCTTGCAGCTCCTTAGCCCCCATGTTTGGATTCCTTCTTAAGATAGTTGATATTCTGTTTGCCACCTAAGCCTAAGATGCCATACTACTCTTGATCCTGCTGCTTGATACACTATCCCAAATGGCTCCTAGGGTCAGGAGATCATTTCATCTTGGGCTTAAGATCCCATCCAACGAAAAAAGGTTAAAAATTCAAAAGGGGCAAGTGACCAATTGGCACACGAAGTTTGGGGTAAAAAATCCGTTACCATGTAATAGATGAATATTTTATCGATGGCTCAACTTTAGAGTAAATGATCAATTATCCCTAATTAATTCACGAGTGCAGTCTGGTGGTCATCCGTCTTGGTTGGTGCCGGTGGCGCAGCGGGGCGGGCGGATGTCGTTGGCGAACGAGACGACGATGCTCCCGGGGCCGACGACAAGTTTTGATCAACTGAAGCAGGCGTTCCACAGGCGCGGGCTATCGACCAAGGACCTAGTGGCGTCGTTGAGCAGTCACACGCTAAGCTTCGCGCACTGCTCCTTCTTCCAGAACCGCATCCACAAAGATGGCTCGGATCCGGCTCAATTCGATGCCGGCGACGAAGCGGTGGCCCGAACACAGATCTGGTGGTGGTCGAGGGCGTAGGCCGGCTGCTGGTGCCAAGCAACGGTTTTTGTCTTTGTGATGCTGCCTGAGGTGCGGGGGAGACTCAGTGCTGTCCTGGTAGAAGAAGCCAAGGAGGAGGGACGGGTGAAACCATGGTCACGGCGCCGCCACCTGAGGCAACGAAGAAAGTTCGAGGCCTTGATGAGATTGCGCCAGAACTTGCAGGACGAAGCGAGGCGGGCGGATCGGTGATGTGCGTCAGGATCTCGTTGATGATGTCCATCGGAAGATGCAGCATCGCGTCGTCTTCCATGATCCTTTCCTGCAAAGAAAAGCAAGGCACCATGTGTGTATCTCACCACTTAAACAAATAAACAATTGCTCCAAAGGTGTGTTACACTCTAACAGAGGGATCCAACAGAAAGATAGAAACTTTATACTGCGTAACAAAAAATGCATGTGGATGCACCCCAACAGGAAGATTTCAACATAAACAATATGCTTTCTTTATTCAACTTTCAAACCTTGATTCAACGTAATGAAAAGCCAAACTTGAAATGTTCGACAAAATTGCTACTTTTTGTTAGGATCACGAACACAGAGTCATCTTTATGCCTAAAACATACGAGTCATGAACCTAAGCAGTACTGACACATCCCTCATCGTTCGCCAGTGTTAGGGCTAATTTCTAGCCAAAATCCCCAACTGATTCCACCGTCATTAATTGACCTAAATCAAAACAAACGACTACGTAACAGCCCCCAAAGCTTGGGCCAAATCGATCGGGATAACCAGAAATCAGGAAACAAAACAGTATCCATCCAATCTGCTAGCTCAGGAAAAGGCAGCTATTGGAACTAAATAGCCAACGGAGAACCGAAGCAGCCATTAACACGAGCTCTAATCCATCAACCCCAACTAGTATGAGATCACTTCGCACTGGGGACACCTAGGAGAGAACATACCTGGCCGCCGGATCGTCTCCGGGGCGTGCGAAGAGATCGCCGGGTGCCCTGGTGGGTGGTGTGGTGACTGGTGAGGAAGAGCACATGGCGCCGCCTTTAACGGTGCTTGTTTTCATGCGGTTCATTCGTGGGCCAGTTGTGAGCCCATGCTAGATGGGCCCGTTCGCGGGCCCCAACTTTTGAGAATCTAAAACTTTAAACTTGCTGAGACAAGCGCAACCAAGCCTTTTTAGGAGGAGAGGCCCAGTTGTGATTTTGAATTTTGACGGTTTTTGTTATCTCATTTCTGCCATTTTGCGTGCCCATGATTTGGCTTTTCTAGTCTAAATTATTACATTTTGATTGTTTGCTAGCTCCCCAACAATCTGGTTATTCTTCAGAAAAATGTACCCTAAATCATACCATGCGCCATAAGATAATGTGATCTTCTGTAACATCACAATCGATTTCTGGATTACCGTCCACTTTATCTTTTGCACTGCTAACATGGTACTCAAGCCATGTGCCCAACTGCCCATGTGGTAGTAGATGATAATATGACCAATTAAGCACTAATTAGAGCCACGTGGCAACGATCGTATACTTTTACTGGGATTGACAACTTGACTAGTGACCATGAGACATGAGTCCATGGTAGTATGATCAGGTAGAGGACCGTAGCGCCCGTTGTCCCACGATGATTACGTCACGGCATACGGGCAACTCTTAGCTAGGTGAGGGTCCGGTCGGCCACAGCCGGGAGAGCACGAGCGGTTCGCCGCGGGCGATCTCCCTGGTTTTGCTCGTAGGTACGTAGGAACTAGCCGAATTTTGATCCGTTCATATTGAATTTTTGTTTTATTCTTTGGTTTAGGATTATAAATAGTAATAGTTTATAGGGGAAGATACTCAGTGTGATTTTTACCGATATAAATAATGCTACTATAGTATATATACAATCAAGTAGTAAATTTTGTCTTAAAAAAACATTTTGTAAACTAAGTACTGTAAAAATATCATTTACTATAGAAAACTAATTTTTAAAAGTCAATACAATAATTGGCCATAGTGTGCTTACAAGTTGCAACAGAGCAGTCGGCCGGGTTGGCTGTGGCTGGCCCATGAATAGTCGCTGTCTTGTAGACCTGTGACTCTAGTCTATTCCCCCACAAACAAACACCGCTCAAAGCCCAAGCCGAAACCAAATCAAACCAAAATGCTCCGCGCCCTTTGCTTTGTACAATTCCCACTAGGCCCTAAACGCCACGTGAAAACTCGCGAAAGAAAAAATTTCCAGAGAATTTATCGGACGAGAACCAGGCTTGGCGAGATCCTTGATCAATATTTTCGGTCAAAAGAGGTAAAAATAGGATTTCATTTATCTAGGCACATTAGTGAAAGCCCACTCGGTACCTCAAACAGAGCCCACTTAGATTTGCTCATTTCAGTTTGAGCTTTTAGCTTTTGGTTTATTTTTTTACTATTTCTAAATTTTGTTTTTTCTGACTTTTTGGTTTTTTGAACTTTTTATCGATTCTTTTTTCTCGTACTCGTTTGTATTATATGTGATGAGATAACATTTTTTCTTCTATTTTTTGATTTTTTTAAAAAAAATTAATTATATCAACTAAGCTATCATCAGTTACAATACAAAATAAACTAACTACAACGTAAATTCAGTCATAAGCCACTAATTTTTATCCCAAATAAGCATCGTTTTAATACCTGTCCTTTTTCCTTTTATTAATATAATTGGTCGACAACTAATAACACCCATTAACAACTAACTATGGATAATAACCAGTCCCCGACAAGTAGTTGTGCATTCTGTACAACAGAAATAAAGAATATAGTTGATCGGAGTCATGGTAGTTTATCATGTGAGTATTTAACTTAACATAGCGTATCTGGCAACCTATGATGGTTAACAAGGACGCGACGGTTCAGGACATAACAAGACATATGCGTAAAAGCAAGAGACACCTGTTACCATATTAACTATCACCTCTTAGATAGATACTCTATCTGTAAAAATAATAAAAATATATATTATGAAAGAATTTTATAAGACAAATCCAATAATATTTTTTATATAGTTAATCTATATAATTTAATATATATGAATAGTTAAAACTTAAAAAGTTTGATCGTGTGGAACCCACAACGACGTATATTTGTGGACATATGAACTATAAATCAGGGCGTCTACGCGCTTCCAAAAGACGCATCGAAATCATTGGCGCTCTTTGTGTCACATTCCTGTAACTCTTTGTCTACAGCAATAAAATCTCTCGGTGATTAGTATTTTCTATTTATAATTCATGTAAATTCGACAGTGGGCCTCTCATCTAGCTAGCCATCAAGCAAAAAATGGTGCGGCTATCCTCTCTTCCGCTTTAAATGTTGTGCTACGACAACGACCATACTAGCTGGCAAGTACCACTAGTAGTATTATTACCTTCATATATGCTGCTTTGTAGAACTAGAAAACAATGGCACATGGAGGAGTAGTACACCAGTACGCAACAGAGGAAGAGAAGAAACAGTAGTAGAGATGGTGAGGTCGATGGACGTATGCACCACTGGTGCGTACTCTGCTCAAGATGCTCAGTACAATGGCTTCTAGCTAAAGGCCTAGGGCTGCGTAGGTGTGTGTCCTGGGCCTTGAATCATGTGCTCTTATCTCGCACTTGATGCACAGTACACAGGACGGGTCGCAGAAGCAACTAGCTAGTAGCATACCGCCGAACTCGATCGCTACGGGCTACGGCGCTAGGCGGTACTCGTTCGAGGACCTACAAGAGACACATCAAACAAGTCTGGTGCCTGCAAAGTCCTTTCGGAATGAATAAGGTGGCTCCACGGCAATAATCTCGAAATGGACTAGAGTAGACAGGGCCCCATCAAAGCTGCATCATCGCTAGTATTACGGGGCGCTCGCTTAGTCTGAAAAAAAACCTGATTTATAATTAAAATTTTATTATAATTAATTTATTTTATACTATAGTTAATAATGATTTATTTGTTATAATTAAATTTTAAAAAATAAAAAATATGTAAACCTATTACGTATAATGCAAACGAATACAGAAAAAGAACCGATAAAAAAGCTAAAAATTAATAATAGCAAAAAATAAACTAGAAACTTGAATCGAAATGAGTGGCTCCTATGTCACTCATGCATGGGAAAAAATCAGATGGTACTGCAAACTTTGGAGGCATTGAAACTTGGAAGCAGCCATGCGCAAAACAAATCTACCTATTATATTATTAAAGAAAAACCATTGTGTCTATTTTTTAAGGATTAGAAATTAATATGTTAGTCGATGAAAAAGAAAAAAAAATCACGTCATCGATTATGGCAGGTTCAAATTATAAACAGCACATATTTTATCTGTAAAATTTTATTGTTTAAAAGTATCTGAATTAGTTTCATACATCCGGGTGCAAACTTACGGAATCTTGGATTTGGTATCAACCGATGCAGATGTGCTAAGGAAAAACCGAAAAAGCAATAGTACCTCGATCCACTGTATGCGACTCAAACTCTAATCAATGTTGCAACAAGTTACTAGCTACAGGAAGGCCTTTCCCCACGTCAAGCACACCTGCACACGTGGCAACGTACACAACAATCCTCATAGACATACATGGATAGTTGCCATCCTTTGCTGTTTTCCTTTGCCGTGCAATCACACGAATCACCCCAGCTACAAATTACCACATTAATACATAGAAAAAGATAAATATATAAATTATCGAATACGGTGAATCTAGATTATAATAGGAGAGATTAATTTAGATACAGGTAGAGTTCGAGAACAAATACAACTCTATTTGTACTGAGACATGGCATTTTTGGCAATGGGTTCGATCACACGGACATGGAAAGAAGTGGAGCCACGGTGCAGAAGGAGATGCATACAGCATACGTTGAAGAATGGAGAGGTATACAGTGCTTGAAGACCAAGAAGCTAGCAACGAGGTCCTGAAATTGCACGTAAAATACATTGACTACTGCCAGGCAGCACACGAGTGAGAAAAAGGGGTGAACAGCAAGTGATAATTAAAGATGTGAACCATACGGACTGGATGGAAGAGCCTAAGAGGACCACGACAAGCAAACATGCGGTGGAACCAACAGATTGCGAGCGAGTCTGAAGCGGCCACGATGCTAATCCCATGCACACATACGAGAACGCTGCCCGAGTTCGAGTCGATGGCAATCGGATTTTTTTTTTTTTTGGACTTCATGGCAAATCCGATTGAACACTAATGAAATAGCATCTCAAAGCTGGACACACGGCGAAAAACAAGCAATAAAAAGCAACCCATCACGCGTAGTTGTGACAAACGATATGTGCAGCTCAACTCACTATAATAGCTCGACAGATTCTACAAAGCCATTAGAGCTCGGCAACACCTGTCGAGCCACAACAGGGGTGGCTTAGCAGCCAAGCTATTGAGCTCCCCTAACTCAATACATCAAAGTTATTAATATTGTTCCGTTCCGACCGATATGGACTGATATATACTGTACCAGTGCAAAGGGGTTGCACCCCTATATTCTGTACCGGTTCGATATTGGTCAATACTGATCATACTGACTTTAATACCGGTCAATATCGACTGGTACTGGTGAAATTGATAATATCATCCATTGAACTATATGTTATATTTGATAGTACTACTATGTATTTAGAATAATGTTATAAATAATATTTGGCGTGCATATAATTAAGTAAATATATACCTATAAATATATATACTCGTATTATTATATTAAATCTAGAACGGTATACCAGTATAGACTGGTATCGAAACGTACTATTACAAGAACCAAACCGGTATGACTACTAGAACGGTATTGACAAGTATACGATATATATGTACCGAGTACAAAAAAGAGGCTAGATTTATAAAAACAAATGTTCGGAGGCTAAATTTGAAAGAAAAATCTGCAATAGCTGGTGTGTGAACAGCTAGAGAGAGAGAGAGAGATTCTATCGGCTGCCAAAAGAACTCGCAAAGAAGGAAAAATAGTGCAAACAAAGAAGAGCCGAGAGTATTCCCCATTGGTGTCGTAATCCCTGTGAAGAAAATTGAAAGGACCCCATAGATTAGTTTTTATTCTTCTGTGCGATGCGCTTATCATCTAGAGCGCGTGCTTACTCTAGAGATTGATCGAGATTGATATCGGGCGTATATGTAATGTAGCCGAGATGAACTCCAAAGTTGTACAGAAACCTGCGCCCTGATCGGGGGCGCGACAAAAGCAGGAAAAGCAGTGCAGTCTGTTCGTTGGATCTTGATCTTTTATTTTAGATCAAGTTTCGATTCACCCATCTCAATGTGCCATATCGATTCATAAAAGTCGACTTTATACGTATATAATATATTCGTTAATTTCGAATGATGAGCGCTTGAGATCAACTATTGGACTAAAATTTCTTCACCTGAGGGGCAGCATAGGTATTACTGCAATTGCCGGTTGATCCACAGCTGACAAAATAGTGTGCCGATGAGGAAGTTGTAGCAAGGAAGCCATGCTGCTGCTCTACTCCCCTTGATCTGGTGACCCTCCGACTTACATGGTTAATCGATTTGATTGTGGAATAAAAAGCGTTTGATTGGGAAACAATTAGCTGCGGTTGTAGCAATGGAAGAAACTGTTGGCTGCCCACTTGACCTGGTAAGTTGGTACTTGCTATTAACATCGGTAAAACTATTGCTTTTGGAGGAGAACTGCAAAAGGGTCCAAATCAATATGTTTTGCAGGATAAGCCAAGGTAGGTGTAACTGAAGTCCCTTATTTTCCGAGCTCCAGCTTCGTCTGAAGCTAGCTTATACAGCACAATAGCCAGAGCTGGAACTTGGCCATAAAGGGCAGGATCAATTTGCTTCGAAGTTGTGCGCTAAAGTCCTGACTCCGACAGTGCAAGGTGGCTGGACGAGGGCACTCATACTGCAAGGCTTATATCGACACTAAAATTTTGAAGATAGAATATGCCACTCGAAATAAATATCAAGAGGTAGATCAACAAGGAAAAATGCACCGGCTGTGTTTGGTTCTTGCGCAAGTACCAGAGAGTTTGTCTAAATTGCCATTCAAAAGATACGTGTTGAGCGTCTAGAAAAAATTGCACGAAGTTCATTCGTATGAACTTCTTTCACATGATAGTATTTAGGTGATACTTTGCAAATAGAAGTTGTTATTTGTAAACCATATTCAAAATTACATGTGTATAGATTCTAGATGGTACTTTGGTGGACTATCTTTTTATGTTAACCCAATATGGCTTCTGTATATGGCATGCACAGCCCTTTTCATTTTGAAAAAAAAAATTCTAAAAATGTTAACACTAGCCGCGCCAATGGGCGCGTCATCCAGCAAGTGTAGTTTAATTTATGCACCAGGGCCAACCAACGCAGGACAAAAAAAACTGTTTATTTTGACTTCGGTTTATAGTTTTCGACCATGTTTTATAATTTTTAGACTGTTTGTGAGAGATAGTACAGGGTAATAGAAACTCGCATGCGATTTTAGCCGATATAAACTTGTATACTTCGCTTTCAAAAGACACTTCGTTTAAAAACTAGTTACTACAGAAAAACCGAAAAACAGTTTTTAAAAGTTGAAAAGAAGTACCCTAATTTTCCAAAAAGTCAAAAGGATACATGATCTGCTTGTCTCTCAGTAACTTTCTGTTCAGGCATTCAGGGACCTGCGGAAAAAGTCGCTGAAAAATGCTAAACTCGCTGGCTTCACAAAAGAGAGACGATCACTCACAGGTAAGCCGTTGATGTCATGTAAGCAAGAGCTCGCAAGGGTTTGTTTATCCCCCACAGAACATGGTGGTCAAACAATCTACAAGGGAATGGCCGCCCCCACACACGGTAACAGTACCCAACATATGGAATGGTGGGAACTATTATAAATTTGCAAGATGCCAAAGGAGAGGGGGGGTGGGGGGCACTTTGGGGCAAAAGTAAGCAGCAAGGCAGCAGCATCTAGCACCTGGACCGCCACCTCTACTAGCAACACGAAGTTTGGCAAGCATTTCACTGGCATCCAGCCTGATCCACCGTTCCCATGCAAGTGCAAAGCAGTGGTTACCCATTGGGACAAAGAAACAAACAAAGAAAGCTCAACGTAGGTAAACTTGTAAGTGTCGAAGTTTGGCAAGCATTTCACTGGCATCCAGCCTGATCCGCCGTTCCCATGCAAGTGTAAGCAGTGGATACCAATTGGGACAAAGAAACAAGCAAAGAAAGCTCAACGTAGGAAGAAGAATAAGTAAGGTAAACTAGTAAGTGTCCAATCCAATCCAACAAAGCAGGAGCAGCAGTAGTAGTAAAAAGAAAATGGTCAAATGGGCAGTGACTGAACTGGAGAAGGCCCTTGGACTGCAGTTGGAATAGCAATATGAGCCTCCGTCCAGACAGATACAGCTGGGAATAAAGGCAATAGCCATGGCCCATCCATCGTCCATGGCTTACCCTCTCTCTCTATCGCTTGCAGAGTTTGCAGTCACGGCTCCCGAAACAGGGGAGGCATGGAAAGCTACCCGAGGGGGAGGAGGAGAGAGAGAGAGAGAGCACACAGGTATCACCAAAACGGGAGAGGATTGCATCGGGCATTGGCACTGCGTTGTGCTTGTGCGTTGCCGCCTCGGGAGTGGGAAGCCATACAAGGTACGGGGTAGCAGCCTAGCAGGGCCACTGGCATTGGGCGAAAGGCCAAGGGGGTCGTAAGGGCCAGAAAAGGGGAGAGGAAGAGGGCGAAAGCGACGTTGGGACGATGGGGGCAGCAGAAACTAGAGCAGCAGGCAGCACACTGTGCTGCTCTAGTATGAACACTGAAGCCATGCATGCGAAGTGACAGCCACCCACCCATAGGAGCCGAGCCAGTCCTCCTATTCCTATAGCGATACAGATACTAGCGTGTGGTTCTAGTAGTGGTAGAATTATCCTAGCTAGCTCCACGAGGCTAGTATACCCTAAGCTTTCAACTCTAGCAGAGCAACAGTGCTGTGTTACGGACCATCGAACAGAGAAGTGCTCCCAAAATGATGGATGGTCATGGGTGCCAAGGAACAATCACCGACAGGCTAGCTAGCTAGCTAGCCCGTCCGGGCCTCCTCACCCGGGCCCACCTGTAAATCTCTGTTTGTCAGAGGGCAAACAGTAAACCCCGGCAGACGAGATTAGTCTTGTTCTGGAATTTGGATCGATAAGCTCGTAATGAATTCATTCACGCATGAATTTGCCACTGAAAGTTGAAACGTGGACAGAGAACCTCATGGCTCACCATGATGTAGTTCAGATCATAACAAGGCAGAGGGATCAACCATACTTTTGCATGTATCTCTCTGATTAATTAACAGCGGTTACCGACGAGTTGCGAGCGCCGCGCACGTACACGATCGGGTGCCGTCCCTGGTCGAACTGGAGCAAGTTGTCAGGCGGTCGGGGGGTAGTAGAACTGGTGATCTGGAAACGGCGGCAGGCGGGACGGCGGCGGTAGAGAATCCTGATGATGCTGCAGCATGGAGCAATGGCAGGTGAGAGGTGCCCTGCATTTGCCAACCCCAGGTGGGGAATGACTGGGGACCCCAAACAGGCCTTCGCTCCACTGGCCTTTCCTGCAGTTGCAACAGAGCACGCATGAGGTTTTTTTCTCATCCTTTTTTACCCAACAAAGGCATAGATGCACTATAGAATCTTACAACATTCATATCTAACAGTTCGGGTGAAGAACCATCGATTATTCGTTAAAGAAAACTCAGTTAGGCTGGCTTGGTGGACATGTAAGTTTTCTTAAGCAATCTAGGATTCATGTGTGCAGCGTCGTAGAAGAGGACAATCAAATCATGAGCCATTAGGAGGCGGCCAATAATAAGCAAAGAAAGATTGATCGCTCAGAGCCGTGCAAGCTTTTTATGTGAATCTAGAGCATCTTCAGGGCTAAAGTTGCATCATGTGATCAGGGGTACTAAGATGCATCCAAAGTTATGTCATGGAACTGTAAAACTGAAGGACTGCAGAACTTCAAAAAATGTCCACCTGATTGAAATACTATCAGTTCACAAGGGAAACAGTATGTACAAGCAGTAAGTACATATGCTGAAGTTACAGATGAACCCTCGTTCTTGAGATGCCAACAAAAAAAGATGCTTAAAGAAAAAATGCTGAGTGGAAACTGGAAAATAACAGCTTGATGTTCTTACATAAACAAACATGGTTAGTTCTCCATAGCACCAAACCAAAACAATTCTCCGGTAAAACCGGTTCTGTTTCATTAATGAAATCTGGCAACTCTCGTTGTTTTTTTTTTTTTAAAAAAAAGCACTGATAAACTGTTTTACCGGTTTCAATCTAGCTTCTCCTAAATTCAAATGTTTACACAAGGCATATTCAGTTAACTATCATAAATTCAGTAACAACTTCAATTGACTGCTCGAGCAGCATAGGTAGGGTCGTAGTAATACCTGTAGGTTCGGGAAGAAGCCAGGACAAGCAGATGAGTACAAACGTTGATGCTGTGATTGTACTGCTGTGCTTTGGTGATGCACAGGCCACTGGGAAGATGAGCTCATTGGCTACAGCAGTACCAAAAGGTGCAAATATCGTAAGTTTATATAGGTCATAGGACTTGGATCATTAATATCTCAACCGACACTGTGCCAATAAAAAAATAATCTACTTCATACGAACTACCACTATCAAATGTTAAGGATTAGTACAAGCATGGATAGAAGAAAACCTAGCTGCTTCCATCCAAAGATTGAGTTTTTCTGGGTACTACGTATGCATAAAAAAAGGTATATAGAAAATAGTAGAACTGAGCATTTAACTACCGATTTAACGTTGCAGTCTGTTTTACCTGAGAGACCACTGTACTTGAAGATTCAAGGGAATCACAGGTTAACTGGAGGCCAGCTACGATATTGTCCCTTTTGGAGTCGTGCACATTAGGTTGTGAAATCCGCAAATCCAAATCAAGAGCATCACCATCAACCATTGCTAAGAAAATAGTGTCAACTATAAGATACAGTTGGGTATGTTTTGGCTGATACGGAAATTCGATGGGTGAGACCGATTGAAGTACCCTCATTCCCGGTGTCGGGTAAAGCGTCTCCGTTATAGGAGCTAGGCTCGAAGTTAGTAACAGCTTCCCTCCCATTGGAGCGAATGGCTGCCCTGTCATATGCTCTACCAAATTCAACAAGACGTGAAAGTGAGCGAAAATTAAGGAAGTTTATGAACCACCATATCCCAAAACGAGCAGCGCAAATTTCTGGTAATGGAGTACCTTGCAGCTTCAACTTCGCTGTCAAACAGCCCAAGATAGATGTATCTGCATGTAAATATCAGTTGTGACTTGTGAGTTCACTTCTCGACAGAGGGATGCCTAGGCTCTTACGGTTCGGGCTCTTAACTAAAAAGTGCACGGATTGCATTATTTTTTTTTGCCAACGCTGCATATATATGTAAACTCTGACTGTTGCTCCAAATAGATCTGTATAACATTGTTAGGCGCGGAAACAAAATAATCCAGTGCGAAGTAGAGTTTTTGTAAGGGTATTGATAAACATCACCTGGATATTTGCTTCTACACTATCATATATATATTTATAGCTATTGGATTAAAGATCCAATGCCTGCAAATTCTCCCCCTAAAAAAAAGAGGACATTGGATTTCTAACGGTCACAAATTTGAATGATTATTTAGAAGAAAATATCCAGGTGATTTCATCAATATCAACACAAGACACACTACCTAGCTGGCTTAACTTCACACGGCCCCATTGTAAACAACCTAGTTTTATCCCCTACAATTACCTAAAAGTGCCAAACATGAACATCTGCGTTGTGAGCCTGATCACCCCCATAGTCCCATTTCGAGTGGCAATTGACAAGTTCATGAGCTTCATTTCGATATATTTTGTTCACACCCGGCGACAAGTAGGCACTTCGACTAAGCTGAAGCCAGTGAGAGCGAAAGATTGTGTGAGCCAAGTAAATGCCAAATTTTAGTGCCCCCTTACTTCTTGCCGAGCAGTTGACCCATTCGCGCCTCCCACCGGCCGCACTTGTGCAGCGTCACGCCGCGGTACTTGGAGCTGCCCCTCGCGAACCCCGTGCTCTGGCGGCGGAGTATGTGCACGAACTCCTCCTTGGTCCAGTTCCTCATCTAGATAAAAGAAATCACACACCAATCCATCCACCGTAAACCATGAGGCAAACCCGTATGACCGACGCGTTAGTTTGATCCAGGCTAGCTAGATAGAACACCTGCTTCAAATCCTCCTCGTAGTCGCTCAAATTGAAGTTGATGTCGGCGTCGAGCCCCCGGAACTTGATCGCGGCACGATCGTAAGCCCTGCACGACGCGAAGAACTAGGCCATGTCAGTATACTCATGGATCAAACCGCAGCTGACACGAATTCAAACCGAGTCTAGCACCCTTACCTTGCAGCCGCGTGCGCGGTGTCGAAACCACCTGAAGAAACGAAACAGCATTAGCACAGAGTAAGCAATCAAATTAAACCCACAGAACAGAAACTAATTAGCTCGAGGTAGAATCTAATCATCTATCGAACTCGGTTGCTCACCTAGGTAGACTTGCTTCCCGCAATCCCTGCCGGAATTAGACGGAAACAGCAAGCGATTAATGGTTTGATAAGCAAGACAAATACGGATTAGTACGTGGAAGCTAATCACGAGGTAGGCGAGGCCAGAGGATAACCAGATGTGCGACTCCCACCGGCCGGTCCTCCGGTAGAAGGTGACGCCCCTGTACTGCGAGCTCCGGGACCTCGGGCCGCGCCGAGTTTTCTTCGGGACCACCGCCCTTTGCCCCACGCCGAGATCCTCGGCGCGGCGCGGCTGCCACACCAGGGCCGGCGCCGGCGCCGGCGCCGGCTCCATCCCCGACACGGCCGGCGGGAGCGGCGGGGGGAGTAGCTGCCGCGTCACGATCCCCGAGGCAACCGGCGCCAGCTCGCCGGAGCCGTCCTCGTCGTCGGGGCTCCCGAGCAGGCCGAACCGGAAGCCACCAGCTCCGGCGTCCGCGGAGTTCAGGACGGACGAGCTCGACGTGCCGGAGTCCACCGGCGACGTCACATTGAGATCCAGCACCATCTCCGATCCGGGCCCCGCAGAAACCAAAAGCTGCCTCCCGCTCTCCAACACCACCTCCTCAGTCCTCACCTCACCCCTCCTCCACTCCGAGCTCGACCGACGCGTCTCTATGTCATCGGAGCACGATGGCTGCGGGAAGTAGTCGCGAGGTGGGAGGTGTAGAAGTAGTAGGAGGCGGTGGTGATGGTGGCCATGGGGGGTGGGATGAGGACGAGGAGAGAGGAGAGGATAGGGGGGCAGTTGGAGAAAAGGAAAGAGATGGGACGTAGAGGAGGCCAAGGGTATCAAAGGTAAACTATTTTTGGGCAGGGGAGCTTCGCTACGGCCACACGCGCCGCCGGGAGCGACGGCCCCTTCGCCGGTTGGGACACTGGTGGCGCGTTGGTTCGCGGGAGGGTACGAGGCTCGGTTTTTCGAGGGGTTACAGGTGTTCTAATTAATTTGTAATCTGAAAATTTTAAGTTATCTATTTGATTGATTATGTAAGATTTAGGATCAATAGATTATCGATAAATGACTGTATAGTGTCATATCAATAATCTTATATGATGAGATTAGGGTTAAAATAAGTATAATTTTTTATCATAAAATAAGAAAAAAATAACTAATTTGCAAAGTAATTTAGCCTTTTAAAATATGAGCACTATAGTATTAACTTTTTAGATACACTTTAAGTAGTGCCGTTTTACAAATTATACATATAGAAGATTCTAAATATTGTCAAAGCTTTCAATATATAAATTATAAAAGTACAACATAAAGTTGTTTTTATATAAACTAAAGTAAAGTACAAAGAATAACGAACTAATAGAACCTTTTTGCACCTAACTTTCGATAACATATTATTATCACATGTTGTGTAGTAATATTTTTAATATCAATCAAATGTACATCGAAAAACGCTAAGCAACGGTACATCCAAAAAATATTTACAGTACAACTCGCATGGTGGCTATGTTAGATTAATTTTGATCCCGAGTCTTAAATCTTTTGCTACTAGATTTGATAGTCATATCTAAATAACAATAAAAAAAAACACTATCAGTTAGATTTGTTAGGTATCGTAAACCATTGGCCTATCAGCGAACGAACGACGGTAACATCATTCGTGGTGTGCCCCAGACACATCCTTTTCCCCGCACAGCTCCGGGCAATAATGCAGGCACCGTCGATCAACTCCTGTTGTTATTTTAAACAAAGAAAGTAAGCTCCCCAGTACGTACGCATCGGGGCGCATTACAAAAGCGCACCCCCTAATCGATCCCAACTTAATCGTACGGCTCAGCCACCACGCTAGCGCTAGCGCTAGCTACAGCTTGCACCGTGCCGCGCCCGAGCTGGAGGGGAGGGCGTGAGCGACATGTGCAAGCCGCCCCGCGACGGAGGCGGGCGGGCGACGGCCGCGGAGCGTGTAGGAGTATCTCCATTGACCGCGCGCGGCCGCGAGTCCCACGCGTAGACCACCCGAAAACACGCAAGGGCGAGCCCGTACGCACGCGCGCGGCCGCGTCGGTCGGTAAGATCGGATCCAGATACTTCGCGGCTCATCAACGTGCACTAACGGATCTGAACGCGCCACCTACCTGCCAAGTTGCAGTAGTACCTGTCTGCTTGTGTCGTGTTAGATCTAGCTGCAGAGACTGGACTCGTTAGGTCCGGACTGGTTTTCTCCCGGGCGGGCCCACGTGTGTGGGCGCAATTATTCGAGACCCATGCGTTTGCAAGCGCAGCCATAGGCGTACCTGTCTGGCCACTGTGCCGTGCACAACCCGTTCGGCCGTTCATCGAGTGGGAAAAACGTTATTCGTTTTCTGGAAATGCTTAGGGCACTCCCAATACTGGCCTCAGCAATATCTATGAAATATTACACAGGACTTGAGGTGAGGTGGAGAAGATATTAACGAAGAAAGAGAGAAAAATAATGTCTCCTATAAGATATTGCATATATATAAAATTCAAACAACAAGAAACCACTAAAAACTTATATTAGAAAAAACTGTAGCGTCTATGTCAATTTTTGAGAAAGTGACAGGGGGGAGATAGAGCGGAATACGGAACAGTGAGATTTATTGCTGGAGCCTGTATAGATACTATTCACGAAAATAGTAGTGTTTATAATAATTTTTTTATGTTGTAAAGTGGTATAGACACATACCATAGGAATATGCTTTAGACCAAGCGGGCAAAACTCCGAACAGTGACAGGGCACGTATGCGCGCGAAGGCAAAAAAAAAAAAAAACTCGCTCGCACCACCTGTATCGGGCGAGCTGAGCTAGGCGCGTCACGGCATGGCCCGGCCTGCAAGGGGAGCTGGCGCGCGTGAAAGGCGAGGGCGACGGCGACGACAGGCCTGGGAGAGTAATGGTAATTGTATTCCCGCACATTTCTACTCTGGGCTACCAGCCCGAGCAAATAATTGGCCGTTAACCGAAGCAGCATACACACTTGAAGAGTTGCCTTACAAAATGTGGCCCAATTAAAGGAGACCCTACGACCCGACCTAGTTAATTCGAATCCATCAGCACCGTCCGTGAGACAAATCAGCTCCAAACACGAATTGTAACGCACTCAGGCCGGCGCCGCAAGCTCACACCTTCCATACACCCTTTCCACTCCTCACCTCCAAACCCTTCCGCCGCCGCCGCCAGCTCCAGCTCCAGCGCCCTCGCCGTCGACCTCCCAACTGCCGCCCCGAGCTTTGCAGCTGCCCTCGCGGATCCAATATGGGGTAATACGATATTCTGTATTATCGATCTGATCGCCTAGAAGTTCCGCGCTATTCCGTCTCGATTTTACAGTTTCTTCAGATCTATTAGATCTCAATGTTCCAATCCCTTCACCTTATGATGCGCTTTGGTATCTCTAGTTAGTTGTTGATTTTAGATCCTTTGTCTGATGCAGTTTTGATATTTTTAAGTGAATTAACAACAGTAGTAGTTTGATGTATTGCTTGATAGATGTTTCTAAAAAAATGTATATTGCTTGATAGTGTCCGTGAATTGGTACCTTATTAGTTGCATGATTTGTACCTGAGCTGATTAAGTGACGTGCTTTATTCAAACCGCATATCTAGCAACAAAATCCGCTGCGGTTTAAGTTGTGATTTGCAAATCATGGAATTAGCTTAAAAGGGGCCTCACTAGTAATTATCGAACCCTTGATGGCCTTTACGTTTTACTTCTTCACTGCATGATTCTACGCTGAGGTGTGGACTGTAGTTAAATAGACGGAGCAGCTGTGTAGTGTACTCTGAAATGCTCTTTGATTTGCTTGAGCAAATTATCCACGTCTTATCAGACTTGTTCGCATTTTCACTTGGCAACTGGACTTTGAAGTGGCGCATCCTCATTTCTAATATAGTCATATTAGTGTGGCTCTGAAGCTCATTCGGATACGAATATATGACAAACAGTCGGTCTGTCGAATTCTACATGTTGTATGTCATCTGGATGTTAGTTATGCACAATGTTTTAGTTTCATGGTTACATTAGCTCCTTTGACGTTGTCCTAGAAATCTATAGTTTTTTCTTTATTCATTTGTTCCAAATATGGTTTGGTTTATCATGAGCTTTTACCCTTCCCAGTGATACAAATATATCATGAGCTTTTTTTTTTTAAATTTTTTAAATTTAATTATACCAAATAAGTCAACTCAGTTACAGTAAAAAAATAAATAAGACAACTTAGTTACAGTAAAAAAAGCCAAAAGCCAATGCCATTCCGAACGTCCCCCTTAAGCTTCAGCTTCTTGGCCAAGCCAGAGTGGGAAGTTTATTCCAAAGTGGAAGTCTTGGCTGATTTATGGAGCTCAGGTGTTAAGCAATGATAATTCATAGGATTTTAAATGGTTTGTTAAAGAAGCTTCCTGAAGCTAAATTATTACTTGCATTTGTTGAAGTGCTGGAAGTTAAGTTGGAGGAATCAGGTAGTACTACCTGGTACTCGGTAGGTGTTCTGTTTTTGTGTTGTCTCTTTGAGAAATTCTTCTTTTATCAACTTCTGTACTAAAGGCCTGCCTGAAATGCTTTTTCTTTGTATGTGGATCTTTATGAGATGGTCGTATTAATTTGCTTGTGTGGTATTCCTATTTGAAATTGCATTCATTTCCTGTTTTTGTCTAGTTGATTGGAGTAATCTGTCTACAATACTGTACTTCTTTACTTTAAAAATGAAAGTAATATCATTCATTTACTGTACTTCTATGATTACGTTTATATCTTGATATATTTTTTTGTTGGAAGCATTAGAGTTGGAACTTGATATGCTACACTTGGTGTTCACATGTATTTCTTGAATGCTAATGCTTGTAATGCTATTGCAGTAAGACACGTGGTATGGGAGCTGGGCGCAAGCTCAAGACCCACAGAAGGAACCAGAGGTGGGCTGACAAAGCCTACAAGAAGAGTCATCTTGGGAACGAGTGGAAGAAACCCTTTGCTGGTTCATCTCACGCAAAGGGGATTGTCCTTGAAAAGATGTAAGTTCAATAAATAATGAATGCTCAGTTCTTCTGAAGAATACTTAATGCCTGACATGCACTACTTCAATTACAGTGGCATTGAGGCTAAGCAGCCAAACTCTGCTATCCGTAAGTGTGCTCGTGTCCAGCTTGTGAAGAATGGAAAGAAGATTGCTGCCTTTGTGCCAAATGACGGTTGCTTGAACTACATTGAGGAAAATGTAGGTGTTATGTTTGCCTTACATAACAGCACTGTTGCCTCACCTGTTGGCGATCATGCTGATCCTCCTGCTGACATTGGCCATTCTGAAATCTGAATGTGTAGGATGAGGTGCTCATCGCCGGGTTCGGTCGGAAGGGACATGCCGTGGGAGATATCCCCGGTGTCCGGTTCAAGGTGGTGAAGGTCTCTGGTGTGTCCCTCCTTGCCCTCTTCAAGGAAAAGAAGGAGAAGCCCAGATCTTAAAAACCAGCTCCCTTCACTACAAGCAGCAGGACGGCAGCTATAAAGAGTACTTTTAGCTGGTTACTCGTAATGTTGTTGGGTCTGTGTTGCACCGGGCATCTATATCAGATCTCATGTTGAAATGAGCTTATCAGCTACCTGCCCGTTCTTAAGTTTTGTTGAGAAAACATGATCTGAGTATGTTATCTCGTTGCGATATCAATGGTTAACTGCATCATACGAGTATGTATGGTTCTGAACCTCTATTGTGACTTGTGACAGATTTTCGTAATCTTCAGTTTATGTGTAATTTTCGTAACTGCCTGGTCCTATAACATTGCCTTGCCCACTGGCAATCTCGTATCTGTGAACTGACGTATCGATTAGAGGCGGCGTTCATCTAGACCGTTGATGGCGAGATCTGATGGCAGAAAATGCGTGCGGTGGTCCGCGTCCAAGTCGCAAACTCTGAACCGCGGGAGCCATCGGTGCGGCCGGTTTGAAAAGCGCGATCTTAACCCGGGCCATCCCTATTGGCGCCAGGTCAGCAGCCTACACGGGCCCACCGCCATAGGGCCGTAGCTCTCCGACCACCCCTCGACACCCACCGATCCATACCCTCACCCACGTCCAGGTGGGTCCTGCGACCAGCCTCAGGTCTCCGGTCCACCACGTCAGCCCCTACCTCCCCACCCACGGGGTGGCGACCAAACAAATCCTTTTACCTCGGCCGGGTGTAATAAACCGAATCCAATTCTCGCGTTCGACTTGACGACGGCCGCAGCTGCTGCCCTCTCCCCTCCTCCTCCGCTCTCCGTGCTGCCTCCGAACCCACTGCTGCCTCCGCCGGTGCCCCTCGCCGGCAGACCATCCCGTCGTATGGAGATGGCCCCCACCCCCGTTTCATCCAACCCGCGCACCGTGGATGACATCTTCAAGGACTTCTCCGCCCGCCGCGCCGCCCTCGTCCGCGCCCTCACCTCCGGTAAGTAACCATCCACAACCCCCTCGTCTTGCCTCTCGAAGTAACGCACTGGCCCTCGTGTAGATCTAACGCTTCACTCGCGTCTCGTGTCGCCGTGCAGATGTGGACGAGTTCTACGGCTTCTGCGACCCAGGTGAGTGAGATCGATTCGCGGCGAGCTATTCCTGGGTGCGTGGAATGGTGGATCCAGGTGGGGATTGATTGGATCAGTAGTTGTTTTTTCTGGGTGCAGACAAGGGGAATTTGTGCCTGTACGGCCACGCCAACGGGAGCTGGGAGGTGGCGCTGCCGGCGGAGGAGGTGCCGCCGGAGCTGCCCGAGCCGGCACTGGGCATCAACTTCGCGCGAGACGGCATGAACCACCGCGACTGGCTTTCCCTCGTCGCTGTCCACTCCGACTCGTGGCTCATATCCGTCGCCTTCTTCTTTGGCGCACGTCTCAACGGCAGCGAACGGTGCTAATACTGTTCTTCCGCCACCATGTATACATTCTGAATTCGATTGGTTTGTTGGGGCCTTTGTTGATCGAGAAAACGCAGCCAGTTTTGTTGGTTTAGATTTTTGAAGTGTCATTTTTATCTTCCTCACAGAGAGTTTAGGGAAGTTCAAATTTGGCCTTTTTGGTGGAGTAGTTCGCTTGATTGTTAGGTCACTGGGGATGCGCGTGATCGAGTTTATGGTCTATTTATTTTGCTTCGCTTGGTGCATGTGCATTCTTCTTTTTATTTCCTTTTCTTTGCTTTGAGTGAATCGGGGGTCATGCCTTGTGAATGTGTGTGCTTTTATTGGCCTTCCTGTGCGCTGTTTTTTCTTCTTTCGCCTGCCTTTTGTTTGTGTCGATCCTTTAAGTTCGATGACGATATAATTCGTAGGGTTCATTGTAGATATTGTCAAGAGATATTAGGTCCATCGGCTCATTATGAAGGCAACTGTTCCTTCACTTTATTTCAGAAAAAAGCATGTAAACAAGTAGAGGATATACATTTTCCACTGCCTTTAAGAATTTTAATGCCTATCCTATTTTCATTTCTGTTGTGAAGAACTATGCCACAACTTGGTTTAATGAGTTGCAAAGCTTAGCTACGTGGAACTAAAAATTGAAAGGGAGAAGTCCACTGTATCCCCAGGATTTATGGGCCGAGTCAAAAACACACACACACATCAACTACAAAACTTCATTTTTCACCCTTCAACCAACAAAATCAGTACAATTTATCCCTAAGCTGATTTCATTGGTGGTTTTTGCCACATGGCTTGGTTTTGTGTTAAGTGGCGTTACAACCATCACCCATGATTAGTTAGCAAGTACAAAGTAAAAAAGGCATCCACGTAATCAGCCACGTCACCATCCCTCCCCTTCTTCCTCCCCCTCACACCCGTTCATCTCTCACTAGCCGCCTCCTGCCCCTTCCTCCCTGGGGACTCACCGGAAGCCAGGATTGCCGCCAACCGCCGCCTCCGCGCCACAGCGAGGAGACGGCCCACCCGCCGGATCTGGATCGGGATGTCACTGGGCAAATCACCTCTCTCGCAGTCTTCCTCTCCCTTCTCTCTCCGTCGAGGAGCCGCTCCCACGCGCCAGATCTGACAGCCAAGAAGAGGAACCGAGACAGAAAAGCGATGGGTGGTCTCATTCAAGACAGAAAAGCGATGGGTGGTCTCATTCCCTTTACTCCCCGACGAGCTCACGCGGACCAGATCACGGCGCCTCCTATCCCTCTCTTTCTTCCGCATACAATGACCGAATGACGTAAATATTAAAAAAAATGAAATTTCGTTAATATTTTACGATACAATGTTATTACCTCGTTAAAAACCTTACGCTCCAGAGTGAGGTTCCCTGAGTAAGAAAAAAAGTACAGTAACAATATACGTATATACTAACTATAACAATATATATACATAATATCTACTTATCAATATCTAGGATGTACATGCATTCGAGGTCAGCGTACTTCTGTACAATTTCAGGATCCTTCAGTTGATACTGTTATCGCTCTTTAGCTAATTCTCAGTCTTTGACATATGTGATTGCCTCCACTATTTCTGGGCGTGAGGAATGATCTTCTTTCTTCGATTATTCTTCCTACCGTACTGAATGTCACTTCTGAAGAGATGGTGGACACTAGCACCAAGAGAACATCCCATGCGAAATGTGACAACACAGAAATATCCATTTGTTATTCTTCCACCACTCAAGCAAGTTTAAGATTAAGATCAATATTTGTAAAATCATACTCTAAGTAATGGTTCAGCCCCGAGATAGAATTCCACTTGGATGCCGCATGAGACTGAGAGGACGAAGAAGTAGATTTGCCTTTTAGTTTCTTCCATAAGTGTAATGTCAAGGTTGTCTTTCCTTGTTGCGTCTGCTGTAAGGCCTCCAATCTTACACTGCTGCCAAACGTTTCATGATACATAAGGAAAACACGAAAAAGCTTCTCTTTGATATGTGCGAAAGTTTCTGAATAATAAAGGCTAAGTCATTCACATATTCTCTTCATGCCAATCTGTAAACTTGTCAACTTTTTCGTAGGATCGAAAATGATAGCAAAGCAATACAAATATAAAATATAATCAAAATATTTAATAAATTTTTCCTCCATTGCTACAACGACATGGCCTAAAAAGGGATTCTCCCTAGATTTGACAATTTTGTCTGCAATTAACCAAATAAATTCTATAACTAAACAAGAGGTAGGATAATAAATACCAAATAAAACATTTGTTGCTTTATAAAAAAGGTCTTAAAAACTCTCAAAAATAACTAGCAATCTACCAATCTAAATTAGTAACTACCAATTCATTATTTTAAGATTTAGTATTGACAAAAACAAATATAACATGTTCATACTCTTATAACTTCTTTAACACGATATATATCGAGTTCTAGCTAACCTTCATGTTAAGACCGAATTTTCTTGGCTTTTTTTTCATTGGTTGCGCAGTACTCCGCGAATCTGGCTACCACTTATGGAGAACTCGTGAGGTAATGAATGATATCACAAATATTGTTTAAATGGAAATTTAAGCACAGCATGTTGCTTAATCCCCTTATTTATGTATTTTCGACATCTCAGCTGATTGGAAATTTATTTGGACTTCTTCCAAATTAAAATGCTCCTACAAGTCAGAATGTATTGATTTCAGGTTCATTCATCTCTGAAATTTTCTGCCATGTTAATTGCAGTAATTTATTTTGGTAGGTGCCCTCGTCCTGGTTCAAGAAGTTGTATATTTACTGTTTCATATAATGTTTATTGAATGCCCCCTAAAAACATATTGTAGGCCATAAACTACGCCCTGATCGAATGCTGCAAGTAGGTCTCTCCAGCATTATTCTAGGGGTTTTGCACTAGCGTCCTGAATGACCAAAATTATTATTGGATTCTTAGTAGCCTTCAATTGATGATTTTGGTCATGATTTTCATGGCATCTGTTACCAGGAGCTTTACAGACTTACAGTAAACGTGGAGATTAGCACATGATGACATTCCAAATAGAAATACTTCCATCTACTTTCTCATGCATTTGCACTGAAGTTGAATTTTCTGGCCAAGGTGAACAAAAACATAGCAAAAGGAATCCTTGATGCTTGCAGTTGTTGGAGAGCGCTACAGTGGTACTTCTTTAGTACTTGCTTGTTCACTCTATTGCTGTACGTCTCTCTGGAAATAATTTTAACCAACTGTAAAGGGAAGAAACTATATACAGAATTTAGTGAGCTCAAATTTAAATTTTCTGCTTGGGATCTTGTTGCCAATTCCATGTGAATGTAGTAATCAGCTGAGATGTCAAAAATACATAAATAAGGGGATTAAGCAACATGTTGTGCTTAAATTTCCATTTTTCTATGTTGGCATTTAGCTTTCCTTAGTGTACAACTCTATCTTTATCTCTTCTGACATTTTCATGTGCAATATATGACTTTTCTCTTGATACACTGAATGGCAACTAGGTAGTTTGATATTTTGCGGAGGGAGCTAGCTAGCTTAGTATGCGAAATCCTTTTTGGCCTAATGTCCATTGTTGTATGTCTTATCCCAGCATACTGGCAAAGCCATAATTTCAGAATCTGCTGCCTTAGTAGTTCTCTGTATGCCATGTGCAGCTTCGGCTTTAAGCAGTTCACTATGCATCACTTTCTATTTCCAGAACTTGTTTCCAGTTTTTTAGTGTGTATGGTCTCATTCTATCTCGTCGATACTGGGGCATAAAATTTCTCATTATATCTTCTATTGGGGGAAAACATTTGGACTGCAATATTCTTTATTTATGCTATTTTATTGTGTTTAGAATATGACTTTGACTAGGGATATTTTTCACATGAACATCCATATATTCTTCTCGAGTTTGTGTGAAAGCTTTAGGCTTAGCTGTTACTGATTGCACAAGAGAAACTGGTTTGATGCACTTGATGATTCTGTTGTTGAGTTCTTCTCTTTTTAAGTGTTCTGTCAATTAGTTCTTACAATGTGTGGTTTCAAGGTTGTGTGAAAGCTTTAACTGCAGCCTGTTGCTGATCCAACGATTTTGCTCTCCTTGTCTCAGGAAGCGCCTATTCAGCATGATCAACGATCTGCCAACTGTCTATGAAACTTTGGTTGGCAGGAAGCACGGCAGAGATAGGTCTGGCGTTAATAGCAGTGGCAAATCCAGACACTCGTCAAAGGTGCCTGCCTTGATCCCCCCGATTCTTTTGTTCAAAATTCAGAAGCTGAAAATCCAGGTATTTATCTTCAAACTTTAATGCAACTTTCATATACAGAGAACAAACGAGGGTCAGGCAAAGAACTCCAGGGCAGTTGCCGAAGAGTATGACGAGGACAATGAAGAACATAACGAAACCTTTTGCGGAACTTGTGGCAGTCGCTACAATGCGAATGAGTTCTGGATCGGCTGCGACATCTGCGAGCGGTGGTTCCATGGCAAATGTGTGAGGATAACCCCGGCTAAAGCGGAACACATAAAGCACTACAAGTGCCCTGGCTGCAGCTCCAAGAAAATCAGACAGTAGGTCGTGGCCTGCAGCCGTTCGCTGACTCGTCTGATCAAACGATACCCTGTCCTTCGGTCCAAGGTCGCAGATTAGCAGATGTGAATTCGTCTAGACAGTGTGCTTGTGATAGATGCGGTGAAAGACTGATACATACTTTCGTAGCTTATTTTTATACATGGCTCATTCATTGTCAATTTGTCATCGATGTGCTTGCTCCTTGAACCAGGAGACTGATGATTGATTTATGCCTTGGTGGTGGTCTGCCTGTATGTTATTGTTTGCACGTAATCTCGTTAATTTTCAGACTTAAGGTATCTCCATAGTCTCAATAGTCTCCTGGTAAGTTGGATGCTGTTGTCACTGCCGTCGGCGTTGGCAGCCTCGCAAACAGGTGTTTGTAGGTTGAATTGTAGCCAGTGAAGAAGAAATTCGTTCGTCTATGGTCCTGTAGATAGATTAGGCACGGCGTTTGTCGAGGTAGCACCGTAGCAGGCAAGCATGGAGCCGGACTGACCGTAGCAGGTGGGCAGCTGTCAGAAATTGATGTTCTGTTCCCTATAAGAAAGAGCGAGGCGGTATATCCATGGACGGTTGAGATGAAGTCTGGAAGCGTTAAGGAGATCAGATGAAGGGTCAAAATGAAGGCTGAACTGGAGCATCCACAACCCTAGCGTCTGTACCTTTCCATTAGGGCCTAGGATAGGCTAGCAGATGATCAACCAGCCGTTATTACATAATCACACTAGTAAGGTCTAAGTAGACACTGAACACAACACATCCCCCAAGAAGGATGATCTAATCCAATCATCGGGAGACGATGTATCCTCTGCTGCTCTTGAGGCTTTCCACCGAGTCCTTGATGATTTTCTCCATGGGACTGAACTGCAAGCCCAGCGCAATCAGCTTCTTCGACGGCGCTTCCGCTCTCACCAGACCAGGCTGCGTATCCTCGGGAAATCTGCAGGCAAAGCAAGAACGAGCGGAGGATTAGCACCGTCAGAAATCGCCCGCAGATCGACCACCGTAACAATCCATATCGCAGGATCCTCGTCGTGTAAATGTGTGTGGTTTGATCGGTCGCGTACTTTGGCACTTTGTAGCCGGGGTACAGCTCGGCAACTTTGGATGCGAAATCGCTCCAGTGAGCAGTGGACTCCACGCAGAGGTGCCTCCCAGATGCTGATGGGTTCTCATACAGCAGAATGTGGGCCAGTGCGACGTCTTCCACATGGACTGGCCCCATGTAAAAATCCGCATACTCCTCTGTGCAGCCTGCGTGGGCAGAAAGGTGAGTTTTAGGTTAAGCGTTTCCTTTGTCGTAGCAACCACAGTGCCACACACACTCGACGAAACTACAAATGATTTTTCACTGCATAGTACGTGAATGCAATTTCTCACTGCCGCAGTGACAGTGTCAATGCAATGCACGATCAATTTTCAACCAATGATTTTTTTTTTCGAGAACGCACAAACCTTTTGTGTGCGTTGCATTAATAGATAGAGAGGAAAAACAACCGGTCTAAAGGGAGTACAACCAACAAACACCACGGCGCTATAGATTCAACATCAAGCCGCCGAAGAAAAATGAAAAGCAAAAACAGTATCTCACAGCAACCAACGTACTGCCAACAAACCAATGAATTTTGATGGCACCTGAACTGAAAGAGGCATTTGTTTATGTAAAGTATGGAGCAGAAAAGGGTTCAGACATGAGAAAACATGCAGTTTTACTCTCTAATACTGCAGAATATTCAGTACAGCGTGATTAGCTTCATTTCATCCAATTCTCCTACAGTATTAGGGTCAGTACTCAGCTGGTAATCCATTTGAATGTTGAAGGTACCATCAGAGGGTAAAAGGTGTTTAGTTTGTGCAAGTGCATGAATCACAGAGGAAGGGTTGCTCCAGCTTCACTCTGCCACTCACCAGTCATTGTTTGGAAACAAAATTGATAACCTATCAACAACTCATTAGGAAGGCTAAGAAATGATTAAAGAGTACTATTCAACTCATTTCGTCAAGGCTACATGATCACACTATGCAATACGCGTACCTTCAAGTAGGCGAACAAGCATGGCCATGCTAGCATTGATGGTTGGTGGAATTATCGGGCCCATGACAGTCCCTGGGTTAACCACAACCACATCCAGTCCATTCTCCTCTGCAAACTTCCATGCGGCCCTCTCTGCCAATGTTTTTGAAGCAGGGTACCAAACCTATGCAAAAGCAAATAGAACCTGAGATAACTGTGAAATTCAGTATCAAATGGAAGACCTATATAGAAGTTGCATCTTTGAAATTCTTCAACCTTTTTCCATGTTACCCTCCACTGCATTTTTTGTTCCCATTGTCCAGTTAGTAGAATCAAATGCAGAAAGCTAGATCATTCAGTCATCTGTACATCTAGAAAAATAACTCTGCGATAGAGAACTACATTGCGGACCACTTTTTCCTGTCTAGTTAGTAACTGCATTTTCCCCAAGCTGATCATATCATCACATCCATAATAAAACTAGACTGTTCTACCTTGCACTTATAATAAGTTGTTTTAAAATTCTACCCAAAAGGTAACGCAAACTATCAAACAATCATTCAGAAGCAAACCTGCCAAGAGCACAGGCACCATCGTCATTTGCACACTGTCTTGAATCCCAAGCAAACGAAAGAAGTATGGAGATGCTAAAGCAAGACTGCCCAAGAGGTCGACTCACCCCGTTCTTCTCGCAGTAGTCGACGTCGGTCCAGCATCGCTCGTCGCGGACCTCGCCGGCCGGCCACCCCGGGCTGGGCACGATGGCGGAGATGGACGAGGTGACCACCACCCGCCGCACTCCCCCGGCGTCCTTGGCCACGCGCAGCACGTTCAGCGTCCCCTCCACCGCCGGCACCATCAGTTGCCTCTGCAACCACAAAACGAGATAGATCCGCAAGCGCGCGCGGCCAGGCGGGTGAGCAGAGAGGACGGACGGGAAAATGGGCCGGCGGAGCGGCCACGCGAAGCACACAGTACCTGGGGGTCGAGGACGCGGTCTACGATGCAGGGGGAGGCGAGGTGGAACACGCCCGAGCAGCCCCGCGCGGCAGCGAGGAGGGTGGCGCCGTCGAGGAGGTCGCACCGAAAGAAGCGGAGGCGGCCCTCGCCGATGCCGGCGGCGAGCGCGAGGAGGTGGTCCATCTCGGCCTTGTCATCTGCACCGCCGGATGGCGATGACCTCCGCATTGCAAGTAACGATTATATTCTTCTGGGCATTACATTGCAGCAAGGAATGGCGGTACTGACCGGGGTTGAGGACGGCGGCGTGGACGGAGTAGCCGCGGGCGAGGAGGCGGCGGACGAGCCACGACCCGATGAAGCCGCTGGCGCCAGTGACCAGCACCGTGTCCCCCTTCCCTTCCGCTCCTCCTCCGCTCGCCATCTCTCCCCGGTGCTCCTTTCTTGGGCTGGGGTGTAAGCTCTCGGGGTCGGGGGCGTGTGACTGACGAGTGGTGGTAGGCAGCCACCAGAAACTGGATTTTTATTTGTGCAGTTGGTACCCACTTCGAACCCGACAAAAACAGCCATCTTTTTGAACTTTCTTGAGTAATCGGGGAGTGATTTCCGTGTCCTGGAGCAAATCACTACAGTAACTGACATTGACCTTAATGTAAATGAAGACAAGGAGATGGCACAGTACAATTCACCCCTATTATTACCGTTGTCCGTGGAAGCCATGCCTAGTATGATCTGAAAAAGAACGGGCAATTTGAGCACGAGAGAGAGAGGTTTTAGATTAAGTTCCCGCTCGTTTTGATAATAGTTTCTAACTTTTATTTTTATTTTACTACTCTGTAATTTTATCTTTTTCTATTTCTTTGTTTTTAGGGTTTTTTAGTTTTTTCTTTTTTTCCCGTATTCCTTTGCATTATATGCGATATGCTAACCTGTTTTTTATTTTTAATTTTTTTAAAATTTAATTATACTAAATAAGCCACCTCAGTACAGTAAAAAATAAATCAACTACAATAAAAAAAACTATAAAACATCGTCATTCTGAGCGCTACCTAAAATAGAAATCACATCGTCAGCGTACATCTTTTTGTCCGAAATAACAAGAATAGCAGTGATTGCGTGATACACATTGGACTCGTTCATCATACTTAGGTGCAAAAAAAAAACTGGAACACCGTAGGTTTGTCCACAAGTTAATCTCGTTCCTCGGTCGTGCTCGCATGCAGTAGCAGCTCGAGGGAAAAGGAAGCAAGTACTCCATTTGCCAGTCAAGTCCACAACTCCGTCTTCACATTTTCTGCGTTAACGCTGTATCCTTTCCGCGACAACAGTTCTACGGAAAACTTCGACAGCTTGGAACTGAAAGAGGAAGGTTCATCATCTCTTGCCACCGGCTTTATCTTGCATAGCATATCGAAGTCATGCTTCAGGTGGGGTCCGACTATCTTTGCCTGAATGCAGAGACAAACATTAACAAAAGGTTCATCGGATAGCAGTAACTACAAAGGAAAATACCTTTGAAGCTGTGAATGTGATACTTGAACATTGGAAGCTGTGTTATGTTTGCCTTGAACTTCTCGAATGGACAGAAATCTTTGTTGGCACAACCCTGCATTCATAGCCCACCAGGGCAACACAGTGAATTAAGGGATTTACAAATACCAAACTAGCTAACAAAGAACCCCCCCAACTGTTAGGGTTCTACCAGTATGCTATACTGGTTATATGCAAAAAAATCTTTTCATACACTTCTACAAATGGAAGATTACAGTATAAATTGCAATACAAAATATATGGAGGGGACTAGGGGAGTGTCTAATAGTCTAGGAAGAAACCACTAGCCAACCACATAATGATTTACGGATTAATTTTCATCAAACTGTTTTTTACTTATATGTATCTGCGATTATGTTGGTGTATTTTGATTTTTAATATTAGTTACTAGATAAAATGGACAACTCCTGAAGTTCACTAAAGATCATCGTATGGCAAAAGACATTAAAGATGAATCCCCTTTAACGGTTTAACCATTTAAGTTGTTTTACCCCATGAACTGAGCAAGTACCAAATCCAAACCTTCAACAGAGGAGAGTCGTGAGACAGACCGAGAGGGCTCAGAGCCCACAAGAAATTTTGAAAAATACATAACAATAGCAAGAAAACTTGCAATTATTGAGAAAGGCAATGTTCAAATAATTATACTGCAGAGACTACTATAATAAATCTCGAAATTTATACTAGCAAAAGTAGTATGTAGTATACTGGCTGTGCCCCAAGGACTGAGTAAAACAAGAAGGATATAAGTACACTAAATATAGAAAGTTGTAGTCTTGGCATTGAAACTGGGACTTCGTTGTGCAGAACTTGCACAAAGCACAAGTTATTTCTATCCCCAGAATTTTTGCCTGGGCATTGGTATAAAACCAAAATGTTGTTACCAACGAAAGGTGCCACAACACTGCCCTTCCAATTTCTTCTCTGTGGTGGAATAGGAGGTAGGTCCAATGGTTTCTCCCGCTGTATCTTCTTAAAATCTAGGTACGGAAAATTTCAGCTGTGTCAAATCAGCAATTGGTCACCTGATATATTGTTCACGGAGTAATTATGTACCAACGGAGTAGAACAATACACACCTGATCCGTCAAAAAAAAGACCAAGAAGACATGTGAAAGGCTCAACAGTACTCAACAGTTTCTGCATGTGCAAATCAGAGCCTTGCCTTCTCATATGTACCATCAGGATCATTTTCTACAAATGCAAGAGTTAGAATTTTAATTTAGAGTTTACACTAAATTGTTATTGCAATCTTCCTCAGTATTGATACTGTTATGAATATTGTGTGCATCTATTCATGAGGCCCAAGGGGCAATATATATAGAGGTACAAGGGGATGTACAAAAGGAATACAACACAGCATAATAGGAAACAGCATATTAGGAAACAAATAAAAGCCCTAATCTATTCTATCCTTAACACCCCCCCTCAAACTCATGGTGGATCAACAACACCGAGTTTGGAGAGGTAAAAGCATCTTTGTGCTCGAGTCCAGGCCTTCGTGAAGAAATCCGCTATCCAAGCTCAAGGCACATACCAAGAGTAATCACCGATCTTGCACACAAGACCTCATGAAAGAAGCATCAACACCAATGTGCTTGGTGAGCTCATGCTTCACAGATCACGAGCAATACCGATAGCACTGCATTGTCGACAAGAGAGAAGTCGGTGTAGTGACGTAAACACCAAAATCCTCAAGTAACCACCGTAGCTGGTAATCTCTGCATCAAGAGAGCCATAGCTCGCAACTCACCTCTGCACTCGAACGGGACACTGCGATCTGCTTTCTTCGTCTTCCGGGCAATAAGAGAACCACCAAGAAAAACAAGAGGCGAGAGAGACCGCGATCGAGGGATCGCCGCCCAAGTAGCATCCGAATAGGCTCAAGTCAGAACGAATCGAACGTGGAAAGAAGATACGGCGAGAGATAGTCCCACGAAGGTATCGCAGAACTCAAGAAGGTGGTCGTAGTGGACCTGAGTGGGAGCCAAACAAACCGACTCGAAATATGAACGGATAAGTGATATCCGGACGAGTAACAACAAGATAAACAAGACTCCCAATAAGGTGACGATAGCGAGCCGGATCGAAAAGAGGCTCGCCATCCGAGGGTCGGAGGTGGACATTGAGCTCCATGGGAGTCTCAACAATCTGTTGATCGATGAGAGAGGCGCGATCAAGAAGATCTGAATATATTTCTCTTGGGACATAAAGAAACCATCCGGAGTGGAAGTAACCTCAATCCCAAGGAAATAATCGAGAGGACCAAGATCCGACATAAGGAATCGCTCACTAAGACGAGCCTTGACAAAGGCAATGTACTCGAATCATCTCCGTAATGATCATATCATCAACATACGTAAGAAGAAGAGTCCGACCACGAGACGAAGTGTGGACAAAGAGCGCAGGATCATGATCACTAGCTGAAAAGCCAGCAGCAGTGACCACGAGGAGAAGCGCCAAACCAAGCACGAGGGGCTTGCTTAAGGCCATAGAGAGAGCGGCGAAGCGGCGAACATGCCCTCGTGAATGTAATACCCGGTGGCGGATGCATGTAGACCTCCTCACGCAACTCACCATTAAGAAAGGCATTCTTGACATCAAGTCGAGAAATGCACCGATGGCGAGCAGACGCCACCGGCGTAAGAGTGCGAACGGTGGTCATGTGGGCCACAGGAGCAAAAGTCTCGTCGTAGTCAACGCCATGCTCTCGCTGGAAGCCACGAGCAACAAGACGCGCCTTGTAGCGCTCAAGAGAGCCATCGAGCGAGTCTTAATTTTATAGACCCACTTACACGTGATGGGACGAGAATGAGATGGCAAAGGAACAAGATCCCAAGTACCAAGACGCTCGAGGCAGCAATCTCTCGGCCATGGCAAGTCGCCACTCGTGTGAGTAACAAAGATCCCGGTAGGAGACAAAGCTCACGAGTAGCTGCGCAAAAAAAGGCAAAGCGGGGAGGCCGAATCGACCGCGATCGTGGAGAGCGTAGCGAGGAGAAGATGACCCATCGGGGGCGATGGAGCATCGAAGAAGGTGGATCATCGGAGAAGATGACTCACCGGAAGAGCCTCAATACGAGGTCGACGAGTGTAAAAGAGAAGGGAGGTATCAGAGTGAGAGGAGCCCGGGAGTCGGAGGAGACGACGCAGCGGTGACAACGGCGGAGAGGCCACAGGGGAATATGTGGAGACTCGGTGGGACAAGTGGACGAGGCAAAGCAGATATAGGTGTATCCGAAAGGTCAAGAAAGACAGAGACTCGCAGAGGGAGTCGAAGGAGAGGCAGGACGTGGGTAGAATGGACGAGACTCGTCGAAAGTCACATCCCGAGAAACCCGCATCCTTCGACCAACCGGATCCCAGCACCGATAGCCCTTGTGCTCGGCATCAGATCCCAAAAGACACACTCAACAGATCGAGCGGTCAGTTTGGTGCGTTCGCGAGGGGCGAGGAGAACGTAGCAAATGCAGCCAAACATATGAAGGGCAGAGTAGTCAGGAAGAAGACCATAGAGACGCTCAACAGGGATCGCACCCTGAAGAGCAGAAGAGGGCTGGATGTTGATGAGATAGGTGGCGATGGAAACGACCTCGGCCCAAAAGTGAGGTGGGGTAGAGGCGGCGATCATCGAGTACGAGCCGCCTCAAGGAGGTGACGATGCTTGCGCCACGACACCATTCGAGCATGAGCACCGTGACAAGAGAATCGAGCGAGAGTCCTCGCGCAGCAAGGAAACCGCGCAGTAACGAGAGGTACTCGCCAGAGAATCAAGACGAAAGACACGAATAGGAGTGGAGAACGTGTGTGGATCATAGTGGCAAATTGTTTATAGATAGACAAGACCTCACTACGAGAAGACATGAAATATATCCAAGTGTGGCGAGAGAAATCATCTATAAATATGATATAATATCGATGACCCCTTTCAAACGGCGGAGCCGGACTCAAACATCCAATGAACAAGATCAAAAGGACGCCGAGACACGCACTCACTATGAGGATAAGGAAGTGAAGTTGTTTACCTAACTTACACCGACAGTCTAAAGACACGTCTCCGAGATGACCCGAAGACCACGACGAACTAAGGATGACAGACGAGATCCACACGATGACCAAGACGGTGATGCCACCGCTGAAAAGAGCCGGTGACGAAGCGGCGAAGCGGAGAGATCGGCGGCGATGGTGGCGCGGAAGGAAGGTGAAGCTACCAAGCTCCCAGAGACGCCGTGAGTCACGGCGCCGAGGCCGAAACCAACCGAGCTCCCGTGTGGCGGTCCCGAACACAACAAGAGTCGAGTCGAGAATGACCGATAACCAAGGTCGATGAATCATCCCGTGAGAAAGAAGTCGCATAGTGAGGCGAGGAATATGAGCAATGTAAGGAACATGAAAGGATGAGTTGCTAAGAGATCCTCGACTGAGACGAAAAGAGATGTACCATCGCAGTAAGAACACCGGGGAGAATCAAGAGGTGTAATAAAAGACAGAGTGGAAGAATCGAGTCATGTGAAAAGATGCTCCGAATCAAGAATCCACGGGAGGTACTGATCGTGTTGGGGTGGTTTCTCGATGCTCAAGAGTCGTGAGCGTAACTCGCAGATCCCGCCGAGGAGAACCTGGCGGCAAGTAAGCGTCGAAGTCCGGCTATCTCTTGCTCGGTGAGAGAAACTGCCAAGAAGTCGGCGCGCACGGCAACGTAAAAGCACTAGTGCCGGAGAAGAACGGCGTGACGATGCCGCTTCTTCTTATAGCACCGACTCAATGTGGCCGGCCTTGTCGCAGAGGAATAGTGAGGACGGCCACCTCGGACGTAGGGCGCCACCACCACCGTGGCGGCGGCCAAGAAGGCAGCAGCGGTAGACGAGCGGCGAGCACGAGGGGAGTGGCATCGCACCAAAGACCACTCAGCGTAGTCTCCTCTGCACGTATCTCGGTGAGAGCCTCCGGAGAGTGACACGAGGGTGGCGTGCAAGAAGTCGAGCACGTCTTTGCTCGAACTCGGACGGCGGCGAGTAAGGAACTCGTGAGACCCGCTGAAACTCCAAGTCAAGACGTATATCCGAGCAAAGACGAACAGAACGGCAGCGGCCAGAAGCGGAGAGAGTCCAACCGACGCCGCATGCAGAGCTCGAGCGTAAAGGCATCAACGAGAGCATCACCTGCTCAAGAGAGTGCTCTTGGCGAACCACGGACAGTGCAGGGGCATCACCGGAGGGCTCGTAGCGCCGACGAAGATGAGTCCACATCCGAAAGCCGAAGAAGTCCCACAACCTCGTAAGAGAATCGAGGCCGATATCGGCGATGAAGACAAAGAAGAGCTCGAGCGCCGCCATCGCACCACCGAGTGTAGGTGGTCGACGATCCTTGTAGAAATCCGAGCCTCTGGTAGGCGGGCGCTTCATCATCGCAACTGAGCGGCCTCGAGCGCGCTTGTCGGTACCGTCGGGGCAATGCAACAGCGTGGGCTCCGTCGGAGGAATAGGGCAAGGCGGGCGGTGACATCGCCGAGAGGACGCCCGAGACGTAGACCACGCATGTGAATGCGCATGTGAGACACGGTCGGTGTAATTAACACCATCAAAGATCACCGGCAGCGAGGAGGGAAACGGTGCCCATTGGTAGGCGGCGCCGACGGCGCGGCGACCAATACAACGAAGTCTAACAGCGGCGCTGAACGGCGCGCGGTTAGATCGACGTTTTTGGAACCGAAACCTAACTATTAACGGGCCTCGCCCGCTAGCAACACACGCACACACGCTGGCGGCGCGCGCGTGCGGCCGGCGGCGGCGGCGGCGGCGGCGCGGACGCTGGCGGTGCGTGGGGCGGCGATGGAGGCCGAGGAGTCGCGGGGAAGACGACGAGGAGCCGGAGCGGGGCGCGACGGCCTCGGGCGGCGGGGAGCGCACACGGAGGCGCACGCGGAGTCGTCGGCGGGATGACGGCGACGGCGGCAAGCGAAGCGACGGGAAACCCTAGGTACGCTCTGATACCATGTTATGAATATTGTGTGCATCTATTCATGAGGCCCAAGGGGCAATATATATAGAGGTACAAGGGGATGTACAAAAGGAATACAACACAGCATAATAGGAAACAGCATATTAGGAAACAAATAAAAGCCCTAATCTATTCTATCCTTAACAGATACTACATTATTCACTGATTGAGAGCACTATATGTTCTAGCTATTCACCCAGTAAATTGCTATACGAAATCCATCATGCAATGAACATCTGGTAATCCCCAAATCATCGTGGTAAGGCAAAGGCATAAAGGGCAACAGGGCAGGAAGCAGGTATTCCAACGACCAACTAATTTTGCTATACTTGAAAAATATTGCTACCTTCTTTAGCTATCACTGCTTCTTCCATTGACTGGACAACATCCTTGCGCAATGGCAGTCCCATCCGATAGTTTATGACTTACCATAGCCCTTTAGCACAAAACCCTCCAAATCATCGGTCCGTTCTAGAACATAGACCTGAACAAATAAATTTGTTAGGAATTCATAAAGAATGTGAAGGAACACCAGTTTTTTTAAAACTTTAACTTACAGATATATAAAAGTCTGTTCATACCGATCAGGTATCAAGTATGGTGATGAGGAGTATAGAAGTAATCTTAGTAGATATACTTAACAGAATGTACAATACTCAACACAGAAGGTAACAAGAATGAGATAAGGAGAACAGATTACTAAACTTTAAAGAACATAAACCAAAGATGCCTATCAAAAACTTGCAATAATATCTGCTAAAACACATTTTTATGCTGCATATTGACTTTCCAGATGGCATACAGCATAGATTCCAACAGTGTCTGGCTCTAAACAAACCACTAAACCAGACAACTGCAAATACTTAGTCTGATTGAGAAATGGACCTGTCTTAATAATCTGATCATTGAATTACGTCAAACTTAACCAACTTCATTGTCTACAACTTAGCCAACTTCATTCTCTATCTCTACTAACTTGGGATGTAATATTTTCTGAATAACTTGAGCTGATGGAAGTGTTATGAAATTACTAAAAGGGAACCACATGTCTCCTGAATAAATCCATATAAAGATCCTAAACTTTTCAAAACGAGTAGTGGTGTGTATCCTTTGTTACTGGATGCAAAGAGGATATATTATTTTTCATACTGACAGTGGCATCTGAAAAGTCTAAGGCATTAAATTTATGCAGCATTCTGTCCATCAAGCAAAAGAAAATCCTTATAACAAAGATGGAACACACTGACACATTATTTTGATAAATGATATCAAGAAGCAATATTTGGGAGTCAGGCGCACAACATTTTTATATTACATAATACAGACTAGTTTGACATAGAAGTGCTTGAGAAAAGCTGAAATCTGAAAGTAACCTACCTCAGCTTCATTAAAAAATTCACAAGCTTGATTGGTTATATTCAGTAACAGATGCTTCCTGCATAGAGAACCATCAACTATTAGACTCACTAAATGTTCCAAAGCCTTATCGTATTGAACTCTTGACCCTTCGGGCAAGTCGTTACCTGCTTGCAAAGGAACCAGAGGGAAGAAACATCCTGCATTGTAAAATTGAGGTGATAACAGTTGGCTAATGCAGATGTGGCATATTCAAAAATTGGTTCCTTTTGCTTCTCAACATCAGGCTCCTTTCTTTTCCTGTAGTCCTGAACATTTTATTGTAGTTATAATCCTAGTACCAATAGTCACAAAAGAGAGGAAGCTATGAATATGAACTTTCTTTGATAAAGAAAAAAGAACAAAGGATCAGAAACGACTGGATCCAACTTGCTTAGTACCAAATGTCCGAACAGGTGCAAGCAGAGGAGTGCATGAAGCAATCATGAAACAATCTGTGCAAAAACTGTAAAACAACATTTAGGCTCCGCCATTTTTAGTACTTTGTGCAACACAATAGCACTATTTGCATCACAACTGACAATTTCCGTCTCTCTCTTGGCTGAATTTTACAAGGCCTATTCAGAATAGGGTAATTCAGATATCCATTCACCTCTCTTCCAAATACAAAAGGAGAGCACCCAAAGAGAAAGGAATAAAAAGGTAAAGTCACATAAGCATGTTATCTTCTTATAAATATGTTCTTGATTTCTCAGCAATGTTAGTGCTACCATAGATAGTACCTTGTACGTTCCACAGATATCAAAGAATCGCAGACAAATATCACTTGCACTACTCTCACTCAGATCAGAAAAGGCTCAGGTTTTCCCTGGTCCAAGCTTTCCTTTCCCAGAAAGTAGTCCCAAACCAAATGCTACCGCACTAGCTGATGCTCGAGGGACCTGCATTTCAAACATATAGCAATGGTTAACCCTACTGCACCATGGTTAACAATTTCAGCGAAATTTCGGACATTTCGGTCCCCTCCGAAACTATTTTGTAAGACCGGAATTTGAGTTCAAATTCAAATCTTGAGATGAACTTCAAATATTAAAGCAAGTTTCATCTATATTTTCACCTCTATTTCATCCCCCTCCGAAACTATTTTGTAAGACCGGAATTTGAGTTCAAATTCAAATCTTGAGATGAACTTCAAATATTAAAGCAAGTTTCATCTATATTTTCACCTCTATTTCATCTATATCCAATATCTAGTTCATGTCTACCATCTTTGATAACCTTATTCTCAAAATTCTGAAGTTTCATCAAAATTCAAATTCATGTTACCGAAATTTAAACGAAATCCAAACCAAAATTACCGAAATTTTGGTAAATTCGCTACCCTCCAAAACGAAATTGTTAACCCTGTAATACACCACAGTAAAATCCAGCAACATTTAATATCTTTCAGAAGCTTAAAACCTTCCAACAAAGTCAACTGACTATTGTCAGCAGATAATGCAACATGTTGAAATCATCAATGCAGATCCACCTGTTTTTGTTTTGGGCAATGCAGATTCGATGTGGTACTAAACTGTGAAGGGGTTCTTCGCTCTGCCGCTTGAGTCATTGTGGGCTGCCGGAGTACGGAGATATGCATGGTCTTTTTAAGTACAGCTATTTGGGCCCTTGGAAAATACATCGAATATGGACTACTAATGGAGCAGTTGTGCTAGAAAAACTTTGCAATTGTAAAGCCTTTGTTTTCCTTTTTGTTGGGACAAATCGCTAGGGCCGCCCTTGTGAAAACACACAGGCTAACCTGGCCCTGATTTACATTTACTACCCTCTGGTTCCTCTCAAAAAAAAAAAAGAAGAAGAAGACAAGTACTATCCTCTTGTTACTAAAAATTGACCGCGCTTCTGCAGAGTTTTTTTACAGACCATTAAGCTTATTTATTAGGCAATAAGTTTTTTAAACTTTCTTTAATCAGGCAATAAGCTTTCGAGATATAGACATTAATTCTTTGGGGAAAAAAAATAAGACACAAAAGTTTACATACAAAGGTCCTCCAGCTCTTTCAGCATCAAGAGTCAAGACATGAGTTTAACGCAGCAGCTTGAACCAAAAACAGGTCCTATTTTATTTCTAATTCAGAGCATGGAGCCATGGACTGGTGGCCGTGGCCTTCTCCACTGCACAAACGAAGAGAAAAGCTTCGCAGCTCTCACAGGCAAACATGATGGAATGCAGAGTGACTACAGAAATTGCAACTCTCGCTTGGCAAGCTCTGACGTTGTGCAAGCTTGCCATCGGCTTTCGAACCCTGGGTTCGATGCTGGTGCACACCTTTTTTTCTAGACTATAGTCCCAAGTAGAAAGAGTACATACACATACAAATACGTTTAGTAATTAAAGTATGTACCCACGCTACGTGAAGTTTTAGCATCCGCTCTAGATTAATCGTGTGCTAGAGACACATCTACGTATACGTGCGTGTAAGGTGTGTGTTGAGTCCCTGTGTGCTTCTTTCTCGTACTCTAAAAAAAATTGCAACTTTGCTGTCATTATCCATTATATGTACAGATGACTGCACCACTACATTTGCGAATCATCAGCATCCGTGTCTAGGAACACTGAAATGCAGTAAGGGAACCAACTCACGGATCATCATTCATCAGGCTGGCACATCGCAAAGATTCAACCTCGAACTATCGACTAGTACATTCCAGAATTGATTAACCAAAAGACATGAATAGCAGGATCTCCAACACTTGCATGCAAGAATCCCTCTTAACAACCTTTAATTTGGTGCATCCTGCAACTATTCGTTTACATTGACGAAGCCCGTGCCGTGATAGCACCCAAGGTCAAAGCTACCCTGAGTCAGTAGCCTTCATCTTTGCAGATTGGTGTGCTGGCCCTCATACTGCGCATAGTGAACAGGCGGTGCCATGTAATGAGGATTGCCATCAGGGCGCCTATGACCCTGTGAAGAAGATACAAAGATCAATAATATAGACCAGCTACTAGGAAGGAACACAAGTAATTTAAAGCTTGGAAGAGAAATCAAATTCAAAGCAGGTTCAACATTCTAGTGAGAGGAGCTATAAGGATCTTCACTCTCCATAAATTAATCCTCAACAGGATAGGACCTGTGTTTCAGGAGCAAGTGGTTCCCATACTTATCGCCTATAGCATATAGGCCACCACTTGTAATATGTGAATACCTGATGCCATTGACTGGGGAAGGTGTAAGACTGGGACCTATAACTAGATAGGATACACTGGATTACCATCGTCATAGTTGCTTGTTAACCACACTGGATTACCATCGTCATAGTTGCTTGTTAACCATGTTATTCTACTCCACTTCTTACAGAGGAAAAGGGAAGTTCAAAAATACTATACAACACAGCTCATTAAAGACCCCAGTGAAATACACAAAAGAGTGGAAACAAAATTTTTCAATGTATACTTCACTTCTTACAGAGAAAAACAAAACTTCAGAGATACTACTACACAACACAGCAGATCATTTAGAGGCCCCAGTGAAATACACAATGGAGTGGAAACAACATTTTTCAATGTACCTGGAAGGTCAACAAACCCCATCTTAAGTGTTAAAAATGAGTAATGTATTGTAGACAAAAACAGCAAATGGAAAAAAGAAGAAGAGTAGGCCATAAATAATTTCAAATAAAATAACAGCTGTTCAAGTAACACAAAAGAGATATTAATCCTTGAATCATAAATTATACAGCTTTTACATGAATCACAATCTAGGCAAAAAAAAATGTAGTTAAGAACAAAGGCAAATAAGAGAACAATGATAAAGCAAGTTAACAAACCTGATTAGTGCTATAAGCATCAGAATAAGAAGCCACAGCATATGTTGCCTCAGAATTGCCATACGTTGCAGCATATGTTGCCTCAGGATTGCCATACAATGCAGCATACCCTGAAATAGGATTATAAAGGAAGATAATCAAATGTACTGTGAAGTGAGAAGTATCCTGCCTAAGGGCCTGTTTGGCCTAGCTTCCACTCCACCTATTGAAAGAAGCTAGAAGCTGTGGGGGGTAGCTTTTGTGGCTTGCTTCTCAACCTCGCCCCCATCTCCCTTATAAGCTAATATAATGTTCTTACCAAAGAGCTTCTCCGGTTTCTATGAGAAGCTAGTGTTTTGGCTTCTCCAGCGTAAGCCCCAAAGCTAGCTTTTTAAAAAAGCTTAAGTCAAGTCGAATAGGTCCTAAGCTAGCAAGCACAAGATGCCCATGGCTCCGTTTGGCACAGTGGTGGCTTTCCAAAAGCACTTATATTTTTCTACTTTTGGATATAACAATTAGTTGAAAACATCTTTTTTGGATATATAATAGGAAAATCTTACTGGGATTGGTCAAGATTTCCTTAGCTAACTTGATTCTGCAGCGCAGCGCAGCATCCACAAACTGGCCCTATGACTGCTAAAAGCAAATGGTTTTGAGTCTAACAGCCTACAATCCCATGATGGTTGATATGCTAAGCCTCTCCTCCCTAGTCCCTAACTAGTTAACTTTTATTTAACAAAGTCACTTTCACGTTTTTTGTTGAGTTCAGTCATTATGATCCAAAAAAATGGGTCCATCCAATGGTGGATTTGGTGGTGCCAATTTTGAGGCCATGAAATTAAATTAGAAAAACACCCCAATTGAAAACATATTAGTACAATACTTCAAAAGCTATCAGTTTATGAAGAAAAGGAAAAGGACAATGGACTCATGAGATTCAGTACAATACCAGGGTTAGCTACAGCTGCTGCTGTTGTGACAGCAGTGGCCCGCTTTTCAGCATTTACAAGATCCCCTCGAAGCTTCTCAATCTCACTAGCCACAGAAATCATATTCTTCTCCATTGCTTTACTTTGTTCAAGGTTATCAGCATGCGCCTTCTTTTCAAATTCAACCGCAGCCCTATCAATATTATAAGAAAGGCCATTAAAGAAATACAGTGCATCCACTCTCATGGAACACAGCAAGAGCCAGTAGATTAATATCAAAGTTGCAGAAAAGCTTGCTGCCCAATAAGCGTCATGAATGGGCAAAAAGGACATATCATCAGTATTCTGGCTCAAGACGCATATTAAATGCTCTGAGAACCCTATCTAACTGTTATTAAACCAGAACAATTCCATGTCAGCTGGGAATGTTTGAAAGTTATACATAATTCCTAACATTTTCAGCTTCCATGAGCAGTACATCACCACTCCACTAATTCAATATTCATTTGGCAATATCCATTTTATGTCTTATGGTAGGTAAAGCTCATTTTAATAAATTTGAAAGTGTTGTATGACAGTGTGATTGGGATGGGTGGGTGGATGCATTAGTGGGTCCATAGATCAGTACAAATTAGCTCTTCTGCAACATAACATGCAGCCATCTTACACTTCATTCTCAGTTGGATTAAACTAATGGTGCATGAGCTTGAACCTAAACTTCATATTCGGACCAAACTAAAGTTGGGCTTAATTAACTAGGCCTAGGCTAAATGCTGGCTTTACATATATATTCAGATTTAAATCAGGCAAATGCCAATTAGCACCCCCATCAAAATTATTCATTACATGTAGGGAAATAGCTTATAGAGCAACTCCAACTGCAATAATTAATTGAACATTGAACTCATATTTTAAAATCAAGGCCGTTTGGTTCATTACTTTGCTTAAACAAAGCAACGATATATAACCTCTACAGCCACTGTTTCGTTTGTGGTCAGTAAATGCAATGCAGCATCAAAAGTGTGGTGACTGGTGAAAGGGCCAGCATGTTAGCCACACATTTTTTGCCTACAAAGAATTAAGGGCCTGTTTATATTGACTTCTGCTGATGGTTTTTGGTTTTGGCTTATGAATAGTAACAACTTTAGAGAAGCCGTACGGAGAGAGAAACACTCGCGTGCGATTTTGGTCGATATAAATAAGTCACTACAGTTTCTACTACAATCGACTGGTAGACTCTGTCTTGAAAAGACACTCTATTTAAAAGCTAGATACTGTAAAAAATCTATTTACTGTAGAAAAACGGCTTTTAGAAGCCAATACGCCACACATTATGGGCCTGTTCTTTTTGGCTGCGGCTGATGGCTGTTTGCGACAGAGATTGTGGAAAGAGAGATACTCGTTTACGATTTTTAATGGTACAGATATTAGTTTTTTAACGTGTACTACAATTGACTTGTAGACCCCATCTTAAAAAAAATACTCCGTTTAAAAGTTAGTTATGTAGCAAAAGCCAAAAGCGGCTTTTAGAAACCGCAAAGAACAGGCCCTATGATGTACAAGTACAACACTTAGCAGATGAGCAGACTTTACTAAATTAAACAGCCCCTATGCTTCTAACTCTTAACAGTGAGCAGCCCCTACTAAATTAAGAAGCAGATGAGGATAACCCTCCATAGGCTCCATTACAAATTCAAATAACCTACATAACCTACAATAGGCCCCATGAGCTGCAAAAAAAAAAAGGAAAGAAAGAAAGAAAGAAAAAAATAAGGAAAGAAAGGATGAAACACGCTCTATTAGCCAAAAACTGATTTGTAGTAGAAATTGATTGGTAATCTCCATCAAAACAAGGAACAAAACATCTTCAGCAATTCACCTGGGCAGCTGTATCTTTTATCCAAAATGCCTCAACTATGCCTTACAACAATGATTGCTCAAACAAATCTAGTAAGTTGTTAAACACATAAACTCTGAAATGTGATCATGACATATGCCACCAAACCTCCACTCATGCAAACATGCAACCAGCATATCAAAAGGCTCTAGAAAACCAGTTTAATCAATAAAGTAATAGTATATAAAGTTCTCAAACTACCCATTAAAGTCCCAAAATGTGAGCCTGTGAGGTGTCATTAATCTGGCCTAACCAAACCCTAAATAATTGGCATGCTATGATGCTAACAATGTATAACAATGTAAAAGCTTCCATGGACAAAGCAGCTTGCTTGATTGGCAAACAAGGTTGCAAATAGCGAATAGCGGCATTTTGCGACGGAGGTTCCACTTGGCGTTTCGCGATATAGCGTGATATATCGGCCGATAAACGTTAAAAAATTCATGATTATAAGATCATTTCTGCAAAATTTTGCATAGTTAAAAAACATAATAGAATGCACAGGATGACAGGATACATCTATAATATAAAAGACTATTTTTTATCAATAGTAAGAGTGTAAGACTGACATGAGCAAATGAGCTTGAACTAGCAAACTCAAATGTATCATCATGAAATAGGCAAATATGGTCTTTAACAAGATACCATCACAAATACAAATAGACATAGTAAAATAGTTCTAAGAGAGTAACAGCTCACAAACAAAGTAGACAGCAACCACTAAGTACTTAAGTTACAGTTCACAAACATCAAACATCCAATGCAGCAAGCGTGGAGAAGAAGATGAGCAGCTGACAGCAGCCGCAGAGAAGAAGATAAGCAACAGCTGTCAGTTTGGAGCAAGGAGAACTGAAGCGGCTAGGGTTACAAGGAGAACTAAACCATATATATAGGTATATTGCTATTGGGCGTTAGTGGGCTAAGCAACCTAGGCCGAAATCACCCCTACAAAGCTGAATTTAAGATAAGTCACAGATATTGACGATATATCGTGTATGGTGCCACACGATATATCGCCAATGAACACGATAAATTGCCAAATATCGCCAGTTACGATATCTGCATGAAATTTTAGCGTTGGGCCTAATTTTGATGATATAACACCATATCGCCGCTATTTGCAAGCTTGCTAGCAAAGAACGTAATTTTTCTTTTTAACAAAGCAACGCGTAGCAGTTAAACAGAACAAGAGCTGCTTTGCATGCACGCAACAACCCTCTGAAGCAGTTTTCCCAGCAGGTTCAAAGAGCAGCTATGGAATGCGTGTTTCTTACTATGCTACGCATGTGATTGAACGCTTTCGTGCATTGACAAAATTCACACACGAATCATCCAAGCAGACATTTAGTAGTAAACTGGTAATATTAAAACTGAGTAATGACAGGAACCAACAGTGATACCTGCCCTTCTGGATCTCCCGGTGCATGGTTTCAATCTGGTCACGGACGCCATCGGCCTTGTCCGACTCCGCCCGCGCGCGCGCTAGCTGCTCACGGAGGACGTGGAGTCGGTCCACGAGCTCGGTGCGCGCGGCAGCGAGCACCCGCACGTCGGCGTGGACCTGCTCAACCTCCGCGCGCGCGCCGACGACGGTCCGCGCCTCAACCTCGATTCGCGCGGCCTGGTCGGCGACGGCGAGTACCTCAGCCTCGCGCTCGGCGCGGGCCTTGGTGGCGGCGATGGATACCGCCCGGAGCTCGTGCTGCGCGGAGATTAGCTGCTGCTGGAGCGCGACGTGGGTGGCGGCGAAGCGCTGGTTGTCGACGAGCAGTTCCTGGATGTCGCGGTCGCGGGAGGCGAGGCGGTCCTCGAGCGCCGCTACGGCGGGGTGGGGGGCGAGCGCCCCGCGCGAGTGGTTGAGGAGGAGGACGGGAGGCGGCGGCTCGTCGCGGGCGGCAGCCGCTGGCGGCGGCGGCTGCTGCGGCGCCCGGCCGAGGAGCGGCGGGGCGGAGTCGTGCAAGTGGATGACGTGGGGGCCGCGTCGGGCGGCCATGGCGGCGTCGGTGGCTATTGGCCTCGCCGCGTTGGTGTTTGGGTCGGATCGATCGGTCGTTCCGTTCGCCTCGACGAGGGCAAGCCGGAGGGGAACGACGGGAAGACGACAGAAGGGTAACCGTACACACGAGCCTTCCTCTTGGGCTTTTGTGGGCACATTATAGGCCTCGAAAGCCTATACAATATGTCTCCTTCGCATGGCCCATAGGCAATCTCTCGGCCCGTAAGGCCCAGCAGTGCGTCTCAGTTTGACATTCGAACGGGCCTTCATGTGGCCTATTTCTTGAAGTTTGTGCGAGTCGGTTGGAGTGACATTGTCGTGATAGTCGTTGGCTTGTTGCTACATGTTAGCTGAAGAGTTGATCAGAATGATAGTGATTTATATTTTTTTTACTATAGTTAATTTATTTTATATTATAACTGAGTTAGTTTATTTGATATAATTGAATTAAAAAAATTAAAAATAGAAAAAATATGTTAACCCATTACAAACAATGCAAAAAAATATAGAAAAAAACCAAAAATAAAAAATCAGAAAAAAAACAAAATAATGCACAGTTAAAAAACTCGCTATCAATGCTCAACGGAACGTTGAGCGGGGCCGAAGTATGATCGGGACAAACGGAATTTCTGGTGTGGTAAAATGAATTGAGATCGGAAATTACACAAACGGCAAAAGCGCCGACAGCGAGAGACGAAAAGCTAGAGGAGTAAATAGGACTAAGAGACCAAGTAATCCTAACCGAAAACGATGGATACTGTGTGCTGTGTGACTTGGCCGGTGTAGTGCTGTAGGGTTTTTGTTTCAAAGCAAAGATATCCACAGTAATGTGTTAAAGCAGAAATGTTCCAAACATGTGTGTGCATACAGGGATGGACAACAAGCTGGCTCGGCTCAACTTGGCCAGACTCGTCGGCGAACATGGTTTGGCTTGGCTTATAAGCTCGAATTAGCTTGTTAGGCTCGTTAAATGCCAAGCACTAACAATTACATGTATGTTAATATGTATTATTGTATAGCATAAAAAAGGACATATAATTTGTATGTATGCAAACTCAAATTGCATCCATACAAGAATGGTAAATAGTAAACTATCCTTAAAATTTGGCAGCAGCATACATCTGTACCACAACTTTGTCCACAACCACAACCAGTCGACCACAAGTCCTCGATATCACTTAAAAGGGTTCCTGTTGGACAATCTCTTTTATGTACAAAACAATATCAATTAAAAGGTATCATGCTGAGTTTTAATTTTATCGAGCTTAACGGGCTTAACAAACAACTTACGGGCTGATTTGAATTCGACTTATTAAGCAAATATACATGCCCAGCTCAGCTTGCTTATGACACGAATTCGACCCAAATCAAGCGAACTCTTAACAAGCCGAGCTGATTCATGAGCTTAGAGTTTTTTTTCCACTCCAATCGTATGTAGGCTAGGCAGCGAGTTTTGCTTGACTGATTGAAGCGTGGCACGAAAGAAAGAAGCAGCTGCTAGAATTAGGGTCTGTTCTTTTCAGTTTCTTAAAATAGCTTTTGGCTTTTGCTACATCACCTAACTTTCAAACGTAGTATTTTTTTTTAAGATGGAGTCTACAAGTTAATTATAGTATATGTTAAAAGCTCAACATCTGTACCATCCAAAATCGCAAGCGAGTATCTCTCTTTCGTAATCTCTGTCGCAAACAGGTAAAATTTAAAAACTTCAATCAAAAATCATAAACCATAGCGAAAAAGAACAAACCCTTGGTAGTACACACGAAGACTCACCACAAACATTTTCAGAACGTTCCTCTCGAAAGATACGTTTCTGGCTGGAAATGGTAGCTGGTCAGCTTCACTCTCTATCACACCCTCTCCGAACCTAACCGGCCGGCTGCCGAATTTAGGTAGCCGTGGTTCACAGCAATAAGGCCTGTGCCTTGTGTACCAAAAAAAAAAAAGGTGGAAAATGTGGGTTGTATTTTCCCATGTGTGAACGTGTGTCCAATAAATCAGAAATGCAACCAATTTGGGACATTGGACTTTCTGATCAAATGTTGGCGCAAATTTCCTATGCATAGCAATGGCCTGAAATCGAAAGGTGGTTCGAATTAGTAGAATCACTGGTCATGTTCTTGCAAGCATCGATCTCATAACTGCAATGGACCTACCCATTGCCCCAGCAGCATGCTCCAATAACGAGTTTTTTTTTTGCATTCTTTGGGTTTTTTAATCCTGTTTTCAAAAATAGCTCATTATAAAAGATGTTAATAAAAATAGCCTATTTTCCCAGTGTCGGAACGAATTACTCTGAGTTTTAGGAGGTATTCAGAATGACGTTAGCTTATGATTTTTTTACTGTAACTGAGTTGATTTATTTGGTATAATTAAATTTTAAAAAAATAAAAATAAAAAATATAGTAGTTCATCACGAACAATGCAAAAAATATACAAAGAAATACAGAAAAAATTAATAAAACCTAAAAAATAAAATTAATAAAAAAATAAAAAATAAAATTCAGAAGCTAAATTAAACGATGCCTTAACGTCTTAGCTTTAAGATGATTGACGTTGAGCTTCGGAGACACCTTAGCTTGTTCCGCGACGTGTAATGTGGCTAGCACTAAGGCCCCGCTCGTTTCAGCTTTTTTCAGCTTCAGCTTCTAGTTTCGGCTTTTTTTTATTATTCAGTAATTCGTCTCTTTCTAATTTTTTTAGATTTTTTGGGCTTTTTTGCATTTTTATTTTTTTCCGTGTTCCTTTGCATTGTCCGTGATGAGCTAACATATTTTTTCTATTTTTACATTTTTTAAATTTAATAATGCCCCAAAAAGCCAAATCAGTTATAGTAAAAAAAAGCCAATTACAGTGAAATTTCAGCCAAAAATCAGAAGCCATCGCTAAAACGATCACCCCCTAAGTCAACAGCACCTCAGTGCCATGGAACTTGGCGTTGAACCCCACAACCTCCATGCCATAACGGATGGGTTTTTTCAGTTATGACTTATAGTTATAATTTTTAAATTATAATTTATTTGTGAGAGGCGGTATATAGAAAAAAATAGTTGCATATAATTTTAATTGATATAGTTAAACTCGATACAATTTATACTATAATTTATCTATAGATTTCTTCTTAAAAAACACACTATTTAATGATAAGTTACTGTAACAAATACCATTAATCATAAGCTATAGGTGCTGCCTTGTATTGCAGGTCTTAGCGGCAGTATGTTCAGAAAAAGAGGGTGTTTAGAATGACGGTGCTTATGATTTTTTTTATTGTAATTAACTTATTTTTTACTGTAACCGAGTTGATTTATTTGATATAATTAAAATTAAAAAATTTAAAAATAAAAAACTTGTTAACTTATTATGGACAATACAAAGGAATATAAGAAAAAAAACAAAAAAAGATAAAAATCAACAATAAAAAATGAATAATAAAAAAAACGCTGAACGCTACGAGCGGCCAAAAGAGCACGGGAAAGAATTGGGCAAGTACTCTATCACATGAACCTTACCTTTTTAGAGTAGTAAATGATTATTTTATTCTTCCACTTAATACTGCCATTCTCTTTACTATTCAGTTTTCTTTATTTGTTGTAAAAAATAGGATCAATAGAAAAATTATAGTAAAAAATATACTAATATCAACTATAATGTACTACTACAGAATTTCACAATATAGAGCCAACTCTAAAGAGCTTAAACTTATGGCTTTTAGTTTTGACTGAAATTGCATTGTAAGGCTGTTAGTCTTTTCTAAATCGTTTAATTAAAAAAATCAAAAAATCATTATATCATCACACACAACACAAATGAATAAGGAAAAAATAAAAGGTAAAAAGACTAGAAAAAGCAAAATAAATTAAAATTAGAAATCGATATATTGTAAGTGATTAAATAAACTTAAAATAAAAAATTAAAAGCTGAAATCGTTTTGCAACGAGGCATAAACAAATGCTCCAGTCTCGGTTACTTTCAGCTGGAGCCACTCCCCTGTTTTCCTCTCTCCACCTTGTCCTACCCACTAGTCAGTCAGTCGGTCACCACCCCATTCAGCCTACTCCACCAAAGTGGAAGGGCCAAAGAGCCAAGAGGAAAGCAAGCCGCTCCTCCTCCTCCCCCCTCGAAGCTACACCTCTTCGCTTCTCCGAGATACCACCCCCCTCCCCAGCCGAACTCTCGCCAAGATCATCAGATCAGATCACCCTCCTCTCCTCCTACCATGCAATCGGCAATATTCTAGCATCAGCCCCGGCCAGATGAAAATGATGAAGCCACAGCACAGCATGTCCGGGCATGGCAGGAGGAGCCCCTTCCTGACCTCCTACGCGCTCACGCTCGCCTTCATCACCTTCGTCTCCGTCCTCTACTTCAAGGACTTCTCCTCCACCCTCCACCAGCCCTTCCTCCACCGCCCCCCGCCCCACCGCCGCCAGATCAGCCGGCCGCACCCTCACCGGCCCCGCCCCCACCCCCACGGCAGCAGCAACGTAAGCGCCGCTGCCAGCCCCAGATCAGTGTAAATATATGTCAGTGCATGCGTGCTGACAACTTGCTTGTTGGTTTTTGGATTAGAGAAGGTCGAGGACCGCGCGGCGGTGTCCGGCGGGCTGCCACCGTTCGCGGTGGGCACGGCGCCGGCGGGGTGCGACATCGGGCAGGGGGAGTGGGTGTACGACGAGGCGGCGCGGCCGTGGTACCAGGAGGAGGAGTGCCCGTACATCCAGCCGCAGCTGACGTGCCAGGCGCACGGCCGTCCCGACAAGGCCTACCAGCACTGGCGCTGGCAGCCGCGCGGCTGCTCGCTCCCCAGGTAAGCGTAAACCCATCCGCGTGCATTTCCCTGCCTCTCTCTGTGGGTGAGCAATGGCGATACTGATCTGGATCTTTCCGTTTGTTGAGGGGGAAAAAAAGAAAAGGAATATTTAGTTTGAGAAAAAAAAAAGCCAATTGATGTAATAAGCTGTGATACGGAGTAGATGAAACAGACCGATAAATCGACCATGCTTATTCCTCCAGACAAAAAAAAATTCACTAATCCATTCTTCATTCATGCAGTATGATTTTCCCTAACACCCGACACGTGTCACTCGATCAGGGTCGACCGTGCGGTTAGAGTCGAGCAGATACGGTAGAAAACGGCGATATTTTGAGGCTTTCGGGGTTTGGCTGGACGCGCTTTGGTCCGAGCTGCCGGCCGCAGACGGGTGGCGCGCGGCGGAGGAGGCGAACGCGAATCCCGGTGGGGGTAGCCGGGTTGGTGGACCTGCGCGAGAGTCCAGCCGCGGGTGAGCGGTGTTGAGCCGTAGGACTGGACCACCGTGTCCGGCATGGGTGGGTGGAGCCCATGCGCCGACGACTTTACGCGCGGAGTCTGGACGGCAGCCAGGTGTCCGTAGCAGTTAGCCGGGGCTTTCTTTACTAGCCTACCCCTGAGTTGTGTTTTCTGGATGGGTGGGCGAGACCGCTCAATTCAATACGTACGAAGATACTCCGTCCTTTTCTGAATGTTGTTTCCGAATGCCCTCGATAGAATGAGCGCAGTCCATCCTTCAAAATCTTGATCATTAATATACAAAGAAGTATCTATATTTGCCACGTGAAAATGGTATCACTATATTTACCATCAAAAATACTTTCTCATCATTGTACTTTTAATAATTTTTACTAACATATAATTAGAAAAATAACGAGTAAAGTGGTACACTAGAGACGGTGTCGATGTGCAAAAAAAAAGATGAGTAAGAAAGAACATAGGTAGTAGAACGAACAGTCTCGTTGAACGGAACGGGCGGCCGGTCGAGCGAGCAGTGTGTAACGTAGTTGCAGGCCGGTGAGCGGTGGCGCATTCAGACTACGGGGAAAAAAACGTTTTTCAACATGGGAATGTCGTATGTGAGGATGGGATCGTGAGATCCTTGAGGCAATTGGACGGCTGTGGAGGCGGTCTGCACATGAGAAGCCCCGTGGCAGATCCTCCAAAAGAACGAAAGATGTGATCTGATGCGGGCAGGACATGGTCCATGCCTCCATGATGCACCGTCATCTCACATGAGGGCTCCAGCTGCTTCTGCCCTGGCCCGTGCGAGAGCGAGGGTTTGGTCCTTGACCTCTTGTGCTGTGTGCTTCCGGGCAAAGAAAGACGCAGGTGTCACGTGGGAGTACGGGGTTTGAGGAAGGAAAGGGGGAGGCGGGCCAGCCAGGGCCGGCCGGCCCGCCGTGGCAACCGGATGCGAACAGAGCCGTACAGCATTTTCTTTTGTGTGTGTGTGTGTGTGTTGCCATGGACCCTCCATTTGCACGGCTTGGCTTGGGTTCCTTTATTATACTTCTCGTTCTGTGGATCTGGTCGATGGTTCAAATGTGTGTTGAAAATTCTTGCAATATTGGAGCCATACGTGGTACGTGGGGGTCGACTGGTATGGGATTCGGGAATCGCCTGTCTTGAGTTTATGACATTTTTGCAAAGATTATGCTTGCTGACACTCCCTTCGACTTTTAGATGAAGAGATACGTCACATTGCTGGCGATGTCATATATAAATGCTGCAGTTGAGCCACAATCTTTATGTTAATTTGTCAATCAAGCTGTGGAGTGTTTGAAGCGTACATTGATCATTATGATATCTGATCCATTCTCACGACGGATAATGTCGTACATTGCAGCTTTAATGCAACTCTAATGCTGGAGATGCTGCGGGGCAAACGCATGCTGTTTGTTGGGGATTCTCTGAACCGTGGGCAATACGTATCATTGGTCTGCCTCCTCCATCGGCTCATCCCTGAGAGCTCTAAGTCCATGGAAACTTTTGACTCGCTCACAGTTTTCAGAGCAAAGGTATTCCTTTTTTGGATTTTTTTTTTTTTTGAGATGGCACAAGAGATAACTCAAAATGCAGTGCAGTAAACCTTTTTCTTGGTCACTGAACCTATTGTGAACACCAAAGATTGCTAGAGCCGCCAACAAAGAAAGCAACAAGTCCAAGTTTAGAAATGTTTGCATCTTAATATTTTTTATCTTAAAATGGTGTTTCTTTTCTAGCTTGCTCGCTACCCTTTTTCTAGTCTCATCTATACTGAATATGCTTAATGTTGCATTTTGCTAGAACTATAATGCCACCATTGAGTTCTACTGGGCTCCCTTTCTAGCTGAATCAAATTCTGATGATGCTGTTGTGCACCGAATTGCGGATAGAATAGTAAAGGGGAAAGCCATTGAAAAGCATGCCAAGTTTTGGAAGGGAGCTGACATTTTGGTATTCAACACCTACCTTTGGTGGATGACTGGACAAAAGATGAAAATTCTGTAAGTATCTTCCATTATTACAACACCTAAATTGAAAAGCATGGCATTCAGTACCATAGCTTAAAATTTGGGTGGCCATTCATTTCATTTATATATGCTGTGTCTTAGATACATTTTGCACATTTCTTGTTCTTTGACACTTGCGAATTACTCCGACTTTGAATAAATAAATCTTGAGAGTGTGAAAAAATTAACAAGAAGTCCTTGTTTTGTTGAACATTGCATCCTAATGCACTTGTTTGCATCCAAAGGTGCTTGAATACACCACCCACTGGGAGTTCATGGAATGAAACAATTGTAACAAGCAGTATCCCTCTGGTCTGAATCTTTGTAAAAACTGCAACACTTCTTAGGTCTACACCACAAGATTACTCAAGACTGAAGTTTGACAAAAAAAATATGATTACTTGTTACTTCCAGGCAAAATTCTTTTGAAGATAAGAGCAAGGACATTATAGAAATGGAAACCGAAGAAGCCTACGGGATGGTACTGAATGCTGTGGTGAAATGGGTGGAGAACAACATGAACCCGAGGAATTCAAGGGTGTTTTTCGTCACTATGTCACCCACTCATACCAGGTAAGCTCCCATATACACAAACAGAAAATAGCATCTTTATATGCAGAATTCAGCTAAATTGCACATTCATATCTTATCGGCTCATCCTATGCTAAATTGCACATGGCTGATCGATATCTCAAATTTGAGTTGTGTTTCTGATTTTTGTCATTAGGAGCAAAGATTGGGGTGATGGTTCTGATGGGAATTGCTACAACCAAACCAGTCCGATCAAAGATTTGTCTTACTGGGGACCAGGCACTAACAAGGGCTTGATGCGCGTCATAGGAGAAGTGTTCAGCACATCTAAGGTCCCCGTCGGGATCGTCAATATCACCCAGCTCTCCGAGTACCGCAAAGATGCGCACACTCAGATATACAAGAAGCAGTGGAACCCGCTAACCCCGGAGCAGATCGCCAACCCTAAGAGCTACGCGGATTGCACGCATTGGTGCCTTCCGGGACTCCAGGACACCTGGAACGAGCTGCTCTACTCGAAGCTCTTCTTTCCTTGATCGAAGGATGAATTTTGATTTCAGAGGATTGACACGCTGATATTCATCCCTTTGACTGAACAGAAGTTTCTGAATTGATCGCCGGTCCAAGTTGGGAGTATAATATATCATCTGGAAAAGCTCTGATCTGCTGGAGAAGGGTTAGTCTAACTCAAAGTTCAAAATTTTGGCAAAATTTCGTTCATTTCGGTACCCTCCGAAATAAATCCAATCCGGTCAAATAAATTTGTTTTCATTTGAATTTAGACCTGGCTAGAAATTTTGGTAAAAAATTTTAATGCATTTGAAAATTTCGTGCGAATTTCGGAATGAAATTTCGTCCATGAAGGATACACACTACACAAGCACGGTGCACGAGAAGGGATATTGTGCTCGTTTATTGAAAGGCCACTTGCTCATACTGTACTGCTACTCAGTGTCAGCGCGGCATGATGTCTAAAACTCTAAATATTATTCTTTTACTGAGCATGAAGGCCAAATTGGCATGATGTCTGAATATGATTCTTTTACTGAGCATGAAGGCCAAACTGCTCGAGGTGATCGCATTCACCTTTGCTTGTAGTCATATGGATAAGTTTTTCTGGCCTTCTGAGTTGAGTACATTTTTCGCATCGAAGTTAACTACATGACATTTTATTTTGCTGCAAGTAACTAGCTGTGTTCTCAGACGATCTTCTTTCTCCGATGGTACGCTTAGTAACGAAGAGTGTAGACCGTATGATTCTGATCAGACGGTTGAGTCTATGCTGATATACACTTTATTGTAAAAAAAATAGCCAAGTTAGCAGCGCAATTGCGCGGCTAGACATGTTGACATTTGAAATTGGAGCTTAATTTATTATATAGCTATGATGCCTTAGGAGTTGTTTTTAAGGTTCAGTAACTAATGTAGGATATTTTTCTTCCCATTTTAGATTAACTAGGTTCACACAACATATAATGGTTATGGATTAATTGTAATTGTAGTCTGTTAGCGTATTGAAAGATAGAAAATCAGTTAGGCTATGCTTGCGTAAGAATCAACTCGTAAACACTTCGGATCAGATCCGATCATATACGAAGATCATTATTGGTTCGAATTGTACATGCCACAACTGGACCCCTATAATTTTCTTGTTCGTTGGGTTGGTCTCCCGACGCATGATGTGTATGTAGGACACCTGCAAGGCGTCAGCTTCTTCGATTCCATCCAAACATAATGCACTTTTCCTTGGACGGCCAGATTGCAAACACGGAAGGCATAACGCCACTGCCCCAACGCCTCACGTTTCGTGTCTGCGTCTCAATTTGTGCGAGATGTGCTAGGCTACTAGCCAGTGTGTCCCTACCGTACCACAAGTGCTAATGCATGGGCCTGGCTAGACCACATAATGGCCGCCTCACTGGTTGGCCACGAGCCGCACCATCGGCATCTTTCTTCCGTGTTCTTTTAAATTTCTTTCTTATCTCTAATTTAAATATACTATCTTCTCTGAGTAAGGATTACTCTTCCTTTTAATTTTTTAATTACAAAGTAATATATATCTCTAAATACTAACATGACATCCAATGATTGTAATAGTTCAACTTTAATTAGAGTCTATTGATTAAGAACTAGATATTTTACTTTTTATAAGGATTTCGAGCATATTTCTCTCTCCCATAATATCCAATGACCTCTATAGTTCATCTTTAATTAGGGCTTATCTAATTAAGAGCCGTATGCTTTTCTTTTTATGAGAATTTCTAAAATATTTAACTTTTTCTTAGTCATTGCAATAGGGCTTACACTGATATCATACTTCCTGGGCCTCGTGAGAGTTGGGAGTCTAGCCTGCCGGACTGTGAGGCTGGTTCAAACCAACTTATAGCTGGTTTATGCTCGTACTTATCTATAGTAATTAATTTTTAAATGATATATTTTTTTAAGAGGTGATCAATAGAAAGATTATAGTAAAAAAGTGTATTGAGTTCAGTTGTACCAATTAAAATTATATATGATTATTTTTCTGTATGTACTATCTTAAACAGTCAAAATTTAAATATTTAAGTCATAACTCATCACCTATCAGGCAAAAAAAAAACCTACTCCGAATATACAAAAGCGAGTTTTTTCAACGGGCTGACTGTGAAATGTTTCTGGATCGCCTCCTTGCAGCTGGTCACTGTTTGGTGCAGCGACTAGTGCCAGTCATATGCGCTACGCGGTTACTACTTACACGGCAGCAAAATGCACTTTTGAGAGAGAGAGAGAGAGAGAGAAGCGGTAGACAAGACAGAGCATGGAACGTGTTGGTTGACTTTACTGTATTGAACAAGCTGATTAAGGTAGGCTCCCCAATCCCTGTGCATGACTTTAACTGTTCCCTTGTTAATCAGGACATCTCTTATATGTAGCCCTTTACCTTAGGACGCGACTCGGCACCAACCTCCTGTCCCTCGAGACAGATTTCCGACGAGAACTATACCCAGAACAAAATGGTTGCTCTGCAATTTGCACTGCAGATGGTGACACAACAAAACATAATTAGGGAGGTATTCATATTGATTTTTAATTTTAATTTATAAATAGTAACTTATAGAGAGAGATTTTTGTATAATTTTGACCGATATAAATAAAATAATTACTGTGTATACTATAATCGACTAATAAACATCTTCTATTTGAAAGTTAAATATTATTAAAAAAATTTATTACTATTAAAAAAAAGCTCAAAACGAATAGACGCTATATGAACTAAATCCTTAATCGAAACAAAACATACCAGTGTAACCAGTGCTAGCGTGCTAGAACTAGCTCACAGGCACAACGGCGACTTCTCATATACAGATACGTACGCTCACATCTTGCCAGATCAGACCCTGAGATATTGGTTGTTCTGCTCATGGATGCACTTTGGTCAGGTCAAGCCGTGCATGAGTGGCGTTTGATTCGAAATGGTTATCATTCCAACCACTCCCGCCGACCGTTCCCGATCTGCATGCAGCTTTAGCACCACCAACCTGCCCGATCCGGACGCTGCCTACGGGAGAGAAGCGCGTGCCGTTCGTGCCACTGCCAGCTCAGCTCTGCTCAGCTCCACGCCGTGCCTGCTGCCGCATGCTGTGCATGCTCCCCTGGTGCGCCAAGCCCATGCAGTCAGTAGTGCGGTACTGCTACCTACAGCTACGAAGCTTCGAATCATTAACGAATTACCATTCCGTCATTTGCTTCGATGAACAAACCAATTCTGTCTCACCAACTAGCTTAGCCTTACCTAGTGTGTGATTGATTGCAGCAGAAGCATAGGCGCATTTATATTTGGTGTAGCGTCTAATCTCGTCGCGTCCAATCCAAACCACCGATTTGGTGCCTCAGGGGAAAGGAAGAGGAGGAGGTTGCAAGTGGTGCTGCACTGCAAAGTGCCATTCTTTTTTTTTAAAAAAAAAAACCCTGCAAGGTGGATTAGTAGTACATGATACGGCTACTAATCAGTCATCTGGTCGTAGAAATTAGTCACCATATGATGTTGACGCTGCATTCACCAAGAATCATTGCTGATTTGAACTTGGAATGATCTGATCTTACACCTTACACGAGAAGATCTGAATCTATTGATGGGCCGTGTGTGTCTTGTGGAGACGTGGTGGTGGCTTGCCTATCTGAAATCCTAGTGTACAAACGCCACAGTTAATGAGTTCTACGGGGGCACCGTTCCTTCTGGAGGCAACCCAGCTGCCTGAGCACGGGCACAGCGACGGCGTCGTCGTACGCAGCTGCCGCTTGGAAGGGACCACGCGCTGGCCTTCAAGACCTGCCGCTGCTGACCGTCAAGGTGTCAATGCAGGTACGTACATAAAGAAACTCAAACGCGCAATGAATCCAGCCTCCGTGCTCACGGGCGGATATCCGCAGAATAATAGAATTGTCCTAACCACGAATCCTTTGGTTTCAGTACTCCATCCGGCCACAAAAAGATTGATGTAAAACGTATGTTTTTATGTATTAAAATTATACGAGTGAATTTGTTATAAAAAATATTTTTACAATATTGTATTTTCATAGTTTTTCTATACATAATAAAGGAATTTAGTGATGGACGAAGCATCTAATTAATTGACTCTGGAAAGACGAAAACATCACCCTTTTTTTTTGTGACGGGGGAAGTACGTACATAGGTGACGGCAACCGCCGCGACGACGCGAGGGAGATGGTAGTAGGTAGAGGCGAGGCGTACGTTGAGGTTGGTGTGGTTGATACGTTGGTGAGATGCCCGGCCGGCCGGCCGATCGACCCGGGTGCTGTGCTGTCCCCGTCGCACGTACCAGCGGCAAATGGCCAACCGGCCCGGGCGCCCGGCACGTACTCGCGCGGCAGGTGCACCACCCGATCAATATACCGACGTACGCGATTGTCAAAAGAAGCATAGAAACTTCGATGTCGTCCCTGCCGGTGGCGACACCGTAATGCGAAGCATTCAGGGCGCGCTCAAGTAGGCTTCTGCTCAACGCACGGTGAGTGATTTTTTTCTCTGTACCTACAGTACCTGCTACAGTAAAAAAAATTTCTTATTTTTTCGTTTTTTAAATTTACTTATACTTTTTTCGTTTTTGATTTTTTATATTTTTTACATTTAATTATACTCAATAAACCAACTCAGATACAGTGTTTTTTCAGTCAGCTACAGTGTTTTTTCAGCAAAAGTTAAAAGCTATCACTATTCCGATCACCCCCTCACACAATCCAGCCGTGTTGTTAATTAATTATTATTGGGCGGATTAGTCGCAAATGCTTTGACCTGAGCAGATTAGAGGGATGGTTAAGTACCATCAGGACCATTACTGCCCACTCATTAACGTTGCTAATTCTGCACGTCTAGATGGAGCTGGAACGGGAAAGGTGACCAAAGGGGGTAACTGGTACGTTCGACGAGACGTCCGTACGTTCAGGATAATCCTGGGCTGGGGCGTACCGGCCGGTGCGCCGCGACGAACCGGGGTATGGTTGTGCGTGGTCGACGAGGCGCAAGCTTAACGTCCACGCATGCAGCTGCCGGCCGGAGTACGTGCAAGCGCTTCCTGGCGCGGCTGCCGCCGATATCAACGCGAAGCTTGTAACACCCCCGTTTCCGGGAGCGTCATGACATCCCCGCAGCTGTCCAGGACTGTTCAACTACGGGTATCTTCAATGAGCGTATACATTGTCAACACATGCTTACATGCAAAAGCAGACTTTTATTAAAATATAGGGGCTAGAAGCCAAGTACCACTACAAGGCTTAAGGCCTTTAAAATACATTACACAAAAGGAGCCACAGGCACGCCTGAGCGGAGAACGACCCTAATTCCACGCTTCATCAACTTCACAGAACATCATCTCGTCGTCTTCACCCGCTTCTTCAAAAGTTGCGGTTTCTGTTTATGTTTTTAGCAAGCATGAGTACCACAACTGTACTCAACAAGTCACACGGAGCTTATCAATAGCTATATGCATGGTACAACAAATGTGGGGAATAAGTTTGTTACTTCTTGTGGATGCAAATTTAATTTGAAAGCAAAACAATGTAACTTTAAAAACTTCCTTTTAAAACTTAATGGGGGGTTTTTCAAACTGAATTTTCCCGACTTTTATAATACTGAACTCTCATCAAAACTACTTATGCCTCAATATCGGATTCACCCATTAGACACAGCTTCGTTAACCGGAAGCACGGTATGTTCGAACATTAATTATTGTCGCTTTGCAAAGCTGCCCTGCTTTACCCGCAAGATTTCGTAACTCCCGCGACAGAGTTAGGAAAACAGGGATGTTCACTGCTCAATTCGATATATAGCCTCCGCCCAGTAGGTGTTAATCTCGGCAAGCTCGGATGACCCCGTGGGTCTCGTCCGACTCGCCGCAGCCCTACAGTTGTATGGTTAACCACCTCCCATACGATCTCACCCTCCGACTCCCCCTTGCCAGTTGCAGAGGTTCAATTGAAGTTGAGCAGTTACTAGACCAGGTTTGAATAATTCAACACTTGCGGTTGGGCGGTGACTTGTGTCGTTCATTTAGCACAAGGGTCTAGTCCTTACATTTTATCCGAGGCAACCAGCACAATCCCAATTTCAAGACTCATCAGATCGCCACCTTTCCAATACCAGCCTCCACCATCGGTTAAGGTCGTTGGATCCAAAACTGACCCTTGCCGACTCCCAATTTATCTTTTCAAATGCTAGACCAACCAAAGTTTAAACAATATATATATACATATATATGTGATTCCTACACTACAATGACTTACTAATAATGTAATATCTTAAGAGATTTACGTCTTGCCAAGGTGAAAGTGGTCCAAGTTAAATAGGGTGTTTGGGTGGTAGGACATAGCTATTAACATGTTATTCGAAAAAATATTTAAAGTACAAGAAATAACAGAGCGAAAGTAACATAATGAAATTACGTATACAGATACTTAATTTGGGAAGCGTAGGATCAATATGTTCAAAAATATATGTGACTTGCCTTGCGGATCGGATACTTCAAATAACTCGTATTCGACGAATCTTGCATCGAACCAAGCTTCCTCTTCCGTGGTAGTGGATCAAGCGGCGTCGTGAGGCTATCGCAAACAATTAAACAATATATTAGGTCCGCCGTATGATTGAAATCGGACCGAAAAACAAATAAAAATCAAAAGGAAATTATAAATCAAATGGTTCGCTTAACGGCTTGGTATGGGAAAACGGGCCTCGGAAATGGACTCGTGGATCGAACCGGTTCAAATGAGTATAAACTCACTTCTAGGGTTTACTGCTCATTAGGTTCGGTCGCTTTACTTATTCCTCGCTCGTCACTGCTCATCGGGTGCGGCGAATCGACTCGGCCGAACCGAGCCGATCAATCGGCGCGGCCGGCAACGGCGCGGCTCGCGGCGGCGCGATCGACCACCGCTGGATCTCCGACGGACGGTCACGGATGCTCGGGCCCGGCTGGATCAACGCGCGCGCGCGCTCGCGCACTGGGCCGCGGCTACTGGGCCGTTTAACTTACGCCCGCGCGAACGATCACCGTCCGATTTCCGATCGAGCGGTCAGGCGAGCGGGTTTTAACGACGGTGGGATGGCTCGGGAGCGAGGGTCGAGATCGCCACGCCGCTGCCGCCGTCTACCTCCAGCCACTCAAACCGAGCCGGGGACAGAGGAAGAAGCGACGCGCGGGGAGAGCACTAGGGTTTCTCGCGACAGCTTTAGGGTTTAGGGTTGGGCTCAGGGGACTCTAGGGTTTCCATTTTTAGCTCTAGCGGCTACTAGGGTTCCGGCGATCGCCGGCGACGGCTCCGAGAACCGAGACGGTTCTCTGAACAAAAACACGCTATCTAAAGGTCACTCGGGCGGGTTTATCCGCTTTTAAGCACCGGGGAACACCGAGGCTACCGTGCCGGTGGTTTGGCCCGGACGCTCGGCAGGCGGTCCACGGTGGCCGATTATGGCCGGGCGGTGGCGCAAGTGGCTAGGGCGGGAAAGATCACGGGAGCCTCGGGGAAGCTTGGGGTGTGCTACTGGGACCTTGAGGAGGCATCAGCAGAACGGAATTGCAATATAATCAAACGAATTGCTCAATTGCAAAATTAGCCTCACCTCGGGACTTTCGGGACTTCGGCCGGCAGAGGGGCTTTGGCGGCAATTGGGCGCAGTTGGGGGCTGTTGTAGGTGCATGCTACCTGATGGAGGGGGCTCGGGGTCCTTAAATAGGCGGGAGAGGCGGTGCGGGCATGCCCTGGTTCCGGCGGTGGGAGGAGCTTGCGGGAGAAGCTCGAGCTGGCGCGGGTAGGTGGCGTGGTTGGTAGAGGGGAGTTATGGCGGGTGTCAGGAGTAGTGTGGCGGCGGTCAAGCAAGTCGAGAGGATGGGACTACCGAGAGAGGAGCGCCGAGAGGAAGAAAAGGGCGCGGCGGCGTTCTCTCCACGGAAAGGACTGACAATGGAGGAGGCCAATTAAGAGCTTGTACTAATGCTGACAGGTGGGGAGGGGTGCCTGGCAAGGCCGGACGGTCGCGAGAAGGTGCGAGAGGCGTGCGGGCGACGCGAGCGGCAGCGCGGGGATATTTTCGGATGGTGAACAGTACCGCGCGAAAACCCGCGGCTGGAGCTAGCCGCGCGCACTGGTCGGGGGCTCCATCGGGCGCGGATTGGGCTGGGAAGGAACAGGAGCAAGCAAGGAATCAAAAGAAGCAAGAAATCGAATTTTGCAAATTCGGTTTTGTTTCAACCTCTTGTTTCCTTCTTCATTTCGCGGGCAAGATGCAGCTCCCGTTTCATGATCTACTGGCCTAGCGTTCGAAATTTCCAGAACAAATTGAAGCTGTCCCGAAGAAAAACATGTCCTAGTATAGGCTCGGTTTTTTTTACAGTTTTTAAAAACCGTTTTTAGTTTTTACTATAGTAATTAACTTTTAAACGGATTATTTTTTTAAGATGGAGTGTACAAATTAATTGTAGTACAGGTTAAAAAACTAATATCTGTACCATAAAAAATCGCAAGCGAGTATCTCTCTTTTCGCAATCTCTATCGCAAACAGCCAAAAAGCCATTAGCCGCAACAAAAAAACTATCAGTCGCAGCCAAAAAGAACAGGCCCATATTCATTCTGCAACAGTGAATGTGGAATTCGTTCCAACCGTTTGGTCGAAGGAATTCAGAATGCGGACTTTGAGGCTGTTGTTGGGCTGAAATTTGATGATTTATGACTGAAAGTATATTATAGCTGACTAAAATTGCACTATAGCTAATGGTGGTTTATTTGACGTAATTAATTTTAAAAAATCTAAAAATTAGAAGAAAAAAGGTTAACCTATCACGTATAATCCAAACGAATATTAAAAAAGATAAAAAAGTTTAAAAACTACTAAAAAATCAAAATAAAAATAAAAATTATGAATAGTAAAAAATAAGCCAGAAATCTAAGCCTAAATAAGCGGATTTTATCAAACGGAAAATTAGGTTGCCTTTACCACAGTCATTGATAAAGTTTTTCTTTTCCTTTTGACTATTTTTCTGCCATGGAGTGCACCAAACTTAAAGCGAAGAAATCACTATTTTTCTGCTATGGGAACACCAAACTAAAGCGAAGAAATCAAGGACACGTTTTCCCTTTCTTTTTTCAGCCGGTCTCAGCAGGGGCGCGAGCTGCTTGCTTGTTTCAGAAACCTCACCAAACGCCAAACACTCCTGTTCGTTGGCCACCTGCTCCATCGTACCTTTCAAATCCTCCTTTTTCCTGGCCTTTTAACCTTTGCTTAGAAGCCACAGGAAAATCTTGATTTGTTGGTGCAAGGAATTGCTTTACGGTGTTGCTTTCGGTACACCATGCAAAAAAAAAAATCTCTAATATACAAACACCTGTTTGTATTTTTGGTATATCACTTTATCATGTTTATGTAACACTTGTGCCCCAAAATTCACTAATAACCCAGCCCACCCGTGATAGCATCTCACATAGGCTGGTTCTTGCTTCGCTCAAAAGAAGTAACATGAAAATGCCATGATTTACCAACAGACATTATATATTAATGGAATTCAATGTAACTTGTTAATGTGGTATCGAATGACAAGATGTTATAGTTCCGCAATGATTATTATCGGATAGAATTTTGGTACACCAAACGGTCATAGTATGATATGAACTATGGAGTAGACGATTCTCACCTAAAAAGTTCCTTGTAACAGAAGCAGTATGCTGTCTTACCTCTAAGGCCCTGATCGTTTCGGCTTTTTTTCGGCTTCAGCTTCTAGCTTCAGCTTTTTTTTCACTATTCACTACACTATCCACTAACTCAGCTACAGTGTTTTTTCAGCCAGCTACAGTGTTTTTTCAGCCAAAAGCTAAAAGCCATCGCTATTCCGATCACCCCCTTAACTGCGGCAAAATAATTTGGTCAATACTACTCCTCACTCACTCACTACACTGCTAGGAGTTCTGCACGTTTCGTAAAGAAGCAAACGTTGTGTCCCTCGTGCTAACGGCAACGTTAAACGTGTGTTGCGTCCGCGCCATATGCGTGCGCCGTACCACGAGTACAGAGGAATTTCGACATGATGCAAAAACGAAAATTAGAGGCCGCATGATTAAAGCAGCAGTACCAGCGTGCCCGGTGCACCACGCAATCCACCCGAAATTTCTCAAACCAAAATTCCAACCATCAATCGGCCGAATGGCCTACTTGTTGGTTTTTAACTGTGAATACATTTTTAACGTTTTTAGTTTTTTAAAGTAAAAAATAGAAATAATAATAAAATAACGTTTATATCATTACGAACAATACAATAAAATTAAAAAATATAAAAAACCGAAATTAAACAACCTGTTTTAAATAACTTTTTTTTCTTCTAGAAGGTAGAAGCCAAGCCTTTAAGCAGCGGGGCAGCAGCGCACACATAGGGCCAGTTATTTTTTGCTGCGGTTTATGATTTTTGACTGAAATTTTTGAATTTTAGCTGTTTGTGACAGAGATTACGGAGAGAGATACTCGTTTGCGATTTTGGATGATACAAATGTTGGGTTTTTAATGTGTACTATAATTAATTTGTAGATTTTATTTTAAAAAATATTCTGTTTGAAAGTTAGATACTGAAAATTTTAAGAAGTTGAAAACAACAGCCCGTAACCCGGTAAATAAAGCAAGTCTTGCCCTGGAAAAAGAGCACATCGCCCGTACGGTACTAGCACACACTACAGTAATGGCCAATTAAACCACGGAGCAATTTGTTAATTGTCGACCAAAAGAACCTTTTTTTGTAAGAGAAAAAGCCGCTGATCTCCAATGTCGCCGTGCCTACGACGCGGTTGTTAGAGCGAGTTGGAACCCCGTCTGTGTCTGCACTGCGTTATATCTGGAGAGAGAGTCCAATTCGGTCAGTGATGGCTAGGAGCTAGTACTCCTCGCACCCAGATCCCAACGCGCCTCCTCGCATCCTTGTAAACCAAACCGAAACTGAACTAGTGAGCCACCAGCTCGTGGTGTAGCCATGAAGCTCCTCGCCGTCCTGGCTCTCGTCTCCGCCGCGGCGCCATTCCTCTGCGTCGCCGGCCAGGTACGATGTATTCGCGGTAGTAGTACACGGTAGTTTCAGAACTTGAAGGTGCACATGCCTAATCTTGCTTGTGAATGTGATGCAGGATGACGGCGAGGCTGGCTCCCAGTCCGAGCTGCTGCCGTTCGCGGTGGGCACGGCGCCGGCGGGGTGCGACATCGGGCAGGGGGAGTGGGTGTACGACGAGGCGGCGCGGCCGTGGTACCAGGAGGAGGAGTGCCCGTACATCCAGCCGCAGCTGACGTGCCAGGCGCACGGCCGCCCCGACAAGGCGTACCAGCACTGGCGATGGCAGCCGCGCGGCTGCTCGCTCCCCAGGTACGCCCGCCGGCCATCTCTCGCTAGCTCAAGCTTGCTCCATGAACAAGAACTACGCGATGAGCTAGCTGCGCGCGTTGGTAGATAAGAATCCTACGCGCTTTACGCAAAGAAACGGTGGCCTTGCTTAGCTCCGTAACTCCAAGAATCCGCAAGGAAAGCTTGGGGGTTACTCCTGCTTTTACAAAGGCTGAAAAAGGACGTGTGATAACAAGTAGTAACTCGTCGTTTGTTAGCTTAAGGGAACATCTCGACTGCTGTGCTAATTTGTGACTTCTAGGGCGCCCACAATGCAGCAAAGGACAGCACTACAGGACGGGTTGGTGAGGCATGTTCTGGAGGGTAAAAGTTTCTCGTAGTACTTAACCGGAGTAGATAGTAACAATATCATATGTTCGAGCAACCGTAGTGGATGGAGTAACAATAACATAGGTTCGAGCACTTCAGAGACGGCCAGTATTGAATGGCAAGAGAGCAACTCGGTGCTTATTGTAGTACTAGTAGTATCTAGAGATTTTTGATGCTTGTGTTCAGGTGGTCACAGAATGTAGGAGCGCTCGATCCAAGTTTCCAGTCGAGTGTACAACTGAAATGAGGTCCATGTTTGTCGACCAACTCCTTCTGGGGATGCAAAATTATTTATCTGCCTCATGCTGTAGAACCCATTTTTGGGGAAAGATTCAGTGATGATTCACTCTCAAAAAAAAAAAAGGTTTTCAAATGGGACGTTTCAGTGGAGGAAGTGGACAATAGAATAGTACAAAACATGCCCCCCATGGTCCTAAGTGGCAGGGTTTGATTGGATGTGGAGGTCACGCATCATCTAGTGGACTCCAGTTGTTGCATTTGGCAAATAAAGGTGCAGGTGCCATGTGGGAGCACTGACAGAAAGGCCATGCTGAATGGCAGACATCCTTTAGTTGAAAATTACACGAAAATTACTTTGGTAATTTTAGCATATGGTCTTCTGGAGTGTTGATCATTTTCGTAACAAATGGTATAATAAATCCTTTAAACTCTTATCGAAACCTCCATTCCAGGCTTCCAGCCATATTACCTTAGTGTTAATGATCACTTCACCATCTCCGTATGGTAAGTACTAGTAGCGCTCGGAGTCGATGCTGCAGTGCATGCCGTGAGTCGTGCGGCGGTCGATTGCCCACCGCCACTGATACGGCAGCTGAGTGAACATTTGCCCTAGAACTCACGCTATGGTTGGGGATCACACATTCTTCTAGTTAGACGTGTTGTGAATGATATGTACGTCAATAGCGATTTGGGTGCTGTCAGTTCATGTACAATTTTTGAAGTAGATCGGTGGACAGGTATCCCACTAACACGGCATGCACGCACACGCCTGTGTTCATGCCAGGGATTGGGGAGTTCATGATCTCTGGAAGCGAAGCCCACACTTGGATCCCCTAAGGGATCTTCTGTAAACAACTGTGCAATTTCATTTTGAGCTTACTGTAACCACGATCTGTGAGAAAATTGGATTCATGCTGAAAAATGACGTATACTGTCCGTGTATTGCCCCCCATCTGGTTGCCTAGAATTCAACATTCAGGAGGTGTACACAGGACTCTTTCCTCTTGAATCCAACATTCAGAGCAACGTTTTGTTTGTTGCTTTGCTCACGGATCGTCTCGATTCAAGCTAGGGTTACAGTACCGTTCTCATCAGCCTGGTGCATTGCGTTGCAGCTTCAACGCAACTCTGATGCTGGAGATGCTGCGCGGCAAGCGCATGCTGTTCGTGGGCGACTCTCTGAACCGCGGGCAGTACGTCTCCTTGCTCTGCCTCCTCCACCGCGCCATCCCCGAGGGCTCCAAATCGTTCGAAACCGTCGACTCCCTCAGCATCTTCAGAGCAAAGGTACTGCTACTCGTGACGGTTCTTCTCCTTGGATTCTTGCCTGATCGGACAAGCGTCGCTGCTTGCTGATCTCGATTCTGCGTATCGTCCTAGGACTACGATGCAACGATTGAATTCTACTGGGCTCCCCTCCTCGCCGAGTCCAACTCCGATGACGCGGTCGTGCACCGCATCAATGACCGGATCATCCGGGGCGCGCCCATGGACAAGCACTCGAGGTTCTGGAAGGGCGCCGACATCCTGGTGTTCAACTCCTACCTCTGGTGGATGGCCGCGGAGAAGATCCAGATCCTGTAAGCAACTCCAAATTAAGTTGCACGTGATCGACACATGCAGCAGTCTTTTTAGTCACTGCATAACTTCGATGATTGATCTGAAGCAACTGTATGCATGATTCGATTCCTGCAGGAGAGGCTCTGACGACGACATGAGCAAGGACATCGTGGAGATGGAAGCAGAGGCGGCCTACAGGCTGGTGCTGTACCAGGTGATCAGGTGGCTGGAGAACAACGTGGATCCCAAGAAGTCGAGGGTGTTCTTCGTCTCCGCGTCACCGACCCATACCAAGTGAGCTCACTGACATGCAACCATTCATCAGATCTCGTAGAACTTAGAAACATCTGCAACTAGCTCACACTGCTACATGAATTATATGTACGTTGTCAACTACCAGTAGCAAGGAGTGGGGCGAGGAGACGGAGGGCAACTGCTACGGCCAGACGGCGCCGATCACGAACGCGTCGTACTGGGGGAGCACGAGCAGGGCGATGCTGCGCCGCACCGGCGAGGTGCTCGGCGCGTCGAGGGTGCCCGTCGGCGTGGTGAACATCACGCAGCTGTCCGAGTACCGCAAGGACGCGCACACGCAGATATACAAGAAGCAGTGGACGCAGCCGACGCCGGAGCAGGTCGCCGATCCCAGGAGCTACGCCGACTGCACCCACTGGTGCCTCCCCGGCGTGCCCGACGCCTGGAACGAGCTGCTCTACTGGAAGCTCTTCTTCCCCACCAACGACCAGGTCCTCTGATACATAGCCGCCGCCGTCGATGATCTAACAACGTACATCCGCGCGCCATGCGCTAGCTTTGTGATTAATTGTTCATGGAGAAGAAACATGCAGGGGTGGTCGTGGCAGTGATCTGTTCCTCTTTTTGGTAATGTAACGTGCTTCTTGTGTTGTTGAATGAATGAATGAATACAGAAACTTTTCCTTGTATGTTCAAAATTTTGACATATTACAATCTAGTAATCTCCAACACGCTCTTTGTATTGTACGTCATGGCTGGGAACCTTTTCTTTTCTGTTTTTCTTTTTTTGGAACGCAGTCATGGTTGCGTTAGGAGACGCACGGCACTGCTTTCAGGTATGTTTGGACAGGGATTTTTCATATACTCCAATTAGAAAAGAAAAGCCCAAATACCCGTAAGCTGGGAGGGTGGGCTAAAGAAATGGGCTTTGTGGGACCCGACCCTAAAATTTAGGTCTTTCTTTTTAGCTTGCGGCTTATGACTTCTTTCAAATAAATAAATAAAATGACCTCTCTGCCATCTTTTTGAAATAGTTTATCAGGATAACTTTTTTGAAATGACTTATCGATATTTTATTTGTTCGCATAAGTATTTGCACTAGGATAAAAAAACCAATCAAACGCAGCAGCGAAAAGAACTTACACTTGGTCTCGAAGGATGCTCCTAACTTATGACTGTTAGACCATGTCGATAGTCGTGAATAAAGTGATGATAAATAATTGATATTTGGGCTGCTTTGGATTTTGTGTTTGTGAAAGTTTCAGTCAATTGCAGTTGAAGATTTCAAGATCGAGTGGTTTTTATCTTCTCCGAGTGATTTTTGTTCTATTGCAAGTGGTTTTGGGTTTGAGCGATTTTGGGCTACGTCGAGTAGTTTCGAACTAGTCTGATCGGGTAAGTGGCATCGGATGGCTATCGAGTAAAGACGGAGATTGGTGGCACTTCGTTTCAAAGATGTTCGAACCAATCCAATCGACTAAGTGACGATAAACGATGATAACACATTATATTCATGTTTGAATCAAATACGATTGGGACATTAGCCTATAAAAGCAGGAGAGGTTAAGGGCTAACGTGTCGAGTTGTTGTGTGGATTTTAGGAGGGATTTTGTCGAGAGAGTTTCTAGGGTTGCAGTGAGGATACTTTGTAATCACATCCATGATACAAAAATAATATATCAGATCTATTCCAAGAAAAGTTTTTCTGGCATCGGCAACATGTTTTCTGAGTATCGTCTTTCTTCTGTCTCCGACGAGTACTCGAGTCTTTCGAGCATAGGGAGATTATGACTACGTGCATCGGTGATCATATTTGATATTTATTTTCAGGTGTCAATAAACAACGACAATTATTTAACCCCTGATTGCTATATACATCCTACAATGACCCGTGCGGCCATAACATCAGCCAGATTTATAGGCTTTTCTCTGGCCATCCAGGCCCGTATCGTTTCGCGACATTGGATTCAGGCTTCCACCTTACACCTTGCTTTCTTGCTGGGCCCAGCTTTACCTTGTGGTGTCGTGCTACCTCTGCCGTATTTTTCCATGAGTTGACTTCGAATGCAGAATGATCCCGTCTTTCTTCAGGCATGGTATGATCGAATCTCCTTTGGTTACTCTCAAGAAGAATCTGCCATTTCAGCAGCACTTCTTATTTCAAGCATTTCGACAGTGACTTCCATCAGAACTGAAAAATCAGCTAGTGGCGCACTAGCTAGCTAGGGCGTTAGCATTTCTTCGGATGCAAGCTTCATGTATGTTAGCATTTTCTTCGGATGCAAGCTTCGTGTACCTCCATGCAACTGCGAAAGAGATCGAAGTCTGTCTGTTATATATTAGTTGCTTCTTAATTGTGCAAAGTGCGAACCGCAGGTCGATTTTATGGTAGAAATTGACCGTCTGCCCGAGACGTTGACAACTCGACATGCCTCCTGCACTCTTTCATCAACCAAGGCGTTCGTTGTTTGAGGTTAGATCGATCTTTTGCTCAGGTAGAGCCTTCTGCTTCGCATTTTTCAATGTCCTGATCTTATTTTTAGTATATGCAATCGATACAAATGTGCTGGACAGATCCCATGCGAAAGGAGTTCCAAATCAACACCTATCTGGTTCTCATCAGAGAGAGTGAGTCTGATTCTTTAGTTGGGTGTCTGATTACTCTGTTCCTAGGCGAAGGCGACTTCAGCAGACAAGAACTGTGCATGTCGCATCCACTGGTGGTTAGTTACATGCGTCTCCTCAGTAGGTTTGATGGTCAACATCACTTCTCACAAGTCACAATCGATGTACAGCAGTTAAAAGTACCGAAATGACTTGAAAAACGAAATGCCTTCTTCCAATCGTTTGTGTTGAGCAAGTTTTTTTTTACCTTAATCTTAGAAGGGAAGGGAGATATCAACATGTGGATTAGGTTTCAGTTGTCCTGTCTGCCAAAGTAGATTTGTGTTTGCTATGCTACCTCTGGTCTATGGTGCTGATCAGTGGAAGATCTGGACTGTCATTCGTACAACTTTGAATAACTTTGCTTCAGCCTCTGTGCCGTTCCATAAGAATAATGTATGGTGAAAGATCAGTATAATTAATGGAGGAAAGGTGGTTCTATGCTTTCCTCAACAGTGATTTGCACAATTTTTAAAGTATAATGAATGGTGAATAAATCTTACTTACCCCTTCATTTACTTTGAAATTAATGTTACTTTTGTTAGAGAGAAAATTATAGAAGCACTCATTTCGTCCATTTTGAATATCTTGTTCCAAGGATAACCTGACATTTTGAATATCTTGTTCCAAGGATAACCTGACATACACTTGTTCAGATAGTAAAAAGTCTAAGAACTGATGGATATCACAAGAATGCTGTCTATTTCCACCAAAAACAGAATGTAGTAACAGATATAGTGAATTAGTCCAACTTTCCTTGCTTCTCGGGTTCAGAACCAGTAATATCATCAGAAGTAGTGTTTAAGCAATGTTAAAGGTGAGAATAATTATGGAAGGAATTGTATGATATAGACCGTCAGTCTCACTACCGACAGTAACTGCCCACAAACATGATGAGATTGTGAGAAAGACCACAGCTTTGATGTATGCTTGACAAAAGTCATACGCAACCGATCCTCTTTAACTATTCGGATGTGACATTGTGTACACATATACACTGTAAACCAAACTTAAAGTGGTTAGTACTAGTTAGTAGGGCATGTATGTGCACTGTTGGCCTTTGTTGGAATCTCACCAAAAATGAAGTTGGTCATTGGTCATCTGCTCCACATATACTTCAAATTTTTATATGCCTTGGCTTAGAAGCCAGTGGGGGAAGTTAGTTCAGACTTTCCAAGTCTGTAGCAATTAACAAATTGTTTTCACAGAGCAAGCTAAAGTCCTCTTTCACCTGTTCTTCATTTGTCAGAATCACTTCCTCTGTTCACCATCTCCTATATATATATATATGTGTGTGTGTGTGTGTGTGTGTGTGTGTGTGTGTGCAATTGTGCATACATGTTGTATATATGTAAGACCATGATTTGGAGCAGAATTAAGACGTTGATACGATTCCTAGACGAAGTTTAGGTGCACCGAAACGAGGTCAAGTGGCAACAACTCTCACCTAAAAGGATCCTTTTACCAGAAGCGATCGACAGCACCTGCAGCATTGCCCTGAGCCTGAGCCGCAACAACTCTGCCCCATGGAAGCTATTTGATCGTGCATGCATTGCTCGCGAACAACCGGACGGCAAGGAAAATACCACCGTACGTGGCTATCTAATTCCTCGGCCGGATCGACGTGTACACGCGACGATAGGTCGGAGGCATTTCGCCGTCAAGATGACCGGTAGCACTCCGCCGCGGAAGGGCCGGAGTACCGCCGGCGCCGGCGCCACGGGGGACCTCGAGGACGCGTGGCAGGCGGCGGAGGTCGCCAAGAAGGCGAGCTACTCGTCCCCCACGAGGGTGTGGGGCGTCACCGTCAGGGTCAGCCTCCGGAGCCACTTCAACTCGTTCGTGCTGCTGCTGCTGGTTCTGGTGCTGTTGTCCCTCCTCCGCGTCTCGGTCACGACCAAGAACAACGGCGCCGCCGATCAGCCGCAGCAAGCGCAGACCGTGCCGCCGCCCGCAGACGGCGGCGGCGACGCCGACGGCGGACGGGGCGAGGACACGTGCGACCTGTCCTCCGGCCGGTGGGTGTACGACGAGAGCGCGTACCCTCTGTACAAGGAGAGCGCGTGCAAGTTCATGTCCGACCAGTCCGCGTGTGAGAAGTACGGGAGGACGGACCTCAGCTACCAGCATTGGAGGTGGCAGCCGCACGGGTGCGACCTGCCTAGGTATGTACTACATCGCTACGCCGTGCATCAACCTAGAATAATCCAGTCTAAGGGGTGATCGGTTTGGCTTTTTTTCAGCTTCAGTTACTAGTTTTAGCTTTTTTTTCACTATTCACTACACTATCCACTAACTTAACTACAGTAAAAAAACCAGCTGCAGTGAAATTTTAGCCAAAAGCCAAAAGTTATCGCTAAAACAATCACCCCCTTAACCACGTGACCGGCGTAACAATTGCTACCTTATGACACAGTGAAAGGTAGTCAGAACTAGTACATCGATCGTAGGTCGCATTGTTGATGGATGCACCAAAAATTGTTTGGAATTAATGCACGATGTTTTTTTAAAAAAGAAACTAATCCACGATGGTTCTTAGTTTTGAAGTAGGCGTACACAAATGGCAAATGTTGCACGCTTCTGAAACTGTAGTGGTAGAATCTGGACATTAGAGACAGGAGTCTGCCGGTTGTTCAACTGCTCGTGCATTTAGCTTTGCTAGAACCAGAAGCATGCTGCTGTTTCCTAACAGCCGGAGGACGGGGTACGTGCCCGTTTGGAGTCAAAGACAAGCATTCCTTGATACACAACATTGCCACACACTCGCATGCACAACATGGCCACAAATGTCGCACGTACACGCACGTCAGATTTGGTTGTGTCCAGGGCAACAAGTAGCTAGTACAAAATTTTTATTTGCGAAGAACAAATCATCTACTATCGTGCACACTATTTTGCGTGCCTGGCGACTGCACTAATTGAGCCTCGTGCCGAACAAACTGTGAACTAGGTTCGACGCGGCGAGGCTGCTGGGGAAGCTGCGGGACAAGCGGCTGACCTTCGTCGGCGACTCGCTGAACCGGAACCAGTGGGTGTCCATGGTCTGCCTCATCGACACCGCCACCCCGGGCCTCCGCAAGACCATGAACTCCACCGGGTCGCTCATGTCCTTCAAGATCCACGTACGTACACGAACAACGGATCGCAAGCCACGTCAGTTTTTTTGTAAAGAGAAACTCGCGTTCTAGCTAGTTACACGAACGCTGAAACCAAAGCCTGAAATTATGCGCATGCGTGATCGATGGAGTATTTCAGGAGTACAACGCGTCGGTGGATTTCTACTGGTCGCCGTTGCTGGTGGAGTCGAACTCCGACCACCCGGTGCGCCACCGGATCGCCGACCGGATCGTGCGCGCGGCCTCCATCAATAAGCACGCCAGGCACTGGACCAACGCCGATGTGCTCGTCTTCAACTCGTACCTCTGGTGGCGAAGGGCCGGCATGAAAGTCCTGTAAGCCAGTACTATTGCTAATTGAGTACGTAGTTGACTCGATGATCTATTAATGCATGGTTTCACTTTGACCTTGCATGATTCCCCATGCGTGCATGAAGGTGGGGTTCGTTCGACGCCGCGGCGGAGGAGGACGCGTACGGGGTGTACAAGGTGATCGACAGCCTGCGCGCGTACGAGCTGGCGCTCGGGACGTGGTCCGACTGGCTCGAGTTCCACGTCGACCGCGACCGTACCCAGCTCTTCTTCATGACCATGTCGCCGACCCACCTCCGCTCCGACGAGTGGGAGCACGGCGGCGGCGCGGGAGGGGGGGAAGGTCAGGAGACCACCGTCAACCACAAGTGCTACAACGAGACGGAGCCGATCGAGGCGGAGGGGTACCGCGGCAACAACACCGACCCCGCGTTCGCGCGCGCGGTGGAGGAGCAGGTGCGGCGTCTGGGCGCGCGCGGCGTGGCGGTGCGGCTGCTCAACGTGACGCAGCTGTCCGACTACCGCAAGGACGCGCACCCATCGGTGCACCGCCGGCAGTGGGACCCGCTCACCGAGGAGCAGGAGCGCAACCCCGCCAGCTACGCCGACTGCATGCACTGGTGCCTCCCCGGCGTGCCCGACGTCTGGAACCAGCTCCTCTACGCCCACATCGTGTCATGATGCAAAGGCATACTGGAGTGTACTGCACTACGTACCAGATACACTTTTGTCCTGGTTTGAAGTGAACCGAAGTGGTTCTTTCTCTCCTTTTCTTTTCTTTCATTTTGGGTTATATGTTTGGCAATTGTAAATCCTACTGTATGTTCTGCAATCAAGAAATATCCAATCTTCACTGCATCTCACAGGTTGATTTGTAGGACATGAGCATTAGGCCCTGCTGATTTTAGCGATAGCTTATGGCTTCTACTTTTCTTTCACTATTTCTTAATTTCGTTTTTTTTTCTGATTTTTTATTTTTAGGATTTTTTATCTTTTTTTCCTGTATTCTTTTGTATTGTTTATGGTGGGTTAACCTTTTTTTTTCTATTTTTAATTTTTTTAATTTTAATTACACTAAATAAGCCACTTCAGCTATAGTGAAAAATAAGCTAACTACAATAAAAAACTATAAATAGAGCAGTGCATCAGCATGCAAAACCCAACCATTCGCCCAAAACAATTGCTACTGCTAACGAAATACTTTTTTGTAACATTTCTTCTACTGTATAGTCTTAACTAACAGTACACAGTATGGATCGCAAAATAATAGGGTTTAGATACTGTTTGTAGCTTTTAAAAGCTATTTTTCTATAGTAAATAGCTTTTCTTCGGTACTTAGATTTCAAATAGAGTTTATTTTCAAGATGAGATCTACTAGTTGATGGTAATACACATTATAGTGACTTATATCGGTCAAAATCATATGTAAATATTTTTTTACAAACTATTACTATTTATAAGTAAATCCAAAAATTAAAGTTAAAAACTAATATGAATGGGTCTTAGTCTAGTCTTGAACAAAGCCCACATGATGGGACTAACCACTGAAAACTTCAGTCTGAAAATGGGCTACATGGGCCTCCACAGAACACACCCATGGGCCAGGGTATGTCTGGTACAGGCACATTCTGTCCCTCGATCCCCATCCAACCAAGCACAGAAAAATATTGAAATATGACCAATCTGACACACGAAATACGGTTCAGTTCAAAATTTGAGAGTCAAACTTTCAAATTCTACGTCTACAATTTGAAGGCTACTCGTCCTGTTTAACTAACTCAACGGAATGTACATCTATCATCGAATTTTTTTAGTAGTTGTTGTATTTTGTTATCGAGGAATCAGCATCGGTTTTAGAGTTCGAGGAGTTCAGATGTGAGGGAACAACAATAGATTAAGACAGATTCGATTTCAAGGCAATCCACACATTGCTTGCACTTGAAAACAACGATATGATTTTAAATCTTTGTAGACAAAATCTCTTTAATCTATGTGAGATGTGTACACTGGAAACATGCAAGAGGTTTATGTCCTCAGCGTCAGAGGCATATCTGGGTATCAAACTAGATAGGCTATAGTCTGAGCTCTAGAAAAAATCAACAGTGGTACTACCTCCAATATAGATGTAAGAAAAATCAAATATTAGTGACCCAACCCGAGACTAAGTGGCTAACCCTCTCGGCTCCCATTCTCAATCGGTAGGCCACACCCAATAGCCCATCATCATCATCATCAGTTCATCACCCCCTACGCCCCACCTTGCTACTTGTCAGGCGCTGCCTCCACCCTCCTACGTCTTCTCCTTCTAGGTTCCACTTCCAGGCTTCCAGCGCCGCCTCCGCCCTCCTGTGCCTCCTCCCTCCAAGTTCCAGGCCTCTAGCGCTGCCTTTGCCCTCCTACACCTTCCTCTCTCCAGTCCAAGTTCCTGGCTTCCAACGCGCACCTTTGCCCTCTTGCGCCTCCCCTGTGGCCTGTGCGGTCTGGCCTTCACTGTGGGTTGCGCCTTGACCTCCCCTCCAGCTTGGCGCCTTGGCCTTTCCTGGCCTCCCGGTGTCCAGCGACCAGTGAGTAGCCGCGCTGCTCGCATGGCGACAAGGCCACAGGGCAAAAGCACCATTTGATTATGATCTTTGATCCGACCTTCTAGTACTCTCTAATCCCTACTCCTCCCTTTCCGATCCTGAATTTTGAATGGGAAAATAAATAGAAATATTGAATGCCACGTGTTATGAATTTTCTATCTAAGAATTAAAGATACAAAATGAAGAGAAACAAGACATTGTTATCTTATTTTTCAGTGCAAATTCGATGCAGCTAATCTCTTCCGAAAATCGTTGGAATTGAAGATAGTAACACGGAGCAAAATAACCCTCATGTTGAACTCAATCTAGATGATATAGTTGCCAATTTTGTGCTTCAAAAACCGATTGAGGAGTTGTATGTAAACATTAGAGATGTTGCTATAAGGGAGTATTTACTTTTTTATGTTGTCTTTATAGGTTCTAGTTCTTACCTATTATTGATGAGGAAATGGTGGGCTAAGATAGAGAACATATCTTTTTTACTTAGGGTGGGTTTATTTCAGTTTAGAGCTTATGTACGGATGAACAGTAACATACCGTTAAACGATGTATTTTTTCAACGCAGAGTCTACAGGTAAATTATAGTATAAATTGTATAGAGTTTAACTGTACTAACCAAAATCATATGCAACTATTTTTCTTTATGTACTGTCTCTCACAAACAGATCAGAATTCAAAAATCACATGCATAAGCTATAAGTCTCAGCCAAAAAGAACCCACCCTTAGATACTCAAATCGAATCTCTACCATGCTAAATTGCTGATGTTTTGCTATGTTTTCTTCGTTATGTTTTATGTTAAAGCATTGAGCTAAAGTTTTATATCAATGATGTATTTATGGTTTACTTTTATTATACCATAGTGTCAATATAAATTGACATTAATTCTAAAATATTATACTATTAGAAGTACTAGATCCGCCCCCAGGAATTAGTATACCTGTCTAGTTTGGCTGCTCCATGAAGCATCAGGGTTGGCATCGCCAGAGCTCAAGGCTCCAGTAACAAAGGATATATCCATGCAAAGAGTGGACCTAGACCATGCAACGCTGCTCCTACGTGCATGTGCTAGCCTCTCCATTTCTTACTTGTTTAGTGTTGTTGTTCTCATTCAGGTCCCTGAAACTTGCTTGATGCTTGATTGCGACAAGTTAGGTCCTCACCATGTTATCAATTTGGCGGATGGTCTAAAGTATAGCTAGCGCAATTAACAAATGCCTAAGACTTAAGGGGTGTTGGGAATTACGATGACTTCTCACTGAAATTTTACTATAGGTAGTTGAGTTTGTACTGTAGCTGAGTTAATTTATTAGGTATAATTAAATTTTTAAAAAATAAAAATAAAAACAACATATTAACATATCACAGACAATACAAAGGAATACGAAAAACAAACAAAACACAAAAAAAGAAAAAACGAAACTGCTACAGGACACAAAAAGCCAAACCATCACTAACGCCCATGGCTGTAGCCGAGTGGAGCGCAGCCTACACTAAAGTGTTTTAGCGGCACAACCAGGTAGGATTAAGGTTTTGCAATGCAATTTTCTCTCTAAATAACACAAGCAATCACTGACATAACGAGTTATCAACCCCTTGAATCAAGGTCTCGCCTAGAATATGGAAATTTCGTAGGGATCTTGGTGGATATGTAGAAAACATCTACTCGCTACGTGTGGTGTTTTCAACGAAATTCCAGCGGTCCAGCGAGAGCTAATGAGCTAAAATACAGTACAATTCATGTTGGTCTGGCCTAGGCCTAGGCCTAGCCAATGCGAGCTCCGACTTGACCTCGCACGGAAAATGCTCAGGTCAAGTCAAGAGCCAGCCACCTTTAGCTAGCTGTCAATCGTTCAGGGTACACAGGGCTTAAATTTACACGTACGGCCGGTAAGGGAAGGAGGAGAACCCCCCAGGCCCCAGATCGCAGCAGCAATGCAATCACCGTCTGTCTCATTACGAGCCTTTTCTTCCTGGCACTTTCTGGCTAGCTTGCTGCTTGCTGCTGCTGCTGCTGGTGGTAGGAGATGGGCAGAGGTGGCACTAGCAGTAGCATCCAGCTAGCGTAGGTTAGCTTGTTGCGACTCACGGGCGCGGCAGCGGACGAGCGGTAGGGGCCACCTGGGCGCCATCACGCGCGCGGTAGTGGCGGTGGCGCTGCACGGCAGGTGTTGTACCACGGCCCTGCTGCGCGAGAAATTACGAGCCCATGCTTGTACAGGGCGCACAGGCTGCAGCCCGCAGGGTACTGCGTGTCCGGGCTCTGTCCGGCTGGATCGACCGCGGTAGCTTTCGGTTGGTCTTTCTCTCCTGCGATTTGATCTATCACTGTGATTAGTAGTTTTTAATTTTTAATATAAATATTTATGTGGATGAATAGATAAATTAGTATGACGTTTTAGAAAGAGTACTATACAGTATCTCGACAGCATATCTCTCTTGTGTTGCCCCTCCCGCTTCCCCTCTCTTCTCCTCCGAAACAACTCCGCGTGTCTCCTCCACCACCCCCTCCACTACCACTAGCGGCCAGTGGTGCTGTCGCAGTCCCCAAGCCCAGCCTAACCTAATTGCCACAATCGCAGCTACCATCGTCCTTCGGTTCTGCCCGCCACTAGCGGCCAGTGGCGCCGTCGTAGCCCCCAAGCCCTACCTAACCTAATTGCCACAATCGTAGCTATCATCGCCCTCCGGCTCTGCCCGCCACTCTCCTATCCTGCCCATCACCCCACCACAGTCGGGCCACCGCCTCTCCCCGATCTCCTTCTATGCCCGAGGGGGAAAGGTGAACTCATGCAAGGGAGCCAGATCCGGCGGCAGAAGAGGGTGAGGGGATGATGGTGGCGAGGAGAGAGAGAATGATGGATGGGAGCGAGAGGGACCACGAGAGGGAAGGAGTTGTGGTGCTTCGGAAGGGAGGAGCAAGAGAAGGGATGATATACCGTTCGCTAGATTTTTCTTATTCGAAAACTGCACCAATAAAGAAATATTGTCAACTCAACTACCAAAAGGCCTCAGCCTCTGGGTGCACCCTGCCCCATGTGCGACACATGTCCCTACCGCTACTGCGTGTGCGAGCTCTTCTCGTCACTTTCTCTATATCATTCTATAGATATATAGGGTCTATTTATATTTGTTTCTATGAGCCGTTTCTATTTCCATAAGTCAAAATCAATACGAACAACTCAGTTTTTATAAACAGCTTCTATCAGCCATTACTTTTCATCACCACTACAATTTGCGATTTCATATACTGTAACGTACTTTATATTTTATTATGTCACAATTCTGTAAATCGTATGACGATCTGAATGTTGTAGTATTTTTTGTTACATTATTTTTCTTATATAATACACTACTATTTATTTGCATATACTATTTATTAGTATTTTCTATCCGTTATTACTATTTATCAGTTGTAATAAAAAACTATCTGCGAAAATTAATGCAAATAGGTCTACAGTGTACTGATCTCTCTCTCCCCGTGTGTCCATGAGAGAGAGGTGGCGACGGCAACGCAGCGCATCCATTTGTTAGAAGCCTGCCGCAGAGTCCCCCAAATCTCGGACAAAGGGCCCCGGGATACTCTGCGCGCGCGCTCGCCAGGCGGCCTACACCGTTTCCCTCGACCTTTGACGTCGAGCTGCACGCAGGGCGACGCAACACAACGCAACATCTGTTAATTGGCAGATCTTTTATTCTCAACGTTGTAAGTTGCTTTGATAATCGAGATCTTACTTGTGCATGAGATATCCAATAAAACCCGCATGCAATTGCATACAGTTCAGTACTACTCAGATTACATATACAGAAGTAACAGAACTGCTAGTTGAGTACGTACTGCTAAGAGAAAAGATTACATATACTAGTTCAGTACTGCTCAGATTCCACGTCCGCTGGCATGAAAAGCCCACCGGTCTCACTCGTATGTACAGCACTAGTGCACTGCATGCTCCACCAGCTGCGAGTTTTTCTCTCTCTCGGAGTGCATCGAAACAAACTTGTGTTGTAGGCCAGGCCAGGTCTACGGGCGCTCGTTTTAACGATGATTTCTAGTTTTTAGTTAAAATTTTACTGTAGCTGATTTGGCTTTTTAGACATAATTAATTTTTTAAAAAATGTAAAAATAGAAAAAACATGTTAACTCATTAGGAACAATACAAAGGAACACGAGAAAAAAAAGAAAAATATAAAAAAGCCTAAAATATTTTTAAAAATTCAGAAAAAGACGAAATACTGAATAGTGAAAAAAAGCAGAAGGTAGAAGTAGAAGCTTAAAAAAAAAGTCGGAACGAGCGGGGCTATGTATGCATTTGGGCTGCGGCGCACATGTTTTTGATAACTAAGAAACTAGAAGCTCAAAGTTTAAAGCCCAACTAAGCAAGGATTTAAATGCTTTGTCTCGAAACATTTTTCTTCAAAGATAAATTTCATTCATGATCTTCTAGCCATTTCCTCTATAAGCAACGCAGCTTTTGGGTGAGTACTTGTTTCCTTCCAATGATGTGATCATTAAGCTTAGAGAAGATTAATAATGAAGGCCAGTGGAATGTTGTTGAGCCTAGTGCATATACAGACACCGCTCAATTTAACTTTTAACTTCTGTTTTTTTGTCTTTTTTTTCATAATCCTTTGCATTGTCCGTAATGAGTTAACATTTTTTTCTATTTTTATTTTTTTAAATTTAATTATACCAAATAAACCATTCAGTTACGATAAAAAAATAAACCAGCTATATTAAAAAAATCATAAACCAATACTATTTTAAACACCCCCATAATCTCTTAACTTTGGAATCCAATTGAGCTTATGATCTAAATAAAAAAGAGCTCACGGTATATAATCTGGGGTTAGATTCACCTTTTGTTTCCTTTTGTATCTTTAACTATAGTTCTATAGGAAGTGAATGATAGAATAATCATCTGGGCATGCATGTACATGCTTGTCTTATTGGCACTTGACTATGTATAGATTGGTCAAGGTCTTCTCACATCATGGGCAAATAAATCAAAGGCTAGATCCATGAATCTGACCAAAGCTATCTCAGCTGTCTAATCATAAGATTTTCACCGTCACTTCCTCGGGGTGTTGAGATAAAGCAGCACAACGTCTCAGGGAAACAATTAATTAGCACTATATTAGCTACATTCACATTAGGAAAATGAAAGCAGCATCTTTAGAAAAGCCATACCACTAGCAAAGAAAACAAACAAATTACAAATATATTATAGTAGATACTGTACAGAATTTATATATATCGGCTAAAATTATGTGCAAGTATCTTTTTTCATACTTACTCTTATGAACAGCTAAAATTTTAAATTTTAAATAAAAATTATAAGTTATAGTAAAAAGACCCACTGTACAAAAGATGGAGAACACAGCACTATTTGATACATACTTCGATGCTAGCTGTAGTTTTTTCGGTAGGTAGTATAGAATGTATACTCACATGCAACTTTGTGATATATAGGATCTGTTTTTTTAGCTGCGGCTGATGGTTTTTTGGTTGTTTGTGATAGAGATTACGAAAAGAGAGATACCCGCTTGCGATTTTTTATAGTACAGATATTAGATTTTTAACATATACTACAATTAACTTGTAAATCCTGTCTTAAAAAAAATACTCTGTTTAAAAGTTAAATACTGTAGTAGAAACTAAAAACCAAAAACTGAAAAAAAAAACATGACCATACTCCGGTTACAGGGATTAAATTCATGGGAATGATTATTCAGATACCTTACATGCATGCTAGCTAGCACTGTACCGGATTTGTTTTTTCATTTATGCGTGGCCAACGCCCTTGTCTTTAGCATTTGTCATGTTGTTATCGATATGGGAAAATCGTACATGGATGGAGAAAGATGAAATGAGGGCGTGGTACAAGTGACTGGTGACACGACACTCTATTAGGCCAGGGTCCAATGTAGTTGAAGGCCATCGCCACCTATGGATGCAGCGGCAGTAGTGCACCACCTTGCTTCAATTACCTCAAGAAATGCGACAGTTGTGTCATTTCACACAGAGGAGAGAGAGAGCCTCTCACTGTAGAGAGAGATGAGCCTCTCACTATAAATAGGGCGACCCACCGTTGGGGCCAATCCATCCTCACTTCTTGTACAACTTAGCTGGAAAATGTCGCGTGTTTCCTCTAGCTACCTGTGCATCATCTTACCCGATCTCTCCTCTCAGCTTCTCTTGCAACCTGCTTCTCATGGCCACTGCTTCCTTTGCTTTGGCTGCTTCTTTCTTTCCTTCCACCACTCCACATAAAAAAGAGAGTTGCAGTAGTGCATGTGGAAACAAGAGCTGAGGAAGGTATGAGCAATCATTGAAGCTCAGGAGGGATAACGCCTAAACGTTAAGACCTTAATTTGATGGTTCTACTCGTCCAAAGTGTTATCTATCCTGAGCTTTACAGTTTGTTCTTACCATATGTCACGATGATTCATAGGAAAAGGGGAGAACAGTGCCATGTATTTCCACTCATATCCTTCGTTTATTTGTTACAGTGGAACAGAGGTGAGGTTGCATAGTTCTCTTTTCTGTCTCTCATGGACGCACATGCTATCTTTGCTAGGCCTCTGGCCAAGATAACTACTTTGCAACTTTGCGCGCATGCATGTTCAGGTCTTGCAATGAAGCTGCAGCAGCTAGTGACTAGCATTGCATGTTCAGTGTATATATATATATATATATATATATATATATATATATATATATATATATATATATATATATATATATATATATATATATATATATATATATATATATATATATATATAGTTGGTATGGTGGTAGAGAGTCTATCGTCTTTCCCCCTTTCATGTGCTTGTGCATTTGATGACTACCATTTCAGGACATGTCTACGTAGGGGGTCCGTCCGATCTTCTACGGCGGAAACTCGACGGTCCATGATGTCCGACGTACGTACCAATGTCGTACCGTGATCGATCTCCCTATGGCCGGCGAGATTCATACCTACGTACACATACATGCGCTTTCATTGTTCTTCCATCTCGTGTAAAATCTGATGACTACCTGGGATATTGAATCTCCAATGTACTACGCTTCAATGAATGTTCTGTAAACGAACGTTTGCTTCTTCTCCTTTTTGTTTTTTTAAAACAAGTTCTCATTTTTTTTGATTTCTTTTATGCTTTTTTGGGTACTACCACGTACCTTTGTATTTCTCGTTTCTTTGCTTGTGTATCAAGGTGTTGAGCGTAGAGACAAAGGTGCTCGATGCCCAGTACGGAAATGCAGAGCCTTCTTTGGAATAAACCACGTACCTTTGTATTTCTCGTTTCTACTTTTTTTTCGTTTTTTGTTCTCGGTTTTTTTAATATTTTTTTACATTTAATTATACTCAATAAACCAACTCAGCTACAGTGTTTTTTCAGCCAACTATAATATTTTTTCAGCAAAAACCCAAAACCATCGCTATTTCGATCACTCCCTTAACTAAAAACTTCCCAATCTTCGATAGGTCACTAGTGTTTCCATATTAAAGAACAAAACAAATTTCTTTGCTTTATTAGCAGCTAGCTTAGGGTTGTGCTAACCAAACTTCGTGCACGTCACGAACAGATGCTAATTAAATGATTAAAACTGCTTCTGCTTCTTGAGTTAATTGGTATATCGATCGTTCCAGAACAGGTCGATCAAACTAATATAATGGATGCATGTGCACGTGCTCCTGTCCATCCTAGCTAGTGTGGGTGCTTGCCGACTGACTGCTGAGACCTGAGGTTTCTGAAGCACAACCCTGTCATGCTCTGAGTTGCAATTTCACTAGGTTTTGTTTGTACTTCATACATATATGCTAGCTAGCACTGTAGTACAAATTTAAGTTTATGAATACAAAGGCAGGGCATTTCAGATTCTAGTATCCTACCCGCTAGCGCGTGTTGTCAAGATGGTGCAAGATCTAGTGGTTCAGGCGAAATTTATACAAAACACTATCCTAACTCAATACATTTAAACTAGGACGGCATGAACCAATAGTTATTATCCAACAGCAAAGCAAGTTAAACACAAACTATATTGCAACCCACTAACAAGAGTATGTTGCAGTAAATGGAATAAAAAACTCCAATCGGGGAGGAGCAATGTTTTCTGCGGCAGCGCTCAAAGCGGCTTATCAGGCTATTGGTTTTTGACTGAATTTGTATTATAATAGTTATTAGTTTTTTTAAAAAAAACAGAAAAAAATAAAAAAGCCGTTGTATTATTATGGATAATACAAATAAATATAGAAAAAGAAAAAAACCGAAAAAATAAAGCAAAAGCTAAAATAAGTCGAAATTAGAATCCGATATATTCCTAGTAATTTTTGATTTAAATAAACTGAAAACTAAAAAAAAGCTAGAAGCGGAACAGTTTGTTCCCAAATTAATCAGCTAAGCAGCAGTACAGCCTGATCTCAAAACTTCATCTCAGCATTTTATATTATACCATATCTAACCATAACAAGACATTACTAATTAACATGAAGATGCAGAAGTAAGCAGAATTCTTGAGGGCGCGCTCAGCGTTACTTTTTTTCCCAACTTCAGCGTTCGGCGTTTGCTTATGAAGTACTGTAGCACATTTGTTTTTTTTTTGTGTTTTTTCTCTATATTCCTTTATATTTTCCATGATAAATTAGCATGCCGCTTTTATTTTTACATTTTTTTAAATTTAATTATGTCCAATAAACCAACTCAGTTACAATAAAAAATCAGTCAATCACAGTAAAATTTCAGCCAGAAGTCATTGCTATTCCGAACGCCTAAACTATCAGTACCATCTCTATAAATACCAACTTCTTGCCCAATTTTACAAATTCCAGGTCCCTGCCGCAAATCAACATCCACCCCCAATCGCCAATTCGCCACGAGGCATCCACAAGCAGGAATAGCTGTGTCATACTGTCATGAAACGGAAGATGGCAAGAGAATCCCACAGATCAACACCTGTATCTGTATGGAAGAATGCTCTGCTTGGCTGCTGCTCTGCTCAGAGCACCCCCTCCGTAGCCACTCCACAGGCCGGCGCGCCCCGTGGGCCCCTCGCCACGCCGCCCTCGGCTCCTCGCCGCGCCCCCCTGGCCGCCGGCCGCCGCTGTGCCCCCAGTGGGTCTAGGGTTAGAACGAGCCGACGAGGCGCTCGGGCCTTGGCTCCACTCGAGCTCTGCTCGCTTCTTCTACTCGCTGTCTGGGCCGGATGCCGCGGGGCTCCTGGGCCAGATGGCAGCCCATGCGGCATGCGCCACGGCACAGCGCCACGCCATTCTCTGGTCGCCGCCCCGCTGGTGGCCATGGCCTGGTGCCAGCTCTGGAGGAGGGGGCGGGGGTTCGGGAGGCTGCCCGGACCTCGCCTAAATGGAGGGTCCGCCCCCGATTTAAACTATTTTGTACTTCTAAACCCTAAAAGATCTGGTTTCTTACAGCTAACAGTTCAGCTTCAGTAGTAAATTTGCAAATTTCCTTTACATTTGATGAAAATTAGATAAATTTGAAATTTCTTACTTGGTTTTAATTTTTATCCGACCCTATCGATGACACCGATAACCATCGGTTTTGATGAAATTTCAAGATAAGTTTTTCCCTGGACAGCATAGGCATCTGCTTCCCGTAAGTACAACAGAATCCAGAGTATTAAGTATTTCGGTATAGGAAGGAAGTTCCTTATTTGGCCAGTAGGTAGGTTAATTAGCCAAATCTTGCCTTCGAACTGCGATGCCCCAATATTTCATTACGTTTCGTAAGCAAAGCTTCAGAGAAGTCATGGTTAAGCAAAACAGAAAAAAAAAAAACGATAGGCGCTACACTTTACAAGTTCAATTACAGTATGTGCCGGCTGAAACTGAGTACCTACCTAGCTAGCGCTTTAGGATTTCACACACGTATATATATAAGCTATAATGTACAGAGATAGAAGAAAGAACTTTATGTTATCGACGTTGTTGACGACAAGCCTCAATACATTCAATCTTCTTTATAGGTAACCCTTGACTCAAACCGGCCGATTACACTCTGAAACTGCTACTGAGACCAAGTCCAGCAAGAAGAGCATAATCTCATCTTTCATCGAAGGGCAATTGAGGATGCTCCATGGAAGCGTGGGCAGCAGATTTTAGGGGTGATCGTTTTAGCGATGACTTCTGGTTTTTGGCTGAAATTTTACTGTAACTGACTTTTTTTACTGTAGCTGATTTAGCTTTTTAGGCATAATTAAATTTTAAAAAAATGTAAAAATAGAAAAAATATGTTAGCCCATCACGGACAATGCAAAGGAACACGAGAAAAAAAAGAAAAATGCAAAAAAGCTCAAAAAAATCTAAATTTTTTTTAGAAAAATACAAATTACTGAATAGTGAAAAAAAGCTGAAGTTAGAAGTTAAAGCTGAAAAAAAACTGAAACGAATGGGGCTAAGCTAAAAACGTTCCATGGCCTGCTTGTACGAAAGCCAATAATACATATACGGAAATGCTATGAAAGGCAACATCAATGTGCCGCACTCAAGCCTAACCAAATTAAGGTGGGGTTTGGTTCAAGGGACGTTAACGTAAACGTAAAGGCGACGAAATTACAGGGTATTTTGGGTGCAATGGAAGATTGCATAACTCCTCTTGCAATGGAAGGGAAGGAGTGATGAACGGACAAACTCCTCTCTCATATTAGTACAGATTTTATCAACTGTGCTTTGTGATATTTTTTTTTTGCAAAAGTTTTCATGCCAAATCGCTGTCTCGTATTATTCTTCGTTGTTTTTGATATATAACAAAAAAAATCTATATGCCTTGTGCTTCACTTGGGGGTTAAGCTCACTCATTTTGGCTTAAACTTCTGGATTCTGGTTTTTTTTGCTATTTCTAAATTTTATCTTTTTTAGCTTTTTTTTTGAGATTTTTTTTATCTTTTTTTCCATACTCGTTTACATTATATACTAGTCATGTGCCCGTGCGTTGTAACGGAAAAACTTTAACAGTTAGATCGCGAGAGAGAGAGGGAGGGAGAGAGAGAGAGGGGGGGAGAGGAAAGGGGCGGTTAAGATTTTATTGTTCAGATCAAATAGCTGAGAAGAGATATAGGAGAGGACTCATCAACCACCAACTCCTTCTTTTAAAGTAGTAAAGATGATGAGTTAACATGTTTTCTTTTTTTTATTTTTAAATTTAATTATATTAATTAAATTATTATCAGATATAGTATAAAATAAATTAACTATAATATAAATTTAGACATAAATCAGGCTTAATAAATCAAACCGAGCGCCCCGTAAGATCAGAAGGTACGGGTGACGCGACTGCAGGCTTGGAAGGTACATCCGATCACCTCACCTCACATCATCATCATTCGTGTCCATCCGGGGGAGGACAGCACATTCATCCGAGGAGGCAACCGCCGCCGCCGTCGACGAGCCGGCCGGCGGCGCCGTGCCGGTGTCGAGGTCGATCGTGGAGCGGTGGAAGATTGACGGCGTGCCGGCGCGGGCGGGGCTGCTGCTGCGGTCGCTCGCGTGGCTCTTCGTCCTCCTCGTCATGGCGTCCGACGCGCACGGCGGCGCCCAGGACTTCAACCACTACCCGGAATACAAGTTCAGAAGTTTACAACTCAATCAACTCCCACTCGCTGCATTACAATTTGCCAATCGCCATCGTTTCAGCTTACGATCCTTTCTTGTCCGTGCAGCTACTGCCTGCGCATATGAGGCATATCGATCATCGCGTTCCTGTACACCATGGCGCAGGTTCTGCGCGACGTCCACAGGCTCAGCTACGGGCGCGGCCTCATCACGGCGAGGAAGGCGGCGGCCATCGTTGACTTCGCCGGAGATCAGGTGGGGTTCATGTGGTCATGTGCAGCATTTGCACGCAATTCGCAACGCTCCAACCACCTACTTGACCACGTCCCATGACCAGCTTACTCCGATCCAACCACCGGAATATTTTTTCATTCCGGAGACGTTGTTGTACTGTAGGTCGTCGCTAACTTCCTGACATCGTCCGCGGCGGCGCCGGTGACGGACTACATGCGTCAGCCCGCCGATAACCTGTTCACCGACTCGGCGGCGGCGTCCATTAGCACGGCCTTCTTCGCCTTCCTGGCCATCGGCCTCTCTGCTATCATCTCCGGGTACAACATACATGATTCTTCCCTCTGTATCACATTACAGCATTGTGCAAGATTGTCTCCATTATTTCCTTTTCATTTATTACTTAGGAAAAAGTACGTGTTTTGGATCAAAGGAATCTAATTATGTTAGTCACCTATCACATGGCACATGGTATCATAGTGAGGGGATAATCACAGCAGAGACTAGCCCATTCTGCATTGTAAGGATGCCTGCCTCGGTAGATATATCTACTTTAATCCAAAAAACAGTTAATAATTTATATAGACCTGAAGAATATGGTCCCCTCGGAACATGACTACCATCAACTAGGCATGTAAACGGGGCGGGGCCGTGGAAGCCTCCGCGGCCCCGCCCCGCCCCCCGCGAGCCCGCCCCCTGCCCCGCCCCGCCCCGTTTAGCCTCGCGGGGACCCAACCCACACGGGTCCCGCGGGGGATTAAAAAAAGATTAAATTTATTGTTTATAATTACTTAAGCATATTGTTTTTAAAAATATAACTTCAAAATATATATTCTAACATATAAATTCAAGTTTTAGTCTAAATATACAAGAAAAGAATACAATCTCTTATATTAAAAAACAATAATATATTATTAAATATATTTATTTTTATTTTTATATGACCCCGTCCCCGCCCCGTTCCCCCCGCAAGGGGATATTACCCCCGCCCCCGCCCCCCACGGGGATATTCCCCGCGGGGGGAATTACCACCCCTACCATCAACAGCCTTTGCTGCTGGGAGAGGCAAGTATAAATACAAAAGAATGCAGAGAAAAATGCAAAAGGACGGAAATGTATGGGCATATACTATACACAGGACTAACAATGCTATCCAAAAGATGAGATGGCTGTGCAGCCTGTCCAGGATCTTCTTGATGATTTGGCACCTTTCTGCCATGAAAAACACCAAGAGAGCAAAAGGTGGGTGTTTATGTGTCACTCCAATTATCGCCATCTTCGTCATCGCTTCCCACTGCCTGCTCCATAATATAAACATATGTAAGTGATAATTAATCGGAAGAAATTAACATCAAAATGGAATGTTAACTGTAGAGGGACAACCAGGCGTATGGCATTTGCTTTCTCTATTATTGCAGCAACTTTCAAGTTTCTGGTAGAGGCTCTAGGGGGGGCTCTGATGGCTGTCGGCTTAGCAGAACCCACTGGTTTTAGGTTGAACGTCTGATTAGGGGCAAACAGAACAAGTGAGAGAGAGAGAGAGAGAGAGAGAGAGAGAGAATTTGAGATATACAGGGAATTTATTTTGCCAACCTTGTTCCTTATCTGTTCTAGCAACAAGTTTCTCTCATTGGGCCTTGGCTTATCAGTTGGGGACACAAGTTCTGAAACCTTCCGCATCTGCAAAAATATAAACAACATTAGGGTAAACACAGGAAACATAAGTACAGCGCACAAGTGTTCATGATGAAGGCGGTCAACTACCGTTCTTCTATCATGAGCGGCAACAGCATCAACCAGTGGATTCCTTGGGATGTTTTTAATTGAAATCGGCTTTCTGATTAACTGATGATCTGTGACCTCTGGTTCAAATCGGCTCTCTTCCACTGATATGCCATAATTAGGATGAAGCATCTGAGGTCCAACAGCCCAGCCCATCACCGGTTGCTGCTGGGCATGCACATTGCTACCTTCATCAAGGTCACAAACATATTTACTTTTATCACCAGGCCATGCCACGACCGGGCTTGGCTGATGTATATGTTCTCTCTCCAAATTATGTGGATAATCTTGAGATACTATTGATTCTGCACTAGGCGATGGGCCTTCAGAATGATCTTCCTTGGAGTTCTCCGCATTTTGTTCTTGTAAATTTTGACCCTCATGGCTATTTCCTTCTTCCAACACTGAACCTGGTGCAGTATCATTTGTTGTGTCTGAAGGTGCTCCACTTGTGATAGACTGATCTTTCAGATTCTTCTCTTCACATGATGCATTTGAACTATGCTCTTTATTGTCTGAAGTCTCTGAGAACGATTCACCATGCTCAGGTAGCTGGTAACAACCATTCTCAGAAACATGCCCTGGTGTTGAAAAGCTCATCGTGTATAAGTGCACGCCACCTGTGACATTGTGATCATCCACTGTTTTGTCATCCTCTGATGCAGCTTGATATGTATGACTGGGATGCTCACTACTGTCTGAAGTATCTGAAGATAAGATGTACCGTTGAGGACCCTGCTGTAGCATTCCATTTTCATGCATAGGAAATGGAAGCAAAGCGCTCGATTGGTGCAAAGCCATTACATCTGTGACCCCAATGACATTCACATGTTCTTCAGCCTCTGTTGCTGATGAAGACATAGCCCCATGATGCTTAATGTTCTCACAACCCTCTGAAAATGGTCGCTCATGTTCAGTCCTTACAACAGCAGTTACCGCTGGAAGTGTCGATAATCTTCCAAGTTCTACCCTTTGATCATTATTGTCTACCATAGAATTCTGATACTTCTCTTTGATCTCCTGAGAGGAAACCAGTGCTATTAATTCTGCCATTCCATTAAGTGAACCTAGCCTATTATCAATCTCTGGGCTTGATGCAGGCAAAACGGGATTTGTTCTCCTTACAGGCTCAGGCATATGGCCTTTTGTACTCAGAAGTCCTAGGCGAGGCCTTCCAAGTCTCCACTGAAGAGGAGGGAGAGGAGGTGGTTTTTGAGGATCTTCGTAGGAAACATTTGTAAATGGTTCAGTGGGTGGTGAAACAGGAGAATACAGGTATTGTTCCTCAGTACTAGGCATGACAGAAGTAGAAGTCATTGTTGATGTCTCAGCTAGTACACCTGAATTTGAAGAACACGGTGCAATTTGGGAATCAAAATCAAGTGAGCAATAAGATCCATTATCTGACTTCACTTGGACATTGCATGATGGAGGCCCATCTAGTTCTCCAACCTTGTCATCATTCAAGGAACACGGAACAATTTCAGAATTCAATTCAGGCGATGAACAAGCTTCCTGCTCTAGCTCTACTGGAAGAACATTTATTGATGTAGCGGCATCTGGTGCATCAATCTTATCATTAACCGAAGAACATGGAGTAATTTGGGAATCAAAACCACCTGAGACATTACCCTCTGACTCAAGTTCCACCAACACAGAACCGCTCGAAGGGGGCCCATCTAGTTCATATATTTTCTCTTTAGTCAAAGAACATGGAGCAATTTCAGAATCAATTTCACCTGGGACACAAACTTCTGGCTCCTTTTCCACTAGAACAGCACTGCTTGAAGGAGGCACATCCAGTTCATCCATCTCTTCATTAACCAAAGATGTAGCAATTTGAGAAACATGTTCACCTGATATGCGATCTTCTGACTCCTCCTCCACTTCAAGAGCAGTCCTCAAAGGAGGGTCATCTTGATCGTCTACCATCTCATTAATTGAGGAAGATGAAACAATTTGAGAATCAGGTTCACCTAAGACATGAATCTCTGATTCCTGGGTTAGAACAGGTTTGCTCAAAGGAAGGGCACCCAGTTCATCTATCTCCTCATTAATTGAAGAACATGGAATATCTTGATAATCATATTCATCCAAGACACGTGCTTCTACTACCAGTTCCACTGGTACAGAATTACTCAAGGGAACATCCAGTTCATCTAGCCTTTCATTAATAAAAGCATGTGGAACAAGGTTAGCACAAGTTTCCTGCACTTCTTTCACTGGAACAACATTGCTCAAAGGAGAGCCAGATATTTCACCAATCTTGTCATTATCCAACAAACAAGAACCACTATGTAAATCAACCCCAGGAAAGGCATGTCGTTCCTGCTCTAGTTCGAATGGAACAGAAGGGACATATAGTTCAGGAATTTTCTCATCGCTGAAAGACTCATGAGATTTCATGTCAGAATCCACTCCTGGTGCCTCATCATCGGGATCCTCTTTGGCGGAAAAGGGCATCTTGCCTGGTATATCTGTGGCAGATGAGCATTCAGCAAGTTGAGGATCCGGCTTAGCACAAACACAGGATTCCTGGTCTAATCCCGCTGGCAGCACAGAGACAGAACAAGGGAACTCCAATTCGCTGACCATATAACCATTTAAATTATCATTAGAATCTGATGATGATTTATTATCAAAACCTTCAGTGACAGCTGTAAAATCCATCTCATGGTACTCATGGCAGAAGGATCTGAAGTCTTCTTCAGTCATAACTTCTGGTGGTAATTGTGCTTCATCAGGTGGAGTTGCAGGTCCCCAAAGGGAATCAGCAAGTGGATACAGGTTCTCTTTTGCTCCTGTATTACCATTTTGGGTTAAAAGTTCTGAAAGAAAATCCTGTTCTTTAGAGAAACATGGTTGATAGCTCGTACTGGGAGCCGGATCAGTTTGAGTGCCTCTCACTATGTACCCAGGATCCATGCATGAGTTTGTACCAAAATAATCTTGAGCAGATGGCTCTCTCACTAAATCCTGATCATCTGATTGTTGTTCCCCCACCTTGTTATTTTGCAGGCTTACTACTGAAGCATCCTTGTCCAAATCACACTGACCCGGAACTTCAGCACTAATATTGGTCTCTTCTGGTAATTCCTCCTGACAACCAGATTCTTCTGGAAAATGCAATGATGAAAGATACTGAATATCATCACCGCCACTAAATGTTTCACATGTAGTTTCTAATTCAAATAGCTGGGGAAGATTGTCTGCCTGCAACACACTTTCCTTAAAGATATGTTCTCTTGATTCATCTAGTGATCCAAGATTTTCACAAGTAGCTTCAACTGTTTCCAAGTCTTCCCTGCAAGGTGAACTGGATTGTAATTGCACATCATGCCTAGAGTTTCCCTCCCTGGAAATTGTAGCAGGAAATTCTGCTTTCTCAGTACATTTAGCACCATCAGTACACACCTCTTCACAAGGTATCAAGTCATCTTCAAAGGTGCTAGTAGTTGATCCTTCTGCAACCTCAGAACCAACCAAAACTTCACCACATTCCACAGTTTTTCCAATTTCAGTCGATTCACAGTGTTCCACGCAGGAGCTACTGGTGTCAAGTTGAGAGGTTTTGCTAGAATTTGGTGGGCCACCGATCAACAATGGTTTTGTATCATCGTTCAACACACAGGGAGAGGGTGTCGGTGTCTCGTCTACATGAGCTTCTGTGTCATCTTGAGGAGATGATACAGATTCAGTGAGTCCTGGAAGCTCTTGAACATTACAGAAGTCCCTGGGTACAATAGACGCCTGCATAGGATCCTCTTTATGTGTGTTGAGCCTAGTTGAACAAGGCCCTTTTCCTAGTGCAATTATTTCTTGATCCTCTGCAGCATGCTTATATAGATCGTCATCAGGTAAAGGGCGCAATTCTTCAACAATTTCATCATCATGTGATTCATACAATGGATTATTCTGCATGCTTGAATGGATTGCTGCAACTCCTGAATCAAGCTCTACAAGAATAATGTTTCATTACATCAAGTATTTAAATATAACGAGGTGTTGAAGAAAGAAAAAAAACGATTGACTTACCATCAAGATGCTTGTGGAAATCATCAGGGTCCAAACCAGTTGGTGTTGCATTCGCAACAATTTCTTCAGGAACTGCAACATTGTCCAACTTCAAGTCATTCGTGTGCATGACAGGGCCCATGTCTGGCAGTGATGCAAGTTTGCCAGGTGAAGTTCTTGCATCTAGAGATGTGCCTTCTTCAAACTGTTTCTTGAACAACTGCATTTCTTCTTGACTGGTTATGGTAGGGTGGAGCAACAAATCATCAGCATTCCCAACTTCGATTTCTTCATCATCTTGTGAAACATCGTTAGGTTTGCCAAATATCATAGTAGTACAATCTAGCACAAAGTTTTGGCCATGCTCCAATGAGCGATATGCTTTTTCAGTGTAATCATTGCTACTGATAGCCAAACCTGTAATGTCAACGCAATATGTAAGTCAAGGAAAAATAATGAGAAAACTATACCTGAGCAAAGTTGGATTTATCCTAACATATAAGAACAAAGTTTATCAAAGGACTTGATACTTAAGAGGTAAGAATTACCATCCAAGCCGCTAGATCTCTGGGGTGATTGTTTATCAGTACTATGGGCAATAGCAGCATGACAGTCATTAGAAGAGAGAGAAGCTGCATCCTGGTTTTGTTCACAACCATTGAGATTATCATTGGTTTCAAAGTTACAATTGTCACCAGAGAGTACACTGGATGATGAGCTGACATCCATTAGATCAACATCATTAAAAGGCCCTTCATCGTTGTTCCAATCAACATCACTTAATTGTCTGCAAGAAGGTGATTCAGAGTTTGGATCTTTTGTGGCTGGCACTGCAGAAGGAAAAGAATCACGTATCAGAAATGAGTCCACACAGGTTGGTTCTCCACCATTGCATGAATCGTTCAACCCTGATGATAAGTCTATTGCAGGACCTAGTTCTGAAAAGTGTACATGCAATGCATTTTCACCTCCCTTGCTGTGACAGTTCAATTTTTCCGCTTCCATTTCGGCACTGAGATCCTTTTTAGTTTTTATTTCATGATCTGCTACACCTTCTGATTCCATGTTGTTAAGGGCATCAACAAAGTTCTCTTGATCACTAACAATGTCATCAGGCCTGCAACGATCAACATCTTGATTAACAGGAACCGCAGCTAATGGAAGTTTCTCTTCCCACACTAACTGCAATGCACCATTACTTTCCTCACCCTTGAAATCTGGACCTTCCTGCAACTTTTCTGAGGTCAAGAAAATGCCATTTTTTTCCACAAGAGATCTCTTACAGACCTCTTCCACTTCGACAGGTCCATGTGTTGCCAGAAATTGTCCATCATCTGCCTCCAGGCAAACTGCTCCATTAATGGGTGTAGATGCCGTCTCCACGGTATCATATTTGTTTATTGGAACAACCTTAGTCAATTCAAGTTTAGCAGAAGATTGAGCAGGAGCAATGAAATTGTCTAACTCTCCAAATGAAGATGTTGTTTCACTTGAGTCAGTTGACCTAAATTTTGCATGGTACTGCCTTGCAGAATAGCTAGGCAAGATTTTTTGTTGTGATGAAATTACTTCTTGCAGCTGCTCCCTGCAGATTCTGCTAATAGATTTATGATCAGAATCCCGTGGATGCCTGGATTTCAACTTTGTTGTCCTTGGTGGAACTTTTCTAGAAGCTCGATCCTTTGAGGTAGTACTGTGAGATCTGCAGGTTTTGCACAAAACAGTATTATATCACCACATGGCAAATCCAGTCTAAAATTTTTTCTAACTAAAATTTTCCTAAGGCAGTTGGTTGCTTTTGGTCAATCTTATGCACATGACCAATCCAATGGCGCTGAACTTACTCATAGTTCGCAACAAGCAATGATTCAAGTGTTTCCCCTTTCCTCCATTGCATAGCCTTTTTCTGAAAGAAAAGACGATAAGTTCATTCCCGACTTCAAGGAAATTGTTCCGGTTTACAAATATTAGGGACCACAACTATCTAGATATATTTAAAGAGAACAAATGATACAAAGATCAAGGGATGTACCCATGGAAAAGAAGAGGTTCTAATTTCAAAAGTACAAGGTGAGTTGAGATGATAACTAAGTATCCACAATTGGCATATGAACAATGTAATGGGGCTTGACAGACCTTCTAAAATCTAAACAGTAAACACTATGGTGCGGCAACTTCTTTTCTTTCTTTTCTTTTTTGCATCAAATGTGTTTTTTTGTGTGCAATTTAACTGATCCAATTCTTAAGATGATGTACAAATAGGTCTTTTTGCAATAACCAATTTGACCATAAAGCAAATATGAAATATATTCATTACTCCAGCATTACCAAACAAAAAGTAATTATTTTAACTGTTGATACAGAAAATAGCAACTAGCATTACATGTTTTGTCTGCACACATAATCATTAAGCACTTCTCAAAAGGCTCTTGGGCAAAGTATCTAGAACAAAGTGGAGAATAATCTTGGCTTTTTTTTATAGAAATCTTGGCAAGAATTGAGAGTTTATTACTTGCCTTAATTTTACGGGGCTTCTTTTCTATTACACCATCTGTTTCTATCATGTTGGTGGCATGTTCTGTCTTGAAGAAAGAGGGATCTGAATATCGTTTTAAGGATGCCCCAGCACCAGCAACATCAAACCTGAAGAACAATCCTAGGGTGTAATTGCCGAGAATGCATTCGTAGTTAATCCTCATAAAAATTGAAAAATAAAACATCTTCCAACTTATCCAACTTGAATAAACGTGGAGGGCCAAGGCATTCTTCGTATGAATCCAAAATGAAACGGGGCATATCTCCTTGAGTGATCATATTCTGATTAAGCTGAAGATTTGCATGCCACTCAACACCTAGAAAAGAATGTACCAAGAATTTTTGAAGTAAGGACCATGCCGAAAGAAAATAACAATCAGATCATGCAATCCATTTTCAACAAACCATCATCATGTGGGTAATTCGCATGGTCCGTCTGAGAAATAATTGCCTTCTCAGCTGCAGGAAATTCTGCCTCTAGCTGCCGCAACCGAAGCATTAAACCATGCCCTCTAGAAGCAGTGGCCATCACATCTTCGTGTAGGTCATGAAAAATGTCTACTGCGAACCTTTTGCGCCGAGAGGGAAACACAAAATTTCTTTAGTACCAAGGGAAACAGTGACATTCACTTCTACAATACTATTTAATACGAACATTAAGACATGGATAGAAGGCATTAGTAATCAACAACATACACATCTACATTGCAAACAATTCGAACAAAAGTTCATCCTGCAAAACTTAAAGAGGCAAACTTAGCTAACAAGGAAACCTGCTAAAAGACAGTAAAAGTGTGGAATCATTAGTTCCAACTGAGAACACAATAGAATAGAAATATTCCAACAAATGACTCTAGTGTTACAACATATTGAACTTCATTACTTGAAAAAAATTCAGTTGAGAATAATATAACATCTGGAAATTAAGTTGAAAACACTATACCAAGGTGCAAACGGGCTGTGTTAATCCCGACCGATCTGGTGCTGAATCCGGTCGGTGTCAAATTCGGGAAGGGAATTCAATATCTGCCCAGATTCAGTATCGGCAGTGGATAGTTCGCGTCGGATACAGTAACGAAATCGGGAGAGCAACTTCCCGACCGATTAGTGTCGGTAAGTGGATAGCCGGATAATTATCCGGCCGGATATCCGGAAACATACCACACAGGAGCGGACGCCTCTGCTCGACACCACCGGGAGTCGCCTCCGCCAGCTGGTGATCGGGAGCCGCCTCCACCCAACGCTCGCGGCCTGCCACAACCTGCCGCTGCCGGGATCCACAGCCTCCTCCATTCTCGTGTCTATGGCGCCGATTTGGGAATTGGGAGAGAGAGAGAGAGAGAGAGGAAGAGGAAGAGGAAGAGGAAGAATCGAAGCGGTGCTGTAGAGGAGGGACTGAGGAAGAGCCGAATTGCTGAAGAGGAAGAAGAAATGCATGCTGCAGCCGCCACGATCGAAGAGGCATCGGTTCGTCCTGGGGGCTAGTAAAAGAAAGAGCAGGCCACATGGGCCATTTTGGACCGGTTGCAAATTTTAAAAGGACCAAATTATCCGTTTATATATGTATACTATCTGCCTATATTGGGTGAGTTCGTTTTGACCTACTTTGGCTTTTTTATCTTTACTATTATAAAAGAAGCAATTGGTGGTTGGTCCGTCGTCACTTCTCTCCTCTCAGCCCTCCGATCTGATTACGAGATAAAATCCGAACCGTACATCCCACCTCACGCGCCGCTCCTCCTCTCCCACCCCGCGCGCCCCACCCCACGCGCCGCCTCTCCTCTCCCACCTCCGCGCCTCCCCCCGCTGCCGCCTCCCCCCGCCTCGCGCCCTCCCCCTTTCCCCCCCGCGCGCACCGCCTCCTCCCCCACCCCGCGCCGCCTCCTTCCTCTCCCGACCCCATCTCCGCCTCCCAAAACCCTAGCCCTCGCCCCACCCCGCGCCACCGCCTCCTCCTCCCCACCCCGCGCCGCCACCTCCTCCTCCTCCTCCCCCCCGCGCCGCCTCCTTCCCCACCTCCACTCCGCCACCGCCTCCCCACCCCGCAAACCTCCTCCTCCCCACCCCGCGACGCCGCCTCCTCCTCCCCACCCCTCCGCACCGCCGCCGCCTCCTCCCCCCACCCCGCAGCCGCCGCCTCTTCCTCCTCCCTACCCCGCGCCGCCAACGCCTCCTCCTCCCCACCCTCCGCCTCCGTCGCCGCCTCCCCGCCTCCACCAACGCCTCCTCTTCCCCCCACCCCTCCGCTGCAGGAGACGACCGGGTAGGAGCCCCTGAATCTTCACCGCCGCCTCCTCACGTGCCAACGCCTCCTTTCCCCTGTGCCACCGCTTCGTTGAGAGCTTCACCATCGACCAGGCTCCTCCTCTCTCCTTTACCCCCGCCACTGCCGGGGGTGACTCTAAGGTAACAATTGCTTCCGATGTTTCGATGTATTTGAGATGTTCATCACTGGTAAATTACTGTATGTGCTTGCATGTTGTATTAAAAGTCACACTTTTTAGTTTCTACACTGCTGCTGATGGTTCATCCAGTTGCTATGGATTGGTATGCTAAGGAACTCAGATTATTCTTGAGGTGTTCCGTGTTAAGGTAGTATATTGTTTTGCTGCTAACACTTTGCAATTAGGATATATTGTGGATACATGATGGCAATATCTTTACTATTATAAAAGAAGGAGTTGGTGGTTGACCCGTCGTCACTCCTCTCTTCTCAACCATTTGATCTGATTACGAGATTAAATTCGAACCGTCTATCACCCCTCCCCTCCCACCCCGCACACCGCATCCCTAAACCCTAAAATCCGCTCGCTCCACACTCGCGCCGCCTCCCGTGGCTCTCCCTCGCCTCTCTCCTCCTCCGCCGCCTCGCCTCCTCCCCCCTCCTCCACCGCCTGCGCGCGCCAACCCCATCCCCGCACCGCCTCTCTACTCCCCACCTCTCTCTCCTCCGCGCGCCTCGCCGCCTCCTCCTCCGCCTCACCAACTCCGCCCGCGCGCGCCTCCTCCCCCGCCTCCTCCGCTCCGCTGCCTCCTCCTCCTCCCTCCCCTCCGCCGCCGCCGCCTCCTCCCCACCCCGCGCGCGCCACCGCCGCCTCCTCCTCCCACCCCGCGCCGCCTCCTCCCACGGTTGCATGTACAATTTTATTTAGTTTAGACACGGTTGGTTGCATGTTCTTATCAAAGTTTGTGCCACTTTTTAGGTGAGCTAGGGACAACCAGACGTTGGCGAGAGGCGCAGGAGCCGACGGAATGTGAGGATACGGTGGCTTTCTTTTGCATTGGAGTTGATTATGTTTTGTATGTGTTCTTTGATGTGAATGTATATTTGCTCTATGATTTGAGACATCTAAGTTGCTAATGAGCAATTGGAACAAGAAGCTCAAGGTTACAAGAAGCTAGCATCTTTTTCAAGTGAGGACCGAGGTAAATAACAAGAAGCTTTTGTTATGGTAGAAGACTCTGCAAGATCAAAACACACATAAACGGCACATAGAGTTCCGTTGCGTCAAAACGGCACATAAAGTCTAATGTTTTGGCGGCGTGCTAGGGTTTCGTGTGATCGTAGTCTCCGGATGGCTACCCTCATGTTATTTTATCCTCTTGTTCCTTAATTTGATCTTGATATAAGGTGTATTGGACATTTGCAGTCGCTTCGCTTCGATCCGCCCATCATGGAGGAGGTCGACAAGGCGGTGAATGCATATCACAACAAGCGCACGCTTCGGGTATGTGGACACAACTCGCTTGTTTCACTGTATCTACCCGGTATAATTTAGCAATCGATCCTCTGAAGGATTCCTTCTTTCGGATCAGAATTGTCGACCTTTTGAATGTTGGGTAGTAATGATATAGTTGGCGGTGGATAATCGGGGAGTGAATGCATGTTTATGATAGTCCAGTCAAGATAGGTGGGGTTAAGTGAATCCTTAGTGTGAGATTCCCTAGAAGTTGGTGCTTTATTGGCGATCTCAGAAAATTTAGGCGTGACTATGTTACTAGCTTTGTGAGTATCTTTGCATTTAAGTAAGGTAGCCATTTTGAAGTTACCAAGTCACCAAAACGATAATGCAAAGTCTGGACTATGATATAGTAGAATGATTTGTCTACTTCAAGTTAACAAGATTTTGGTCAAGTGGTGAGTTGCCGCCAGCAAGGCCTTTCCATGCCCGGGGTGGCTTAAGTGATGAATTGTTAGATATTCTTGTGATATTATTGACTCATGTAGTTAATCCACTTTTCCATATGTGTTTCTTAGGCAGTAGAATTGTGGGATAGAAACTGATTGCCTGAGGTATGTATCACTTTTATTTGGTTTTCCGTTGCAACGCACGGGCACCTTACTAGTTATTACTATAATAACTAACTTTTAAATTATATATTTTTTCAAAGTAAGATCTATAGATAAATTGTAGTACAAATTGTATGGACCAAAATCTTATACTACTATTTCTCTTTACGTATTGCCTTCACGAACAGTCTAGAATTCAAAATTTTCAGCCAAAAATCATATGCCACGGCTCAAAAGAATTCACCTATTATCCATTTATGTGTTAGGATATGTGGTGTTGAACTTGTGTCGTGTGACAGTTGTGATCATTATTACATACTTACGTCTAATAGTTCAAGGCTTGAAGTGTCAGTGATATGGTTTAGCGCATATTACTTTTTGTATGTGAGGTACTATATATCCATCTATATTATCCGTTTTTGATTCAAAACCGTCATGTATCCGTCCCGACAATTCCATGTCTGAAACTCTGAATTCATATCCGTATCCGATCTTACCATATATAACTTCATATCTGAAAAAAAAAAATTAGTTAGTATACAATACAAACAACATTCGTTCGAATCTAATCCTTTTGCACCCCTACCTACCATCTGCACCCCTACCATCTGGGAACCATGGGAAGTTAAAAAGCCAAAAGTCTGACACTATTAAATTTCAGAGCTCCTATGATAATTAATTCATTCCACAAATATTGAAGGTGCTCTCATCTTACAAGAATTTCGTTTCTGTTATGAGATTCACAGCTGCAATGCCGTTTGGCACTTAAATCCCCAAATTTCATGCAAATTCTCTGGATACAGTACGAACAAGGTCAAATCCCCTTTTCTCGAGCCCCAATAATTAGCTGCAGAAAAAGAAAGGTTGTGTCTTCCTAGTTTCTACATCAACTCACGTGCATTTCCTACCAAATTTTGGCTTCTAGAAATACAAACTCAACGCACCATCTAATGTCTAAAACCCATTCCCATATTAAAAATGGGAAATTTCGTCATATACCCTCCTCACATTTGAGAGTTTCGGGATTTACCTTCCCGAGTCACTGACACGTGGGGTCGGGATGAGTCACTGACATGTGGACCGAAGGGTAAATTCTGAATTTCAGTCTAAGAGGAGAGTATATGATGAATAATTCCATTAAAAATAAGCTACCAAGTGCAGCATGCAAGAACAGGCATTCTTCTGGAAGCCGCAAAGCGTGCAATAATGAAAGGCCAAACTGAGCAAATGGCACCCACTACTCATTAACTCAGAACACTCGGAAACTTCAACTTAGAAGGTAGTAAAACCATCGAGTTTATCTACAAGCATCCTCAAAACAGCAAAAACAAAGAGGTGGCATGGCGGAGCCAGCAGTACTCACTCCGCGAGATCCCCGAGCTGGCGGAGCACGCCGACGAGGCCGGCCATGGCGACGCCCTCGAGGAGCGCCTCCGGGTCATCCTTCTCCCCCGGCGCGTACAGCCTCGGATCCGACAGCCCGTACTCGTTCAGTATCTGGTACCGAATCATCTCCGCTCACCGCCGTCGCACCCTCCCCGAGCCTTCACGATTCCGCCATTGGAGCCGGCGCCTCCTCCACCCCCACTAGCCTGGAGAGCTCCAGCTCAGGGGGACGCTCGCCTCTGCCGGTAGATTTGCGGGTGGCTTTAGCGCGTGGGTGAATATTCATTCACTCACAGTGGAGAGGCGAAGCGAATGAAGAAGGCGGGGAAGACAGAGTAACGACATTTGTACGGCTACGCGTCAGACAACACCCTCTTATTTCCTCAGCGCATCACGAGCCTCTCTGACCTGTGGGCCCCACGTTTTCTGTTGAGGTCTATCCCGCAGTGGTAGTAAAATTGGCGCGCTCTCGTGGCCCGCGAGATATTCTTTAATTACTCACACCCGAGATCGGCCCGGTCCACTCGCTGCCAGGTGGGCTCGCGTGCTGGTGTACCACGTAGGGCCATACAGTCAGTGATGTACGCGTTGGGTTGGACCAAGGCGCTTGTGTACGTTTGTTTAATTCGGAAATTATGGGGGTTTAATTGGGGTAGTTTAGGGCTCAGCTCTTTTGAACTTGTGCTTAGGCTTTTTGTTTTTATTTTTACAGTAATTTATTGTTAAACGGTGTGTTTTTTTAGATATAGTCTACAGATAAATTATAGTACATTAAGAAGACCTGACTTCTTGAAGCAGCTTCTTCACTTATCTCACTCTCGTTTAACTCCGATGATGAGGCAGGAGTCATAAGCGCATCATGCATCTCACTCCTCCTACTCATGTTTCACGCACATATCTCTCACTTTTTCTACTGCCCGCGCCTTCCTTCTAAAACCACTTATTTTAGTCACTCCTATTTATGTTCATCCAAATGTCATTAGCCACAGTCAATACGAACGCCTCCTTATTCGGTCCAATCCAATGTGTTAAGACGACTAGATGTAGATATTCATATGAGATATACTAGCGTCCGAATATACGATTGGAGCGCTTCCATCGTATGCTTTAACCGTCGTTGGATCTCATTTAAAAAGATAAATCTCAACTGTTCAATCTGATGTAACAAAAATTCGTAAAACTCAATAATAAGTTACTCGGCTTGTAACAAAAACTAGCTTCACGTGCAACAACCACAAAATACAACCCAAAAAATGCGCTTCCATCGTATGCTTTAACTGTCGTTGGATCTCATTTAAAAAGATAAATCTCAACTGTTCAATCTGATGTAACAAAAATTTGTAAAACTCAATAATAAGTTACTCGGCTTACAACAAAAACTAGCTTCATGTGCAACAAACGCAAAATACAATCCAAAAAATTATAATAAACGGGAATCATTTGTGCAATAATACAAGAAAACTACTCCAACAAAAATAAAATATTCTTATGACAAACACCAAACACGACTCAAAAATTTACACAAATAGGAATTATTTATACAATAATACAATAAAACTACCCCAACAAAAATATGTTATTGCAACAAATAGAATACTCATGAGAACAACTATAATATTTCTGAAAATGTATTGCAACATAGAAAAAGACTTGTAGCAACAACTCAACTTGTCACAACAATTCAGACAAACGTAAAGGGTGTTAGGAATAATCTCATATTGGTTGTGGAAGAGGAGAAAGCACAGCTTATAAGTGTGAGGGAGCCCCTACCCATTGGACTAGTCTTTTGGGGGGAGAAGGCACAATACCACTTATAAAGTTGTTGCTCCGTCTCCGTGGGCTTAGTTGTGTTCAACCCATTTGGATCTGTGGCCCAGGGAGTAAATCCGGTTCTAACATTTGGTATCAGAGTCCAGGCGTCTAACATCTCCTTGGACCTCAGGGTTGCAGATGTGTCCAATCAATGTGTGAGGGGGAGATTATTAGGAATAATCCCACATTGGTTGTGGGAGAGGAGAAATCACAGCTTATAAGTGTAAGAGAGCTCTCACCAATTGGACTAGTCTTTTGGGGGAAGAAGATACAATACCACTTATAAGGTTGTTGCTCCGTCTCCGTAGATTTAGTTGTGTTTAGCTTATTTGGATCTGTGGCTCGGGGAGTAAACCCGATTCCAACAAAGGGGGAGACAACACATGACCAACTTTGTCGCCGGAGCTAGTCGGGGGAGGCTGCCCGCTTCCTCATCGCAGGTAAGCCCAAGCCTAGATCTGACAGGGGTAATATCAGCCCGATTGCATCAACTGAGCGTGTTGCTCTTCCTCGGTGAGGACGGCACCATAGAAGGCCATGCTCTCTATACCACGCACGCGCGTGCACAGGAGGAGGCTAGGGAGAACAGGCGTAGCGCTTCCACGAAAATAGATTCCTACGTTGAGAAAAATTAACTGGTTGAGAGATAGAGAGCTACCTTTTACTGGCTGCCGCCGATAGAGGTTGATCTGAGATTGATAGGTCAAGAGGTGGCTTGTGGAATCTTTGCAGCACTGCCATGGCGATACTCCTTTATCTCGTTCTTTGTTCTCACGCCTTAGGTTTTTAGAAGTTGCAGATTAACCTTCATATCTTGCTATAATTCTTTTTTGAGCTCTCTGTCTTTCCGTTGCAGGGCAAACATGCGCGAAGAATTTCAATTGACACTATTTCCTAATGATTGCCATGTATTACCCAGGTATAGTGTACTACGTGCTGGTCATGCAAAACACATATTTAATATGTTTTATAAATGCATACATTTAGTTAGTTATCTTCATTTGATTGTACAGTGGATGACCTACATATTAGTGCATATCAGTGAAGAAGGACAACAGAAGAGATACGTAGGAAGAGGATGACTGAGGGAGAGAGCATGTTGGTTAAACAAATCGTAGGACAAATGGAAGATGTGAATAGTGTTCATGCTTAGAGGATAAGAACCATGACATTGTGATATGACATCGTTGTATAATACATATCTGTTCCTGTGGCAATGTAACATAAATATGTGATAAATACTATCTTTTCAACGAGTTCCATTGTGATAAGTATCAATTATATATAACGAAGTTTTATACATGATATTTTTTTCAAAGTTGTTGTAATGACAATTGTTGTGTTATTTTTGCCACAATAAAGCATAATATATGATATATAATATATTGTCACAATAGAGTAAAATCTTGCCACTAGAAGTTTTTAACATCCGGCAATTTTCTTGTCACAAATAGATATGCATTTTGTGGCAATGAAGTTGTCACTTATGTTAATTGTAATTGTAAGGCTTTAATTGCCACTAATTGTTATTATTTGTGGGAAATAGTTTCCTCACCAAAGGCATAATTTGTGATGAATTTGACATCAATAATGTAACTCATAATTGTGATGGTGCGAGTCGTCTCTAATGTACTGATTAGTAGTGATAACTTCTTTGTCACTAATGAACATATTATTTGTAGCGAATAGAAATTTATCACTATATTATTAGTGACGCCAATATCTGTGATGACACAATGACATCTGAAAATTTCGTCACAATATAATAATTGTGATGAAATATGGATTTATAGTGACGAAATTTATCACAATAAAAAGTGAAATCGATCCAATCGAAACGACACCTACAGCGCTACAGGGCCTCGAGCTTTAATTGTCCTTGATTCCCTAATTAAACAACAAGACTGTCTAAATAAACAACAAGACTGTTCCTTGGCATTGGCATGTCGGTCATAGGTATACAGTACAGTCCTTCATGCATTTCATAAAGAAAGATGGCATTGCTCTGGGTTTTTTTTTTTTTGTCTCTCAGGGGAAATACGGTTCTGTTTTTGCTCGAACTTGTCTATTTGCTTTTTACATGCCATAGACAAGAAAAATACAGCTTTTCCCTATAAAGCACAAGAAAATACATATACATGCATGTAATGTACCTGCGGAAGAGCAATGTGCATCAGGACATGTGTCCAGTGCTATTCACAATTCACCCTCCATAAATGACAGATTCATCCACTGGGTATACATAACAGATTGCAGAGGCTGAGATGAGGATGCAGGGTGTGAGCAACACAGGGAATGCAGTCCGCTGCTGCAGAGAGTTCGTGACCGCCGTTGGTCATCACACGACCAGAGGCGACGAAGCGGAGGAGGACAGGCGCCCCGTCGTGACGTTTTGGCACCGAGTGCTGCCGAATAATGGCGTGCCAATCCACTGATCTGGCGGTTGGGCATTAGTGCCTTGTCGTCGTCGTCGTCGACATGGTTGGAGGGACAGTTAGAGCCACCTTACCTGCGCGCCACCCTCCCACGGCCACGGGGCAGAGGGCCGGCCCATCGTGCGCTGCCTCCTTCCATCACATGCTCTGCTTCTGCTTCTGCTCCGCTGCAGTACCACGGTGAACAGCGCCGCTACAGTACCATGATGAACAGTACTGCTACAGTATCGCACGTAACAATACTAGAAATATCCAATACACAGGAGACTCTAGTGAGGAAAGCACCACAGCCAAGCTGCTTAGGACCTTGTCTACAAATGTCCCTCAAAAGAAAGAACGCTTGTTGAAATAGTATATCACGGCTCAGTTCATTCAATGGATTGGCACCAGCAAGATGCAAAGTAATGATACTGATGTGTGAAATATATCATTGGATAATGTGGCTCTTTTGCACCTGATGAAGACAAAACCACCTGATACTGGTGTAGAAGTTAACAAGGCAGATATCCGGTGACATTTTGAGGAAGTTCTTCCACAGGATTGGCAGCTCCCATGTTTTGTTTCAAGAATTCATGGGAGGCTTGAATGGCATCTTTCACGGACTTCCTGAATTCTGCTGGTATGTTTGGTTGTTGAGCATCATCAAATGAACGTTTATCTCCGTATGCGCGTGAATCTGTATCCCAATTATTCCCTAAGCACATCATCTGCAGACTTAACTTAGCCCCGTCTCTGTAGCCAGGGGTATAAAATCCTCCTGCGCCAACACCAAGTGCTGACAACGTTTGATAATTTTGACCTGACACGTGCAATACAAGCATTAGATGTATTCTCTGTGTGTTAAATATGCAACAACAACAACAAAATCTTTTGTCCTAAACAAGTTAGAATAGGCTAGAAATGAAAACTCCTTAAGATCCAAGAGACGAAAACCTTGAAGATCTACAATAGTAAAACGCTAAACTATACAACTTGCCAACTGAGTTGAAAGTCTAAAATACTGCTTCTAAACTTTCTTATAGTTCTAGTACATGGATCGCTAACTTACATGCACTCCTATCTAAAGTTAATTCTTTATATGCATTCAATCCCTCAAGTCTCTTTTAACTACTTTCTCCCACGTCAGTCTGGATTGACCTTTGACTCTTCTTACGTTTTCAGTGCATCGTCAGTCTGGATTGACCTTTGACTCTTCTTACGTTTTCAGTGCATCTTAAAATTCCACTACGTATCGGTGTCTTAGAAAGGCTCCGTTGGAGATGTCCAAACCATCTCAAGTGATGTTGAATAAACTTCTCTTTAGTTGGTGCTACCCTACTCTATCATGTAAATCATCATTGCGGATGTGAGCGGGCCTTATATGATCATACATCTATCGCAGTATCCTCATCTCCACTACACTTATGTTATGTATATGTTTTCTTTTAGTCGCTCAATATTTTGCTCCATATAGTATCGCAAGTCTGATTGTTGTTCTACAGAATTTACTCTTTAACTTCTAAGGGACTTTTTTGTCATATAGGACACCAGATTCTTAGCGCCATTTCACCCATCCCGCTCTTATCCTGTGGCTCATGTCTTCATCAATCTCACCGTCCCACTTTAGCATCGACCAAAATAACGAAATATGTCCTTTCTAGACACTACTTGTTCGTCCAGCCTAACATTTCTATCATCTGCCTTGGTACCGCTGAAATCACACCTCATATACTCAGTTTTAGTCCCACTAAATCTAAAACCCTTTAATTCTAAGGTCTTCCTCCACAACTCTAGATTCCTATTAACACATATTCTACTCTCATCACTAGTACCACATAATCAGCCAAAAGCATACACCAAGAGATATATCCTTGTATGTCATGCGTGATCTTGTCCATCACTAGGGCAAAAATGTATGAGCCCAATCTTGACCTTTGGTATAATGCTGTCTTAATAGAAAAGTCATTAGTAACACTACCACATGTTATAATATTAGTCATAATATTTTTGTACATATCCTTAATTAGGGTAATATATTTTGTTGTGACTTTTTTCTTTGAAGCGTCCACCACATGACCTTCCTTGATACTTTATTATAGACTTTCTTCAAGTCAATAAATACCATGTGAAAGTACTTTTTTTTTGCTCCCTATACCGCTCTATCAATTGTTGTAGCAAGAAAATCACCTCTGTGATCAACCTCTCAGGCATAAAACTAAATTGATTTATTGTCATGCTAGTCACTTTTCTTAAACAGTATCCAATCACTCGCTCCCAAAGCTTTCTTGTGTGGCTTAAGAACTTAGTTCTTCTATAATTAGTACAACTTTGAATATCTCATTTACTTTTGAAAATTGGTACTAATGTACTCCTCCGCCACTTGTTTGGTATCTTGTTCAATTTTAAAATGCTATTGAATAAAACAGTTAGCCAAACAATCGCTATTTCTTCTAAACATTTTCACACCTCGATAGGGATATTATCAGGCCCCATGTCTTACCCACTTTCATCATCTTTAAGGCCTTTCTTACTTCCGACTCCTAGATTTTTCGAACAAACTGCTTATCGGTGTCATCAAAAGCATCATCTAGTTCAATCATACTATCGTCATTGTCATGATTGAATAACTTATCGAAGTAATCCCTCCACCTAACCTTGATGCATTTAACTTAGTTTAAATCTCTCCTCTTTCTTTTTGAAAGTTTAGCCATCTTGTAGATATCCTTCTCACCCTTTTTTGTACTTAGTTTCTGATAAATTTTCTCATATGCTTTGCCTCGTGCCTCACTCATTGCTTTCTTCGCATTTTTTTGCTGCTTTGTATTTCTGTACGTTATCATTGCTCCTATCAAGATGCATATGCTTGTAGCATATCTTATTCTTCTCGATAGCCCTTTGCATTTTCTCGTTCCACCACCACGTGTTTTTAGGTTCGTCTCTTGTCCTTCAGGTCACTCCAAGCACCTCTGTAGCCACCTTCCTAATACAAGCTGCATCTCTATCCACAAACTATTCGCTTTGCTATTCGCTTCTCCCATGTTCCATATCTCTTTCGCGATCATTCTCTCCTTAAACGTCTGTGCGGTGTCCCCTTTGAGTTTTCACCATTTTGTACTTGTGACTCTGGAGATCTTAGCTTGTCTAACCCGTAACCTAAAACGAAAATCGGAGACTACCAACTTATATTGCTGGACAACACACTCTACAGGTATAACCTTACAGTCTATGCAGGCTCGTTTGTTTTCCCTCTTAATAAGAACAAAATCGATTTGGTTAGAATGCTGACCACTGCTAAAGTTAACTAAATGAGAATGTATCTTTCTAAAAAATGTGTTAGCTATCATGAGATTATAGACTATGACAAAGTTTAAAATATCTTCCCCATCTTGATTTCTATCACCATAGCAAAAACCCACATGCACCCTTTGAAACCCCCCACTAGTTGTACCAATATAACCATTAAAATCATCTTCTAAGAAAATCTTCTCACTTTTAGACACACTTCTAACCATGTCATCTAGATCATCCAAAAATTGCCTCTTAGCAGCCCCATCTAGACCTACTTGTAGAGCATATACATTAACAACATTTAAAACCAAGTCGTCAAAGATTAATTTGACTATGATAATTCTATCCCCATGTCTCCGCACGTCAACAACTTCGCTTTTGAGGTGCTTATCGATTAAAATGCTCACTTCATTCTTGTTTCGTTCTATTCCAGTATATCACAATTTGAAGCCAGTATGCTCCACCTCCTCCACCTTTTGACCCACCTATTTAGTCTCTTGAACGCACAAGATATTTATACGTCTCCTAATTGTCGTATCAGGTACCTCTCTTAACTTACCTATTAAGGACTCTACATTTCAACTACACAAACGAATCCTACTATTCTTGGCTAGTTTCCTTGCCCCTTGCACTCGTCGAGTAAAGTGTGAAAACCCTTACACATTTTCTACTGTATCCAGACACCGACATAACGTGTCGCTAAGGGAGTGACATCCCAACCCTTACTCCTTTATCACCACACCCGAGTTTCGATATGGCGGATTGCTAAGAGAGTTACACCCCCAACGAAACTATTTTAGGTTTCATTTCATAAAAAGATGGCTTAATTTTATGTTGGCTCATCAGATCTAACATAACCCTACTCTGTTTTTTTTTGGCTTGGGAATCTTAGTTAGGAGAACAGCTGAGGGCAAAGCCTTCCAATAGAAGTTATTAGAATCTTTTTCGAAATGACCATCAACAGCAAAGCGTGGCTTCTCGCCCCGGGACACTAGTGTGGTCTACGATCAGGCTGATCATCCTTATGGAAACAAATCCGCCTTCGCAGCGTTCTGCCCTATTGCAGGGGCTTCAGTGTGTCTCTTACTTTCTTTTATGGATGGTTAGCTCACTCACCGACTAACCTTTTTAGCCGATCTTCCCCAGGTGTCTTCGGGTTATCAGCGTCTAGCCCGGGCAACTCGTGGCTAAGGCCCCGCTCGTTTCGGCTTTTTTTTGCTTCTGCTTTTAGCTTCTGCTTTTTTTTCACTATTCAGTATTTTCGTCTTTTTCTAAATTTCTTTAGATATTTTAGGCTTTTTTGTATTTTTTTTTCCTGTGTTCCTTTGTATTGTCCCTAATGGGTTAACATGTTTTTTTTCTATTTTTACATTTTTAAAAAATTAATTATGCAAAAAAAAGCCAAATCAACTACAGTAAAAAAAGCCAACTACAGTGAAATTTTAGCCAAAAGTCAGAAGTCATCGCTAAAACAAGCGCCCCCTAAGGCCCATTTGTCGCATGTGAGGTGCTTGCGGGTAAAAGGAAATCCTGCCAAGTCTGCATGCAGAAAAGCCATTAAACTTTCAGATGCAGATGTCATATCTTATCTGCACTGACCAAAAGGTAGCTGTATATATGATCGAAGACCACATATATCAGCAACAATTCACTTTAAAATAAGTGAAGTTGTACACTAACAATGTACTATTACTCTAACTTAGGTGCCGTTCCAACCGGTAATTGGCTACGACTTTTAATTATTAGCTGATATTATATTGTAACAGTGGTTAATTTTTTCTAAATTATTTAATTAAAAAATTAAAAATATCATTATATCTCTACAAACAATACAAAAGAAAAAACAAAAGCCAAAAAGATAAAAATAAAATAAAATTAGAAATCGACGTATTTTAAATAATTTTTAACTTAAAAAAGACAAAAAAACTAAAAACCAAAATTATTTGGAGCGGGGCTACACTCACGACATCATGCTAACTAATGCACTAGCGCAGCGATACATATTTAAGAAATTATGGGCCGTGCCTCCGTCCTGGTAGCTCAGCTGTTTCATCGAGTAGTTGATGTGCATTGGCAACGACCGTCAGTGACGATCAGGGGATCGCTAAACCATGGCAATATAGAGGGAAACCTCGTGTTGATGTAGGCTCAATTGATGGAGCGTTGCTGTGGCCGTTCCGGGAGACACGTGTACGATGTGGATGGACCGATGTGATGTGGAGTAACAGTGACTGCAATTGAATCAAAACATAACAGCATCGATTCAGACATAATAGACGAAGCAGCTTTTATGAACTGCCAGTAACTCTCGACTTGATTAAATCTCTCACTTTGCATACAAGTAACCGTCGTTTTCTCTCTAATTTCCCAGAACTGGTTTCTATCACAACTCTTTTGGATTTGTATGTGTGTGTTTTAACAATAATGCCATAAATATAGGGGCATTCTTACTGGTTTCTACTGTTGAATTTTGGCGACAACTGATAATTTTTGACTGAAAATAAATAGTAGCTGTTGAAAGAAATGGTTTTTATAAGAAGAGAATAGGTGGTGCAAAAAGTAAGAAAAAAGATACGTAAGTGAGATGGGAACCAGAGGAATATGTACATAATAAGTCTGTAACCCTAAATTTATTATTAGAGCTAGATAGAAGTAAGTAGCGTGAAGAAATCATTTTAAAAAATTAAATATTTATATTATTTTTTGACTTCTCCGTATAGAAGAAAAAACAAAAAACCAAAAAAAGAACAGCAGTATCACACGCACACAAAGTTACAAACTCTAAGAAAAAAGGATAGAAAAAACAACAGTCTGCGCCCTTTGATCTGGACTGTCACGGCCTATTAAACGGAAGTAAACCGGCCCATCCGAGGCTCTCCACTATTGCATTGTAGCCGTCGGATCTATATCGGACAGTATATATGAAACGTTCCGCCTTAACTACAGCACGCGCTCCTGTTCTGTTCGTTCTAGCAGTCGCTCTCACCGCAGCGCCGCTGATCGCCGCCTCCACCCGACGCCGACGCCACCGCCCGCCGCGACAGCAACACGGCGGCCGTTCTCTGTGCCGGGTGGGTAGGGTAAGAAAGCGCTCCTCTCCCCTTCCTCCCCCACACTTCTCCTGGCGCCCGCAACGGCGCTCGGTCCACCCTTCCCTCCCTCCCACCCGAGGCATTTGGTCGAACACCTACCGTGCGCGCGGGCGTGCGTGCTTCTTCTTTTTCCCAATTCCCCTGTGGTGCGCAGGGGCATACGCTCGTGCTCGCAAGCGCCCCCTCTTCGGTGGAGTTGTAGTAGCTCCCCTTCCTCACGATTGAGCGAGGGCGTTGCGGCGTTTGCGAGCACGTGTGCTGGGTGTTTCTGCTGCTCTTGCAATGCGCGCGCGCATCGTTTGTGTTCACTTCCTGGGTGGAGCTCCTGCTGTTGCACTTGCTGATATCAGTGTCATTCCGTAGTTTCTGTACGCGGAAGCCGGAAGCACTGCGCCTGCTTGTTGTGAGAATCCCTGACTTGTTGTCGTCTTTTTGTGCAGGTGATTTCATCAGATAAAGGGGAGAAATGCCACTTCATGTGCGGTTGAAGGGGCAGACGAGCGCGGCGAGTTGGTTGTGCGCCAAGAGGAACTGGAGCGGCGGTGGGATTGCCCGTGGAAAGAAGAGCAACAAAAGAGAAAATGCCAAAGGGAAGGGAACCAGGCTTGCTGATGGGAACAAGGGCGAGAAGAGAGAAGAGCACAAGGGACGCGGAGGAAATGCGGGACAAAGGAGGTGGCGGAGCGAGGCAGGAGCTCAAGCGGATGCGAAGAAGTATGTGTCGGGGGCTGACAGGAGGAAAAGGAAGGGTGATCACGACTCATGGTATGGTGATGACAATAATGCATCATTTTCAAAATCAAAGCTGACCAGAAAGAGCCCTTCCCCTGTAACTCGTGGAAAGGTTTTTCCTAGAAAAAGCGATAGATTAAAGTCTCTAAGTTCAGAAGAGGATGATTTGAGCTCAGGGAAAAGGAGTAGCGGCAAGGCTTACAATTTAAGTAGAGGGGCCAAGGGTCAGCCGGTGCTCGGTAAGAACACGGAAGCCTCCAAAGGGAAGAGGTTTGATAAACCTACCAAAGTCAATCGTAAAAAAGATGGCGCCACAAATGCCGATTTGGATGAGAATGTTGTAGAAAGCAAGAGGTCAGATGACTTAGGCCAGATTACTGAAGAGAAGCCCCACACGCGTCGTACTCGAGTGCTGGACAAGACTGGGAAGAAAATCAGGGTCACTACGAAGAATTCAGTTTCTGACTCTGAGGAAGCTACCCCTCCTAAGAAGAGAAAACGAATGAAACTAGATCCTTATGACACATCAAACAAACGACTCGATGATTCTACTCCCAACCAGGATGGTGCGAATGCTATCTTACAATTTTTCAAATGGTTCAGTGGATTCATTTGTGCATATGTATATTCTGTTTCATTCTATGTTTCATATGCACAACCCCTTAAAACAGTCCCCCCTCATGGATATTTTCTTGCTTTGCCCCTGAAAATAACGATGTATTTCCTATCTCTAAGACTCTTAAGTGCATATTAGCAAAATAACTGAAATGTTCCGTAATTTGTAAATATGGGTATAGTGGTTGGGCAATCAAGAAAATGTAGTGCATGACGTATCCTATGTATATTACTGGATTTCCATGTGCTGATGGATACCCCTTTAACTTTGAAAAACTATACATATGATAATATGAGAACAGACCTTTCTATAAAAAAAATTGAACCAAATATTTGAAGAAATCCAGATAAGAATGCCTACACATTGGAACCACTTACAAGGTCTGGTTGTACTTAGTCTAGGTCATTTCCTCCTTTTGGAAGTATCTATGCATGTTTTGCTACGTAAGATTGTTGATGCAAACACCCTCTTCTTCCAACTGACAACTTCACAAAATTGCTATATGTCCTTGTTAGTTTTCTCTTTAGTAATATGAAATTTGTTCATGAACTATTTAGTGCATTCACCCACCACTGCTTCTAATGCCTTTTACTTATTTCTAACATCTTGGTCTTGTGAGAAAGGGTCTAATCATCAATCTGCTGCTTCTGTTTTAATATCTCCTTTTCCTTTTGTTTTTTTAGTTTGCAATACAGAGAAGATTCCAGAAAAGAGCCCGCCTGAAGAGACTGAAATATCTATAAATGCTAAATTTCGTGCTATACAGCCAAGCTCCTCAATCCTTTCATATGTGGAAGATAATGTACACACAATTACCTCCTCATTCCCCTCTTCCCCCCTATGGATGCATGTCTGACAACTTCTTACATTGCAGCTACTAGGTCGTAGGCGTCTAAATGAGATAAAAAATGCTGGCTACAATGTCAAGCTATCTGCTCCTCTGGATAATGTCCCGTTCTCAACCAGCACTGAGCGTGAGCGCATCGACGAAAGTGTAAGAAAGCTACCATATAATCAGTGCAAAAAATTGTCTTCTGCTTTTGTTTTAGTCTGTCATGTCTGGTTACTATATAATTTTAGTTTTTTGTTTTAGTCGGTCATGTCTGGTTACTATATAATTTGAGTTTCTGTTTAGTATCTTGTTGCATTGATTTTCAATCCACTTTTAGTTATTGTTGCTCAAAATAAATTATCAACAGGTGTTCAGAAATAAGTTGGAATTCTTTGCTGCTGCAAAGATCTCATCATCATTCCCTCCTCCTACAATTCCAGAGATAGCATTTGCAGGTAACTTCAGAAAAAGGAACTTATGATAGTTGTTCCGTCTCTTGCCATGGTGAATATTTGAGTTTGACATGTAGTTCAGTTACATTATTTCCATGCACATCCCATTTAGGTCAACTGTGTCTAGATGCTGTATATGTTAGATCATCCTGTGTTTATGCCCTGCTGAATGATATGCTTTGCATATGGCGGAAGTATTATTTCTACATAAAAAATTATGTTTTGTTGTCATATTTCCATGGCATTATCTCATAAAAACAATGATGACGAAGTGTGCACTGACATTTTGCGGCCTACTAGCCTAGCCTCTAATCTGTTATTGTTTCAACCATCTTCTGTACCGGACACCTCAGATCTTTATCATAAAACTAAAAATGAATGTTTGGTTGTCTGTTATCCACTCAAGCAATGGTGAAATGGAAACTTCACATCTTGTAGACTATGACAAACTGTTGGCTTTTTACTAGTACAAACTTCAAAATCATTAGCTTTTGTTTTAGTAAGTAAATATTGTAATTTCTGAACATTCTTTGGCATGATTAATAGCAAATTATATAACAGACTTGAGCATTGTTTGTGTCCTATGACATTTCGTAATGCTCCTTTTATTTATTCGTTTTTCTTCATGCCAGTTGGATATCTAGCTGCATTTTGAACTTTGGATAGGAAATATACCATTTTTGCGATTATGCAACTTTCGCTGAGATATTTGATGCCAGTTTACTTTTGCTGAAAAACGATGCTTGCCTAGAGTTTGAGCACTGCAGATGATTTCTGCATAATCTTGGTAACAGTCACAGAGTTTTCACAAAGTTGTTCATGGCCCAGTATGATCCAATCCATCTGTGAAACCCTTGTGTTTTAAAGTGCTTCAAGCTGCCCTAACAACTTGTCTTGTTACCTTACTGAAATTCAAGGTGTATCAAATGTTGGGAAATCTTCACTACTTAATGCACTTACAAGACAGTGGGGTGTTGTGCGAACATCAGATAAGCCAGGACTTACTCAGGTATGTTGAATGAAGCTTGCGCGTTTTCTTCAAATTAACTCTCGGTGTTCAAACAGTTCATTTATCTGTGTATTAAACTATTACCTATTAATTACAGACTATAAATTTCTTCCGGCTTGCATCAAAGCTATGCCTTGTTGATTTGCCTGGATATGGTTTTGCTTATGCAAAGGATGAAGTTAAAGAGTCATGGCAGGAGCTTGTAAGTATCCTGAAATCTGAATAATAAGCTTGTAATGTATCATATCACCTTTCATCATGCAGTATGGATGAGCTTGGGGTTGCTGACTTCTGGTCTCAGTGGCTTATGATAATTGATTGAAATTCTAGATTTCATTGTAAATACCAGTAGATCACATAATTTTTAACTTTTTTACATGACTTTACATAACCTATTATATCTCTGAATTTCTTTAGCCCATGGCTTTACAACTCTTTGGGGAGCTCCTTCTGACCTTTTGTTTAATTATTAATACACAATGACCATCTGGTTTGGGCGTTGAACTGAGCACAATTTTTGAAAATCAAGGAACTAGCGGCATTCCACTTCGTGTGAATGAATTGTAATTTACCATCACATATTTAGACCAACAATCTCCTGGTCCCCACCTAGTATTCGTGGTGATTTGCATACGCCTAATGGATCTACATGGCAAAGAAATCTCTCATTGCATTGTGAACTCTTCAGAACATAAGCTGTAACATGTGGTTGTTGGTTATTGTTATTCTTAGTTCTTACAAGCACTCTGGAATTTGTAGGTGAAGGAGTATGTTTCAAACAGGGTTGGTCTAGAAAGAGTGTGCCTTCTTGTGCACACTAAACGTGGAATGAAACCATTGGACTACGAGCTTGTAGATCTAATGGAAAGGTTTGTTTTCATTGGGCGTTTGTCCCATCCTTACAGAAGAAGCAAAGTTCAACCTGTTTCTTTCTAATGTTAAGTAGTTTTTCATTCTACGTGATCTTAGGGGCCGTTCATTTTGGTTTTTTCTAAAAGCTTTTGGCTTTCGGCTATTGGCTGAAATTACACTGTAGCAACTATTAGCTTTTTCTAAGTCATTCAATTAAAGAAAAAAATAATAATAAAACACCATTATATCTCCACGTACAATGCAATGGAAAATGAGGCGGGAAGCAAAAAGGCCAAAAAAACCAACAAAGCCGAAATTAAGAAACCAACACGTTCATTCCAGCTTCAAACTTCTAGAAGCCAGAAGTCGAAGCTAGAATGAACGGAGCTAATTGGAGTACATCACTGTCAGTGAAATGAAATTCATTAAGTGGAGTATGATTTTATTTTCTCAACGCATTTGCTTAGTGACTTCATTTATATCGGCCAAATTCACACATGAGTGTCTCTTTCTACAAGTTTCTCTCTAAGTTACTATTTATAAACGAAAGCCAGAAGCCAGTATGAACGGATCCATAGTGATGTTACTTCTGATTCTGTAAGTGACATATCCAACTATACCACTGTAGATCCAAGACGCCATACCAGATTTTATTGACCAAGACTGATTTGGTTTTCCCTATAGATGTTGCTCGCCGTGCAAGGGAAATCCAAGAGGTTCCCTTCCTTCCTAGTCCCTCCCTCCCTTTCTCTCATACACCTTTTGAGTTATTGCCTAACAGAATCGCATGTACTCTGAACTGCAGAGCCTGAAGAAGAAAAAGTCTGTGGTAAATCCAGTGGTAAGATCTTGAATCATTAGAATTAGCATCGCTTTTTTCATATGTGCTCTCTTGCTCTTTGGCGAAGTGCATCATGTTATCATCTGATATGATGTTACGTCTTGTAGATGATGGTGAGCTCCAAGACAGGAGCCGGCGTACGCAACCTGAGAGGTGTGCTTGGAAAGTTAGCTCGCTTCATCAAACCATAGCAACGTGACCACCACTTGGTTGACTCTGGTTATTTGGGAGATTAAGGGTTTAGCGACTTGAATTTTTAGTTTGGTTAGGATTCGAAGCCATGTTGTATCATGAGCTACGATTTAGATTATTAAACCATTTTCCTTTCTGAGTGGATGGTGTCATTCGGAGATCACATTCAGCAAATGTCTGAGTTGCATTGAGCTCAGAATAGTCTCGAGGCAAGAACACCGCCTCATCTTACATCTTGTATCACGTACGATAAATCAAATGAAATATTTGTTTTCCCCCATTTGGAGACATGTCAACCGTAAACTTAATTCTATGTTCTGCTTGTGATGTCTCATTTAGGCTTGTTTATGTTCTGCTTGTGATGTCTCATTTAGTCTTGTTCATCTAGATATGATAGTGATGCGATGTAAGACAAACATAACTAGTAGAAGCTAGGGTGGTGAGCATTCAAGAGTTTCGATAAATCAAATGAAATATTTGTTTTCCCCCATTTGGAGACATGTCAACCATAAACTTAATTCTATGTTCTGCTTGTGATGTCTCATTTAGGCTTGTTTATGTTCTGCTTGTGATGTCTCATTTAGTCTTGTTCATCTAGATATGATAGTGATGCGATGTAAGATAAACATGACTAGTAGAAGCTAGGGTGGTGAGCATTCAAGAGTTTCTGAAGAATGCCAGCGAATAAGGTAGTGTTGAGTTTAGCGTTTGTTTATAATTTTTTTTATTGTAACTGACTTATTTTTTTTTAGTGTAGCTGAGTTGGATTATTTGGTATAATTAAATTTAAAAAAATAAAAAAACATATTAACCATCACGGATAATACAAAGGAATACAAGCAAAAAAGAGCAAAAAAGCTCAAAAATAAAAAAAAACAAAATTACTAAATAGTGAAAAAAAAAAGCAAAAACCAAAAGCAGATGTTGGTTTTAAATCAACTTGAGCATGGCCTAAATATGCAGAAAGACAAAAATAAGCTAGAGGATATTTGAGACTCAAATGACATGTCATAAGGCTTTACTCGAGAGCTAGCATATCTCATAGCGGCAGCATAAGCAGAACACGAGCTTAATTATCGAGAAAGGTAGCACATCCAAAATCATCGATGGTTGCATAACAAAAACAGGCTTGGACAAACCAACAAACAGTTTCCTATCCCATTATGGATAATGCAGCTGTTGTGAAAATAGACTGAACCACAAATTGTGCTTAAGGAACTTCCGTACAACTGATTACATAGAAAACGGAATAGTCCAATATCCGATGGCAAAAAACTACAGCAGTATTGCAAAAGCATTTCCAAACTCTGGTACTCGCAGCAGCAGCAGGAGGTGCACAGCGCGCCCAAACTCAGGTGCGGGCAGCAGCAGGTGCAGGAGGCGCACCACCTCCTGGGCGTGGTGGGCCTTGTCCCGGCCTCGGGCCATCGTCCTGCAGGCGCATTCAAGAAGAGAACCATTAATGGAAAATAACTTTGGACAGCATACCCATCAAACAAACATTACATCAAGCAGACAATGAAATACTAGCAAGCATTGCATATCAAGTTGTTCGCAAGTTACAGGATCACACAAACACTTCAGCTATCTAGCAAGTCCAGCACAGCTAGTGCATTTGTTCTTTTCTAAAATATACCATCCGTAATGATCAGCCAAAAACGGATCAGTTTTAGCAGGCAAAGTGAAGGAGATGGTTATAAAATATCAGGGACCGTTTCATCCCAGAGGCATCTGGTATTACTTATTAGCCAATGGGGCAGACATGCAGTCCCCCGAAGTAAATGCAGTATCAAAAGCATATGCCAAAAATGAGATTTAACTGGAAAAGGGTTATCCATATAAAAATGTGGGTTTACAAGAACAAGATATCCATATAATATCAATTGTCAATTCCAGTATGTTACCAATTGTAAAAATATATCAGGCATTTCTTTCACAAATGAGTGCAATCAGGACATTACGGCTGATATCGGGATCAGCCATCACACAAAAGCCTGCAATGCACCAACACATGTTCATTTACGCTTTCGTTGACACGTCCATTGCAACATATACACAGTGAATGCAACACCTATAAAAGTGACAGTAACTGGACAAAGTGGTTAAATAAATCCTGGTGTAATTATTGTCATAGCATTCAGATTTCCAGCAGCTATGGAATGACATCCAGCACAAACTTCAAAGACCTAATTTCCATATGAATAAAAATATTATACCCTGCGTCTGAAACGCTGCGGAGGCTCACGGTTCCTCCTGTTCTCCCGAGATCGAACACGGACAATGTGAGCATGGATTGCGCATGAGACACAGTGATGCACCTTTGCATACAGCTTGGGAAGAACGTAACCTGGACAGTGTAACAGATGAATGAGGGACAAAGTAACAAAGTAACAAGGTGTTTTCGACATGCAACCAGTAATGGATTGGCAGAGAACAATTAGCAAGAGCTGCAGTACCATCATGCACACAAGCCTCTTGCACATCTCTCACTGCAGCCTGCTCAACAATGTTCCTCACCAAGAAACGCTTGATAGCCTTATCCTGTTAACAAATAGGAACCGAACGTTAGGTATTATCTACAACATGTCCAGGAATCCCAAAATAGTTCAGTGATAAGTCCCAACAATGCATGTTTAATTCAAAATAGTATGCATGCCTACATCGTCACTGAAAATCAAGGTTGTTTCAGTAATACCAAATGTTGGTATCCAAGCATCTCTTAAACAATAATTAGAGAAGAATCCAAGCTACAGAAATTGAAGCTACTCATGGATATCCACATCACTGTTACGTCGAGATAAACATCTCAAACATGCACAAAGTTTTACCGCAACGTAACTAGAGAGAACTACCCAAAAAATCCCACATCAGACACAAACTATTTCGACAGAAAAAAACTGCATTCTAGAGCCATATGTCCCACTGGTGATACAGATCTCGCCACATTTCATGAACGAAATAACACCAACACAACCTTATTCAACACCCCAAAAACTTCAGATTCTACTCTCCCACCATTGCAACTAGAACTGTTCTTCACTTTAGCTACCACTGACCCAAGCGACAAAAATGAATTCATACAACGTCTCTTCAAATCATTCTTCTCCTACACTGCCTCTGCTACTACTAAAACAACTTGATCTATCGATCAGAAACGATATTGCATCTGGGGAAGGAAGGAAGGGAGTATACCTTGGGGCAGCACTTGGCGCAGTTGGAGCAGCGGATGTACTTGACGTGGCCGCGCCCGTGCTTGTTGCGCCCGCCATTCCTCCGCTTGAACGTCTACACCCACCAGAACCAACGACGACGGCACAGAACGGTGAGATAACGACGGCGAGGAGAGGATACGAGAGATCCGAGACTAGGGTTTCGGGGAGCTTACCATGGCTGGGGGGAGGTCGAAGCCGCGGAGGGAGAGGAGAGGGAGGCCTGGGGTTGCGCTGGGCGGCGGCGGCGGCGGCGCGAGGGGAAGGGTTAGGTAGGGTGGTGGTGCGATGGCGCGAGGGTTTTGTAGTGGTTGTGCTGGGTCCGTTGGGCCGATATGCGTTTCTGACTGTTATGGGCCTGGGTGTGTCCTTTCGGAGCCCAGTTTGCAAATGACAGCCATCCGAACTATTAGGGCCATGGTTTGGTTTTGTGGGTCCATAGTGCATTCTCAAAGATTATGCATAGAGAGGGCTCTCTATCAGTTCCTAAAAACTATTTTTATATTTTTTAAGTAATTAATTTTTTTAAATAAAGTATTTTTAAAACAGGGATTATAAATTGATTGTAATACACACTATAACGACTTTATTTATATTGATTAAAATCACACACGAGTTTCTGTTACTCTGTACTCTCTCACATGAATAATTCAAAAATTATATATAACGGTCAGAAGACATAAGCTAAAGTAAAAAAAAAGTACAGGCCTATGACATGCTGCTAATACACACCTCAACTTATAGACGCCCACACATGCACATGAAAATTGATAGGGAGCTGGAGAAAAGCGAGAAAACACATGTGGATTTGCACATCACAAGTGGCAACGAGGAGAGAGTTTGGAGCTTGCAAAGGTTGCATGACCAAAACGAAAGTACCGTTCGCCGAGCCATCATGCTCGACACATCGATAAGACCGCGCGCATTCTTTCTCTCCACTACTCCACCCGACAAGACGCGACGCCCAACAGCGACGCCAGTGATCAGCTAGCCAAAGATAGAGAAAAGAACCCCAATAATGCGAGATGCTACCACATACGACGCGCAGTGGAGACGTCGCTTCTGCACCTTACCCTTGGGAAACACGAGTGCATGACACTCAGGATGTGCAATTGTGCATATTATGCTCCTGACTGAGAGACGAGAGAGAGAGGGTGTGCAGGACAGTGACCCCCTACCAAACAGCAAGTTTAAACCACAAGCTTATGGCTCAGTTCATTCGAGTTTATACTTGAACTTTGATTTTTATTTCTATAATAATTTATTGTTAATGACATTGTCTGATTCTATGAAGTAGTTATGGTAGAAAAGTCAAAAATAGTTTTTAAAGTTAAAAAGAAGGGCTACGTTGTGTTTTGTTGTTTCTAAATGACAAGAGAGAAGGGGTAGCTAGTACTAGTACTCCACATTTTCATTGCACACTTTTTGGAGCACAATTGTTGGGTGTGTGATGAGGTCAGTCTTGGTCCCATGCATCGCTTCAAGAAATTGGATCTTGGTCACCCAAACTCTGTCGCATCTGATAGGAGTGACTGATGTGCGCTAAAAGAGGTGTTTTTTTCCTTTTGGGGGTCAAGGTTTGTTTATTTACTTGCCAAGCTAGGGACATTTATCAAACTCCTACATGATATGCATGTATTAGCATCAATAAACAGAATAATTTCTTCGTTACAATTTTAAAGTGGTTTATCAGGATCTTTTTTTTAAACATCTTATTAGCTTATTAATATTTGATTTGTTCATATAAACACTTACACTAGGCCAAATAACTAAAAGCTAAATATAACGCAATAACATGGTGCACTAATCACGGTCAAGATCAAACAAGTAGCCAGGGATGTAAGTTAAAAAAACAGGGTTGAAGTATGCTTAAGTGCAAGTTGGGGCTAAAATTCCCACGGAGGGGCTGATTTTCAACCTTGATTTGGATGTACTTTAGCTAGAGCGGTACTTTTGTATGTGTTTAGTCTTGTTAATAGCGTAGGGTCTAGATTCGGTGATGGTCGTTGTTCAAGTGTTAGGTAAGCTAGGTTAGACTTTTAATATCTATAGCAACAGGTATTTAACTACTCATTAGACATTTTTTATCGTACCATGCGCTTCATGACAGTCTAAGGGACGGTTTGGATTATTCAAATTTTAGCCCTGCTCGATTCGGCTTCTAATTCACTATTTTTTATTTTTTTGGTTTTTTAGTTTTTTATCTTTTTTTCTAATATTTATTTGCATTGTCTGTGATGAATTAATCTGCTTTTTCTATTTTAATATTTAAAATTTAACTACGTTAAAAAATATATCAACAGTTACAGTATAAAATAAATCAGCTATAACAAAAAAAATTATAAACCACGAAAAAAACCAAATTGAGCATCTCTTAATTTGCAAATTGCAAGAATCTCGGGAACCAATTAATGCAAGCAATCTGCCAGGGATAGCTAAGGATCGAACGGAAGGATGGAATCGCCGTGCGTAGAGACAAGAGGGGGCAAAATTAACCCCGGCGATGGCGACCTGGCGACCGTCGAGCCTGAGGCCAACTGCTCCCGCACGAAATTTAAAGCCGTGCATAGGATAGGCCCGGCCGACCGTGCTGCGCTGCAAGCCGACGATGCACGCGAGCCTTCTCTCCCGGCGAACGGAAGCCGCGACAACAGCCGACAGCATCGCATGATTTTAGTGGTGACATTACGGCTCGTTTTTTTTTTTTTGCCTCGGCTAGCGGCACGTGTTGTCTCGCGTCAGTACGTTGAATTTCGCGAGTGGGAACACGGAGGATTCCACGACGGGCATGATGCATGTCGCTGCTTTGCTTATTGGCGCTACACATCTCAACGGCCATTGCGTGTGTGTACGTACAAATCTTGCAAAAGCATATGGTTTTTTTTTCTTTCTGATCTGATCTTGACTATTCATCCATAATCAGGCGGCGCTGTGGGTTTCCTTCAAAAAAAAAAAATGGTGTTGTGGGCGCCCTATGTTATTTTGATTCTAAAATGTATGCCCTGTGATCAGGGTTTTTTTTATATATATACGAAGGCGGGCAGTTTTTTTCGTTCAAGCTTTGAACATATAAGAGATAGATATGGCCAAACGGGCCAAGACAATGGTGTCGATCCTAGATAAGGTACTATTGACATGGTATGATACGAAACGATAAATGGTTTGACTGTGCGTATTGTGCTTGGGCTGGCACCTCAGCATGGTGGGCCAGCCCGGCACGATATGAACAGTAACTCTCATATAATAATACAGTAAAATTATTTGTATTAGGGTTACTACACTTTCTGAATATGGATGGATGACTTGACAGTAAAAATACTTACAACTGTCAGTAAAGTTACTTATGAATGGCTTTAAAAATACTTATGACTCAGCTACTGATAGTAAAATGATTTACAACTGACAGTAAAATCAACGGGTCATCGATAACCTATTTGGCTAAACGTACCTAGACCGGCTCGGTATAACCTGATCCCTCTCCATGTTGTGCTTGGGTCGAAAAGTAGACATGTGCGCCGATACAGCATGGCACAGTAACTTATTCAAACCAGTTATACCAGTTTTAATGAGACGTGCTCTATCCTGATCCGCACTGTACCGTGACGCACGACCCATTCAATCAGAGGTCTGATCAGGGGCTCTGGCAGAGCTATAGGTGTGTTTTGGTTGCTTGCGTATGCCCTGGCTCGCACCAGCCCGTGCAAAATCCCGGTTTGTTTGGTTGCCTGCACCGAGGTCTGGGCCAGGTCACGCGCGCGCAAGATTCCCTCCGGTCCTGACCTGAGGGAAACGGTAGGAGACGAGCTTCGCTCGCGAGCCAGGCTCGTGGGATGTAGCCGCACGCCCTAGGTGCATCCGCACGTGCAGGGAGAGAGACATCATCTTCTTCCTCGTGTGGCTGTAGGTGGCAGACGGCGGCGATGTAGGAAGGCCGGAGAGGCCCAAAAAAATCGAAAAATGGATTGTGCGTCACGTGGCCGTGCTAATGGTGGTGGTTTTGAGGGCAAAGGAGTGCCGAGGACACGCCAGCGATGCTCGGGGCGGCAGCGGCGGTTCAACCATCCATGCATGATGGCGACGGTGAGATGGTCGGGGTAGCAAAGTAACCGCGTCAAAAGGTTGAAGCTGAAGCTGAAGCAATCAGGCAGAGTCTCACTGACGAGGGCGTACGGAGGCGACAAAGCTCGTCGGATTTGGAGAAGAAAAACCTCGATTTTCCGTCGGCTGACAGAAAGAAAACGAGATTAACTTGGTGGGGAGGATAAGGTAGAACAAATTTTGACGCGAATAGTTTTGCGAGGAACTCACCGGAGAGAGATCGCCTTGGGCAAGCTGAGGCTGGACGGCGACCTTGACGCGTACGTCTAGACCGAGGAACGGTGGAGCTGAACCAATTCTACTCTAGGTTTTCTATGCGCAGGTCATGCTCGGCAGCTGCATTACTTCCGGGTACTTGCTCATTTACTTGCACATGCGACTGTGGAGGCGGCGCGCACCATGGCTCGGAGCGGCAGTTTGGCGAGGACATGCACCAGGTCACTAGGCAACCAACCAAACGCAGATTATTCTCTTGCATTCATCCTCCTTATTCACCCTTGTACGCAGCCAACCAAACATCTCGTCACATACAGGCTCAACTAGAACAACCGACCAAACACATCCTTATTTGCATCCCTACGCGTGACCAGGCCCAAGCTAAACCTGAATGAAAGATACGCACCAAGCTAGAGACATGCAGTCAAGTAGGCAACCAAACGCAGCCATGAATGACCTAACGGACCGAGCCTGCATCAATTTTAGGCTAGTACAAATCCAGCTTTCCTTTGGCCCGACCCGAGAAATGTAGGAAAGTGCTAAGGAGCACTTAGTATTTTTTAAAATTGATAGTACTTAAATTTTGAAGTGTTGGATCTTCATCCAATAGATTCTCTATACATCCTCTCTTTTAAAAAAAGAATGAGACGTTGGATCTCTATCTAATGGATCCCCTTATATCCTTTCCAAAAAATGTGAATGCTTCCAATCTAGAGTATTAGATGGAGATCTAATGTTTAAAAAATCTGAATACTTTCAACTCAAAAAACACTCGAGTGGTCTAGGCCGAGCAGTTCTAGACACATCCTCAAACACTAGGTTTGTTTATTTTACTACAAGAACATATGTTACATTTTTAGCTATGATTTATTAATTTAGTAAATAATAATTATTAAGAAAAATAAAAAAAATAAAAAACGCTGAAAAACCAAAAGAACCTGACCACTCACAGTCACCGATCGCGGAGCGCAGTGGACTAGCACGACGTGGATGCTTATCAGCGAGGAATTCTTGCGATGCGAGAGACAGCACGGGGTGGGTGAATAATGAAGGGGAGGTCAAGGATGGTTCCGCGCGAACGGTATGGTTTATTTTTTGGTGTTTTTTTTCTTAAAGTTAGCTTATATTTATACTGTTGTAATTAGTTTTTAAATAGTGTATTTTTAAGATAAGGTTAATAAAAAATTATAGTAAAAAGTGTACTGAGTTTAACTGTATAGACCAAAATCATATACGATTATTTTTTCCTTTAAATAATTAAAATTTAAATATTTAAGATATAAATTATAAGCTATCAGTCTAAAAGACCTACCTTAAAGAAAGCGGTAGTACGGTTTTTTTGTTGGCCAAGTGCCATGGAAAAAAGGAAAAAAAGAAAAAGAGATGTCGGCCTAAAACCACATGGAATCGCGTGGGCCCCACCGCACCAGGGAGGGAGAGGAGGGGGTGCGAGCATGCGACTGAAATCGAGTGGCGGCCCCCACGCCCCTCGTTTCCAACCATTCAGTCAAATACGCCCACTCAACCATAGATAACAGAACTAACCACATTTAATTGCTGCCCAGGGATTTGGCTAATGGTCCACCGTGCAAGTGTCCCCAGCTGCCTTGCCTTGTTTTAGGTAACACCCGGTTTAATTTTTTAGGTGTTATTTTTATACTCCATGGCATCTTTTTAAGGATATACTCCGTGATATTTAAACCAGTATGTGGTTACTACAATGTAATATAGAGGAACTAGTAAAACGCCCGTTCCAAAATCAGGATCATTTTTGCGTATACTACATACATGATATATCATGATTTGGCCATGCGCATAAACTAAGAGATTTTGTTAATTAGTTATGTAAATTAGGTTTTCTTTAATCCCAACCCAACTGACTATAGATAAATAACCCTTTTATTATCTCAATTAGAACATGGGCTAACTTTGCCCATTTTGATATGCTGAATCATATATCATCTCTCTCCTTTTAACTGGTCATAAGACTGCTTAATTATTATTATTTAGTTTTGAATATTATCAGTTACTAGTGAATAATTGAGCAGTTACCAGTGAATTATTTCAGTTCAGTAGAGGCAGTTACTAGAGAATAACTTGCACGTTTATAAAAGACCTGGAGACGATCAGGCTTGGATCATTGAACTTTTTATTTTTCCTTCTCCTATTGTTTTCTTCCTCTCTGGTGATATTGTGTTGCGGTGATGTGTCATCCGAACCTCACCGGCCTTTCTTCTCGACATATACTTGAAAGGAGGGTGAGCGGTATATCTGAGTCGTTGCTGCCATGAAAACCTGTACAGGGGTGGCAATAAGGTTTCGGGTAGCGCATTTGCACGACCACTCCTACTCTGCTTCATCTACGTCCTACATTGCATCAAGCCTACGCTGCTTTCTATTCTTCATCAAGCCCAACAATAAGTCGTTCGCACGTTCGATTGACTTTAATACTGTATTTTCTTTGTGTATTTTCTGATGTACAATGAATAGTTTACTATTATTATGCATTTTACATCACTAATTTATTGTATTTGTTTTTTAGTAAAATTTAAAACTAACAATTGTATCCTTATCTTCTATATATGTTTTCTGCACGAGAGTACATATTTTGTTTTCATCTACCTCGGTGAAACTTTATACATTGTGAGAGACGTATTTCCTAATTTTGTTCTCATCTACCTCGGTGAAACTTTATACATTGTGTGAGAGACGTATTTCCTACTATATCATTGTCACTCCTGTTGTATTGTTGTGAAATTTAGTTAAACAGGGTTTAGATAACCTTAAAAATCATAATTAGCTTGGCATAATAGTCACACCTAGCAATAAAAATTTGATTCATATTGAGGGCCTGTTTGGTACAGTTCCTGCTCCTAGCTTCTCAATAGATTCTTAGGGAGCTGTACCAAATACCCCGATTCTCAAAATGATGAGATTCTGCTTCTCACGAGAAGCACTCTTCAAAATGAACTAGAGAGGAGATGCAGCCTTTTGGTGGATTCTCGTGGGGAGCTGTTCACCTGTATCAGATATGCCCATTGAAGTTCACATAATTTACCAGCAAAATACCCCTCATATACCCTCCGCTCGATCGCCCACTCCGCTGTTCTCTCGCCCGCTCGCGCCTCCTCCTTCCCTCTGCCTCTCCGTGCCTCACGCGCGCCGCCTCCCCTGCCCTTGCGCCGCCTCCCCTCCTCCTCGCGCGCGACTCCTCCTTCCTCCTCGCCGCCGACTCCCCCTTGCCCCTCGTCGCCTCCCTTCCCCGCCGCCGACTCCCCTTGCCCTCTCGCCTCCCCCCCCTCGCCCGCGCCGCATCCCCTTCCCCGCGCCACGCATCCCCTTCCCCATCGCGCCGACTCCCCCTTGCCCCTCGCGCCTCCCCTTCCCCTCGCCGCCGACTCCCCCTTGCCCCTCGCCGCTTCCCCTTCCCGCCTCGCGCAAGCGAAGAAGAAGGTGACGCTGTCTCGCACTCTCCCGTAGGTTTTTGTTCACTTTTCACTTTTGTTGGTAGTTTCGGATCTGTGTGGTTCTCATGGTCGAAGTGTGTAAAATATCTGTTGTAGATTGTCAAATGCCTATATGTGGAATATGTTGAACTGGAATGTGACAGAAATAAGTCAATGATTTGTATGTAATTGTGGAAGAAATGATTTGAGCACATTCTCGTAGAAGTTATCAATTTTCTGGAGTGCAAATAAGTCAATGATTTGTATGTAATTATTTCTGTGTAATATGCCCATTGAAAATGTTTCCTGGCTGTTACATCTTCAGTATTTTCATGCCCTTGTATGTGAGAAGCTAGTTGCTCTGGAATGATTCATTATTGGCCTAGCAAGTATCATATGTGGAATGATTGGAAGTATACACTAGTGTTGATAGTTCTTGCATCAGGAAAGAGGTCTGTTACTGCTATTACTTGTTAATGAACAAGTCTCATTCTCGCTTATACATGAGTTCTGAACAAGTCTATTCTTGCATCAGGCTAAGGATGTCAGGATCTGTGACTGGAATGCTCCAAATGTAGAAGGCAATTCTAAAGAGAGATGCTACCACTAGTTTACACTCACAGAAGTGTTTAGCAAATTGCAAGGATTAGATATTGTAATTGATTGAGTTGTGAGAATGATGCTTGGGTAGAAATGGATCAGTTTATTGTTATAGTGTACAAATTGTATGAAATTTCATATGGTTCGGTCAAATTTCTCTTGATGATGGTGTATTTTGTTACTGAAGTTTTCATAATATTTTTGCCAATTGAGTAAACTTGGTTACAATGATATTTGGTTACTCTCTGATGTATGAACAGATAGGATCTTAATGCTTCGTGTATGAACAGAGCACGTGAGTAAACTTGGTGTCTTTATTGCTGTTTGGTATTTGGATTAATGTAAAATTAGTTCGCTACTGATATGCACAGAGCACGTGATAATTGATCTATTTCGTTCCGCTGGATGCCGAACACTGGCTGAAGCAAAGATACACATAGAGCAAAAGAGGAATAAAAGGGTTACAACTAGAGGTAACATGGTCTATTTCTCTCAAATCTCCTCTTTTATAAATCTGAAGCTAACCCACTAGCCAAACGCTTTTCAGAGATAGCTCTAAATTCTCAGAAAAGTGGATTCTTATAGAATCTAAAGTAAAATCTGAAAAATAAGAATCTGAAATTCTACCAAACAGGCCTGGAGATAGTTATACAGCCATTACTCAGAAACGCGAACGCGCGATAACAAGCAGATCCTGGGTGGGACCGAGGCATTGAGAGAGATATTTTGGTCATGGGCGCATTCTGTGGTACAAACAAGGGGAGGCATGCCAGTGCGCCTACCAACTTCTCACTCCCCGTATCCTTTGCTTTAGGCGCGTCGTATATAAAATGCTGTGCTTACCCCGATACCTTCTCCCCCTCTTCCCTCCCCCGCACGACGACGACGACGACCCCCCAGCTGCTCGGCGAACCGCCCCCCGCACCCAATCCATCCATCTCTAGGGTTAGGGTTTCTCCTTCAGTTCCCGAGGCCACGCGGTGCGGCCGCCCACGGTGGGGCCTCGCGGTTTTTTCGTGAAAATTTCTCCCCCTTTCGAGCTCAAAATCGCCGATTTCCGCTCAGTTTCTTGGTAAAAATCGACCCTTTTTGTTGTGATTTCCTCTTTTTCTTGGAGTTTTCCCCGTTTTCCGAGATATAAACCAGAGCTTCCTGGGGCGATTAGTGCTCTGGAGCGCGCTCGGGCTGCAGTTTTGATTTTGCAAAAAAAAATTTGCGATTTTTGTGCGAAAACCACCGGTTTTTTGTTCAGCGCGCGGCTGCAGAATTTAGTGGAGGTGAAGTTTTGTGCCTCCGAGTGGCCTTGGTGATCTGATTCTTGGAACACTCGTGCGCACTGTATGAGCGCGAGGCCCGCGAACTGGGCTTCCGGCTATTTGGGCACGCGCGCGGGGTGTTTGTGTTAATGCCTCGGCTGTCCTGCAAGTTCGCCGATCCCGACAGCGTCGTTTCCTCTGCGGCGGCGCGCCGCGTGCAGCCAGACACGATGAGCTGCGGCAGTGACGGGTGTAGGGATGGTGGCAGCGGTGGCAGCGAGGAGTTCAGGCGGCCACGGCCGAGCAAGGTCGCGGCCGATGATTTGGTGGAGCCGGCACGATGCTCGGATGCCACAGCACCGGCGTCTTGGATTGACAGGAAGCTGCTTGTTGATCCCAATATGCTGTTCATTGGATCCAAGATTGGGGAGGGAGCTCATGGGAAGGTCTACAAGGGGAAGTAAGTAAAGCATCTTTTAAGACATAACCGTGCCTAATGTTTACTTTTGTGCTCAAAGTCGTCAGTACTTGCAACAATTGCACCAAATTTGAAGTCTCTGCTCTAGGTGTAGTATTAGAAGTTGTTCAATCAAATGGGTGTTATGCACTACACCCTTGCAAAAATTTGAAGAGTTATGTACCAACCAAATATGGGGTAAGAGTTATGCTATAATTGATGAGTCTCAGAGGGTGCCTGGATGCTCATGGTGCATCTCACCTCAGTTAAATCGCACAAGCTGCGACTGAGATCCACTTTAGGCTTCTGATATATTTATAAGTTTAATAGGCAGAAGGACACTTTGATGGAAATATTAGTCATGAGCCGTGCTGCTATCCTTCAGGACCTCCACATGATCGATGGCAATATACCTCCCAAGGATCTTAAATATGCTTGCTTCATTTAGCTATTCTAGTCTGTTGTAGATATCTGCAATTCCTAATGTGGTCAAGGCTTTGGAGCTTGTTCAACCTTGCAACTTATTCTAATACTTGCAAAGAGTTCTTCTCAATTCTTGTACGTTCCAATGTACACCACTGGTGGATATTAACAAATTGGGCTGGCATTCTTGCCCCATTAAGGAACTTTGACATTTAACTCTTCATGTTGATGTTATATAACTATATTGTGTATCATAGTCTGTTTTTCCCCTTCATGGATACTTGTGTCCATTTTTATCAGTAATTAATTAGTTTTTATGTGTGCTTTCGAATAGGTATGGTGATCAAATTGTAGCAATAAAGGTGCTTAACAATGGCAGTACTGAAGAAGAAAGAGCAACTCTTGAAGCTCGTTTCATTCGAGAAGTAAATATGATGTGTAGGGTGAAACATGATAATCTTGTGAAGGTATATCCTTGCCTGAATGGCACACTGCTGTGTCTAATCTGATTTTGCATTAATTTTTCTAGTTTAGTTCAGACCTACCTTAGCCATTGCTAACTATGTCATCAGTTATCTTGTGATCATTTCTCACACAAATTTCTGCACTTCTGTAGTTCATCGGAGCTTGCAAGGAACCATTGATGGTGATTGTCAGTGAGCTACTACCAGGGATGTCATTGAAAAACTACTTGAACAGCATTCGGCCCAGCGAACTAGAGATCCATAGTGCAATTGGCTATGCACTCGATATAGCTCATGCAATGGAATGTCTACATGCCAATGGAATAATACACAGAGACCTGAAACCTGGTATGAATGCTTGGACTGTTTGACTTTTACACTTCCATTTGTTTACCTTCAACATGTGTAGTAAGTTGCACTTCTTTTTTGTAACCAAAACTGCATTGCATATTTACCTGTTATTTGATGGTCAGTTGTACATTCTGTTTTAAGATGTTACCACATGTTTTTTAATTCAGAATTAAGAAATTGGCACACAATGTATTTTTTATGCCAACATAAGAACTTTTGTTTAATCATTCAAAAATTTTCAGTAAGATGTTTGCACATGTGATTTCTTGTTGTCATTCCCCCCATTAATTGTAAGCGCTATTGAATATTCATGACTCCACATCTATGGTATCAGCTTTAGGCTAAGTTTTTTCGGCTTATGGCTTCTCTCAAACAAATAAATGGGACGACTTCTCCATTACCGCTCCGAAGTGGCTTATCGGGACAATCTTTTTGAAGTAGTCTATTGATTTATCGGCATTCCGTTCGTTCATACAAACGCTCGTGTTAAGACCAAAAACCATAAGCCACAATCATATGTTATAAGCCACCGCCGAAAAGAACACATCCTTACTTTCTGCTCATGGTTCTACTCCCAGGTCTTACTCTTTTGTTGTGCTTGCTTTACCTTCTAGGTTGCTCCATTAGCTGTTGCTTTTTATAACAGCTGTTAAGTCAAGTTCTTTATGTTTTTCCAATTTCCTGATAAAAGTTCTTGTGTGCAGATAACTTGTTGCTAACTGCAAATCGTAAGAAGCTGAAGCTTACTGATTTTGGACTTGCAAGAGAAGAAACTGTGACCGAAATGATGACAGCTGAAACCGGGACATACCGATGGATGGCCCCAGAGGTCGTAAATCACTATTTTCACCAATAACTAATTATAATTAAGAAATTATGGACTGAGGCCAAAACAAAACAGCTCACCCGTTAGTATTTTAGCCAAATTATGTTGAGGTTTCAGTCTAAAACTATACTTCGATTCGTATGCCCTGCAATAAAATTATAAGAAACTGGCTGACTGATTATGTTGAAATACTGGCTGTGATTGCGTGTCATGATTTCAGAACTTCTATACAAACTGAAATCTGGTGCTCAAGCACACAGGTCCGTGTGATTACAAAGCCTGACTGATGGTCTTTCTTTATGTGATGTTGCAGTTATACAGTACTGTCACACTTCAACGTGGTGAGAAAAAGCATTACACAAATAAAGTGGACGTGTACAGCTTTGGCATTGTTCTGTGGGAATTGTTGACCAATAAAATGCCATTTGAAGGCATGTCGAATCTACAAGCTGCATATGCTGCTGCTTTTAAGGTAAGTATGAAGCAATAGCCATGTGTATGTTATGAAACTGTTATTGCTACAAAATTATAGCTCCTCCTAGAAAGTTGTCTAACAATTAAGAAATCCTGTCTCTTGAGGAGTTATGGCTCTCCTGCTTAACTTTGCAAATTATTATTGCCCATACTGGCTACAAATTAGTGATGTCTTCTTTTAGGGACAAAACTGTTATTACCGTTAAACAAGTTAGTAATCATCCGTAAATCAAAGTTGGGGGACTCTCCCTAGCCAACTATGCCACGTGGAACTTGTGCGCTCTGGTTCCGACGTGTATACCATACCGTTCGTGACTGAGGAGGAGCGCTCATGCCTACTGGGTGATGGGCCGCGGCCTTCGTGTTTCCTCTTCCTGTCCTCAGTTCAGTAGTTTCTCTTTCTTCTTGGCCCAACACGTTGGCTACGTTTGTCCCGTTCGTTCAGCACCTGCAGCTTCCAAAGAAAGCCACTTACTGAGATGATTAGGGTCCCTGTGGATTGACCGCTTCGGGATGTTTCTCTACTTTGCGTTTCTTTTCCTACGTCGCTTTTACTCACTTTATCTTGCTTGCGCTTCGGCCCCATCCACTGTTTCGTGTTACGGCGTGCATCTCCTCTGTGGGTTTTCCTCTCGTCTGCCGTTGTTTCTACGGCTGACAACGGACTCCGCGAGGCCGCTTTGCATTTCGCCATTCCGAGTCCGTGAGGTGGCCGCCTGTTTCGGCTTTTCGGTTCCTACCGCTTCCTCGGTTCGCGTGCCGGTTCCCCTTCACTGTGATGTGCTTCGGTTATGCTTCAGCTGGAGTAAGTTCTTGTCGTTTTGTTACTTTGTGCGCAGCTTGGTTTGTGCCGATGGGGGGTCGGTCTGTGGCGCGCGCCGCTGGTCTTCTTCTTGTGCTCAGATGGGTTCTCGTCATTTCCTTCCTTTCTATGCTTCTTTATTTCTTTCCCTCTTTTCCTTTGGTTCTGTGTTAATGGAGGCCACCTCACGGACTCGAAACGGCGAACCGCTGGTATAGAACACTGAACTGGTATCTTATGCTGCAGTTTATTCATATTCCAAACTAAATAGGGCAGATATATTTCGAAAAATGTAAAGGTACTTGCGTCTGGACAAACCTAGAGAAATCTGGCACCTCAATGTAACTGTACTGGCAGTATAGCATGAAAAAGAAAGAGCAAATAAATATATTCTGCTGAGTAAGAGGCATACTGCTGATGGTCGTCTGGTGAGAAGTGTGGGTTGGCATTGGAGAGTCATAGAGAATCTGCGCAAAATAATATGTTGTAAAAACAAGAATACTTCTTATGTCTTGAAGTTTAGCTCAAAGACTTGCTTGGCTACCTTTAGAGCAAAGGCCAACAAATTGTAAGATGAAATGAACCATGCATTCATGCCATAAAAGGCTTTGTTTTGGATAATATGTTTCCATGGAAGTGAGTGCATATAAATTTCACTTTCTTATCAGTCTTTATGCCATGATGACAAGTCCATGGTACCTGCTTCAGCACATATATCATGATTTCAAATTGCGGAAACACGCGGCACCAGCTATTGACACTAGTTTTTTTATTTTTAAGAAACAGATATTCATGGCACCATGCAACTGGTATACATGACTGTAGTACCTTCCTTCTTTAGTTTAGTCCACTTTTTCATGGGATCTTTGTGCATGAACTCTCTTGCTGACAACAGTTTCTGACATTGTTTCCAATTGCAATCTACTAATCTGATCTATATTTTCTCTTGCCTATAACAACAGCAAGTGCGCCCACCTCTCCCTGAGGAGACCCCCCAGGAGCTTGTGTTCGTCGTGCAATCATGCTGGGTCGAGGATCCTGCCCTGCGACCCAGCTTCAGCCAGATCATCCGCATGCTAGATGCTTTCCTCATGACAATACCTGCACCACCCCCTTCAGAATCAGACGACGATGCGGAATCAGAAGAAACAACGTCGTCGTTGAGCAGCAGGAGTTCCTCTGTCTCCTCGATCGTTTCTCGAGCAACAAGCAAGCTCTCGGTCGTCCGCCATCTCTTCGCCTCAAAGAAGGCAGGCAATGGGAGGACATGATGCATGTCCTGAGACGTTTTCCTTGGTGCTGTAAAGGTGTTAGCCTAGGTTATGTGTAATACAAGAGGGATCTTGTTCAGTGTAGAATAGCATTTGTATTAATGATACAAAAAGAAAGTTGAAATCCAACTTATGCAAGCTATGTATAGCTGGCAGCTGCTTTACCATTACTTGTGCGATCTTGTCTTTGAGCGATTTTCTCGTCTTGTTTTCACTACAATTATGTTTAGCCTTAGCGCCTTTTGCAATGACAACCCACGGGAATCGGAATCCTGTGATCCAAGCAAACCCATGGGAATCAACGACTCTCGAAATTTAACAGGGGCAGGAGTGGTATGTAATAGATTTTGGTGTAATTCAGTGGCATATAACAGAACAAGTGTTTTTCAGTGATATTTTATAGAAGTAGATGCTATTCAGTGGTATAGAATCAATTATCTCTTATTTATTTCGCAAGATTTGGGATTAAACAGTTTATACCGAATTCAAACTGATGCCTAGCTGCCCTCATATGTACTTCCTTCTACTACCAGCGCATGCAAGACTTCACATGTACCATTCAATGTCTTCCTCGAATTTGTCCTTGTTAGTTATTATGCGTGCTTTTATTTTTTTTCCATGTCCATGCGCTGTCTGAACACAGTTTTCAGGATTGATGTAGGCAACTAGCCAACTAGGTAAATCCCTGCTTATCATTCATGTCTACCTGTCAGTCTGCATGCACTTCCAAGTCTTTTTTAGCTCTATCCACCTGTCAGTCCGCATGCACTTCCATGTCGTTTTTTAGCTATAGCAGAGAAATCAATGCATGTCAGTCTTTTTTAGATTCAGATGTTGTTGAGGCAGATTAGGAAGATCGTACTATGCAAGCTGAGCCCACTAGACAGATGAACGTAGGAGAGTATGTCGACAACATAGTATATTAGATGGAGATCGATGACGAAACGGTCTGAGCCAAGGGAAAAGCTTTAGAAGAGGATGGCGATGACTCTTCCGACGAGAACAAAGCTCCCATGCTACAAACAAGGAATATGATCTATGCTGAGGGTCTTTCTGTGCAGGATGAGCATTAATCATCGTAGGAGTACCATGCTACAGAGGTTTGGCTTCATATAATGTTTGCTGACAAGGGATCACTACAGGATGCTATTAAGCTATGGACCTTGTCCATGGAGTAGATGTTTTGGGTTCTAAAATCCAGCCCAGAGCAGTGCACCGTGGTCTATGAGCAGGTTGGTTATCCTTACCGTGTGCACACATATAGACCTAAGTATGAGACTCACTGGATTGTCTCGAAGGTGGAGCCACACTCCTGGGTGCTCAGTAGAGTTTTGCCGAAGCATCATAACCTGATGTTCACCTTCATAACCAATCTCATATATGGTAAGATAGTGAAGAAGAAGGACCTGGAGGCCAAGTACACCATGATGGCTATTGAGCGAAAAATTCAAATACAAGATTAGCTACGCCAAGACATGACGTACGAAGCAGAAGGCTTTGGAAAGTAGGTTCGGTTCTTTCGAGGTGGCTTACGACAATCTTTCTCGTATGCTCAAGGCGCTATTGGATAGAAACCCGAGCACATATATTGCTGTGAAGGACAAGTCGTCTAGAAGGCTGCCCAGTTACTTGGTCTTGCAGAGCGTCTTCTTAGCCTTCGATGCCTACATCGACGCTTTTAGGCACATGTTACCAGTGATCTCAGTCGACAGAATGTTTCTAACAGAGAATTACAAGGGGCAGATTCTAATAGCAATTGGTGTTGATAGCAACAATCATATTCTGGCCTTGGTCGTCACATTCGTCGAAAGTAAGAATTTCAACAGCTGGTTATGGTTTCTTCGACATGTGAAGGAGGGAGTAGTTGGGGCACGTCCTGATATCTATATAATCTATGATTGCCACTCCGGGAGGATGAATACTATAACAAAACTTTAGCAAGACCGGATGAGCCATTCCCTTGGCCAGACATGAGGAACAGATGGTGCATTCGTCATCTAGGGGCTAACTTCTTCAAGCAGTTCCCGCATCAATCGTTGATGAAAGCTATTCAAGAGACTAGCCATGTAGAACCAACAACGTAAATTCGATGTGTCATGAGCATGTTACAAGAGCACACCAGGAAGCACATTGTCGAGAGGAAGAAGCAGTCAACCATTTTTGGGATGGTGTAACCCAAACGCCTCGTATCATTGTCGAAGCTTGACTCTCCCGATGTGACGCAGAGGATCTCGAGGAATATCAAGTGCTTCTCCCATTGGATTGAGGGCAAACCTTTAGAAAAGTGATCCTTATTGCACGACATAAACGGTGTGAGGTGTGGCATAATGACCACTAAACTTGCGGAGGTGTACAACTGGGTTCTTAGGGGCGTCCGTTCTCAGCCTCTCGTCCCTATCGTCGAAGGCGTTCTACAAGGTACAATTGGATATTTCAGAGGAAGGTATGTAAATGCAGCACTTCATGTAATCAATTCACATACACCGTATTACTCGAAGATCACAACATACATACAGGGCAAGATTGAGAAGGGTTAGGAGCACACGATTTACGTGATGGGTAATACAGAGCATTGTTTTGACGTACTCCATCAGGATAGAGCTGGATTTAGGACTGCTCACTCTCTTGTTACCCACGAGATATGTCTTGGAGATCATGTCAACAAACCTAGCTACAGATACAATAAGCTAAAACTCTTTCACAAGCCATACTCTTATGTCCTCGCCGCATTTGGGATTATCAACATAGACCCATTCACCTTCATGTCGGAGCACTTTATGAAGGAGAGGGTATTTCAGGCGTGGTGCGACGAGCTAAAAGGCTTCAGGGTTGTGGGCAACTTTGCCACGTCAGATATTGCATAGAGTGTTTGGATTTAGGATCTTGACCTCTTGAAGGGTGGGAAGGGCCGTCGGCAGAGTTGTCGCATTAGGAATAATATGTATGAAGGAGATGCTAGATCGACGAGTAGATATTACGGCTGTTGTGGCCAGAAAGGCCACACTGAGAGACGTTGCAAGGCGTCTACTAACGAGTCGGAGCACCGGTGTGAACTGCCATGCTCCTTGTTGTTGTGTGCGTATTAGTATTACGATTACAAATGCTTTCATATTGTAACTTCATTTGCAAACTTTAACTTTATTTGTAGTGTCAGTTCGCGAAGTGCAACACCATTTCTTCTTATGTGTGCTCTAGTACTAACAATACAAATGTAAACTTTTATTTTATTTACCAGCCTTGTGTAGTGATAATAACGTGTACACCATTTAGTTACATACGTTAGGAGATTGAACATAATTACAAACAACAAGGGAGAGTACTACAGTACAAGCTTCTCTGTGCATGCCTACTAGTAGAAGGTGTCTTGCACTACCCACATGGAGTGTTGCAGAGGGGGCACTTCGGACATGGTTGGCCGTCGTTGTAGTGGCACACACATATACAGTTAGGGTTCTCACAGTAGCAGTAGGATCATAGGAACTTCCTATATTGACAACCTTCTCGTTGCCCCTCTCACGTTGTATTTGTTGGTTGATGTCATCGTTTTCCTTATTGAGATTCTCAATATATGCCTCCAACTTTAAGATTCATTCTCGCAATGTGTCCACGTACCTGACAATATAGCATTCATGGAGGATCAATCCAGCGGACGAAGTAGCATTTTGCCATCTACTGGAAAGGAGGGTTAATGTAGAAGTTCTATTAGCAGTAATAGAAAATAAACTATGGGCTAATTGTACCCTAGAGTTTGGGCATCAGAAAAAACATCGTCCGCCATCGAAATGGCCATCCACGACCATAACGACCATGTCCTCGTTGTGTCTGCATTTCGACCATACAGGTTGAGCACGCTTGTTTGGCATCAAGCGGTAGTTAGAGCCAAAGTTCTCCCTTCTTTCCAGGGGAAGGTTTTGCGTTGGCGACCTCGGTTGGACAGGCCTCTCCGTGTTTACCATGATATGTTACTATAGAGTGGAAAATACTTTTCTTCCTATGGTTGGCAGGGTCGAGTGCTCCTACTTTCAAGGGGTGTGACGTGCATTTTATAGCCCGTGGGGGGCGATAACATGCTTTTTGGCAAAGCGGATCATGTGTTAGCTTTGTGCAACTTTGCATAGTGAGTACACTAGATGGGTTAGCTTTGCGTAGTAATAAAACCAAAAGGGGCAACTTTGAGCAGTGAAAAGACCAGAGAAGATAGCCTTGCATGGTGACAAGATTAAATAGGTCAGCTTTGTGTAGTGACAAGACTAAAGCGAACAGCCTTGCGCAGTGACAAAAACAAGTGGAGTAGATTTATGCAGTGACAAGACCAAAGGGGTAGCTTTGTGCAGCGACATGATGCTACGTTGGTCCACGAATAGTCCGGTGTGCCATTGCCTTGCGGACATGAGTTTACCCAAATCGAATTAGACTTGCAAAGCCTACGCCACGTCGGCTAAGCTTATAAATACTGCCCCTTCCGCATCGTGTTTTCCTCTACCACGATTACAATACTACATCACTAGTATAGAGAAGCAATGGGAGAAGAACACGAACAAGCGGAACGAGCCAGGTGGCCACCTTCCCCAAGTGAAGCCCCCATACCTCCAACCTCAACCCATACCTCAACGTTCCTACTGAACGTTCGCTGCAATACCTGCCCATGAGGGAGGAACCCTTCTCTGTTGGTGCAAGGACGCATGCAAGTTCTTCAAGTTCGAGGAGCGATTGAGCTTGGACATGTGTTACTGGGGTTGCGATAACTACGCTTGGGAATATCCCAACCAGCGTTGGGACACTGCCCTTTACTGGCAGCTGGTAAGAACGGTTACCATATATTTTCTTACCAGTTTTCTTGTATGGCACACATTAAGAAGCTCTTTCCTCTTCCCGTAGTCTTCGGATCCATTAAGCGTCTACCGCAAATGGATTGACTGGGAGGATGGAGGAGTGGCGCTGCAGCAAAGAATGAAGCGATCGTATCTGGTGGAAGACGCAAGCTCACCTGAAGGCGTGCAAGCGCAGGATGCGGGAGGCTCGTGAGGAGCACGAGAGAAGACGCAAACTGACCGCAAGGGCAAATGACCACGTTCTACGTTGTAGTTCGACGCTCTTTGTCCATATATTCTATGTATTTGTAATTCGCTAAAGGCATGCATGTACTATCCTTAGTTTGTTAGTCTGCATGCTATGTAACCCCTACGGTTGTGCTGTTTTCATTACATCATTTATTCGAAGTTATCCGTGTTTGAATTTCTGGTTGTATCGTAATATCACTTGCCTTCCTACTTATGAATCATTGATATTTTAAACGTCCTCACAAAATTATTTAGAAAATTTTTTGCACTACAACAACATACGATGATCGCAAAATATTATTGTGAGTCTAACAGATTTCGTAACATTCATAATCTATGAAAATCACAAACAGATCAACCGACATTGTCTTTCCTTTTTATTTAAAAAAACAACTTACAAATAAGATTTGCTAAATATTACCTATCTACAACAATTGCATTTATCCCCCCCCCACAATTATTTCTATCAAATAAATAAAATAATTATATATTTTTTAAAAATCGCTCAAAGAGCAACTTAAACTAGTCGCTCAACCGGTGGACGACTAGGGTCTTGTTGCCAAACGGTTGAGCGACAGGGTCGGTTTGACCTCATGTCGTTCAACGGTTTGGTGACTTACCCATATCATCTAACCGTATGATGACAGATAATCATTTCTGCAAAATTAAAAAAATACAAGTATAATACTATAATTCGAAATTAAAAAGTGATTATTTAAAAAAATCGAAATCATACCATCGGGGACAACTCCACAACAGCTGAATGCCGAACAATTGCCACGCGGCGCTCTTGTCAGCCGTCCGATCGGTCTCGTTCCAGAACAATACGCCTCCGAATCAACGGTGGCGGCTTCTGTCAGCCGCCCTCGCCGTGAGCCGCTCGTATAAAAGTCTCCCGTCCCCCAAATCCAACCTCTTTTCTTTCTCTCAGCCAATAGAGAGGGAGACGGCAGCGGGGAGCCTAGCTGCTAGGGTTTTGATCTCGCCGTCGCGCCCCGCTGCCATGGAGAGGGAGCTCCTGGAGACGTTCGACGCGGCCAAGAAGGCAGCCGACGCGGCAGCCGAGGAGGACGGCTCGCCGGAGGCCGACCGCTGCCTCGACGCGCTGCGGCGGCTGCGCGCCATCCGCGTCACCACCGACGTCCTCGTCTCCACGCAGGTGAGCGGCCGCCTGGATCCGAATTTGCGGTTTCGAAGAAATCTGTCCGTGGCCTCTCGTTGTGTCGTTTGCGGCGGATGCGTGCGGCGGCGGCAATCTTGGCGAGGAATTAGTGGGCGAAATTTGCCTTATTGCATTGAATTTGGATTCTATGTGCCTTTTGATTCGGTTTGGCTCGTCAAAATTTACGGGATGTCTGGGAGAGATTTTGTTTTTCCCTTTTTAAGGCGACGGGTGAAGAGATGCGAAAAACTGGCCCTCGTGATTGGAATTAGATCTTGTGGGTGTCTATCGCTATTGGGGGCGGAAAGATTATGCCTTTTATCCTCGCTTTATAGCTCAGATTGATGGGTTTGTTGGAGGGTGTTCAGTGTAGGGATTTTCTGGAAGCGAGGGGAGGGTAGATGGCTGGGATTTGCAAAATGCTATAGTTTTCGATGATGGATATGTGATATGTTGCAATTGCCATTCAGAGTGGCTGAGATTAGTGAACTCCTTTCTGGTTAATACTAAAACCTGGGCTGGAAGTGATGGAATGTGAGCTAGGTGGATGGGTTATTTGTGATTTGGTCGCTGGTAATCATACTGCTTCAGTGCTTCTACTAGTTTAATCTTGATGGGGATTCTTCATTCATTGATCGCCCAAGCATCACGTTCCAATTTTGTGTGATTAACTTTCATAGGTTGTCTACTGATGAAGAGAAAGAGTGTCAAATTGTGTTGTAGCGCGGGATTCTGATTTGGCAGGAGAAGCATGTGAAACATGTCATAACGTATTTGTCTTTTGTGAAATCTTAGTTTCATAATTTCAGAAAGAAGAGTGAAAATGATGACTTCGCAATTGGCTGGTCTTTGATTCAAGTGGTATTGTGAGAAGCTGACTTGGTAGGAAAAGAGTGCTGAACATGTCTAAGATGGAAGAAATTTTTTATAGCTTTAGGGAAAGCCGTGGATTACAGAAGCCTTATTCTGTATTAGAGACATAAACTGTCACGTTCCACGCCTTTTTTTGAAAATTCAGCTTCCCGTACATCTGTTTGGACCAATTGCCACTCTGCTATCAATTCTCCATTTAATCTCATCTGAAATTGTAACAGCTTCCCAACAGTTAAGGTGCCATATACTCTGCACACTTCTTAACAGCTAGCTTCCCATGGAACTTTTTACCAGCTATAGTCATATAATTTTGTTTTAGTTTTACACCTTTGTGATTTAACTAGGGAAGAAAGTTCTCTGTCATGATTTTTTTGATTGATTGGTCCGCAAGTTTTTTCCCTGCAAAACACTACATAAGTGCCATGGGGCTAAAGAAGTAATTCTGGACCTCCGTTTCTGGGGTTCCTAAAGAGGAGCACCCATCAATTAAGGTACAAAGATATTCTGAGCTTGAGCCAGTGAGACTCCTTTTGAGGGCCTATGCATTTATTAAAGGAACAAGTCCACTTTTCAACCCTTAACTATTGGGTTGGTCTTGAAATCAACCTTGAACTTCAAAACCGTTCACTTTACAATCTTAGACTCTCAAAACTGTATAAAACACAACCCTCACCCTACACCACAATGGTTTTTGATGATGTGGCACCGGAATGGGCGCCACGTGGCTGACTTGGATGCCGCGTCGAATCCTTGCTGTCAAATGGAAACAAATTATCCCTAAAAATAGAAAATAAAACCATCTTCTCCTATGGGTCCCACAATTCTTTTGGGTTTTATTTTCTAATTTGTTTCTATTTGACAGTGAGGATTCGACACGGTGTCCAAGTCAACCACGAGGCGCCCATTCCGGTGCCACGTCATCGAAAACCACTGTGGTTTAGAGTAAGGGTTGTGTTTTAGACAGTTTTGAGAGTCTGAGGTTGTAAAGTGAATGGTTTCGAAGTTCAATGTTGATTTCCAGACCAACTCAATAGTCGAAGGTTGAAAAGTGGACTTGTTCCGTTATTAAATATGTTTGGTTGTGGGCGTGTGAAACATCTTGTGTGAATTGAATTATTAAGTAAAATTATGTTTGCGCAAAAGCTTAATTCATCAACTAAATACTTTAGTATCAAACTTTTGCTTTCTCTCTTTAACTGGTTACTGTTTATTTCTTTCTGCTACTTTGCCTGCGGTCCTTTTCATAGGACCAGGGAGCTTATAACTTACACATCATCTTCTGTTTTGTCAGGTCGGCAAACGTCTTCGGTACCTTACTAAGCACCCTCACTCAGCCATACAGGCGATGGCTACAGACCTTTTTGGGTACTGGAAGAAGGTTGTTCTTGAAGAGACAGGAAAGAAAAATGGCACCTCAGAGAATGAAAGATCAAATAACTCTGCATCAAGGGTTGAGAAGGCTCAGCCCATGAAGGTTGAAAAGAATTCTGCATCAGCAAGTGTGAAGGTTGAGAAAAGAGATGTGGATGTTAGGGGTCAGAAGCCTGAGAGTGTCAAGGTTGAGAAGATTGCCAATAATGATTCCAAAGCTCAGCCTGTCAAGGTAGAGAGGGTTTCAAAGGAAGTCAGTAGAACTCCTAATACAAAGAAGCCATCTTCTATTCCAAACGGGCCGCCAAAGCTGACATCCCTTGTCAAAAGCAACGATGCTACTCGAGATAAAATCCGGGAACTTCTTGCTGATGCCTTCTCTAGGGTTTCTGGAGAGACTAGCAAAGACGACAGAGAGGAAGTAAGAAACATCTTAGATGAAGTAGATGCATGTGACCCATTCAGAGTTTCTGTGACAGTGGAGTCTGCATTGTTTGAGAGGCTGGGACGTTCCACTGGGGCTCACAAGGCAAAATACAGATCAATAATGTTCAATCTGAGGGCTGATAACAACACTGACTTCCGGAGAAGGGTTCTCCTTGGTCAAGTGAGGCCTGAGAGACTTGTTGACATATCCCCTGAAGAGATGGCTAGTGACGCGAGGAAGCTCGAGAATAAGCAGATCAAGGAAAAGGCTTTGTTTGATTGCGAGCGTGGAGGAGCACCGAAGGCAACGACTGATCAGTTCAAGTGCGGCAGGTGTGGCCAGCGGAAGACAACTTACTATCAGCTGCAGACTCGGAGCGCTGATGAACCGATGACAACATTTGTGACCTGCGTGAACTGCAACAATCACTGGAAGTTCTGCTGAGCGCCAACTTGCTAAACTGCTGAAATGTTTGCCCTGTTAGCAATGTCATTCGAATTTGGCAGGCAGGTTGGTTTCCATTTTCCATATACTAGGTGCCTGCCCCCCCCCCCCCCTCCCTCCCCCCTCGGAACCTGATTTATTCAGATTGTCTAGTTGAACGAATAATTGTTGTTGACTTAATTACCATTGCCTGTTTTACCTCAGTCTTGGATGGCTGTGTGGTTCGTGTGTTAACTTTTTATAAGGTGATTGGGGATTGTTGTATGGTAATCATATACTCACATGGTGATAATAATGAAGAAAAAAATGATGTTGCGCACATGGAGATGGAGACATGGAGTGCAATCATGGTCAGTTAGATCATAGATGATGATGATAACCGAGAAAATCTCTGCTCCGTTTCATCTCCATTTGCATGTACCATGAAAGCTTGCATTCTTTCTGTTATTGTTACCCAAAAAGATCTTGCTTGGACAAGGAAATGTGAAAAGATGTGGCAAGATCAGAATCGCAGTCTGAAGTTGCTGTTTGTGACATGGGAATCAAAGCAAATCTGGTGCTTTTTTAAGCTGTCCTTGTGAGGGTAATGGGCTGTTGGTCTGCCCGTATCTGGAATGCCTTGGATTTGGGCATCTTTTGTATACAGGGAAGTGGAAATCTACTCCCAAAGGCAATCTCAACACACAGGCAGGCAGGTGCTCCCTGGTTGGCTGGTTAGCTGAATTGGCTAGTGCTACCAGCAGAAGGCCAAGACTACTCAACAACTCATCAGATGGTGTAAGCACGGTTTGCGTCAGCATGTATGATTTACACGAACAGGAATCTATTCTTGCGCATACTTGGGCCATGTACAACGCGGCTCTTGGGCCAAAAAACTGCCTCACCTTGCCACCGTAGACAGTACGGCATGCAATTGAGGCACTGCTCATTTCAATTTTAGCTTCTAGTTTTAGTTCGTTATTCTTAAATTTTATCTTTTTCTAGCTTTTTGCATTTTCTTTTTTTCTGTATTCGTTTACATTGTTCGTAGTGCGCTAATCTTGAAGGAAGATGGAATAGGTGGAATTAGATGTATTGCATTGAGCCTCTAGGGCGGTATATATAGGAGTACAAGACTTGAGAGGCAAGATGGGCAAGATGGTACAAGGGATTGGAATCCTAATAGGATTCTATCCTACCATATATATTGTACTCTAACATCCCCCGTAGTTACAACGGGAGCGTCGCAGATGGTGAGATTGGAGAAGAAGCCAAAGAGCTGATATCCCCCCGCAGTCATAACTGTCGATGCGTCGCGTATGCTGTGACTGAAGTAGAAACCGACGAGTAGCTCAAGCAAGGCGGTAGCCCTTTGTGCCGATGTCGAGGTAGCCGAGTGCGAGGGCGGAGTAGTCGTGGTCGAGGATGCCGCCAGGAGATGGCCGTGGTCGACGTAGATGTGGTCGGGTTACCGATGTCGAAGCGGTCGCATATGAAGCCACGGGCGCAAAAGAGGCGCCATGGTGATGACGGAGACGCGTCGAGGCAATCGTCGTGGAAGGGGGGCGATGTCGAGGTCGACACAGTCAGGGCCGTCGAGGATGTAGACGAACAGCGGCGATACAATCGAGGCAGACGGGACGGGAACGGGAGGGTCGATGCCGAAGTCGATGCAGTCAAGCCACCAGGGGCGGCGTGTCGGGTTTGCCGACCGCAACGCGTCGGGACAAAGCACGCACCGGTGTTGCCAGTACGGACGTACTAGGGAGAGGGCCCCAACCAGACGTGGTTGTGCTGGACGTAGAAGAAGCAATGCGGGAGCGGACGCTTCTACCCGAAGGCGAGCAGTCCGGGTGGACGCTCTAGCTCGAACGCGAGCAGTCTTGACGCAAGGTACGGCGGCGGCGGTATTGCTCGATGTCGGTGAGGAAGGCCCGATCAGTAGGACAAAGACCATGTGCAGACGGATGGCGCGCAAGAGGTTGCGCAGCACAGTCGTCGATGCATAGGGGACGGTGATGTAGATGCAACGGCAAGGGGACACACGTGCGGCGATGCTGCAGCCTGAAGAGGCGACACAGCAGCAACCCTGTTGCTCGGAGAAGATGCTCGTAGTACTCGACGATGGACGTCACGGGAGCCGGGTGGATCGCGCATAATCGGCTGATCAAATCGAGTACGCGCGAGGTGGGACGACGATGGAAGAAGTCGGCGGAGGCGTCTCGATCCGTGGTGGCGATGACGAACCGACGGAGAAGACGTGCGGACGGGATGACCGAGATGCAACGTAGGAAGGCGTCCCCTCGGCATCGCGTGCCCGGCCTGGCCGCACAGTCAAAAAGGTGGAGGCCAGTGTAGTCGATGCCGATGTCGGACTAAATACATGTGAGGTCGATAGGCGGTGGGCGACTCAACCCCGATCAGTGATCGGAAAAAGAAAAGATACAATAGCAGCAGTGGGATCCTCCATATGCAGCTCACTGGGTACACCTAGCCTTCTCCTTTTTTTTAACATCTGGCCGGATCCTCCCTTTTTTTTTAACATCTGGCCGGATCCTTCCTCTTTTTTTTGGGTGCTTAGCTTCTAAAGGAAGCTACTCTATCAACCTGTATGCACTGAGTGCACACAGCACCCCCACACGCGCAGCAGGGGCGATCGCAGGCGGCGGCAGTGTGGCGCGGGTTGGCGGCCGGCGCGGACCGCGAGGAGGAGGCAGAGGAGGCGCGCGCCCGGGGTCGGGAAGAGGCGCGCGCGGAGGCCGCACGGCTCGGTGCGTGCAGCAAGGGGGGCGGAAGGGCGGCAGGAGGAGGCGCGCGCTGGGAGGGCGGCGGCGGCGGCGGCCGATCCGCCCGACCGGGCGCGGAGGGCGAGCGCGCGAAGGGGCGAGTGGGATCAGCGGCGCCGCCTCGGCGGCGGGCCTGGGCGAGGATCTCTCGAGCGGCCGCTCGGCGCGCGCAGCGGATCCGGCAAGGCGAGGCTCGACGCACGGCCGGCACGGATCCGGCGAGAGGCTTCGCATGGCTCGGGTCGGGGCGGTGCGGTGCGTCGCGGAGGCCCGGCCGCGCTTCCTCTTCTTCGCCAAGGCGCGGTGGTCGGTGGAGATCCGAGTGGTGGCCGCTGTACCGACGGATCCGAAGCGGAAGCGCGCTTTGGCGCGAGGCGCCGGTGGATGACTTCTTGGCGACGAGCGTGGGCGTCTCCGGTGGCGGGGAGGACCGATCTGCTGCTGCGTGACGACGACGACGACGACGATGGTGACCGGATCAATAGGATCCGTCACCTAACGGCGCCGCTGCCCGCGAGATGGATCTCCGGGGCGCGCGATCGAAGCTAGCGCGCTAGGGTTTAGGATCTAAACCTAGATGTTCTGATACCATGAAGGAAGATGGAATAGGTGGAATTAGATGTATTGCATTGAGCCTCTAGGGCGGTATATATAGGAGTACAAGACTTGAGGGGCAAGATGGTACAAGGGATTGGAATCCTAATAGGACTCTATTCTACCATATATATTGTACTCTAACAAATCTGTTTTTTCATTTTAAATTTAATTACGCTAAAAAATCACCATCAACTACAGTAAAAATAAATTAATTATAGTGTAAAATAAATTATAAGCCAACTTATTTAAACTGAACTGAGCATTCCAAGTTGGCTGCGCTGCTTGAAGAGGAGGCTGGCGCTTGGAGCGATTTGTACACGCAGAAAATTTCGTCACAAGAATCAGCATTTGGGACGTGCGGTTGTGCATGGAATCGTTGGGCTTTTGATTTCTATCTTTTAATTTCTTAATTTTATCATTTTATAACTTTTTAGTTTTTTTCTGTATTTTTTATATTATTTGTGATTGGTTTTTATTTTTTATTTTATTTATGCCAAAACAATCACCAGCAGCTACGTGACAAAACGTAAAAAATAAGCTAACTATAGTGTTAAATAGTGAAAATAAGTCATAAATTATATATAAAAAAAAGACCCAAACGATTGGGCCGCGCGGCCATGCTTTTGCATGTACCGAATTATAGCAAGCAGCAGCAACCCATGCAAATCAGAGTCATCGGCTCATTGTTAAGACATTTCCTGATTTCCATAAGCACCCATCAGGAAACCAACAAGCTATCAGAGCTGTTCAGTCATTTGCACGAACACCTAGCGAGCAACCTAGCAACCAGAGCAATTTTCTACCTGAAAGGAATCGCGGAGCACGGAGATGTCGGAGCTCCCCATGGATGAATACCGTTCCAGGTGCTCTACCAGCACCACCCGCTTTGCCTCCCGCAGCGGTGGTAGTTACGCACCCGGGTGGGGGCTCACAGACTTCTCCAGCTCACTCTCTCGAGCAAAAAGACGCATGGATTGCGCTGCCTGTGGGGTCTCCAGCTAGGCGACGGTGTGAGACAGGGACCAGAGGAGGACTAGAGGTTGAGGGTGTCAAGGGTGAGGGTAGTAGTGGAACTAAGATTTAGCTATGTTTCAAGTTAAACTCTAATTATATAGAACTAACGTCAATTTATATTTATACCATAGCATAACAAATTCCAAAGCAAAATCAACTTCTGGTTGCAAAGATACTCACAAATACTTAATATTAGATATTGTGGAAATCGAGTAGGGTAAATTTCCAGTGAATTGGTTTCATGTGAGATTGCTGCAAAACAAGAATTAGATAATAGCTATGGCACCGGAATACTTGAGAGAAAATTTCGAATGCATGACTTCATTTGAGGAACTTACAACCTCTTAAGCTTATTAGTGGGAAGATTATACTTTATTGGTTGTCCACCACTAAGGTTGTTTTGGCTGATGTCACTGTATCAAAAATTTGATTCAAGATGGTTATCACTTGAACTCCCATAGCAAATAAGGTTGAGCATGAGATAAATTTGGGCACTCACATCTCGACCAACAAACACATGCTATTCAGATTGTAGGTCAAATTCCTTGAGAGCCCCAAGCTTGGTGATTTGCTACAGCATCAAAGGAAAATATACACTTGAGCGAGTAAGAAATGAAGTTGGGCTACCAACTACTTCGCTTCATGAGCCTCACATTGCAATAACTGATGATCTTGAGCAAGTTATGCCCTGCCATGTTTGGCCACAAGAGTCGCTGCCATTTGGCTATCGGCCTTTGAGTTGCCCCAGAGAATTCATGCTAGTGAAGAGCGTACTGAAAGCAGTAATCGTAAGTCCGCAAGCAACGAATTAGATTTGTCAATAAAATCTGTACATCCTTTTGCAAGGATTTGACTATCATAAAGCAAATTCAAGTCAACTACTTCTATAAGGTACATGAACAAAAGGAAATATGACCTAAAGCGAGAACGAAGAAGATGCAGATTCAAATCCAACTTAAGACAATATTTTTTGAATCTAGCAGGCAATAAATTGAAGTAATGATACATAACAGGAGATCCTACTTGTCTCAAGGACAATCTATCTCCAAAACTTTTAGGTTAATAAACAACGCAGGAACTATGCTAAGCTACAAATACATAAAGATTTTTGATAGCTACAGAGCTCTATCTGAACTTCTAGGTACAATCATAGGAGAGTAGATGTTTTAGCAGATTTTGACGCCAACTAAAGCAATCATAGACAAATTAACACATTCAGATTAGTTATTCTAGCAAAAAAGAAAATAAACATTTGCTCAAGAATAAAAAAAATGTCTGATAGTACCTAGAGGGGAGCGACACAGGGAGGGGCCCGAGAGGAAGGCGGTGTGGGGAGGGGGCAGTGAGGGGAGCGGCACTGGGAGGGGGCTGGGAGGGGAGTGGGCGTGCGACTTGAGAGGGACGATGGATGCTGCCCGGGGACCCAAGATGCAAGGAGGTAGGCGGCACGGCGTGGGAGGCGAGGAGGCGGCCGACAGCGTTAGCCACTGGTGGGCGGTGGCGACGCAGGAGGAGTCGGCGCGCGTGAGAGGCGAGGCGGCGGTCGGGGTACTAGTCTGAAGGGGGCGATGCAAGGAGGGCCGGAGCCTGGAGGGGAGCGACACACGCCAGCCTGGAGGGGAGCGACACATGCTAGGAGGGGGCGGAGTAGGGAGAAGGGCGGGCTGGCGGAAGGTAGGTAGGGTTTGGTAGTGGGTGGCACAACGCTGAGCAACAGAGTAAGTGAGTAGTCTGAGGCTGAGGTTTGATCTGCACCTTTGGTCGGCCTAGATCGCGCAAGCGCCTGCGGGCTTCCTTCCGCCGCGAGCGGGCTGATATGTTTTCAGTGCTCGGGTTGGGCCGGTATACCAGGTATATTATGAAGGTAGTACTAGTAGGATTGTTGGGTTTCAGGCTATAGTCTATCTAGCTTGAGGCCTAGTTCCACCCTTAGGCGAGGGACCACGACAAGGACAAGGTTCTCCAGGGCACCAAGAGCTTGTTCTCGAGGCCGGATCTGGCAAGAAAAGGGAAGGATAGGGCGACAGACAACTATGTAGGCGGACATCGAGAGGAATAGGAATACGCTTAGATGAGCTTTTTAAACTTCTCAGGTCATCTAAGCATCTGCTAAATAATATTCTCATCGAAGGTCGTGTCTTTTATATCTCGTCCCGCTCGTTTCAGCTTTTTTTTACTATTCAGTAATTCGTCTTTTTCTGATTTTTTGGGATTTTTTTTCTTTTTTTTCCGTATTTCTTTGCATTGTCCATGATAGACTAACATATTTTTTATTTTTACATTTTTAAATTTAATTATGGTTAAAAGGTCAAATCAGCTACATTAAAAAAGCTAGCTACATTAAAATTTCAATCAAAAAATAGAAGTCATCGCTAAAACGAATGCCCCTGGAGGTTCATGTGGCATTCTCTCCCTCTAAAGGCATCTATCTAAGCGTTTTTGCATTGGGGGATGACCTTATACTGGTGTACCGGTTCTTCTCTTCGCAAATCGACTCGATTGCAGCGCCAACATTGTGTCCCGTCTGAATCTCGGAGTAGAGGAACATTCTAGAAGCAGCGCAAGGGCATATCTGACATTTTCATTCAACTCAGCGCAAGCAGCCGGATGCTCAGTTATCCCCCTTTCTTTCATGGAACGGAAGCTCTGCTTTCTTGTGAAGGGTTATTTTCCTAAATCAAAATCCGGTTTTGAAAGAAGCAAAGAACATTCATAACCAAATCTTCTTGTAGTCTCGCTCAAGCTTATTGTTCCAAGGAGGTAAGATCCGAATAATAGTTATGAACACCTTTTCAATTCTAATCAAAACCTATTATACAAAACCTTTTTAACGCAAGTCCTCAGAATCCCACAAAAAACTACACAGAAAGAGATATAAGTGTTTTGTCATTTAGAAATATTTATATAATATCATGCCATAGTAATAATTTGCACTATTTACACTAGATATCAACTTAAATCATTCCAACTTGCACATTGTTCTTCCAAGAGAAGCCATAAAATTTTAGACTCTGTTTGTTCCGCTTCAGCTTCTGATTTCTAACTTTCAAAAGTCGGAAGAAGATATTGGCTTATTAATTTTGGCTATTTTTTGCTCTTTTTGCTTCTCTTTTTTCCCTTTTCATTTGTATTTTTATGATGATATAACATTATTTTTTCTTATTTTTTTTATTTTAACTGAGTAACTTAGAAAAAGTTAATAGTTACTATAGTATAATTTTAATAAAAAAAATCAACGGCTAAAATCCAAAAACCACCAAAAAGCATGAATAACCGAACCTTAACCCATCATTAACCGCCTCCCATATTCTAAAAATGCATGAATAAACGGGCCTTAACCCATCCATTAACCGCCTCCCATATCCGAGAATATCCATACCCTCCGATTTCCTGGAACAGAAGATTCCTATCCTATACTGCCACGTGAAATCCCCAAACTACCCCTCGTTCCCCTCCTTTTAGTTCCCATCACCACCACCTCCACCAGTTCCCCTCGTTTTCCCGCTTCCACGGCAACCCAACAGGCCGCACACCGCCGCATCAACCCAGGAAACCCTAACCCTAAATCCTACGCCGAGCTTTCCACCCCCACGCTCCCATGGCGGGGCGCGGAGGCTCAGAGTAGCTAACACCATCACACGGCCGTATGGATTGAGTGGGTTTGAAGGCATGGGTCCAAACCCTAGCCTGGTGGAGCTGGCCGCGGCGCCGCCGCCGCGGGGACGCGTGTTGCGGATCCTCGTGCGCGACGCCGACGCCACTGACTCGTCGTCGAGCGAGGACGAGGCGCCGCTGCCGCCGCAGCCGCTGAGGGAGAGGGGAAGGGGGATGGCGGGCGTGATGGAGGCGGGGAGGGAGGCGTCTGTGGCGAGGCCAGCCGTGCGGTTCCGCGGCGTGCGCCAGCGGCCGTGGGGGCGGTGGGCCGCGGAGATCCGCGACCCGCACCGCCGCCGCCGCCTGTGGCTAGGCACCTTCGACACCGCGGAGGCCGCCGCCGCCGCCTACGACGCCGCCAACATCCGCCTCCGCGGTTCCAGCGCCGCCACCAACTTCCCCTCCGCCCGCTGCTGGCCGCCACCGGAGCCAGCCAAGTCGACCATCTCGTCACCTCATGTACCAGCTAAGTCGATCGCCCTGCCACCAGGACCAGTGATGCCGACAGCCCCTCCGCAGGTCAAGGAGGAGGGTGGAAGCTGTGCCGGCCAGGTGGAGGAGAGCATTAGCTGTGAGATTGAGGCGCACACCATGAAACCAATGTGGGCGATGATCGCTGGCAAGCGCAAGAAGCGATCAGGCTGTGGCACCCGGGTTCGCGCCTTTCATGCCGCCTCTGTTTGCGTGGAGGAAGTTCGTGGGGCCTGAGGGTCCAATTATCCATATAACTATCATTAGCAGCTCTATTATTCTACTAGCATCATTTAGAACTTGGTATTGTGTAATTTTGGTTAGTATTAAACTGTTGTCAAAATTTATGACTTTGCGTGTGATATGGTTGGTGATGCTTTAATGCATATATGGTATTGTTGCTATCCAGTAATATTTTTGTACTCTATTTTGTGTTGTATGGCGCACATGGATGTGTAGTGGAACTGGTGTGTTATATCCAAACTAAACCTTTTGATGTGATACATAGTTGCGGTCTTGGATAATTAACAAACATTTGTCGAAATATTGCAATGATTGATTATTAAGATTATCTTTGCAAATTCTTCTGTAAAATGACCGTGTATTAGCAGGTTTTTTCAGTTGTCGTATAGTAACAAAGTTAAATGCTGTGTTGAATTTGCTTTTTTTGGTTATACCGTTGTAGTATAATTAAGTGCTTTGTCTAATGTCTTGTCCAGGTATTAACTTTGCCATGACAGGATTATATTTCCTCCCCAATCACTTCGTAGAATTCGAATCCTGATGACAACGATGTTCTGTTAGTACTTGTCTATTTCGTTCTTGGTTTGATTTATGGTAGCTGCCTGCTTAACAGATAACTGTTCGAGCTGCAAAAAAAATTTCTAGCTGAGGACCTTGGCATCTTATAGTCACAATTTTAGTTTCACCAACAATATTTAGTCATTAATTAATCAACATGTGCTCTTAAATCTTAGGCTGTTTTAATCTTTGGCCGTGTTAAGTTCAGGTGTTTTTCCTGTGGGCATCCAGAAATACACTGCTTTTGTTTTGGGACATGTTGTGAATGAAATCCTTCTCTTTGTATTGGTGCATATGGAACTATTCTCATCTATTTCTTATCTGTTAGCTGCAGAACTGGATTATCTGTGCCTGAGATAATCTTTGCAGAACTTAACATGCATGTACACGTCTGTAGTTATTTTTTAGTTGAGTCAATGGTATCTTGTTGTTTTCAGATGATTCTACATCATGGATATGCAATTCATTGCTTATTATTTTGACTTGCGCAGGATATGGCTCTTCATAGAGCAGAAATATTTGTTTTATGGTATGGTGAATTGGTGGTTGTGCCATTGTGGGCGAGTCTAAGATGTATATGCAGTGCTGTGCGGGTATATTCGTGTTTCTCTTCACCCATACAAGGTGAAGTGTTTTTGAGGAATTGTTGCTATACTGTACAGAAGTACCTGATCCTGGAAGGGGACCTGAACTGAGCTCACTACATTTCTACTGTTGTCTGCATGTGCCCTGTGACAATATAGCTTTTGTTCCGAGTTACCCTACTCTTGGACCTGTAGTTTGTGCCCATATTGTTCTGAGCTCCCTTGCTCTGGAATTTGTTGCTGTTCTTTTCCGAGAAATGAATCAAGAGGCAAATTCTCTTGTAAATTTCCGAATCATATTGTATCTTCATGACTCAATGCTGGCTTCTGGTTTCAAACGTCACACGCGGCATACAGAAATATAACTTGGTCGTCACTGTCATTCTCACAAGTGCTACCTGTCGCCTGAACCAAAAAAAAAATCCCCGAAAGGCACGTACGTTTCTGGCCAGCTGAATGGACCTGCAGCTGTTTGCATAATGGGCTGCCAAGCCTGACACAAGCAACTATTGCCATCAGCTAAAGCCTACAGTTTATATCCTGTCCTCTATTCTGCAACACCATGCCGTTGGCGTTGCAAGCTTGCGATCGTTATCGCTCTCAGGGCGGTGCTGCTCTCGTGTGCCCCAGGATGCAAGCAGCATCTCATCTAAACCAACTCAAAAGTCTCATGCTAAAAAAATGCCCTAAATTTAACTGTTCCAACAATGTGGATCGTACAGCGAGGATGCGAAACCACCACGAACACTATGACACCCATGTTGGAATGTTGGATTATTCAAAGTTTCTGCAACCGAGCCGAATACCGTAAGGTACAAGCAGATGATCCTTACACCTTTTTATTTTCGCAGATCCATGATGTAAAAGGATATAATACAAGGTTAAAAAGGGAAATAAAAAAGCTCACATGCTCAGGCCTCTCTTTTGTCATGGAGATCACCTACCATAGCACCACATACTAGGGTTAACAGTCAATAACAAATAAAACGAATGCTCTAGACCATACAACAACCAAGCTGGATCAACCCGACTATCCAGGACTATTGCCATTGTCCCAGCAGTTTCGTCTGTCTGAAGGAGAAAACCCAACTCAACCAGACTCATACAGTGAAGGTGCATTGCCTCACACACGCCCATGGCAAATATCGCCCGAAGGCATGGCATCCTTTGGGCGCATAAGGCACCTGGACGCTATCAGTAAGGGTGGGTCTAGTTGCTTCTCTACTGGCCTGTTTTCGCACGTTTCATACCACCGTTACTGAATGGAGATACACTCCCAGGATGAGGGCTGTCCTCTCTCAAGGTTGAGTTTAGCATCGCCAGCTCCCTGAGCTGTTGCCTTTTGTAGAAATCCTGCGACTCATCCTACAGCCAAAACCAATATGGCTCTGTAAATCAGGCATATGTGGAGTTCATTTATAAATACAATGAATTCCTGGAGAAGTGAGAAGCAGTGATATATGTACAATCATACACAGTTCAGGATAGAACGTGAGGGGAAAAAAAGAAAAATGGACTTCCACAAAAAAAAAATGAGAAAATCAATTTAGATAGAGATCGGTAAATGATAATCAAAATGCAAGAAAAAGCATTATCTGCTATATTTTTCCACGGGATTTTAACATTATTCTTTTTTTAAAAAAGCACTTTCATGGTATCAAACCATAACATGGCTTATTGGCTATTTCCTTGGCTTTCTCCAGAAATCAATCAGATTCCCACTGAGTTGGTTCTGGAGACTAGCACAAAGGGCCTAGCCTGCACAAATTCTCAAGGTTCAGGCTACAAATAGGTTCTAGAGGGCAGCAGGAAGGGGGTTCACGTAATAATCTTGCAGAAACAATGTATATACGTACGTACATATGTATGTGGACAAATTAATAGGGTGAATACTAATCAGTAATCACTCACCACTGGTTTTAGCAATTCTTCTATAATTTCCTGTGCCTGTCTCAATCTTGCATCAATGATACTGGCTGGGAACTCAGCCTCTATCAAGATATGTAGCGGATCACTCAGATGTTCATAGCCTGGTTTTCCTCGTAGTTTGTCCTCCTTCAAGAAACATGAAAGCAAAGAAGTAAAGTTCTTTGAAAGGTAGAAGAAACACAAGATCAAGAGGCAAAAACAGAGCAATGGAAACTTGAAGTATGAGCTAAGCAGGATCAAATAAGAGATAAGACGAACACTAATTTACGCTAGTGAGACCCAAAAAACATTGACAGGTAAACTGCACAGAATAGAAATATATTGACAGCAGTGTAAAAATAATAGTTATTATGGAGAGAAGCTCTTAGCCATGGTAATAAAAGGAGACTACATTCAGGACAAGACACGATGTTTGGACATGACCACATTGAGTTCAAAACAAAATAATCAAGTAGCGAGTTGAAGGTTCCTGAACAACATTTGCCCACAAGAAGTTAGAACACACAATCCAATACTATGATCATGAACAGGTCGTGGCATAAAAAGCATGGTGATAGATCCCTTGCATACGAAGACAATTCCAAGAGACTTACTAAACTTACTGTGCAACCAGGTCGTGGTATAAAAATCATGGTGATAGATCCCTTGCATACGAAGACATTTCCAAGAGACTTACTAAACTTACTGTGCAACCAACAGGAGTTTAACCCACAAATTTGCAGACTTAAGCAATAATTTAATAATATAAAATGCTAAAGAAAAAATAGATTGCTATAACTACATGTTAGCATACTAATAACCTAATAGCTCAAAAAGCAATAGTATTTCAATTTAAGTGGATGCAAATTGAACATTGTAAACTTTTGTTACCTTCCCTGGATCTTTGATGGAACCCTTTCCTCTAATGAAAACACGACAGCCAGTCGATGCTTCTACACGCTTTAGAGAATTACCTCTAGGTCCTAGAATGCGCCCCACAAAATTGAACTGGGGTGAAAGTGAAAAATATATCAACAGAGAGATTAAAACGACTCAAGAATTATTCTGTGTGAACTTCAAGAGAAACTGCGCAAGTTGGAGGAGGCATACATTCGGATAAGAATCAACTGGGACCTCCAAACGTAGAATTTTCTTTATGACATGAGAGCTAGGGCTTGGTGGCGCTCCTTGCCAGTCCATACTGGTTCCTTGAGGAAAACTTAATCTCTTTTGCATAGTTCAAAAAGGCAAACACAAATGCTTTATCAGTATTTTTGTCAAAAAAAAAACATTTTGAAGCATATGCACAACATGAATAGCGGTCAATCTTTTCTCCCCCAATAAATCACATCTGCATGGTATTATCATAGTAGAACACTACGCCTCTGAAATGTCACTATCACATAAGAATGTATGGGGTTCATTTGTACAGACAAAAATGGCTATAACTCCCAGGGTGAAAGCACATCACTTCTGGAGTATGAAAGTCTAAAAGAGTCATCTATTGGATTGCAAACAAGTTTTGTTGAATACATACCTCTTGGTGCAGTCCACTCCAAGGACTGAACCCGTTGCCAGGGTGATTAGACCTTGGGTTTGGTGAAGACATCGGACTAGGACTTCTGTACCGATGCCTGTCAAAATCGCAAAATCCATGGTTCTGGGCAATGCTTGATACCCGCATAATTTCTGAGTAGCATAAAGGTCAGAAGAGAGTTTAGATAAAAAAAATGGATAAGTTGTTGATTAGGATCAGAATTCTAGACAGTGCTATTAAGTTTTTAGTCAGGATCAAGACAAGAAATGATCATACAATGGATGGATAAACATTGACAGGAGAAAAGCAGATATCGAAAAGCATATGCACATAGAACCAAACCCAACATAATTTATAAAACATTAGCAATAACTTAGTCATATAAACCATTTGTATGATACACTTATCCAATAGGCCTACAATATACAGATAGCAGGAGGGTACTAATAACATTGAAGTGCGATGCAACTCAATCAAGTTTTGATCCAACATCACCACTTAGGAACTTACAATAGAACAATTATTGATGATATCATTCTCACAATAGAACAATGATATCATTAAAGAAGATAGTGAATTCTTCAAAGCACAATGTGACGACAAAGAAAATCCTATAAGTCACGGTCTAACAATATGTACTGCCCACAAGTAACAGAGTCATCTGACATAGCAAGATAACCAAGATCAAAATAACAGAGTCATCCTATAAATCAAAAGATCTCACCTTGGCTCAACAGCTTGCTGCATATGGGCAGCACCTGCATGAAAGGCCCCAGCTTCTGGTGTTCGGCGAGCAACTCGGCCAAGTACTGACTGCAAGAAACCAAGAATTGTGCAACAATCACAATATCACCATTCATCAAGCAAACCGAACAAAAAAGAAGGATACGATAAACAAGCAATCTTGGCGTCAAGAATTGCCCAAGAAACAATCCAAGAAAGAGATAAAATCCACGCGCAGTTCTACCTATCAGCATCCGGGTTGCTTCTAATCTGAGGGGAGAGGTTCCTCGCAGGGGAGAACCCCTGGTTGTAGAGCCCCGACATGGCGGCGGCTCTGCGGAGAGAAGTCTGCACTCGAGGCTGTGCCCAAGAGGAGTGGCGATGGGAGAGGAAGAAGCGAGAAATAAAGGGGAGGACAGGAGAGGAGATGGTGTGTCCGGTGTGGCCGGGTGGTAGGAAGAGAGGAGGTAAAAAGTCTCGATGCTTTAGGGTGCAGCCTGCAGCGGCAGCAGCCAGCGTAGAGGGAGGGGGGAGAGAGAGAGACGAGCTGGCAGCCGCTGCCTCCCTGGAAACCCTTTTCGCTCTCAAGAGGTAGCCTTGGGTTGCTCGGCCTCTCGTGCCTGAAGGTTGCAACTCGCCAACAACACGACACCCATTGGAAATTTTGATCAAGAACCATAGAACAATAAAAGGAAAACGATGAGAAAAATATGGTATTTATTATTTTTGTGAGTCACATCATGTCTATATCTAGAACATAATAACACCGTGGTAGCGTGGCATTTGTGGTAGAATCATTGCCACATATGTCGTAATATGTTTTTTTAACTTGTTGAACTGATATCTCGATCCATGTTTAGTTTATCTATAGAAAAAAATAGGTTGTATGCTTTATTAGACTTTGCACATAGTATTAGATATAAAAAGTTTATATCAAGTATTTTTACTGCGAGCCTTATTTTCATACCTATAGTCGAAATTTGACTACATAAATAACTGATAGAGAAATATCGTTATTCAAGCTTACGTAGTGTACAATTATATGTAGGTGGTGTCTATGGAGCACTCGAGTGTTTTTTGGATTGAGAGCACTCAGATTTTTTGAACGTTGGATCTCCATCAACCGTCCCAGATTCAGAGCACTCACATTTTTTAGAGGAATAGGAATATAGAGGGATCCGTTGGATGGAAATAACACTCTATATTTGTTTTCTTAGAGAGGATGGGATATGAGCATATGTTGGATGGAATCTGATGTCCTAAAATCTACGTGTTCTTAACTCTAAAAAACACTTAAATGCTTCTTAACACTTTCCTTATATGTATCTATAAATTAGTCATCGCGACATACAAAACTTCGTCGTCACAAAGAAAAATGAAGCCTTTTTGTATTCAATGCGTGACCAATTCATTTGTTGCGCATATATATATATATATATATATATAAAATAGCTATATCTTCTCTTTTTTGTATCAGGGATGTCACAAAATTCATTTATTATGATATGTACCATAGCCATCTAAAAATAAAAAAACTATTTGTATAGCCAAAATAGGAATTTCCCTAACTTCTCATGGTTAGCATTTCTTAATAACTTCTAGCGCCCAGATCCTCATCCATGTTTGTATCGTCAAACTTTCACTAATGTCATTTTTATATCGCTAAATAAGCAAGATTTAGAAGCTGATGCTATTTTCCCCTTGTTATTTCAAGAATGTTCAATGTGAAGGTTTCAGTAGCTAGAAGAAACTATAGTTTCTAGGCTGGATGTTCTCAAAATGGAGATTGGAAGGAGTTGACATCTCAGCATGAGACCCATGATGTTGGTCCCTCTTAAGTGTGATATACCTGGTAATTTTGCACAAGCCAAATCCTCATGGTACTATTTCCAAGCTGTCCATTTTGTCATCAGAGTCCATTCCAATCCCCCCTTTTTCTCTGACTTAACTCCTCATCCAACATATAGGAGTATCTGATAATTCAATTTTGGCTGTCAAGCATTTAGTGGTATGGACCCAGGTGACTGAGTGTATCTAGGTTCTTCAACTGTATTTATTCAAGCAAGCGATAGGAACACCTTCTAATTACTATGCTAACCAATTGTGTCGAGGCCCACAAAATGGCTCGGAATTGTGTTTTTTTCCCTCTGCAAAATGTGTCGGTGGCTAGTGAGCAGAGCAGAACATTGTTGTCACTATCATCACACAACAGGAAGGTCGATCCTAGCTGTAGTGTAGAGTAGCGCCTTAGAGCTAGTACGGAGTCATAGTGTGGTGGACACTGTTTTCCAGACAATCGATAACGATGAATTGTACCACGCTAGATTGAACACTACGGTAAACATCAAGGATTCGATTTGAAGAGTTTTTTTATTATAAGAAATTCATAGAAAGTAAAACACAGGGTGAATGAAAAATTACTTAACTTCCATACATTATCCTTATGTTCCAAATGGGTTCTGATAACAGCTGTAACATTTTGTTTTTTGACCCTTCACGATCGAAGCTTGCCTCCAATAAACAATAAATGCCTTATCAACCATATGATCTTAGCAATTATGTACATCAGGGTAGATGAATATACTTACCATGTTCTCTATTCTTTCTTCTAAGCTATCATCATCTACGGACGAATCAAACTAACGATGCAAAAGGACGCATTAATGCCTTCTTTTTCCCTTGATAAAACAGGAGAAATGTACTATCTAATCATAGTTAGTTATATACATAATTGCGGACCACACTAGCCAAGGGACAATGTTAAGTGCCCCTCAGAGAAAACGACAGGTGCTCGAGCCAATGAAAAAAAAACTGGCAATCAACTACTGTGATAAATTGCTTTTTCCAGGAGATACTGTGGGTTGTGCAGTGTTCTGGTTTTTCAGACTCCCCCTCTCTCCCTCTCCTGAGTCAGTATGCTTGAAGTGAATGTACCTCTCTGTTGTCTCTGTAGCTTAATTTGTTTTGTTTTGTGCGTTGTCTATGTGCTCGATTTGGTAGACTGGTGAGCTTGGAGTGCCTGGTAAGTCAGTAAAAGTTCATGAGTAAACATCCTTATTTTGGCCTTTTTTTTCTGAAGGCCTGCAGAAACCAAGTAAAATGGATGCTCTGATCCGGGCGTCAACTTTTCTGTTGGCCCTTTTCAGTTATCGCTTTACTCATCAGTCTTCACGTGCGTCCTGCAGTCTCATGCATGCTCTGTTTTTACGCCATAATTCAGGAAGAGAGAGAGAAGGTAAGCTCCTTGCTAACTTCGATCTGGAATGGTGTCGAGATTTAAATAGGACAGTAAGATATAACAGTAGCTAGTTAAACTACTAACGAGGTACTATATGGGAATGGGGGAATCTTCGGCCATTTTGGCCCCTCAGCGGCACGGAAATGCTGTGAGCCTGTTTTTTAGCTGTCTTATGATTTTTAGTTGAAAATTTTGAATTTTAACTGTTTATAAAAGAAATTATAGAAAGAGAGATACTCGCTTTGTGATTTTGGATGGTACATATGTTGGGGTTTTAACGTGTACTATAATTAATTTGTAGACTCCATCTTAAAGAAATACTCTGTTTGAAAGTTAGATACCGTAAAAAAAGCTAAAAACTATTTTAAAAAGCTGAAAAGAATAAACCTGTATTTGACCTCCTCCTGCGTGTATTGCCGATTCTGGTTCCCTTGCGCTGCTGGGTACCGTGCCATTTTCTGTTGATGCTTGCACTCGCTAATCGCCATATCTACATGAAAAATGCTAACCGATGAGAAGGTTTTATGCAAAATCTTTCAATAAATGAATGAACATACACACGTCGTACAGACATACAATATATCTCCTTTGAGCATACAAGCGGTACATACGAACATAGATTTTTTACTCTTAGGGGGACATCCTCCCACGTCCTCCACCGTCCAATCTGCATCGAGATCTGCATATTTGGGAATATACTAGAAATATGCCCCCACCCTCCATGTGTGCACGGATCTTAATGGAAATTCAACGGTAGATAGCGTGAGAGGACGTTCACCTAAGAGGAAAATTGATTTTCATCCGTGCGTACAACATATCGTCAATCAACAGCGCCACAAAATTAAGGTAGTGCCTATTTAAGCTTCTAGCTTAAAGCTTATAATTTTTTTGATACTATTTTGTACTGTTCCGAACTTATTTTGTTACTGTAGCTGTTGTGAGTATTTTAGAGTAATTAAATTAAAAAATATTATATCAATATAGACAATGTAAATAAATAAGAAAAAAAAGAAAAGCCTAACCAAAAGCTAGAAAAAGATGTAATTAATGATGCTCAAGTTGGCTTAAGTTTTTGGCTTTAGGGCCATTTTTTTTCACTATTTGAGGTTTTTTATATTGTAGCTGTTATAAGCTTTTTAGATGTAATTAAATTTCAAAAAAAATAATAAAAATAGGTTTTTTCACACGAACAATTCAAATGAATACAAAAAAGATAAAGTAGCAAAAAAACCATAAAAAAACAAAATTTAAAAAAGTAGAAACTAAAAACTAAAGCCAACGTGGCAAGGCTTAGCGGAGCGAGGCCAACAAATAACTGTCGCATCAATCATATCACTGCTATTGGTGGAGCAAACTAAGGGGGTGATCGTTTTAGCGATGGCTTCTGGGCTCTGGCTTTTGGCTGAAATTTCACTGTAGTTGGCTTTTTTACTGTAGTTGATTTAGTTTTTTGGACATAATTAAATTTTAAAAAATGTAAAAATAGAAAAAATATGTTAGCCCATCACGGACAATGCAAATGAACATGGAAAAAAAAGAAAAATAAAAAAGCTCAAAAAATCTAAAAAAATTCAGAAAAAAATAAATTACTGAATAGTGAAAAAAAGCTGAAACGAGCGGGGCCTAAGTAGTGATCACTAATGTTTGACATGCAACTGTATAGTACTTCCTTTCCCATTGTATGCTTATGACTCGGTTTATAGATTTTTAATTGTTTATGAGTGAGATTACGAAGTAATAGAAATTTACATGTGGTTTTGACCGATATAAATAAAGTTGTTATATTGTGTACTATAATCAACTTGTAGACTTCATCTTGAAAAGATATTATGTTTGAAAGCTACTTACTATAGAAATCGAAAAACAGAATTTAGAAGCTGAAAAGAAAGACGTCATATGTGAGCATCCTTAGTTCTAAAAACCTGTATTTAAAAACGGGATGTGCTTAATTGGTACCAAACTACCATGTAAACCTTTCGCGGACATGAGAATCAAGTGGACCAATGAGCAATGATCTAGCAAGTCGAAAAGGAACCAAGCCCAAGAGCAGATTGCAGCCAGGATCGATCCGACCAAACGCACAAGTATAACACGCATGTAGCAGCAGAGATAGATTCACATTTGCATAGCACAAAGAGCATAGGATTCCCTCTTGGTCGGAGACGGGTGTTAATACCATCAGGAGGCAGCGCACGTTGGCGCAGGCAGGCGCTGCGTTGCAATGCGTCGCATACACCACCACCACTACATGCTGCCCCTCATGGGGGCAAGCTGGTCCGTATGTACACGCAGGGCGGATCCACGACCATGACAGCTTAGACTTTAGCCTAAGCTGTAGGATACACCACCACTACTACATGCTGCCCCTCACGGTGGCAAGCAGATCCGTATGTTATAGCGAGCACGTAGAGTATTTATCAGTATAAAGCGTAGATTAGCTTAAGATGTAATTTTCTCTTCTAATTAAAGTAACAGTGGTTTCTAACTCTCTATAGTTCGGTGCGCGACGAAATCCTAGATCAGTTATAAAGTAACAGTGGTTTCTAACTCTCTATAGTTCGGTGCGCGACGAAATCCTAGGTCAGTTACACTGGTACGGTGATGCAGAGTACGTACACGTGTGGGTCGCTCCCATCCCAAGCACACGTGCGGCGCAGGATGCATGTGTCCACCACCTACCGCGCCTGCCTCGCCGGTCTCTCGTGCACATGACAGCGTAATTGCTGCATGCCTCTTGCTCATGCATCGAATCGAATACGGCCTCTGCCTCCTGGCCTGCGGGTAGGGTGGGCTGCATCTCCCTCCATTACAACGCTCCAAGAACGACGCGACAAAGATATCTACCCCCGTACCTTCCCTGCCGTCTTTGTATTGTGTCCCCTGCGTGATCGATGCGGTGCGGTGCAGTGCAGCAGAGCATCCAATTCTCCTCTGCCTCCATCGATCTCCAATTCGTTCTAACTGGCCGTTGCAAGCGATTGACCGCGGCCGGTAGATCGATCTGCACGGCGAGCTGAGCAGAGCAATTTACTACGTCCGGTGATAGAACGGGCGGTGGCGTTTAGTTACGTCTGCTTAGAAACAAAGTACGCAACGTGTGGTAAAATGCAAGCATGCAACCTTTCATCTTTGAGCTGATGCCGGCCGCTCTCGTCGGTCGTCGGCGGTGAAGGCACCTTGCTAGCTTGTGCGTGGCCGTCCCCAGCCGTGGCGTGGGTGCGCTGCACTGGTCGCCTGCGTCGGATGGGATTTCGGTGACGCCGGCTTGACGTCGAGGTGAACGATGCCGCCGGCGAGGCACTGCCTTCATGAGCGAACCGTCGCGGCGGCGGAGGCCGAGGAAGCCGACGTCCACGAGCTCGAGGAGGCGGGCCACCTCCCCACGTCTCCGTGGACCGTCCGATCACATATAAGCGGCCCGGATGGATCCGGGTAGAGGAGTGGTGGGACGTTTTTCAGAAGTAGCCCTCCTTTATGACGACCTATCCGTTAGACCCCCTGAGATTTGGATCGCGCTTATCCTTCCCTTCGGGATCAATCCCGGATCACTGGTGACCACTGGTAACCGCCCAATCGCGCATCAGCGGCTCACATGGATAGTAATAGAGGGTTGGTGGTGCCTTCGATGTACGTTTTTCGTAAGAGACCTTCCATTTACTCGTATTATCAGTCAGACCCTCGAAAAGCGGACCCCGTCCCCTCCTGGGTTCACGGAGACACGGACCCCGGCGACCTCCTGGATGCCGACCGCCGGAATAAGGCAGAGCTCCGGCGATCGGCGGAGCGTCAGCATCAGAGCAGTTTCTGGCTTTCTGCGCAGGAACTCAGCGTTGGCGGTGGCCGGTGCCGCGGGCGTAGAGCGCGTGTTGTGCTTTGTTCTTCTTGCGTTTGATCAAGCAGCTGCTTCTTTTCTCCTCCGTTATCGACAACGTTGGCTTCGATGGAGGGGATACAGATGGGAATACAAACATCGGAACAGGGAAGCCGCATTCTGCACGGAGGCCAAGGAGGGCAACGGCAATGGTGAATTTTCCGGCGACGCATTTCGTTCTCTCTTCTTCTGCAGCTTCTTGTGCGGTTGTCCTCCTCTCTTTCCTCTGTCGCCTCGGTCATCTCAGGGAATTCAACCTGTTGAAGCTGAACACCATCGCCGTTTTGACTGGCTCTGATCAATCAATAGTCTCCAGGACATCACCGTGCCAAAGATCACAATCCAGAGTATGCGAAGACTGAAGAGGATCATAACATAAATGCTACGTTACGTACACGGGATGATGGTCATACGCTACACATTTCTGCAGAGCTTCGATCGAACAAGGAATAGTCTGCAATCTGAACGATATAGACTGAAATACACACGAATCACGCCTTCAGAAGCAACATTCCACACATGTTTTACCACGTCAAAGCAGTTCTGCTGCTTCTACCACTACCAGGCTTGTGAAACCAATGGCAATGGAGGTGATTCCGATGCTTGTGATGCAAACCAGGCATGTCGGCTCAAGGTCTGTGAGCTCTTCCAAATTGCTTAGATGCTTCGAATCAGTCAGCCAGCGTCAACGGACTTAAAAAAAAGTTGATGCCAAATTAGTCTCTACCTTGATGAAGGTTTTTTTGGTTAGAATGGAGGGAGGAAGATCTATCGTAAGGATGTTAGAGTTCGAAAATACCAAAAAAAAAATATTGCGCTTGTCAAAATCAGGTGTTCTTCCTCGAAAAAACTACTAGTGTTCTACGACAAAAGAAAATAAACTGAAAAAACAGTATAACTTTGTCAGAAGTGGGATTTGAACCCACGCCCTCGTTAGAGGACCAGAACTTGAGTCTGGCGCCTTAGACCACTCGGCCATCCTGACCTTGCTGTTACCGTTTTAGTAAAATATAATTAGGTGCTGATATACTGCACGGCAGCTCCTCAATACACCACATAATGAAAGTAGACATTTGAGAATCATACGACCAAACACCTAACTGCAGTGTAAATTTTCGTCAGAGATATCATATATAGATATTTTTTACCTTCTAGAGAAGATTTGCCGTTTCTTAACAACATTTGTGAACACATTACCCTGCTCGTTTCGGTTTTTTTTAGGCTTCTGTTTTTTTTCACTATTCAGTATTTCGTTTTTTTCTGATTTTTTTTAGATATTTTAGGTTTTTTTGTATTTTATTTTTTTTCCTGTGTTCCTTTGTATTGTCCCTAATAGGTTAACATGTTTTTTCTATTTTTACATTTTTTTAAAATTAATTATGCCTAAAAAGTCAAATCAACTACAGTAAAAAAAGCCAACTACAGTGAAATTTCAGCCAAAAGCCAGAAGCTATCGCTAAAACGAGCGCCCCCGTACAATTAGAAGTTCAATACCTTGGATACACAAATAGTACAATATTGTCCAGGCGACTACCAGACCGTTCTGTCGTAGGACAAAATTGCAGACCCATTTGATACACAAACAATATCTTGGGCTTTACCAGCATGTATGCCAATGTGTAGTAACTGACAGAATGACAGTGAATACTTGAAAGGAACCAGATTGCAAAGCCAGAAACACTTTCCAAAGTATAGCACAGTGCTTTTGCAATTACCGGATGAAATTTGACTGTTCAAAATTTCGCACATGATCTACACTCTGTTACAAACGAACATATGAAAAGCAGATATTCAAAAGGCAACTTGCAGACCACCCGACCTGGGCAGCACCCACGAATCAACTGCAACTAATGGAAGATCCTGCAGATAAGAATACATAAATTAGAATAAATTCATACTCCATGTGTAACAGAATTACTATTCCTGTTCCTGCATATAAAAATATACAAATCAAACAGACTAGCAAAATAAATGTTTGCTTCGCTTTTGCTATCTAAATTAGAATAAATTCATACTCCATGTGTAACAGAATTACTATTCCTGTTCCTGCATATAAAAATATACAAATCAAACAGACTAGCAAAATAAATGTTTGCTTCGCTTTTGCTATCATGCCATTGCAACAGCTGTCTTGTCAAATTAGAAATGTATTAAGTCCAGTGTTCCATGTCAAAATCATACACAACAATGATCAATTAATTCCTTGCAGTTCTAAACTAAAGAAAACTAACTTATCCTCTCATTCAAATAGTCCAAGGTCAACATAGTCAAACCATATCTTTAGAATTAAAAAGACATTAAGAGACTTCACAATTCACATTATATAACAAGGAATTCACTTACCTAGACAAGCTCAATGTAAGCCACAGGTGCATTATCTCCCCGCCTTGGAAATGTTGGGATGATCCTTGAGTAGCCCCCCTCTCTTTCTCCATACCTGTCTGAGACCTCAGCAAACAATGCATGGACTATATGCTTATCATAAATAAATGCCAGAGCCTGCCTCCTCTTGTGAAGAGATCCATTCTTCGCCAGCGTGATCATCTTCTGAACATACGTCCGCATTGCTTTTGCCCTAGCCTTCGTAGTCTTTATCCTTCCACGCTTCAGCAGCTGTGTGGTCAGCCCACGCAGAAGTGCCTTCCGCTGATCTGGAGGCCTGTTAAGTTTAGGAACGCGTTTCCCATGCCTCATTGCCACTATCCTTCCGCGGGCATCAATACCAAACAATTGGTGCTCAAAGCTTGAACTCTCTACAATATGTTTGACAAAGTAATGAATTGAGTTTACTGCATATTTCAAATGTATTTTCAGACAAATCCATCCAAAATTTCAGCATTAGTTTGACTTGCTCAAGAAATTTTACTCAGAAGGCTGAACCCTTGCAAAGTAGATAACACTGCAATACCTTCACATGTTTTAGGTACCCAAAACTAGATGGCTTATGCATTGGCATCTTAAAACTGCCACTCGAAAAAATCGCAAGCATAAGAGAAATGTAAAAAGTTGCAAGCGTCTATACTTTGCACATGAATACTTGTCTTCATCTATCTAGATTGTAGACACGACAAAGAACACGACAATTCTGTTGTTGGAGTGCTGTTAGACAACTAGGAGTATACATTCACATCTCCAATTCATCATCGAGCATTCAAGTCACATTTTTAAGCATATTAACATGCATTCTTATACGAAAATCCTAAATTTCTAATTGCTCCCTCACAAAATGCAAACCCTTTCCTCGTCAAAAAAAAGCACCATCCCCTTCTTACTGCTGCATCAACTACTACAAGTCGCGTAGGTTCATTAAATCGGGAGGGTAATACGACTCCTTTACCGGCGCCAAGGGAGAGGAGAGGCGAGACAGGCGCGAGGCCGGAGAAGGAGCCGAGGGAGCCGACCGTCGCCGCCGTGGCCTCCGCCGCGGGCGAGAACGACGACCGGCGCCTGCCAGCCGCGGAGGGGAGGAGGACCGGGAGGGCAGCGCGGAGAGATTCCATGGGCCAGGAAGAGGCGGAGATCGCCGGCGAGAGGGCGGAGAGATTCCATGGGCCAGGAAGAGGCGGAGATCGCCGGCGAGGGGGAGGGGCCGGCCGAGGCTAGGGCCGCCATGGCAAGCGACGGGGAGGTGGGAGACCGGAGACGGGAGCGACTAGCGAGCGGGGAAGAGTGGCTTTGGCTGGAGAGGTGGCGAGCGGCGTGGCCGTTCGGCTTTGAACCGGATAACGTTCGGCTCTCGCTGTCGATTGGGTTGCGTAGCAGTCGCATATTAGCATTGGGCCGGAAGTAACGGGCTTATTGTAACGGCCCATGTTTTTTTTTAAAAAAAAAAGGGCGGAGAAGTTTTTGAACTGTTCACTGATACAATTCTGTAACAATTTTTTTTTCAAAAATAGCCTTCATACGTCTTTTTTCTTTGTAAAAATAGCCTTTCCTTCGAGTTTGATAGGCACTATAAGCGACACGTGACACCTACCGTGCCCCTCTTGCTCAGTAGGATGGGATAGGTACGGGAGGATGCTCGGGTGCGGTAGGCTGCCAGAGGGCATGATAGGCAGGGCTGTCTAGCCCTCCTAACTCGGCAACTCTGCTGGCCTGGCCAACCACGCAGCTCATGCGAGCGCGACGTGACACGACACAACTCAACGATGATTCCCGTGGCTCTTGGCTAGACATGGCCGTTGGCTCGTACGCCCGCGTGGGTCTATCGGTCGGCAACGCCTCCCTGTGCACATAAAATGTCATGCCTCTCTCTCCCTCTCCTCTAGCTCATTCAAAGTGGCATAGCTGAATATATTCCCTATCGAGCGAAAGTGAGCTAAGGGAGAAGAAAGAGAGTACAAGAGAGTTTGAATTAGTTTTTCGAGTTGGTTTTACTATGGTTTAAGGGATTTTATAGTTGCAATTAGTGTGGTTTCGGTGAAGGACTTCAAGAAGGGTATGTTTAATGTGCCTACGCTTAATATGTTCTTAACATTTTGTTATCTCAACGGTTATTATTTGTGCACTGATATTATTTGTACACTATTATTATTATTTATGTAGTGTTATTATTTGTGCATTGTTATTATTTGCTTAACGGTTATTATTTGTGTACTGTTTTTATTTGTACACAGTTATTATGTGTGCTATGCTTATATTTGTACACTATTATTATTTGCTCAATGGTTATTATTTGTGCACTATTATTATTCACTTACCGGTTATTATTTGTGCACCATTTTATTTATACACTATTTTTATTTATGCACTGTTATTATTCGCTTAACAAATATTATATGTGCACTATTGTTATTTGCACACTGTTTTTATTTGTGCACTATTATTATTTGCTTAACGGTTATAACTTGTGCACATTGTTATTATTTGTGCACTGTTATTATGTGCTTACCCGTTATTATTTGGGCACTGTTATTATTTGTGCACTGTTAATATTTCCACGCCATTATAATTTGTCCACTGTTATTATTTATACGTTTTTACTATTTATACATTGTAGGTACCTGCTGTCGATATGGAATACTTGTTTGTGTTCTAGGGGAGGGAGTCATACGAGGCAGACCTTCAAAATTATGAAAAGACCATAACCTAGGCTCCAGGGCTTAAGGAGATGAGTCTCTCTGATCTCAGGAGGTGCGTGCAGAGTGCATTAGGTTGGCAGGAAGAAACTCGTCATCGAGGCGGTGATAACCATGGTGGTTGAAGATTCGAGGGAGTGTTTCTGAGAGCTAAAGAAGGTGGTTGGAAATATCGCCCAGTGGTAAGACATGGAGACTGCTAGCAATTTGGCTGCGATAATATATAGGAAGCAAATGGTGTATGTGTAGTTTGTGAAGAGGGAGGAGATGTCGATCAAGGGCGAAGGCGGCGAGAGTGGTGATGTGGAAGTACCGTAGTTGGTTGGTGGTGGTGGTGTGGGGCGTCGTGTTGCTGGGGATGATGGCGGCGAAATGGAACCTGATGGTGCTGGTGGTGTGACGGAAGATGGTGCTGATTGAAGAACGATTGTTTAGGTTGGCTTATACCGTTCAGCCAACAGAAGGTGCAGAGAGATGGTGGATAGCGTGTATTGACTGCCATGTATATTTGCATGGCATGTTGGACACTCTCGTCGAAGGGCAACACTTCCCCAACAAGAATGTTGCACAGCAAGCCATCGAAGATATGTCGCTCGTATAAGTCACACGTATCGAGAGCATAGGTCAAACCCCGATATGTATGTAGTGAAGTGTCTAGATGGCTCTTGTACCTAGAAGGTCCATGCTCAGAGATTCAAAGGTGGAGCAACAGACTTTTGGATAATGGTGGTCAAGGACCACGCCTATGAGCTTGTGGAATCACTACACGAGAACCACAATATAACCTCGTCACTCATCTCCAGTCTGATAAGCCACCTCGTAGTTGCAGATGTCATAGTTTCACCAAAGTTGTTGATGGTATGGCGTGAACCTAGTTGTTTTTCTGGTAAGCTACGATAAAGTATGGTGGGCAAGGAGAAAGGTCATACATGGAATGTACATCACGGATGAGGAGGCCTACGACTTCGTACTAAGAATACTGCATCAGATTGCCTAAGCCAATCCTGGAACATATGTAAACAAGATAGAGAGGGCGCACTCTACGAAGGGCACCAATTGTTTCATCCTTGACTGGGTGTTCTGGTCTTTTCGAAAGGCGATTAAGAGGTTCAAGGATTGTCGTCCAGTGCTCACGATGGATGACATGTTCCTCTCCGGTAGGTATAAGGGCGAGGTGTTGGCGGTGGTAGTCGTCGACACAAATGACAAGCTACTTCTAGTGGCCTGTGCAATTGTGAAGAATGAGAATACTAATAGCTGGTTGTAATTTCTAGCCAATGTAAAGCAAACAGTAGTATAAGATCAGCCCAACATTTGCTTTATCATGGACTGCAGCGCCAGGCTGCTATCAACGCTGACTACCATGTAGCAAGGGATTCAACCACCCTTCCAGCCAAACGACGTGAGGTTCCATTGGAGCATGAAGTATCTGGCAGCGAACTTTCACACCCATTTTTCACAAAAAGGAGTTGTTGAAAATTCAAGAAACTATGTATACAAAACCAGATATGCGAGTTCAACACAATATGGTGCGAGCTTAACTAGGAGACCTCCAAGCATATGAGAGAGTCACAGGGAGTGGAACCGACCACATCTCAGGTCGCTCTTGTGACAATGGGTGAGTTCACCCAATGGATAAACTTGTATGCCCCGGATGTAGAGATTTTTTCCTTCTTCATGACACAGATGGTGCGAGATACGAGATTATGATGACCAACATGTTAGTGGTATACAAATGTTTGCTGAAGAGTGTGTGCTCCCTCCCGATCACTGCAATCATGGAGAGTTAGAACCGCACTATCAGCTATTTCATTAACAGGGCCATAATTGCGAAGAAACACTTGGGTGAAGGGAGGCAACTCTCGAAAGTCATGCTAGCGTAAGTGGAGCAGAAAATGATAAAGGCTCGTTTGCATATCGCTCAGACCATGGACAGCTAAGAAAGAAGTTTAAGATCTGTTTAAGAGAGAAGTGTGTCATGGGCCATGCCAGAGACAATCGCAAGCATGCATCACCATCGATGAAGTCGCGACTTGCACGTGTAATAAGCTAATGCTCCTTCACAAGCTTTACTCCTATGTATATGCCGCATGCACTATGTGACGACAATCCTCCACGCAGTGCATTTTAGAGTACTATGACATCCACTATTTGTCCGGGACTTAGAGCGCTGAGTTTAAATCCTACAGGGTGGACATGCATTATAGGGACTTTTGACCGGGGGAAGTAAAGTGGCCAGTGGGTGCCGTATGACGCACTGAAGTTGCCCTCGCATGGAAGATGTCAGTCCCGCCGCATCCACAATGATATGGATAACAGTTAATGTGTCCAATAGCAAAGGCCACGCAAGTGCAAGTTATGCAAAACAACGGGCCACTCCATGACAAACTGCTTGAATAGGCTCACTTCGTCGGGCGCCCTGTAGACCAGTTGATTTATACCATTGTGTACTCATTCATTCTTTATAACACTATCATTTCCTGGATGAGAATCATAACAAATTAATATTCGACAATGCAAAGTGTGAGCGTTTTGCACTAAGTTCAACCCTAATATTGCCATGTTCCTTTTTTAACTTTTAATACGAATTTTATACGGACATTGATAGTACTAACACCCAAACTTTATTTTTTTGTCTTGCAGGGAGTCGTACTACACCAACAGAAGCATGGTAGACAGGGCTAGAAGTTTAATGCATGGGAGGGGACGGTGATCACGGGCTTGGTTTCAAGGTCGTGTTCCTTATCTCAAAGACACGAGTATCTATGATCCCCTAGACCTTGACCTCTTAAGTCCTGATCTACCGCTTGAAACCAAGGAGTCATACACCCCTAACAATCCCCTCCGCGATTACCCACACATGCCCTGAGCCTTGGCCACAATGCAAGCACAATCTCGACACAGTGGTCTAGGTTTGTGACAACCATGTGCACCAAAGATGTCGTTCCTTGATTGGGTGGATCTATTGTATCCAATACTTTCTGAGGTTTACATCGACAAACTATACATCCATCTAGAGGAGTTACGGGAAGAGCTCTAGACTGAGAGGACCAACAACCAAATCTATATTTAGGGTTACAACCTACAGTCAAGCTTACTTTCATATCATTCTGTAATGAACCCATTTTTGAGAACAGGGCTGAGAAGTTTCCCGCAATAACCCAGAAGTTTAGTTAAAGACAGAAAGAGTATCATGCCTACTCATAAGCATTTAAAAAAGATTAGCTTGATTAAAATATGACCTAACAGCCAAAACACGATAGCTTCACAGGCATTCAAGCCCAAAACTTAACTTACAGGCAGAAGATCTGAGGAATTCCTACAAGAGCACTTGAGTGTGGTCGTAATCCTAACATGATTATTGATGTATCCTTCATTCTTCTGTTCTCTTTTTGATAAAAATAAGCAACATTAAGTACACTAAGTACTCAACAAGCTATATGGGAAGGCTATGTAACTAATATGCAAGGAGTTCAAATGTATAGTCATAGGTTGTAATATGATAATAATATATACAATTTTGCTGGTAAAGAACATCGCATTTAAAACAGTAAAATAATATTTAATTAACACTAGGTTTCATCATCCACAATTTCCATATTAAAATCTCCTAGATACTACTTATGCGTTGTTGCTAGAATCACCCACGAAATACAACTTTATTAATCGGGAGCACGGTGTATTTTAAAAACATTTGTTATACTTTGAGAGTTGCCCAACTTTATACACAAAATCTTAGACTCATAATATCAAACTATAGATACACAACATATTAGCGTGCTATTGAGTTGAGATAACAAGATTGTTCACTAATCTCTTTCTACCTTCTACCCGGTAGGTTCATGTCCACCCGTTGTCAGTAATTCGCTAGCCAAAGCGAAAATCATGAATCGACTCCGAATGGACCTACCATTGTGAAATATGGAAGATACTTTTCAAGTTCAGCATCCATACCACCCCGTTGTACGTAGGTTGTTCCATCACAATGGAAAAGCCAACCTTCCTATATATATTCAATTGAATCGAGGAGCAACTAGACCAGATCTGAAGTGAGGCAATCAATCAAAAATCCCAGTGCATTACGGCACTGAACCATCAATTCATACTAAAGCCTCCACTCTAGGGTAAGATCGCGGACTCCAACTATCTAGTGGCTTTTCACGAGTTATCTTTAACCCTAGTAGTCTATCAGCAAAACACCAAATCAACTTAGTAGTGTAAAATATTTTATTTTTTAATCTACTGATGAATATGGCCTTCGAGTAAAGCATAACTTTTTCTGCAGTAGGATTTAACCAATTATCATGTCATTTTAAATAATAAATTTAAATAAATAACATTACACAAATAATAATGATGAAAATACTAACAATTAGGTTTATCTAGAGTCTTTGATTATTTCTCTATAGGTTTTAGGTTTGCACTATCCACCTTAATTGCTTTGGTAGCTTCTCCGTTAGCCAAGTAGTTGAATCCAGATACTAGTGCAATAGAATGAATATAAATAAATTCATGCTTTACAGAATATAAGCTGTAAACAAAATGCAATAAATATCCAAAAAAAATACATAAAAGGAAGTGGGTTTGGACGATTAGGATTTACATCATGCTTGTTTGGGTTAAATGGAGTTAAAAATGGGTTAGATGGGCTTGAGACGATTGAAATGAGTATAAATATGTATAATAGGTTTTAAATGAATAGTAACATATCAAGTGAATAGTAACATGTTTACACTATTCCTAATAGGTCGAGTTTAGTGAACAGCATTGGACCTATTTACTGTTGGTTGTGGATCAGGTTGAACAACATTGGGCTCAGGTTATGAATAGTGATGGATGGGTTTAAATAGCGATGGGTTTTGGCTTTTGGGTTCGGCTTATATAGTTTTTAGGCTTTGCCCTAGCTAAACCAGCTCAAGAGCACGACCTACCAGGCTTAAGCCTACTTTGGCTCACCTCAGCTTGGTGCCATAGCGCCCGAGCAGGGGACCATGGTGGCATGCTCGCGCACACGCTGACAGTGGTCAGCGGCGGCAAGCGAGGGCATGGATGGGATCAGGGAGGTTCAAGGGATCCATTTTTGGGTTGTACACAGACCGAGGTTCATCGGAGTTGGTTAATGGCGGGAGAGCTCACCGGAGAAGCACCAAGGCACGACGGAGCTCCGATGGGATTTCGGCGAAAGTCATGGTGGTTTAAGCATCCATAACATGTGGGAGGGATCATGGTAGTGGTGGTTTAGGCTCATTTGTTTTGTAGGTGGTTGCCCTCGGTGGCTAGGCTTGGGTGGCGGTGGTGCACGTCGTCGGTGACCTAGGAGCCATGGGAGGGTATGGCATGGCTAGGGTTAAGTTCGTGACGCCCAAGTGATGTTGTGGTGGCAAAGAATTAGATTCTAATTGGCGCTAGCAAAGGAATCGATTTTAGGACTCACCGACGCAAGGCACGACGACATTGATGGTTGGCTGCCGGAGTTGGAGGGGAAATGGTTTGAGGATGCGATTGGATGCTAATGTAGGCTAATTGGAAGGTCGGCATGACTTTATAGGTCACAAGAGGCTGTGGAAGCAATGGTATGCTTACGACGGAGGCAGCACGTGGATGACGAAGGTGGTGAACGGGAGCCTTTGGTGGCGAGGTTGGCACCGGCGGCTGGTGGTGCGTGGCCATGGGCGAGATGACAGGAATGATGGCACAGTTGGAGATGTGGCAGTGTCCTGTGCAGGCAACAGGACACGACCGAGCGGCAGTGGTGAACAGAGGAGAAAACGGCTTTCCATAGGGCGCCAATGCTAGGAGAAAGCGGAAAGACTAAAGAGGAAAGCGGCTAGGCTTGGCAATTTCCAAGTTGGGCAGGAATTCAATGCTCAGCCAAATTCGAAATTTTGAAAATTTTTAGGTTGTTCCTTTTATTATTAGGCCTAGTGGGCTTTTCTATTAAGTGGTGGGCCTAATGCGCTCTTCCACATGGCCACGGATCAGTTGTTCTCAAACCCAAGGACATGTCTTCTTGGTAAGTTGGTGGGATTCGAGCATACTACTTTGTTTTCCATTGTCCACATCTTACCAAAACTACTACAACCACTTTCTTATGCTGCTAATAATATCAAAATTGTTAATTCTCTCTGCAAAGAACTACTATATTTTAGTTACCAATAATAATAAAATATATCATCACCGAATCATCAAATCAGCAGAGTCCACACTCATAGTAGAATCTCTCACAAGAATCAAGAGTAGCTGAAGGTGGAAACAGGTTACCTTCCACACTCCAAACCCATCAAGTTGCAGAGGAAAAATCGCACAACACCACCACAAAAACGTTTACGTAAGTAGCCAGGGTCCCACATGCAAGTGACGGCATGTTGCGCTGCAGACCAAACGGCATGCTTCAGCTTTTCGTTTTTTTTGGTTTTCAACTTATTTAAATTAGAAATCATATATTAATTTCTAATTTTGATTTATTTTGACTTTTTCTTATTTATTTATATTGTTCATAATAATATAATAGTTTTTTTTCAAAATCTTCTTATTCTTTTCTAAAAAAACTAACAGCCACTCTAATACAATCTCACTCAAAAGTCATAAAAAAACTTAAACAAAAACTAATTAAAGCACTACTTTATAATCCCCATTCCTCAGCGGTAAGTGGCTCGGAGTCCTCCCAACAACGTGGGTTGGTGTAAGATAAAGACGCCAATGACCATGCACTCATCTCACCATCCCCTCCCTGCACCCATTCGACAAACTCCTCACCACCCGTACCCTGCATTTGGCCCCACCGCCCAGAGACAAGACTACGTTCATGCACCGGGTCCATCCAACACCTGCGGTTGGTGGAGTCAGATCTCCTATAAACCCACCACACTCCACACCCACTCCCTACCCTCCACCTGCGCACCCCCCGCCGATAGGGCGCACGCACATCAACGGAGGGGAGGAGGAGGCTTCTAGAAGGTTTGAGATGAAGGTGATCGAGAAGGTCCGGGAGGCCGCGGCGGATGGCCGGACGGTGTTCTCGTTCGAGTACTTCCCGCCCAAGACGGAGGAGGGGGTGGAGAACCTGTTCGAGCGGTTGGACCGCATGGTGGCGCACGGCCCGACCTTCTGCGACATCACCTGGGGCGCCGGGGGATCCACCGCCGACCTCACCCTCGAGATCGCCAACCGCATGCAGAACATGGTACGTGCGCGCGCGCGCGTGTGGCTGCCTCCCGCTCGTTCGCCCGCGCGCGCGAGAGATCTGATCTGATATGTTTTGGCGTGCCTTCGGCTCGATTTGGTTCCGCGTGGCGTAATACATCGGTGGAAGTGGCTAGATGTGTTGGATTTGACGTTTTGGATCATGGGTGTAGATAATTAAGTTATGTTGGTTTTGCTCGGTGAGAACGGAATGTGTTTGATGAAACGCCGGTTTCGTTGGAGGTGGCCTCTGGTTTAGTTCGATTTGGTGCGATTAGATTTGCTTAATTGCGTCAATTGTTGCTCGCTTCAATTGGTGTCGCTAGAGTTCGGTGGGATACGTTCGAGATTATATTGCGATATCGATTAGTTTAGATTGCTCACTTGAGTTGAAAAATTAGTCGGATACGCTTGACACGATGCTGATTTAGGATGGCCCTGGTGCGGAATAGTTGTGATTTTTTAGCAGTTCGGATTAATCCACTCCTATGTAGTTTAGTTGGTTGGGTGGTGTGTCTGGTGAATGTTGATCATGTTTAAGCGATAGTGATGCCTAATTTGAGCTCCAATGAGGTGTTTTTGGAAAGGAAATTCATTTTTGATACCCTTGGCGCTTAGTTCAATGCTTATTTAGAGGTTTCAGCTCTGGAATGGGTTTGGTGGAAAGGAATGATTTTGATGGGTTGATCCACATTGAGTTCACGCATTGTGATATTTGGCCAGAGTTCTCAGTAGAGGTTTGTGCTTTCTAAGCTACAGCTCTGCCGGTCCCATGCAACGTATTGAATGTCATGCCAATATAGAGCGCAATGTAGCAAACCTGAATATTTGTTTGGTATGTGTCATTTTGATAGGAATGGTTATCCAGGTTTCATGCCATTGTGGACTTATGGTCTGACTTCTGGTTCACGGATCCATCAGGTGCTTGCATTCCATGTGCTCACCGTTGGGTGTCTCTTTATCTAGGGACTGGGGAAAGGTGCAATTATTAAGCGTTTGAAGAATGTCACTCGGCAGTAAGCAGTAATTTGTTCATGTGAAAACAACTAATTGGTGTCATTTGGAGGTAGGACTCATTGGATGTTAGCACTCATTGGATGTTAGCTGTTAACTTTTAGTATGAACATTCTATCAGCGTGCCAATATATTGTTCAAGATAATTTCAATAACAAAGTTGAATTCGTAGACTTCTTTTGCAATCTCAATGTTTCTTGTACATTGCTGCCATAATTATAGTCAGTCTTATAATATTTTCGTGCTATTTTGCAGGTGTGTGTGGAAACAATGATGCACCTGACATGCACCAACATGCCAGTTGAGAAGATTGACCATGCTTTGGATACCATCAAGAACAATGGGATTCAAAATGTTTTGGCACTTCGAGGAGATCCTCCGCATGGTCAGGACAAATTTGTTCAAGTTGCTGGTGGTTTTGCTTGCGCTCTTGATCTGGTAAATATCTGCTACTTCTTTTGAAAGATTGCATTTAAGGCAGCGAATTTTAAAGTACAGATAGGCATGGACAGGATGACAAGCTGATTGCTGCTGCTGCTGATATTTACGATAGTTGATAAAACCCATCTGAGTACTGATAGACACCCCTTCTCTATTCAAACTTGCCTTTTGTTTTCTAATTGCAGGTGCAGCACATTAGAGCCAAGTATGGTGATTACTTTGGCATAACTGTCGCTGGTTATCCAGGTTAGCTAAACTTTGCTTCTTTATATGGTGTATGTTTTCAACCTTAAAAATTAGATGTTTTTGTAACTTTTTTTCAAATCTCAGAGGCCCACCCTGACGTAATAAAAGGTGAGGAAGGGGCTACACCAGAAGCATACAGCAACGATCTTGCTTATTTGAAGAGAAAGGTCTTATTCGCTCACTTGATATTGGTTTTTCGTTCAAGATGAAGTCATCTTGTGTTTTTGTTGATCGATGACTCGGACATGGTCTTGCATATAATCTTCTTTCCTAATGCTGTTAATCCGTTACACACTAAATGTTTTTGTTGAGCATAACAGTGCTCTGTCAGCTTCTCTCTCAATGTACATTTTCTCTGCAGGTTGATGCTGGTGCCGACGTTATCATCACACAGCTTTTCTATGACACCGATATCTTTCTCAAGTTTGTGAATGACTGCCGTCAGATTGGTATTACTTGCCCCATTGTTCCTGGCATAATGCCAATAAATAACTACAAAGGTTTCTTGCGCATGGCTGGATTCTGCAAAACTAAGGTATGGTCCTTTGCTGTAGCTCCATCATGGCATCATTAGTAATTGCATGTAGATAATTCCAATGGATATGTAATTATGCATAAACTCAAATATATGCTTTGTAGATTTCGATATTTTTAAGTTTACTGAATTTCAATATGTGGTTTCTCACTGAATGTTTCTTTGAATGCAATAACAGATACCAGCTGAGATCACCGCTGCATTGGATCCTATTAAAGACAATGAGGAGGCTGTCAAAGCATATGGAGTCCACCTTGGAACTGAGATGTGCAAGAAAATTTTAGCTAGTGGGATCAAGACTTTGCACCTTTACACACTAAACATGGAGAAGTCTGCTTTAGCAATTTTGATGGTAATTTCCATGTCTTACTTGATTTAATATTTTTTTGTTCTGATGTGCTGCTGACAACTAATTTTTCTCCAGAATCTTGGATTAATTGAGGAGTCCAAGGTTTCAAGGTCACTACCTTGGAGGCCTCCAACAAATGTTTTCCGTGTCAAAGAGGATGTTCGCCCTATATTCTGGTAGTTGTTTTAAATATTATGTTTGTCCAGCTAATTGAATCTTAGTGCTATATGTACTCATCCAGTGGTGAATAATGATAACTGAGCAGGGCTAACAGACCAAAGAGCTATATTGTGAGGACACTAGGTTGGGATCAATACCCACATGGGCGATGGGGTGATTCCCGAAACCCATCATATGGGGCACTTACTGACTACCAGGTAATTTTAGTACCATTTTGTTCCAATCTACAATTATGGTGTTCACAACCATTTTTTATGTACACTGTGTGCAACATTTAAGGGTAGTAGACATTGTACACTAAATCTTCCAAAAAATAAATCAAGTTAAAAGTGAACATTTTCATATGATTCAAAGATATGGGTTCAGCAGAAAATACTTATGGTTCCCCAGCAGGGTGTTTCATGATGGGCTCTATTTCTTAGTTTTCATACCATCTGCAGTACACCTGAAGTGCAGGCTTGTGCAACATAAATAAGTTATTGGGCATTGGCTATTCTTAGATCACTGGAGTTGTCTTTTGTGATCCTTAATTTTCATAAAATTCTAGATGTTTGTAATAAAAGAATCCACTCTTTTTCACAGTTCACACGACCACGTGGACGTGGTAAGAAGCTCCAAGAGGAATGGGTGGTTCCACTGAAATCTGTGGAAGACATTCATGAGGTAATTGTTGAACTGCATAATATATTATTGCTCTGTATGACATAAAAACAATTTCATTGTATTATTGTTTTTGCTAATGCTTCTCTGTCTCACTTATAGCGGTTCATGAATTTCTGTCAAGGAAAACTTGCAAGCAGCCCGTGGTCTGAATTAGACGGTCTTCAACCTGAGACAAAGATAATAGATGACCAGCTGGTGAAGATCAACTTGAAGGGCTTTCTCACCATCAACAGCCAACCTGCTGTAAATGGAGAGAGATCTGATTCTCTCAGTGTTGGTACGTTAAATCTACTTTCTATGCTTGGTCTTCCTCTTGTTACTGGGTGGAGCACGGTTTTAAGCATGTGTATATGTTCTTATACATAACACTCCTTTACAGTGATACTTTAATGCCAGTAGTCCATGTGTTAGTCTGTGAAATCGTGATGCAAGAATTATTCTGCTGTTTATGGCTTTTGCAAAGTAGTGGGTCCGAAGCTCATTTTGTGTGCAAAACTTATGTTATTTATGAATGTTAATTATGCTCCGTGCACAGGTTTGTTGCGTCCAAATTACTTCATGGTAAATGTGTGTTTGTGCAATGTTAATCGTCAAGTTCATTGCAACATCAAATTATTTTTCCAAATCCTTATGCAAAATAGTCCAAGGCTGTGCTGACGCTGAAGTATGCATGGGTTTGATATCAGCTAATATTGTGCAGTCACCCACCGCTTACGAGTACCCCAGCATACTAGCTGTAGGGTTGTGTCCATTTTAATTATCAGCATACACGCCAGTGCTACCAAACAAGCACAGGGAACATGTCTCACCCTAGAGGCAAAGTCTTGTTTTAGTAAATCATATGCCTTCTTGTATTCTTGTTTTAGTAATTTTTGTACAACGCCATATGGTGTGTGCCTTATCAAGTACCAACCTGCTTATTGGTGTCCTGTTTTGCAGGATGGGGCGGACCAGGAGGCTATGTTTACCAGAAGGCCTATGTTGAATTCTTCTGCGCAAAAGAGAAGCTGGACCAACTAATTGAGAAGAGCAAAGCATTCCCTTCTCTCACATACATTGCTGTGAACAAGGACGGGGAATCGCTCTCAAACATTCCCGCAAACGCCGTGAATGCTGTCACATGGGGTGTTTTCCCTGGCAAGGAGATTATCCAACCTACTGTTGTTGATTCGGCGAGCTTTATGGTTTGGAAGGATGAAGCATTTGAAATCTGGTCAAGGGGATGGGCTTGCCTATTCCCTGAGGGTGACTCATCTAGGGAATTACTAGAGAAGGTACTTCAATACTTGTTTATTCTTTTACGCTAGTAACAGGTGCAAAGAAACCTTGTGTGCAACTAAATTCTGTTCTTTTAGCTAATGAATCCGCTCTCTCCCAGTTTCTGCTAAAATCTTAATACTAGCTATAATAGAGAACACCTTTCAGCATCCACATGCTATCTGAACTATCATTTCCATCCGGCGTTAAGTCAGCTAAATATACTCTTGAAACTAATGTGGACGAATTATATATTCAAAAATCTAAATGCATTTCTGATATATTTCTTTGCTCTTCACTTTCAGGTTCAGAAGAGCTACTACTTGGTTAGCCTTGTGGACAACGACTACATCCACGGGGACCTCTTCGCTGCGTTCAAGATCTGATGATACCCTATATTCTGCAATCTCTTGCCCGCGGCTAAATTCCTACCTTCATTAAGTATTCTTGCTTCCACGGCTATAGGGTTTGATTTCCTCGGAAGCTTGCAGATTTGACCTCGCAGGAGTCGTCGTCTAGTATGATTTTTCGTGATTTGTATCGGTTTATCCGAACCATCAATATCAATAAGCATTGAGCTGTGTTTATTTCCCTTGTGCGATCTCACTCCCTGACTCGCTTATCATGTACTAGTTTCATTTCCGTCAAGATAATTTGATGTTTGTAATACTGTTACTTCCGCTTTTCCGCTTAAACTTATAGCTATCACAAGGCAAAATTGCAGAGAACACAAGAGTAAGGTTGGTTCACTGCTTAAATTGTATCTGAATTATGCTCTGTTTCAAGGAAATAAGACCTGAGAAGGTCGTGCTCAAGTCACGTTTAGTATCTTAGCAAAAAAAAAAACATTGGACGTGTCATCATGCAACTAGGCTTAAGAGAGTGCATGCGTGTGTTCGGATCGCATTGTAGTAACATTGATCATATATACAAGCACGCGAGAGCAGTAGGAAGTAAGTAGTGAACAAAATTTGGTCGGTTCTATTAAAGAGAAGGAAACAGCTGCATATCTCCCACCTGTGTAGAACGTAAAAACGAAAGAATGTCCCAGCCTCAGCAGTCCCACCACACCACGCCACGACTCTTCTTAACCCGGCAAGTAACCCCTCCCGCTTTTTTTAGGATAGTAACCCCCTCCTCCCGTTTCTATGCTGTATTTACAGAGGTTGCATAGTCTGCAACGTCTCCTCCCCACGCCGTCTTCCTCAGAAGGGGCCCATGCCGCCGGCGCCGGGCTGGTTCGCCTGGACCCGCGGCGACGCGAAGAGCGACGAGTAGAATTCGTCCCCCAGCGGCAGCATGTCGAGGCCACGGTACATGCTCTGTATGTCGTCGTAGCTGAGGTCCACGAACAGGTCGTTCATGGCGTTCTGCGCGCCCTCGTCCATGTCCTGCTCCTCCTTGGGCACCTTCGTATTCATCTGCGCAGCCGGGTCCTGGAACGCCGGGAAGGAGTCCAGCAACGGGTCGTTGTCCACGATCTCCGACTCCGGCGTGCGCGTCTCGCCCCACGAGTGGGAGTGGGACTGCGAGTGCGAGGTGATCATGTCCGACGCCTCTTCCTTGGCCTCCTTCCCCAGCTGCATCTTCTCCCACTCGTTCTTCTTGTTGTAAAGCCGGCACAGCACCCAGTCATCCAACTGCACGCACCAATTCACATCGAAGTAAGTTTCAACAATCACTTCTAGTACCAAATTAATCGAAGGAAGGATCTTTTTTCAAGTAAAATTAAGTTTTACTTACCCTGAGGGATCCTTTCTTGGAACCTGCGGCGAGGCGGTACTCGTGCATGATCCAGTCGGTCTTGACCCCGCGGGGGGCCTTGCCGGCGTAGAAGACGAGCGCCTTCTTGATCCCCAAGGTGCGGCCCCGCGGCGCGACGGGCTTGTCGGCGCCGGTGGCCTTCCAATAGCCGTTCCCGGAGTTGCGGTTGGGGCGCGACCCGTTGGGGTACTTGCGGTCCCTGGGCGTGAAGAAGTACCACTCCCTGGCCCCGAACAGCGCCCGCTCGGGCAGGTCCCAGGGGTCGAACTTGTAGAGGTCGACATCGGCGATGATGGGCACCGGCAGGCGCTGCCCCGCCGCCTTCCTGCAGAGGTAGTGCTCCACCAGCTCGTCGTCCGTCGGGTGGAACCGGAACCCCGGCGGCAGGTTCAGCTCCGCCTCCGCGTCCCTCTCCCTCCTCCCCGCCATCCACATCCCTCTTCTTGATCCTTGAATTCAAGAAAGTTGCTGGTTTATTGTTTCACTTGCTGCCGCCGCCGCTCCTCGCTCTGGCTGTGTCCTGCGAATTCTGCGATGTTCTCGAATGGAGGAGGAATTGCGGGTGGGGGAGGCATATATAGGGGGGTGGTGGGGGTCTGGAAGCTTCGGCGGAAGGGAGTCAAAGGAGGGGAGCATGAGTCGGAGGCTGCGGGAAAGGGGAGGAGGAGGAATTGGCACGTGTGGCGGGATTGGCTAATTGACGTCACGGCCGACTTCAGCAGTATCGGGACGGATTCTTTTCACTTTTTTTTGGGGGGCCTTTTGCGGTTGCGGTGATGCGGTCGGCCGAGCTGGCTCTTCTGCCGAAGTACGGGCGGATGGTGTAGACGTGGCTCGTGTTTTTCTCATACGAAAAGTTTAGTACTCGCACAATTGCTTGTGTGTGTCAGTGTAAGGATGTCTCCAGAGAAGCAGGAGGCAGATCGATGGAATGGGGATGTGGCTGCTGCTTTTTTTTCTTTGTATGAATTTGCATGACGTAGCATCAGGTGTACATTGCAAATAGAGAGAGAAAAATTAAGGTGCTAGTGATTAGGATAAGCTTGAAGAAAAGCGATGGCTGTGTGCGTTGTCAATGAAGGGGAGCGTCAGAAAAAGCCGCAGCTCTACAGGTACAGCGTCGTGTCGTCGGGGATCGCCATCGCCACATGCATGCTCGGCATCCGTCGAGAAGACTCCCACGCTACCTCAGCACCGCTGGTCCCTTCCCCTCCCCCATATTCTACGCTTTTCCCGCTGTTGCTTGGGCTGGCAGGAGCGCACACGTGTAGACCAAGCGAACAACCGAATCGTTACTAACCGCCAGGCAGTCGCACACGTGCCCGAAAGAAAAAAAGGAGCTGGTAATCCCGCCTTATCGCGGACCGGCTCGCTCAACGACGGATGGAGTCAAACGGTTCGTCGGCACGTGGTGCGCGGGGGCGGGTGGCCCCGGCGGCGGCTGTGAAAAGCGCGAGCGCGAGGCGCCGCGCGCGCGACGTGGTCGTGCGATGGCTGGCTGGTTGGTGCGGGCCGAGCGTGCAGTCGTGCGGAGGAGCAGGGCCGTCGCTTTTCCTCTAGACGCCCGCACGCCCTGTCGTGCGCACGGCGAGGAGAAAACGCGCGGTGCCGTGACTCGACTTCGGCGGTTGACATATCTGCGAAAAGAAAGGTTAACGCGCGAGTAAAGGCAGGGGTGAACGGTTCTCTGCCTTAAGAGTAGATCCTGATTTGTCATGTGTAAGGGGAACAGAGCATATTTATTCATTCGGATTTCGGAACAGCGCAGCTATAGTATTTTTTGCACAGTAACCCTCCATGCCCTGCCCTTGGCGACAATTACAAGTAATCCACGCTAAGCAAGGCGGAGGCAGCCATTTTGAGAGTCCAGATGGGCTGACCGACTTTGGCCCGGCCAAAAATTTGGGTTTAGACTTTTGGTTTCTTACTTATTTTTTTATTTTTAAATTTTATCTTTTTTGTTTTTTTGTATTTTCTTTTTTTCATATTTGTTTGTATTATTCGTGATGAATTAATTTATTTTTTATTTTTTAATTAATTATGATAAATAAGCTACTATTAGTTATAGTATAAAATAAACTAGCTACAATGTAAATTCAGCCATAATTCACTGAAATTCAGTCCAACCGACCTTCCTCTTTGTTAATCTACGACTTGTCTGGGAATCGCTGCTGAAATCGTTTTAGACGGCAAGGGTTCAATGGCTGCTCGCCAACCAGCCTGCCATAGCTCCGCCCCTGACGCTAAGAACAGAACCGAGAAATTGAAAAGTTTCATGTAAATTTAGGGGCGCTCGTTTTAGCGATAGCTTCTGATTTTTTGCTGAAATTTTACTATAGTTGGTTTTTTTTACTGTAGCTGATTTGGCTTTTTGGGCATAATTAATTTTAAAAAAATGTAAAAATAGGAAAAAACATGTTAACCCATTAGGGACAATACAAAGGAACACGGGAAAAAAATACAAAAAAACTTAAAATATCTAAAAATTTAGAAAAAAAATGAAATAGTGAATAGTGAAAAAAAAAACAGAAGCTAGAAGCAGAAACAAAAAAAAAACAAAACAAACGGGGCTCGCAGAACGAGCGGTCCCAGATTCTCCGTTCGATTTCCTGCTCCCTGCGATAGCAGAACTGGATGTCGCGCATCATTTTGGCCCTGGCAATAATCTCGCGGAGTGTGGCAGTGTAGCATAACAGCAAATCATCTCCAAACCATCACACATTATTCACCCAACGTTGACACATCGTACTGCCACATCGAGGTAGAATTAAACAACAGACCAAGAACAACAGCATTCAAGTAGGTCCGTCAGAGCGCATAAACAAAATAAACTAAACTACGTGATTAAGGGGCTGTGCAATTTTGCAAAGAATTAGGAACCACGCATCGGATGCACAAATCTAAGGACAAACTCGCTCAATCCTGCAACAAATGGAGAAATGTTTTGGGGTGAAGGATTCGAGAGAGGCCATCACCTGGAAGCAGCAGGCCCCCGCTGCGGAATGGGGCGTGCGTGCGCACGAGCTGCTGCTCTTCTACCTACGCCGCCTTCTGAACTAGGGTTGTTGAATGGGTGAAACCCAAACACAACGAGGGGATGGACGTCAACCGTCTTACGAGCTGTTATACACGAGAGTAAAAATGACACTGGAATTTATACATATTCGGAGGTCAGAGAGGACCGTCTCACTCCTATCGGTAAGTCAATGGGAGGTTATGGGTCTGTTCTTTTTTGCTGCGGCTGATGGTTTTTGGCTGCGGCTGATGGCTTTTTAGATATTTGTGACAGAGATTGCGGAAAGAGACATAATTGCTTACGATTTTTTATAGTACATATATTAGGTTTTTAACGTGTATTACAATTAACTTGTAGACAACGTCTTAAAAAAATACTCTATTTGAAAGTTAGGTACTGTAGCAGAAATCAAAAGCTGAAAAGAACAGAGCCTATATCTAGGAGGAGCCCACAAGAATTTATTGGTTTAAATATGCTTCTTTATTGCTCATGAGGTCTCAAGAGAGCTCTTCTATAGAGAAGAGATACATGAGGTATTTATAAACTCTTAGGCTCACCCTTGGCTATTTCAAGTGGTCTTTGGAGATCAGAGCTAGGGCTGTAATTGAGCCGAGCTCGAGCAAGCTTGACCTAGCTCGGCTCGGCTCGGACAAAGCTCGAGCGGCTCGGTGCCGAGGGCGTACCTATTAGGCCGGATCTGGGTCGAGGAGGGGCGCCGACAACGGGGGAGAGGAGGGGCGACCGGGCGCAGAGGTGGCCTTGGCCGGGGGGAAGAGGCCGAGTGGCGGCGGCTTCGGGTGGGGAGATCCGGATCCGGCCAGATCCGGCGAGGAGGGGCGTCGGCGACGGGGGAGAGGAGGGGCAGCGGCGGCGGGGGAGACCGGGAGAGGAGGGGCGCCGAGGGGGAGGCGATGAGCGTCGGCGGGGGAGGAGAGGGGCGCCGGATGGGGGGAGGAGGGGCGGCCGGGGGAATGGGGTGGGGAGAGGAGGGGGCCGAGGGGAGAGGAGCGGGCGGGGGGTGCGAGGAGAGAGAGCGGGCGGGGGCTGGATTCGGGCGGGGGGCGGGAGTGCGGGGGTGGCCCGCGCGGGATTCGGGCCGGGGGTGGGGGTGGGGCGGGATATGGGAATGGGATAAAATATCTCGCGAGCTTGAGATCAGGCTCGAGTTCGGCTCGTTTGGAGCTCGAGCTGAGCTCGAATCGAGTCTAAAACGATTCAAGCTTGAGTAGTTCGCGAGTCTCAAGCTTTTTTCACAACCTTAATCAGAGCTATCCAATCCAGTGGGACGCCGAGTGGGTGGGCGGATTGGGATGCCTAGTTGTTGAGCTGGTTAAAGCTGAGATCTATTGGGTCTTACTCGAAGGACAGGCCTAGTGCCCTCGGTGGATCCGGAAATTCTCGTGGGCGTTCCGCATGTTTTCTTCGTGACGCGCTGAAGCAACCGCGGCGTCGTTGTCGCTACTCCGCTTCGCTCAACTTGCCTAGGCTTGGCCCAATCTCCCCCAACTCGAGCTCACGCCAGCATGCACAATCGTGGGCCTTCGCTGTATGTCTTGTCGTGTAATTTAAGTGGACAAGTGGCTTAGGTTAGCAACTCAGGGCGTTCATATTGGTGTTCGTTGATATCTCTTTATATGTTTATTATAGTTTTTAGCTGAAAATAAATAGTAATAGCTGAAAGAAATAACTTTTAGAAGAAGAGGATGAGCAGTGAAAAAAGTACAGTAGTGCGTGTGTGTGATAGAAGGGAGAAGAATATAGCTCATGACCCCCTTTCTTGTTGTCGATATGCCCCTCTTGACAATCAGAAGAATATGCAAGTTTCTACCTGCTACTCTCACTTGTAGATAAGGTATTCCATGATACACAATGAAAGACAGCAAGGCTACGAATAGGATAACGGCCTAAAGCTGATACAGAATCACGCCTAGCAAATAAACAACAATCATGGAACCTTTCATAGAAAAAAGGAGCTAAGCCGAGAGTGAGCCTAGTTCAGTTGGCTACGAGCACATGGATCGCGTTCGAGCTTTCCTGAACACGCACGCTCACCTGAATTAAAAAAAAGTATACACACGCATTATTGTTAAGTGAGACAGCACATACCCACGGTCCGAATCAGAGTTATTAAAAGCCACTCTGGTTTGCTCGCACCATCGCGTTTCACACGCCCGCAGCCACCCTCGTGCGGTGACGCGTGGCGAGGCGCATGCCCACTCCCCGCCTCCATCCTTCCCCTCTGCGCTGCGTCTCACCCGTGCATCTCTCCTCCCTCGGTCCCTCGCCGCCTCCCCCCTCCTCCCCCGATCCCTCGCCGCCTCCCCTGCTCACCCGCCGGCTGCCGCTTCCCTCCCTTCCCCTCCCTACCCCGCCGCCTCCTCCTCCTTCCTCCTCCCCCCTCCCCCGTCGCCCCCTCCTCCTTCCTCCTCCCCCCTCCACCGCCACCCCCTTCTCCCCGGTCCCCCCTCCTTCCCCGCTCCCCCGCCGCCTCCACCTCCCTCCTCCCTCGCTCCCCTGCCACCCCCGCCGCCTCCTCCTCCCCGCTCCCCGTCGCCTCCCCTCCCCGTCGCCCCGCTCCCCGTCGTCTCCCCGCTTACCCGCCGCCGCCGCTCTCCTCCCCCTTCCTACCCCGCCGCCCCCTCCCCACCGCCCCTCCTCCCGGTCCCCTCCTTCCCGCCTCCTCGTCGCCTCCCCAACCCCTCCTCCCCGCTCCTCGTTGCCTCCCATCTCCCGCCTCCCCTTCCTCCCCCGCCGCCGCGGATGGGATGCTCGCGGGGTGGATGGACTCGATTCACTGTGTGGTGCACCCATACCCGCGAGGCGGGGCGCACGCCGGCGCCGGCCACCGTGGCGGCGCCTCCGGGCTCTCCTCGCATGAGCATTCCCGAGCTTCCCCCTCCACAACAACCACCCCGCGCCGCCATGGGTTCACGCCGCCGGGCCGCCTCGGCCTCTCCCCGCTTTCGCCGACTGCACGGTGAGCTTCCTCGAGCTTTCCTTGTACTTGTACTCTCCTTGCTTTTCTCTTCCTCCCCTCCCGCCGCTGGCTCCTTTCTCTTCCCTGGCCGACCGCCGCAAGCCACCGCCACAGGCCCCTGGAGGTCTAGCAGCTGTAAAATTGTTCCTTGCGTGTGAAACTAGGAATCTAGGGGAAACAATTCGTAATTGTCCTGGGCATTACTTTGATGTTTTCCAAGATGTTAGTGCCAAATTTTCTTTCCATACCAACACTATTGTCTCAGAAAAAGGTCCAAATCATAATATATTAATATATAACTATACAAATGGAAAAGGATGTTCACAGGTATAACAAAAGTGCTTCTGCAATGAAATGTGACTCACAGAACAATGTTTGTCCCCGTTGTGCATTTAATGTGTTTGATATCGCTGATGACCTGCGTGTTAGGTGCAAAACTTTTTCTCTTTCAAATTTGAAAAGATTCTTTTTCTACTCTTTGCACCACCCAGTACTGTTTAAATGATTAACATAATTTATAGGGATGAAATAGAGCTTGGCAAAGAACGAAAAATTTCAAAATACTATCAAGCATTAGTAACTGGCATTCTTGAAAATGATGAGGTGCTACCCCCATCATATTTATATAATTACACTATTATGATATGTTTCTATTTAATATCAAATTGATATTCACAGGGCTATACTTGCTTTTTGGTTCTATTGATTATGATCCCCTATTTTTTCTTATGAGTGTTGTGCACTTTTTTTAGAAATTGTGTACATTTGGTTGGTATTACACACAAGTATTTATTGTATAATTATTTACCATCGCACTTGTAGGACGTGATTACCCAACCCATAGGATTAGTTCATTATCCTGGTGTTGCAGAGGGACTTTATACGGCATGCTCCTCAGGTACTACAATTTTACTATTATAACTTTGAAGTGGTGAATTAATTTTTGCAATTGAAGTCATAGCAAGGCGCGCAAAGCGCGCCCGATGTTCTAGTGCCGTTTGAGTCTCCGATTAATTTTCTAGTGTGTAGAGACTAGAGAGGACACGCATATCCCCTTTTCCTTCCAAATCTCAAAAACATATAGAAGCAATCTGCTTCTTAACTTAAATGTGGCTTGATTTATACAGCCAATCATACAAATCCAGTTTCAAACTTCACCGATCAAAACAGATTTCAGCTACACTCGGACTCACCTGCAGCAACAAATTATTCTCAATGTTTGAGAAATTCCTGCAAATAACAAAATAAACAATAACAGGGAAGGAAGCTGAAGTACACGATACCAGATATATGAATGCTGCATATGTGATTTAGGACCAGTTGATGCACACCAGCATCCTTCCATATACATAGGTTGCCACCATCCTACTTTTGGAGCAGTAACTCCTGACTTCAATGGAGCATGAGGACCAGCGAAGTCACCGAGCCTTTTCTGATTTGTTCCAAAAGGGTTCTTCTGGCGATAAGCCGATAACATAGTGCCATTTTACCATTGCCAAACAAATGCTGCAGATATAACTAATGAGCGGGAGCAGCCTTCCTTTGGCTAAATTGGCAATCCTCTCACTCACGTTGAAGGTTTTTAGAGACGGTAAACATGCTAGAGGCTAACTTTCATTTCACATAAGTAGACACAGCAGGCATCAAACAGGTTACAAGCTACATAGGTTTCAGAAAAGCGAAGAGAATAGCTTGCAGAGTCAATTTAAAATATATTTACAGAAAACCACAACATAAAGACACCAGTCCCTCAGGACACTTATTTTAGAACTCCTTGACGTATTGCAAGCCCAGGCCACGCAGGCTGCAATATACATAATGCAACTACCGAGGAAGATATCAAGCTTTAACAAAAGAATTGTTCTTGCCATCGTCTCCATCAATATGATCATAGCAACGTAGTTACCTTCAGTTTTCAGAAGAGTGGAATATTTTCATCCGATGAGAACGAGGATGGATTTGCGCACTCAAAGCAGAGAATATAGGACTACCAGGATGGTTGCCTCCATTATGGTTAGTACTTATATCTTCATGATTGTTCACTGTCCCAACACCACTGGCTGATTCACATGGGTTCTTTGACTCCTAAGTAGGCAACTGAAATCGACAGATTGGGCAAGAACTGTGAAGCTCCAACCATGGAAGGATGCAATGGGAGTGAAACTTATGTTGACAGGGCATCTCCTTTGCTTCCGTCCCCATTTCAAAATCCTCAAGACAGACTGAACATCCCAATACTTCCTGGATGTTCACACTTGGCAATGCTTCTACTGCTTCCTCTTTGGCAGGTGGTGTGCCAGAACGATTCAGGTCACTCTCTGCCAAACGCTGCAAGAGAAGATCTAAGCCAGGGCCAAGAAAGTAGTCTCCAAGTGAAACGCCAGAACTTGTGTTGCTTGAGTCCTCTTGGTTGTCATCAGGTCCAAATGTTCCTTGGAGAATAATGGCCTCATTGTTGGAGTTGATCAGTATTAAGCTTTCGGTCCTTTCTCTCCCGCGATCTCTCTCCCTCTCCCTCTCCCTCAGCCTCTCCCTTTCCCTCCACCTCTCCCTTCTTTCTCTCTGCCTCTCCCTCTCTCTGTCCCCGTCCCTGTCAATGTCATCCAAGCTCCTTGAGTCATCACGGAGGATCTGGAGCAGCCTAACAAGGGATGAGCCCCTCCTCCTTAGCCTCCTAAACAAGTCTTGAAGACCGTCATCGTCATCGTCATCTTCATGGTCTGAATCATCATCGTCATCCTCATCGTCATCGTCCATGATCTCCCTCCGGAGCCTTGATCGCCGCGACGAACCCCCCATCATCCCGAGCAGCAGTGGGGCCCAAAGCGAGAGGGATGGATCAGACCTCAAGTTTGTCGCTCGTTCAAAGCCCGCAGACCCCATTTCTTCCACACACCCGCCATCACAGTCCGGGCACTTCATCTCTGGCTGCACAGGCTCGATCACTTCCTCACATCTGTGGCACCAATACCTAACCCCCTGACCTTCTTCCATCTTGTAACTCTGCTAGCACTTTTTCTCTTTCCCACTCTACTGTCTTGCAGTCCTAATTCACGGCCGAAATATTTATAGCACACCAGGAATCATCCAAAGAACCACAGGGCCAAGAAGATGTCTTCCTTCAGCAGCACAAAAAGCTATCCTTGGCACCCTGAAACAACTTTCCCCATGAGCATCTCCACTTAATTTGTACCAACACACAAAAAAAAGGTACTAGATCTAAACAAGAAAGGCAAACCAGTTCCTAGTGGTGTAATCCATACTAAAATAGCAAGAAAGGCAGGATACTTCTTGGAAACTTTCTACATGGGCATCTGCAAATAAAGCACATATGCCTTCATTCAAGAGCAAGAAATCAAGCCAAGAATCACAGACGAAGGCCGGTCTCGGTGAAACCCGGGGGCTGCCTTTCGTTCCAAGAAAGAAAACCTAGCCAATTGCATCAAGACTGCTACTATAACACTAGAGATCTGTACCAAAACAAACCTGAGCACGCAAGAACCCGAGATCTACACCATCTCACGCATACAGCAGTAGGGAAAAGATAATAAATGATCAAATGAATCGACGATTCGAGGAGTTAGAGAGGGAGAAGGTAGCAACCATTTCTTTCTTCGGAACCTTCTCGCGCAGGATTCGGTTCAGGCCATGATTCTGCTGCGCCGAGGACTAGTGCGGCAAGTGGCGGGTGAAGGGGAAAGGGGATAAGCGGGTCGTGCGTAAGGTCACGGATTCTGAACTTGAGTATTTTACACATTTGACCCTAGGTTAAAATAATTTGCTGGATTGGAGGACCTCGGGATTCCAGTAAATATATCAGCATTAGACTTCCATCCACCTGTCCAAACTCCAAAGTAACCGTCCATTTTGGATCTAGTAAAAATTTATTTATAAAGATGTTCCTATAGGAAATGTGACTTGCAAGCAATGGACAAAGGGTGGGTTAGCTTTTAGTTTTTTAATTATAGTTATTTATGAGAAAAATAATTATATATAATTTTGATCGGTATAATTAAAATTGGTATAGTATATAATACAATCATCTATTTTAAAAAGATACACCATTTAAAAGTTATGTATTATAGTAAAAATAAAAAGCCATAAGCAGTGAGCCCATTCGAATTGGTGTGAGCCCACTTTCTTAATTATTTTTTTTATAATTGAATTTAGATGGTGAGACTTTTTAAAAATGCTTATGAATTATTCCAAATATTTTGATTGACTCCCTCGAAAAAAAATGATTGACATGTGGATGAACCGACTTCGCAGTAATTTGACAATTCTTGAGATCATACACGGGGAAAAAATATATAAGGGAAATATAAAAGGATTGCTCGAGTGAAATTATGGATTTCTTGTTGTTAATCCGTTGCTAATGGGTAGGCTCGTGATTTGTTATGCTAGTAGTACGATTTGGCCTCGACTGAACGCCCTCCATTCTTTCGCCAGAGCCCCCAATTGGTTGGGTTCACCTTTTAGCTTTCAGTTTCTGGTTTTTAATTTTTCTATTTTTTGTTTTTAGGGTTTTTAAGTTTTTATTTTTCTTCACATTCTTTTGTATTATTTATGATGGATTAATCTATTTTTTAAATTTAATTATGTCAAAAATATTATTAGCAAATACAGTACAAAATAAATTAATTATAACTATAAACCATAAAAAATCCAGATAAGCAGCCCCTTCGAGAAACTGCAGGCTCTGCCAAAGCCACGTGTCAGTTTCTGTCCCACGTGGCATCGTGTCATTACACTGACCGAAAAAGATGGAGATGATTTGCGGAGGTTGGTTCTGCTTGTGTTGGATTGCATGTGTTTGACCAAGAGCACAGCTGAGCTACGACGGTAACAAGTGCAGCGAACTTCAAGAATTAGGGGGTGATCGGAATAGCGATGGTTTTTTGTTTTTGGTTGAAAAAATACTGTAGTTGGCTGAAAAAACACTGTAGCTGAGTTAATGGATAGTGTAGTGAATAGTGAAAAAAAAAGCTGAAACTAGAAGCTGAAGCCGAAAAAAGCCGAAATGAGCGGGATCTTAACCAGGTACACGGCCTACATACTTCTCAGTAAAAAAAATACGACAAATGCTCAAGGATTAATACGGCAAGTACACAAGTTAGATTTATGCTACCAACATAAATCATATCTGTTTTGCTTTTGCATAACAGTTCAGTGTTGGAGAAGCAAAGCAAAGCTACTCAGGTCGTCTTTTTTCAGTCCTACACATCTCCTCTGACCTTTATAGCAAAACAGGGGGGCAAACGGAAAAGGAAAAAAGAAAAACAAAATGACAAAAAGAAGAAGAAAAAGAATCTCACACGGATGCGATACGCATACGAGTCTTTTTCCGGGCGAAAATGTACTAACTCGACAACTCAAAATAACAAAAACCAGACTTACCTACGGAGGTTCACGGGGTAATTTGAAAAAACACACACATACGCACACGTAAGTATAAAATACAGCATAACAAATAGTTATTTTTACGGTCCCAATTCCGGGGGGTCCCACAAGCCACCAACTTGTACATCACGTTTACCCTGAGACTGGTGAGACTTGAGGCCCGGATGAGCCTTGACTTTCTTTCAGCAACTCCCATCCGCAGCCACATATTTTTTTTTGAGCGTACAACCGAGGGCGCACTCGCCTACATACCTTATACACGTTTCAACTCACGCACACGCGAGTGCGTTCAGCGATCGAAGCCTTTTTGGTACGCACCTTGAGCAACCTGTTGAGCATTTTGTTTTTACGGCTCTTTATATTTTGTGAAAAATCGTATCTTCTTCTATGTCAGATCAAATACTATGTATATCGGATGCAGTGTGTCGTAGAGTGTTGAGACGTATGATATGTCCACTGCTGTAATTCAATTATATCTGAAGTACTTTAATTTGCTAGAATAAAAAAGATTAAGCAAGAACAAGTTAATGTTTTTTACTTTTTAGTGAGGAGGTAGTAAAGCATTGAGTCCTTCGCATATATGCCATTATAGCTATTTTTTTCAATTTAACCCCAGACATCTTTTTGCAAATATAGTTCACTCCTCAAGCTTGGCAGCTGCGATAGGCTACACGTGTTTCCTGCTGCGTTACCGCAGCTCAGCAGGACGACATGTTGAGCTTGCCAGGGGCACGGGTTAATCATGCTACGATAGGCTACACTTAGTGTTAATCATGATTAAATGAACCACTACAAAGGCATGACTGCTCGGTAGGCCCTCATGCCACGCTGCGGTTGCTCGGCAGGTCCTGCTGAGCTACCATAGCAATGTAAGTGACATGTGTCGTTTGCCGTAACTGTTGAGCTCAAAGAGGGCTAGATTTGCAAAAACGGATGTCTGAGGGTTAAATTTTTTTAAAAAAGTGGCTATCGTGTCGTATATGTGAAGGATTCTAAGGCATTGTACATATCTTCTTCTGCTGGTGCCAATTAGCACATATGTTTCTACCAAAACTTAAAAAGTAACCACAACCAACAAGCTACCTACCTACTGGCTCGGAGAATCAAGCGAATCGTAGCACCAAGCTGCCAAATTCATGGGTGGGTTGTTTTTACCTGTGGCTTATGGCTTTTGAATTCTGGCTTTTGCGAGAGAGAGTACGAAAAGATAGACAGTCACATACGATTTTGTCCAATATAACTGGAGTCGGTACAATGTCTACTATAATTGACTTGTAAACCCCGTCTTAAGAAGCTAAAAGCCAAAAACATAAACCCCAAAAGAACCCAACCCATATCCTTAAAAAAGCTACCAAATTCTCTCCAATTGCCTTTCAGCCATCTAGAATAGGTTATCTTAACTACTTAAAAGAGGGAGCTGGTGGTGGTTCATCTTCCTTCAGGCCACACGGGTCGTTGGATTTGGTGCAAAACCGTTGAGATGGAGGTGGCTTCACCCCACCACTTAACTGTATTTTGTGAAAAGACCCCCCGACACTGTCCTTGTCAGGCATTTCATCAAACACGCATACGGCAGAGGCGATGTCACCACCGACAACGAGGTACTTGAGGAGGACGTTGTGGGAGATGATGCCCGGCTTGATGGCGAGCTCCGAGGGGAGGGTGCAAAAGGCGTGGACGGCGTAGTCGTGCTTACGGTTGTTGTGGTATGTAGAGAGGAGGACGGAGAGGGCCAGGACAAACGAGGGCTTGATGAGGCAAAAGGTGGAGAGGGAGTGGTCGAGCATGCCAACACAGCATAGAGGGAGATGAGGCGCATAAGGAAGTCCTCAGAGGAGTGGGACATGGCGAGGGAGGAGGAGAGCATGGAGGTGACGTGGTTGCGACGACCGATGGAGGCAAGACTGTGGACAAAGATGGCAAAGAAGGGGCAGTCGGAGAAGAAGGAAGGGTGGAGAAGGGCAGATAAGAAGAGGAAGACAAGGGAGTACGGGGTGGTGGTGAAGAAGGGCAGATAAGAAGAGGGAGGCAAGGGAGTACGGGGTGGCGGCGGCATTGCAAATGGAGGACTTGAAGGGGGAAAGGTCAACAAAGGTGGAGGTTTGGACTATTTGGGTTTGGGTGGAGAGGAGGAGGAGGTGGTGACGGTGGAGGAGGGAGGGGGTTGGAGTTGGAGGGAGGCTCCGGCGAAGAGTGGTGGCGCTGGTCATTGGGGAAGGAGGACGAGACAGGAGGGGAGGGGTATAGGACGGTACAACACAAAATGAAAGAATATCCCATATGTTTCCTTGTGATCTAACGACATTCTAGCATCTAATGGAATTGTCAATGTGCAAAGCAAATGGATCCTCATGTGAGTGTGAGTCAATTTGTGGATATAATGTTTATATAACAAGCCAAATTGCTTACAACATCAGCCACAAACTACTATCAAATTGTGAATTAGAGATACCAAGATTGTTCTGTTCCTCGCAGTGCAATTCAAAAAACGATTTGGAAAGAAGATCATCGTTGTGTCTTGTGCGTTGAGCCAAAGTCAGTTGACCATATCTTATTTGAGTGTTAGCAAAATTTGTGTATTGTTGTTTTAGGGATATCTTTGGTTGGTCTAGCATTCCTAGATCTACGGGTGATCTGGTTCAGGGGTGTTTACTGCAATGGTAATCATAGAAATATGGTGGGTTCTTTTGGCCTGAGCCTTATGGCTGTGGTTTTTGAATTCTGATCCGTTCGTGAGAGGTAGTACGTAGAGAAAAATAGTCGCATACGATTTTAGTCAGTACAACTGAACTTGGTACAATTTATACTATAATTTACCTGTAAATTCTATCTTGAAAACACACACCATTTAACAGTGAGTTACTGTAGAAATAGAAACCAAAGCATAAGCATAAGTCCAAAAGAACCAAGCCATGGTTTAATGTTGCTTTTTTGTAGCTATAGCTTGGGCGTTGTGGCAAGTTCGCAATAAGATGGCTATTGAGAAATGTTTCTTGGGACAACCTCTTAACATCTTATACAAATTTAGACAGTGCCAACTATTGCTTCGGGAGGGGGATCGATACAATGTGGATGAAATACTAGGGAAGATAGTGAATTAGATCAAGAAGCTTGATGCGAATGCAGTGCACGACGATGGAGGATAAAATAGCAGTCTTTACTTTGGTTTATTTTGGCTTTGTATTCGTACTTTCAGTTTGATTAGATACACTTGTTGACATTGTGGGTTGGTATCCCCAGCGCTGGTTGTGTGAGACTCTGTTGTTTTGCTTTAAAAAAGGGAGGAGCACGACATACATTGCGGCTTGACACGTTGGAGTAGTATGATTTTTTATCTGTAGTAAAGCATGGGTATTGAACTAGTTATGTATACAAATCAATCGTTATTGTTACATTGGGCTTCAAATTAACCCAAATAGGGTACTCGACAATATGACCATGCTGAAGATTACAGGTGCACATGGGAAAACAGAACTTGCACTTTTCGTGCACTCCTGTAATCGTGGCCTTCTCAAAGGCGCGGATTAGGCGAAAACTCTAGTTTTCCTTCTCTATCAACGAGCAGTCCTACGTGTTCTAGGAAAAAAAGGGTTTTCGTGTGCTGCTGATTCAAAATCCGAACCGTTCAGATAACAATATGAACAGTGAGAGGTTAGATCATGACCGAAGTAGTAAATTGATCCCAAAACGGCCTTCCTTTCCTCTCAATAGCCAGAGAAACGAGCAAGATACGCCACTCAACAGCTAGGTACAAGGCTGGCATAATCTCGTATTCTCGTGTGTTGTGGCCGTAGCAGACGTTCTTTTAGTGTCACTAGCTCATTGCCTCTGCAAAACGGGCCAACTCCAGAGGCTAGGACGGATGATGCCGCGACAATCACTTTAGAGTTCAGAGCCATGTTGATGTTCAAGAACGCGTGCAGCAACGACGAATCGACGAGTATCACACCTTTCACGGGGAACCTTCTGATATGAAGAACGCTCGAGACTCTCTTAAGTTCCTACCTCAACAAGAAGAAAAATGGGCACCGGAGACGGCAGAGGGTGCCTGAATAAACAGTAGAGAAGAGATGAGTTGTTCACCTCCAACAAGTCCAGGACTGTGCTTCACATCAAGAGTTACGGAAATGCCTCCAAGTACTACCAATTCCATTAATTCAATGCAAGGTGCCACCAATTCCATTAATTCAACGCAAGAAGCCTATAGAGCTAGGTGCCTGATGCATATTGCAGTTCATGTGCATGGCCCCATCTATCTCTGGGAAGGCCAATGTTGGGTTGCATTGCAGTACACAGAACTAGAAGCCACCATGTTCCATCACCGTCAGGCGTTAGACACCAGTGCTTTGCACTCCAGGAGTATGGACATTGCAAGAGCTGCAAATGTACGTGCATGCACATTCCTAAAACAACCAACTGTGCTAGCCTAGTGGGATGCAATGCACAATGCACTTTTTTTTTAGCAGGGATAAGGTTTCACCCATTTCGATTTGAGCTTTTGGCTTATTTTGTATACTATTTATAAATTTCATTTTTTTTACTTTTCAGCTTTTTTTGAGATTTTTTATCGGTTTTTTTTATGTATTTGTTTGCATTGTCCGTGATAGGGCTAACATGTTTTCTCTATTTTTATTTTTTTAAATTAATTACGCTAAATAAACCACCATCAACTATAGTATAATTTTAATCAATTATAGTACAATTTTAATCATAAACCATAAAAAAATCAGTCTAAACGAGCGGCCTCTAAGGCTCATACGCGAAAAGTTTCTCACGCCAAACCACATATCGCAGGGCTAATCCTGGTACATGCTGCATATCTTAACAGTAACGAGCTCCGTGTTAATTTCATCCATAATCTTGTTTTCCTATTTCTGTTTCCTTCTTTGCCAACTCTCTAAGTTGTTGGGTTCTCTACCACTTACGTCAATAATATAAATAATTTCACATTAAGTAAAATAGATAATAACCACAATAAATATTAAAAGCCACATAAAAAAACGTAACACAAGTGCCCTTTTTAACTAGCATGCATAGTGCATGGGTAACCTATGCCGGGTTCCTTTTGGGACTGAGAATTTGGTGTGCATGGACGAGAGAAAAAGGAACACACCAAGGTAAGCCTGGCTCTGCTTTGGATGGAGACAAATTTAACATCCCTTCGACAAATTCGGAACACACAGTGGAATGGAATTGCTAGCTAGGAAGGCTAGGATATAAAAAGATCGTGACATACTACTAGTTAAGATGGTACTTATTTGCTAGCAAATTAATTACCAAGAAGCAACCTCTCATGGTCCTTCAGGAACCATGCATGCATTGCCTTCAGTTCAGTACTTCAGTCTTCAAGTTCAGGTGCAGTACTGCAACTCTGTGCTTTGGCGCCTGAAAGCTGAGAGTGGGAACGGTTCCAATTTGTGCTTCCTGACCGAGCTCTGATGGAACTGGCAATACAGCAAAAACTAGAGTACTCCTCCTGCATCTCGGAGTGCAGAAATTACAGGGGCGCCGGCACTGCATGCCCCCACACGGCCACCCTGTCCCGGAAAGGGAAATCGACCCTGCGTCCAGCTAGCCATCACCTTCCTTGTCCTCCCTCCCAAGCTCTCCTCGTGATTCCGACGGCGCGGAGGCCATAAAAGCGCACGGTGTCGGTGCAGCGGAGGGGACAACGCACATGATCAGTGGCAGCCAAAGTTGCCTGTCATAACTCGTCACCTTCAGTAGCACTGCCTACCTGCAAACCGCGCGCCCCGTCCGTCTATATACACCCGCGTAATGACTGCTCGCGCGCTACACAGGTGGAAGCTTCAGCTCACGCGGTTCTTCTCGCGATGGAGGGAGGGAGGAGACCCGCTGCTGCCGCGCTTGCGCTTCTTCTCGTCTTCCTGCTGTGCTGCTCCGCCGCGCTCGCCGCCTCGCCGTCCCCGGCAGCGGTAAAGGTTAGTTGTCTCCCTCTCTTCTTCCTTCTTGATCCTTAATTTGCGTCCCTCCTTCTCTAGTGACCCCTGCTCTACGATTGTTTCTTGCAGGCGCCGCACAGGCACTCCGGGCTGTCCCAAGCAGGTAAGACGGCTGCTTGCAATGTCCAATTCTGACGAAATTCAGGCGCGTTGAGGCTTGATTTGCATGGTTTCCTGTGTGGTTTCTGAATTCTGGGCATGATGGGTGTTTGCAGAGTGCCCTGGCGCGTGCCAGTACCGGTGCTCGAAGACGCAGTACAAGAAGGCGTGCCTGACGTTCTGCAACAAGTGCTGCGCCAAGTGCCGCTGCGTGCCGCCGGGCACCTACGCCCACAAGGACGCCTGCTCATGCTACAACAACTGGAAGACCAAGGAAGGAGGCCCCAAGTGCCCATGAAGCTGAGCCCTAGTTTGGTGGAGTACAAGATGGGCTAATAACCCATCCACTGGTCCACAGGACCCTTGCTTATTTCAGTGGTATTGTCAGTCTGATCCATTGATCAGCTAGCGTTATTTTCTTTTTTTCTTTTTCGGACTCGATGGTTAGGGGGAATTGATCCACGAGACCACAAGCTATCTGTTTCGGCGAATGAATCTGAATGTCCGATTGCTGCATGGCCAAAATTCCATGACGAGTAGTTTATGCTGAATTTTTCTCTCTCTCTCAGAGGAGGGGTGTCTGCTTGAAAATTGGAATTTCTAGTGATGCAAACGAACAGCATTGCTCGTTCTAGGCTGTGAGCACGCGAGGGGGTAGGCAATTGCATGCCTCCTGCCGCGTATGTGTTAAGTAAACCTTTCTTTTTGTGCTTTTACTACACCGATCTACAGATAGAGGATGCCTAACGAGCATGCTGGACGAGCGAATCTAATGTCTCAAGACACCTGACTGATCCAAATTGTTTCAACGGTAATTTAACCTCGAAGGGGCAATTTTTTTTGAGATAAAAGAGACAAACTTAAAAGGTCAAGCAAGATGTTGTAGGTTCAAAAAAAAAAGTTGTAAATTTGAACGCTGAGATACGATGAAGGAAATGCAGTGATGCACATAGCCGGCCCAGCTTAAATTACATAGATTTGAGCCCTCCACGGGTGCTGGTGACCCAGACCGGAAATTACAGCCCGCTGGGTAGCTATAGAAGGAAAAGCAAAACGCGTCGACATCTGTGCAGCTATCGCGTTTTGCCAACCGATCTTAGGCCCAGCCCAGCCCATCCGGCCGCGCATCCACCAGTGCACGGCGATCCAGGCGGTTGGTTTCCGCGAGACAGCACAGCGAGCGACGGAAGCCGTTGGATCAAAGCTCGTCCATCGCCCATCCCCCGAGCCGAGCTCTCCGCCTTCCTGCCCTTTCCATTCCATCTCCCTCCCGTTCTTTTTCCGCTTCCCCCTCCCCAATCCAAACCCAAAACCCTCACACCCTCGCAAAACCCACCTCAGCCATTCCCACCTCCTCCTCCTCCAATGCTGCAGTAGCTTCGCCGCCGCCTCGAGCCCTTCCTCCTCCTCCGATGGCCCTCTCCGCCGCGCTCCGCCTCCCTCTCCCGCGCCTCCTCCTCGGCCCCTCGGCCTCCCTCCTCGGTGCTGCCTCCCGGCGCCGCGCCGCCACCGCTGTCTCCGCCCCCGCCCTCCGCTTCCTATCCTCCGTCTCCTCGAACTCCTCGCGCTCCGTGCGTCCCCTCCGCGCGCGCCGCCGCGACAAGGCCGATGAGCGCGCGGCGGCGGCGGCGGCCGCCACCGGTGGGGGCGGAGAGGGAGTGGCGGTCACGGAGCGGGTGGTGCCCGTGGAGCTCCACAAGGAGGCCACGGAGGCGTACATGGCCTACGCCATGTCGGTGCTCCTTGGCCGCGCTCTCCCCGACGTTCGCGACGGGCTCAAGCCCGTCCACCGCAGGATACTGTGAGGAGCTCTCACTCCCCTTCTCCCCTCCTCGTTTACCCCAACTTCTTAGTGTGTGGCTTGGCGTGTTGGATTAAGTGCTCTATGGGATTTATACGTTTCTAAAGTATTTTTTTTCTGGTTGATTGGGTGTGCTTCAGTTTGTTTAGAGGCTAGGCTGAAGCTGATTGGGTTTAAAGCTAGGTCGTTTATTGAACTCTATTAACAATGGTATCGTATATGGATCGCAACGTCGATCCTGTTCACCTTGGCCATCCCGTTAATTCATGCTACTTTATAATAGCTTGGTGTAAGTTTTCTGGACAGTCTGGTTTCGCCACATGCTTGGTAGGAAGTAAGTGTGAACTACTTATAGTGGACGAGAAAAGGTTAGAGTTGTACAATCCAAAATTGCATTGTTTTTGTTGTAAGAATGGAAAAGTTTCAATTTATTTGGGTTTGGCAAAAAGGATAGGTAATTTAGTGTTTTTTTTCTCACTTTGATCATAGTTGGATTGATGTGGGGGATCTTCATTGCTGAACTTAGTTAGGCATGGATTTTATCTGCACCTCTTTGTAAGAGTTGCCTTGATGGCCATTGTGGCAATACTAATGTGTCTAGTAAATCAGCAGTCTGCAGCATACTTCGAGTGAAGAAATAAACTAATGTGTAGTAGACCACTCTTAGTGTGTTGAGCTAAGCAATTGACTGGCCTTTTATCAGTTTGTCAAATAACTTTGTATGATGTAGCTGTTTTGTAAAAGTGCACCCTTCTCATTGAAACATATATAGAGCAGTTGTGCCCTGAATTTGTTTCTTGAGCTAATCCCCAGTCCAAACTGTCTCAGGTCTATGTAATGTCTTCATCTCTTATTCTGATCTGCATCCTAAGATGCTTATTGTATTGAGACCTCCAAAGTTCCTTTCTGAATAAATTTTGAAGGCACATATGGCTAGTGCCCTGAATTTGTTTCTTGAGCTAATCCCCAGTCCAAACTGTCTCAGGTCTATGTAATGTCTGAATCTCATATTCTGATCTGCATCCTAAGATGCTTATTGTATTGAGACCTCCAAAGTTCCTTTCTGAGTAAATTTTGGAGGCATATATGGCTAGTTCTTTAATCTTTACTACTTCTACATTTTACCGATTAGTTTCGTTTTAGTCTTTTTATTGGCCTTGCTCCATCTTATTTGGGTGAATATCTTTTCCCCCCCTGCAGCTATGCTATGCATGAGATGGGTCTTGCATCCCGTAGGCCATTCAGAAAATGTGCAAGAGTTGTTGGTGAGGTATGCAAGTAGGAACTTCTTATATTCATTGCTCATTGTGGGACATTCGATGCTTATAATATGATTTTTGTTTCTGTTGTGCCATGTTGTTAGCTTGATCTTTCTTACCTGCCGATGTACATGAGAATTTGTTTGATATGAATAATATGCTCATGCTTAAAGCTTGGGAGGATGCATAGAAGCACTACTCAGAAAGCTAGCTTTCTGAGTACCAATGAGGAATTTGATGGAGGGGCGAGAACCAGGATTGGAACTCTGTGTGTGTGGGGGTGAAGGGGGGGTGTGTGTGGATTCGCTGCCTACAGTCCTATTGCAGCTGCACACACGGTTTGGAAAAAAATCAGTCTTCCAAATTGACTACCATTAAAAAGGGAGGCAGATTATAATGTATATCAGCCTTCCAACTTGACATGGTTATAATGTATATTTGGCAAATGGCACGTTGTAAGTCAAATTAGCAAAAAATGACATCTGTGGTTAGATAATTTCACAGGGTAGCATTGCCTTTGCCTCTTTTGATAAATGGTAACATCTTCCAACTTTGGTTGACTTTTAATTCTTCTGGAGATATATGTAGGCATATCTGTACGTTCTTGAACAATATTGTTACTTTTTCATGCTATTTTTTATTAACTATTCATAATTCCTGCAGGTACTAGGTAAGTTTCATCCTCACGGAGATTCAGCCGTTTATGAAAGCTTAGTGCGAATGGCTCAGGTAACATTCTGTGGAATGTGGACGTTATTATGTTAGTGTGTTAGTATATTCTTTTGTGTTTACATGAGTGACATCTAGCAAGGTCTAAGCTAAAAAGAAAGAACAGCGATCAGTTTGGGTCTGCCCAGTAAGCAGATGCTGATTGATCCTCATTTAAACTTGGGCACCCGCAGTATATGGCGATTGTTCATGACTTGGAGCCAATCTTAGAGGTTGTTTGGATGAGGAAGATTTCTTTGGGAATTTTTGGGATTTAGTCCTAACGATTCGAATCCAAATCCCCTATATCCAAACAGGCCCTTTGCGCCTTGCTCACCCTATCAGTTTAAATGAAAAATAACAAAGCAGTTCAGTTCATGTTAGACAGATACTTGGATATTTCAAATTGCACTTCAAAGTAACCTTTATTTTCTTGTTAATCATTATGTATTTAGAATTTACTGTGTCATATCTCAGCTTTCCATAACGTTTGTTGGAACTCAGCTTCATCTAGATCATTGTGGGGAGTTCCTATTTTGGTTTTCTCTATTTCAGCCTGCTGTCAACTGTCAGATTTGCACACTTAATTGTAAACTGTAGAGCTTTTTTCCGATGCAATCTTGCAGGACTTTTCAATGAGGTACCCACTTGTTCAAGGACATGGAAACTTTGGCTCAATAGATGCTGATCCCCCTGCTGCAATGCGATACACAGAGTGCCGCTTGGATGTATGTTTAGGTTCATTTAAATTTTGTTAAGTGAGCTAACATTCAATTGTTTATCTTGCCTTAGGTTCCACTTTCTTGAATTTTTTTTATCTTTAGGCTCGCCTTTTGGAGTCAGTTTCTTGTCATCCGTTCGTAGGCAGTAAGCATTCATGGTTAGACATCAGCCTGTGTCCAACATTATAGGTCCACTTAATGAAATTGCGATTTGACCTTTTTTAATTCACTGTTCTAAAGTTTTGTTTATATAACTTCTTTCCTGTTTCTTTTCCTTTTTACTATATGAAAAATATCTTATAACCCTTCTTTATTATTAATTGTATCTTGTGTGGGTTCCTTAAAAACCATTGTTCATTGATCTTTTTTCATTTTTTGTCCATGTTACAACCCTTTTTCTTTCTTGCGAGGAGTCAATGCTATAATTTAAGCTAATTGTTAAGATATTATCTGTGGTATTTTGTTTTCTTGGTTTTATTTTGTTTTCTTTCATCCTTATAGAATGTTTAGATACCACCTTGTGTGTGATTTTTCTTCAAGAAAGGGCAACCATAGTCATTGAACTTTGAGGCTTGGTCCATTTAAGCCTTAAATTTTTGTAAGGAACCAATTAATCGTTCACCATGCAGTTTTTACAAGACAAAAAAATGCTTACAGCTTGCTAAGCATAGCAGCTCTTATGCTATGGTGCTTCGGGTGTATGCTTAACAAAATGCAGTTGTGCATTGTAGATTGAGTGTGATATTTAATGGAGAAAATTTGTTCAGTGCCATCGCAAAGATTCGCGACTTGGAAAATATCATCGCAAAGAGAGTGGCTGCAAAATACCATTGCAAACCCGAAAACTATGGAAAATACCATATCCGTGACATTTTCCATCCAAAACAGCCGTTAGAGCCTTTCTTGGAGAGAAAATTTAATAGATACCAATATTAACCCAGCGTTTCTTGGGTCCCATAGGCAGTGAGACATAGAGAGAGGGGGGAGGGGGAAATAGGTAGGGCGGCCTTTCTTGGGTCTCACATGCAGTGAGATAGAGAGGGAAAGAGGTCGAGAGGGGGGGGGACAAGGGAGGGCGACGCGACAGCGATGGCTCCAGCGATTGGCGGCGTGACGGGCATGTGAAATGGTCCGAATGGGTTAGAGGGCCTCAGGATGGCGTTAGGAGGTGGCATCGCAGCCGATTGCGCCTGGCGGAGGCGCGGGTGGTGAGCAGGGCAGCCGACGGTGGCGGGGCGACGGCACCGAATAAGAACTAGTGCGCGCAAGATCAAGAAGACGTCAAGGGGAGTCCTCTGGTGGGGTTAGCGTGTCCGGAGAGAGCCGGAGGAGGCGGGACGACGGAGAAGCAGCCGACGACGGTAACACTCCACGATGAAGAATCGGACAAATTGGAGCGGAGGTTAGATAGAGGGGACGGTGCATACGGTGTAGGTGCGATGAATTGTGGAGAGGCTCACGAAGAAATCAGCGGCGGTGGTGGTTTGAACGAAGTCAGAGAAGACGGCGAAAACCAGTGAAGAGCTGTGAGAAATTCAAATTTGGTTGAGGGGGAAAGTTAATGGTGTTTGGGAACATGATGTGACGCGAAAATTTAAAGGAAAGGGCTCAACCATGCCGCGGGACTACGTCAGTGCAATCTTTGTTGCATAGACTGTACGATGACGAGGACGTATCTGACCCTGACGCCGGCGATGCTGCGGCCAACCATGACTGTTGTGTATCCACTTGCAAGCGCCATGACGAGGGGCTCAACGAGGAAGATGCCGTTGGTGAGCGTAATAGTCAGTCGGTGGCCGAGGATGTCGGATGTCCAGTTGGCTAGCAACGTGCCTTACAAGCGAGATCTGATGGGCATTTCAACACAAGAAACAGAGGTCGTGTTGGATCTGATGGGCATACTGTATCCCATGAGCACAGAGGTCATGGCTGCAAGCGCGACGCACAAGTGAGAGGATGTTCATGGCTCCAGCTATGGTTCAGCAGTGATTAGATGCAAGAGAGAGGAAGAGGCGGAAGTTACAAAACGGTCATGTCGCACCCAACAGCAGCTGCTTGGTCATGGAACCCTCACAACAATGGTATTTCCAATAATTTTGCCCTTCGCGATAGCATTTGGCCACATATGCTCTTCGCGATGGTATTTTCCAACATGTGATTCTTTGCGATGGCATTGAACAAATTTGCTCTATTCAATAAAATAACATTAACATTTTGGCATGTAAATTTAGCAAGAAAAGATGCATGTCCAGTTTATCTTCTAATTTTTAATATATGTGAGTTAAATACATGCAAAGGTTGAACGATATATATCTATTATATTTGACTTGCCGTCTCATAATGTACACCTATGTTTTAGTAAATGTGCAAGTCGAAACATAAAATGTACAACTTTATTGTACTAATGCATACCCTAAGCACCATAAGGTTTTTTTTGGAGGAAAAAAGAATTCTGTTTTTGAAGGAACTAAGCATCATAAGATTGTTCTTATTAAGTAGTATATACCTCAAAGAAATGGACCTTGATAGATCAAAAACTTTTTTTCCCTAGTGCCTTCTAGAATGGCTTTATTGTTCATTGATGTCAACTAAGAACACAACATATGTAAACGAAGGGGAGTGGGGATAGACAGCCAATTTTATGTTTGAGGTTTCATCGAATGCTTTTTTGTATGTATGTGCGACATGGGGACATTAACTTCTTCTAAATGTTGGTAGTTAATCGATATTGTTTCCCGTTTTCACCAGAAAAAGCTGATGGATCATCTTGCTATTTTGCAGTCATTAACAGAAGCCATGTTCCTGACTGATCTGGAGCTGAATACAGTATATCTTTGCGCTTCAGTTCTTTTGTGTCTTTCTCTTTGTGTGTGTGTTTGTGGTTGTCAGTTGGTTGTTCCTTTTTCTTATCCATTTCATGCCACTGTTTGTCATTGGACAGGTTGACTTCGTCCCAAACTTTGATAATTCACAGAAAGAACCATCTCTGTTGCCAGCCCGTGTTCCATCTCTATTGTTAAATGGATCTTCTGGAATTGCAGTATGAGTTGATTGAGTTCTGTTATGCTTTTAAGTTTTAAGAATGAGTCTCTCATTTGGACATTTATTTATGCCAAAAAATGTGATGCTCTGGTAGTAATTCTTTCTAATGTGTTATTGTCTCAGGTTGGAATGGCAACAAATATTCCTCCTCATAATCTGGGGGAACTTGTTGATGTACTCTCTGCTATAATTCAAAACCCTGAAGCTACAGTAAGAATTCTATCATTGTCTCCTTTTGTTCTTTATCTGTTAATAGCCTCATAGTCCATAGCATGATGAATCCATAAATATACACTTCTCATGATCGGCGGTGGCAAGGCTAAGCACTCAGCTGATGTCTGATGGACCTTTACCGGTAGAATTTACCAACGAATGTTAATATAAATTAAGGAAAAGAACTTTGTTTGGCATGGAGAATGATATAGTCATATTGCTTGCTTTTGATCATGGCCAAAGCCTTGGAAGTAGAAAGGAAATGCTCGTTGTCTCGACTGTTCTTTTGTTGCTCATAACATTAAATGGTTAATGGTTCTCTAGTAGAAGACAATTGGGCCAGGATACTAGCAGTGGGCCATTGCGCCTGCCCAGTATACTTGCTTTTAGCAGGTTAGGTACAGGCCAGTTGTAGGTCCTGCCATGTTGGTAAATTGGATTTTGCCTGGAAAACCTTCCCATGGTTGACCTTAGTAGCTGAATGTTGGAGTAGCTCCTTACATCAAACTCAAATGTATGACATTTACACATTCACGCCCCTGAGCTGTAGAAGCAATGGTAGCTTATTCTTAAATAGCTGCTAGTCCTAATTTTTGAGCAGAACAACAATCTCTTTGTGTAGTTCGTGAGTTTAAGATGACTCTTTAGTATCCAGGTGACTAAGTCATACAATACATGATTAGAACTTAGAGGTGAGCTCTTCCAGTCTGACAAGTTTACTGAAATAAGTTCAACATTGGTCACTATAAATTAAGAGAAGTATAAGTAGTTCTAATGTTTGATTGTTTTTCAAATTATGGTATGCCCAATAATTTTCTCATTTCGGTGCATCGCTTAAGATATACCCATTCAATCTTAGTGTTTGATGCCTGCATCGTTTGAAATGTCAAAAACCAATGACATTGGTGTAGTCATGGCAGGATAAATTATGAGATTCACAGGAGTGGATTGTTGCTCTTAAATGGATTTCTGTTCACTTCCATTACTATTATTTCTTTTGCTTCTGCATTTGTAGATTTCTCATAATCTTGATTGCACTTTTGTGTTCAATTTCTGTTGTATGCAAGCTCCAAGAACTACTAGAATGCATGCCTGGTCCTGACTTTCCTACAGGAGGGATAATCATGGGAAATCAGGGGTACTTAATTCTTTTTTTCTTTGCTCTTATTTATCTTTACTCTTTCTGTACTAAGCCACTAAATCTATGTGTTGCAATTTTTCCTGCTTAAATAGTATTTTGGAGGCCTATAAAAGCGGGCGTGGTCGAGTCGTTGTGAGAGGCAAAACTGACATCGAAACAATTGATGTGAAAAGCAAGCGTAGTGCTATTATAATTAAAGAGGTTCTGTTGCACATTATTGTTTTCAGAGCAGTGTCTTTGACATTTATTTTTCTACCTGTTCGCTTGTTTTGACAGTCTTGCATACCTGGTTAGTTAAGAAGGAACGAACTGTCTAATTTGTAATTTTGTATAATTGCAGATTCCGTACCAAACGAACAAATCCACTCTTGTGGAAAGGATAGCTGAGCTTGTTGAAGAAAAGGTACTGTACTTTGATTTGGGAAGCATTAGTTATATTTCTCTTATCTTATGCTTGTCTTCTGAGGAATGAGGATATTTTCAAAAGAGTGTAGGTTGTTATTCCTTTTTTTAAAAAAAAACTATTGTAGTTAATTATTCTTGCTGTGGCCTGTGGGTTTTTGAGTTCATCCATAACATCCAAGACATAAGCCAGCTGGTTGGTCCTAACTTAAGCTTATTCTACTCGTAATTTTAAGATGAAGATAGATCAAGCATGCCCTTAATGTGAATCCTGGTATTGCTACCACCAAAGCTACACATTAGCAATCCTATTTTTGTTAATATTTCTTATGTGCAGGTATTAGAAGGTATCAGTGATATTCGGGATGAAAGTGACCGCTCTGGAATGCGAGTAGTAATTGAGGTTTGCACTATCTTCTTTGTTCTATCCTCTATGAGCTGAGTTCTTCAGGGTAAGGTTGAATCAACCAAGGTCTAGGGATACTAGTTATCTTGTTGCTTATGTGGAATCCACTATTTTTTCTGGCACAACGTTCCAGCTGAAAAGAGGTGCGGATCCTGCTATAGTCCTGAACAACCTGTACCGTCATACAGCTTTGCAGTCTAGTTTTAGCTGCAACATGGTAGCGTAAGTATGCTTTAACCATTTATACAATCCAGCGACTTTCTTCCATTTGGTTCTGTGTTCTGTGGCAAAAAGGAGGACACTTGATTATTCAGATAGTGATAGTGCATAGAGTTTGTTCTTCGTTGTCTTTTCTGATGCTGCTTCTTTGGTCAAGTTACTTTAGAAGTGCTTCACTTCGTTCTATATTTTTAAATATCCAGACTTAGTATGTTAATCCCAATTCATGTTTTAAAATTTATATCATAAAACTATCTTAAGGTACACACAAAAAAGAAAACTTAAATCGACCAACTGCATTATCCTCTCTTATAGGGGAATAGATAGCACATATGCTTGTCCGTCAAATGTGATAGTTCTCCTTGAAGCATAGTATCAGCCCGTTCTATATCTTTTCCTCTATTTGCATTTTGAGCTTGAAACAGAATCATCGTCCTTATTTTGATTACTTGAAATATTAGGGAAAAAGGGAGCAGCTGTAGCTTGTGAAATTTAATACCATTCAAATGACGCTTCCATTAGTATTTGACAGAACAACTTATTAAAGTCTAAAAATCTCATATTAGGCATGTATGCATCCCTATATGCAGATGATCTGATAACCAAAATAAAGTATTTTTGATCTTGGTCTGCGTGTTTGAGCTCTTAATCTTCTAATTATACTATTTACATTTTTTGGTATTGCTGCCATCGCAATTTTAAACAGCAAGAAACTTTAACCGTCTTCACTTGTTACATCTATTTTTTTTCTTGACTTGTTCAGTATTCTTGATGGGCAGCCAAAATTGATGGGACTGAAGGAAATTCTTCAGGTGCTGTTATGTTCATCTGATCCAATCCTTTCCTATTCCATGTCATGATCCATGAATACAATATTTGTGTTTGTTTCTAAATATAGCACTAGGGCATATATGTTTATTTTCTTTCGAGTTGCAAAAGCTAATGTGCTATGCTTACCGTGATATTAAAGTAGCATTGGACAGTGTTACAAAAATAACCTTCAGGAGTTAATCTTTAAGGAGTTAGTATTAGATTCCTTGTATAGTATTTTCTTATATGTACTTTCTATGTATGTGCTTACTTTGTATACACCTTTTATGTATACGCTTATCTTGTATATATCTTTCATGTATACACTTATCTTGTATACTTGCACTAGGCAATATATATATAAAGTCACCCTAGCCCATTGTTGTCTAGTGTTTGTGCCAATTCTTCTCTACTCTTCTACATGGTATCAGAGTGTACCTTAGCCTTTCTTTCCGCTGCCCAGCTCCTCTCCGCCGCCGCTGCTTCCTCCACCCGGACGCCGCCGCTTCTAGGCCACCGCCGCCTCTGCACCTCCACACGGACGCCGCCGCCTCCTCCACACGGACGCCGCCGCCTCCTTCCCCGGACGCCGTCGCCTCCTCCATCAGGCCGCCACCGCCTGTGCATCACCCGGCCGCCGCCACCAGATCCGGATCCGCCTTGATCCGGCTGTGCATCACCGCTCTGGTTCACCAACTCCTACGCTCGGTGTTGCTCGCCGTCGTCCGCCATCCGCCGCGCCAAGCCGGTCGCCTCTCGTCCGGATCCCGACGTCGCCGCCGCTCGGCGGCTGCCCATCGCCGACCGCCGGTCGCCAGCCGTGGGTCTTATGCCGCCACCATGAGTCTCTCTCTCTCTCTCTCGTTTCTTCTGACTCTCTCGGTTTGGATTAAGTCTGGTCCTCCCCCTTCTTTTGACCGAGCCACTTAGATCCAAAAAAGAAAAAGAAAAGAGAGAGATAGATCTAGCTCTGTCTTGCGCCGCACCTTCCCCAGGCCGCCACCGCTCCGACCATGTCGGCCCCTCCCGCCGATCCAGCTGCCATAGCTGCCACCGACGGCAAGATTGCGCCTGTCGCCCCTTCGATCGTCCTCAACCCCTATTGCACATGTGCGCGAAGTTCTTCCTCCTCTCCCACATTGATGCACCGAGACGGCGCATCGCGACGAGGCTAACTGGGTCCTCGCCGACTCCGCCGTACTCAGCTGGTTATATGGCTCCGTTTCTGACGACGTTCTCGACTCAGCGATGACTGATCAAGAGACCGCACGTGACCTTTGGGTCGCGATCGAGGCACTGTTCCGCGACAACAAGGAGACCCGCGCGACCTTTCTCAACAATCAGTTTCACTCGCTTGTCCAAGGTGATCTGTCCATCGCCGACTACCGCCAGCAAGTGAAGGTCCTCGCCGACGAGCTACGCGACATCGGCTACCCCGTCAACAACACGCTGCTTGTCCTCAACCTGCTACGTGGCCTCAACCCGCGCTTCACCACCGCCGACGACATCGCCAACTCCGTATCGTTCCCTTCCTTCGCCAGCGTGCGGTCCATGCTCACTCTCAAGGCCTTAGCAACGAGTCAAAGATCGCCACCACCACGGCTCTGCTCGCCTCCGGCAGCTCCTCCGGCTACACGTCATCGACCACCACTTAGGCCACCAATGCTCGTGGTAGGCGTCGCGACAGCCGCAACCGCTGCGGCAAGCTGGGTGGGCCCGGCCGTGGCGTCAGTGTCGGTTTCCCGGGTGGCCGCGTACCTCCATCTCCACCGACCGGTCCCTGGTTTTCCTTCAACTCATGGACTGCCCCTACTGGCTGTCAGTGGCGTCCCTCGCTCGCTCCCGGCCTCCTCGGCACTCCACCTTAGGCTTATACTGCCTTCATGCCTTTCACCCCGCAGACCTGGGATTAGCAGGGCCTCATCACCGCGTTGACGACAGACGACGGTACACTTCTCTCTTCCCACCCCCATCTCATTCGGTCGTCACCGTTGGCAACGGTTCCCGTCTCCCTGTCGTTTCTCGTGGTCACTCATTCTTTCACACTTTCCACTCGCTTTCTTCTTCACAACACTCTAGTTGTTCCTAACCTAGTTCACGACCTTCTTTCCGTTAGACAGTTCACTCGTGACAACCATTGTTCTATTGAGTTTGACGCTCTTGGTTTTTCTATTAAGAATTCCCAGACGCAGCGTGTGATGCTTCGCTGCGATAGTGCGGACGACCTCTGCACCATACCTCCAATCGCCACATCAGCTCCACCCAGCACCTACCTCGCCATCTCCCAGTTATGGCATCAGCGTCTTGGTCATCCTGGCGTCGCCTGTCTCGACACCCTCAATCAAAACTCGCTCATCTCATGTAATAAAGTAGACCGCTCTGTTTGTCAGTCCTGTCAACTTGGTAAACATACGCGCCTTCTTTTTGTTACTTCTTCCTCGCGCTCCTCTGCGCCCTTTGAGCGAGTTCACTGTGATGTGTGGACATCTCCAGTTCCTAGCATATCTGGTTTTTTATACTACTTGGTGTTACTTGATGATTTCTCTCATTATTATTGGACTTTTCCTTTTAGAAAAAAATCAGAAATTCCTCAGCACTTAGCAAATTTTACCGCCTATGCTAGCATACAATTCGGTCTCCCTCTAAAATCCATACAAGCTGACAATGGCACCGAAATTGTGAACCACACCAACACATCCTTCCTTGCTTCTCGCGGCATTACCCTACGCCTCTCTTGCCCTTACACCTCCCCGCAGAATGGCAAAGCCGAGCGTATCATTCGCACCCTAAACAATGCGGTTCGCATGCTCCTGCTCCACGCCACTATACCACCCAAATATTGGGCCGAGGCACTAGCAACTGCCACCTATCTCATTAACCGTTGCCCATCCTCTTCTGTCAGTGGTGACATTCCCTATGCCTCCTTCATCGCTCTCCACCGTAGTACAGTCATCTCCGGGTTTTCAGTTGTCTCTGTTTGTCAAACCTTTCTGCCACTTCTGCTCATAACCTTGCTCCACGTTCCACGGCTGTGTCTTCCTCGGTTACCCTTCTCACCATAAGGAGTACCGCTGTCTCGATCTCGCCACCAAACGTGTCATCATCTTCCGCTATGTTGTCTTTGATGAGAGCATATTCCCGTTTGCCTGTAGTGACCGATCTTCACCCCCTCCCTCTCGCTCCGACTTCGATTTCCTCGACGTCGACACTGCCATACCAGTGCCTCGCACTACTGCAATGGCACCCCTGCAGGTACCCTAGATGACTTCTCCACCACTGCATGGTGTCGAGCGATCATCTTCTTCGTCCACGGCGCCATCCATCGGTCCGCCACCACGTCCGCTCGTGCATCTGGTTTACTCCAGATGGCCACGTGCGGCTCCTTCCGACCCAGCTACAACAACACCGTTGCCCGCGCCGACTCCAGCTACCCCGTCTCCTTCAGCTGCTCCATCGGGCCATCCGATGGTGACACGGGTTCAGTCTGCCGCCGATCTCTCTGTGGAGTTTCTCTCCCTAGCGGTCGATCACTCAGTTTCGGTCGTTCCGGCGAACTATCGCAGCGCCTTCGCCGATCCCAATTGGCGCGCCACGATGGCCGAGGAGTACAAGGCCCTCATGGACAACGACACCTGGCGCCTTGTACCGCGCCTGCTAGGTGCCAACGTCGTCTTCGGGAAGTGGATCTTCAACCACAAGTTCCACTCTGATGGCAGTCTGGCCCGCTATAAAGCGCGCTGGATTGCTCGTGGCTTCTCTCAGCAGCACGGTGTCGACTACGACGAGACGTTCAGTCTGATGGTCAAACCGGCCACCATCCGGACTGTCCTCTCCATCACCGCATCCCGCTCCTGGCCTATTCATCAGCTTGATGTCAAGAATGCCTTCCTCCATGGCACTCTCAATGAGACTGTCTACTGCCAGCAGCCTTCCGGTTTCGTGGACTCTGCTCGTTCCACCCATGTGTCTTCTCCAGAAGTCCCTCTATGACTTGAAGCAGTCTCCCCGAGCATGGTACCAACGGTTCGCCTCCTACATCCGCAGCATCGGCTTCGTCGCCTCCTCCTCCGACATGTCCCTGTTTGTTCTCCGTCGGGGGACTGACATGACCTATTTACTGCTCGATGTCGACGACATCGTCCTCACGGCTTCCACCCAAGGTCTCCTACAGCACCTCACAGACTTGCTCCACTCGGAGTTTGCCATAACGGACCTCGGCGACCTGCACTTCTTCCTCGGTATCTACGTCGCACGCTCCTCCGACGGCCTCTTCCTGTCTCAACTACAATATGTCGTTGACCTTCTACGACGCGCTGGTTGGCTGAGTGTCACCCTACAGCCACACTAGTAGACACTCAAGCCAAACTATCCGGCCATGACGGAGCTCCAGTGGCTGATTCGTCTGAGTATCGTAGCCTTGAGGGTGTTTTGCAGTACCTGACACTCACACGCCCTAACTTGGCGTACCCCGTCCAGCAAGTGTGCCTCTTCATGCATGATCCACGGGAGCCCCACCTCGCGTTGATCAAATGCATACTGCGGTACGTCAAAGGTACTCTCGACGCCGGTCTCCACATCGGCCTCTCCCCGGCGACCTCCATCACCTCCTACTCCGACGCCGACTGGGCCGACTGCCCAGACTCACGGCGCTCCACCTCTGGCTACTGCATTTATCTCAGTGACAACCTTATCTCTTAGTCCTCCAAGCGTCAGACAACCGTTTCTCAATCAAGTGTAGAAGCTGAATATCGCGCGGTTGTCCATGCTGTAGAAGAGTGCTGTTGACTGCGGCAACTTCTCCAAGAGCTTCATGCCCCAGTTGTTTCAGCAACCATTGTCTATTGTGACGTCAGCGCTATCTATATGTCGACTAATATAGTCCAGCATCGGCGCACGAAGCACATCGAGATTTACATTCACTTCGTCCACGAGAAGGTTTCGCTTGGTGAGGTCTGTGTTTTGCACGTGCCATCTTCTCATCAATTCGCGGACATCATGACAAAAGGTCTCCTGACTCAATTTTTTCAGGAATTTCAATCCAGTCTTTGCGTCTGGACTCCCGCTGCGACTGCGGGCGGATATTAGATTCCTTGTGTAGTATTTCGTTATATACTTTCCATGTATGCGTTTACCTTGTATACACCTTCCATGTATGCGCTTACCTTGTATACACTTTCCATGTATGCGCTTACCTTGTATACTTGCATCAGACAATATATATACAAAGCCACCTCAGCCCATTGCTGTGTGGTGTTTGTGCCAATCCTTCTTTACTCTTCTACAGTTAGCCCCCCACAGTCTACTGCGATGATTTCTGACTAAAATTGCTGGCAACAGTAAGTGGTTTATGTCATTTGGTTTGAGCGTAGTTACAGTCTACTCCAATGCCTTCTGACTAAAATGGCAGGCAACAATAAGTGGTTTACGTCACTTGCTTTGAACATAGTTGTGGAGGGCTCAAGTCCAAAGTTGGTTCTTGTGCAATGTTGTTAGACACCAGTTATTTGGGTATTGTATAAAAATAGCAAAGGGTGTCTTGTGTGTTTATCACTAGTATTTTTAATAGCAAACTGGGCTGTGAGAACTAGTTGAATCAAGCTGGGCGCTATACATGCCTATATCTGATAAATAGTTTCATATTGCAAACAAAAACGTTATCTTTCATGGTGTACTTATATTATCTTCTCTACACTAAAAACATCATAGTCCTTACCATTTTCATGTGCATTTTAGTATCCTTATGCTACATGTTCCTGTATACAACTATCATTGATTACTAGCATAAATGATCTTGCCAGTTATGAACTTTGGGCCTAATTGCCAATTTTAAACTTGGTTGTGCTTTAGGCGTTCCTTGACTTCAGATTCTCTGTTATTGAAAGGCGTGCAAGGTTTAAGCTTTCACAAGCTCTAGACAGAAAACATATTGTGGAGGTAAATTGGTTTGGATGGGTTACCTTGTTTGGACATTGAAAGTTCAATGGCTAATTGACTTCTTCCTACAGGGCATTGTTGTTGGTCTTGATAATTTGGATTCTGTAATTCAAATAATAAGAGAAACATCAAATCATGCTCTGGCTACGGAAGCTTTAGTGAAGGGTAACGTCTTCCAGTTCTATTTCGGCAGGCTTATTTGATTTAGTCGTAATGCAGATCTTTCCATGAAGTGAATCTGGAAATTGTTCAATGCTGTCATTCTCACCGCCTCCTTAATTTTCTCTACTACAATTCCACCTAAAGCACTTGATTGAGTACTTGCTACTGGTTATCTTCAGCTTTCAGCTCTAATGAAGCCAATTAGCTTAAAAATAAGCTTAGTTGCATTTGTTATCTGATTACTCCTTGAGATTCCATGGTAGTAACTGGGGTTCAAGCTATAATTACCTATTATAATGCACAGTCACAAAGTTGTTCAGTTCTTCCTGCAGTATTCAACTCTGCAGTAGAAGGGCACTACACAGCACTTGATTCGGGTTAGTGTTGTCCTAGACTCCTAGGTTAAGCAATAATGAAAATTCAAGAAATGAAAAAGTGATCTTGATTTCTGCAGAAGTCTGCCGGGCCACTAGAAAAGTGCACTTCAACTCCATGCGCAGCTTATATGTTGTAGTGATTTTATTAGAAACCTGCACTCATATCCTTTCAATTTTCCATGCTGGTTAACACTGGCTTCTTGATTTTGTGTTTTGTGGAAGTTTTAATAACATGGTCAGTTTAATGAAATCCTTATCTAGATTTTCCGTGGGGAAAAAAGTCCATGGGCGAGTATCTTTTCATTAAGAAACAGAGCAATCACCTAGGGGGGGTGGTTCTTCATGTATTAAACACATTAATACCCATTCTCGCGGTGGAGTAAATGTCAAATAACATGCTATTTTCTTTTAGAAGGGTAAGCACAACATAAAATGCTCACTGCTGGATTATGTAAGATATTATGAGTTGTGACAGATCCGTCTATATATTTTACCCTGAATTACATTTGTAGAATATGGTCTATCGGAGAAGCAAGCAGAAGCCCTGTTGGACATCACGCTAAGGAAACTTACTTCCCTTGAGGTTTCTGTGTTTGGATTTCATTATCTTAACAGTTACTCAATCAAACTTATCCCGATTCCGCTACTTAGAGAAGCTGAACGGGTCTCTGTTTATTGCAGCGGAAAAAATTTGTTGATGAAGCTAAAACTTTGTCGGAAGAGATTTCTAAGTTAAATGAGCTCCTCTCAAGCAAGAAGCTTATCTTTCAGGTTTGGCATTTTAGCCTTGTTACTAAGACCTCAGCTCATTTTGTTTGCATGCTTCTCTTTTGTTTGCTCCATATTCTTGTGCACCTATTTAAAGTGTAAACTACTATCTAAATTATACCATGCTATCTTGTTGTTAGCTCTGGTACCAATTATTGTGAATATTCTGTCAGAGGGAGGTCGGATGGCGACGACTTGAAGTAGAACGACGCTAGGTGAAAAGAGCACCGATTGAGGGAGGAATAGATCTTGAATAGCTGGTCAAGGGAACGATCACGACTGGATTTTAGGGATTAGGAATTTGTTTATTCATCTTTACTAGATTCATAATAGATACATGCTATCCCTTTTATAGGGACGACCCGACTTGATTAATAAGAAATAATCTATAAGGAAACTTATCTCTAACAATCAAATCTGATAATAACCTGTCCAATTAATAGTAATACCAAACACCTAATAGATAGATTCCTAAATAAAAAATCATGCCTAATATATGTGATGCTACAAGATGCTCTCGTGTGAATAAGATGCAGCGCAGAATAACGATCTTTGCGATTAAGCTCGCGGTGAAACGATCTTTGCGTGTTACAGTATCCGCTCTACATCACTTTCCTAAATATTAGATCATAACATTACACCCCTCACGGTGGGGGTGGTTACGGTTGAAGACCTTCTGCTATTTGCTGTTAGCCTTCAACTTCTCCAAGAGAAATGGTGCGACACCGAAAGCCATGGTTAGTGGCTCTAACATCAATTGTTGTGAACTAGCACAACAAGGGGATAATCATCCGTCGGAGGGAGATCTGACGGCGACGACTTGAAGTAGAACGACGCTAGATGAATAGGGCACCGATTGAGGGAGAAATAGATCTACAATAGCTGGTCAAGAGAACAACCAGGGCTGGACTTTAGGGACTAGGAACTTGTTTATTCATTTTTGCTTGATTCATAATGGATACATGCTATCTCTTTTATAGGGATGACCCGACTTGACTCATAAGAAATGATCTGTAAAGAAACTTATCTCTAACAATCCAATCTAGTAATAATTTGCCTAACTAATAGATAATATCAAACACCTAATAGGTAGATTCCTAAATAACGAACGTGCCTAATATACGCGGTGCTACAGTACTCTCACGTGAACAATATGCGTGATACAGTGCACCACGGTGAACGGTGCCGTGTGCTACAGTACTTTCCTGAATATTAGGCCATAACAATCTTCTGAACTGTACAAACTCTTTTCTTAATAATTGAAAAGTTTGAACAATGATTTCAAAATTTTCTGCAAGTTTGTTGGTAAAGAATAGCAATGTTAACATGTGAGGACTAAGAACATAAATACCTGGTTGTAAAACATTGGTCTGCCATAATCTCATCTTACAGCCCATGGCCGTTAACTCCTGATTCCTGATCATATTCAATGGTTCTTTTAAAGGGGCTATTCATGTTCTTTCCATCAAATTTTGTCTGAACTGGACCTTTCTTCTATGCCCTTCTCCATTAAAGTCCTTCTTATAGTCTTATGCATGAGGTGCATGTGTCAGCATTGGTTAACCATGTTTTTGGGAACTAATTAGTATTATGGTTTGGCAAAGATCATCTTGCTTTGGAGTCAGGTTTACTAATCAATAAAGAATACCAAATTTAATTCAATGTTTTAGCTCTGACCATTCGTCATTTTCCCCCACTGTGTGATTGATGTTATGGACACTGTTATGTGCGATCCATGTTATGGTCCTTCCTGTCATGCTATCATTACAGTACTTTTATAGAGAGAGTAATTGGTGAAAAACCAACACCGTTTCTATTATCTAGGAAGTCTAGTTTAGTTTTGACATTTGACTGATCAGTATAGTTTATGCCCCTTCAAGCCACTGTACAGGCAATAATATCTTCAATTTTCTCTTAATGTGATTTAACTTCCACATAAGTGGTAAAAAAAATGCTTTCTAGGCTTCATAATTTCTTTGCTGTTACCGATTTGCTACCTGGGCTTAATATCTTATTGCACTGCTAGTTGTTAATCCTTTCTTCTGGTGTATTAGCTTATCGAACAAGAAGCAGCTGATTTAAAGAACAAATTTGCTAGCCCACGACGTTCTTTACTGGAAGATTCAGCAAGCAGTGAAGTTGATGATATTGATATTATTCCCAACGAGGAAATGCTTTTGGTGAGAAACACATTTCTGTATGCTTAAGGAGTTATGGTCCAAGATAGATTTGCGCTTAGACCTTTTTCTTTTCCTTTTTGCACCTCCTCATCTGACAAACATTTGGCACCCGAAGATTCTTAGTGAGAAAGGATATGTTAAGCGGATGAACCCCAACACCTTCAATTTACAACATCGGGGAACAATAGGAAAATCTGTTGGAAAGATGCGAATGAACGACAGCATGTCCGATTTCATTGTCTGCCAAACACATGATCATGTTCTTTATTTCAGGTATGTGAACTGGGACACATTCTTATAGTTAAATCTTCTAGCGTGTTAGAAAGTTTGATGCCTTTTATTTGTTGTCATCATTCGTTGTCCTTTCTAAGTGTTAGGACAACACATCTCAGTTCAACTGTATGTTTTAGAACTTTAGATGACTTGGAGAAGTTCTGATGTGAAATGTGCATTGTGTATTAAAACAACCAAATCCCTTTTTGTTTGGTATTTAAAAATTGGTTTCATGCTGGGTTTGCAAAACTACGGGTTATTGGCTATAACTGGTTTGACCACTGAGAACTGGTGTTTGTATTAGAATAATTAGATATTCCATATATGCGCTTACCATGTATGCGCCTTCCATGTATATGCTTTCCATATATGCGCTTACCATGTATGCGCCTTCCATGTATATGCCTTCCTTGTATGCCTACTCTAGGCTAATATATATACAAGCCACCCTAGCCCTTTAGCTGTGTGGTGTTTGCCCTAATCTCTCTACCTTTCTACATGGTATCAGATTTGCTTTCCTGAGTTCTTCCGCTGTCTTCTCCCGTGCGCACAGCAGCCCGCTTCCCTGAGTTCTTCGCTGTTCTTCCGTGCGACACCACCCGCCGGCCACCTACCAGGCGCCACCTCCGGGCAAGCCGACTCACTGCCGGCGCCGGACGCCATCGCCCAGATCCAACCGGATCTGGCCCCCAGGCCGTCGACGTCTCCTCCACGCTCAGACGCCGCCGGCCTCCCCCCGAGCCGATCCGTCGTGCGAATCGGCTCGCGCCGCCGTCTACCCAGCCGCGCCGCGCCGACTCCACAGACGCCGCCGCTGACTCCACAAAGCCCGCCGCGCCGCAGCTGCGGCCTCCGCCCGAGCCGCGCTTCGCCGCCTCCTCCTCGCCGCCGGCCGCCGGCCGCCTTCTTCCACGGCCGCCGCGCGCTCCACCACCGCCACCGCGATCCGTCGGATCTAGTCGAGAGAAGGCTTCTCCTTAAGCCTCCTTTATAAAAAAGCAGAGAAAGAGAGAGAGAGAGCAATCCGCCATGGCAGCCCCTCCTGCCGATCTAGCTGTTGCTGCTGCCCCTGCTGGCGCGATTGCGCCTGCCGCTCCGATCGTCCTCAACCCCTACTGTACGGTCATCGTCAAGTCCCATGTGCCGACCACTCTCGATCTGAAGACGCCGAATTACTCCCGATGGTCCAAATTCTTTCGGACCATGTGCACGGTTCGGTCTCCTCTCCCACATCGACGGCGACCGACATCTGCGCGCTCGCGATGAGGCTACAGGTCTCGCCGACTCGCTTCTCACCGGCTCTATAGTTCCGTCTCTGACGACATTCTCGACTCAGCAATGACGGATGAAGAGACTGCACGAGATCTTTGGGTCGCGATCGAGGCGCTGTTCCGCGACAACAAGGAGTCCCGCGCGGTCTTCCACAACAATCAGTTTCACTCGCTCGTCCAAGGCGATATGTCCATCACCGACTACAGCCAGCAGATGAAGGTCCTCGCCGACGAGTTACGCGCCCTCGGCTACCCCATCAACGACTCGCAGCTCGTCCTCAACTTGCTGCGTGGCCTCAACCCGCGCTTCTCCACCACCGCGGCGACATCGCCAACGTCGTGCCGTTCCTTCTTTTGCCGTAGCGGTCCATGCTCGCTCTCAAGGAGACTCGCCTTAGCAACGAGGCAAAGATCGCCACCACCACGGCCTTGTTCGCCTCCAGCGGCTCCTCCGGCCACACGTCATCAACCACTACTCCGACCGCCAATGCTTGTGATGGACGTCGTGGTGGCCGCAACCGCCGAGGCAGGCGGGGCGGGTTCGGCCGTGGCGCGCAGGGTGGGTCCGGCAGTGGCACCAGTGCCGACTTTCAGGATGGTCGATCATCTCCATCGACCGGTCCCTGGTTCTGCTTCAACCCATGGATCGCCCTCCGTGATCGGTGGCGCCTCGCCGCTCCGCCTCCTCGGCGCTCCACTCGAGCTCATCCGCCTTCACGCCGTCCGAGTCTTCCACCCCGCAGACCTGGGATCAGCAGGGTCTCATTACGGCGCTGAACCAACTGGCTGTCCAAGGACATGGTGGCTGGGTCATGGACAGCGGCGCCACTTCTCACATGACGAAAGACGACGGTACACTCCTCTCTTCCCACCCTCCACCTCATTCGGTCGTTACTGTTGGCAACGGTTCCCGTCTTCCCGTTGTTTCTCGTGGTCACACTTTTCTTCACACACCAACCACCCGTTTTCTTCTTCCCAACACACTTGTTGTCCCCAACCTAGTCCATAACTTTCTTTCTGTTAGACAATTCACTCGTGATAACCATTGCTCTATTGAGTTTGACACCTTTGGTTTTTCCATTAAGGATCCCCGGACACAGCGTATGATGCTTCGCTGCGATAGTGCAGGCGACCTCTACAACATACCTCCAGTCGCCACCTCAGCTCCACCCAGCACCCACATCGCCGTCTCCTCCCAGTTATGGCATCAGCGTCTTGGTCATCCCGGCATCGCCAGCCTCGACACCCTACATAAAAACTTGCTCATTTCATGTAATAAAGTAGACCGCTCTCTTTGCCAGTCCTGTCAACTTGGCAAACATACGCGTCTCCCTTTTGTTACCTCTTCTTCGCGCTCCTCTGCGTCTTGAGCGAGTTCATTGTGATGTGTGGACATCTCCAGTTCCTAGCATATCTGGTTTTCTTTACTATCTAGTGTTACTTGATGATTTCTCTCATTATTGTTGGACTTTTCCTCTTAGAAAGAAATCAAAAGTTTCCCAGCTTTTAGCAGATTTCACTGCCTATGCTAGCACACAATTCGGTATTCCTCTAAAATCCATACAGGCCGACAACGGTACCGAATTTGTGAACCACACCAACACATCCTTCCTTGCCTCCCGCGGCATTACCCTACGCCTTTTTTGCCCATACACCTCCCCGCAGAATGGCAAAACCGAGCGCATCATTCGCACCCTCAACAATGCGGTTCGCACGCTCCTGCTCCACGCCACTATGCCTCCTAAGTACTGGGCCGAGGCACTAGCAACTGCCACCTATCTCATCAACCATTGCCCATCGTCCTCTGTCGGTGGTGACATTCCCTATACCCTCCTTCACCGCTCCCCACCACAGTACAGTCATCTCCGGGTTTTCGGTTGTCTTTGTTTTCCAAACCTTTCTGCTACTTCTGCTCATAAACTTGCTCCACGTTCCACGGCTTGTGTCTTCCTCGGTTACCCTTCTCACCATAAAGGGTACCGCTGTCTCGATCTTGCCACCAAACGTGTCATCATCTCCCGCCATGTTGTCTTTGATGAGAGCATATTCCCGTTTGCTAGTAGTGACCGATCTTCACCCCCTCCTTGCTCCGACTTCGATTTCCTCGATGTCGACCACGCATCTTTGGTGCCTCGCCTTCGCCGCAATGGCACCTCGCAGTACCCCAGATGACTGCTCCACCACTACATGGTGTCAAGCGATCATCTCCTCCGTCTACGGCGCCATCCGTCGCTCCGCCACCACGACCTCCCGTGCATCTGGTTTACTCCAGACGGCCACGTGCGGCTCCCTCCGACCCAGCTGCACCAGCACCGTTACCCACGCCGGCTCCAGCTACCCCGACTACGTCAGTGCCTCCCTCGGACCATCCGATGGTGACACGGGCTCGGTCTGCCGCCGATCCCTCTGTGGAGTTTTTCTCCCTAGCGGCCGACCACTCTCCCGCTTCGCCTGTTCCGGCGAACTATCGTAGCGCCCTCGCCGATCCCAACTGGCGCGCCGCGATGGCCGAGGAGCACAAGGCCCTCATGGACAATGACACCTGGCGCCTCGTCCCGCGCCCACCTGGTGCTAATGTCGTCTCCGGGAAGTGGATTTTCAAGCACAAGTTTCACTCTGATGGCAGTCTGGCCCGCTATAAAGCGCGCTGGGTTGTTCGTGGCTTCTCTCAGCAGCACGGTGTAGACTACGACGAGACATTCAGTCCGGTGGTCAAACCGGCCACCATCCGGATCGCCCTTCCATCGCTGCATCCCGCTCCTGGCCGATTCATCAGCTTGATGTCAAGAATGCCTTTCTACATGGCACTCTTAATGAGACGGTCTACTGCCAGCAGCCCTCCGGATTCGTGGACCCTGCCCGTTCCACCCATGTGTCTTCTCCAGAAGTCCCTCTACGGTTTGAAGCAGGCTCCCCGAGCATGGTACTGACGGTTCGCCTCCTACATCCGCGGCATCGGTTTCGTCGCCTCCTCCTCCGACTTGTCCCTGTTTGTCCTCCGTCAGGGGACTGACATGGCCTACCTGCTGCTCTACGTCGACGACATCGTCTTCACGGCTTCCACCCAAGGCCTTCTTCAGCATCTCACAGGCTTGCTTCACTCGGAGTTTGCCATGACGGACCTCGGTGACCTGCATTTCTTCCTCGGCATCTCCGTCGCACGCTCCTTCAACGGCCTCTTGTCTCAGCGACAGTATGCTGTTGATCTTCTGCGACGCGCTGGCATGGCGAGTGTCACCCTACGGCCACACCAGTGGACACTCACGCCAAGCTATCTGGCCACGACGGAGCTCCAGTGGCCGATCCGTCTGAGTATCGCAGCCTTGCGGGGCTCTGCGAGCACGACACTCACACGCCCCGACCGGCGTGCCGTCCCAAAGAAGTATGCCTTTTCATGCATGATCCACGGGAGCCCCATCTCGCGTTGATCAAACGCATCCTGCGGTACGTCAAGGGTACTCTCGATGCCGGTCTTCACATCGGCCTCTCTCCAGCGACATCCATCACCGCCTACTCCGACGCCGACCGGCCGTGGCCGCCCGACTCGCGACGCTCCACCTCCGCCATCGCATTTATCTCGGGATAATCTTGTCTCTTGGTCTTCCAGCGTCGGACAACCGTGCCTCGATCAAGTCGCGAGCGAAACCGCGGCCGTTGCTCATGCCGTAGCCGAGTGTTGTTGCTCGACAACTTCTCCCAAGAACTTCACGCCCGAGCTGCTTAGCGACCGTTGTTCATCGCGACAATGTCGCCCATCTACATGTCAACTAATCCATCCGGCCCGCCGTCTGGCACATCGAGATTGACATTCACTTCGTCCGCGAGAAGGTTTCACTTGGTGAGGTTCGTGTCTTGCACGTACCATCCTCCCATCAGTTCGCGGACATCATGACAAAAGGTCTCCGACGCAATTGCTTTGTGATTTTCGATCCGGCTTTGCGTCCGGATGTCGCTCTGATCGCGGGCGGTATTAGAATAATTAGATATTCCATATATGCGCTTACCATGTATGCGCCTTCCGTGTATATGCTTTCCATATATGCGCTTACCATGTATGCGTCTTCCATGTATATGCCTTCCTTGTATGCCTACTCTAGGCCAATATATATACAAGCCACCCCAGCCCTTTAGCTGTGTGGTGTTTGCCCTAATTTCTCTACCTTTCTACAGTTTGGTTAACTGGCTGGTCCCTTTAGGGGTCAGGGATTGAGTACTGTTTGTGCTGATTTATGGACGATTTCCAACTAGCCTTGCTGACTTTTGCATCATTCATGTTGTTATGAATAGCGTTTGTATTCATCATGAGGCCAATGGGTCAGTATATATACACGTACTAGTATAGCATATATGCAGATAACCCCTTATACAACGGAAAAAATACACATATATAATACACATCTAACATCTCTCTTAAACTTATGGTGGATCAATAATATGAAGTTTGGAGAGATAAAAGCTGTGCTGGACCCTGGTCTGTGCCTTTGTGAAGAAGTCTGCCAACTGACGTTCGGAAGGCATGTCTTGAAGAGCAACAATCTGGTCCTGCATCTGTGTTCATATGTAAGAAGCATCAACACCAATATGCTTTGTGAGCTCATATTTCACCGGATCTTTAGCAATGCTAATAGCGCCTGTACTGTCCGACAAAAGAGGAACTGTTATAGCCACCGTAGCCAAATAACCTCCACAGTCAATAAAGCTATAGCTCGCAACTTATCCTCAGTGAGAAACTGTTATCTGCTTCTTAGTCTTTCAAGCAATGAGACAATCACCAAGAAAAACATAATAAGCAGAAAGACTGGCGATCAGAGGGATCACTAGCTTAGGTGGCATCAAAATATGCCTAGAGCTGTAAAGAGCTGGAGTGAGGGAAAAAAAGACGACGAGAGATAGTTCCACGAAGATATCGTAGAACACAAAAAAGATGACTATAGTGAAACTTCTTACTCAAGATATTCATAGAGTATAAAATGTCAAAACGAGTGGCACCAAGATAGACAAGGTTTCTAACAAGGTGACGATAACGAGTAAGATGCTCACCATCAGTGGGACGAAGATGAACATTAAATTTCGTGGAAGTCTCAGCTGTGCGTTGATTAGTAAGAGAGGTACGATCAAAATCCTAGATATACTTTTCTTAGGACAGATAGAAACCCTTAGGAGTAGAAATAACCTTAATCCCAAGAACATAGCGAATATGACCTAGAAGTCGGTAAGAAGTCGGTTCGGCAAGAGCACTTTTCTTAGGGTAGCAATCTCTGCCATTGCATGCTGCCACTTCTGATGAACTAGTCAGTTCGGCAAGAGCACCTACAACAAAATGAAAACGCTCAGGAGGCCAAATAGACTGGTAATCGCGAAGAGTATAGTGAGGAGAGGCGGAAAAGGATCCATCAGAAGTTGATGGCTCATCTGAAGAATACTCAACTCACGGACGATGAGTATAGTAGAGAGGATAGAAGGAACAAGGTCGGGAGTAACCTTGGGAGAGGGTGCCGGTGGTGAAGGTGCCAACCGGAAAGGAGGCACCGGAGAGACTAAAGGTTGTGGTGGAATGGTGACTATGGGGGTGGAAGCAAAAGTCAGGAAAGAAAGTGGTTCGACAAAAGATGCTGAAGTGAAAAAAGGAGAAGGGCAAGAATAGCAAGGACGAGACTCATCAAAAGTAACAGCCCGAGAAATCCGTATCCGTCGGCTAACAAGATCCCAACAACGATATTACTTGTGCTCAGCACTATAGCCTAGAAAAACGCACTCAACAAACTGAGCGGTCAACTTGGTGCCCTCATGAGGTGTAAGAAGAATATAGCACACACACCCAAAGAGGCGAAGACTAGAATAATCAGGAGCTTTACTAGAACGATGTACAACTGGGATCCCACCCTGAAGAGCATAGGAGGGCTGAATGTTGATAAAAAAAAGTGTTTGTAGAAACAATCTCAGCCCAGAGTGTGATGGAACAACACAAGCAAGCATGAGAGCACGTGCTTTCTCAAGAAGATGACGGTACTTGCGTTCAGTCACACCATTCTAAGCATAAGCACTGGGACAAGAAAACTGAGAGATTGCCCTGCTCAGCAAGAAAACCACTAAGAACTCGCGACAAGTACTCCTTAGCGGAATCAACGCGAAAAACACGAATTGGAGTCAAACTGAGTACGGACCATAGTTTCAAAAGTCTTGCAGATGGATAGAACCTCACTACGAGATGACATAAAGTATATTCACGTATATCGAGAAAAATCATCAATAAAAATTATATAATATCGATGACCTTTCGAAGCGAAAGGAGCTGGTCCCCATACATCAGAATCAACAAGATCAAAAGGACCCTGAGACACTAACTCATTGGAAGGATAGCGAGTTGAAGCTGTTTGCTAAGCTTATAACTCTGACAATTGAGAAAATCATCACGAGACATAACGAAGTAAGGAAGACATACGCGACCCACAAAGATGTCCTAAACGATTATGCCACTGAGCAAAAGATGCGGTGGAGGCTGCAGCAGATGCGAAAACAGTGGAGGCGATAAAACCGACAGACAGCGGAAGGAAGTTGAACCCAGTTAAGTTTCGAGCGCTGTCGTGAGTCAGACAGCGAGGGCCAGTACCAACTGGAGTCCCTGTGCGGCGATCCTGAACACAAGAATCAGAATCGGGAATAACATAACAACCATGATCAGTGAGCTGGCCAGCAGATATGAGCTGCATGGTTAGTTGTAGAACATGAGAAATAGCAGGAACAAGAAAGAATGAATTTGAAATGGTGCCTCGTCCTGCAACAGAAAGAGGGTACCATCTGCTGTTTGAACGGTTAAATGAACAGTTAAAGAACTAATGGAAGTGAGACAAGTGGAATCATATGTCATATGAAAGGAAGCATCAAAATCAAGAATGATATACCTGAGGAAGGAGAAGTAGAAGGTGGTCTCTCATCGGAAAACTGAGCTTCAGAATAAGCAGAATCGGACGATGCAGAAGCAACCATGCAACATAGCAGTGTGAGAAACTGCTGAGTGGAGGAACCTCTAGTGCTCCTCGGAGGACCGTCACCACGACAAAAATGTGCAGTGAAATCCTTTGCCAATAGCAGCTATCGTTGGTAGACGCAACTGAGAAAGGAGTAACCTAAGGCGCAGAGGTGTAGAAGCTGGAGGGGCTGCCAAAACCGAAGGAGACGACACTGACAACAGCAGACCCACACCACATAGACGAATCTTCTTAGTGCGAACAGCTGCAAGGGCCTCTAGAAGAGTCACATGAGGGTGGCGAGCCAGGAAATGAGCACGAGTCTGCTCAAACTCAGCCTGGAGATGTGTCAAGAAGTCGTACATGCGACGAAACTCCACGTGAAACTGATGACGCTAACAGCACTGACAGGTGCGACAAACATCTGGCCCGAAAGAGTCACTCTTACATCATATCACGGATAACTGAGCATAGAACTCATCCATAGGGGCATCTCCCTGCTGTACCGACAGCTCTTGACGCACAACAAGGTACAAAGAAACACCAGATAGCTCGTAGTGGTTGCGTAGATGTGCCCACATCGCCTGTGCGAAAGCCAAACCAACATCAACAGTGAGGTGCTCCTCCATGCTAGCCACCAGTATAGCAGAAGCACGAGTATTCTCATCAATCCATGTCTTGTAAGTAACATACTGAGTCTGAAAAGTCTCTATGGCATCTTTAAAAGCCTCATATTGCTTTGTACAAGCATCTTCGGAAGTATCCTTCGGGAGTTCAGGCTTAGCAGGTGGAGTAGGGTGAGATGGACAAGGCAAATCACTAGTAAGACTCCTAAAGACCTGACCACACATGTTGAGGCACATGTGCTGAAACCAGTATCGATAATTGAGACAATCGAAGATCATTGAGCAACAAGAAACAAAAACGATACCTGCAAAAGGAGACATTTTTTCTTTCTTTTTTCTTTTTCTTTTTCCCTTTTTTCTCTTTTTTCGGCCGGTCAACAAAAGCTAACCACTGTCGGTCACGGAACTCACACCCAAAATATAACACGAGTGCAACACAAGCGTTCATTCCGGGCGGTGGCGGCTGAATACCAGCGCGTTGGCTGGACACCGCTTGACGTGATCGTGCGGCGAGCAGCGGCGCCCACTGCCAAATACCGACCACCGGCCGATGCAACCGGGCGGCGAGCAGCGACCTCCACCGGGCGGCGAGCTGCGACAGCCAAATACCAGCGAGGTGGCCGGACATCAACGATGAAGACAACTCCTACGGCTTTGTAGCTCAAAAGGCAGCGGCAAAAGAGCAGCAACTTCACGAGACCGGCCATGGCAACGACTCTGGCAGCATGTAGATCGGAGTAGCGGCCTTGTCGGCAAGGGCGGATACCACCAAGTGGGCGGCCTGACTTCAGATGACGGGATTGGGAGGCAGTAGTGATGAAAAAGAGCGTGACGGGAAAGCTAGGCGACGGCTAGAATATGAACCAGCGGCGGCTGACGAAAGCAAACCCTAGGTACGCTTTGATATCATGTTATGAATAGCGCTTGTATTCATTATAAGGCTAATAGGTCAGTATATATACACGTACAGGTGTAGCATATATGCAGATAACCTCTTATACAATAAGAAAATACATAGGTATAATACACATCTAACACATGTAGAATAATAGTATTTCAGGGTAGCATTTGAAAATAATAAGATTGAATGCCCAAGTTTCACCTGAAATTGGCTAATACCTGTGGACAATTGCCAGGTCTTGGCTGGTCTGGTCGTCTTGTCCTAGGTAGAGTTGTTGACTGCCTTGTACCTTTGATAACAAGTACTGTTTTGGTACTTTGTTACTGAACTGGTTTTTTTGGCAGTGTGATGTGGGTGTCCAATTTAAATACAAACATGAGAATTTGTCTGTTCGATTCAATACACTCCCAAAACTAAGATTATGGGATTTTAGTGTTTACATCTATAAGAGAAACAAAAAAAAATTGACATCAAGCGAAGCAGATGCAAGAGGGGTTTAGCATTTAGTGCTGCTATGCTGGCTAGATCTGAAAGGGGTCAGTGGGAGGAACAAAGTGGGTGGGTCTAGAAGTAAAAGGGAAGACAGAGGAGGGTGGAGGAGGCTTGCTAGATCTTGGAAGGAGAGGATTGCGGGCAAGGAACTGGTGAGAGGGGAGTGGAACCTTGTAAATCCTCGTTGGAACAAGGGAAATTCCTCCCATTCCTGTATGAATTGAATTTTTTCCTGTTAAATTTCTGCGTTCCAAACAGGTCATTGCGGGTCGGTGGAAAGAATTGATTCAATGTAAGAGGGGGGTGGAGGAAGTGATATTCAATGCTAAAAATAGTTCTTGTCTGCCAAAACCTGGGAGGTGGATGCAAGTGATTTGAGTCAAGACTAGAATTAGTTTTTGTTAGATAAATCCACTAATCGTCTATTTTAGAGTCTACTGAATTAGATACCTGTGTTCATGTTGGAATGAGACCCCTGCAAGTTCATTCAATTAAGATTGCTTACAGCTTGGCACAATAGCGACAGTTGAATAAGTCCACCCTACATAAGTTACAGCAATTTATCAATTATACTCTTGAAATATGTTTGTCGCATTTGAAGCAGTTTACAATTTTACAGCGCTTGCCTGTACTTGCTCTAAAGTCCTGTTTCGTTGTTTTATGCTCATGTAACTGGAATGGTGTTTGATTCAGTGACAAGGGAATAGTATACTCAGCACGTGCCTATAAAATACCTGAATGCACAAGAACTGCTGCTGGGACTCCATTAGTACAGGTACTGGGATAGACATTAATTTGCCATGCTAATGCAACTTAGCAGATGACATACTGACCATTGTGTTGATTTTATTCCTGTTCAGCTGCTTTCTTTGTCCGATGGGGAGAGAATAACCTCCATCATTCCTGTGAGTGAATTTGGTGAAGACCAGTATCTAGTGATGCTGACCATTAACGGTTATATCAAGAAAGTTCCTCTTAATGCTTTCTCAACAATTAGGTCAACTGGGATCATTTCAATACAGCTGGTATACTGTCTCATGTGTTCACTTATCTTCAATGTAACATATATTTGGGTTATTGTGAATTTGTGATATATCCTTTACTATCTTAACATGTTAGGTTCCTAGTGATGAGCTCAGGTGGGTCCGTTGTTGTGGGAACGACGACCTTGTTGCCTTGGCTTCACAAAAAGGAATGGTTATAGTCAACACATGCAACAAGGTAGGCTACAAATATGCTTCTCGGTGTGGATTGTATTTGTGGTATGGAGTGCTCTCTTCTATCTATTTTTTTAACTGATGCTTGCAAGATTGGATGACCAATGGAGACTGCTTATAGTGGAGAAACCATTCTCTTGACTGGTTTTCACTATGAGACAAAGTTATGTTTGAGAAAAAAATCTTAGGACTTCATTTTGATTTCTCAAGTCACATGTTTACATATTGTCTTTGCTAAATGGTAATGCTGAACATGCTACTATTCTGAAAATATCACTTTTGGAACTGTACTCATTATCATTTCTAATAATTTTCTGAAAAGGCTATTGTTTACAAGAATGCTATTTTTTGTGTGTTATACTGCTTGGTGCTAGCAGGTAAATATATTAAAGCGTAGCTCCTAGAGGCTAGAAAGTTTCAGTGGAGGCAAACAATAATATTTAATTCGGGTTCTCTAGGAACTATGGATCAGATTTTTGCTGTTCTCTTATTTCTGTTTGTTAGAACATATGCTTGTTTTGAAATGAAAATGACATTCATCTTCCCAGTTTCCGTAAGGCCTTTGTTGGTTGGGCCAAAATCTTGGCCCATCCACGTGGATGGACCCGGATTTTAGTTCAAATTCCTAGCCCATCCACGTGGATGAGCTGGGATTTTGACCCAATCAAACAAGGCCTAAATTTGTTATTTAGTCTCCTTGGAGCTTGTTTGCCTGCTATCATGTGTCTGCCAGTTTTGTGCTTTATTAATCACTGCCAATTCCTTGTTTATATTTATGTTTGCTCTATGTCCCAGCTTCGTGCCCTTGGAAGGAAAACGAGGGGTGTTGTTGCAATGAGGCTAAAAGAAGGTGACAGGATGGCATCCATGGATATAATTCCAGCAACTATGCATAAAATGCCTGAAAGATATATCAGCAGGTAGCTTCAAACTGAATTTGGGATACCAGCTTGTAATTTGCAACCTTAGATAGATGGAGTTTGTCAAAATTGACCAGTTTGGTAAAATATGAAAAAATGTTTAATAATCTTTTGAGAAATTTAATGTATCGATGATATATAGCTGAACCATAGGAAATTTAGCGTCTTCAACACAGTTCCGTCATTTATACCCTATCTGCCTACAACTTAACCGATAAAACCGTTTTCCACCCAAAAACTTGTAAACTTACCAAGTGACCATTTACCTTTTGGTCACTGTCCTCCAATTGAACCTCAGCCCAACATTTGAAAACTACCCTGTTGGACAACATTTTCTCATGCACAGTTGTTTGTCTATCTTCCAGTTTGGATAGTTCCTGTACCCACTACCCAAGAACTGACCAAATTATCTTGAACTTCGTATGCTTGCTCCAGGGTCAGAGATTTGAGTCCTCCATGGCTGCTTTTCATAGCTGAAAATGGTCGTGGGAAGCGTGTGCCCTTAAATGCATTCCGGCAATCAAATTTCAATAGAGTAGGTTTGCAAGGCTACAAGGTATGTTAATTTTCTGCTCTATCATGTTCAGTCAATCCTTTATGTATTCTGCACAAGCATTCAAAATATTCACAATACTTTTGGTTTGGAATACCTCAAATTACACGTGCATGAAAGTACATCTAACCTGCAAAAAACCTTCAGACGCATGTTTTGTCACGCTATTTGACCTCGAAGGAGTACCTGACATTATGCTGTTTTGGCTTGCAGCTTCCACCAGACTGTCGCTTAGCTGCTGTATTTGTCGTTGGGTTTTCACTGACTGGTAACTCTTCTGTACCTTTTTCTTTTCTTTATTGTTGCTTAACCACAAACAAAGTTTTTTAATATGTCGTTTGCTGATGCCTATGAATTCATTGACAGATGACGGTGAAAGTGATGAGCAGGTTGTTTTAGTTAGCCATAGTGGCACTGTAAACAGAATCAAGGTTACAGATATATCCATCCAGTCTCGTGCGGCGAAGTAACTCTCTCTCAATACACACAACATACTGTTTTCCATAGAACTATAACGACCATCTGCATACGAGCAATGTTTTACTTTAGTTTAGTGTTTCAAAAGCAAAGCTGTTCCTCATTTGAAGCATTGCTCTAAGAGAAGCTCTATATTCAGTTTCGTCTACTCTCACGAAACCTAGCTATCTTTGTGTTTCCCTCTTTCTGATTGTGCAATTCGATACTAACTCCGCTGACCTGCCAGGGGAGTTATTCTGATGAGGCTGGAGCATGCCGGGAAGATCCAGTCAGCTTCACTGATATCAGCAGCAGCCGCGGAAGAGGTCACGGAGGATTGATTCATGCCTTACAAGAGGCGAGTAGAGTCGCCTACTGAAGGAAGGCCCTGCTGGTTTGTGGCTGGTTTGTGTGGATTCCAGTTGCATACTGGGGGTGCGTTTTTTGGGGGGTTAGCTCAAGCTGTGGCCCAATACATCGTCAGGAATCAGGCAAGATTCCACGCCGAAGCATATATAGCTGATTTGGGCAGGACTCTATTTTACCATTAACGTGTCTAGAGAAGTAGGATTTGCCAGGCAGAACCTGTAACGTGACTTAAAAACGGATGTGTTGATCCTTGCGTGAGCTTAATTGGTGGTTCTATGGTTAGACCTCTTCAATACTCGTGATTTAGCCTGCGGCATCCCGTGTTGTGTTGAGCAATAATTTCCGGTGGCCTACTCGGTTTGCGCGTATTGATCTGATCTGATCCAGGCATAGCTCTAGCAACGCCGAACATGCATCGTGGTTTGGGACGGGCAGGATTGGGAATTTCGTATTGTAGATATAATATGTGAGCAGTGATTTATATTGATGTGGCCAGACAATAGATCACTCGACTGACGGTCGCAAAGAAACGCGAAATATCACCACGCTGGGCTGCGATAGGTTTGAGTTGTGACAATGACAATGTAGGAACTGAGACCTGACGCTTATTCAAAGGCTTGAGCTCTTATTATCCTACCGCAGGGAACAGAAGACAAGGTATCCCGAACTGACTAATTGAACGGGAACTCTCTTTAGCTGTTTAGTTCAGAAACATCTTAGGGCGCAAAGTACGAACAATTCAACTATGAAACCACAACCAAAGCTCAAGAACTGTTGAGCTCGGGAAATACACCTTACTGGAATGGCAACCCATCCCTAGACACCCAGCAATTCATCCAAAGGCTCCTAGCTGATCCAAATCTTTCGAAAATTTAGGCCTGCAGGGACGTAAAACGTACATTGTGAATGAACCAACAAAGAAGAAAGTTGTCAACATAGGTATCTCCACGAAGAATATCTAATTGACAGGTACATACCTTGCTGGCAATGTTGCTAGACAACCAGTCCAGACCTTCATACAATCCCTCACCTGTTGTAGCACAAGTGCTCTGGATGTACCTGTCAGCAAGGCCAAGAAATTGTTAAGCCTTCCGCTGTACTATCAATGCGGTACGCACCTATATATATTACCAAGCAAAAGGGCACAAATACATTTCTTGTTAAAATAGAATAAAGGGGCCAATTAGATCAACAGGGCCGAATTAATCTGATGATACCTTAAAATACAGAAAAGACAAGCAAGAAATATAAGTCTGTGCATAGTTACCAGTGTCGCTGGCGAAGGGAGTGCAGTCCAAGCTTATCAGTAATCTCAGCAGCATTCATAGCATTTGGAAGATCTTGCTTGTTAGCAAACACAAGCAACACAGCATCACGTAACTCATCCTGCAATCAGTGCCATGTGTATTGTGAACACTAAAAATCACATTCTTATAATGAGAAAATAAAGCTCAAGACAATAGAGGAACCGACAGTTCAATCCTAATCTGGTAGACAAAATGAACAAAATAAAACCACCAACTATCGTAAACAATTAAAAAACACAGCAAATGAACAGCAGTCCTTAAGACCTTCGTTAAACTACAAGGAAGACTCATAAATGTTTCCAATGAGACCATCAGCACTGACCTTCCCTTAAAAGTCAAAAGCAGTGATTTTGTGATTCATCAATAAAGTTCTAGTTATGTTGATTGGAATAATAGAGATCAGCTAGCATAAGAATTTACCTCGTTCAGCATCCTGTGGAGCTCATCCCTGGCTTCAACAACACGGTCCCTATCATTGCTGTCCACAACAAAGATGAGACCCTGCGTGTTCTGGAAGTAATGTCTCCACAGAGGCCTGATCTGTTTTCAGAGACAAGGAAAAATGAGATACAATTTAAAGAATGATGCCTAGCAAATGGGAAATCTAAAAGAAACAGCACATAAATCATCCACTGCAGGAAACCAGCAGCAGCATATGAAAGAAACAGTGTTATAAAAATAAGTTGGCTAAAAATGCATAACGTGCAAAAATAAAGTTGCAGAACATGTGCTCTTGGTACCTTGTCCTGACCCCCAACATCCCAGACGGTGAAGCTGATATTCTTGTACTCCACGGTTTCAACATTGAATCCTGTTATTGGAGGAGAGTCAATAACGAGAAAACAAGAGCAATCATGTTGTAGGTCAAGGTATGTTCAAATTAGTGGACTAGAGTTGCACAACCTACTTCACATGAAAAAACAGTCTGCTTTCAAGTGCAATTCCATAAAAAAAAAGGTATACGGGTATTATACTAGTAGTGCCAATTCTCCTAGCCATATCAAGCAAGCAAGCAATTTACGATTGCCATTATTATTCACTGTGTAGTACACAAGTATAGTTATTGGTCCTTTGAGATAACATAGCTAGCTGTTTGCTGGTTAAAGTGGCTTTTACCGTGTTCACTAGCTGCTGCAATAGCTGAGTAACTATCAATGACTTCTTCCTGACACCTAAGGATTTGCTTATATGGTCAAGAAGAATTGAAATGCAAAAATAGGAAGATTTGAGACTTAACTGCCGTTTGTCAATATGCCTATGAACAGAAGTGTACTATGTATGATCTGTCTAGATATGAACAAAAATGCTATAGATATTCTCCTTCTGGTTATTTTTTTCAAAATTTTCATTCAAACTAGCTGCCAATGGAATTACACTGCGAACCATTGGATGTTCTACTCGTACAGCTAAGTTTTCCCAACAAAAGCAAACCTGGAATGAAAGAAACATATATGATGCGATGGGCGTGCAGGTTGGTGGTTACCGATGGTAGGGATGGTGGTGACGATCTCGCCGAGCTTTAGCTTGTAGAGGATGGTGGTCTTTCCGGCGGCGTCGAGCCCCACCATCAGGATCCGCATCTCCTTCTTGGCGAAGAGCCGGCTGAACAGCTTGGTGAACGTGAGCCCCATGTCCTCCTCCCCCGCCTCGCCTCGCCTGCAACGCAAACACAATCCCCACGCGCAAATGCGATCTCAGTTTCTGCTCTTCCCTTCCGCTAGCTCAGGTCGCTAGATCTACACGCCTCGCACAAGATCCAGCTCTCAATCGAACAACCGTGGAATCCTACAGCTCAACGCGCGATTTAAAAGCCGGACGCGAGATCCGTCGGTGGATCCACAAAACAAAGCGGCGCAAAGGCTTGGTAAAGGAATGGAGATGGAGCCCCTTAAGAGATCTACCAAACTGCGACTGCGAGGCATGCTCCAACAATGGAAGAGGACTCGCGTAGATCTCAGGGACAGGGAAGAGAGGACAGCGCCTACAAAGGCAGAGAGAGACGGATGGATCCAGGGAGAGGCGGGGTGGAAGGGCCGTGAATCGCTGACCTGATCGGAGAACTCGATTCGCGGTGAGCTCGCCGGCGCCGGAGCCGGAGAAGGCGATGGAAACGGGGGCGAGAGAGAGAGAGAGGCTTTGGAATCGGGCGTTGTTGTGTTGGCCTTTTTGTGGCGGTGGTGCGCGCTTAATTTATGAGAGGAAGAGCGGAGAGGCAGCCAACCTTGTGTGGTTGCGGTGCGGGTCGCGTCAACAGAACGCGTCGTCTCCCTCTATTGAATGGAATTTTCTTCGCCAAACTTTCCTTTTTCTAGATCGACAAATAATTTTCTTTGCCAAACTCCACCACCAATGTACTTAGTTCGGTTCTCTCACTTTTATAAAATGTAACGAATGAAGCATAGTACGTAGCAAAATTTGCTATATTTGCTTTAAATTGAATATCCGTTACCAAGCTTATTTTTCTGCTAGGATCGGAATTTTCTTATTTTCCACATTCATACGATGAGTCATTATGTTTCTGCCTTTTCTGGAGTGTATATGTTACAAACTGCATAGATGACTCGTTCAGGCATTTCAGATCTGCTTGAGCTTGACATTTGGAGCAATAATGGGTTGGACTAACGGCTTAGTTCATATTAAATATGGCTGATGATTTTTTGCTGTGACTGATAAATTTTAATTAAAAATAAAAATCACCTCTATTACTACCGCTTCGCCGCTCCCACAGGTGGTGGTGGAAGGGGCAGGAACGACGGAGGAGGCGCGCAGAGCTATCTAGGAGGCGCGCAGAGCTATCTAGGGTGGTGCAGCGACGGTAGTCAACGACGAGGTACCACCCTATACTATTGAAAGTGCTCCTAAAGATATACCGCTCGCTAGTTCTGCAAGGTGAAGCGGCTGTGCGGGTTCTGCAAGGTGGTGAAGCGCCGTGGCATCGTCTTCATTCACTGCACCGCCAACCCCAAGCACAAGCAGCACCAGGGCTTCTCCACACTTTAGAAGATAGTAAGTGCTAGCCAGTAAAATGCACTTGACCAATAGTTTGGACTTTGATGATCTGTGATCCAACCAAATGTTTGTTAAAGGGCTCTGTCATTGTAAATTTGTAATCCCTTTGATCTTGTGGGAAGCCATCTTATCTTATGGTTTAACCCTGTCCTGATTACCCTGTACGGGTTATGGTTCTGATTCAGTCTACTTTGGCTTGTCAAGTCTTTTGTTTTTTTCATCACATGTTGCAATTCCTCGAGCTTATTCTGGCGAAATGGATCTTCTGATGTAGCCACTTGCTGATTTTAATTACGCCTGACGTGCCGTTGGATGGATGACTGATTGTCCACCTGCACGTTGCATGACTTTATTGTAAACTGATGTTCCTGTAGATTATATTGTATTGCATATTTATCTGTTGCTTTGTTATACTGCATTTGGATGAAGTATTACGAAAGGATCATAGATGAGCATGAAATTTCAGTCAACATAACGCTTGGGTTAGTTCTTTCCAGAAGACTTAGCTGTATTGTGCATGTTTTGAAGTCTTGATTAACCAAGTGTTCAGTAGAATATCATGTTGCCAATTGACATTTACTGTTCTCATCTTTGCTTTGTAGGCCCTCGAAGGTGGCCAAGCAGGAGATGTCTACGAAGTTTAATTGGCCGCTGGGTTTAGCAGCCCTTCTCAAGCATGGTGACAAATAATGCATCTGTTCTATTGCTGCCTGACACTTTCTTAATCAGATGATGAATACTAGCTAGTTGGTATTTTGATGTCAAGTGAAGTTTCTAGTTGAACAACCTCTGTAGCAAAAATACCATACCATCTTGTATGCACGATCATTACTTGAACTGATCTTGTGGTGGAATAACATCGGCATACATTATTACTTTGTTGTCTTGAAATGTTTGCTTGATCCTCTTTCAACTGTTTCTCATTCCAAGGGAGCTGCTATGAATGACTCTGCTATCCATCTTGCTCTGGCGCTGAAATGCCCCAGTGTTTACATATGATACTGTATTGTGCCTCTTGCAGTTGTATGTACCATCAGGAATTGCAAAAACCAAAAGAATGTATGCAGATGAGAGGACTTTATACCTTTTTCAATAGACTGGAGGGGACGTCTGTTAAGCTCTCTCCCCAGCTGGTATTGTTAACCGTCGAACTGCTCGTGCTTGCCACCATACTATTCCTTGGGGCAACAGCCTGTCAGAATTATTTTATGAGGAGAAATAGACTGCAGAAGCTGCAGCTCATGACAGTATAGCTTGCTATGATAAGAAAGGCAGTGATGAGAATTCTGTAGTGGGCTCTTGCCAGACACACTCAAAACAAAAAACCTCCTGAAAAGACTTCTACAACCTTTGGCTTCCTCGCTTGTTTAGTTGTTTTCTTCAGCTTACGATATCTTACTGAAAGGCTTGGACCTGCGTCGTCTGCTGAGCTCCCTGAGGCAGAGGTGCCTTCAGGATGTGAAGATGATACACCTCTCATTCCGTGTACGTATCATTTAGCCTCAGCCTCAGGGAGTCCTAACCTAAATCAAATATCATTCCCAAACATAACAACTCACTGAGCTCACCACTCACTTAAGCACCAAATTCAGATAAAGTCCATGAAATTCAAGATTTTTCATCGACTCTTACGAATCATGCTCTGCAAATTAAGAAATTGATCCCACAATGAACACGACAAATGTTGCTGACAAGAAAAAAAGGCAAATAACTAGCAATTGCAAATTCACAGGAGTAAGATAGAAGTTGCCACCAAATCTTGAGATAAATTAGAGGAAGGCTTGAATTACACAAGATACAAGATCAACTACCCTCCTATCATCACTTAAGAGATCCATGGCAAAACTAACACATCTACTCAGCATCACCCTTAGCAACCAATGAAACAGCAAAATTAATCTTGGTACATATCACAAACAAATCCTTCATCGTGCTAAAATATATAAAAGTGATCCATGTCTATAGTTTTAGCTTTTGCTGATGGGGACCCAGGTGTCAACAATGAACAAGCATACACATCCAGCTTAACAGAGTAACAGCAAATGCATATAATCTTATAAGCACAGAATAACAGCAAATGCATATAATCTTATAAGTACAGAGTAAGAAAGCAAAGCAACGGCCAATCAAAATGCAAACACATCATTCATAATTGACATGTTATAACCTGATCATCACATCGAGCACCACAAATCCACGACAGAAACATGACACATATTCACATATTTGGTTCCCTAAACAAAAACTAGATTTCAACTGCATCCATATAGCATAAGCTCAACGACCAAATCTCAGAGGAGCCGATGTACATATCAATTTCCAAGCAAATATCACAATCAAATGGACCATTGATACCGCTGACATACATCCACCTACTTTAATTTCAAATTCAAATTGAGCATCAAAACAAAAGATAACCCCACTAGATGTTACCAATCAGAACTTACTCAAAGCACATATTGCTGTGTCATGTCCATCGATGTGCAACTATCACGAAGACAGTATATTGATGAGCACAAACTACACGATAGATTAAGCACTTCTCGATTCTTAATACATGCATTCGCCCAAGAAGATGAGGCCTATGCGCCGGAGGAGGATGAAGGGGTCTTGGAGCCGAGGCCGTACTTCTCCTGGAGCCTGGTGATCTCGTCCTCCTTCTTCTTGAAGTCCGACTTCTTGGACATCTTGGTGGGCTGGTAGTAGAGCACGATGAGGTAGCGGTTGGCCACGTTGAAGCCGGAGAGGTGGTCGACGGCGTTCTTGGCGTCGTAGATGTCCTCATAGACGACGAAGGCGGTGCCGCGCGTGTCCTTGGCGTTGCCAAGCCGGATCTGCCGGATGGCGCCGTACTTGCCGAAGATGTCGTACATCTCCTCGCTCGAGATGTTGAACGGCAGGTTCCGCACGTACAGCACCCGGTTCACCTCCGGCGGCAGCCGCGCGTTGCTCTTTCGCAGGCTCACCGCCGCCATTGCCGCCGTGTTCGATTCGCTTCCTCCCTCCCTTCCCTCTAGGGTTTGGGGCTTGGTGGTGTCTCGATTTGGGGGTGGTTGCTTGCTGGCCGCCTCTCTCTCTCTCTGCGTTCTCTTCGTCGGGGCTCTTCATCATATACCCTCCCCATATTTGACAATTTCAGGATTTACCTTCCCCACTCAATGACATGTGGGGTCATCACAAGTCACTGACACGTGGACCAGGAGGATAAATCCTGAATTTCCGTCTAAGAGAAGGGTATATGATGAATAAATCCCTCTTCGCCTTATCGGAGGTTACCGACTAGGGGAATAGGACACCGACATGTGGCCCTAGAGTTTGGCCCCGCTCAAGTTAGTTTTTTTTTCAGTTTTAACTTCTAGCTTCAGCTTTTTTTTCACTATTCACTATACTATCTACTAACTCAGCTACAATAAAAAAAGTCAGCTACAGTAAAATTTTAGTTAAAAGCCATAAGCCATCGCTAAAACGATCACCCCTTTATCGAGGGATCCACATGTCGGGCATGAATCTCGGCGCTCAAAAGCGCACCCCCGTCTCGCAGTCGCAGTTTGATCGTGCACCGCATATACTGTACTGTGCCGTTGCGGATCGGCTAAGGAGGTCAATATAAGGAGGTGTTCGAAATAGCAGTAGCTTTTGGCTAAAATTTTATAATAGTTGATTTATTTTTATTGTAGCTAAATTAGCTTATTATGCATAATTAAATTTAAAAAAAATTAAAAATAGAAAAAACATATTAGTCTATCACGGATAATACAAAAGAATACGAAAAAATAAAAATGTAAAAAAACCCAAAAATCTAAAACAATTTAGAAAAAACGAAATTATTTATTAGTAAAAAAACTGAAGCTAAAAAAACTGAAATAAGCTGAAGCTAAAAAATATGATATGATCCGTTTAGATGATGGACCGTGTTGTGTCTAAGCCGAGCGACCGACACATCGAGTCGGCATGGGCACGATCCGTTTATTATTTTATAATTTTTTACAATTTTCTATATTTTTCTACAATTTTTCGAATTTTTTTCTCATTTTCCGGGGCAACCATGCTGGTACGGCCCGTTTAGCCCTAATCGTGCCCGTACCGGCACGGCACATTCACGGTCTCACGGGCCATGTCTGGGTCCGGTCCTCAGCCCATGGACCGGCATGGCATGGCCCGTTTAGGCACGAATAATAAACAGTCCATGCCTACCTCGGGCCTGTGCTGTGCCAGCCCGACATGGCCCGTTGGACAGCTCTGGCGCCGCCGACCTCCCTCGAAGCTTCTTCCGCCCCCAAACCTTCGAGAAGCTTCCACTGCACACCCCCGAGCACCGCCATGGCGTTCTCCAAAGGAGCAGCCATCTCGACGGGGCCCACGCCGCTGTTCGCGACAGCTTCGGCGGTGGAGTGGCACCAACAGCCGCCAAATCTGAAGAACTCGATGTGGTTCTTTAGCGTCACCATGGGCTCCATCCCCACCGGCCGCATCAAGATGGAGCTCTTCGCCGACCTCGTCCCCAAGACCGTCGAGAACTTCCGGTACCGCTCTAGAATCCTTACTACCCTTAAACCCTAGGTTCCATTTGTTACCTTCTGCTGCTGATGTGTTTGTTTTTCATGGATCTATGATTCGTTTGTTTTGCACTGGCGAGCACAGGTAATGACTTCCGGCGATTGTTTGTTGTTGTGGCCTGTGGGCTTTGTTGGGGCTGATTCTATAGCTCTGACTTCCTTTAGCTTCCTTTTATGGGTTTGTTGTAGAGTTGCTTGATTTTGAGCTAGTATGTATATGATTAGTAGCTTGGTTATTTTTGACTGGGAGACTAGCGTGTGACCAAGGGAATAGAAATTAGGAGATACTTATTTGAGATCTACTATACTTCCATTGTTTGTTGTAATTGGGCAGAAATTGAGCTTGTAGAGTACGAATATTTAGCAGCACATTGGCCATTTGAATTGTTAGGCTTCTTTGCTTGATATATTGATAGTTTCTGTTGTTTGGTAGTGATGTTTGTTCCTTGCTTTTGCTCTTGTGGTCGTCTGATGTTTTGTTAGTTGATGGTGGAGGAAATTCAGGGGTGTGGGTTTGGGTCTTTTGGAGAATGTGTGATTCAGGTGGAGATGTAATACTGCTTTGGGTAGAATGTTTTTTCTTTGTGTGCAATAGTACTACATTGTTTTTTAAAAGACATAAATGTGAGATGGACAGTGTAACATAGAAGCATAAATTGGTTTAAGTGGTTGTTTTGTTACTTTTCTTAATCGTTGTTGGTTGTTATTTGGTTGATTAAGGATGCTATGCAAATAAAATATAAACCTGGAACGGTGATTATGTTGTAATAAATATGGTATAAGGATGAATAGAAATATAATTTCAATATAACTATGTAAACAGATGGATGAAATCAACATATACACAAATGACATAGCCTGAAAGTAAACATATGATTTAACCATATCACTTGTAATATAACATATATTCAGTAAAGAGAGCAATGAACTTCTGAATTCGAATATGTATGTTAATGTATAGAACATGGATCAATTAATGCTAGCAAAAAGCTCAAGATTAATTGATAATTTGTGCTCTCAGGAGTAGAGTTACACAAGATTAACTCTTGGCCGTCTCGCTACCAAAGTCGTATACTCTTCATCAATTGGATATATCAAAGAAATTATCAAACCTTTGAGCTCTAAACCAAAATCTAATAGCCTCAAGTTTCAAAGATGTATACAAGCATATAATTTTGGTCAGCATAACATGTAAGCAAATATGGTCACTTGATGTCAACTAAACAAATATTACTTGATCTCTCACTAATTGTATCAATCAAATTATCCAGTTATGCATAGCTCATCTGAATAACAGACTTGAAGACATCACATGAATTAAGCGACCCATCAACATACTAACATGTAAAGTCCAGGATTGCAATGTAAGTAACCAAAGATCACACTCTAAGGTAACACAACCCATAGTCACTGAGGTATCAAGGTTTTAGAGCTCCAAGCTTTATCATCCAACCTCAATATAAGACTATTTTATCATCGAGCAACACAGCCCACAATATTCTTTGCAATCTTCAAAATATGAATAAGCCACAAATGCAAAGAATTAAAACAGTATACTCACAAAGCAGGTGATACTCGAAATCACCGAGAGGATCACGGAGTTAGGCACGCCGTAGATCGCTATCTTAGAAAACCTATTGCCTCCCTACACCACAGTGTGAGAGGATAACAGGCAACAGATGTAAGTTCAAGCTCCATTATGTTGGTTTTGGTGATAATAACAAATACAATTGTGAGACTAATGTGTTTGATTGATTATGAAATGGGTTAGTCTCATTTGGATGACATAGTGAAATCAAAGATGTATGCATTCGAGACTTACATTTATTAATATCCTAGTGCATTCTTTGGATCCAAAATATAGATTAAACTCCACCAAAAGCCTAGGATGAATATGTGCATATGTTTTTATTAGATATTCTTGTATGCACACATTTAGAGAGAGTTCACTCTATGTTTTGTGGTTTCATTAGTATTCATCCATGTTTGGAATCTTTACTTTGAAACATATTCCTTGAGTATATAAAACTTATGTAGTTCCTATATATACTCACATTGAATCATATTGCTTTATACTTAATTGTTTGTGTTTGCAAAAAGAGACTAACATATATGTCAAGTGATTGAAAGGTTTAGTCCCGGAATTCGTTTGAATATTTGGAGATACGTGCAAAGATTCATAAGAAGATCAATATGGCTTGAGACAAAGGTCAGCATACATTTGAATTTAAAGTCTAAAGTCAACTGTGCTCTTTCAGAAAAGTCGAAAGTACCGTAGTGTTAAAAGCGGAACTACCGGGGTGCGGTAGTACCGCAATGTACATGGTGGAACTATCGGACCACGGTAGTACCGGATTTTCAGCGGTACGTTTTTTCCAGATAGCACCCTTACTGGGACTTGGGCGTGCCGAAATTGGTAGTACCGGAAATAATATGGCGGAACTACCGTAGTGCGGTAGTACCGCACGGTACTGCGGAACTACCGATGTTCGGAAGTACCGATCTATCCTAGCGATACGTTTTTTTCAAAGAGTACCAGTTGAAAATATTTAGTCTATCTAAAAACGGTAGTACCGGAGTTTGAATGGCGAAACTACCGTAGAGTGGTATGACCGCAACTCCTGAGTGGTACTACCGGAGAGCGGAACTACCAGACTTATAACGGCGGTAGTACCGCACTTTAAGTTTAAAGTTTTTATATTCAATTATTTGGAATTATGGTGGCTATCATCAATTACCAAAGGAAAGATTGAAGAATCTATACACACCATTATAAGTTAATGGTATGTTTTGGTAATTAATGATAATCACATTATGGGACTGATATTTTTCATGAGTTGGATGAATATGTTATGTTCCAAGATGATGAAAACTTTAGGTGGCTTCATATGTTCAAGATCATCAAAAAAAGATTCGGGATGCGATCAAAATGAGGATGCATCATATGTTGATGCATATTAAAATCGTGAGAAGGAGATGGTCAAGAGTTGATCATCAAATCAAGAGAAGATAATGACCGAGACTTCAAGTGAAGATGTGAATCATCAAACTTCAAGGAGATGCTCAAAGCAAAGATATGACTAGCTAGGGCTAAGGATGTGTTCCTAATTTTTTACCGATCTTGGTGTTTGGTTGTAAAACCGGATTGCTAGTATAGATTTGCTGTACTATTAAGAAGGATTTTGTCTAGTACGTTGTGTCGAGAGACTGCACATAAATACGTTGTGTCGAGAGACTGCACATAAGTTTTCAAACTCATTTGCTGTATTTAAAAATTAAAACAAATAGTATACAAAAAAATTAGCGCAGATAATTAAGCTAACTAATCAGTCGATTTAATTACCTACTATATTGCCACCAGACGGCAGGTGTCTGCCAGCGGTGGTCGCACCACGTGTCATCTGTAGGTGGCGTCGTCCGATGACCAGATAACTGAAGTGATTTTTGTCAATACCATACATATATGGCTATTTTTACAAATACAAGTATAAAACACGCTATATATATATATATATATATATATATATATATATATATAATTCATGTTCATCTGACTTGTACCCGTTGGCAAAGATGCTCCCGGGGTCCACCAAGCAACGTGAAAGTCCCGAGGTGTTTCGATGGCATAACCGCAAATCATCAAAAAAAAAAACCCGAAACAAGCGAAGCGGGAGGGCGCCAAGCGAGAGGCAAAGGCGAATCGGAGCGGGCGGATAGTGCTTTGCTCGCGTCGGGTGGGAAGGCAAGGCAAAGCAAAGCGCAGCGCGGGGAGAGAGAGAGAGAGAGAGAGAGAGAGAGCTACTCCCGCCTAGGGCGTAGAGAGAGAGAGAGATGGGAGAAGTTACGCGTCGCCCAGGCAGCCAGCGCGAGCCCACCCCTCGCCCCGCGCTCCCCTCCTCCTCTCCCCCCCGCATTCCCCCCTCCCCCTCATCATCATCCACCACGGGCCCAGCCCAAATACCCTCCTCCTCCTCCCCCTCTCGTCCCAAACCCTAACCCTAGCTCCCCACCGCCCCGCCCTCTCCCCGATTCGCTGCCGCGCCGGTGGTCGGCCCCCTCCGAGGTAAAGGCCCCCCGTCCTCATCGAGTCTCACCGTTCTAGGGTTTGCGGCCGCTGCAGCGGTGGCTGGCCTGCTGGAGTTCTCGGCGATTTGGGTGGGGGGTTCTTCTCTGCCGCCTGTTCTTGCGCTGCCTGATTCTCCTGGTGAGCGGGTTTTTGGGGGGTTTTGGGTGCGCGGTTTTTTGATCCCTCGCCTTGCCGTTTCAAGTTGCTCGCCGCCGTGCTCCTCGTCTCCCCTGGTGGGTTTCGGTTGCTCTTCTTGTTGTTTCTCAGTTTTTGCTCTCGCTTTCATGTTCGGCCGGCGGGGTTTGGGTCTGCAGTTTCTTGGTTTACATCTCCAGTCCAGGATTTGACTCTTAATAGCTGTCCTGGCTTGATAGCTCAGTTCATCGGATGTATCTGTTTGCTAGTTGCAACTTGTGATTATATTATATCATGGCTGTAATGTCGCACTCTAATACACGCAGGTACCGCCTTTAGCTAGTACAGAGATACCTTCTTTGGGAGATACGTGTATGTGCCGTAATGGATGGGCTTGGGAACGCTCCATTGAATGCGGCAGAAGCGGTAATGAAGAGGCCGAGGAGTGTTGCATCAAGAAAGCCGAGGCCCAAGGAGCAGCTTGCTTCCGATTACAAGGACATCTCGTGCGCTCCATCACGGAGCATATCCCCGGATGACGACACTGGCATCGAGGGCAGTGGGCATCGGAGGAAGGAGCTGTACCTCAACGGCCCTGAAACGAGGGGCTCCACGCCACATAGGAGTGACGTGTCCAAGAAGATAAAGAGAGAGGATAGAGCTGGAGGAGAGTATGATGGCCACAATCGGAGCAGCAAATCAAAGGATGTGAAGCGTAGTAGTGAAGGTATTCTGGCACTGACCTGTTCAAGAAACTCGGGATCCCCTGATGGCCCACATTTGCCCTCGAGAGACGCCAATGTGTCAGGTGAAAACAGGTTGAGAAAAGTAAAGCTCAAGATTGGTGGGATTACTCGAAGTATACATACAAAAACCATCCAAGAGGCAGGTGGTGGTGGCGCTCCTGTGACTTCAGATGGCTCTTTTCACCGGCATAAGCAAAAGGTTTGTTCCATGTACTTAACGGAGAAGAAAAAAGTTTGCAAACGTAACGTACTATCAGATATTTAATGCTTACCTGATTTTTAAGGAGTGCATAGTAGTTTTTTAGGTAGTCAATGAGATGCTTTCACCAGTCATCAATAATTTTTTTTGGAGCTTAATAAAGTCAATCTACTCCATTTGATTTTGGGCAACACGGAACTAAGTTCAATACAGCTATAACAAGAATAACTTGTCAGATGATGGTAAATGGTAGTCTTTGTCGCACTGCAGTATATCTTATAAGCTAAAAGTCCACGTGTTTTTGCTTTTGGTTCAACTCTTGTCCACTTCGCCATACCCTGTTATGGTTCCTCTTAAGTATCTGGTTGACTGAGATGGTAACTATGAGTTGACATATTTCATTTCTGTCAGTAATTGAAGGTATTACTTTCGTAGTTTTACAACCGATCATTTCATTCATTTCGAGTTCTAAGTTGGTCCCTTCTTTTTATTAGGATTCCGGTGGGCAGAAATACCACAACGCAAACAAAGATACTCATGGTAATCATGTTGAAGGAAAACACGGAGATAAGCATGATGTTTCGCCATCTTCTGACCTTGTTCGCAAGAGCAAAAGGGTTCCTAAGAAGAGAACACTTGATGGTGATTCTGATGACGAAGATGGTGAATTACATTATCTTGAAAAACTTAAAGTGGCTAAAGTTGTGCCAGAGCAACATATAGCTACTGACCAACCTGTAGCTTATGACGATGATTCTCTTGAGGATGGTCTCAAGAGAAAGAAGCTGTCCAAGGTTACTAAAAATAAGAGCACTCCGTATGAAGTGGATGAAGACTTTATTCTGTCACGATCTAGCAGGGATGGTAGGAAAAAATTGAAATTGGGGGATGGCAATGATTTTATTGAAGAGGAGGAATCTGGGATGGATGAGCCAAAGAAGAGACTAAAGGAAGCTGATTTACCTTCAGATGCAAAGAATGAAACTCCTGGCCTTACAACAAGGCAGCGAGCCCTTCAAGGCAGGGGTGGCCATGGTGAAAGCCTGATCGAATATCCTGATGGACTACCGCCTGCTCCGTCAAGAAGTATGACTCCTAGCTTATTTACGAGGCTATTTATTGATACTAATGTGTTGCGCCTCAGATACGACACTAAATGCTGTTGTTAATTAATGCTGCAGAGCAAAAGGAGAAGCTTTCAGAAGTGGAGATACAGGCCAAAAAAGCAGAAGCGGCTCAGAGGCGTAAGATGCAAGTTGAAAAGGCAGAGAGGGAACAACAGGTTTACCTGCTTCTGTGCTTCTACTTCATAGCTTACTGGTATTTTCTGTTTGACAGCCCAGTTTTACTAGCTCCTATTTTGTAGGCTGAAGCAATGAGGAAAATACTGGGTATTGACTCTGAGAAGAAAAAGGAAGAGAGGAAGCTGAAAGAACGGGAAGAGCAGGTACAATCCCTGAAGTTCTACAAAAGTTGTATTTCCCGACATTCTACGATAAATTCATTTAATCAATTCTTTTTTTTCTCAGGAAAAGCAAGCAAGATTTGAGGAATATAAAAGAAACTGCATCCAATGTGTCATGGGTCCAGAAGGAACTGTCATTACATTCCCTGATAAGATGGGCCTTCCTAGCATATTTAACTCCAAACCTAGCAGGTTACATACATTACCTATTCCCGTACTTTCGGCCATTTTATGTGTATTATTTTGAGTTGCGAATGCACATTTTTATTCACTTCGCAGTTATCTGCTTACATTTGACTTCCTTTTCTCGTTTTCATTTCCTCAGTTATCCTCCTCCGAGGGAGAAATGCGCAGGCCCTTCGTGCACAAACCCGTACAAGTACCGTGACTCCAAGACGAAGCTTCCGCTTTGCAGCCTGGAATGCTACAGGGCTGTCCAGGGAAGTGCTCCGACGCTAACATGCTGATTTTACCAAATGCAATCCGGACCTTGAGGGGCTGGAGAATTGTAATTTCGACATGCCAGCCTGTTTGTTGTTTTTGTGATGCCTTATTAGTCTGACAACGAATCCGACAAGAGAGGAGGTGCCTGCTCCTGGTTTTCCTTTTGCTCCCTGTGAATGTAGCAGGGCCTCCTAAGGGTTTGATTTAGTTTCTGGACAAATGTTAGTGTGAGGCAACTGGAGAGAGGACTATTCTTTGTACAGTAATATTCAGACTGCCAGTTAGCCATGATGAAATGAGTTCTGTTGGCTGTTCAAGATCGTTTCTCGTTATGCACTGCAATATGAATATATGATTCACCTGGGTGCAGTTGTTTGCGAGTTCAAATCGGGTTAACTCGATGTTGAGAACTCGGTGAACGGTAAAACCTGCATATTTTGTGGTGTCGGAAGACCACGGGCGAGCGACGTTGGGGAGTTCCAACTTGTTGACGCGACGCGGGGCAGCTCGAACTAGCGAGATTGAGCTTCATGGGCCACGACGTTGGGTTAGGCTTTTGCTGGCTCGCATTGAATTTGATGGCGATGGTACCAACACAAGTCACAACCACGCTACCGATGTGCACGCACGGAAGATTGCGGCCCAGTAAAATGCTACTAGTACTCGCTAAATTTACGAGTAGTATCACTATACAAGTTGCGATAGTTGTTTTACTACTACTACTACTACTATGCTAATTTACAACATTTTTATTCGATGAAACGCAAGATATACAGACAGCCCTGTAGATCAAAGAGAAAATTGTAGTACTCCAAAACCACGATGAGTTGCTGAAAGTCGAAATCACGTTTTGTTTACAAGTTTATCACACACACATTCATGCAAATTTAAACCCCCTATATATAAAGTGGCAAATAACAAAAGAACAGACATATATACTATTCTCGATCGATGAACTGGTCACACGTCACAACGTACGATCACACAGAGTACTAGTACCAGGCACTTCTCCAAAGCTAGCTGTTCATGTTGTCCTGTTCTAAAATAAAAATAAAAAAACTGTCGATAGTGTTGACCAGAATGGATGTGGGTACATCTCTTGGATCTGATCTGTACGTGGGGGAGCTATGCCTCTGCGTGTTGGCGTCTGTAATCGATCAACACGAGAAGCAAAAGTGGGGCGAATTTTGAGTGCCCAAAACTCCCAACGAATTGACCTTTGGCTTTTGTACTACTCCTTAATCTCTCTCCTCTCCGTGGCCCTGAGTCCATGACCAACTTTCAATGCGCATAAAACTGTAGCTGAAAAGTAGTGCGAGTAACTCTCTTTTAGCGCTGTCTTGCAAAAGCTGTGACATTTCTTTCAATCGAAAAGAATGGCATCTTTCTTTCAACTGCAAGATCACTCTTCACACTGTTCTCGTCTGCTTTTCTTTTCCCTGAAAAGTCTCCATATAAATTCTCCTTATATGTACGGTACCTTCTTTTCCGCTCAAACAGGGAACGGTCACCGTCTGACAGGCGCACGAAGCCCAAGGGTTGGTTTTCCGTCGTAACCGAATCCTCCACGGGACAAGCGCCCTTAAGTGTAGCCCCTTCCTGTCGCTCGCCTGCCTCTGCAACTGCAAGCTGCTTATCGCTGTGACATTTCAACTGCAGTAAGAGTAAATTTTAGTGTTAGTTATAGTAATTCATGAACCGATGAAGTTTCCTACCTTCATTTAGAGAATACCGCTGCTGCTACTGCTACTGTTATTGCTATTGAACAATTAGTGTGCCATTGATATGATACTTTTCTCCAAACTGAAGATAAGCGTACTTGTACTTTCTCTCATCGTACAGATCAGTAGATGACTGGTGTGAAAAATAAAAAGGCCTAGTTTTAAAATTGGATTTTGAAAAAGCGTATGATAAGGTGAACTGGAAATTCCTTTCTGCTGTTTAAAACTTAAGGGGTTTAGGAATAAAATGTGTGGTTGGATTAAATCAGTAGTGATGAAGGGAACTTTGAGAGTAAAAGTGAACAACAAAATTGGCTCTTATTTCGTGAGTCATAAAGATGTTAGGCAAGGTGATCCCTTGTCATCTTTTCTGTTCAATATTGTTGCAGATTGCTTAGCAAAGATGATATTTAAAGCTCAAGTTAATGGTCTTACCATTGGTTTGGTGCCACATTTAATTCCCAATGGAGTATCTATTCTGCAATATGCAGATGATACCATTTTGTTAATGAAAAATGACTTGGAAAAGGCTAGGAACATGAAACTGTTATAATATATGTATGAAAACATGTCTGTGTTGAAAATTAATTTTCAGGAAAGTGAAGTGTTAATGATTAAAGGAGAGGATGAGGAATTCACTCAATATTCTAATATGTTCAATTGCCAAATTGGTTCTTGGCCTCTTAGATACCTTGGGGTGCCTGTAAATAGCTCTAGATTGCATGTTATTAATTGGAGAAATCTAGAAAAAAAAACTTTTAGAAAAGCTTGATGGATGGCAGGGTGGGTCATTGTCCATGGGTAGTAGAGTTATCTTAATAAATTCAAGTTTGAGTAGTATTCCTATATATCACATGTTTATGTATATGTTGCCTAAGATTGTGCTATCCAGGATGGATAAAGCAAGAAGAAATTTTTTTTGGTAAGGAGGTGGGAGTAAAATAAAGTATCATTTAGTGAAATGGCCTTTAATTTGCAAGCCCAAACAAAAAGGTAGTCTGGGCATTCAAAATTTGTATGCTTTAAATGTTAGTCTCTTATGTAAGTGGTGGTGGAAATTGAAAAATGAGAAAGGAATATAGCAGGATATAGTTAAAGCAAATTATTTGGGTGACAAAACTGTGAAACATGTAAGTATAAATAGAATGACTCTCTATGTTGATCTAATTTTCTTAAGATTAAAAGTGAATACCTTGAAGAGAGACATATGATTGTGGGGGGAATGAAAAAACACCGACTTTTGGGAAGATTGTTGGTGTGGTTATGTTCCTTTATGTGAGCAATTTAATAATCTTTTTGCTATCATTAATGGCATTGGTCTATCAGTTCATGAGTTGGCTAGTAATGGTTGGAATTTATCTTTAAGAAGATGGTTAAATGAAGATAGACAAACCGAACTAAATCAGCTCAAAAATATTTTGTTGACTATACCTTTGGGTGTAAGTGATGACAAACCTAGATGGAAGTTGAATGCATCTGGAAGGTTTTCTGTTCAGTCAGTTTATAATCAACTTCAGAATCATCTCACTAATAATAATTTGAAAGTACTTTGGAAATCAAAGATTCCTCTTAAGATTAAACTATTTATGTGGTTAATTGGAAACAGTGCAATTTTGACAAGAGATGTATTGTTAAAGAAGAAATGGTTTGGGGATCCAACTTGCAGCTTTTGCTATGAGAATGAGACTATAAATTATCTTTTCTTTGATTGTACGGTTGCTAAATTTGTATGGAGTGTTATTGAATCATTTCTAGGAGCCAATTATAGGTCTGGTTCTTTTGATCAATACCTATGGTGGGCTAGTCATTGCCTACCTGGTAAATCAGGTTTTCATATGGTTGGTTTGTCGGCTGTATGCTGGGCTATACGGAAACTAAAGAATAAGACAAGTTTTGAGAAGAAATTGATTAAATCCCTAACTAAGTTTATATGTTATATATGCACATTCCTAAAATTTTGGGTAGGACTTCACAAGAAAGAGGAGAAAGAGGTCTTGGTGGTTGGTACTAATATACTACAAACTGAAGCTCTTAGGATACAAAAGTGAAGAGGACGCCTAAGAACAGCGCAGTATGATAGATTCAGGCTTCTATGAAAAAAGAAAACTAGTCTTTTGTATCTACCTTGATTATTAGTTTCCTTCTTTTGCTTTTTGTTGAACTGTAACTGCCTTGGCTGTGGTTTTCTTACTTAGGTCCTAGTTGTGGTTGTGCATGGTGCACTTTGATAGAGGACAGAGGGGAAAAACAGTAAACATGCAAAAGTAGTAGCTAAGAAACACTAAAATAAAACTATGTAAATTCCATTATCTTGGTAATGAAATCCGAATTTCTCGTGTGAAAAAAATAGATTAGTAGACGCATCTTGCTGGAAGGTAACTTTTGGGACATGGTTTTTACTACCGACAATCATACCACTCCTACTCTGACCGTGTGTCCGTGCCTCTTCTTTCGAGTGAGCACGGTGAGTGAGTCACACCCTGATGAGCCGCACACGATCCGAGGATCAACTTTATGGTTTTGGACATTCATAACAAAAAAAAACCTTTCCCTTTTCTTTTCTCTATCTCTTTTTCTGCCAGCATTGTCAAAGGAGCAAGCAGAGGAGACATGCAAAAACACTACACACCAGTAGACTCTCGAGATCTCCTCTCCTTTTCATTCCTTGGCTCATCTTTTGCCTGCCTTCCCCTCCCGCCATCATCTTCACTCGCGCGCCGTTAATCATGGCCTCTCAAGCGCGCGTGTTAAAAGCTCCTATCCTCGTTGCCTCCCCTTCCCCCCTTTCATCTCGAGTAAACCGCACTGCTGGCTAGATGCATGCCGTACTTTAGTGCTGTGCAATTTTAAATGGTTTTAGATTGCCACCTTACATCGATTTTCTTACCGCCAAGATCTTACACTTCGTGTATATCTGGGTTAAATTAGCTTAATTGTGTCCATGTTCTCTAGAACAGTGTTAATTTTTTTTAGAGGAAGCTTGGTTGTACTAATGGTATAGAATCACACAATTAATCTTTGATGGTGATTTTTTTACTGGATAATATATTGCTATACAGCGCAAAAATGACAGTCCGAACCCACAATTAATGGGTTATGCCGTCACAGCTATAAGGTGATCTACAAAACCTAGCTACAAAAATACTATGATCACTAGTAATGTGGGCAAACTCTTTATTTTTTTTTTGTGAAATTTCATGATAGCAACTGGAGCATGCATGGTGCTGGATACATATCGCGTGTATCCCGTGTGCGCTTTGACCTTCACATTAGTGACTATGGCAAAAGTTTAGAGCTAGAGAAGGAGTACTTTTCCAGGGAGTGAATTGCAAAGTGCAAGCTAAGAGCTCATCACTTGGAAAGCTAGAGCCCTTTGCCTATGGCTGGCTAGCCATGGTGGTGTGAAAGGAGAACGTAGGCAAAAGGAATGGAAAGGGGGCAAGAAAGGAAGAGAGGTGATCGGCATATAAAGTGGTTAATTGGATGGAGGCTAGGCAGTGATCACTAGTGATTAGAGAGAGAGGAGAGAGGTCAATAGAGAGAGAGGTGTGAAGGGGTGGAGTAGTGGAAGTGAGGTGCACAGGCTGGGGGCATGACGGCATGAGCATCACGTGCATGGGCGATGGATTGGATGATGGAAGTGAGCCGAGCGTGAGGGGTTGAGGAGGGAGAAAGGGACAGAGTGGGAGCAGCCGACGTTGTGTTCATTTGGTTGGGTTGGGGCAAAGGGAATGATAGCCATTGCCCTCCCCGTAGCATGCGTGCCCGCCGGATCCTCTACATCCTATCTAGCACAACACCACCACCATCTCAGAGAGAGAGAGAGAGAGCAGAACAAAGGACAACATACTTGTGTGTTCTCTGATTCTGTGTTTTTTTAGCGGAAGATGGATGGAAGCAGTAATTAAGACATGCATATATGCTATCTCATGGTTAGTCCTACGTAAGGATATACAAACGCTCTCTCATGGTTAAGTCTGTGACCTTCTTCACTAGTATTGTGCATGCATGCATGCCATTCAATGGGTCGATCATGCAATGCAGCTTGCTGGTACATTCCATGCAACAACGGGCACATGGAATGAAGGCGTGCGTGTATAGGGATCACCAAACTGCAGATGAGCTGAGCTGAGCTGAGAAAAAGAGAGGGAGGTGTGCATCACGTGTGTGCATGGGCCCCTGGCCCTGGCCTGTGTGTTGTGTGGGGGTTAGCTGAGCCGACCTAAGGAAGGTCGACCATCTGTAGGAGTAGATATGTCAGTTGGCAAATTTTATGGAAGGCAGCAATAGAGGGGTAACCGCTGGTTATCGGATATTTTAGTTTTTTTTGGACAAAAAAATTTGAATTGAAAATTTGAAAATTTATTTTTTGAATTTTTAGATAAAAATTAGATGAATCAAATTTTTTTGATCGGTTCAAAATTTTACCAGAGTCCACACTATTGCAAAAAACCGTCATCACAGATGATTTCTGAACCGTCTGAATTTATGTGTCATAGATAACAGATGGTTATCACAGATGGCTCTCAAACCATCTGTGATAAGATACAACACAGACGGTTTTTAAACACAACTTTCTGTGATATGTTAGATATCATAGATGATTTTTAGTATTAGCCGCCTGTGATAATTTACATATCATAGATGGTTTTATTTACAAACCGTCCATGATAGCGGACACATCACAGACAATTGCATTTAAAAATCGTCTGTGATAGCGGACATATCACAGATGGTTGCATTTAAAAATCGTCTGTGATGCAGCATATCACAGACGATTGTATTTACAAACCGTCTATGATAGTTATCTGAAAACCTACATTATTTTCTATTTTTCGGCTAGGCTCAGAAAATGCTAGCCATGCTATCTGAAAATAAACAAGCAGATCACACACACGCGCGCGCGCACACACACATATATATAACACAGGACACATATCTCACAAATGAATTGATCACATATATATAGCACATGACACATATATCACAAATAAAGTAAACAATGCAAGAAGATCACATATGACAATCGTTACATGTACATATCTCACAAATAAATTAAACAAATGAATGAAGTACAGTTGAATTAATTATTTGATTAAGCACAACTAAGTGAACTAGAATTGAATCAAATATTTGAAAAACTAATTATCATCTCCGCCGGGGTAGAACTCTCCATTATGGTGAATGACCTTCACCATCAAGAATTCGAAGAGCTGTCCTCGAACTTCGGTGAGGTTAGCAAGATCGAATGTACTTGAGTCAAATTCTACACCCTATTGTTAGGAGTGTTAAAATCATGAGCACATATATATGCATATATATATATTAATAATCATGAAATAAATATTGGCAGGTTGACAAACCTCTAGATCTTTCATCTTAGTGTCCATGATTTTCAATATATGTCTACAAATGTAGAATCTACATATGTTGCCCTGTCGATGCTGGTGGCACTGCAAAAATAGAATTGCATACATATGTATGCTCAGTTCTAGAGGTATTATTATGAAGTGTGATATAGGATTGTGTCATAGCGGTCTGTGAGCTACTGTTGTAAAGTCATATCGTACTACCATAAGGCTGATATGGGACAGTCCTGGCTGAATAATTTGCAGGTCCCAACCCAAGTCTCGCTTTAGGTTAAAAGTAAGCATGGCATAGACCATGTGAATTCTCACTCGGCTTAAGAGGGAGTCCCGATCTAGTGGATTCCTTACTGAGGTAAAATCTTAGTGTTAGCTTGGCCAGAATGAAGGCTTTGCGTTGTAAATGTCTTGTTACGATTTTCTCAGTGACACGCCTATAGAAGCGTGTAATGGTCAATAATATGAGATAATCATATCTTGTGGGTAAAGTCTTACAACATCTGCAGAGTATAAAACTATCCTAGATAGCTATGATCATAGTCATGGGCAAGTTGAGTAAAGTTTTTTATGGATTAAACTTTGTTTTCAAAAATAGTTTACAAAATACCTATGGATGGATGGAATCCTTAGGAGATTAAAAAGCATATAGATGGATGGAATCCGTATGAGATCTTTTGAAAAAAATAGACCAGGTGAGATAACTGTGGATATGTTAGTGTTTGGTCAGAACCTGTACTAACGATATTATTTTGTTAAATTGCTATTTCTATCTATTATATCAAATTCAGATTTTGAATTTATTTACAATATCTATTTAAATTCTGCTTTACGCTCAACTAACCCTACTATGTCTTCCATTGACAATCGTTATGCATGCATTAACTCTATTAATCCTCTTGGTGTAACTTGTAGAGTAGTTCTACTAAATCACATGTGATAGTTCCTTTTTCTACAACAAATCTTGTTTTCAGCTAACTAGCCTCAGGAAATGCTAGTCATGCCCTATGAAAAAAGTAAACATAATCACAGAAGTAATTATTTTTAAATTATTAAATCAATTATAATGGAATAGTTCTATAATTACATGCTGAGTTTCTTATGATTACATTGCAATAATTTCCAACTATGTGTTTGCCGTGTGGGATCGTTGATTATACATGACTATTTCCTTTTAAATAAAGCCCTTCATGATTATCGACACATATATATCTTGCTTCATCGCCTAGTTCTTCCTCGAGCCTCATGCCATCTCTGAATGGAGGCAACTTGTCAAATTGATTGTACTCTTCCTCATCCACGATATTTTCAACTCCGACAATCTTTCTTTTTCATGAAGAACTACGTGGCACTTCTTATTTACTGGGTCAATTACATAAACATGTTAAATAACTTACCTTACGAGTACAAATGGTTTATCTTTGTATCCTATACGTTCGAGGTCTCAGGAAACAACTTGTCGACCTTTACACCCCGTGAGAGTTGGACCCAACGGCACTGAAATAGAGAAATCTTAAAAATTACGTAGTCAAGATCCCAAATCTCCTCTACAACCCGTAGTATGAGCTTGGGCCAACGGTACGGAAGTGCACATGGAATGCATCTTTGCGGACACCTGAGTAGTTCTGCACTGTGCTCCTTCTATCCTGATCTGTTGTATAAAATATGTACCCATTAATGTCGTATCCTTACCATGTCACAATTATAAATTTTGAACAGTTTTACAAACCATTGCAGCGTTAATTGATGACCTCCCAATGAATCGCACCTTCACCCATTCGTTGAACGGATGATTGTGTTGTCTCGTAATCTAAACCTCTACATGCATGGATTCTCTTGTTGTAGCATGTACTTATTCTCTTCAATATACAAGAATACTTCAGTCATATGTTACAAGACCATGAAATGGGTTTGAGTATACATATCCAGATACGAAGTTGTTGCTTTTCGTCCGATGGTCCCGATACCCTTTAGCCTCCCTCGTGACGAGATAGAGGTACACCTATCGGTTCGACCTAAGCCATGTAATGATACAGAACTCAATGACCTCTTCGGTTGCATAACCTTCAATGATACCATCCTTCGGCTGAGATTGATTGTGTACATAAGACTTAAGAGTTCTCATATACTTCTCAAATAGGTACATATAACATAGAAACACAGGGCCACATATCTTTATCTCTTTCAGAAGGTGGACAATGAGATGAACCATGATATCAAAAAATAACGAAGAAAGATATATCTCAAGATGACATAGAGTCGTCACAACCTCGATCTACAGAGCATCTAGTCCATCAGAATGTATGACTTTCTAAACAATTGCGTTAAACAAATAACACAGCCTCATGATTGTCACTCAAACCTTATTCAGCAAAAACTTCTAATTGCAACAGACAACTATTTTGTTAATAATACATGACAATCATGAGATTTTATGCCAATTAATTTCAAATCTTTCATAAAAATAAGTTTCTTCATGCTAGCGGAGTGACTGGACGGAACTTTCACATCATACAAGCAATGGCACAATTCAGTTCTCTCAGACTTAGACAAAGTGTAGCAAGCTGAGGAAAGGTACATCCGGCCTTTATTAGTCTCTATCGGTGTTAACTCGGTCCTGATGTTCATAGCAACCAAATCACGCCGTGTGTTGATACTATCCTTTATTTTGTTACGAATGTTCAGTAAAAGACTAGTCAAACTATCATATATATTCTTCTCTACGTACATGACATTGATGTAATTGCAAACTTCTAAGTGATCCCAATAAGGCAAGTCCCCAAATATCGACTTCTTCTTCCACATGTTCTTCTGACGGGTTCTCAACTTACGTCCCTTTTCAAGTATAACATCGATATCCTTGACTGTATCGTAGACCTCTTTCTTGCTAAAAAACATTGGTGCTGACTTATCCTCTTTTTTCTATTAAATTGTTTCTTCATCTTGCGGTATAGGTGATACCTCGGAAGAAACCTACGGTGATGCATGCACACAGTTTTGCACAAATTGTTCAACCACATACTCTTGGTATAATCTAAGAAGTGCAGACAAACTTTGGCTTCTTTTGTATTCAACCTCGACATGCTATCAAGGGTATAAAAATCATTAATGGTGCGGAACAACATGGCGTGTAGAGTGAAGTTCTTTGGTTTGTCCGTAGCCCATACCTGTACCTCTTCGTTTTATAGTATCACAAGATCTTCCACCAATAATGCTAGGTACACATCAATATTGTTTCTAGGTTACTTCGGCCCTTGGATAAGCAGTGATATCAAAATATACTTTCGCTTCATACATAGCCAAGGAGGAAAAATATACATACACACATTTACTGTCCAAGTGCTATATTGGCTGCTCATGTTACCAAAAAGATTTATTCTATCTGTACTCAATTCAAACTTTATATTTCTCGGTTCCGCACCAAACTCTACAAATATCCTATCGATATTCCTCCACTAGGTGGAATCAGCAGTGTGTTTTAACATTCCACCTTTCTTACGTTGCTTTGAGTGCCAATGCAGCAATCTTGCATACTTTCAGTTTGCAAATAAATGCTTCAAATGGAGCATTATAGGCAAATACCACAAATCTTAGTAGGAGTCATTTCCACGCTTGTATCGGGATGTTTTACATACGGACAAACATGTAAGTTTGTATATTCTTTATGGTAGAGGATATAATCATTTGGACATGCATATATTATTTCTACTTCCATCTCTAATGGACAAAGAATCTTCTTAACTTGGTAAGTAGTTCTCGGTAACATATTTCTCTCTGGAAGGATGTTCGCTAGGAGACCTAACATTGCCATGAAACTCTTATTGGATCAACCATTGCTTGCTTTCAATTTTAGTAGTTCAAAAACGGATGACAAACATGTGTATTACGGCTTGCAGCCTAAAAACAAAGGTTTGCCATTATCACAGGTGGTTTGTGGTCAATAACCGTTTGTGGTAATGAATTACCACATACGATTATTCTTAAGAACTGTCTATAATGTTTAGCGTAATCACAGATAGTTGGTATAAATAACCGGCTATGAAAATATCATAGACGGTTCTTTGTAATAACCATCTGTGATAGTTACATATCACATACGGTATACGATCACGTTTGTAAAATCATCTATAATATTTATAACATAGATAATTTTATATAAAACGTCTATGGTATAGACGTTTTGTATAATACTTTTTTTTTTATAGTAGTGCCACTAATAAACCCAACCCAGCAGTCGCTGGATGCCGACGAAATTTAGGCATAGATTTTTTTCTGCTCCCCCGTACTTGTCTACTCGATCTCCTTCCCCGCACGCTTCCTTTGTACTTACGCCTACGCGCCCCGCCAACTATACTGCATCACGGTCGCCATCGGCATGCATGCGGATCACTACACATGCATCTTCTCTCCTCTCGACTTTTCCAATAGAGAAACGACTACTGCTAGTTGCTTGTTTGGTGGTCCTCTCTCTCAAGTACTTCAATTGGTCCATCCACAACAATAATATAACCACTGACACATGCATTGTTGGAAAGAGTTTTTATATGAAAGGTCTTAACTGAGGTCTTTTTTTATCCATTGTTAATTTAATAGAGTTCATACAAAATCAATGATAGATGAAGAGGGCTTCAACTCCTCCACTAGGTTTTCTTCCAATTAAAAAGTGACGAGTAGTACTATGTGATGCCCCTTCTGGGGTGAGTCGTACGAAACGAGACCCATGGTACAGTAGCTAGAGAGATTATCTAAGCCGTCTGATCATAGAAAGGAGATATCACACGGTGTAGATTGAATTAATTGGGTTCTTTCGACCTCCTATCCTATGCTGATTGGATGGTTACGATCACGGGCTCACAATCTCTTAAAATCACTCCCTAAAAAAAAACCTCTCAAAGTTGCTTCGGCTACCTTATTCTTTAATTAGTGAAGCGACCAATTAGCCGACGGATTATTACAAGCCTTCTAGCTACAGATATAATATAGTCCAGCTAGTGAGTCAAAACGTGCAAGTATTTGACTCGACTCATGCATGAATATAATGTTATATTGTTACTAGAGTACTTGTCTAAAAATCAGCACGCGAGCATTTGATATAGGTTGCTGTAAGGCACATCAACGCTAATCAACACAAGCCGCATCAACAATGGATATTTTCAAATGGAATGAACAATGTCTAATTAACTCCCAAGCTGTATGCATCGCAACCAACTCTGCCATGCCCTGCCGAGCCCGTGACATACATCTGTAGTCGTACAGACACAAGACTTTTTTGTTATCTCGATGTAGAAGCCTGTGCTAGCTCCTGCTCTCGATCGTCTGAAAAGATTTGAACTAACAACATACTAGCACTGTTATGCAGGGAAGCCTTTTGTATATTTTCTTGTGAGAGTTTGTCTCTGTCCTCCTTTGAGGACTGATGATATTAATTAATACTGACCTATTGGAAAATTTCAGAAATGTATGCTGATCTTTGCGCTGCAGACTTCTCTCCATCCATGACTCCATGTATCCTCTCTTAGGCTGTAAGGCATATGTTAATATTTGCATCTCGATTCCTCACTATGTTTAAATATATTATATGGACATTCATGTCCATTTTTCTCATGTTTTAGGAAAGTGGTGTACATAGTGGAATATCCTAATAACAAAAGCAAGCATATATTCATTGGCTAACTAATTGGATATTTGTATGCCCTAGATTTAAAAAATCAGCTAGATAGCTAGTACAAAATGCATATGCATGTGACCTACATGCATGTCATCGAGCAATGTATGCCATTGCTCGCCACAACAACTAGCTAGTGTGGGCAGAAGCACAACACAGCAATGCCCCCATTACAAGTTACACACACAATGACACAGCCTCCTTTTGTCCCCACCAAGTGCCATCCTCACTACAAGAAAAATCTTACGTATAGACAATTTTCTAGAGACTCTTTTCAACTTGTCTCTAAAACTGGAGTTGCATAGTCTAGAGGTACTTTTTGGAGACACTTTAAAAGTCAACCTAAAATTTTGTACTATAGAGATAATTTTGGGAAGTTTCAGAACCACATGGAAAATTTTATATAGTAGAGATATTTTAAAGACACTTTCTAATTCATCTAAAGTTTTTTTGTTGTGTAAAGATATTTTTTTTCTTTTAACTATCTAAAGGTATTTTTTGTGGTTGATATGTGTTAAATGACCTACAAATAAATATTACGAGGCACAACAAAACATGTGAAGTGGTGAGGTTCATGTGGCTAGTGTGACAAGTCTAAGAGGCATACTTCCTATGAGGTCTAGTGAGATGCCTCTATTTTCTTAAAGGCATAATAAAACATCTCTATAGAGTGCTGCAAAGAATATAGAGGTGTTTTAACAACACATCTCTAAATTCATAGCAACGATGCATAGAGACGTGCTTATGCGGCGTTTTAAAAAGTGTCTACAACAATATAGAGATAAGAAAAAAAACATCTCTACTATATTAAAAACATCTCTACATGGGGTTTGTAGCTGTAGCACAGCACAGCACAGCACAGTGGCTAAGCCAGACATGGAGATCTCCTCCTCTCTGAAAAAGCAAAGAGGAGCAAGGTTACAAAAGGAAACCAGCAAGAAACAAAAGTTCGTCACCTTCCTCCCTTTCCCCAGACAGACAGCCGCATCAGCATGTAGCACTAGTACTCCTCCACAATTAACCTCCGTGCACTGCACTCATGTGTCATGAGAGCTAGCTCACTGCATGCCACACTACTGTGCATTGCACCCACAGGCAATCATTGGCTGTTCCTCTTCTCCTCGCTCCTCATTCAAACGAACATGCCCAGATCATTCAATCCAAATCCCAAGCATTCACAAGACAGACAGGAAGCTACAATGCATTGCATGTACAAACGTGTGTGTGTGTGTGTGTGTATTTGTTTGATCAGGACTTGTCATGCATGTCTGCCTGACCTGATGATCATATATAAATGGACATGTACAGATGCTGTTCGAACTTGCCTGCGAATGAACAGAAAAGCTTGTGATGTTATTAAGCTTGAAATATTGACATATATTGACTGTGCTTAGTTGGGTGAGCCTGCAACTTTGCGTTGTGCATATGCGCTGACTTGTTATTTTAGGGGCCGGGTTTGGGAGGGCTTTGGAACAGCTTTGATGAAAGCTCAAGCAAACCCTAATGGTAATATATATGCCCAATTATACATGGCATATTGGCATCACCAAGAAGAGCCATATATAGAGCAACTAATTAGCACACAAAACTTTCAAAGCAAGTACGTAGTACCCTGACATGCAAACTCTTAGGGATTTTGAGCTATGGCCGGCGGCTGGCTAGGCTGCCGCTTGCATGTTCATGTCGGAGACACGTCTCCTCTTCGGCCGGTCGCCGGCGGCGGCCCCCGGCGGCTCCACAAGATCCCTCAGGGCTTCCTTTAGAAAGTCGCCGTCGCTGCCACCGTCAGTGGAGCCAGAGTAGTTGGCGTGGTCGTCGCCATTACCAGTAGCACCGCCGTCCTCGCCGCAGGCATCGCGCGCCAGGACGAGCACGTTGCGGACGCGGCCGCCGAGGGTGGCCATCTCGGCGCGGAGAGTGCGCAGGCGGAGGGCACGCAGCGTCTTGATGAGCTCCGGGAGGAGGTCGGAACGGTCGTCGCAGCAGACGGAGGCCTCGAACACCGCCGCGGAGCCACGGCCGCCGCCCGACGCGAGCACCACGATCTCGTCGTGCTCCGTCGGGAACAGGTGCGCTGGCGCCACCTCGCCTATGCCGGCCATTCGCTGCTTCAGGTCCCGCACCCTCTCCACCGCCTTCGCCAGCAGCGACGCCTTGTCTATCTGCACACGCACACGCACGAGTTAACCAAACTCCATCAAGAAACCTTCTTTTCACAATTAAGCTCAAAACACGAACCCCAGAGCACTTAGGGATTAATCGTATGCAAAGATGATTAACTCATCACAAGGGAAAGGAGAAAATTTCATCTAAATTAGTAGTAGGAATTAGGAAACATAGTACTAGGCACAGAAGAAGCATGTGGGCAATAGCCGCAAATCATGAACAGGAACAAGAAAGCGAGGAGCCCTAACCTAGCTAGTGTCATAGGAAAGGCTCCATTCTACTTTTCCCAAACCCAGCTTTAATCACAACATTAGCCGAGTAGAACGTGCAGGCTAGCTATATATATAGTCAGCACTAGCTACTGCAAGCTAGATGCCAATTCAATTCTTAAACCATGCAGAAATTTCATTTTGCCCCATCCAATATAGCCTATTAATTATTGCAGAAAATTAAGAAAAGTGATTAGAATTAACCAAGAAAAGAACACGCATGTAGTTCGTGCGCACAGAGCCACAGAGAAGAAAATTAAGTGGTGTTGGTAACTTGGTATTGCCTTGGGGTCGCAGGCGAGGACGGTGCGGAGGCGATCGAGGTGCGACTTGATGCGCTCGCGGCGGCGCTTCTCGGCCTCGCGGTGGTTGCGCGACGCGGCTAGCGCGCGGTCGTGTGCTGCCGAGGCAGCCGCCGCTGCCGCGGCCTCGTCCTCGGCGGAGGCAGCAGCACCAACCCCGGCCGCTGCTGGCCAGATGGAGCCCATGAAGAAGGGCGGCAGCATCGGCACAACTCCCTCCCCCTGCCGCACCGCTCCGGCGGCGGCAAGCGACGCCTCTGCCGGAAACATGCGTCTACAGCAAGCTAATAGCTAGCTAGCTAGCTTCTTGCCAAGTCTTGACGCCTCGTCAAGCGTTAGATCAGGCGCACTGAGCTGCAGTACAAGTAGAGCAGCAGCTCACTGATCAGGGCTGCTGCTGCTACAAGTGGAAGAGCTAGTGCGAGTTGTTATTGTGGTGGCGTACGTTGTGAGATATTCCTAGGACTTGGACTGCAATGCAAGAGAGAAACGATGGATGGGATGTGAACTTCGGAAGAGGAGGAGAGGAGAGAGAGAGAGATGGATGGGATGAGGACTACTGAACTGAGGAGAGAATAAATAAAGGGAAAATTATATCACTCTAAAGATTTACTTTGAAAATTAACTTGCATCACATACCACTTAAAAAAGTTTAGATTTTGAAAATGCCATTTCCTATGATTTCTTACGAATTAACCCATTCTCCACCGTTTTAGCCGCAGGAAAAGACTGTTACGCCCGAACATTCACTCTTTTCGAGGTGTATTAGTGCGCTTCCTGGTGCGTTTCCCCCCCCCCCCCCTTTTTTTAACTTTTTTTATGCCCAAACATTTCAATAAAAACTACATCCATTAAGATCATCTACTACTTCTACTAGAAGAAAGAGTGAAAGACATTGCAAAGCAGGCTAAAATGTGACAGAAACAGTCTGAATGTGTATTGCCCTTTCTTTTTGGCTTTTGATTGCTTTTAGCTTCAGCTTCTATGAAATCCGAAATAAACAAGGCGGTTTTGAAGTCATTTCTCGAAATGGCTTTCCGAGCCAAAAATCGTGTGCACCTTACACGTTGGTATCTTCGCCGTTCACTAACGTATAAAAAAAATATAGATAAAAGTTATCAACTATAGCCAAAAATTATCAACCACAGCCTAAAAGAATAAGACTGATCAACAATTCAACTATTTCCTTTACTCCTACTCCGAAATCAAAGTAAACAAAAGTCAAATTGCATTTGCAACATTTGGGTAATCTGTAATTGAGCAATAAACAAAAAAAAATCTTGTGAACTCCATAATCGAATAATCTATGAGCCATTGCTCAACTTAGCCGTACCTTAAGCTGGTCAAAATCTGAAGAGACGAAAAAATGGGAAGAAAACAAATTTATGGGTATATTAGGAGTTAGAATTACCATGCGAGGGCATAACAGTCTTTTCCCATGGCTGGAAAGGTGGAAAAGACATTAATTTACTACAAATAGGAGGAAATGGCATTTCAAACCATGCTTATCTTTGAAGTGTATATCGCGAATTTTCTCATAAATCAATAGGGCTTTGAGGTGAGAGAATGCGTGTAGACTATAGAGAAAATGTTAAGGGCATCTTCAGTAGTGCCACCTCAGTGTCTCTTAGCTATATAATGAGTAAAATCCTATGTGGAGGAGAAAGGATGCGAGGAGATATAATGTGCTGTTTTTTGTGCAAAAGATGACTTGAGTCCGCAAACCAACGCAAAGAGTGAGAGTATGATGCAAGAAATTATGGTAAAAATAGTATAAAATAGTTAGAAAAATAATTTATTATTAAAGAAATTGTCTCTAATATTATTTTTAAGTAAGATAAAAGTCTTAGAGATAATTTTAAAAAACAAACTATCATACATGATCTAAGAGAGGCTGAGAGCTTAGTTCATTTGTTGCTTGGCTGCGTGGGCCCACCTGTTGACTTGTTATGGAGGATAGGGGAAGGGGGGAGGAGAGAGGAGTCCTGAAGCTGGGGGTATGATATCGTGTTGGGAGCAAAGTTATCAATACTGTTCCATCCCGACCGGTATAGGTTGGTATATACTGTGCTGGCCCTTAAACTGGTACAAAGTACTCTTACATTCTGTACCAGCCCAAATACCGATCAATACAGCTCGATATCGATCATACTAACTTTAATACTGGTCAATACCGACCGGTACCAGTGGAATTGATAACAACATCTATTAAACTATATGTTATATTTGACAATACTACTATGTATTTGGAATAATATATAAATGATATTTGGTGTGCATATAATTAAACAAATATATACTTATAAATATATATATACTTATATTATTATACTAAATCCGAAATAGTACGTTGGTATGAACTTGTACTAGAATGTATCACTAAACTGGTATGGAACGGTATTGATGATAAGTCTGGTTGGGAGACGTCTAGCATCGTAGAGATCTCCTGTCAGGTGATTGGACGGCTGTGATCGTGCCAACCTGCAGCCACGTCGCGTTCGCGCCGGGGGGGGGGGGGGGGGGAGGAGCTGTGGCGGGTGCTGGATCTTGCATTGTTTGACGCATTTCAACGCTTTAACTGGCCGGGGGAATGTTTGTTCTTGAGCATCATGTTGTGATACAATGATAGCAGTCCTTGCATCAAATTGGATGAACCACGCGATAAGTATGTTTAGTTTTTTCCCTAGAGAAAAGTATGTTTATTCACTAAATTAAAGAGGAGGGTACATATGTCATGACTTTGTTATGGTTCGAGCTTTTCTTTATTCACTGGTCAGTGCGTGAAATTATGTATACAGGTGCTAGATTTTGAGCTCGCATGTGTCGATTTAAGCACAACCAATGCTATGTCTAATCTTAGGAGAAAAAAAGGCAATGCAGTGTTTTTGAAAGATGGAGAAAATTAAAATGGGAATAGAAAATTTGACAATTGGACGTCAAAGTCATGGTATTAATCTTGCAAGGGAAATTCAGGATATACCACTCTAAAGATTGGCATGGTTCAAAATGCCACTTCAAAAATTGACTTTCATCACATACCACTTAGAAAATGTTTAGATTTAGAAAATATCATTTCCTCCCATTTTCCGCAAAATAACCCTTTTTCCACCTTTTTAGCCACAGAAAAAGACCGCTATACCCTCCATTGCCCCCGTGTGGCAATTTCAACTCCTGATACAACCATAATTCGTTTTCTTTTCTTTTCTTTTTTGTCTCTACAAATTTTGAGCAGCTAAAGGTAAGGCCAAGTTGGGCACATGGCTCACGGATTATTCGATTATGGAGTTCACAGGATTTCTTTTGTTTATTGCTCAATTACATATTACCCAATGTTGCAATGCATATTTGCCTCTTGTTTACTTAGATTTTGGAGTAGGAGTAAAGGAGATTGATGAATTGTTGATATCACACACAAGTTGTTTCTGTCACATCTTAGCCTGCTTTGTAATGTCTTTGACTCTTTCTTCAAGTAGCGGAAGTAGATGATCTTAATGGATGTAGCTTTAATTGAAATATTCGGGCATAAAGAAAGTTAAAAGAAGGGGGAAACGCATCAGGAAATGCACTAGTACGAAGTGATTGCTCGGACAATAGGGAGCATAACCGCCTTTTCCTAAATTTAAACTTCTTTTGAGTGCCATGTGATGGAAGTCAATCTTCGAAATGGCATTTTGAACCATGTCAATCTTTGAAGTGGTATGTCTTGAATTTCCCACCTTACAATACCCTAATGTAAGTAATGTCCATGAGTTGACTAGTTAATGTAATAATGTGGTTGAGTCGCTTCCCTCTTATCTACATGACCAATCCATACAAAATTCATTTACCTGTTTTGGGTAAGACCCAACCCAAGTGTGTTAAAATATGTTGATTGGATTTTTTTAAAAGGCTTATTTTTCTGGCATGGTCTTTTTTACTCTCCTCTGAACAAACCAAACCTACAAACGTAAGCAAAATATTACAGAGTAATGTAAATGTATCTTATCAAGAGGAAGGTGGAAAGATTTAGATATCCATTTGATTAACATAGCCAAATTATTACGCTAATACATACACCATATATGTAAGAGAGGAGAAAACAATGTATTCCCTTAAAAACAGAGATGAGAAAAAACAAAAGAAAACACGATTAAAAATATATAAAGGGAGTGCACAAATATATCACTGACAAAATGAAGAGATGGGACAGGGAAAAAATAAAATACATGGAAATATGGAATGGCAAGTGTGAAAAACAAAAGTTGCTGAAAAGCTAATGGGGGTGTTTTTTGAATTACGATTTATTAGTCTAATAAATAACAATCCCTGAAAATAACAATCACTGAAAAGACTAAGTTAAAAGTTGGTTGAAAAGTTGAAAAGAGCAAAGGCCAATGTCATGCACGCCCTGGGGTGAGAGTAATCATTGTACGAGACACAAGTGCTCTACTTGGTACCCTGTGCAATTATGTTGCTGAATGAGATTGCCTCCTTTGCGGCTTCCACCAAACTACTGTCCTGCAAATACGCCAGTTCATTCCACATTGTCATCATAGATCAACCCAGTAGTGCATTTCACATGAGCACATGACAATTGCTGGCTTATATATCCTTTTCGTTGTAACGCCAAGAAATACAGCACAGCTCAATGGAACGAAGGAAAATCGTAGGCATTTTCAGAAATTCATTTCTTGTCAATCCAGTGATAAGCTAGCTGTGTTCAAAACAGTCAGGGTAGAGTACTCAAATTAAGCAAAAATCAGCTAGCGTACACGTGTAATTAGAAATCCTCATTGATTTGTGTTGTATGTAAATGCTAAATATCATTTTTCATCTCCATTGATACACCAACTGCGTAGTGATTAGGCAGGCGTAGTGCCTCTGTCTTGTAGGATTCTTGCAGTTCACCGGCAATCAAAGGGCTACAGTTTCTAACTTTTAAACGGAATATTTTTTTAAGATAGAATCTACAAGTTAATTATAGTACACGTTAAAAGCTCAACATCTGTACCATCTAAAATCGCAAGCGAGTATCTCTCTCCATAATCTCTGTCGTAAATAGCTAAAATTCAAAAAATTTGGTTAAAATTCATAAGCCGCAGCTATATCAAACAGGTCCAAAACCTCATCAAATAGGAGTATAAAGTATGCCTGGAAATACAGAAACAGAAGTCCTACACTGCCTTGGTAATTTGACAGACATGATCGACAGATGTAGCCATCTATCCTCTTTTTCTGCAACAGGATTTGCAGTCTCCACACGCTATAGAATCGAATAGTAGTAACAGACAGATCAACGAAGGATCGTCCTGGCCCATGGCCGAGGAAGTATTCATTGGGGCCAGCCCGTGATGGGCTGAAAAACCGAACAGGCGAAGAACGCTCGTGACGGCCCTGAAAAACCGACTATTTTGTGGCACGGCACGCTGCCCCCTCCGGTCCGGCGGGCATCCACGTCTCGCGCACGTCTACTGGCTGAGGCTGAGCCCGCATTGTCCGCCGCTACGACGTCGCCTGCGGCCGCGCCTCGGTCCAAGGGCCGAGTGGATGCTCCCGCCTGGGCGCACGAGGAACCGGAGGGCGCGCACGTGAGTCGAAGCCAGAGATCGAATACGTTAACTGAATTCAGTAATACATAATGAACAGTGATTACTGAAAGAAATCGAAGCTAAAACACAGCTAAAAAGTCGAAAACAACAGAGCCCGTGTTGTGTCTAAGCTAGTTTTAAGCTTGGCCTACACGTCTGGAACTCTGCTAGTAGGAGTAACTAGTCAGCAAGCATACTACCAATGTTGATCTGGATTGCTTCTTTCTTTACTCTGAAAGAAACCTGTGTAAAGACTTCAGAGATAGCAGTATCTATTGTCCATCTATCATACAAGCTTCGATTAGTATACGTTGAATCTGAACGGTGTATATATCATCAACGCTCTTGCAGCACCGCACATCCAAGATCGGACACTTGCGGCAGACGGCTGACTGCTTCATGGACAACTCTAATATTGAAATTTCATGGATAAGGTACAGAGGAAAGCAACAGAACAGGTTTCAGAGTTCATCAGAAGACCATGTAGTTTCACCTAAGCAAACAACCAGCAAATACCACTACCCATCCTACGCAAATAAACTGATGCACATAGTACTCACACGAAATACACAGACTGCACATTATTCATACGGCAACAGGGGTTACTTCTACGGTTCTACCTTCCTCCATTCAATTGCAACAAGCAAGCTCACAACAAATCATAATAGGCTAAACAGACAGGAGCTTCATATCTACCATGCCGGGGCAGATCTTACACAAGTGATAAGACAGTGTGCTAAACTACAAATGCAGGTTGATGAACTCACAAGGCGCTAAAAACTGGTCTCAAAATTGCTTCCATGTGACTATTGACTAGACCACCCGAATAATATTGATTCATTTTCCTAATAGACTAATAATAACACGTACATCGTATCCAGCATCTAGATGAAGCTGCAAGCATACTCAGCTCTGATGACTGGCTAGCGCCTTTGCAAGTGCAAAGCTAACATTAACCACATTAAGAAGATAAACGGTGAACAGGTGCCTAAGTTGGCCATGAGCTGGTGCGTTTTGTCCCCAACTACCTGGCACAAGCCTACTCGCGCTCAATCTGAATGGTCACATGGCTGATGTTGTACTCTGCCTTGATGTATCCAATGACCTTGTCAAGCATCTGATCAGCATCCGCTTCCTGCGTGATTGTCACATGGCACGCCAAGAGCACCTTCCCCACTGTGATGGCCCAGATGTGCAGCTCATGGACAGTAACCACACCTTCCATATCACGGAGGCCCCTCTCGAGCCTGCTGGCATCGATCTCGCGAGGCGTGCTCTCCATCAGAACTCCAAGTATGTTCTGTAGCATCTTGATTGTGGTGAACAGTACAATCACAGAGAAGATCAGGGTGCATATGAGATCAATAATCTTCCATTCGGGTTTGTACCAGATGATAGCCCCTCCAATCATTACGCCAATGCTCTGGATGGAGTCCCCAAGTACATGCAGATATGCACTGTGAACGTTGATATTACGACGAGGCTTCTTAGCAGCCTTGGCACTAGACTGGGCACTCTCACAATCAGCATCATGCTTAAGCAATGGTTCCTCGGCATCCAGATGTTGTCCAGTGCTTGAATGGGAGTGGTGATGAGTTTTGATGGTTATAGAACTGCCATGACTGTGCTCTTGGCGATGTACATGGCGGTGCTCGTGATCTTCATGATGGGAATGGCCATCATCTGAATCACCATGATCATGGTCATGTGAATGACCATGGCTGTGCCCATGTCCGTGCCCGTGGTCATGACCAAGCAAGACAGCCATTATGATGTTAACAAACAAACCAAAAGCTGAGACAGCAAACATGAGAAAGCCCTGCACCTCGCCGCTGTCATTAATGAGCCTCACAATAGCTTCATAGACAAGTATGCCGGCAAGGAGCCATATGAGCTGAATGGAAACCCATGCACCAAGAATTTCTATACGGAAAAATCCATATGACTGCTGTGGTGTCGCTTCCCATCCAGCTGCCCAAAGAGAGAACAAAGATATGGCAAAGGCTGCAACATCCGAAAGGAGGTGAGCTGCATCAGTCAAGATTGCAAGACTGTTTGCTTTGATGCCTCCAACCACTTCGACTGTCATGAATATAATGCAAAGGATTACAGCAATTATGAGCTTCCTCATGGACGCAATTCTCTCCTTTGCATCTTTCGATGCATTACTGGAGTCAGAAAAATCACAAGAAGCACCTCTGCAAATTTTGTTCCCAGCTGCTCCAGAAGTAGATGGTGAGATATTCATTTTCACTTCAGCAATCTGGGACGGTGATGAATTATGGCTGTCCATCTAAAAACAACATCCAAGTCAATAAACAAAGTACAAAGACGATGCTAGATTACTACTCAAAAGGTAAGAAAACTTGTTACACGCATTTCCTGTTAGAACTAGTGTGAAAATGAAGCGATAAGAATCCCTTTATTTTTGTGTCACTGCAAGAGGGGAAAAAAACTGAAGCACCATGCAGTCAAAATAGCATGGAAACTCTTAAACATAAATATTTAACTAAGTTGTCCATGTACGACAAAGATTATCACATGTAGAAGGGGAAAAAATTCTAGAGACCATAGTTTGCACAAAGAACAGTCCTTAACACACAATCCACAGGGTATAGTTCAACAAAACTTTGGCAGGCTCAGCATCACTGAAACATATTAGCATCTTTTATTACGCAGTTCATACCACCTGTACCACATCCTAGTTGATAATATTCAGAATGAAATGGTCAGGTATGGAAAACAGTGAATACTCAATTTTTTTTACAGAATATAAAGTTGTCTGAAGCTTGCTAGCACAAAGAATACAGGCCTTCAAATTTATGAGAGCTTTTTTTGTAAGACCAAGTGACCAACTTTACCCCTCTATATGAGCAACATGGAGTAGATTCACTCAAGTGGCCATAGCTAACAAATTCAGAAATATTTTAACAGGAAATGCATCAACTCAAGTTTACAAAATGAAATATAGAGAACCAGAATAAAAACAGAATTGTTCTGGACCTTCTGGTTACTGAACAATATCACTTCTGCAGGCACTGCTGCAGACTAACCGGTTTCCTGTCCTCCCCACTACTAAGTAACAGCATCTTGAAAGGGCAGATAAGTCACACCACAAGCCACCAAGGTCCCCCAAGAAACATAACTAAATATTCAGCAATCCACACATGATCGCAAACCAAGGTAGAAGATTCGAGCAGATATTGGTAAAACAGAATAAACAAATTAGCCTAAATGGATTTCCTGAAGCAACAGAACAGATTGAGGCTTTCTCCCTAACTAAAGGCAACCAAAATTCACTGAAACTGCATCCAGGGACGCTCAGATATGCAGGTAATATGAGTGTACAGTCGTCAAGGATGCTACTCAACACTACATTACAACATATTCACAAATCCGATCACACCTAAAAACCTCATAGACAAGTATCATACCATTAAGTGTGCCACCGAGCGAGACCACAAACACAAATTGGTATTTGACACGACGACGGGAAGCTACGGTACCGAATAGCATACGCATAGCGACATATAAGAAGGAAGAGACAAGCAAGTACGTCTGACGAACACGGCTACCTACCGACCAATGGAATCGCAGTCGACTAGAAAGAACCCCTCGCAGAAACGAACAAGAAAACGATTCCTACCTATGCAATACGGAGAAAGCGACCTCCGATCTACCACCATTTTTTCCCAAAAAAATTACCACCGATTTGTCCGATCAAAAGGGAAGAAGTTTTTCCTTCCATCCATTTGACCAGAACCACCCGACCCCCGAATCGCATTCTTTCTTCCCCAATCATCCATCCTAAAGGAAATAAATTCCCACCGAAAAATAATAATCATGAACGTCCCAAGAACCGATCACGAACGCGCGTACCGCCCCAAATGGCGTCAGAACGAAATAGCAATCGCATGAGATAGAACAGTCTCATCTTTATCCGGAACGGAACGAACTACACAGTTTACGGATTGGAGTATTGATCTATCCTTTTGGTAGGACAAGGAAAAGAGACGAGGGGTGGGAGGGATACAGCGGCGAGGCGCAAACCTGGAAGAGGAAGACGCAGCCGCCGCCGCGGAGTTTGGGCGACGAGAGGGGAGAGGATGGGGGCGCACCGGGAGGGAGCGGGGCAGTTCGGTTCGGTGACGAGGAAAGATGAAGAGGCGGAATTTGGTACTCCCTCCGTCATTTCCTCTGGGCACGTATATCAAGAAGTTACAAAAATTGACTTGTTTATCCCGATTATTATCTCTTATCATTGTATTCAATATATATAGAGAATATTAAGTAAAATTATATATTTATTAGTATTGTATAGAAAACATTACGCTAATTTTATATCAAAATATGAAATACCATGTTTATAGATAAGATCACGTAAAAAATTCGTCATACAAACTTTGGCCGCCCTTAACATCGTGTCAGCGGTGGCGGTCACTTTTTTACTGTTCACTTTTTTATCTTCTTCTAATTATTTTTTTAGATTTTTTGTTTCTTCTCTGTATTTCTTTGTATTGTTCTTGATGAGCTAACATATTTTTTATTTCAAATTTTTTAAAATTTAATTATGCTAAATAAGCTAACTCAGCTACAGTAAAAAATAAACCAGCTACAGTAAAAAAGTCATAAGACAGTATTATTTCGAACACCCTCTTTGACGAAGAGAGACTACTATCTTTGGTCCACGACCATGGACGGTGGTCAGGCTCCACTATGGACTCACTACGTTAGCATTATAGCAATTTCATTTCCATGTTAATTTATGACAACTAGGAGGGGAAACGCGCTACACTGTGTCGGTGCATCTTATGGAGACTTGGGGGTGATCGTTTTAGCGATGACTTCTGGCTTTTGGCTGAAATTTCACTGTAGCTAGCTTTTTTTTACTGTAGCTGAGTTAGCTTTTTGGGCATAATTAAATTTAAAAAAAATGTAAAAATAGAAAAAATATGTTAACCCATTACGGACAATGTAAAGGAACACGGGAAAAAAAGAAAAATACAAAAAAAGCTTAAAAAATCTAAAAAAATTCAGAAAAAGATAAATTACTGAATAGTGAAAAAAAAAGCTGAAGCTAGAAACTGAAACTGAAAAAAAGCTGAAATGAGTGGATAAAGTCAACACCGACGTCGTGCTGTGTATAGCGTGGGTTTATGTATTTAGGGGGTGATCGGAATAGCGATGGCTTTTGGCTGAAAAAACACTGTAGTTGGCTGAAAAAACAATGTAGCTAAGTTAGTGGATAGTGTAGTGAATAGTGAAAAAAGCTGAAGCCGAAAAAAGCCGAAACGATCACCCCTTAGTTGTGGAGCGATCTTTTAATTGTGGGATGAGGTACGCAGATGGTCATGTCGTGAGCATCAATTGCGTGGATGTGGTCCAAGGTCCTAATGCATAGGTTGTTCCTTACCTTCACCATGTTTTGTTGAGGGAAATGATTGGCGATCGATCTAGCTACGCTGTTCTGAACGTATAAGAGGGTGATCGGAATAGCGATGGCTTTTGATTTTTGCTGAAAAAATACTGTAGTTGACTGAAAAAACAATGTAGCTGAGTTGACTTATTGGGCATAATTAAATCTAAAAAAATGTAAAAATAAAAGCGGCACACTAATCTAGAGCGGATGATATTAAGGAATACAAGAAAAAAACACAAAAATACTAAAAAATGCAAAAAAATTTCGAATAAAGACAAAATTGCTACAGTACCATCTCTCATTGCTACAGTGAATTGAACGTCCAACGTTGGGAAAAAAGCCAGAATGATGGCTGCCTAAATCGAAGGGCATGCCAGATAAGAATGTCAGTTAGTCTTTGTGCTTGTTTGGTTGACGGGACCTGCTGTGTAGAATTTATGTTGTGTCTAATTATGATAGCAGCAGGAATTTGTATATCTTTTCCACTTTTTTCCATTGACACTAGAGACATTACGATCATTCCCTATACAATTTTCTTGGTTTTATGGAAGCTGGCCAGATGGTCAGGCGTGTGGTGTGCAGATGTGTATCTAGCTTATTAGGATTTAAGTACTAGATTTAACGTAGATGTCCATCAATTTTAAGAGTATATATATACGTATGCCCACGTTATGTAAGGTCTTAGATGCCTCCGATAAATTTTTAACGTATATAGGGCGAGCGCACACGTGTGTGCATAGGTGGTGTGAGTTTGCATCTGTCTTGTACTTTATAAAAAATCTTTGTTTTATATTTTTTTTCATGATGAGCTTTTTAATTTCCTTAATAAATGTATATCTGTAAAAATACGAAACGGATGGTGAGTACTATTTAGTTAAGTAAACTCATGATTAAGCATCATTACGAGGAAAGATGAAAACGAACTGGCTGCGAATGGGAAGCGCGCGCTGACTGGTGCACAGCCAGGGAAAGAGTACGGACGCAAGGAGAGGGCCGGCTGTTAATAAATGTATGATTTCATGACGCCTTACTTTTTTAAAAAAACAACTCTTACAATTTTTTATATTACAAAAAAAGCACACACGCATAGAGAAGTGACTGTACCTCCGTGATGTGCCTAAAAAAGACGGAGGCCACAGAGCGGATAAACCCGCAATATTACAAAATCGCTATTGAAAGAGTATTTGTACGTGTATAAATGTGGATACTAAAGGTGTGTTTGTTTCAGCTGTAGATTCTGAGAAGCAGTTAGTGAGTATCTAGTTAGTCAGAATCTAAAGAAGCTGGATAACCTCAGCTTCTAGCTACTAGTTCATTTTCTGGATTCTGTAGCTTCTGGCTACTTAGAATCTGGACGAAAATCTGGACTGTTTGGGGGAGCTGCAGATTCTGAAAGTAGCTGCAGCTGCCAGAAGCTAAAACAAACAGACCCTAAGATTTAAACTCTGATCGGTGAAATCTATACCACGATTCCACCACCCCTCAATTAAAAGTTGGTTCCCAATTTTCCTTACGAATTATTCGTGCATTTAGAGAAATGGGGATGAGCTTAGCCCCTGTCATATTTCTTCTTTTTAGTCGATGCAGCAAGTAGTAAGACATACAGAAATATAACATTAGTTCATGTTACAAGACCGACGGGCTTGACTATGATCCTACGTCTCACAATGTGAAACAACAAAACATGCGAGTAGTCGAACTGCGTGTAATTGCTCAAAACAGAGCATTCAGGTAGAGCACTAATACAAGTATACAAACTAGGTGATCTGTCCACGTCTTATATTATATGTACCAGGACAGTCGCACAGAACAGCAAAAAAAAAAAAACTCGGTATTGCAAATGAAAAGTAGTATCTTTTCTCTAGTATTTGTAGTTACATTACAGTGAGTCTTGTCTTCTCGTCCTTTTGATTTAATTAATTTAGATGTATGAGGACATGTGTCTATTATTTTCAAAGGCAGATATAAATTTTATATAATTTTCATTGATGATTATTCTCGTTTTACATAACTTTTCCCTATATCTTATCGTGGTTAGTTTTGTGCGATCTATCGCAACTTTGTAACGATGGTTCGTACTCGATTTGATTTTTTTCATCTATACTTTTCGTTGTAATTCTGCTCGTGACTACTTTTCTGGTGCTTTTAGACAGTTTCTTTCTAAGCAGGTCACTCTTTACCAGTCTTATTGTCTTGATATCTATGCTTAGAATAGGGTTACTGAGTGCAAACATCGTAATCTGATTGGGACTGCACACGTTCTTATTCTTGACTCTCACGTTCCACTATAATTTTGAGCTAAGACTATTTCTACGGCTACATATCACATCAATATACAGCCTTCCACTGCTCTTAAGGATGTCAATCCTATAGATCATCTCTACTCTCAAGCCTCCAGTACACTCATCTTTGTGTTTTTTTTACTGTATCTGTTTGTCCTACTATAGCTTCGTGAGCGCATCAAACTATCAACTTAGTCAGTTGAGTATGTGTTTCTTAGTTACAGCTTTGAGTATTAGGGTTATTAATGCTATGATTCTTCCGCTCAACGGCTCAGGATCTCACAAGACGTTATCTTTAACAAATATCGACTTTTCTTCTATCGAGATTCAGCTCATTGTCCTATTTCCACCATTGAGACGATCTCATAGTTCTTTTTCTAACTCTTTACCTATTTCTTCACTATCATAGTCTTTTCCTAGTCTGTCTCCAGTAGTTCCTTTTGTACCTCTATTTTCTGTGCTGCTTCTTGCAGCACCGCCTCTTATCCATGTGACACCACTATCTCATTTCTCTAGTATTCACTACTTCAGACGTTCTCATCCTTCACCAACCTCCTCTCCTGGTATCTTACTGATACCTTCATCTGACTCTCCTGATAATGCCCTTCGTTACACCCTTCGTGACCAGACATCCCTTTACTCTTCTGATCGTCTTAGCTTTGCTCCGACAGTTCATGTTCTCTCTGTTATTGAGCCTAGTCCTTATCGTAAGACTGCTCCTCATTTTGAGTGGCGGCTCACTATGGCAGAAGAGCTGATGCTCTTCGGTGTACGGGGACTTAGGATATTACATTGACATGTATGCATGCTCGTCCTATCATATGCAAAGTGGGCGTAGAAGATTAAAATCTGGTCTGATGGTACTATCGAACTCTACAAAGTTTGTCTTGTGATTTGTGATTTTCAGCAGGAATATGGCCATGACAATGATACATTTTTTGCCTATGATGCCTATATAACAACTGTTTGCACTTCTTGCATCAAGTGGTTTAATAACATCCTTGCTAGCCACTATACAGACTTCTAGTAGCATCTTTAAGGGCTTTAGCCTCCAATTTATTTTGGGGCACAACATTGACCTCTTGTGCTTGACCATCAACATAAGAGCCCTCTAATGGACCTTTGCATGTACCAGAGTTTAGAATCTGAGGACTACCGTTGCTTTGAGCTGAGGAGAGTTGTGTAGCATTTTCTGAAGAAAGATGCAAAGAGAAAGGCAGTACCTGTAGAGGAGAAGTATTCAAAATATGTTATAACAGCACAAGACAAGAAAAAAGATTTTGTCTGTGCTGCACAGAAAGAGTCAATATACTTAGGCTATCACAAGCCAAAATTCGTTATTACACTACATCACTCATAATGCAATCCGTCAATGTGATTGACAATCAAGCAATATGTGATCAAAGCTTAGAAGCTAATTGAAAATCACAAGCGCATTGGAATGAAGAAATAAGCAGTAAGCAACACGAATATGGCATACTGAATCTAAAAATTTTCTTCTTTCCCTCTTCGAGGAAAGATAACTGCAGAACAACAATAAGTACACTGTGCAAGTGCGCATTCCTGGAACAAAAAATGTCATCGGACAAAGGACAAAGGACAAAGCTACATTTTTATGCAGGATCGAATCATTAAAGATTACATCAAAAATTAAAAAATGTAGTACTATCTCCTGATTAAATTGATCAAATTCGCAGAATGACAATAAACAACATTATAATACAATTTCATTGTAATTTACATCAAGAGTTCATGTGATCCAAGCAAGGAGCAACATCTCATAAACTTACATCACCGCTGGCTGCAGTAATTGCACCAGGTGTATCCTCATCATCTCCAGACAAATGCAAACGAAACCCACTGTAACCACCAGCATTTACCCTGGCATTCTGATAACTCTGTTGCTCTTGCGCAGGGTCTCCAATAAACACACAATTCTGCAATTCAATGAACAAAACCACATACATCAAATCATAACAGACACTGCACAAAGAAATATTGATATATTCAGATCGGATTCAGCATATGGCATTTCCTACCAAATACCAATCATTGGCTTCGGTTATTGTTTATAAGATGGGATGACCAGGCATGCTCTTTTTTTTTTGAAGCAGGAGGTTTGCCCCCAATTTCATTAACGAAACTGAAAAGGTTCTACAGACCACCAAAACTCACGCAGGGGGGATTTTGATGAGCAGAGGCATCTCCATCCAAACTTAATTCTTTGCTACCCTTATTACACACCAAACAACTTCTACCAACGATTTACAGAATGAACCAGCTAAAACGACAACACACCATGAGCACTTGACAGAAACTACTAAAACAACCTCCTGAACGCTAAACAACAGCAAACTAGACATTCAGAAAGACATTCATTCAGCAGCTCCTCCATCTTCTATTCTTCGCGTCAACGGCGCCCAGCCCCTGGAGCGATTGAAAGCTTCATTTGCCACTCGCCACAACAGCTTGGATCCCAAACGCAGCACCTCACACGGCCCTTCTTTCTGCAGACCAGCCCAAAATTCAATCCAATGACAAACTTGGGATACCACTGCAGTTGGGTCCATAGGAAACTTCCTTTGAAAACAAGCATCATTTATTGTTTTCCAGATTGTCCACAGAACCGAAGCTACGCCTACACCCATTAGATTTCTAACATTCTTAGGAAATTTCCTAAGCCAAGCACCTCTGGCAAGGAGCCCAAGTTAAAAGCGCAGCTCGCTGTATACCAAACATATTTCGCCAAAGGACAGGTAATGAACAAGTGGTTCACTGATTCTGTGATGACCAGGCATGCTGACGTTAAGAAATCAAAAGATAAACCCAAAGCCTACAATATTACCACCAATCAATGCACAAATAAGACAAGAACAGCACTTCACAAGACGGCGATGAAACGCCAGCACTGTCTTTCGGTGTTCACCGACCGCCGGTTGCCGATGCGGCTGAAGCCATTGAGGGAGCCAAGCAATGTCCTGCGTAACTCAAAGTAACACATAAAGGTCGTTAAAAAGGAACTCATCTCAGCTACATCTTGTTCAAGAAGCATACCCCGTCAATCCCACCAAGAACAATACACGTTGAAGTATTGAACCGCCCGACCAAATGCCAGGGCGGAGAGAAATAGATAGAGTGGGTTACCTCCGAGAAGCGCGGCGAGTGGTACCCGCAACTCGACATGGCGACCGCCGACCGGGCTGTCGCCGCCGCCACGAGAGGACGGAAGGGAGCGCGAGGCGGCAAGGGTCTTCTCGTTTTTTTTCCCCCATTTCTTAACAAATCTCTCCCCCTGCCGAGGATCTGTTCGCATTAGCACTTCAGACTTCTACTTAAAAAAATAAAAATTAATATAAATATTCAGTTTCTCGAAATAATTTATTTATTCCTCTTGTCTAGCTTCAAAGATAATGCATAAGTCACCGGAGCATATATATACCCCACTCCTCTAGCTTTTCTCTCACATTTCTCTCGCTTCTATTTCACGTATGTATCTCTCTTTTTTTGCTTCCTCACCCTTTTTCTAAAAGTCATTTTTTATTCATTATTATTCCTTTTTAATCAAAAGCCATAGCAACAGTCAATATGACACAACCTATGATTCTCACCAAAAAGGCAGAATTTTCCCGAAAAAGGTATAATATTTTTGCAGTAGTGGCTGACAATAAACCCGAATGTACATATTTTCACTACAGGCACCCTACAATTGCTACCAGTGATGCTTTAGTTTAGTTTATCCCTTTTGAGTTTGAAAATCTCCAACAAAGAGTATTTTTTGTGATAGTCATCCTCTATAGCACAGTAAACCTCTATATGCCATAAGAGGCTCTTGGAATAGCTAATGTGTTTTTGTTGTGACTGAATTTACTATCTTGCTTGTTCTAGGGTGACTTGTATCTTAATCCAGTGCTATAGTTTGCACAATGAAAATAGGAGCTACGTTTCCCCCTCCACGCCATTTGACCTTAGTCACCAACCACTCCTCTATCCCTATCATCAGTCACCACCAAGGTTGTCAATACCATGATACGTATTATAGTATCGTACAATCCTATAATTCTACTAGAAGCAGATAATACGGATCGCAATATGGATCGAGATCAAGTAGTATCGTAGTGGGATCGCGATTCAACTCATAGAATCGTTAGAATCGGGTAAGATCATAATCCTGACAACAAACTATGTTAGCATATAAAATTTGATATTACCTATTGCTAATTTAAGTTACACTAGTTTAATTTACTTTGTTTTTATTGTTTGCATGTTGTTCTAAGGTAAAAAAAAGTATTATATTTGATATCTTACACTTTTAGACTATTAGTTTATTAAAAATAATTAAATAAGTTTTAAAAATCAACATTAATTCAATATAACATGAATAAGTGTATTTAATATACAAAATTAAATTCAAAAAATCTATTATAGACCTGCATATTTAGAAATATAATTCGATTGTTTGTGTAAAATGCACACGCTTTTAAAAATATGATAGAATCGTGATTCTATAATCCAATATTACGATCTGATTTTGTTAAACAAAAAATAATCCTATTTAAGATCATCAACCTCCTCTACCCATTTGAGTTAGGACATGCCAAAAATAGGTATAGCTAGAGACGGTTGTGGCAGCTTGAGATGATGATGATTTGACGTCGAGTTGAGATTTGTAGAGTTGAGTCGGTCCAAATTAGTCGTAAACAAAGCCGCATCAACATGTCATATTAGGAGAGAGAGAGAGAGATAGCCAAGGCTAATAATCCAAGGCTATGAATTTCCCTTTGTTTAAGTAAAAGGTCATCGTGCTATTTACTACTCTACCCAAGTAAGGCCCCGCTCATTTCGGCTTTTTTCGGCTTCAGCTTCTAGCTTCAGCTTTTTTTTCACTATTCACTACACTATCCACTAACTCAGCTACAGTGTTTTTTCAGCCAGCTACAGTGTTTTTTCAGCCAAAAGCCAAAAGCCATCGCTATTCCGATCACCCCCTAAGTGAATTATTGGGTGTGCCTATCTCTTCATCTCTTCGCGCATTCACCTAAAAAATTATAAAAATAGCAAAATTAGCATAATATGATTTTTTTGTGTCTATCTATGTGCAGATAAACAAATCAGTTTTATGGCATGATAGATTGATTATGCTACTATCAATGTGCCCCGCTCGTTTCAGCTTTTTTTCAGCTTCAACTTCTTTTTCACTATTCAGTAATTCGTCTCTTTCTGAATTTTTAAAGATTTTTTTGGGTTTTTTTGCATTTTTATTTTTTCCCGTGTTCCTTTGCATTATCCGTGATGGGCTAACATATTTTTTCTATTTTTACATTTTTTAAAATTTAATTATACCAAAAAAGCCAAATCAGCTACAGTAAAAAAAGCCAACTACAGTGAAATTTCAGCCAAAAACCAGAAGCCATCGCTAAAACGATCACCCCCATAATCTCTCTCGCTCTGAATTCATAATAGCTGTTTTTGAGATGTTCTGATAGCATTTTAGGCCGTATGTATATTGATTTTTAAAAACTACTTTTCTATTGTAAATGGCTTTTCTGCAGTACATATTTTCAAACGAAGTATTTTTTAAGACGGTGTTTACTAGTTGATTGTAATATACACTACAACAATTTTATTTATATCAATCAAAATTATGCACGAGTGTCTCTCTCTGCAAGCTTTTTTACAAGTTGTTACTATTTATAAAACCAAAACAGAAAAGGCTATATGAATGGACCCTTAAGAAGTTATTCGTATTGGCTTTAGTTTCTAGTTTCTGCTTACAGAAACCAATATGAACACCTGATTTATTGAAGCGGTTTCTCCAATTCTCTCACTTTCATCTCGTTTCAAGAAGAAAATAGAGGGTCACGGACACATCACGCATCACACTCCTCTTATGCACACATCTCTTCCTTACTTTCTCACCGCTCATTCTCTTTTCTCATCGATTCCCTTACTTTCTCATCGCCCATTCTCTTTTTTTTTTAAAACATATTTTATTTTTAATCAAGAATCATCGATCATAAACAATACGAATACAGAATACCCTAAGGTGATACGCATAATGCACAAACAATGAAAATGCGCCGGATACACCTGCTGCTGAAGTTTAGTCTTCCCCGTTCGATCGGACGGTGCCCCGGCTTGAACCGTACGGCCGAGATGCGTGCGATGCGATTCCCATGGGCAACCAGGATAAGGAGCGACAGCGCACGCCCACACACTGAAGCAGAGACCTTCATGGCGATGGCCATCGCCCTCTCCACCTCGCTCCCGCTCCCCTCATTGCCCTCCGCCGCCGTCCCCATCATAGCCCGCGGCCTCCGGCGGCGCGGGGCTTCTCCCCCGTTCCGCCTCGCGGCCTCGGCCTCCGCGGCGTCCGAGGTCCTCGACTCTACCAACGGCGCCGTCCCCGCGGCGCGCAGCGGCGCAGCGGGGCAGTACGGGAGGGAGTACTTCCCCTTGGCCGCCGTCGTCGGGCAGGTGAGGGACCTCGCATCGCTCCTCCGCTTCGTGCTGTCTGTACCGGACGGACGACGCTGATTGCGTCGCGCCGTGTTTGTTAAGAGGCATTTTGTCGAGCGAGTGGCGCGCTCTTGGCGTTTTCACAAATGGAGCGGTGGTAGTATTTCCCCTTTTCGTTAAGAGGCATTTCGTCGAGCGAATGGCGTGCTCATGCCGTTTTCAGTCACGAAAGGATTGTTGCAACTGGCTTTGCCGTTCCTTTCATTCGGTTTTGCCGTGTTGAGATAGTTTAAACGATCATAGTAGTGTGGCTTAGAGTAGATTTGGAGCATCCATGGAGAAATAAAAACACTGTATGAGTTAGTCTGAACTGTGCCAGTAACAATGGTTTAAGAGCAAAATATTTTTAAGGGGTTTAAAAGCAAAATGCACTAGATAACATATGCACGAAAGTTAAATTACAGAGAGGTGTTTGCAGAAACATCATGCTAGTATTTGTTTTGATTTAATCTGTAGCAGTGCTTTATGTAGCTGGCAGCTAACAAAAACAACCTTTCAAGCTTTAGTGTTCCCCCATTGTTTCCTGCATTGAGATAGTATGAACTCAAACATGTTGTTTTTGGTTGTAACTTGTGAATTTCTTGTGATCGTCCAGGATGTAATTAAAACAGCTCTTCTGCTTGGGGCAATTGATCGTGAGATTGGCGGCATTGCCATCTCAGGGAAGCGTGGGACAGCAAAGACGGTGATGGCGCGTGGCTTGCATGCCATGCTTCCACCCGTTGAAGTGGTTGTAGGCTCAATTGCAAATGCTGACCCTAGCTTCCCAGAAGCGTATGTCCCCAAATGCTCTATCCAATAATGCTCTGAGGATTTCTGCTTTCAGCATTCAAATTCTTCCTTCACCCCAATATGTTTTACATACCAAGTTTTCTTACTCTAATTTTGAGTTGCATCACAACCTATTGTGGGATTGTTTTTTTTTTTCTGAATGAGTTCCTCTTACGGCAGATGGGAGGATGGTTTAGCTGACCGAGTTCAATATGATGCTGATGGCAATGTCAAAACTGAGATTATCAATACACCTTTTGTGCAAGTATGTCACACCAACTTTAATGTGATGATATTTCTCTATACCATCATCAGTTCAATAATGTTGCAGGTTTCCCCTTGACAGATTCCACTTGGTGTCACAGAGGATAGGCTCATTGGGTCAGTTGATGTTGAAGCATCTGTGAAATCAGGAACTACCATATTTCAACCTGGTCTTCTTGCTGAAGCTCATAGAGGTGTTCTTTATGTTGATGAGATAAATCTATTGGATGAGGGCATAAGCAATCTACTTCTGAATGTCTTGACGGAGGGAGTTAATATAGTGGAAAGAGAAGGCATTAGCTTTCGTCATCCATGCAAACCACTTCTAATTGCTACTTATAACCCGGAGGAAGGATCTGTACGTGAACACTTACTTGATCGTATTGCAATTAATTTAAGGTACTTTAGATTATGAAGGATTGCTTGCTTACTTAATTTTTTATAGCCATTTACAGAGTACTTTTATTTATCAGGGATTAGTGTGGTCTAACATAAGGAAATCTTCACTGCATTTTTGAACCACCGTAGTTTACTCATTACCATAAATGTTTCTTGCTACAGTGCGGATCTCCCAATGAGTTTTGATGACCGTGTTGCAGCTGTGGATATTGCAACACAGTTTCAGGAGTCTAGCAAAGAGGTTTTTAAAATGGTGGAAGAAGAGACTGAGGTTGCAAGAACTCAGGTACTACTGATAAAGTTAGTTAACTAGGGCTGCAAGGCACCTCTTTTGTCGAATTAGCATAGGTTGCACTGGTGCAGAGACTATTTAGTTTTTGTTTTTTAATCCTGCAATCAGTTCTCACAAATATCTGGGGTCAATTAGTATGCTAGCACGAGCCATATTATACAATCATGAACACAATGAAGGAACAAATGGTTACATGAAAAGCAATAAAATACATCAGATGTAGTACACAATGGGACTTAAAACATGGATATTTTTTTGCGGATGTCACACAAGTTAGATTACAAGTTAGCTGGGCTTGTATGCTCCCTTTGTTTCCTATTATAAGTCATTCTGGGTCTTGGTGTTAGAATTGAAATATGTGGTGAAATGACCAATTTAACCTTATTTAAGAATTAAGATGCCTTGGCATGTGAGAAAATATTAATTATAGGCATGATGTTAAATGGAAAGAATGTGGCAATTCTGTCCTGAGAAGGTAGAATCTTTGATCTCTGACATTTAGATCAGTTAGTAGACATGATTTTAGGATCTTTGGTCAAGAAGACTTGTACCATTTTTTCTATAATTTCCCCTCACCTTCAAAATCTACATATAATTCAATGATTGTATATTTTAAATCCCAATGCTATTCATGCATTCTGTAACTATCTGAGTTGAAAATACTGTTATGTACTGTTCATCTCACAAGTGGTAATACATGGTCAAACAGATAATTTTGGCAAGGGAATATCTCAAGGATGTTTCTATCAGCACAGAGCAGCTCAAATATCTTGTCATGGAAGCTATACGGGGTGGCTGTCAGGTTAGTTGGCTTGTTAGATATTGATGTTTTGCATTGATGATTTGTTTTGAACAAACTGTGCACACAAGCTGATACAGCATTCTATGGTGGTTCATGCCTATGTGAAGCATATAAAAGGATAGATTTTCTTCCAGCCAGATCCCAGAAGATTGCTGAGCTCTTTTGGCATAAGCTAATTTGAGTGAGGAGCTTGAATTGAAAGCCCCCACCGTCCTTTATGTTCTCTAACACATTCTAATTATTACATGTGGCTAAATATTGCTTATGATTGTTGTTTCAACCTTGTAAGCTAAGGGATCTGTCTATGAGACCTACATACGTAGGTAGGCAACCTCCTGTCTTGATAAATTATGGTCAGTGTCGCTTAGTTTAGCGTTGCTGTGTTGTTACTTTGAGTATAGTGTTTGTAAGCAGTTTCATTTGTATTATCTGCACTTCTGCAATACCAAATTGTACTACCAATAGCTGCCGAAAGCAGTCAACATTTGTAGCCTTATGATATCATTTCAAGTATGCATATTTTATTTCTGTTTGGCATCACTACATCATCATTTAAGGACTTTGATGGATCTTTTCTGATTTCTCCACATATGTGCATCAAGTGTAACTGGAATGGCTAATCACTCCATTTTCATGAGCTCAAATTATTTTGGCAACAAATCCAAGTGGCCTATGATTTTTTTGCTTGCCCAAACTAAGTGCTTACTCATTTGAAGTTTGTGGAGTATAAGTTTGGATATGAGAATTGCTTGAGGTTTAGCATTCTATTGGACTTGAATGCATTCTTTTTCATATCATGTTGAATTGCTGTGAGTTAAGTTGGCCCCATGTTAGTGTTTACCTGTAGTTTCAACCTATTTCATTGGGCCCATTAGGTCTGTTATTACATGGTGTGGTCAACTGGTTATCCATCATAACCATTGATGTCATTCTCGTGACGCTTACTGTAAATCCTGAAGTCAATATGGCCTTGCATTGTTGTCTAGATACTATACCTGCCTAATGTCAATCATGCAATTATATTTTATTTTTATAATAAACATGATTATTGATGCACTGATGCCAACTTATTGAGGTTAATGGTCATAAACTGATAAACATACAAATTTCTAACATCTATCTGCAGGGGCACCGGGCTGAGTTGTATGCTGCTCGAGTGGCAAAGTGTCTTGCTGCTATGGAAGGACGTGAAAAAGTATATGTGGATGACCTTAAGAAAGCTGTTAAGTATACTTACACTTGTGAATTCTTCATTCTTTAATACAGTAAGAAAACCCCAGAATTTCAGTTGATAAATCTTTGTTTTTCTTCATCTCTTGACCAAATGAATCATACATTCTGACTGCTTATTAAGAATAAAGTAGAAAGTAGCAAGTAATATTGTGCATGGTACAGCAAGGCAACTTTTGTGCTGACATAGCTTGTAACTTTCTCTTGCTTTGCCATTGAGTCACTGCTTGCACTGATGTCAAACATTCAATGTGTTTTCTCAATAAAGTTAGGCATTTGACACATGTGCCACCCTCTTGCAGGCAGAGCTTGTTATCCTACCTCGCTCAATCCTAGCTGATAACCCACAGGAGCAGCAAAACCAACCACCTCCACCCCCACCTCCACCACCTCCAGAAAATCAGGATTCTACAGAAGATCAAGATGAGGAAGAGGATGACCAAGAGGTTGATTTATATTATCGTGCAATCAATACTTGCTGCCTTATTCATTTGTTTTCTCACTCATTAATTATTTTCTTCGGCAGGACGATGAGGAAGAAAATGAACAACAGGAGCAGCAGATACCTGAGGAGTTCATTTTTGATGCTGAAGGTGGTATAGTAGACGATAAACTCCTTTTCTTTGCTCAGCAAGCACAAAGACGACGAGGAAAAGCTGGGCGAGCAAAGAATGTCATATTTTCAGAAGATAGGGGCCGATACATAAAGCCTATGCTCCCAAAGGTCTCAATTTTTACCTAATCAAGTTCTATAACTTAAATCACTTGATTGTTCTGTAATTTCTGGTTCCAAATCCATGTTTTCTTTGCAATTCAGTGCAAATAGTGCTTCTCCTTATTTACAGTTGTGTGCGATTGATTCTCTGCATATTGACATTACTCTAGTGTGCTTATCATTTACTGATAGTCAATCAGCAATACTGCAATGTTGCATTGTATACCATTCCTGCATTATTGCTTGGTACCCTTGTCACAAAATAGGCTCCTTATCTAAACAGTCAATTCTGTTCCAGGGTCCAGTAAGGAGGTTAGCTGTTGATGCCACGCTTAGAGCAGCTGCACCATACCAAAAACTGCGGAGAGAGAAAGAACGTGACAAGACAAGAAAAGTTTTTGTTGAAAAGACTGACATGAGAGCCAAACGAATGGCTCGAAAAGCAGGTGCTCTGGTATTGCTCTCTCTCTCTCTCACACACACAATGCCTGTGCAGATGCACCATGCTTGTGTTTGTGTTATGTTATTTCCATATCATATCGTGCTCCAATACACAGTATCATATTATCTGTTTGCTTATGTCTGCTGGTTATGCAGCAAACATGGTTTTCCAGTGGTAGCCTATTCATGTGATTTAACAGACCTCATTGGAATAATTTCTTGACAGGTTATTTTTGTTGTGGACGCCAGTGGCAGCATGGCACTGAATCGCATGCAGAATGCGAAAGGTGCGGCATTGAAGTTGCTTGCAGAAAGCTACACAAGCAGAGACCAGGTACAACAAAAATACCAAACAGATGTTTAGGAATCATAACACAGCCAATATAGCTGTCTGTAAACAAGTAAAAGCCAATGGAGTCCCCTCCAATGTAGAAGTTATGGTTTTAGCGTTTATTATTTGTTGCAAACCTGCCTTCAGTTGTTCTCCCCTTGGAGATGCATCCCTTTTTTTTTTGTTTGTGTGGTTATATGGATAGTTTGTATGCCATCAGTGCTGAGAGTTACGAACCTTGGATTTATATGTTGCCATTTGTCTCAGGTTTCAATTATTCCTTTTCGTGGAGATTATGCTGAGGTTTTGCTTCCGCTATCAAGATCTATAGCAATGGCCCGGAAACGTCTGGAGAAGCTACCATGTGGTGGTGGTTCTCCTTTAGCTCATGGCCTCAGTACTGTAAGAACTAAGCATCGCCTCAAATTCTGCCATATCATATCTAAATTTGGATAACATTGTGGTTTCTACTTCAAGGCTGTCAGAGTGGGGCTGAATGCTGAAAAGAGCGGTGATGTTGGACGTATCATGATCGTTGCAATCACCGACGGAAGAGCCAATGTATCACTGAAGAGATCCACTGATCCAGAAGCTACTTCGGATGCACCAAGACCTTCTTCGCAAGAATTGAAGGTACAACTCCTATACTAATGTGTTGTCAACAATGTAATATGATATGAAAAATAACTGCTTTCCTTTCGGATTTTCCTATCTTGCACAAACTAGCTCCAAATTGCTTTCTTCAGACAAGTGTATTTACCACTCTGAATCTAATATGGTGTCATTCTCTTTTCCAAGGATGAGATACTTGAGGTGGCTGGCAAAATATACAAGGCCGGAATGTCACTTCTTGTCATTGATACCGAAAACAAGTTTGTATCTACGGGATTTGCCAAGGAAATTGCAAGGGTATCACAAGGTATGCTTGTCATGAGATATCTAGAATTCTTGGAATTTATGCTACTTCATCTCATGCCATAGTAATGTGTGCGCCATTTTGAGGGAAAGTAACTAATCCCTCGAAGAGACATCCACCATCTACATCACTAAGCACCAAAATACTATAAGCTAATTTTCTGCATTGCTCTCCTGAACGCAAACAACGTATTCCTTTGTGCAGGAAAATACTATTACCTGCCAAATGCTTCAGATGCTGTGATTTCTGCTACCACCAAGACCGCACTCGCGGACTTGAAGAGTGCGTGATTATGGAGCATTGGAACCCATCTGCTGTAACTTCTGATATTAGTGTGTTCTTGCTTTGTGTACCTTTGGACATTTCGGCTCTTATGAGTTATGACCAATTTTGGTGTAGGTCACTGCCACGAGAGCAAGGCTCTGTTCAGATTGGTTTTTTTACTTTTAACGTTAGAAACCAATATAACCATTCGGCTCCCCAAAGCTGTTTTCCCACTTATCTCGCTCACGTCTTGCTCTAGGGATAAGATAGCATGCACCTTACTTCTCTCATTCCTGTTTCGCGTACGCATATCTCCCTCACTCTTCCTGGTGCTCATTCTCTTCTTTTAAAAACCATTTCTTTTATTCATTACTATTTATTTTCAGTTAAAAGCTATCAATCGTAACTAAAAGTCATCAGTTATAGCTAATATAAATAGACCTGTGTTCGAACATAACCTTTGTGTAAAGATCAAAATTCTTTTTTTCTCGAATGGTCTTGTAAATTTGGTGTTGTTGATTACACCATAGCATAGCTTGAGTGCAGTATCTGCTTTAAATGGTTTTAGCTTATATTTTTTTCAGTTTATTTAAGTTAGAAGTCACTTGAAATGCATCGGTTTGTAACTTCAGTTTATTTTAGTGCTTTTTTTTGTCTTATTCTTTTGTATTGCCTGTGATAATATAACTTTTTTTTCTATTTTTCTCAAAAAAAATAACAACGGCTGCAGTACAATTTTAGTCAAAAACTAAAAAAAACATAACCGGGAGCTTAAGCCCAAACAAAAAATTTAAGCCCGAAGATAGTTTGAAGCACCACCAAATAGCTAGCGACCTCGCTGCAGTCGCATTATAGCTTTTCCAGACCTCGAAAGTGGCATTATGCCCAAAAAGGCAACAGACTTAGGCTGCTGCGAAATAGGCAGCTAACAGCTTGCAGTTGTTATAGCTGCGGCTATGCTACATTTTAATTGTTTTACAAATCTTTTTCATTTTGTGGTATATAGGTATGTTTAGAATAGGATTCTATTTATGTAAACTTTTAAAAAATAATTTTTTATTATATTTTCTTAAATGTACCTTTTAATTGTAATAGGGATGGTACAGGAGATTTAATTAACTAGGTTTGTATGGCGGCGACACACCGCGCAGGTTAGTTTGTATAAACGATTAAGTAATGTATGAAGGTAGCTTAAATGGTATTTTTTTGGTATTCATTGATATATTCGATATGTATGAAGGTAATAAATGTTATCGAGGTGGTAAAGTTTTTCTTCCACCACATATAGAATTCCCCTATCCATTTTGAGAACTTATTGGTTACCTTGATACATTATTGGTTACCTTGATACATTACTTTACCACGAAGAACTTCTTTGTTAAGACCTCTCTTAAAACCAAAAAATGGCACCACATTTACTACATTCATAATCTGGGCTACCATAATATGATTGATCATCATAAGTGGTTGAAATGATATAGAGAAAGAAGTGTAGAAGGAGAAAGTACAAGTAAACTTAGCAACTGTATAAAGCACATGAAAAAGTAGTGGTTGGGGGAAAAGGATGGGAAACAATGCTATAAGTTGGGTTATATAATCGAAATTTTCAAGTAAGAAATACATTTCTTAGAAAGAGAAACAACTGGTTCTCTAAGTGGCACTGAACTAAAAAGGCATGTGCTACCTGAAGCGTGAAACAAAGGTAGTACTGGATATGGAAAAAGTTTGTCGAAGCATATATGTTTTAAAACATGGCAAAGTAAACAGAAGAAGAGGGATGAAACAAAACACTAAAAGGAAGAAACCTATTCTAGCAGTAGTGTGCCAAAAGTTGGATAACCTCCTTTTTTCCCTATTCTCGGTTGCCTCTGGAGGGCTAACCAATGGGGAAAGTGGTCGCCTATCATGTAAGCAAGTAGAATAAAGGAAGGATAACGAAACAATATAAAGCAAAAACTAACAGAAAAAGGAAATATTTATAATAGTGTAGGTAACCATGCGGATGCTTCCATGTAGGAACCATGTTAACATTTGCGACGAATGCTGTAGAACAACAAATGAAACCAAAACAAGAATCACCGACAAAGCAGAGCTCCGTAAGAAGAATCCAAAACATGGAAAAATGGTGCAGCCAAAGTATATAACAGTAACAATAATCATACATGGATGTGGTGGCAGCTGGGAAAGTACAGTGTAGAAGTTACATCTCATGTACAGTCTGATCGAAAATCTTCATGAAATCCGTCGTCGAAGAGGAGTTGGCAGATTGCGGTGACCAGCAAGCATTTGAACAGAAGTATGCATACTGATATGTGGATCACCAATGTTTGCAACAGAGAATCAAATGAAGGTGATACATAGTATTTAAACACTTTATGTTCTAGTCCTTCATCTCTGCACTAAAACACTTAAAACATACGAAAAGGGCAATTCACGATCATCTCTTTAAAATAGTAGAGCAACAATAGGAGGGCAAACACAATAACCTCAAGTATACCACAAAATGAACATAAAATAGCATGTTGAGCAATCGATCTTATAAAAACTAAATTTTCATGCATTTCCTCTATTTATGCTAGTCAGCCCACGTCACAAACAACAATTTAATAGATGCATGACCTCAATTTTCCATCAATCTACCTAGATGTAGTCTATGTTGTTCTCTTGCAACAAAGCTCGTAATAAACAAGGGCTGCCCACATCAATTTTAGCACAAACACTACTATATATGCATTGAGCAATCCAATTAGGGATTCAAGGGATTCATGAAAGGATTCAAGCTAAAACCCAACATATTAACACTACAAATTGAACTAAAACAATGTAACCATGCTATCCTCCCAACCACAATGATCCAAAAAATGAACTACATACTCCCCCACAACCTCGAAAAGTTAAATAGATGCTATGCCCAAATCATAATATAACATATCAAAGCCTAGTAGCAAACGTTTACAAAATAACATGTCTGAACAAAGTTATTGTACTAAAAATCCGCCTTCTTGATCATAAACATCAACACACCCGAACTAATTATTGCGGACTTGAAATCTAAAAGGCCTCCATTCTATTAAACAGGGAGATAAACATGTAGCAAACCTTGGAGATGCTGCTGCCTTACGAAGACGACGAGTAGGACCAGCAAGAACAATAGTTTCTACTCAATCCACCGTGTGATGCCAAAATGACAACAAAGAACTGAATGTTAATAGTAGGTCCATCCAATGTAAATGATATTTCAGAATGTTGCATGTCTTAAATGCATATTTGTATGCATACATGTTTCCGATTATTGCTTCAATTCAATGGGGTACAAAATCAGCCATATGGCTCTCTATTTATAGGAGGGGGATGAGGTGTCCACTAGAGATAAGGAGGTTTAAACCAAGAGTCCTGGTTCCTTAACAGTTTCGATGTGATTTTCCTCAAGGATGTTGCACTGCGTGAGTGAGAAGAGAAGGTTGGTAGTGTGGGGAGCATTGGGGAGGGTGATTTTTTTTATATGGACTGTACAATGAAAACAAGATAGTTGTTCTTATATTTGTGAACAATTGATTGTAAAATAGTTAAATTTGTTGGTGTTGCTGATCATAAGATGATGGCATATTTTCAAAAAGAAGTGAATTTGTTAAATAGATTCATTGGTGATGTGATTTTGCCCATGGATGCTACCCCGAGTGCTTAAGAGAAGGGAGGTGATGCCATTTGTGTGTGGGTGTGGTTGGGTTTTGGTGGTGGGGGGAGGGGGGTTGGAATTAGTGGAGCAATTGAGAGACATTTTCTTGTTTGTGAACAAGTGCCTGTAAAATAGTTGGATTTGGTCGTGCTGCTGCTCATGAGATGATGGCATATTTTCGCAAAGAAGTGACTTTATGAATCATTTTTGCTTGGCGGCAAATGCAAGCAGCCAAGGATAGAGGAATCATAATTAGAGTGCTGAGCAGTTGTTGCTGCTTGGAGACAATTTTCAGTATTGAGAAAATTTGATAGAGAGTCAGGTGAGGATACCGCAGTAGTGGAGGTTAGGAAGTGAATATTTTGCTTTTAGCATTACAACACATATTGCTTATTTCCTTGCCATATGCAAATAATTATTTACTGTAAACCGCTGTGTTTAACCACAAAATTACTTCACAAATAGGACTAGTGCTCATTTTTGCATCCAATTCATGTTTTTAGTTGGAAGTATGTTCTTCCTCTGCTAAGTGCCATTTAGATTATCTTGTACTCCTTTACTTTACCCTCAAATTGTTCTCATAATAACACATTCTCTCTGGACAATTCCTCTCTCATAATCCATTCCCAGCTAGGATTGACGGGCAGTGTTTTGCCCTTTTTCAATTTGTGATTTTTTTTAAATTTTCTCTTGCTCGCTCTCTCTCTTTCTCCATAATTGAAGTTTGGGATGCATACCAAAATCAATTATAAGCATATCGGTATAGAGTTGATTTGAGATGAGTGATTTAGTGGGGTGAACAAACTGGTCTTCACTGGTTTTCCAAATTCCCAACTACATGAAATAGCATGATTATTTTTACCTTGAAAATGTAAACCATCATCTATTTTGTAACAGAGGGAGAAATATGCTTCTTTTTTTTAAAAAAAAATAAGAAAGTGTTTGGAGGATGAATACACTCCTAGAAATAGACTTATCATTCTAATATGTACCCCACCCTTATAGTCACTGTCTAGGTAGTTTTACTTGAATGATCCCATTCTTTTTTATGAACCAAAAGCTCCTATGATGGCAATGTATAGGGAAAGCTTGAATTGGTGTAGTGAATGAATTTGAACACTACACTTACTGGCAGCTATTAATGCCCTACATATAGACACAATCGATTGTTCAAATTGAGGACATGTGTTTTAGTCTTTGATTACATCAATTTATGTAGTGTGCTAACTACATGCTCTTATTCTTACATAACTCTGCCCTGTGTCATTCTAGTTGCTGTGCCATATTTTTGTTCCCCAAATCCAGTATATGAATAAGCTAGTAAGCTGGTAGTAGTTTCCCTAGGCTGAGCACATGGACTGGGTTCAATGGATAAAATAAGAGTTCTAAAGATAAAGGGACCTTCATCTTCCCTGACACCTAGCTCATAGGCTCTACTTCTCCCAGCCCCAAATAAAGTTGTTGAAGCTTCCCCATCTACAAATTCTGAAAAAAAAAGCCCACAATCACAAGATTGGAAGACTCCAAAGTTGACATCTCTTTATTTTCGTACTGAAGTCCAATTTATGAAATTGATTGTAACTATACTTGATATTATGCCTTCATACTTTGGTTTCAAACACAGTCTTAAATCCGTCGACATAGTAAATCTTACTGAATAATGAATACTCAGTGCATAATGTAAGGTGGAGAAGGAGATAAATTATAACAACCTTTTTTACTGGAAGATGAATTTAAGCTACTAATTGTATACGTTTTCCAATAGTGAGACGAGCCAAGTTGCAAAACACAGAAGACAAATAATATCTGACATCAATTGATTGAAAATACACACTAGATATTTCATAGCAACGCACGTGTATTTGACTAGTTTATTCACAAAAGGGACAAATGCATCATTCCCAAGCAATCGACAATGCGATCCATGAGAGTCACTTTGTGAATTATTACGGAGCTTCAGTTATCGTAATGCTTCTTGAGCACATTTTGATCGAAATTTAGTTCAAACATTTTGGGAAGCTGCTTGAAGCTATCTAAATTAGGCAAAAATGTTGTATTGAAGGGTAGGCAAAATGTTAAAGCAGGACCAGTTTGGTATAAAAAAAATTGGACATAAAAAAAATTGGACGTAACTATGGCACACTATACTATCGGATAGTGTTTCCGATGGTATAGCATCTAGCCATAGTTTCCGTTCCACCAGATCAAATGACAGAAGCTAGCTTCCCCCGTCTTCTTCCTTCATAGCAGGCTTCACCCCTGTCTTCCTCCGCACTCCGGCCTCCCCTCCCTCTCTTCTCTGCGCGCAGCTCTGCACCCCTCCTTTGTTTTCCTCCCGCCCTCTCCTCCACCATCGTTGGCCGGCGGTGACCTTACCATCTCCCCTCCCCTGCACGCTCCACCTCGCTCAATGTAATATTCAGTGTGCCGCACCATGCCTCTTTCCACCCCCACCCCCAGCCATCACCCATCGCCACACCACTGCCCCCTGGCCTCCCTGCACATCTGGGGAGGGGGAGGGTGAACCCATCAGCGGTGGCGTTGCCTCCCTAGCTCTGATCCGAGCTCCATGCCGCATCGCCGAACCATGCCACCATCAAATCCAAGGTCGGTGTTGCCAAATCAAGCTGGATTCACAGTCAACATCGTTGGATCTATTCGATCCTGTTGCCGATGACCAAAACGATGGCCAGATGTGCCTCATCGGTGGAGAGGCGCTGAATACGTGAGATCTGATGGTCCGAAGTTGTGCCGTTCAATTAGAAGAAAACCATATAATTTTCGTAGTTTTTTCTAAAAAATTAGGACCCACGGCCTACGTAAATCTACCGCATAACAAAGCTGGGGGGATTCCGGCCCCCAGCGTGTCCACGTAAGCATTTTTGCAAAATAGCCCCCCACATTTTGGATTCTACATACAAGCCCTTGGTTTTTGCAAAAAAGCCTCTGGTTTTTTGCGAAAAAACCCTCCACTTTTTTTGCTGGATAGCGACCCGTGATTTCCTGTAATTATGTACAGACCCTTGGTTCTTAAGAAAAGGCCCTCGATTTTTTCAAAAAATCCCCTCCACTCTCCTTTTATTCCGAAAAGGCCCTCGGTTTTTTCCTTTTGATGCGAAATTTCACTTCTTTTACTTCGATTCATACGGTAGCTAGCGCAGCGTGACGCCACCCTATATGGCTAGTTGTTGTGAAGGCCCATGACTACAAGCGCCATCCAGATCTAACCAAGTCCATACGTCGCTGACAGCTAGGCCTAGACCACGTAATTTCGAAGCCCATTCAAAGTTTCCAACCCGAAGTAACTTGATCATTCGTTGGTTGCCGTTTTTCTTTTCTTCCCCTCCAGGCCTCCACAACTCCAAGCCGAAGCAAGCGACCGCATCGACCCGAAGTATAACTTGATTCGTTGGTTGCCGTTTTCTTTTCTTCCCCTCCAAGTCCAAGCCGAAGCAAGCGACCGCCCTGCCGACCCCACCCCCTGAACACACGACACACCACGCCAAGCAGCGCGGTGCCCAGATCCCCCAAAACCCTAGCCCGAGGAGCGAGAGGGAGGAGCGCGCGCATGGCGGCTGCGGCGGCGAATCTGGCGGGCAAGCAGGGCGTGCGGGTCGTCGTCATCGGCGATCCAGGAACCGGCAAGTCCAGCCTCATCGTCGCCCTCGCCACAGAGCAGTTCCCTGAGAACGTCCCCCGCGTCGTGCCACCCACCCGCCTCCCCGCCGACTACTTCCCCGACCGTGTTCCCATCACCATCATCGACACCTCCTCCAGGTACCCCCCCCCCCCCCCATTCTTAGATTTGGCGGCGTCCCGCGTCGCAAATTGGCGTTTAGATGCCATGGATTTCGTTACGATTTTTGATTTTATCTGGGTGATGATTCCGTCGTCTCTCTGTGTGTGTATGCCTGTGTGGTTGCAGCCCGGAGCAAAAGCCGAAGCTGATCGCTGAGTGCCAAGCGGCGGACGCGGTGGTGCTCACCTACGCCTGCGACCGCCCCACCACGCTGGAGCGGCTCAGCTCGTTCTGGCTCCCCGAGCTCCGGCGCCTCCAGGTGAATCCTGCACTTTATGGGTCTGTTCGTGGTTGGTGTAGGTTTGGATCGGTCATGATTGGTGATTTAGTGGGCTGCCCATAGTGATTTTTGGTGTTTACTGTTTCTGTGGTGCAGTTGAGGGCGCCGGTGATCGTGGTGGGGTGTAAGCTGGACCTGCGGGATGAGCAGCAGGTCAGCCTTGAGCAGGTGATGGCGCCCATCATGCAGACATTTCGTGAGATCGAGACCTGCATTGAGTGCTCTGCGCTTCGCCAGATCCAGGTTACCCCTCATCTCAATTTTTGACGAAATCTTTGAATATTCCTAAAAAAAGGAATGTTTGTAGTTTGAATTTTGTATTGATTAATGATTACTACTTATGTTGATTTGTCACAATGAACTGGGATTGCTCAAAGTTCTGACATGTGCAGTTGCCCATGCACCTATGGTTGGACACATCATGATTAGACCCTAATGTAGTATTCCGGGCATGCATTTATTGTAATTTGTTTGTGCACTAATTCTACTATGTAGTTAAAATTTTGATTGGTGTGTTAGAATTCTAGATACTTAGATATTGTGCTAGGGTAGGTCTAACTATAATTGCTTATGAGTGTTTGCAGGTGCCTGAGGTCTTCTACTATGCCCAAAAGGCAGTGCTTCACCCAACAGCTCCTCTCTTTGATCAAGAGGCCCAATCTCTAAAGCCACGCTGTGTGAGGGCTTTGAAGCGGATATTCATTTTATGTGACCATGACAGGGATGGGGCTCTCAGTGATGTGGAGCTCAATGACTTTCAGGTTTGTATACACTGTGGCTGCCTTGCTTTCATTGATTAGCATAAGGCAGATGCTTTCATTGATTAGCATAAGGCAGACTAGTGTTTTTTATTGTCACTCTTTTATTTTTGGCTATGTTTTTATTCTCTTTGGGTTGCTTTATAGGTCAGATGTTTTAGTGCTCCTCTCCAGCCTACTGAAATTTCAGGCGTGAAGAGAGTTGTTCAAGAGAAGATGCCTGAAGGCGTAAATGACAATGGCCTTACCTTGACTGGGTTCCTTTTCCTTCATGCTCTTTTTATTGAGAAAGGTCGACTTGAAACCACATGGACAGTGTTGAGGAAATTTGGTTACGACAATGACATCAAGCTTAGAGATGATCTCATTCCAATGTCAATTAAACGAGCTCCTGATCAAGTAATGTTGTGTTTGATTGCTTTCAGCTATTCACATTTTGCTATAAGTTGCAGCCAGAATAATGTTACATGTGCATGTCTTTATCTTGATCAGATATGCTGTTTTAGTATCCATGATTTGGGAATTCCTGTGATTTCAAAGATTACCAACGATGATCAAGTGTATATGCATAGTGATGCTAGAGCTGAATATTGTTGAACCATTGGGGCCCTTTAAAGCATTATTCCATCAAATATAATCAACTGATCTTTTCTTGTGTTTTTTTGCTCTTTTCGCGGTTTACGACCTTTGATATTTTCGTTGCTAGCATGATTACTTATTGTTGATTTCAATAGTATTCTGGCTATCTGTAGTGCTAGCTTCATGCCATCACTAAGCATTTTTCTATGAGTTTATATTTATCGTACTTCTGGTTTATAACATTTTCATTAACAGTAAAGTCAATATCATTATCTTTTGTTACAGACTCTGGAATTGACAAATGAATTGGTTGATTTCCTGAGAGGAATATTCAACATGTTTGACATAGATAATGTAAGTTAATCCACTGATGGTCACATATTCAATTTTCCCTGCATTTGAATGGTATTGTGCTCTTTGTTATTCTAAGCATTTTCATTCTAATCTTATCTACTAAAAACTTTGTCATTTTAGATTAACCATTTGAAAATGCTTTTATCTATCCTATCCAGGATGGAGCTTTGCTACCTGCTGAGCTGGAGGATCTTTTTTCAACTGCGCCTGAAAAGTAAGTTGATAAAAAAATGAAATCAGTTTATATTTGGATTGACACTGTAATTGGAGAAAGTTGATTATTGTAATTTCTATATATCACCAAAATTTTTAAGAAATCCTGTATTAATTTCTCCATTGGCTTTGATGGAATATCACTTTTTCATTAGAAGGGTCTTAAGATTAATCTTTTTTTGTGATTTGTCTCTGCTGGTATTTTCCTTATCAACACTCTTTCCTTGATATTTCAGCCCATGGTCTTCTGATCTATATGAAGACTGTGCTGAAAAGAATGTCCTGGGTGGGTTGTCACTTGAAGGATTTCTCTCTAAGGTACTCTCTCAATCTTAGCATGCTGAGAATTGCAGTACACTTAGCATAAATACAACAATTTACAACCCTGTAGTTTATTCATAGATCGATCTTATTTGCAAATTGCCATTTCGTTGGTTGGATCCAACATATGAAAAGCAAACCTCTTTCTCTATTCAGAGCTCGTATGCTTTGTATTTATGGTGTGCTGACATGTACCATTGTCTCAGCTCCTTCTGTCACTTTGAGAAAAGCCCGAACCGTTGTATTTTTAATCTTTGTGTGACTGTACATTATTTTGAGTTGGATATTCTTGGTATGCAAAACTAGCCACAGGAGATTAAATACTCCACTGAACATGTAAGAAGCATAAACAACTTAAAACCACAATTGGATCTTATTTAAGATATTAAATACCCCACTGAACATTTGAGAAGCATAAACAACTTAAAACGGGAATTGGATCTTATTGAAGTATAGTGTTGTGCTGTATATGATTAAGATACATCATATACAGTGCTGTGTCTTGAAAAGCATATGGAATGTTGCTAGGTAAAGAAACATGTTTGAATTTTACTGTATATTGTTTATATGCTTGTCTACAGGCTAGAGTTTTGATCTTGTGGTTAGGAAATACTGAAGGCTAGACACCTGTGTGTATTGTGGTGAAGTGGTGATATGTTTTCTTATGAGATTACTATGTAGATTTTCCTTTGCTGAATAAGTATTCTGCAATTGCAGTGGGCTCTTATGACACTTCTAGATCCAGCAAATAGTTTTGCCAACCTTATATATGTTGGCTATTCGGGCGATTTTAATTCAGCATTTACCATCACAAGGAAAAGACGAGTGGATCGTAAAAAGCAGCAGACTCAAAGAAATGTGTTCCAGTGTTATGTCTTTGGTCCCAAAGGTGCTGGAAAGACTGCATTGCTACAATCATTCCTTGGAAGGTATCGTATGCATTTCCTAGTATTTTACACCATGAATCTTCTTACCGTGTTTGTTTCTTTTGGTCTTGTCCATCTCACTTCGGTCCTTGTTGCAGGCAGCCTTCTGATGCTCTGCCCACGAATAGTGAGCGGTTTGCGGCAAATACTGTTGAACTGTCTGATGTAAGTAGTCAAAAGTGCTCGTTGTATTTTGATTGCAATATACACAGACACTCCGATAATTCTCGTCTGAACAATGCAATACTTATGCAAGTGTGCTTGTAACTTTATCGATGTTTATGAGGTGACAGACCCCCCTAAGACAATCCAAATTCTTTGTTAATAAAGTTAACCAGCCAGCCTATTACCTGAAACCAAATATCACATTTTGATTATAATTGATAAGCATTCTAATAGTCTATCAACCATAACATTTCCTTTTGACAATAGTTTTTTGCATATAATAAAAAAATTCATGAGTATATACATAGGTTATTTTTTACTGGATGGAGTAATTGGCTAAACATATGACCAATGTTTGAGGAGTTAATTGTCTGGTACCTGGTATCCTGGAGTGGATGCTTCTGAAACATAACTAGAAGTACCTTCAAGAGAGCATGAAGTGATGGATATATAAGGGAAACATTAAGTTCAGTTGTGTTTAATTTGACCGCAAGTTTAGTTTTGAGATTTATTGTTTGTTAATTCTGGATAGTATGGTAGGAGCTTTTATTCTAAATGTTTGTCTTGATTCAATAATTTTATTTATTGAAGGGCACTAGAAAGACACTTGTACTGCGAGAGATTCCTGAAGGTGATGTCAGTTCATTACTGACTAATAAGGAATCCTTGGCACCCTGTGATGTAGCAGTATTTGTGTATGATAGGTATGCATTCTGCCGAATTATTCTCTTGTTTATTCATGACCAAGAAGTATCCAAATTATTCTCTTGTTTATTCATGACCAAGAAGTATCTTGGTACACAGTTTGCAGTAATTGAGCGTTCTCCCTATTAGTGGTAGCAGTTCAATTTGTTGATAAACCTGGCATAAATCAAGCTTCTGTGTTGTCTTATTTGTGTCTTTGGGTTAATTATCAACTATTTGATATCAACCGGATAGGACAACTTGATGGCGAGTATTGTATGATGAGTGGTAATCTTTTAAATCCTGGTTTTAGGGAGTATTTTGCACTATTTTGTTCCTGTGGCCTATGCTGGATATTTTCTTAAAACTGGTTTTGTACGGGTTTGATGGCCCATCTTGCCAAGGAAATTGAAGTTTCCTGATGATTTGATGTTATCTGTAAAATCCCGGCAAAATTACTTTCGAGTTAGTCATGCATTAAATCTGATTCAACTTAAACTTAACCAGAATAACCTACTAGCCATATTAGGTCCATCATTGAAAATGGGTTCTTGCTCAGTCAAACTGACTGGCTTTGACCCTTAATGCTGGCAATTGGTTTGACTATTCATCGCTGGTTATGTGAGCCCTACTGCCGACGGTTGACAATTCAGGATTGGACTCAAATACAGTAATTATTGTGAAGTACTCTTGAAAGTTCAGTACATAAATCTTGTTTATCCTGCCATATATTGATCTGTGACCATTATTCAATTCTACATAAATCTATTTGCCCTGCATATGACTAAGTGTGGTGCCTGTTAAAATGGCAGTTGTGATGAATGTTCTTGGCAAAGAGCAAAAGATCTGCTTGTGCAAGTGGCTACACATGGAGAAAATACCGGCTATGAAGTTCCTTGTCTGATAGTTGCTGCTAAGGACGATCTTGACCAATCTCCAGTGGCTCTACAGGAATCAACTAGAGTAAGCTTGGAATACATTATACATGTATTATCATTTTGTCATGTTTTCTGTTTCTATCTCTGAAAGTCGTTTGCCTTTTTTTCTTTGCATAGTTGGCCGAATGAACTAGAATAAGATATTTGAATTAGGTTGCAGCTATACTTTGACACGTTCTGCTCTGTTTAAATATGTGTGGATTGCTATAAGTGACCACAGTATTGCTTCCTAATATTTTTCTAGGAATTGTTGCTTACAGAATAACCAAATTAACAAAAAGGAAAATAAACAGTACCCTGTTTAGACCCACAGGTGCACCACTGTACTAGTGCCATGTTTATGCAGCGAAGCATGTTTGTCTTTGATGCCTTGGGGCATATTATTTCATATATATATATATATATATATATATATATATATATATAGACGCGCACACGCTAATGTGTCAAATGTGGTCCCCTGGTATATTACCAGTTTGGATCATTTTTAAAAAAAGAGCTGGTGTACTTTATTATGAACTCTACAAACATTTCTTCAAAGCTAAAGTGTTCGTACTGTAGTCATCTCAGAATTATTTCTTTTGTCATTTTATGACAGTTTTATCTTGTAAATTTTTAATTATGCATTTTATCTCATCCCGCTGCAGTTACTATACTGAATGGATTGAAAATGTTCATAATCTTTTCTTTCAGAATTATTTATCATTATTTCCTAAATTTGTTTTTGTGATGTCTGCACAAGTGGTTGCTCCACTTTGCTATTGCCCACAGTTCTCTTAATACCAGTGGAAACCGGATCCCTATGACTACGGATTATTTTTAGTTGTTTCTATTTGTTAGCTCTTGAGAGAGGTTGTTGTTGTCGAATGGAACTTAACCTTATTATAGTTTTGCCATTAAAAAGTAATCATAAAACTATCTACTTTCAGGTTAGCCAAGACATGGGAATTGAAACACCAATTCCTATCAGCGCGAAGTTGAAAGACTTGAACAATATTTTCTGCAGAATAGTTCATGCGGCACAGCAGCCACATTTGAGCATTCCAGAGACTGAAGCTGGGAAAACACGCAGGCAATACCGTCAACTTCTGAACCGTTCCCTCATGGTTGTCTCAGGTCAGTCAGTTCGACAATCTTGTCATGTATCTTCTCTTACTAGTCCATAGTTAAATTGATACTGTGCCAACTATAGAATAATAAGAAGACAGGTATAGTATGACACTCAAATCTGTCAGCTCAATGAAACTACTAAGGACTTCATAACAGTATGAAAGAATTGGTGAGTGGGGAGGTGGGGTGCTGTCAGCGTTCAGTGTTGAACTGACATTATGGGTAGCATCGAGCTAAATACTGCTTGATTATGATTTTTTTATAATGGTTGGAATCAGGAGTGGAAAGCCCCTTGAGTTCTAACTTATGCTAATACTGCCACTAATTTGCAGTTGGAGCTGCCGTTGCAGTTGTGGGAGTAGCTGCTTATAGGGTTTATGCAGCTAGGAAGAACACATCCTCTTGAAGCTCTCCCGGACAGTGATGAAATAAAGCGCTTCCCACAGCTCCACTGCCCATCAACCGGGATCTGTCCTGCTGTTTACCGCTTGTTTCATTACGTGAACATTTGCCTTACGAAGCTGTTTATGTACAGTTGCGGCATCAACTATAACTTGTGCTGCATATTGGAGTTTCGGATGGTATAATTTACGAGTCATCCGGCTCTGTTAAATGCTTTAGCTGATAGACTGCTATGACTTAATTAGATCAGCCAAAATTTTACTACTGTTTACTGCCCTGAAGTTTTGCCCACGTCGCAATGCGCTGGTAACTGATTTTCGTTTTCACTACTAAATTGCTATGAATGCCCGAACATTTAGTCTGGCGAGGCAGTATGGCTCTTTTGGCGTCGAGGATACTGTGCGAAATCTTCCTTTGGATCGGAGTAATTTTTCTGGATTTGGAAATTCCTATTCAATTTGTAATCAATCATGGACAATTAACTCTCTTGTGAGAGTAAATTATGGTCAAGGTGTGTTTTCCCGTTTGTGCTTAGCCTTAGGCCCGTGGTCGTTGATGTGCGCTCTCGCTACCGGGCAAGGTTACCTGTTCGTCTTCACGTGGACGCTCTCACTTTTTATCTTTTAAGGTGCCGATTTTGGTAAAGCAGAAATGATTTTAGTTACACAGATCCTTATTGGGATCTTGATAATGCACTTCACTCATTTCCAAACCATCACTAATGATGTCACTGTTCTTTTTTGTCACTCTGATTATTATTTTTTATAATTTTATATTAATATATACTAATAAAATTATAATATTATAAAAGTTGCTTGAACGAGATATAACGATATTGTTTTCATGTATTTATTTTAGATAGTTAAAATATATTGATGGTAAAAAGTTTCACGGCAAGAATTATACGAAGAAAAATGGTGGGAATACATTCGTGGAGGGACAGAAATGGTCGAATATTACATAAATAACGTGTTCTATACACAACGAACTAAACAAAACTATTGTTTACAGAGCTCGTCTCTCATCCTTGTTGATGTAGTCCAACTTGAGAGGGAAAAATAATCTCTACTACTTAAAACAAAATAATTTATTATATGTCACTAAATAACGTTCACTTCTACAAAATATCATCGAAAAAATACTCTTTTTATTATATACCATTGAATAGCATCAAAATTTTATTATATGCCACTAGTGTTATTTGACCGTTACGGCTGACCGTTATATTTTGAAAAAAAAAAAGACCAAAATGCCTCCAATCAAGACCAAAGATCCGGTTTATTTAAAATACTAAAAAACGTCAAAAAATTATAAAAATTTATAGAAGTGTTGTTCAATATGTTAGTGAGTTAGGAAAAAAAATCAAGGCACTGTTTAAAGAAAATTTTTATTTTTTTAATTTAAATGCTAATAAAGGCTACTATTTACAAACAGAGACTAAAAATTCTGAAACAATTCTCACATGCTCCTAAGATGTTACATAGCTCCCAAAAAAATGATTTTTCATTGTTGTACAATAAATTTGTTCTAGTTTAAAAATAGCTCAAATAGGCCAATTTTGGATGTGAATTTAAAAAATGGAACAAATGGAAATGTCAGCTCATAAAATTTTATATTTGAGTTGTACACTGCTCCAATGATTCACCTAAAAAATTTTAGTATTTTTGGCTATGCTATTTAATTTTTATTGTAGGGACATATTTTAACTAAGAGCAAAACCATCTTTTTCCAAGGACAAACGTACACTAACTGATAGCAATGGCATATAATAGAATTTCAGTGCTATTTAGTAGCATATAATAGAGAGACTATTTTTCAACAGCATTTTATTGAAGTGGGCATTATTCAGTGGCATATAATGAATTATCTTTACTTAAAAAGAGGAGTTGGTGGTAACAATCGTTCATCTGCTCTCCCTCCACATAGAAAAATCATAACTTACATGTGGACCTACCCAAGCCGCATCCCTTTCCGTGTCCCAAGTCTTCCGTAAACCGAAATTGTTAACAAATCCTATCCCTGCCTTGAACCGCTGCCTCCTCCCCATACTCCACCGCCCACTCCCCAATGCACCGGCGCCATCTTAGTCACGCTCACCCGCGCGGTTGCCATCCTCGTCCTCCCCGCCCGCACCCATTTCGGCTGCATCACGATGCGAGAGAGGTGGTGGTGAGAGTGGCGGTGCAGGCTAGATCTACTCCGTCTTTACATCCTCCCTTGAGGCCACCTCCCCCACCCGGCACCACCAAACCTCATCACCCCGTCACCTCCCCCGTCGACATAGCATCGCCTGCCCCAACGATCGAGTGAGGACTCACACCGGGCCAAGCCTCCTCGCCGTCAGCCCCGATGCAGCAGCGGCGTAGCGCCTCTAGCTGGCCCTCTGGCACGAACGACTTCTGACTTCTCATATCGCATGGTCGTCGACTCCTGTAAACACCACCGCTCAAAAACACCTAAACCCTCGCTTCTCATTCGCTGCCACACGAATTTACCTCTCTCCTGTTCCTACTGCATCCTCAACCGCCAGGGAATCGACACTGCCATGCCTGGATTGACGCTGCCGACGTCTAGGATCTTCACTCTAGCCACCTCACCTTACAGCAATGCCACCTCGCCTAGATGCTACCCCACCTAAAGGGCTTCTCCGTCGCGCTGCTACCGGCAACTATGGTGTGCCCTCACCCCCATATGGCATTTTCACCCAACCCAACCCAAATTGTTGAAATGGGTTGAAACTTATTTTTAACCCATTTCAAACCCATTGCCAACCCACTCTTTACTAATTTACTACATGCAAGTGCATTTATAGGAAACTTTTGAAAAAAATTCATATTTAGAATTTCTAACTCGTGTTCACATCATAAAAGTTCCACGAAATTGCTTAAAAGTTACTATAAATGATTTGGGACATAGAGACACTATTTTGTGTAAATTCTTAGGCCCAGACACAAAGGCGGGACCAACAGGTTTTTATAGAAAACTTTTTAAAAAATTTGGTATTTAAAATTTATAACTCGGATTCACACCATAGAAGTTTCATGAAATTTTCTAAAATTTACTACAGATGATTTCGGGTATAGAGACGCTACTTTGCACAAATTATTAGGCCTAAACACATATGTGAAACCCACAGGCTTTTATATAATTTTTTTTGAAAAGGTTCGATATTTAGAATTTTTAATTCATGTTCACACTATAAAAGTTTCACAAAGTTGCCTAAATTTTACTCTAGATGATTTAGGGTGTAGAGACACTACTTTATGAAAATTTTTAGACCCAAACACAAAGGTGGGACTAACAGGTTTTTATAGAAAACTTTTGAAAAAGTTCGGTATTTAAAATTTATAACTCACGTTCACACTATAAAAGTTACATAAAATTTTCTGAAATTTATTACAGATGATTTCGGGTATAGAGACGCTATTTTGTGCAAAATTTTAAGCCTAGGCACATAGATGGAACCGTTAGGCTTTTATAGAATTTTTTTTTGAAAATGTTTGGTATTTAAAAGTTTCACAAAATTATCTAAAATTTATTATAGATAATTTAGGGTATAGAGACAGTATTTTGTGTAAATTGTTAGGCCTAGACACAAAGGTGGGACTAATAAACTTTTATAGAAAATTTTTGAAAAAATTTGGTATTTAAAATTTATAACTCATGTTTACACTATAAAAGTTTCACGAAATTTTCTGAAATTTACTACAGATGATGTCGAGTATAGAAATGCTACTTTGTGCAAATTATTAGGACTAGATGCCCAGATAGACTTGATGGGTGAAACCAACCTACAGGTGAGCCATATTACAACAACACAGATTGAATCCGTTCTCAAACCTAAATTTAAGAACCCATTCCAACCCTTTTTATGAGGCAACCCAACTCCACCCAACCCATTTATTCTTTCAACCCATTTTCACCCAACCAAAGCCAACCCAATCAAGAACCCAACCCATTTAACCCATTTGAACTCAACCCGTTAACACCCCTATATACAAGTTCAAAGAATCCATTGGATAGTGACTACATGTACTCATGTTATCAACACTGCAGGCAACTTCACATGGACTGCCTTTCTTAGCAATTCAAACAAATTGTGGGATGTTTATATTTAACTAGAAGAATCAAGTGCAAACGTAATCCATATAAGAGTATATTAATAGGTATGACAACCAACTCAGTCTATAGAGACAGTGAGATACCCACAATTTGGGTAGAACACACATAATATTTGCTATAAATTTTGGTTTCCATTGCAACATATGGACATTCAGCTAATGTATATAAGTTGACAATCAGTCGAGGCTCAGGACCGGATATGTGGCCTTCACAACGTCGAGCTATGCAACCTGATGTACCGCCGCGATGGAAGGAACCTGCAACACGGATGAGATGATCAGATCAAATTGAATTGCATGAAACATCCCAAGGAACAAAAGACTAGGACTAACAAGCATCAAACAAATCAAGGCTGAGATGTCTTTAATCAAATGGAAGGGACTTCTGCAAGATTAAGTGAAATGCTATCCATGCAAATCTAAAGAAGCAGCATACCCAAAGAAATTCGGTGGCCCGCAATCTGTTTTTTCTTTGGTAGTGGAAGGGGAAAAAAGAAGGAAGAACAATGCACATGGGCATGTACTGGAAGGAGATCTGAAAACAGAACAAGGATAATAGGAACTGGCCCTGAGCCGCTCCTCGGTACTACTGTACTGGTGACCAAAGAGTCATTGATACTCATTCAAAAAAAAAAAAAGCTTGTACTTCGATACAGTTCTTTTGTGAGGACCCCTCTAGTGCCATGGACAAGAATGCACAAACCTTAAAACCAGTATTAATCACAAGAGACACAACGGAAGCACCCAATCAATTACTCTAATAAAAGTTTCATGCATAATTCCAACACGTAGTAGTATCCATGAGCAAGAAACCATAGAGCAAGGATCTGAAGCTCTGAACCGATGATCACCTAGACGAACGACGCAACAGAGACTCGGCCATCAGCCAACATGGAAGGGCCTGATCTCCCCGGTCCGGATGGCGCGGGCGACGGCGGTGGCGACCGTCAGGCACGACGACACCCACGCGGCGAGGACTCTCCACACCATGTCGACGACGGACACGGCCATCGCCCACGGCATTGACATCCTGCCCCGTCTACGCCTCTAACACCTCCTCTCCGCGTGGCCAAGAAGAAAGGCAATTCAACCGACACCTTCCGTGCGTGGACCAGCAAGATACTACTAGATTGCATAGGCCGTGAGCCCACGAGATCCATGAAGTTTGATCTCGGAAAAAGATTGGATCTTGTGCACGTCACAGCGGTTGCTGCCGTTCGGATAGGACGGAATTAAATGGAGAAAACGAGAATCGCCCACCCTGCGGAGTTTCTCCTTTTTGCCCTCCACGGGGGTCATGCTTGAGCCTTGGTAAGAGAGAGAGGAGATAAATCTCTTGAGGATTAAGGTCAGAAGCGACTGCCGATTAGCTCACGACCCAGACTTTGTACACAAGTATGACTGATTGAATACGATGGGATTAAATAGACGTCGACAACCTCACGTTCTCGTTTGCTCTTCATATATCGTTATTTCCAATGATTATCCCGCTAAGAAAAATCAACGAACACCTGTGTACGTAGCGTGACTGAGAGAAACAATGACTTGGTATGCCCCGAGCAGATGCGCGGCAAGCAGCACGGTATGGTTTCGGTTTCGGTACGGTACCGCGACCGCCGCGATTCGGTTTCGGTGACTTGGTGCAACGCGCGGTGCGCCGTGCGGGCGGGTAGAGCTGCAGTTGGCGCCGAGCGGCGCTAGCTGGGGGCAGGCCATTCGACGGCACAGCGTTGCCGAGGCATTCGGACTAGGGTGACAAGGAGCGGATAATTTCCATTCTACCAATCTACCGAAGACTTACGGAGCTAATACGAAGAAAGAAAGAAATAGGCACCTGGTCTATCCATGTTCTACAGATAATTTCCAACCAACTATAAGCCTACGGAGCAAATACATAATAATAGGATATAGAAAAAGTAATATCCATCCGTATCCGTTTCTATTGTAAGAGCAACTCCAGCAGTAACCCTCAAAATAGGACCCTTACTTTTCATTTGAGAGCTCTTTCTACTTTTGAGGGCCCTGTTTTCTGAGCTGCACTCTAGCAGGAGCCCTCAAAACAGGGCCTCTACTTCTCAATTCCCTCTATTTCCTCACACACTATATGCATACGTATGAGACAAAAGCACAATACACAATAAAATATTTATGATTTCACAATGAGGGACAATATTTAAATTTATGAATTCAAATACGAATATTCAAATTTAAATTCAAATTTGTTCCGAATTTAAATTTAAATTCAAATTTGTTCCGAATTTAAATTTAAATTCAAATTTGTTCCGAATATTCAAATTTAAATTCAAATTTGTTCCGAATTCACATACGAATATTCAAATTTAAATTCAAATTTGTTTTGAATTTAAATTTAAATTTAAATTAAAATTCAAATTTATTCCGAATTTGTTCCGAATTTAATTTAAAGACGAGGAAAGCTGAAAAATGAGAGCCGGAGCAGGGCCCCTAAGAATGAGGGTTTGGAGCCCTCATTTAAGAGGCTTTCTATTTTTAAGAGACAAGTAGAGGCTCTGTTAGAGCTCAATTTTTTTACTTTGACTCTTAAATCTGAATTTAAAGATTCAAATAAAAGACCTGCTGGAGTTGATCTAAAAGCCCTACGGCGGTTGGTGTTTCGCCGTGCCGTGCCCGTGAGGCAAGCGAGGCTACTACCAAGTGGTACTGGCGCGCTGTTCCATGGCCAAGCGCCCCCGTTGCAGCCTGCGATTGACCGGCCTTTCCCGTCCTTCTCTCGTTGGCCATTCGATTTTGAAGGGACCGAAGGCTAACTAGCAAGTAGTACCAGGTGTCGCTTTTGATGGCTGAGATAGATGAGCGCTAGCACAATAGCATCGCGATGCAATTTAGTGGTACAAAAATCTAAATCGTTGTCGCTGCCACATCAGAAAAAGAGGCCACGTATACAGGAAGAGGAGAAATGAACGGCCACCGAAGGAACCAAAGTGGAGCCGTAACGTAAAAGGCTTGTCGGAGCGCTGGATGCGTCACCTGCTGCACCGGTCGAAGTGCCCCCCAGCGTTTGGCGAGATGATCTGGGGGGCCGCGGGCGTTGACCCTCCTGGTCGTGTTTCCTCGGCCGGCCAGTTTAGGCTTCAGGGTCAGTCGAGCTGTCTCGACAGTGACCTGCGCCCGTCGTTCATATGTACGAGCGAGACTCATGGCAACCTCCAAGCTGTGGTAGGATGCCAACCACACCTTTTCTTTCTCGAGAGTCCGTTGCCTGTGAAAGAATTGTTCGTAGCGGTTAAGCCAAGGCAGCGGGTCTTCGTCTCCATTGAACACCGGGAACTCCAACCGGTGGAAGCGCGGAGGTTTGACGTCGGGCAGTGGTGCTGTTCGCACAGGCAAAGGAGGCTGCGTGATGGTCTCCTTGCTGCTATTGCCCGCACCTTCCAGGGTGCAGTGTACTATCAAGAAATGCAAGGAAGGGCAAGACTTCCCCTAGTAATCACAGTGGAAGAATCATGGGATGCACATTGTAGTGGTGCTCTTGGTGGGTCATGATGGTGATGTTCAACTAATTACTGTGGCTTAATTGGGTAGGTTGTTTGAGCTTAGTTGGAATTCTTTTGGCCAGTTAACATGTTAGTACTATGCTATGTTGGATGCTACAATCAAGACGACATGGATTCTATCCCACAGTTTCACCTTGTAACATGCATAATGCTTGCATAGTGGAAGAACCATGAAATCAGAATGATAGTAACTTTTCTAGAAGGATATCAGATTCTTGTTTGAGCACACGTGGCTCGAATGGAGATAATATTACCTTTTGTCCTGGTTTTTAGTGCTTGATCATGATGAAAATACATCCTTACATGCCGCTTGTCTTTTCCTGATGTGTTTCGTTCTAACTTGAGACATGTTTGTGAAGTGGCCACTGCAGGAGCACTTATTTCATTCATTTGGTAATCAGTATGTCTTGCTATTATACTTCACCTTATAGTGCCATTCTTTCCCTGAATCAGCAATTTCTGGGTTTCTACGACTTCAAGAGCAAGACACATCAGGATTCTTGCTGCCCTGAGGGTATCTGCAGAGCCGCGGTGGTGTTCGCCGTGCGCCGTGAGCATATTTCGTACCTTGCTCCTGATTCTGGAGATGCATACGCTATGTATTAACCATACCTAAAATCAAAAGGTATTTCTTGACTCGAACAACTGTGCCGTGCATCCATCGCTTTACACCGATTACATTTTCTTCATTTCTTTTTGGCTGCATATCATTGGTGCATATTATGTACCAGTCTGAAGTTACGAACGATCGATGCGCGATGGTGGGTAAGACAAAAAAAAAAAAACGAGTTCATTAGTAGATTGTGATCCATCCATTCTCAGATCTGGCAGTGTAGAGGCTGACCAGGCAGTGAGCACCAGGAAAAAAAATCTAAATCGAACTAATGCTGTAGCGAGAAAAAAAAATTGAAGAGCTCATACGAGTGCTTTGAACTAATCAAGAGATCAGTCGTGGCGGACCCAACCAGTTACACAGCACAGCGTAATCACTGCTCTTTTATTATGGGGTAAGAGGCTCGGAACTCTCGGCCTCACGATCACTCGCTTGTAGCGATGAGACCTACGAGGTAGGCATGAAGGCTGAGGGTATGTTTGATATGGTTGTGATTTATAAGATTTGGTTGAAATTTTTAAATTTTAGTTGTTTGTGATAGAGATTATAGAGAGATACTCACTTGTGATTTTGGATAGTATAGATGCTAGACTTTTAATATATATTATAATTAATTTGTAAACTCTATTTTAAAAAATATTTCGTTTAAATGTTAGATAGTATAGTAAAAGTTAAAAATCATTTTAAGAAGCTAAAAAGAACACCCTGAGGTTCCTACGCTTCCCACACCGTCTCTAGGCCATGGCAATAACTTGGATGCAGGAATCCAAAGATAAGACATGCATAGGAGAACATGTGTAGACATCAGCTTATGCATTACACCTATTAGCTCCCTGACTCATGTTATGTATACATACTGGTGCAAAAATAAATGAGAAGAAATTTTTGGTAAAGTTAAGCGCTGATTGTGTACGTACATTTTGCGGCTGCTAGAATAATGTAACCTGCCTTGAAAGGTTGGTATTCTTTGAAGATGTGCTTGCTTTGCATCATCTCTGGCATGGCCTGGTCCTTGTATATGTTTGAGGCCCTCTTTAGCCTTTTCGTCCTTGCCTTAGGTTCAGCCCAGAAGCCCGTAAAAGCGCAACGATCCTGTTCTTCGCTCACTGGCCGTCCTCCTTTCCCTCGCACTCCCCTCTCTCCATGCGTGCATGGTACGAAAAAGAACTGTGAAAGCACAAGAAAAATCTCATCGAATTGCGCCGAAAGATCACCGTGTTTTTTCCAACGACTTTCTCGTGATGATTAATCCTTAAGCATATCTTTTCCATGAGTAATTGCGATCTAGCTAGGCGCGCTTAAGCATATGTGCTACTACCCCCTAGCAAGCTAGCTGCTAGCTAGGCCTATATATTGTGAAAAGGCTCCACTCGTTTCGGAGCTTCTGACTTTTAATTTCTAGTTCACTATTTCTTAATTTCATTTTTTTTCTAAATTTTTAGTTTTTTTCTAGGCCTTTTAGCTATTTCTTTTTTCTGTATTCCTTTGCATTATCTGTGATAGGCTAACATATTTTTTTTATTTTTTTTATTTTTAATTTTAATTATATTAAAAAGTATCAACAGTTATAGTGTAAAATAAATCAACTATATTAAAAAAAAGTCATAAGCCGTAGAATCATAGAAAGTTACCACCCCAAGTAGCTATGCTCTGGTGCGCCGATGGTAAAATATATAGCGCATGCATGCATGATTCACTATCCTATCAAGTCACTTCAGATGCAAATGGATTAGCTAGTGCGGTGGTGCCGTGTTGGTCATGATTTTAGTGCTTGCTCTGATCCCGTTTTAGGACTCATTCTAGACGGGTTTAGCCTTTCGGGATTAGCAAGTATGGTGGTGCCGTGTTCATCGTGGTTTTAGCGCATGCTCTCATCCCATTTTAGACTTGTTCTAAACAGTTTTAGCCTTTCGGGATTAGCAAGTATGGTGGTGCCATGTTCGTCGTGGTTTTAGTGCATGCTCTGATCCCATTTTAAGACTCGTTCTAAATGATTTTAGCCTTTCGGCTTATTTAAGTTAAAAATTATTTTGAATACGTCGATTTCTAATTTTAGTTTATTTTAGTATTTTTTTTAGCTTTTTTGTCTTTTCTTTTTTACTATTATTTTTTTACATTGCCCATGACAATAAACATTTTTTATTTTTTAAAAGAAAAAATTAACAGACATTATAATACAATTTTCATATAAAAAAACTACAGCTATAGACTAGTTGGAGCATCACTTAGACAGCCAATTTATGCCCCGCATCCAAACAAGCCTTAAGAGTAACGCAGTAACGGTAATTCTACCGGTGTCCGTGATTGGTAAGTCATGAACAACCTCTAGAGATGGGATGGGATGCATGATATCAGAAAGCAATTGCAAGATGGCCAAAACACGCAGAGAACTGAAGAAATTAAGGCTTGTCCGTGACGAGAATCTTTGTGCTAGGTTTTGCGGGAGAAGAAATGGTATAAAAGTTCCATTGGGAAGTTTCTGTAATGGAACTTACCTCTAGGAGGGCCATTTCACTTTGAGTGGGTTTGACCAATCTGAGCCGTCTGTGCTCGGCAATCGGACGACTCGACTTGCCTCTCTGCTCTCCGATCTCCATAGGAGGCCCTACTGAACTTTGGCCACGAGACATATTATGGCCGAAAGGACACCACTCTTCAGATATATTCCTCCAAAGCAAATAACATCTCTGGCTTGGCCCCTCAATGACAAACTATACAAGCCTTTTAGTTTTATAAGGAACATTTCTCGAATGGCCCCACTCCAAACCATTTAACTTCTGATTTTTTTAGCTTTCAGCTTATTTAAATTAGAAGCTAATTAAAATATATTGTTTTCTAATTCGACTTATTTGATTTTTTTTGCTTTCTTTTCTTCTTTACTTCTTTATATTGTCTAAGAAAAATAGTATTTTTTTAAAAAAAATATTTTTATCAGAAAACTAGTATAATTTTAAGTAAAAACCAAAGCCCACGGTCGAAACCGTGAGCCACTTAGCGCCCCCATATATCTTAATCAGATTGTTCAATCTAAGTCGCTTCTTTCGTTTCCCACATAAGATATGCTCCACGATCCGCTTGCCCCAATGCTGCAGCCAGTACCACGTAGTCTTTAATCCGATGCCATGCCATTGCAGGCGAGTGGAAATCGTGGAATTGGATTCCTCTCTAAGAACTCATTTATTTTGATTTAAACTTTTAACTTAAATTTTTTATTAATTTTAAATTTTATTTGTTTTAGTTTTTTGAATTTTTTGAACTTTTTTGCCGGTTCTTTTTTTTGTACTCATTTACATTATACGTGATAGGATAACCTATTTTTTATTTTTAAAATTTTTTAAATTTAATTATACCAAATAAGCTATCATCAATTACAATATAAAATAAACTAACTATAGTATAAATTTAACTATAAATCACTAATTTTTAGCCTAAATGAGCATCCCTAAATCAATTCCGGTGCATCTCATCAGCAAAAAAGAACACTTTATTGGTGATCAGTGTCGCCTCTTGAGTGCAAAAAAACCGGAAACCACCATGTATGTATAATTAACCATCTCTCTCGAGAGCTACTTTTTCAGAGATCCCCTAAGTATTTAACAAACGCACGGTGCTACAATGACTTTAGTACGGTGTGGATGTGCTCTACACGGTTTTAACTTCTATTTTTTTACTTTTAATTTATTTAAAACAGAAGTTATTTAAAAGCATTGATTTCTAATTTTGGCTTATTTTGCCTTTTTTTTCTTTTTCTTTCTTCCCCTTATTCCTTTGCAACATTTGTGATGATATAATGATTCTTTCAAAAAAAAATTCAAAAAAAGTTAACATCCACTACAATACAATTTTAACCAAAAAAAGTCACAGCCATTAACTACTTGCACACACCTAATATGCATCCTCTACATTGCAACACAACACAAAACGTACAATGTAGGAAGTGTGTCCGTGATCCTATAATTAAATGAGAAATGGCCAATATACCACGCTCTATCCGAATGACCCCTGGAAACAAGTCTCCATGGACTTGGCTAGAACGATGTATAGGTATTCCCAGTGTGTACATACATATATATGTTTTTCGAGAACACAAGCGTGTGTACATAGGCAACAACCCTTGTTCTCCTCCTTAGAAACAAAATATGCGGCCCCTCCTTTATTTTTTTTTCATTTTAACGTAGCTGAAAACTATAATATTTATGATACAACTAAAGGATAGTTAGGATCAAAGGTTAGATGCAATATAGGAAGATACACGCCGTGTATTTTGACTAACTGCATATAGATGATCCCCGTGCACCGAAAGAAACGAAAAGGAAAGACTCACGTTTCCATGCATGGGTTAGTCAAAGCCAGAATCTGATGCATAGGAACCCCAAATGAAACAAGGAGATGGATGTTACTTAACATTTTTTTTTAATAAAGCTCACAACGAATCATTTCAGAAAGAGAGCTCGTGTGATACAGTGATGATGATGGTTAGTAACAAAATATTGTAATAAGTTAAAAATGTGGGTGTGCCATGCTCACGTCTACAGCTGAAGTTATGGCATGGATGGATGGATGGATGCAGATACAAGAAGTCACTTTTGAACATTTCTAGACTCGAAACAAACCCGAGTGCTTCTCCTTTTCTATTTAGTGGAAGAATTTGTACCTTCTCTCAAACTGTTCTTTTGATCTTGTCTGGAGTGATTGCTATGGCGAAAACATTAAGTTTTATATATCAACTAGTTCACCTAGACGCTTTTCTCTAGAGTTAACCAGACTTACGACATGAACTTAACATTCATATGACTACGGAACCATCTTGATCTCACCACTAAACTTGAGAAATCTAGCTTCGACGACATCATATTAAATGTCATGTACCAAATAGTTAATTCGAAATTTACATTGATGAGGGAAGACGAGCAATCTACTCGTACTTTGTCAGAGAAGTTGATTGCTTAAAACAATGAATAACAGTTCAGATTTTTGTTGTTTTACTTTTGTTAATTATGCGGCATTCCAAAGGCTTGTCGCATTGTCAGTGGAAGATAAACGCTTGTAAGATTTGGTTCGTCCGGCATTCCAATTGGACCATACCAGAATCCAAAAAAATGACTGTCTACATCTGAAGGTGATACGGGCACAGGAGTATAGTATCCAGAGGTAACTAAAGTAAATCTTCATCTTCTCTTGAAAAGTATAGTTATACATAATGAAGGATCGTGTTAGAAAATCCAGAGTTACATTATGATGAACCATTGCTATTTTACAAGCATGGAGATTTGGATTTTGTAGATTTGCGATTTTTTAGAGTGGTTATCAGACTTACCAGTCTGACTAGCCAGATATGGCAGTCAAACTGCTACCGATCAGACTAGCTAGAGGTGGCAGTCAAACCGGCTACCGATCAGACCGGCCAACCTTGGTGATCTGACTGGCCACCACCAGCGGTCAAACCGACTGGGGCTGGTGGTCTAACCGGTAGAGCTATGTTGCTTGCTGAATTGTTGGCTTTTGGGAATTATGATCATAGGTTGATTTGTTTTGATCTAGGTCAATGCATATGTGTTACATGAAACATATTTTGACTAACATCGGTTAAGTTGTGAAGAACTTGTGTCTGAAAATGATTTCTTGATTTTTGGATGTGTAAGGCTACTTGGAGTCAACTATGGTCAACGACGAGGATTAAAGCTACTCTTATAGAGGAGCCAAGGCTTAGAATGATTAAAAATGCTAAGTGAGATAGCTAAACTCAAGCATGGTACGAGAAAGACAAAAAATATTGAAGCGAGGTTCGAGCGATCAATTGCACCATGTGGCTTGGTCGGTCTAAGTGAAGCATGGTCTGGTGGAACTAGAATAGAGAGAGACTTACCAACGCATGGTAAACTAGTGATGCATCTACATGTAGCAAACATGATGATTGCTTGTAAGGGAAGATGAAGATTGAGTCAAAAGAAGAGTATTTTAATAAGTTAACTAAAATACTGGAACCTACTTTGGATTAAAACCGCGGCACTTAAAAAAGCAGTTTAGATCAAAGAGAAATTGAGAAGATCAAATTGGATCAAAGGCTAAGGACTTAATGGATTTAGACTTGTATGCTTTAAAAAATGTGCATAAGTGTAGTATGTGGGGTTAACGGGTTTCTCCCATATATGCTAGTGGTTAGTTCCATTAGGGTTAGATGGGGCTAGTTGTCTTGTCTATTTAATGGGTTAGGATGGGGATTTGCTAGTTCACCATCCTACCATCCTAACTTTACTCATGGAAATCAAATGTTCTGAGATTAGGGTTTAAGAAGTGTGAGTTCTATGGTGTGTTTTCTTATTCTTCAGGTAGAGTAGTTGTAAAACCTTTATTCTTAAGTAGAAATATATTAACTTTGTTCATCTATTATGAATCCCTCTTGATTTGGTTGATTTTGATATTCTCTCTCCTCTTTTTGATCTTACTGGATGCCAGACATAAGTAAGTAATGAAGATTATTGTAGAAATCAATTCTTATCTATTTAGATATCAAGTTTGGCAAGTTCATGATGTTGCTTGGTTTTGTTTAGATTTGACCTCTCCGAGTGTTTTCTTGGTCCATTTGTTTTTCCTTTGAATATTTGGGTGTTCTTGTTTGTTGTAACATGTGAAAATATGTCTAGAATCATATTCGCCATCATTTACCCACGAGCAAGTTGTATTCACTATTTTCGGTTTTTGTCCGGTTTTGATGCAATCTTGTTTGTTCTTGAAAAAGATCTTAACTTTTATATGGATTCTTGCGATCCTTGGATGAAATAGTTTCTAAGACCGTAAGTAAGGTGTATGTAAAATTTCATATCTTTTAGACTTGTATTTCTGGAGTTGTAACTAAAGTTGCATTGGCTCAGGCTATGTTTTTAGTTCTGAAATAAGGAAGGCCGGTCAGACTGCTCCCCTTCGGTCCAACCGCATGAAGCTGGTTAGACCGGCATGTTACTAGCGGTTTGACTACCTAAAACCTGAATTTCTTGGAATTTTGGTTTCTTGGTTTTCTAATCTTGGTGTTGGCTTTCCATCTTGATTTTCATAGCTCTGTAGTTATTGGAGTGAATGATCAACGGATACTTAGAAAAAATTTGAAAACACCATTTACCCATTTGTTGCCATACTAGTTTTACACATAATTACTTAGAAATTATGTTCTAGTATGCAGTCTTTGCAAGCATATTTATTATTTTTGTTCCTTCTGCAGAAAGGTAAAAAGGACCACAAAAAGAATTGCTAATGCTCCCTACCTCTTCGCGGTCTCACAAGGCCAGGATTTAGTTTCGATTTATAAACTAAATCCCCCAAAAATTCCTCCTCGTCCAAGCGAGCTAGCTAAGCTAGTTCCTAATCACTTTCTATGATCCCTAATCAACTCCCCGATATGTTTTCGCAGCTTTCGTCTTATTTTACTGGTACACATGTGTGACAATCACATCAAGGCTTGCACGTCTGAAAACGATAGGTAACTGCAAAATTCTCCTCCAAAACACTAGAAAATAGCCTGATACTCTGGGCACAACTATAAAAAGCAAGTAGAATCACCTATGCTTTATATCATCACTCTCGCAGCTATATTTTCAATTATATATGTCGAGGCATAGCATATCTTTGGAGTTAGAGTGACTAGTGGCGGAACCAGAAACTGATCAGTTACGTACAATGTAGGTAAAGAGGCCAATTGTTCAATTTTGTTTTATTTATTTAAAGAGGAACAAAAATGGAGATAGTTCCAAGTGGTGAAATACTAAAGAATCCTTGGATTCAGTGTGCTCCTGGCTTTAGCCAAAGGGTATTCCTTGCGTACCTGTGACGTCATCCCAAGTGTGAAAACTCTGGAAGAAACTCCTTCGCAATATTCAGCCACCATAGTGAGAATATATCATCGATCTGGACGACATATTGACGAATCAGACGGTCCAAATCACCCTCCGACGACACGTTAACTCATTGTATTTTACGAAAAACTAGCAGGACAGCTCGCGCATTTACGTAGCTAAATTTATTTCAAAGCTGTTTAGTATTAAATTATATAACTTAGATGTTTGAGAATATGTTTATATATCTTATAGCCTATTTAGGATTTTAATATCATAAACATTAGAAATGATAATAGAAGCTTAAAAAAATACAATTTGAGGAATGTAATTGAAGTATGAGCTGATGGATTGAAGTTCTTAAAAATATAAACACTCTCCATCGTGTATGGACTATATAGCTACATGCCCATATTATTCCTCCATTAGTTACTCTTTTTCAAAATATATGGATGCGCATGTACCTCTATTTAATCTCAAAACAATTCGTTTGTATGTGTGGCAATCTTATTAGCTTACATGTTATTAGAGTATATTATTAATGCATACACCGATACACCATAGACGACCTACTTTGAACTTATAATCCCTTACATATTGGCTGTTCAACCGAACCATGTGTCTTCTATATCTTTTCGCCATTACAACTTTTCTGTTTCAACCTTCAATAGCATGTCCAATTCTTGATTGATCCTTCTTAGTTGTTACCCATTTCAATACAATATCTTAGTTGCTACCTATTCTAATACAATACTTCATTACATAGTTATCTTCTACTTTTCTCAATTATTGCTTAGTGTTGACCGTTGCAATATCAAATATGCATACACGTGCAACTGTTGTTGATCCTTGTTGGGGCACCCGTCACGCTCTCTCAGGTGGCCCTAAACCTATTCCCTATAGCTACGTCATCTCTATTTTGAACACTTTTCTCTTCTATTTCTGTGTGTCTGCATTTTTTATTTGGATGATGCATGCATGTATGCATGCATGTATATATATATATATATATATATATATATATATATATATATATATATATATATATATATATATATATATATATATATATGCATGGTGTTATACATGCTCGATGTCCCTCTTCTTCTATATCGATTGCTCCTCTTCTTCAACATTAGCCACCTCAACTCTATAGCTTTCTCACTAACCATAATGATCTCGCATCTTTATTGATGTCGGTATGTCTGCTTTAGACACTGACTAACAATATAGAAAATCTTCTCGCCATCGTAAGTGACATCGTGCACCTTATTAGCGATGGCACGCTTGTAGCTACCTGATGGCCCCATATCGTTATAGCTCATCTTTAATGCAAAGTTCCATCTTCTCTCTGCTAAAGCTTCACTATTAATTATCAAGCTTATTTGGACATTGACTTTTTCAACAATGCTGCACTCACCACTCGTCGTCATGGTTCTTGGCTCCTTTGATTTTGATCTTTCTCTTCAACGAGTTCGTTGAGTAGCACAATATTGTCCTTGTCGAATGGCTAAGGTGGGCAATATAACATTGTCCTCATGTCCCCTGCCATCACCTTGGCTTTTCGTTTCCTGGTGAGTTAATATCTTCTTGTTAAACAAATTGAAACCATTGCACTCTTTCATGGTCTCTTCCAACACTATTCGTGTTATCCTTATTATAACTTTTGTTTTTATTAAAAAAAAATTATTTTTATTGGAGCTCGTGTACAAATCAAATTGCTAATTTTATTTAATTTATATTGAATTCTAGTTATTTAGATGTTTTACTTTGCAATTGTATGAAAGTCAAATTGCAAATTCAATTGTGTTTTTACTCTGAATTTTAATTATTTTTTATTGGAGTTCGTTACTCTTTTTACCTTTGCTTAATTTAATAATATAATAGATTCAATGCTGATTTCTTTTTGTTTTGAGAGTAGGGAGTAGGCTAACAAAATGAGGCATATGTATCTCTTTGATGCAAGTAAACGAATCAGAAAGGCTGGCCGTCACAAAGGGGCAGCCTAGCCGACGGAACTTGGCTAGTAGGCAGCTAGCCACCAACACGCACGCGCACATAGTTTTCAAGCAGATCAATTTGGAATTCTCTTAATGCCAGTGACAAGAAAGGCTAAGGTTAGTAGCATAATGGCATATTAAGATCAGAGTTTGAGCTCGACGCCTCTCCACTTTGTATCGTGCTAACTGTTAACCTATTTGTCGTCACATATCGTTGGCAGCCAAGGATTAATTTATCTGATACTAGTTATGTGCCCGTACGTTACAACGGAAAACCAAATAAAAGTGGTGTATACTATCAAATATATGCCCGTGCAACACACTTTAATAGTATGCACCACTTTGATAGTATGATCCGGAGGCCAGGAGAGGGGGCGGCGGGGGTAGAGGGAGGAGCGATGGGGAGGAGGGCAGGGGCCGGCGGGGGGAGGGGGAAGAGGGGAGGCCGGGAGGGGGAGGGGGAGGAGGGGGGCGGCGGTTGGAGGGTTTTAGGGTTGGCCGGGTGGCGGGAGGGGGAGGGAAGATCCGACGGTCCAAATTAGATGGAGGCTTCAGCAACCACCAACTTCTTCTTTTATAATAGTAAAGATATGATGGAAATACCAACGCTTGGATGCACATTCTTTTCTGCCATTGTTTGTGGAGAAGAATCTGCATAGAAATTCCATGGAAAATGAATGCAAACGGTATTGAAAGTTTGATTATATCAGGTGCGACGGTTGAAGCATAACATCGTTAATTTGGTTGCATTTGCGCCACCGTCGCTATATATAGGTTCCAACTCAGAAAAGGAAAAAAAAACTAACAGTGGGTGTTTGAGAAAAGTTTATTCGCACGACATAGCATCTCGCTCTTTTCTGTCTTGGAAGCTCAAGAAATTAAAAAAATTGTTTGACAATGTTTTTTGCAAATGGGTCTAAGAAGTAGGTTTAGTGCGTATGTGGGGGTGCCCTACTGCTTCGTTGTCCCTTGTGATGGCCAACTTTCCTGGTAGGCACTCTTGGGCAAGTACAAACACAACGATGCATTTCATTTTAAACAAGTTACCAACTTGGAATTAGATATGGTTTTGCCAAGTGCATGCCTGTACTAACTACCCTATTACCTTAAGGCTAGATCAGGTCCTTGAAGCCTTTGAATGCTTGTATAGATGCCAATATCAAACACACTAAGGATCACTAGTGGCCTTAGCTAAGCTATTACAGAATTTTGTTTTTTTCGGCCCCCTAGCGCCATCATCTTTGCAATTCTAGCTCCCGTCGGATATGCTCGTTGTGCTCTTCGTTACACCGCTGCTCCTTCCTACTCTCATGCTCCGTCTCGGTATCCCACTCATCACAGTCAAGACACTATTGGTAGTGTGGGTGGATCTCATTCACCATGCAAACTTACTAGTGTTTTTCATTCACTTCTATTTTTTGGTGCCATCTTCACAAGATTCTTACATACTGGTATTTTAAAGTACATACGTAAGCAATGTTATGCATGTAATTACCGTGACTAATCAAGAAATAACCACACTAACAACACTTACTCTTATAAGTGAACTAAGGACACAGACCGACTACACAAGGCTAACTATTACTTTTCTTGCGTACATTGCGTAGTAATTATTTTATAACACGCTGATCTGACTATTTTGTTTGCATGCAAATTCATTTAGCTACTACTACTTACCATGACTACTACATTATAATGCGGTAATTATTTCATGCATGTAATTACTAGGACTAACAACACTATATCTTGTAAGTGAACTAAGGGCACATGCCATGTACACAAGGCTAACTACTATTGTTCCGTGCTAATAACGTACTATTTAGATAATTACATGCTAATCACATTGTTAAAACTATAGTCGCATGTAAATAAAAATTACATTTTCTTGATGCTCACAAACTGATATACAACTTTTATAACTGCACAAACTTCAAATTCCAAACCAAAACAACGCAAACTTGACGACCTCCCTTCTCTCCATCTCTTGGTTTCTCAGTGCCTCTTGTGGGATAAAAGGAATAGAATGGCAACGTCAGCCTGGCCGAGACCATTTTATTGGGCATAAAGCTATGTGCGAGGAGACGCATGAGAGCCAGCGATGTGTGGCGCGTGCCTGCAGAGCCGCGCTCAGGTGGCGTGGGCACACAAGGGGCCAGCTCTCTCCGCCCGCTCCCTCCGCCTCGCTCTCTCCGCTCCCCCGCGACCCCGCCCGTCTCCCTCCCTGCTCCCCCGCCCCTGCCCCCGCCGTCACCGCCTCCTCCCCGCTCCCCCGCCCCCTCCCCCACTGCCTCCTCCCTGCTCCTTACTCCCCCCGCCCCCGCCGCCTCCTCCCCACTCCCCGCCGCCACCTCCTCCCTCCCCGCCTCCTCCCTCCCCGCTCCCGCCCCCCGCCGCCACCGCAGTCTACCTCCCCACTCCCCACCCCCCGCCGCCACCGCAGCCTCCCTCCCCGTTCCCCGCCGCAGCCGCAGGGCGCTGGCGAAGTGGCCCCGGCCCCCTCTGCGTCCTCCGCCATCAACTTCCTCACGAGCCTCCACTCAAGCTCGCGAGCTGGCTCGAGCCACCTGTCGAGCCCGAGCCGAGCCTGCATTCTAGCTCAATTTGGAAACGAGCTGAGCCGAGCCATGGCTCGGCTCGGTGCGAGCTCGACCGAGTCTGGCTCGAGCCGGCTCGGCTCGGCTCGTTTCCACCCCTAGCTGGACGTGAGGTGACGCGAGCTAGCACAGATAACAATGGGTGCGTGGGCCAAGGTAGGCCCACGCGCGTGCGAGCCGTGTTCCGCAGTGGGGTGGCACAAAAGCTTGTCCCCCTATCTACCACAGTAGGGCGGTGGGCCACGCCACCCACCGCGCCGCCCTATCGTGCTCACCGGTTCAACCGTGGTCGGGCCAACGTGCCGCTCTCTGGGGCGCGGTAAGATCCACATGTCATCGGCCCATTCTTTCGCGTTTGGGAAGGGGCTACATTCGTAAAAAAAAATGACAACAGGGTTAGATTTGCAAAAAAGAAGGAAGAAGGCAAAGGGGGCCAAAAAAATAAAAGATTTGCTATTACATGTGCATAAACAAAACCAAAAGGAAGAGACAAATGCTAGTGTCACCCTCAATAGAAAACAAAAATAAAGGAATTCCTTTTGACCATTGCTTTAAACCAAGATCAGGGGGCCACGGGGCTCATGCTTAGTGGTTTGCAAGAGTGGCAGGCATCCTAATTAAGAATAGCTTATAATGGAGAGCCATGGCTTTGCATTTTGTATTTCATGTCCTTGGATGATCTATATACATGCATTTGTTTTCCATTCTCCACTTTGGTCATGTGTGGTCCTCAAGTATCGAGAGTATTAATTAAAACTGACACTATATCCTCCTCACCTCAGCGATTCCTATATCTAGTATACTAAACAATAAGTATAAATGTTCGTTCATTCAGCCCTGCCCTAAGAAAAGAATAGCTAACTTACTTGATGTGGACAGCCATCATGCTTAATTTGTCCAAAGGTTCTTCTTGGATTTTTTCCAGATGTAGTTTACACTTTAGCAAGGGTCCAAGTTTAGAAGAACCATAGCAGTCATGTGGTTAATATCACCACTGCAAAAATAATTTTAGAAAACACAACAACTACCATGATTACAACTACAAAACATAATAAGTAAGACATATGCAAGATGGCTTATATATTCTTTAGCTTGTTAAGGCAGGTTACTAGTGACTAGGGGCCAATGTTGACGTCAGCTATTTTTCTTGCATGCATACTGATTTTTTTTTTAAAAAAAAAAGAGCAAAAAGCTTTTGGGCAACAACTCACAAAAACTTATAAAATGAATGGATAAGAAGTGGAGCCACTAATGATTGGCTCACTGTTGCATGAAAAGGAATGCAATATGATCACCACTCTTAAACAAAAAAGCAAAAGAAAGAGGAAAAAACACTACCCAAGTGGTTGTGAACTTATCATAAGTACAAAATGTTGTAGCAAATGATAATACCATGGACCGGTTTTGGTTTCTAGGTGCTAATTACTTTGCAAGTCTAATCTTATAAATATTCGCACTACCTAACTGCTAGTATTGTATATATATATATGAAGCTGAAATGGGACATCATGGTACCTGAGTATCACGATTTCAAATGTGCAAATTCAATGCAAATCAAAGTGTTTTTTAATATTAGTTTTAGTATATACTCATCTATAACAATTCAAATAAAATGTATATCTTTAAAAAATATACTTGATTTCAAATTTTCAAACGAATTTAGATCACATACTTTGCTGATTTATATATATAATTAACACATACCTACAATAAAACTATCATAAAAAAGGCAACTATAATTTGAATTTTAGTTCAAACTTGTTTGAACTAGTTAGCAAACTAGTTAAACTCAATATCCAAAAAAATTACAAATTTTTTTGCACACGATACATAAGGGAAATATCTATTTTATTCATGGTGCCCATATGTATATGTGTATGTGTGTGTATGAAGCATTTTCCGTACTTCCGGGAGTACATACTCCCACATCCAATGTACTAGTTAAACGACTATTTTCTACCTCTTTATCACTTTCGGTATACTAAATACCAATTATAAGATACTCTAATACGACTTGGTTGATAAATTTTCATCAGAGCCCTTTAGTTTTGCTATATACACTTTTCATGTATAAAAACAGTACATACATAAATTATGCTATTAAAAGTGGAATTTGATGAAATTTTTCATGGAACTCACTTTAGAGTATCTTATAATCATTATTAGAGTAGACTCAAATAGATAAAGAGATATACAACACTATTAAAGGGTATATTAGAAGTAGGAGTACGTACTCTCAGGAATATAGAATCATTTTCATATACACACATGGTAGCACTATTCTACACGTAGTTTTGCGCCTCAGAAAGTTATCATCGGCTGTGAGAAAAGTTATTACCGGTTGTAAGAAAAATTACCACCAACTGTATACTGTAAGCGTCTACAGTAACTTCACTCGCTACCGATGGTAACTTCATTCAGAAACGTCAGTAACTTCCCCACGTATTTTACACATGCGTGCTGATTAGTGTTATATACAAACACACACCCTCTTTATATATCTGAGTATACTCTAATAATGATTATACGATACTCTAAAATGAGTTCTATGAAAAATTTCATCAAAGTCCATTTTTATACCATAATTTATATATTACTCTTTTTATATATGAAAAGTGTATATTGCAAAAATAAAGAGCTCTGATAAAATTTTTTCAACCAAGTCACATTGGAGTATCTTAGAATTAGTATTTAAATATACCAACAGTGGTAAAGAGGTATAAAATATTCGTTTAAGTAGTATGTTAGAAGTAGGAATATGTACTCCCAAGAGCACATATTTTCACTTCCAATTACCACTTAAATGAACATGTTATACATAGTTATTATTTTTTGTATACTTAAATACTAATTCTAAGATATTCTAATGCAATTTGGTTGAAAAAATTCTAAGATATATCACTTAAATGAACATGCCATACTAAAGATTTTTTTTTTAAAAAAAAGAAAGTAAAAAAGGGTGGTCATTGGTTCGTTCTCTCTATTAATGTAACACATTGCGGCCCAAAATTCACTAAAAGCCCAGCCTACCCACGGTGTGCGCACACATACGTAGCACCTCTCTTGGGATTTCGTCTTTCGCTTCACTCAAAAGGGTTAACCCGAAAGTGCTACGATTTGGATCAATAGGCATTATATGCTAGTGGAACTTAATATAAAATGACAATGTGGTATCAAAGGGTGGGATGTTACATTCTCCCCCTTTAATGGGATGCCGCCTTTGGAAGTGCGAAATGCCTAGAACCAAGCCCCTTGATACATGACCCGTGCCGTGTGCCGCTGCAGGGCCACACACACATGTGGTCCATGCAGTGAGGATCAATGCTCTGATACCTCCTGTAACACCCTGCGACTCGAAATTCGCTAAAAGCTTAGACCATCCACTGGATGGACACGCATGCGTAGTATCTTTCTTGGGCTTTCATCCTTGTTTTTTCCAAAATGGTTAACTTGGAAGTGATACGATTTAGCCTAACAAGCATTATAAACAGGAAATGTGGTAGTAAAGGGCAGGGTATTACAGTTAACCGGTTCTAATTGTGGGTCGACAAATTGTATGATGGGCACCAAATATTTCATTTATATCGCGATATTCCATTCCTGTTCTTTGATCGTGGGTGAGGCATTGCTAAATTGGTCACATAAGTTTAATTTTGCATCTTTTATTTTATCGATCCATAAAGAAAATGAGGCATCTGAGTGTAATTTTGTAGCCAAATTGGTCATATTAAAGGTTTCATTTACCTGTGCTGTGATACTGGATTACTGGTATAATGTATTATCGCGAGCTTTGTCATGTGCTCATGTTAGTATTAGTGTGGAGTTGACTTGAGTGTGGAGTTGACTTTGAGCAACAGGTTTCATTTACATATTGGGAAATCATGCTTATCCGTAAGCATGCATACATGCAAGAGTGTGGAGTTGACTTTGAGCAACAGGATGAATGCAGCAAGAACAGCACCCTGGCCTTGGCATGCAAGCACTCTCCTAGCTAATCTCAATCATGCATGAGAATGTTTGCCATAACCAAGAGAAGCAGAGTAGGAAAATGGTGTCGCTGAAACAACCGATACTAATGCAGATGTCAACTTCTTCTATCCGCAGACGAATACAGCGCAGAGCCGCAGGCTGCAAAAGGGAGTGCCACTATACACGCCAAATGCTGGCCCGGTTGTTTATTTAATTTTTTGAAAGGATTAGTCCGGTAATTACTGTTTTAACTTGAAGTCCGGTGATTAATATTGTAAAATACAGTGTAACATGTCATTGTGATTGGCAGCACTTTCCCAATTTTCAAAGTACGTTGAGGGCCTGATTCGCAGCTAGATAGTTATGGTTTCGTATCACGTAGCCCTCGTATTGTCGTTTCAATTGAGAAAGTGCACACAATTTCAGGGCATATACAAAAAACCTCAAATCAAGAACTAGAACGACAAGAGCATGGCCTTGGACTATTGCGAGTGCGCAGAAAGTGAGATTCTTGACAGCACAGCTCAATGGAGGCTGGGAAAGTTCAGATTACGATAGAGACGAGCAAATATTCACCTGATCACAAGAACTTATTTCTGGTCATGAAACATATCTAGCGGCTATTTCAGTGTTAATGTGCTAATGGCGATATGGATCGTCTGATCTAGATTGTGTAGCTGGAACCCCATCCCACTTGATAGGTTTTTGTGAAAAACGTAGGGAGTTTTCTGCAAAAGCGTTTAAGTGGGATGGGTTCCCACCCACCTCCATCTGAGCTCTATAATCTAGATCGGATAGTACACGTCGATATTAGCACTTTAGCAATAAAATAGACAGTAGCACACATGTATATTACAACAAGAGCCTATTACATCACCCAAATTAACAGCAAAAGAAATTCTTTTACCGCCTATTACACATTCAAAAGCAGAGCAAAAGGGGAAAAAAAACTCAAATCTCGTAAGTTAACGCTCTCGCACTCGATCGATCACGTCATCTCAAAATACCAAGAAAAGAGGAGAGAATAATTGTTACCCCGAAACAGAGTCAACTAGTATCTGGACAAGCTTGCTCTGCCGGCCATCGAGAGCTTGACCGCAGCAGTGCATGCTGCCATTCATGGTGTTCGAGCAGCTGAGCATACTAGATCTTGAGCCGATCAGCTCTTGAGTCGATCACCAAGGGCGATTGGGACGTGACAGTGGGATATAAATGATCACGAGCTCACGAGGCGTTCGGGCACGTTGTGTGTATGTACGTACGTTGGCGGGGTTGTGTGTACCGCGGCCGTCACGGCGGCGGTTGTGGAGGAGAAGATCGAGGCTTTGCCTGCCGTGGCGGCCGCGGAGGCGAAGGCGGAGGCTTTATTACCGGCGGTGACCATGCTGCTGCTGCATTCTTGGTCTTCCAGAAAGAACGACCAAACGGCGTCGATGCAGGGCGAGGCAACGAGCCGCTGCCACGCCTCGTCGGCGGCGGGGCCGCGCTTCTGGAACACCTCCGTCGCGTCGACGCGGCGGACGCGCCACATACGCGCCAGCCTCTGGATCTTGCCTCGCTGCCGGAACGCGAGCCGGGACGTATTCGCCTTGATCTCGTCGACGGCCGCGACGAGCATGCGCGCCCGGTTGTCCTCGTCGGCGTCGTCGACGCCGCCCGACCGGAGGTACGCGTCGAGCTCCGGCACCCCGATGGCTCGCCAAATGCCCCTGGAGTAGTCGGTGCGGAGGGGGTCGAATGCCGCGGCCACCTCCTCGACGAGCCCGCGGCGGCACATGTCGTCGACGCGGCGGGCAACGAAGTCGTGCAGCACGGGGAGCTGCACGTCGACCCAGAGGAAGCAGCACTCATAGCGCTCGCGGAAAGCGCGGCGATCGCCCTCCACGAGCTCCTCGACGTACGAGTTGGACCCACCTGCGATGATGGGGACGCGCCCACGCGCGGCGGCCGCGGCCGCGGCGCGTGCGGCCTCGCGGCGGAAGTCCGTGGCCGTGAACTCGGCGTCCGGGTGCGCCACGCCGAGCAGATGGTGCGGGACGCCCGCGCACTCGTCGGGGGTCACCTTGTTCGTCGCCACGTCCAGGCCGGCGTACACCTGCATCTTGTCGGAGTTGATCACCTCCCCGCCGAACCGCAGCGCGAGGTCGATCGCGAGGCGCGACTTCCCCGTCCCCGTCGGGCCCATGACAACCACGGCCTTATGCTTCAGGCCGGCATGCCTTGCCACAAGCGTCGGCGGTGCCGACACCGGCACCGCCGCGTCGACGTGGTCCGCGAGCGTGATCACCGGCTGCAGCGGCAGCGTCAGCCTCGGGAAGACCGGAGCCGCGAGCGCCATGGACAGTGGCATAATGCTTGCTCGTTATATAAGCGGCGCTAGTGCTACTGTTGCAATTTGTATTACGTGCAATGCAATGCCTTGTGTTGTTGAAATGTTGCTTGCCTTGGGTGCGTAGGAAAGAGCAGGCGAGTCGCTGGTATTTATAGCGTTGGTAAAGTACTCGAGTCTCAAAGTGTTTGTGTGTGTGTGTGGGTGTGGGGTACCAACGAAATGGAGGGGGGTTAAGGGTAAGTTCGCGAGTAGTTTAGGTTAGATGCGGTTGTGATGGATGTTGCAACTAGCAAACCTGGTCAAATAGATCGTCCGACACAGCATAGCACAGGTTCCAGTAAGGCACGACTTGATTAGGCCAGGTATATGCGTAACTTGAATAAGTTACCCTGGACACGCTTAGCTCAACAGGCCACCGATGGTCCGTTGAATACGATGGTCGGTCTGGCACTGTCCCGGTGTTGCCCCACCCACAAACGTCGTGCTGCCATTGTCGCCTGCGCGAGAGAAGGCTGAAGAGGGTGGTCGGCGGGGAGGAAAGCTAATGAAAGGGAGAGCAGAAGAAAGGAGGCGACTGCTGGCGTGGGTGGGTGGGGACGGAGGAGGCGGCAATGACTGGGGAGGGAGGAGATGAGGTTGGCAGGGGTAAGGCCGTGAGGGAGGAGGCGACAGGGGGTAGCCAGCCCAGCAGCCAAGGTTGATGGAGATTACAGTTGGTCGGATGACTACGAAGAGTGATTACTTTGACGGTTTTATCATGTTGTATACACACTTTTACTATCATTTATGTAACGAATTATTTTTTATAATATACAGAAAGAAGCTCATAGCATCTAATTTGATGAGTTGCACGACCTAAGGTTCTTCAGAGCATGTAGAATAGTAGCTTTGTCTTGTATACATTGCCCTCCTCCTACTGGGCGATGGCGGAAAGTCTTGAGTGCGCCTCCGCACTTGGAAATCGTATTTAAAAAAAGGAAAGTGGTTTGGTGTAGAAAACTTTCGGTTGTGCCAATAGCATAAAACTGTATAGTTGATACAAAAGTGCGCGAGATTCTGGCAACGGAATCGAGTACTACGGATGAGACGGAAAATAGGCGAGGTTTCGACCGTCGTGCGTGCCCAACGCTCGGTGTGAATAGGCGGTGCGCGAGATTCAACGTTTGCGCCTCGTCGCAGGACGGCTCGTGCCGAGCATGACAAGTCTCTGTTTCGTCGCCCCCCTTTCTGGCAAAGTGCCGACCCTTTCTGTTGCGGGCTTCGGGTCTTTTTGATGATTAGGGCTTCGGGTCTTTTTGATGATTAGCTAGGGTAGGAGAGACCGCAACTCAGCCGTCACAGCCGGAAAAATGCCGACCTTTCCGGTGGAGGAAGCCGCCGCCTCGACAGTCAAGTCGTTTTCTTCGCGTAGAGAACCCACGAACGAGACAAGAGGTCTTGGCATGCAAGAACCTACTGCTGCCTGTAGCCGTAGCTCAGTGGGAGGAGACGGGGGTGTTCGCCCCTCATCCTTGGGATCGACCTGGGTTTCTCATTTCTCAGGGCTACCATTCTCTGAACAGTATCCTCTATAGAGTTATGCATACTAACGTGTTCAGTGGGACAGTACGTACCCATGCTTCAGAGGTTGTTTAGCTTCTGTTTAGATCCTAGCGTGTGTAGAGAATACTAGAGAACGTGTACGTGCGTGATTTTAGAGTATCTTTAATACTATCATCTTAGCTATCTTTTAGCTATATTAAATAAATAAAACCTTATGTAGAGGAGAGAGTAGGTGAGGAGAGATAATGTGTTGTCTATTATACAAGAGATAACTTGAACTCGTAAACCAATGTAAATAGTGAGGAATGTGAGGCAAGAAGTTATGATGAATATAATTAGAGAAATGATTTATTATTGGGGAGGTTGTCGCTAGTATTATCTTTGGATAAGATAGAAGTCTTAAAAATAATATTAAAAAATAGACTATTGTATATGCTATTAGGAATGAGGTGAAATCAAATAACAATAGCATGCACTCCATGCAGAAATCGAGGAGTCAGAGCTCAGTAGTGACAAGCCATCGAAATGGTCCAAGGGAAACAAGCTCATAGGGGGTGATCGGTTTGGCTTTTTTTCGGCTTCAGCTTCTAGCTTCAGCTTTTTTTTCACTATTCACTACACTATCCACTAACTCAGCTACAGTGTTTTTTCACCAGCTACAGTGTTTTTTCAGCCAAAAGCCAAAGCCATCGCTATTCTGATCACCCCCATAGTCTTCTGACAATATACAGAGATCGAATGAGAGAGGTAGCGGTGGTATTAGCAGTAAATTTGATGACCCTGAGATTATGGCATCTTTAATAATATTATCTTAATTATTTCTTAGCTATATTAAATAAGTAAATTCTACGTAAAAAGAGGAGGTGAAGAAATAGAATATGTTGTCTCTTATTCAAGAGACGACTTAAGTCCGTAAATTAACGTAAATAGTGAGAGAGAGTGAGTCAGGAAATTATGGTGATAACATTGTAAAGATTACGGTATAAGTATATATTTAGTTTTAATTCCAGCATATTAACTAAAAATATAATCATGATATAAAAGATATATAAATGACTTGACTACTATATAAACATATGAATTTTCTAAACCATCTAAATTGAAACATATACCCAACAAATATATCATATAAGAGTCTAAAATCAGCATATATACATGTAGACAAATTAAGTCATACCAACTGAATGCTGATAACAAAATGAATATAACATGAATGACTAAATTTAATATGTTATTAACATTTTGAATGTTATAATCTGCTCTCAGAAGACTAGTTGCATAAGATCCATTTTTGGCCATTTTCACCATGACAAATATTAATCTTGATTATATATGACAGTTATAAATTAGATCTTGGGCTCTTAGTCAAGCTTTATATTAAAAGAGATCACTACACCATGAATAAATGTTGCTGAACAGTACAACTAAATGATATAATTAATCTAACCTTCAAGTAGACTGAAAATATTGATTACAACAAAGCAACAAAACTCAGCCACAACTGAATCAACTGATGGTTAATTCATGTACTGATATAATATCAAGTACAGCCGATTCAATGATCTGAGCAAACACAATAGTAAAGCTAGAAACAAGCTCAAGATCAATCTACCCTCACATTCATACATAATCTCATAAATATGTTATTTCATCACAGAGCAATTATTATTAGCCTACAAAATCACTTTGCACTTTCTTCAGAACAAACATCCGTAAAGAACAGTAACAAAGTAAGACGAATGTTGCAATACTCACAACACCAGTGGTACTCAAAACCACTGAGAAGAAGTCAGAGTAAAACAGACCTCAAGGCGTTATCCCAAAAAACCAAGTGCCTCGCTTTGCCTAGCAAGAAGACGAAAGTTGACGGAGATACAATACTGGCCTTCACACCACGGCAAACCGAAGATGAAGTCGAGGGTCGGAGATGCCGCACAGGACCACCAGACCACACTCGACCGAGTGCACTTACGAACAACAGAGGACCACCACTGCTTTCTTCCCTTCTCAAGAAATCCTTCAGATCTCCCTCTCACCCCACCAAGAGTCAGGGCACTCGGTAACCCAAAGGGAAGAGCTCACTCAAGAACAATAAGGAAGAAAGTTAAAGACAAGAAAATGTGCAATTCAAAGATAAGATACTCACGGAGGAGGACATGACGCCTTTAAATAGAGGAGGCAGGAGGTTACGACGTGGTGGCTACGAGAGGTCGGCTCTGAGGAGCCGAAGCCAACTCGCACCTCTGCCGCCACCTCTCCAATCGCCACCTCCCCATTCACCGCCCAAATCACTCGCCGAGACGAAGTCCAGATCCGGGTGAGGTGCCGCTCGGGGAGGAGACTGGGTCTCCTCCCCCTTATCCCTTCAGCGCAAGTTCAGACAGTCCAAACTCGCCCTCGCGCAAGTTTGGACGGTACGAACCCGCACCACGAGTTCGAACCTGTTCTCTCCCATTGCGAGAGATCGAACAGTCCGAACTCTCCTGTGCAACACACACCCATGAGTGCTTCGGCCCCTTTCCTTCTTTTGCCCTACCAATAGGTGGGACCCTCATTTTTTCCTGTATCAAATTGAAAAATTACTAATTTGCCCTTAGGAGTCCAACAGTCCCCACCAATTTATCAATTTGATAAAGATGTTCATATGTCCAATTTAATATACAGCTGTTCAACGATGGGTACCTTACGAGTTTGAACCCAAAGCCTAGCAATAAGGACTATAACTCTACGCAGACAAAGGAGGATTTCGCCTTAATCCAATGCATTGGTATGAGAATTTTTATCCAAGTTACATTTTGTACTGGGCAGTTTACCCTTTTCCTCTCGGGTTGGGACGTTATGGTCATATCCTTGTATCTAGCTCATGAGTATTTTAAGAAGGTATATCCTTATCTTTCTTTGATTGTGACCTCACGATCATACTTAAATAGGTAAATTCTTTTATGAATCCTATAGGACGATTTCCGAAGTCTTACAGACGTCGAATTCATTAAAAGCTATTGCTCAACCTTCCATATAGAAAGAGCATTGCAACTAATGGGACTCGTTAGTTGTGCTCTTTAATCTCACACAATTTGTTGTCCTATAGTCTAGCTCACGGGATCTCTGATCTCCTTGGATACATTACCACTGATGTCAGCTTGTACACGGGTATGAGCCTCATTCCCTTAGATGCTGTAAGAATGGCCTTTCGCGACAATCCTTTAGTAAAAGGATCTACTAAGTTTCTTTCAGATTAAATATATTCTATAGAAATAACACCAGTCTCTCTGACATGCCACCCACAGGTACGCAAAATGTACACAAAGAAATCGGTTTCCCTTGGAGAAAAAAAGGGACAAAATCATGATGCCTAATGACACAAACCAGGAGAGATTAGATGGGCACACTTCGAAAATACAATACTAGAAGGCCCCTACTCGAGGTGGCTTATAAGCTGTGTCTTTTCACTTTTTTAAACTGTAATGACTATGTACCTTTTTTAACCAATTAAATTTTAAAAATAAAAATATCATCATTGACAATGCAAAGAAAAAAACAAAAAAAAAGATAAAATTTAGAAGTTAGAAACTAAAATTGTTTGGAGTGACACCTTTAAAAATAAAAAAAAATATCATTATGAACAATGCAATAAAAAAGTAAAAAAAAGATAAAATTAAGAAGCGAAGCTAAAATTGTTTCGAGCAACGCCTTTATGTTTTGTGCGTTGTAGGATCATCTATGTTTCGCCAAGTCTAGAGGGCTCATTTGGGCTAAAAATTGGTGGCTTATGGCTAAATTTGCATTCTAGCTGGTTTATTTTAAACTGTAGTTGATGGTGACTTATTTGGTATAATTAAACTTAAAAAATCTAAAAATAGGGGAAAAAACAGGTCATCGCATCACGTATAATACAAATGAGTACGAGAAAAAGGAGAAACAACAAAAAAAGCTCAGAAAAGCCAAAAAGCCAGAAAAAGATAAAATTTAAGAATAGTACAAAAATAAGCTAGAAACCAGAAGTTCAGGCCGAAATGTGTAGGGCCCTAAAGTAGAGCGGTGCCGCTCTCTGCCCAAGTGGCAACCCCCCCCCCCCAAAGAACGCTGCAGAAGAAAAGGAAGCAACGGGCTACGTAAAACGCAGTACAAAAGAAAATATAATCCTATAAAACCCTAGTCTTAGCATATCACGTTGGACACTTTTCGCAACATGACACACATTCCTATTATCTAGGTATTAACAATTCTTTTCCATAGAAATTTTGGTATATATAGCGTATTTTGCACCCATATTCGCAAAAATAGTCGTACACGTGCCGAATTAACAAAAATAACACTTCTGATGCCCGGTCACTAGGCAGCAACTCCCTATAGCCGACATGTGCACTACCGGAGCCCAGCCACCATGCGGTCACATGCCTACCGCCCAGCCACCAGGAGGCAGGTGGCCTATCACCACTCATCAGGAGGCAAGTGATTAAGCCGGCTAATTAGCCAGCTTAATTACCTATCTTAATTATTTTTTGTGTACTGATTTGTTTGAATTTTTAAATATAGCAAATGAGCTCAAAATTTATGAACTTTTAGGTGCAATCTCTAGACACAACGTACTTGATTATGTAATTTTTTAAAAGTTTTACCTACTGTGAATGTTACTCAAAAATTCATTCGATTAGCACTTAATTATTTTTTGTCAACCGTTTACTTGAATTTTTAAATATAGCAGATAAGCTCAAAAAATTATAAAATTTTATGTACGGCCTCTTGACATAATATAATTGATTTGTAATTTTTTTTGACACAATTTTATTCTTGCTCAAAAATTCATACGATTAGCAGGTGATTAGCAGATGATTAATACCCATTTAGGCGCATAGTAATGTCGTGCCGCCTAGCCACCGGGCGGCGGGCTTTGGAGCCATGCGACAAGGGTGGGTCATTTTGGTTTTCTTTGCTTTGTTGTTTGCTTTGTTTAATCCATATGCGAACAAACGGAGTGGCCCGTAGGCATTTGGCTCATATGAAAATTGAGCACTCGTGCAAAAAATAGACCACCGAAAGTGTCACTTGCATCGTATCTATCTCCCAACGCGTAGTTCACTCCTGCCATTATCGGCGCATCGTTAGCACGTGCTTCGCTATCGCTCTCACTATAAATTTCGAGCTAGGCGCAGTCACACTCTTGCAGTCTCTTCGCTAACACTCCTCGCCTCGTAGTCTCTTCACTCATACTCCTTGTTTGTGCTCTTTGTCTACTTTCTTCACAACTGATTAAATATTATTTAGTGCACATCAGCCTACTGCACCACCGCCAGCCACTGAACAAATGGAACGGTCTTTACACCTCCTCTAAACCGAGACGCAAGCGACATACCCCCCGGGACATGCTCATGGTATATTGAAGACAAGGCCACGCACAAAGAGGCAGACACAGCGAGGAGATAACAGTGGCTCAGATGAGTGAGATATATCGCATCCCGTGTGATGCACTTTTTATACTATTATATGTACTCCTTACATAATTAAATAAAAAATTGCACCATTAAATCTACTGTTATAATTTTTTTATCTCATTTTCTATATTAAATAGATTCCTACAAATACTTATTGGACAATTTGCTTCAGCTTAGTTTTGCCGACTGCACAGGAGTGAGGTACTGCAGTCTCTCTATTGCTTCTTCCCCATCGTCCATACCGGAGCTCCCTACCCGGATCTCTAGCCCGCTCCAGTGGAAGACCCTTGACTTTCCCACCAGGTACAACTTACGTAGGTCCTGGCGGACTCCTACTCCTGAGCTCTCCAGGAGATAGAGCAGCTCCGGATGTTATTGACTTCTAATTACCAACACTCGGACGTCCTCTGAACTCAGCTGGCCGAGGTGGAGACCACTCTCACTTTCTCTGAGCGAGAGCGGATTGTAGCAGAGATCGAGTTGGAGCATCGTCGAGCTACAGCAGCACCAGCACCGGCTATCCATCTTCTGCCTATGCCCGCTCTAGTTATCCGTGGAGCAACACCGACACTTCACCCAGGACCCTGTACTAGGCTTACAGTTCGTAAGAGTGTACGCCCACCGCCCACTACAGACATCAGGGGTTCCAGCCGAGGTCCTTGCTGTTCGTGCTCTCATTCTAGCTCCAGCTCCAAGTCATCAGTGTCAGTGGCAATCGCTCCCAGTCCCCGAGGAACTGCTATACCTGCAGAGGGGACTGCCCTAGGGGGAGTAGTAGTGCTTAATTGTAGGTAACCCTAGTCGCAGTGCTTACTAGGCAATTTTTGTGTTGCAAGCATTCCTTCTTTCTCCCTCCCTCCTTTCGTACCCAGCAGTAGGTGTTGTGTACAGCTTGTAGATCTTTACTATACACTCCTTGTGTAATGGAATAAAAAATTACACCATTAAGTCCATTGCTATAATTTTTCCATCTCATTCCCTATATTAAAATTTTTCTACAAATAGTTTATGTAAATAAATTTTTAATTAAAATTTATAATGGAAAAAATTCTCAAAAAATAGAGAATTATCATGACTATATTAGGAGGCTGCACATAAAATTTTATAATTTTTGGAGCTCGTTTGCTATATGTAACAACTCCTACAAATATCATAATTATATGAATTTTTGAGCAAATTTAATTGTGATTAAAATTATCTAAAAATTATACAATCAAGTAAATTATGTCAAGAGGCTGCACATAAAATTTTATAAAGTTTTGATCTTATTTGCTATATTTAAAAATTCAAAAAACTATACATAAAAAATAATTATGATAAGTAATTAAGCAGGCTAATTAGTCGACTTAATCACTTGCCTCCTGGTGGAGCGGCAACAGGCCAACTTCCTCCTGGTGGCTAGGTGGCAGGCACCTACCCCTCGGTGGCCGGGCTCCAGTAGTGCACGTGTCGGCTACAGGGCGCTGTCGCCTGGTGACCGAGCGATAAATGTGCAATTTCATGTGCATACATCTATTTTACAAATATAGGTGTAAAATACACTATATATGCTAAAACTTCTTTTCCATACAGAGAACCTAACTCATACGAAATTAGCGCTATTCGTAAATATATAGGCACAAAAAAAAGAGGTAATTGATTATATGCCACTGAATAGCGTTCACATCGATAAAATACCATTGAAAAATACTCTCTCTATTATATGCCACTGAATAACACTGAAATTGTATTATAAGCCATTGGCATCAGTTAAAGTACATTTGCCCCCTGAAAAAAGATAATTTTGCTCTCAGTTCAAATCTGTCCCTACGATAAATATTAAATATAGGACAAGTTAACTTAGCTAAAAAATATTTTAAAAAAATTTGGTGGATTAATGGGGCTGTGTACAACTCAAATATTATATTTCGTGAACTGACTCTTCCATTTGTTTAATTTTTGAAATTCAAATCCAAAATTAGTCTATTTGAGATATTTTTTTAAACTAGGACAAATTCACTAAATAAACATGGAAAATCATATTTTTTGGGAGCTATGTGACATCTTAAGAGCATATGGAAATTTTTTCAAAATTTGTGGACCTCATTTAGTCTCTAGTTGTAAATAGTAGCCTTTATTAAGATTTAAATTAAAAATCTTAAAATTTTCTTTAAACAGTGCCTTGAAATTTTTTTTGTGACTCGCTGACATATTGGACAACACCCCTGTGAATTTTTATAGTTTTTAAAGATTGTTTATTATTTTAAATAAATCAGGTCTTCTGTCTTTGCTATGGATATTTTAGTTTTTTTTCGAGTTTAACGGTCAACTAATGGCAACGACATATAATGGATTTTTGATGCTATTTAGTGGTATATAATAGATAGAGTATTTTTCAATGATATTTTTGTAGAAACAGATACTATTCAGTAGTATATAATTAATTATATCAAAAAAAATAAACTAGACGGAGTACAAAAGAGAACGACGAATTGACGATTGTTCGGGAAACCGGCACACTTTGTAGTGAGCTGCAGCAGACGATCCGTATCCGGCTCGTCCGGCGAGTGGCGCAGCTGTTACCGTAGCCCGTCGCTCTCGACAACCCATGATCGATCAGGGCCAGCCATGGCGCGAGGTTGGCGCCTGTGCGGCTCACTCAGACCCCCCGGACGGGACTTGACGCGGCACATCAACATGATCAGGGCCATGTGCGCGGGTGCCCCTTTCTGTACGCCGACGCGATGCCACCCAGCCCATGGGGCGGCGACAGCGATCGCGTCGCCCGCGAGCTTTCTTTTCCGGCCGGGAATCGACCTCCGCCCGTCGACTCGATCGATCGGCACGGGGGGTCTGCGCTGCGCTGTTGCGGCTAGCCATGCACGAACGCGATGCCCGGTCCGGGAATATGGACTGATGGAGTGGAGTGGCACCAAATGCTACCGTCCTCAGGCTCGCTCGACGATTCAGTGATCGGCACGAACGTACGGCGGCCGTGTTCCGATTCGAGGGCTCCAGTGGATATATCTTGTCCGACGCGTCATCATCGTGGAGGCTTGCCTGCCGGGACGACGTGACCATTCTCGGATCAGCGCGTAGCGGTCACCGGCCCAGGTGGTGGCCGGAGCAATCATTAGCGGGGGTGGTCCGATGCCAGTTACCAATCGGAGCGCGACAGAAGCCTGGAGACGACGACGCGCCACGTGACGGGATCTCGAGAGCTTGTTATTAGAATCTAATCATTTTTACTCGGGTCGGATTACTGCTGCTTGTTCCTGTTATAAATATCGTGTGTCTATTAAAGAGGTCCAATAAACAATAGATATAAAGAGTACAAGAGAAGTATAGAATCTAAGGTGAAATTGCAAGTTTTTAACACAATTTATGCTACGCTCGATCAAGGAGATTTGAGGGAAAAAATCAATGTCAGTTTATAGGGACAACTGAATTTGGTTTTTCATTCACCATTTGGATATATTGCAATTGGGATCACTTGCGCGACCATCATGTAGAAATTTATTGTATTCTTTTCGCTACAGAGGGAATTTAGTCCAAGGTAAAGAGTGTTGTATTTTGTGATTCGAATTGATCAGATCCAACCACTACTGGTTGTTCTGGCCATGCGAAGAGTCCGATCAGGACAAGCGAACAGGTAGGGATTATGTTTGAGATCATCTTACTGTTCTAGTTTTCGATAGGACTCTGTTTTATTGTCGATTATGACTATGTTTCTTGCCTGTTATGGACTCTTATTTTCTAACCTATATATGTATCTCTGTAGTCACGCGCTGAAGACATGTCAAAGTTTTTTATGCTTATAGTCTCTTCTAATATAGTGATATTTTGCTTTTGTGCACCCCTATTTTTTTTCCAGCTAAAATTGGATGAGTGAATCCAGTCGGCTCGGCGTGGCCATGTTACCACGGCCTACGGGCGTCCTACACCCGCGCGCGCACCCAGGTCAAGTCCGGCAATCGTATCACGAGGATGGCACCGATTACCGACGAGACTGATCTGTAGCGATGACAAAAGCAGCCTGCGGCTCAGGCTCGCCTGCAGTGGAAGGGAGTGTCAGATACCAGAAAACGTCAGACGTCACGCGTGTGATAGCAAAGGGAATGCCGGTAAGAACGAAGAGACAGACCAAGCGAAAGAAAAACGAGCGAAATTACTGACCGAGCAGCACCAGGAAGCTACCTTCCTTCGGCAAATAATTACAGTGCCAGCCAGCAAGAGACAATTAGGTAGGTTCGAGTTTCAACAAGTAAGCTAAATTTGGACTGCGGTGGGAATTTCTGCAGTGTAAGCAAATATTAACAGAAAGCGCATTTGCACCCAACATAAAGCGTCATTTAGGAACGGGCAGTGCTTACCTGCACGATTAGACAGCAACATCCAAATTTGCTTTGGAGGCATGCAAGTATGCGACCACAGTAACTAGTCATGCTGAAACATGAACTCATGACAGAGTGCATGATTCATGAGTTTGAAATGGACACGCACGAACTGGATGATAGCAAAGAGAGATAAGGGTATGTTCTTTTCAACTTCTCAAAATGACTTTTAATTTTTGCTATAATACCTAACTTTCAAACGGAGTATTTTTTTTAAGATGGAATTTACAAGTTAATTATAGTACACGTTAAAAACCCAACATCTATACCATCCAAAATCGCAAACGAGTATCTCTCTTTCCATAATCTCTGTCGCAAACAGCTAAAATTCAAAATTTTCATTCAAAAACCATAAACCGCAGAAAAAAAAACAGACCCCAAATCTCTTCAAAAGTTGTTTTTCTCCATGTAGTAGGTTACTGAGGCACCAAAAAGCGAGAGGCACGCGCACCGAAACATTTCATACACTTCCGTCTCACCGTCGTTACAACAGAACACCTTTTACGCAGCAGAGAATAGTCAGTCCGTACACCAGCCTCCCCAAACCTATCCACCAAGCAAAAGCAATCGCGATCAAAGTTCGGACGTCTTTACAGGCTTAGTACAGATATATGGCTAGCAGAATCAGGGTTCAGGTTCTAGACGATACTTCATACATTGTCAGATTGCAGACCTAGCAGAGCTCCCCCTCAATATGTCAAGGCAGCAAGCCTACGAGGTGGAGTCCTGGATCGTCGACGCAATGGCCTGGGAGGAAGACAGACTAGTCAGTAGATTGAACATTCACCCGTAAACTCCTAGTTTCCACCATCAATTATGAAGGGAGATGGAAAAAGAGAAGGAAAACTAGCAACGCTGCATTACTTAGCATTTCACTCCACCAGATCAAATGTGATAGCCTGAGTTCACCGATGCTGAACATTCTCCAGGAAAGATTATGTAACTTATGCAATTATGTTCCAGGTTATTAGGTTTACAGAAGGGAGTCTTATTTATGCCAAATGCCCCATGTTTGCATGCACTACTGATGCAAATCACCAAGCCAAAACGAACGAACGAACATAAACTGGGAAAACAAAATAGCAAGCAAATGAAAAACTATGTTGTAGATCTTGCATGCAAGAATTTTAGGACAGGACACTTAGGATAAATATTTTGGACATAATTACATTATGGGCATGTTCTTTTCAGCTTCTCAAAACGGCTTTTAGTTTTTGCTACAGTATCTAACTTCCAAACGGAGTATTTTTTTAAATGGAGTCTACAAGTTAATTATAATACACGTTAAAAGCCTAACATCTATACCATCCAAAATCGCAAGCGAATATCTCTCTCTCTGTAATCTCTGTCGTAAACAGCTAAAATTCAAAAATTTCAGTCAAAAGTCATAAGCCGCAGCCAAAAAGAACAGGCCTTAGGAATAATCCCACATTGGTTGTGGGAGAGGAGAAAGCACAACTTATAAGTGTGAGAGAGCCCCCACCTATTGGACTAGTCTTTTGAGGGGAGAATGTCCAATACCACTTAATTGTGTTCAACCTATTTAGACCTGTGGCCTGGGAAGTAAACCCGGTTAGACCTAGGCATGCGGCCAGGGTTCGGATTTAACTGTTATGAATATTGTGTGTATTGATATGAGACCCAAAAGACCATATATATAGGAGAGTACAATGGGTATATGCCATATAGCGATAAGTCATGTGTGGAATAGAATACAAACTCTATATCCTAATACAACTCTATCTCTATCTCCTTAACACCCCCCTCAAATGCAAGGCGTATGCAATAGCGTTGCATTTGAAAAAAGTTGTTACTAAAATAGGAAATAAAATCCGAAGTCCGAGTCTTGATACTAAAATAGGAAATAAAATCCGAAGTCCGAGTCTTGATAATGTCGTCGTAGCGTGCAGGTCTTGAAAAATACTGTCGAATCAAGCCGAAGAGGAATAGATAGAAGCATGACAGCGCAGATCGAAGCCCAAGACGGCGGTGGCGCAATGCACAAGGTGCAAAAGAAGCGCGGCGGCCTTAAAAGCTCGGGGCGGCGACTACAGTAGCGGCGGCATCATACGACTTCTACGATCTACACGCGGCTCGAGAGAAAGCGGCGGCCACGCCATGGAATAGGGGTAGAGGCATGGCAGCAGCAGATCGAAGCCCAAGACGGCGGCGGCGCAATGCACGAGGTGCAGGAGAAGCGCGGCGGCCTTAAAAGCTCGGGGCGGCGGCTAAAGTAACGGCGGCATCATACGACTTCTACGATCTGCACGCGACTCAGAGGGCTGCTGTCATGCAAAACAAAATACCTACTTCTATGACTAACAATAAATTTGTAGACTCGCATGGCTTTAAACAAATGAGAAGGTAGAGACTATGGACTTGGATGGACGCAAACGGAAGACTTGCGGATGAAGTGAAGACGACGGCGGACTAGGCAGCAAAGTGAAGGACGCCGTACACGGAGGACAGCGAAGTGGAGACGCCGCACACGGAGGGCAGCGAAGTGGAGAATGCCGCAGGCTTGAGCGGCGGCCAGGATAGCGTCGAAGACAGAGAAATGACCAGATCGAAACCTCTCTTTTTCTTTTTCTTTTCTTTTTTTTCTGTTTTTTTTTAAACACACCCGTTGTTTATATCTCACCAATGGATCTGAGGAGAGATCTCGCCGACCTGCTGGAGGCACAGGCGCCCGCTTGCCTAGCACCGGACTTGACTGGCGACGGCAGCTGATTGACGGCGGGAGGCGCTCGGCAACCTCGACGGGGACCTCGATGTCGCCGTCACCGGACTGTTGGAAGTACGGGACCGTGCTGCTGGATGGCCGCCGAGTCGTAGACCTTGGCGGCAGCCTCCTTGGCGGTGTCTAAGAAGCCAAGCCACGTCCAGCGGCGGCCAGCGACCGGCAGTGGTAGGAGACGGCAGGCGGCGCCGAGTGGAGCAAGCAGCGGGAGGTGGCTTTGACTGAGCGGGGCGTACTAGGAGGCCGGATCTTGGCGTCGCGCGAGCGCCAATGTAGCGCAGCGCGAGAGAGATCGGGAGGCGCGCAGCCCGAGCGGCGCAGCGCAATCGAGGAGGCTATGCGGCGCGGCGGCTGATCCGGCGGGGGGCAGCGCGGGCGGCGCCACGGGAGAGGCGAAGGTCCATGGGGTCCTTAGCCAGGCGAATGGATGCCGCCCAGGGTCTTGACCCAGGTGGGAGATGGATGCCAGGTTGGACTTCTGGATCAAGGAGCGGAGGTCGGATTGGACATGCTCGGTGTCGGGGACGAGCATCCTAAGGGCATGGAGCGCCGGGTCGGAGGGGGCCTCGATGCTGAGACCGGGTCGCACTTGGCAGAGGCACCGGGTGTCGGAGGCGGCATCGTAGAGGAGCAGGGCATGGAAGTGGGCGAGATCGACGAAGTTCGGCGCGAGCTCGACGGTGCGGCGAGCGGCCTGGAGGGCCGCCTGGTGGTGGCATGCGCGGGCGGCAGGGTCGTCGAGGATCGCGGCGGTGCGATCGTGCACGGTGCCGTACGCACGGAGAAGCGGCGAGCCCTCCCTGTGGCGCCCTCGCGTACGCTTCGCTTCGCCGGGCTGAAGCTAGTGGCTGAGAGTGTAAAAGTAAAGCAACTCCTGTTTGGATCTAACGGACGCGGTGCGCGAAGGAAGCGCAGCGGCCAGATGCATCCGGATCTAGCACCGCCCAACAAAGTGGCCGCCCCCGGGAGCGGAGACCGATCCTCCCGGGGGCAGCAGCAGCGGAAGTAGATCGGAGTTAGGATTTTAACCTAAGCTCTGATACCATGTTATGAATATTGTGTGTATTGATATGAGGCCCAAAGGACCATATATATAGGAGAGTACAATGGGTATATGCCTAGAGATAAGGCATATGTAGAATAGAATACAAACTCTATATCATAATACAACTCTATCTCTATCTCCTTAACACTAACAATTGGTATCAGAGCTAAAGGTTCAAGATCAAGTCCAAGCGAAGAAGCACAGCGCAAAGAAATCTTCAAGATCAGAAGCAGCACGTCAAAGCGCAAGCGACAATTACATCAACAGGAAATTTTGACGTGATCAGAGTTGTGAAGTATATTTTCTCGAAGTTCCCAAGATTCACATCAAGGTAGCCTAATTTTTGATCCGTGCCCAAGATCATGTCATGTTCTTCGGGAAGTGGTGCCACCAGGGACGAGGCATCATCCAGGATGACAGCGAAGGAGAGTTCCGTTGTCACGCTGCATTATCCGATACTCACGACGAGCAATTATGCAGCATGAGCAATCAAGATGGTGTTCATGAGGGCTCAAGGAGTATGGGACGCGATCAAGAACAGCAACGTTGACGTGCGCAAGGATCAAATGGCATTTGCGGCCATCTATCAGGGTATCCTAGAGGATACGCTCTTCCTACTGACCGAAAAGGAGACGGCCAAAGATGTGTGGGAGGTGTTGAAGACGATGCATCTTGAAGCTGATCGTGTGAAGAAAGCAAAGGTACAAACTCTTAGAACCGAGTTCGAGGTGTTGCGTATGAAGGAAACGGAGTCAATCAACGATTTCGCCGTCCAGTTGGTAGTCATCGCCAACAAGATACGAGCCCTTAGCGAGAAGGTGGAAGAGTTATACGTGGTGAAAAAATTCCTTCGTGTTGTTCCCTCACAGTTTCTCCAAATTGCTTCAGTCATAGAGCAATTTGAAGACCTAAAGACGATGACCATGGAGGAGATCATTGGTCGTCTTAAGACGTATGAAGAACGCATCTTTAACAATCGTAACAACAACAAAGAACAGGTTTTATTGACCCGCGTCGAATGAGTGATTCAATCAAAGCGTGAAGGCAAGAACACTTCCAATAACCGAAGCTATCAGAATCGGAGGTTTGATAAGGCAAAAGTGAGATGTTATAATTATAATGATTACGGGTACTTTGCTTCAGAATGCCACAAGCCGATGAAAGGGGAAGCGTCTCTTGCCGAATGCTCAGCGATGATGAATCAATAATGCTCTAAAGGATGAGATAAGTCCAAGGTGTTGAGAAGATGCGTCGCCACCCAAACTCAGGCAAACTCAATAAATTAGAGAGTCAAGATTAGGGGGGAGATTGTTACAAATAATCTTGACTCTGAGTCCAAGACGAAGTTGAGTCCGTCTCCGTATATAATTCAAGTAGAAGTCGAATTCTACTTAGAGTTTAAGTCCTATTTAGAGTTCAAATATGTGTACTAGTTAGGCTATATATTGATATGCTTGTAATCAGTTTAATCGAGGGAACAAGTAAGAGAATACAGAAATTCAAAAATCCCCTCGTGTCCGCTCAGTTTATTTGCAAGGTGTGCGTTTTCTCCTGGGGCAAAAAGTAACATCTGGTAATGAGCTTGTGGACTAAATGAAATACCATGTTAACACAAATAATTACCAACCACAGAAAATGCAGAACAAAAAGCATGGCCAGTAACGCACCTTGCACTCATGAGCTTCTGTATAGGACCTCTGTTGAATACCCAATCAACATAGATAGTCTTTGTTAACAGCTGTGTCCCATTCATTGCTTTGATCGCAGTTTGAGCTTCCTCAAAACTGTCATATTCAACCAATGCATATCCCTGTTGAGCATAAAAACCCAGGCGTGAACAAAAATTAGAGAGCTTTGTGAGAAACAAAAATACATATTTCAAATTAAACAGCAATCTACTCTTACTGAACAAATAAGGGATTATTCTTATGTCTACCATTTATCTGTAGCATAATCTTCATTTCAAAATGTAGCTGATAAACCTCTCTCTCTCCCTCTCTCGGAATTGATAATCTAGGCCATGTATTCCTGCTAAAACCACAACTGGAGGAACATGGCAGACTGCCTTCCAGAAATAGTAGTTTACAATAAAACTATTTATTTTCTTATTGGGTCCCTATCTCAGGAAAACATATTTCATGGCATTTCCCAAATCTCAAAAACTGTATGTCATGAATCTTAGTTCATAACAGGATAAACATCCGTCGGAGGGAGGTCAGACGGCGACAACTTGAGGTAGAACGGCACTAGGAGAAGGAGAGCACCGATTGAGGGAGAGGAATAGATCTAGAGTAGCTGGTCTAGGGGAGAGACCAAAGCTAGGAATTGGGAACTTAGAATATTTCTTCATTATTCATTGCTTCCTGATAACAGATACATGTTATCCCTTTTATATAGATAACTTAACTTGATCTCTAAAAAATAATCTCTATTTTTAAAGAAAACTATCTCTAATAGTTAGAATATATCTATAAAATAATAAACCCATTTAATAAAAAAAACTAACTATTTTTATCTCTATCCAAACTAATATAATCTTATCATACGCAGCTAGCATGTGGGGTTACTGTTCACGGGTACTGTTCACGTACATGAGCAATATTTTCAACACGTAGATGACTAAAATTGAATTTAAGATAGTGCACTAGTGTTAAATTAATGTAGAAGCTCACTTTGTATTCAAGATATCACATTTAGCATATCAAACACTTCATAACCTTGTGATTATTTTCTGATTGTGCAGTCCCATGGGAAGCACTTCACTGCCGCACACATGGTAGACAAGCTACCATTCACATTGACCCTAAACAGGATCACTTCAAGAAGAAGTGTAGAGACCAGTAAACATAGTTTCATGTCTAACATTATCAGTACAGTGTTTGCTGTCGGCGTGGGTTAGCAGTTAGTGTTGCATTTTGCCAACAAACAAGAAAGAACCTCAGTTATTCTAACTTCCAAGAGTAAAGCTATCAGATTTACCTTGGCATATCCAGTGCGACGTTCCAGATTGAAATGCAAGTTCTTGACATGACCAAACTCACAGAAAGCATTGTACAGATCATCTTCTTCTGCATCTTCTTTGACTCCCGAGACAAGTATTATCCATCCTTCAATAGCTACGAATCAACAAAGTTTTCCATCAATACAGTTAATAAAATGATCAATGAATAATATAAGCATGATAAGTTGACTATCGCTATAACAACAGAGAATCAATTATAATGGGTGTGTTCTTTTCGGCTTTGGATTATGGCTTATGAATCCTGACTGTTCGCGAGAGAGAGTATGGAGAGAGAGACAATCGTGTATGATTTTGGCTAGTATAGCTGAAGCCGGTACAGTGTCTATTACAATCGATATGTAGACACCACCTTGAAAAGACACACGGTTTAAAACCTAGTTACTGTAGCATAAACCATAAGCCAAAAAAAACAAAGCCAATAAGTATGAGAAATGAAATCAAGTATAGCACAACCGCATAGGTCTGCATGAATTAGAACCTTAGCACCAGTGGCCAAGCAGCAAATCTGCAGTTATTTTGTTATCCATGCTGGTTTACCAAGTATGGAAAAAAAAACTAGCATGCATGTCACCAGGGACTACCTGGAAGAGCTAGCATGCACGTTCCTGAGTGCAGAAAAATGCCAAACAAGTCATTTTGCACTTTTGTAGTGGCTTTGCAGTCACATAATTGCTTACCTAGTACATTTGCACGAATATAACCAGAATGCCATGGGCTAGCAGACAAGCAGCACAGTGGAAAACAAAAGAAGCATGGCGTCATACTGCATTGGATTAATGGTTACTATTACATTGCATCGTCCTACCAAATTCATTCAGAAACACATCCCTGTTATGTTCTCAATTATGTAGTTTGCCATTGTGTTGATGTATTAATCCACAAGTCCAAAAGAAACTAACAGCCACATTTTCAAGTAGTACAAATAAGTAAAACTGACAGAGAAAATACAGTTCCAGCATTTATGAGGCACAACCCAAAACAACCGAAGGAGGTGGAGAGCGAACAAACAAGGGAGACATTATTCAATACCCCAGCGCCATCAAATTAGTCTTAATTCACAGTTCATAGTGTAATTGCTTACATGATCAGTTCCATTAAAACACTGCGATCTTGACATTCCTACTAAAGCATTCTCATGTTTCCTTTTTAACCATAAGCACATCCAAAAGAGATTGACATGTTTGCTGCTATAAAATGCAGTTTAGTTAGAGTAGTCACAAATTGTATTTAGTTATCTGCCGACATCACAGTTCAATTGCAGCATTTTGATGTTATTGGCTCAAATCCTTCCAAGACATTTGGCGTTTCCTGTAAATCATTACCGATTCTAATAGAATTTATCATCCAAGCTCCTGGAGGCTACTACACCAACGAACATACAATCCAGTAGACAGAATAAAGCATTCTGAATTTGAATTATTTATCACAGGATTACCACACATCATCGCACAATTTTCCTCCCTCTGACCAGCAGTTCACGCTGCTGCTCTAACTAATTTGCATCATTGATTCACTGCACTCACACTATCCCCCCAAAGCCTTTCAATATATCTGTCTATTCCTACAGAAGAACAATGATTGGGAGCAATTCTCAGCATGCATAGTACACCACCAGGGATTTAGTTTCGGTCGTTATTCTTAAACAATCAAACGGCCCTAATTCCTCGAGCGATTGCGAAATCCTACAACCACAAGCAGGTGTGAGACTGAAACCGAACAGCACGCCTTTCAAAGCAAGCACACCCGAACCAAAAACCCTAAACCCAAACGAAAAATCACCAATCACGAACCCTAGCTTACCAAATCCCTTGCGAATTGCCACGAAACCAACTGCTAAGTAACACGCAAACCCATCTAAAATGGTACAAAATGCAGAATACCACAACCCCAAACCTAGAGATCACGAGAAAAAAAAATGGTTGCGAAGGGGTTCTCACAGCGCTGTGGGCCGTGCCCGGAATTCCCGGCGTCGGACAGGGAGTCGAAGCGGTCGCGGCTGGAGGCGAGGACGGAGGGGCTGCGGCCCAGGAGGCGTCCGCGCGTGCGGGGGAGACGAATGTGGGGCACGGGGAGAGCGCGGGCGGCGCGGCCGCCGGCCTGGTCGTTCTCGTCCATGGTGTCGTCGTCGTCCTGGTCGAAGTCGATGCACTCCACGTCCTCCGCTTCCGCCGACGACGTCCCCATCGCCGCTCTCGCAGCAGCCGCCGCCACCATTGGATGGGAGAGCGCGAGAGGGAGAAAGCAAGGGAGAGTGGAGTGGGAGAGAGCGAGGTAAGTGTGGAGGTGGCGACGTCAGGGTCTTATAATGGCGGTAACTACGAATTAAACGTGATTAGGACTTACGAGGGCAACGAGTTGGTAATTAGAGGGGAGATTTGCGTAATGATCCCTTGCGATTTCATTAACTCGAATATGAGAGTAAATTGTACTTTATACCAAGTAAACTATCTCTAGTATTGCTTTATATCAAATTTAACCAATAGTTTTACTTCGCAACATGGTGGTCCAAACAAAGCTACAAATTCAACCTAGCCCATGTAATTTAGGTCTAACCAGTTGAGTTTCAAACATGGAGAGCCCACCTGGAGCCGCACGTGTTGTCCATGACAGCGTGGCTCTGGAGTCTGGACGATGGTAGAGCTCCGACGGTAAAGAAGAGATGGCTTGCACACGAGCACAACGTCGACGAGGGGAACCCGTTTGCGACGACAGATATGACGGAGATGGCCCGAGGTGGATGGCAATGGCGGCCCCCATGGCGCAGTGGAGGCGCACATCGGCGGCAAGCACCGACGACTGAACGGCTCAAGCGAGGGTGTAGCGAGCTTCAGGGCGTTGGGCGGTTGCTATGACGCTACAGGCGAGGCTGGAAGAATATTGTGGCGTCGAGTCACCGTGTGTTCTGAAGATTTCGATGGCTCTACTAGCCACCAACATGATTTCGACTTTAGGGATGAACAAGAAAGGGATGTAAGGACCAATTTGAGACGAGGGTGCTCGAGGATATCAAATTTCAGAGAATGGTGAAAACGGAGTCGATGTCAATGGAGATTACTAAGGGCAGAAATGGCAGCGATGGCTCGCCGGGTGTAACATCTAAAATTTTGGTTTTCTTTAAAATTTTAATTTTAAATTATTTATTTCAAATATTTGGATTCTATTGATAACTTTGGAAGGTAATCTCAAAATTTTAGTTCCAATCCAAAATTCTAAATTCAAATTTAAATTCCAAAAATTCAAATTCAAAATCCAAAAATCCAAATCTTCAGAAAAATCATTCTATTTTTCTGGATCAAACTTGTTTTGTCCATCTTTTATTTTCTTTTCCCCTTTTCCTTTCTTTCTCTCTCTACCTACGATCCCTAGTCAATAGTCATCCAACTACTGTTCATCTTCTAGGTTTGAACCAGCAGCCGAACCAAACAGAGCATAAACCCCTTTCTTCCCCCCTCAAGTCAAATCTTCGCATGAGCATTATCTCCACATCATCCCAAAATGAAAGTTGTTCTAAATCACGTGAGAAATCCATTCTTTCTAGTTTCTTCGCGATTCATTCGTCCGTTTGCCTTTTATTTTATATATTCCCAAATTGATTTAAAACCAAATCCTACAAATTCAAGTCCATTTCTATCCTACAAATTCGAGTCCATTTCTATCTCTTTCGAGCCCTTATATATGACATTGTTACCCCTCTCAACCGTTTTCAATCTTTGCCAAGCCTCCTCACAAATCATAGAACACTGTCGTCATCGCAAGCCCTTCGTTCCTGAATTGTTTGTTGTTCCAACTCACGTTCTGAGCACTCCGGTGAATTTCTTCGAATTCCTTTCACGTCACTTCGTCTCCCCAGGTATCTTGCGCCCTCATATGAATTTAATTTGATTTTGTGCAGCAGTTTGATGGGAATCGAGTTTTTCTCAAAACTGATCTAATATGTCCTCCGTTGTCGATTCGTCGCCTCCGGTGAGCCAAAACCTAATTCTTTGCTACTGCACAATCACCATCATCTACTCTATACATTCTACATCTCTGTTTGTCCAATGCATCATCGAGGAAGCCCAGCACCGAAGCACTCATTCATTCATAAGCATGTCACCGTCTCGAGCCCAATCCGACCATCCTTCGGTCAAACCAATCTCATCATCATGTTCTTTGGGTCGAGGTCATGCCATACTTCTTTGTTCTCTCTGCGTTCCTCACCAAAATGATGAAGCCCCTGTCCACCCATGCCGACTGGCCCACCACCAACCATCCCCTCCCCGAGACTTGAGGGTCCTATTTTGCCCCTTGGTCGTGCCGTCTTGGCCTCCCATCGCTGGTGATTCACCATGACAGAGCCGTCGCCCCATGCCCAGCGCCTCCCCTGTTCTTCCAATAGAGAGAGCTCTGTGAGCTCTTCTTTGAGTTGCCATGAACCACCAATGATAGGTGGGCCCTACCTACCACACACACAAACGAATCTAAAATTCCATCAAAAAAGATGTCGAGGAATATTCCCTCGTTTGCAAATTTTCGACAATTTCCTTTCCAACCTATTTTTCGACGTTGTCCAAACTTCAAATCCAGTTATTCAAGTTTGTAAATTCATATAAAGTCCTAATATACCTTATAGTATATATTCTATACTTTACGATTTTATTTGTATTTATTTACGCTTTCTCGTTTTGCGTGTAGAACCCGGAGTTATTGAAAATCTTTTCGACCAGTAAGAAGAGACCCTAGCCCCAAAAGGCAAGTCTTTCTTGACCATATTGACCTAGTTTTATTAAATTTATTTACTATTTTAAACCTACATGCATTGCTATTTCATATAAAGTGATAACTTGTCTTAAGGCTAATAGTTATTCCAACGTTGTTTTAACCTCATTTGATGTTGAAATCCCTGTACCCTTGTCACCTTGGGATGCTCTTGTGTCGATATTAATGTTATATTACCGTTTGATAATTGTAGAATGGTAGAACTACTTAGACAAGCTAATCGGTTATTATAACCCTAGAGGTGAAATTTTTGATATCATATGCTTTAGTCATTTTATTCTAAAAACTTTGTGCCAATAGGTATTACTACCATATTATCCTTCATTTGTTAAGCATTGCATATAATTTTATTTTTTTCAAGACATGTGGAGTACTCTATGTACTCACCTTGTAATATATAAAACCATCTCAGAGAAATATGAAGATGTAGAAGGAGACCACTACTACTTCGTGTGTGGTTTCGACTAAGGATCCCCGGAGTTCTAGGTCGTGCTTCTCTAGTCAATTGCCCGTGGTGTATTGATGGGCTATCTTTGTAGTTTATTTGCTTTCGCTTCTGCTTTAAGTTATGTATTTCAGTGAGGTTTTATAATCTCTTTGGTACTAAGTGGCTTTAATGTCGGTTCTCTATTATTGTAATAAATTGTATTTGGTTATGTAATCATCACTGTTTAACTGTATGTACTAGTTTTGATCTGAGACTAATGCACTAATATACAGAGGGTTTGAATTTGGAAATCCAGTCCCGACACTGCGAGGGCAAATTTGCAATTAGTTGATGTTGCTCGAGTTCTACGTACCTCTAGGCAGTAGTCCTCTATTTTTCTTTAACCACATTGCACTAGATGAAATAGGAGCCAAGATTGATGAGTTGGAGAACAGCGTGAACGACCAGCTTTTGGAGCTAGCAAGTGGCGTGTCCTACTGCACCGCCGTGGACAAACTGATCTGGACGAGTTGGGTGTGACCTGCAGCTAAGTGACCAGGCCACTTAGGGTCAAGCACACGGGACTAGTGCAAAGTGGAACACATTTTGTGTTACCCTGGTGTAAAGTAAAAGTATGATCATACAATGAAATAAGTAGCAAATTACATGGTGCAAAATGAAATTTACTCATTAGATTATATGAGTCCACATCTATCCAAATGGGTGACACAGCACGGTCGCCCATCAGCTTGAATAGGACAGGCTATACCGACCCATGGGCCAAGGCGGCGGCCCAGGCACAACCCAGCGGGGTTCGTGCTGTGTTGAACCAGCACGCGCCCGTTAAGCCCAATAAGCCAATAGGCACGGCTAGCCCCTTTCGGCCCAATAATTTGAAAAAACATAATAATTCATAAAAATATGTAGAATTTAAAACACATTAAATTTTAGAAATATAATAATGAGCTTTATTAATATTTAAAATGGCTGCCTCGTTAAAAACTTTGCCAAGTAAAAACTCAATTTAAGAAAACTTGATAAAGAAAAAAAGTACAGTCTGTAGCTTAGCATTATAGGTAAAACATCAGAAAAGGTACAATATATACATGGATACTCTAAGAAGCGTCGATGTCATCAATGTCTTGATTGTCTTCGTCGCCGTCTAGATAGAGATTATTGAATGAGTGTTCCAACTCTGTATCTACCACCCAGTGCGGAGATCACACATCAGCTTGTCTCAATCTTTTACTATGAAAAATACTTCTACCATCTCACTCATGAAACTTGTCCTTCTCTCCTCCTCATGCTGTCTAGAAAGACTAATAGTTCTCTATGGGCTTTGGTATGGATTGCTCCAGCACTCGATGACGTAGGATTTGATCTTCTGGAGGATCTTGATGCACCAAATATTTTGCCTCCATATATTTGTCTTCTTACCTGTGGTGGGTACTGGTGGAGGTCGTTGCAAGCGAACTCTCTAAATCTTATGATCATACTTTTGATAAATTTTAGACAATTTAGAACGAACATCTGTAAACTAGTTAGAATGATCTATCTATATAGACTAAATTGTAAGTGAAAGAATATTAGTGAATCTTACAATTTTAACTCTTATAACTAAAATAAATATAAATACATATAAGTACGGAATCTCATTCTAATATTTTAAATATTTTAGTTTTTATAATGCACACAACCTCTTGTAACACTATGCCATTTTCATTAGCTTTTATTTTCACAAGAGATTTCGAAGAAGAGATTGCCGGTTTGAGTCTGATTGAATGAAGGGGTATGTTGTCTATTTATAGAAAAATTTAAGTTTTTTTTATATTTTTAAACTCCTAAACAACTAGAAATTTTAAAAATTCGACTGTTAATCGTGCTAAAACGGGTTAAACGAGCCGTGCCCACTGTTCTAGCCAACCATGCCTAAAGGTCGTATATTCATGCCTAATGGGCCACGCCCACCAAACTACGTGTGCCGACAGGCCTACCATATCGACCGAGCCACCGTGCCGTGTTAGACCGTACCTGGCTCAACATTATGCGTGTTGTGCCGGAACACTGGGCCGGGATGACGACCTAGGCATAGCCTAGCTCTCATGCCATGTCTGTCCGACATAATCTGCTGCGGGCCGTGCCGTGCCCTAGGCTATGTGGATAGTACCGCACTGTGGCTGGCCCGACATACATAGCCTATTTGGCCACCTTTATATGGGTCCCTAGGGTGAGCCATCCGATAGAAAACGGACGGTTCAAATGAGAACGGGTTCACATCATGGAGCTTCTTTCCCTGTACAAAGAAACGAACAACCGATCCGTCTATACTCCAGAGATGGCGGCGGCCGCCTCTTCCTCCGCCGCGTCTACCTCCTCCTCCGGTGGTAGCCACAACAACGCGGCGGCGGCGGGGGCCGCAATGGCGAGCACTGCTTATGCTTGCCCCATCTGCCTCGAAGCCTTCAAAGACGAGGCCTACCTTGACACCTGCTTCCGTAAGTCTCCTCCTCCAGTCCTCCAAAATCCCTAGATTCTTTTTGGTTAATTTTCGATGTTTAGATTTCTTCCATTCGGTAGATTCTCACTAAATGATCATGAACTCTAAAATTTCGCTATAATTTTATCTTGGGATAGAATTTTGTACGATTCATGGTCAAAGTAAGGGCAAAAGCTTTAAATTTCTGCAAAATTGCATGATGGTCCTGTACTCCTGTAGCTTCTGGGCTTCCTAGTTTTCTTCATCGATGCAATAAACACTTTGCAGGGATTGGGACAGAGATTTCCTGTAGTTCGAAATCACCATTTTCAATTTCTTTGTTCAAGATCCCTTCTGAGTTCTGAGCATCCTAACTGCTTCTGCAGATTCATTTTGTTACAACTGCATATCTCAATGGGTGAAGATTGTGGCGAGCAAGCATGCAGAACCTTTGTCGTCAGTGAAATGCCCCCTTTGCAAGGTGAACCCAGTTTTGTTACTTCTCCAATAGCAGGTGTTATAGACTTATAGATACTGCTACTCCACAAAAATGGGGCAAGTTCTTTTTATCTAACACCGGTAGGCGGTAACGCTACATTTGCTCAGTACTTTTTATCATCTTGAAGTGCATGATGAGAGAAACCATATGCCCCTCTACCCCATTAATTCCTTAAGAAAGAAAAAAGTTTAAGTTCGATTAATTTTCATGTGCTGTTAAAAACCGCAGTTTGTTAGGTACCCCAGAAATATTCATTTGTAAAGACAATGCTTTTCGAGGGGACAAGTCTTCACTGTTGGAGATAGGGAAATTAGCTTCGAGTGTTTCTGGCAGAGCTTAGATGTGGAAACCATATCAACAGTTACTAGTTGGTGCTGCGAGTCTCAGTACCGTTTTCTATTGATTAGCACAGTGAACTCTATCTATGAACTTGACCAGCTATTATTTTGCCTGGGTCTTAGTCCTGAGATCCTGATCATATGTATCCTTGTCATATTTGCAGACCGAGAGTGTATCTATCATACATGGTTTTGATGGTGAATCATTTGGGCGGCGATACATAAATCAGGACCCCAGGAAGAGGTCTTGCTCCCTCTCACATTCCCTCAATCTGGTTGTGCATGGCTGCATTCTGCGGTCGATATTCACAAGCAGACATTTATGTGTTTGTTTCGATGGAGATTGTTCACATTTCGCTCTTCTGATTGTAAACTGAATAAGGATATTGATCGTACTTTTCTTATTGTACAGACATCATTCAGATGCACACAAGTTGATATCACAATTCTATAACACAAGAGGTATTATGTTAATTTGTGCTTTTTTTTTCTGTTCACTCTTTTAGAATTAATGTCAGACATCTGTTGACCTCGTTTGTTTTCTAAGACTGAAGTTTTCTGAATTGAGCAGAGATTTCAGACAATACTTCCAGTGTGCAGCAATACTGGAAGCAACGCAAGTATCTCCGGAAGAACATTTGGCTTGAAACTTGGCTGAGACGGGAAATTCAGGCCCTTACACAGGTATTTATGGTGCTGCGTATTAGCAACACAATTATTACATAGCTCAGAAGAATATTTGCAGTTTCAAGTTTCGACTGCTCAAGTAGGCACCTAGCTTGTTTAAAAGGAGAATGAATTTGGAGCATCCAATTGGTACTTGCTAGTGTTAGGATTTTTGAATATCCTTGTTTGTACTTTTTCTGGATCCTTGTTAGGGCTTCTCTTCTTATCTGGAATGCTTCACAATTTTGTGTTACCCATTACTCAGTGATCATGGTCAAAGGAGACACTCGGGCATCTTTACCACTACTATATTTTATTGGCAAGAATAAGATTGATTTGCTGACTCCAGAAGTACATATTAGCATGATGCTGGCAGTTTCAGTTGTTATTGTTATGTTGAGATTGTTCTCCGGTGTTGTAGAATTGCTGTTTGCTGGCAATGTCTAGTAATATGGAGTTTTGCAGGATGAAAATGTCGAGGCCATCGTTTACCACATCCATGGTGTGATCGAGTCTTTCATGAAAAGGCAAGACAAAGAACACGCTTCAAAGAGGATCTCGCCGGAGGATAGGAGGGAAGAGTTCAAGGCTCTGCTTTCTGATGCTGCGAGGCCATTCCTCCTTGGCCGAACAGGGCGGTTCTTCAGCGAGGTAGAGCTCTTCCTGGTCTCACATCTGAACATCGATGCGTACAACAAAGTGCGTGTTCAGAGACTCAGGGAGACCACTTTGCATGTAACAAGACAGCAGGATGACTGTAATGGTGAGATATAGTGATCTGCAAATCCTGTCACCGGTATCCATGCTCTCCTGTAGATTCTGTCCGTGCTGCAGCATTTACATGTTCCAAGGTGAGCTGTTCGTAAGAACATGACAGAGCTAGGTGCTAGCTGATTGAGAAAACAAACAAAGCACAGAGCACCCTAACAGATGAAAACATTACAAGCTACGTTGTAATACAATTACACGACACAGATACATCAGCAAACTGTGTGTACTACTATCTACACATTTGCTTCTTCCCCCTTTTATTCATCACAAGCTACACGTACGCAGGTACATCCGTACATACGTACGCTAACACAACAGCACAGGTCATTTCACCTACAAAAGCTGTAGGAGGCGATCATCACGCAGTCACAACCGCGCTACCTACAAAACGTAATGAATGGAATAACGAAGTAAGATTAAAGCGGTGCAAGAACGATGAATGATAGCATATATAACGGCATGTCATGCGTGCGTACGTACGTACCGTTGGGGGTGCATGAACTGGCCGGTGATGTAGGAGGCGTCCCGGGAGGCGAGGAAGACGTAGCTGGGCGCGACCTCGTGCGGCTGCGCGGCGCGGCCCATGGTCGCCTGTGACCACGCGTGTTTTTAGGCGGAGATAATAACACTAGTTAACGGATTATTATTCAGTTATCCGTTAAAACACTACTATAATGAATAATAAACCCATCAAAGTATTACAGTAGAATAATAATTAGCGACAGAGCATAATATCGTGTACACAGCCACATAGGACTAAGGGGGTGATCAGAATAGCGATGGTTTTGGCTTTTCTTTGAAAAATATCAGAATCGTTGAAAAAACATCAGAATGAGTTGGTTTATTGAGTATAATTAAATGTAAAAAATATAAAAAAATCAAAAACAAAAAAAGGGGAAAAAGTATAAGTAATTTAAAAAAAAGCGAAAAAACCGAATTTTTTTACTGTAGCTATAGTACCTGCTACAGTAAAAAACCGCCCACCGCCAGCGACAGGAAGCCGACTTGAGCGCGGCCTAAGTCTGATACAAAACCACCAGAGCTTAAATACTACAATATTTAGAAAGAAAAATAGGTCTAACTAAAATATGCAGACTACAACTTAATTTATGAAAATATAAAAAATGCAACATGCCAATGTGCTCATAGGGCGATGCTTCGGTCAATTAAATTGATTACAATAATTTAATTAAAATATATCCTACACTTGTCGCTTGATGTTATTTTGCTAGCGTGAGGTTATGTGGCTTATCTATGGGGTATAGTCGATATTTTGCTAGTTTTTTGTAATTTACTGCTTAGACACGATTATGTGAATACATGCACAAATATATCTGTAAAAGTATTCCTATTCAATTTTATGCATGCAATTATGCTTGTTCAATTTTACGTAGGTGTGTACATATTTATCCACCTCTCTAAATAAACATGGGACTTTTGCTGTCCCATTTTAGGGGTGGCATTTATCGGGTGTTATCTAATTTAGTGATTTTATCAACAATTAAAATATCTTTAATGCAGTAGATTATTTTTATGTTTTCCCCATTCTCTCGTTGTCCCGTGCGATTCCCAAAATTAATTTAGCTGATTAATAATTTTTACAACTTAAATACTATTTAAATCATCTTGTATAGTTTTAGTTTGTTGACGGTAATTAATTTATTATAATAACCATGAATAATTATTAATGGGATTCTACAATTTAAATATGACTAGCAAAAATTAACTGGGCATTTAAACCTACAACAAGAATTGGAAACAAGTCATGGCTGAGTAAATAGCTTTCATTGAGAAATGGTATATGGCAGGATGGCGTACACAATTTTAGATTTAAAAAGTTATTTGAATAATTTACTTCAATATATATAAATAAAAAATATTTATAATTATAAAAATTAAATATATAAAAACTCAGAAACATATAAAGTAAAAATCAAATAAAATATTAAAAATAAAAACGGACCTAATGAGGTAGATCGTGCCTGGGCATGCTGGGTCGAGGTGACGGCGTAAGCACGAGCCTGGCATGATTTGATAGTGAACAGTATCATATCTAGGTCGGATCAATAGTAGTGTTTTAGGTTAAACCGGGCTGCCGATTTGTCAGCTTCCCCGTTCCCACCCGGCCACCGGTTAAGGCCGGCGCCCGCTGCAACCGCACCGGAAAACATCGAGGAGACGCGGCAGCGCGTCCGCGGCGGGCGTCGCAGCTGCCCTCCTCACTCAGTGGCGCGGCCGCGCGGAGGGAGGCGGGGCACCAAAAAGAGGTGAAAAACAACTAGCGCCAAACCGAGCAAAAACTCGAAACTTCTCCGCGCGCGCGGCCGCGCCTTCTTTCCACCGCCTTCCTCCTCTGAAATCCACAGCTCCGATCCACTTCCCATCCCCTCGGCAGCTCCCCCCCCCCCCGGCGACCGATTCGTCGACAAGCCGAGAGCCTAGGCTAGGCGGCGCCATGGACACGGAGCCCTTCGATGAGGCGTACCTTCTCGTCCTCCCCACCTCCCCCGCCGCCTCCCCTCCTCGACGCCTCAAGCGCCTCAAGAAATCCTCCCAAACCACCACCTTCCCTCCCGCCGGCTCCCCACCCCCACCGTCGCCACCGCCGCATCAGCCTTCATCCGACGAGGAAATCCTAGCCCCGCACCCGTATCCCCCTATTCCCTCTCCGCCGCCGCCATCAGATGCGGATGCTCTGACCCCGCAACCATCCTCTCCTCCCAGCCCCGGTTCCTCGCCGCTGCCTCCGACCGACACCGCCGAGGAGGAAGAGGATGACGGGCTTGACCCGCTGTTCTCGGAGATCGGCGGCGCTGCAGGGTGGGACCCGCTGGGCCCGCCGATGGAAGGGGTGGTTGGTGAGGACGAGGGGGATATGCTGGGGGGAGGGCTCATCGAGGAGCTGCGCAGGGAGAAGTCGGCGAAGAAGCGGCTGGACATGGACGAGGGCGAAGGCGGCCGCGAATTGGAGGTGGAGATGAAGGGGAAGAGGAGCAAGAGGAGGAAGAAGGACGAGGCGCCCAAGGAGTCGGCCCGAGGGAAGAAGCAGTCTGAGAAAGTAACCATCCTTTTCCTCTGTTTTGGCGCGTGTCAGTGGTGTTCTGTTGAATCGCTGGTAGATTTTGTTGATGCGTGATGTGGGTGGTTGTGTGCAGGAGAGGAGGGTGCAGCTTAATTCGATCCACGCCGAGTCGCAGAGGCTGCTGCGAGGTATACACTTCGACCGTTTGCATGATTGGAGCTGGAATGTGTGAGATTTGGTGTTTTTATCCAACTGTTTCTGATTACTTTTGTTCTTTGTAGAGACAAGGAGCGCGTCGTTTAAGCCGATTGCGCAGCCAGTTTACAAAACCATCTCGTCAGTCCTGGAGAAGATCCGCCTTCGGAAGCTGGAGACTCTAAAGAAGTCAGTTGTCCGATTGCTTTTGTGAGACTATGCAAAGAATACCATAATTGTCAGTTGACGTTATTTTTCTTCACTACGGTTTCAGGTCAAATACGCCTATTGAAAATGATGACGAGGCCTCTTCAGAGCCTGCGAGTGATCCTGCTGGGCATTCATGCATGCCTCTTGTTAAGGAAGTGGATACAGACTGCAAGGATTTGAAAATTGTGAGTCTTTATTGAGGTAGCTGATTTGAGTTTGGTGTAGTGTCCATGAAACTAAAAGGCTGTGTGTGATTGTAGGATGATGCCAACAACGATGGAGCAAATGGCAGTGACCTGAATGAGCATGGCAGTGTCCCCGAGGATGAGGTGAGCATTGCTTTCACTTGATTAGTTTGCTGTTTGGCGTTCATACTGTACTGATATGGTGATTTGTTTGTAGGATGCATTTACTCGTGAAAAGGATCTTAATAATTGTGGTAGCAAAGCTCCAGACAAGGTGAGTGCCCCTCCAATTCTGTAGCCGTTTGCAGCCACTATTTTGTAAAGGAGCACGATAGGAAGGTGCTTTATCTATAAGCAGTACTTGCCTCAATTTTGTTTTACTTGTCTCAAACTGTTAACATTTCAACTTGTCATGTGGAATGCCACTGAAAGCATTTGCTCAGTTGTCCATTTTAGGAGGATTACATATTGCTGATGAAAATGGTGGCAACTATGCTGTCTTTTACCGTTGTTGAAGACAGCATTCTAGTGCATGCAATTCCTTCTAATAAATGGTTACTGGGTTATCAAATGTTTTGTAATTTGGTTATTGCTTGTCCAGGATCCACATAGATTCAATGGTTGATAATTCTCATAAAATAGAACAATGATTACTAGACAGATGGCGCATCTATGATTATAAATTTTAAGAGGTCATTCGTATTTGTGTGTAATGCTTTCTGTGTTTAACTATTGAAAACTTGGTTCCACCAGGATTTTTTTAATGATTCTCGAGATAATCTTGAGGACAATGCCCAATCAAGTGATAACCCCATTGATGCAGTTGATGAAACTCAATTGATCCCCTCTTCAAGCCCTACGAAGAGTTCAGATGACATGTAAGTATAGCAGATCCCCCTTAGTCCATTATATTTTCCACCTTTTACCATTCACTCAACTTAATTATCTCCTTTTAAAAAACTTATTTATCCACACACAAATATTAGAATCATTGCATATGGTGTGCATAAAAATTAAAAAGTTGTCTTGGCTTGAATACCAGAGCATGTTCTTTTTTTCCTATACCCTTACATGACATGTGAATTGCTAAATAAGAACATGTAAATTTTACTGACTATATTTTACCAATGCAAACCGGTTTGATGTCCTTCTACCATAAAGTGTGCTGTTATTTCTTACTAACTATTTTACTTACGACACAATTTTCTGGAAAGGACAAGTAATGGTCCTCTGCATCTGTGTGGGATTTGGCAGCTCTTTTCCTTATGTATATTTATGTACTATATAATATTAATCACTGTCTTGGATTATTTTTATGATTCAGTTCGTCAGAAGATGAAGAAGATAATGATAAGGAGAACGTTGATCCAAGCACTCAGAAATATGATGTAAATATTCATCAACGACTCCAACAAGCTGTTGCAGGAGATTCATGTCCAGATGACGCCATCCTGAAAAATTTTCTAGATGTTGAAGCTGAGGAAGAGGATGATAGTGACGACGACATGATGAGATTTAAGGACGATGAAGAAGATGATTTTAGTGACGAAAATGAAGTATTCAATGATCTGATAGCACCTGGATTTGAAGAAGAAGTAGATCATGAGAAATGTAATGTCCTCCACCAAAAGTGGCTTCAGCAACAAGATGCTGCTGAAACAAATAATGTCATGCAAAGGTTGAAATTTTGTAATCAGGAGCGGAAAGAATTAATGGATCAGGATGAAGATGGTATTGAAGACTGTGAGGATGAATCAGAAAATGAAATGTCATATGACTTAACTCCAACAAATGTTGTGTGGCAGAATTCTGAAAAAGCAAAACAAATGATTGCGAAGATGTTCACAGATGAGAATGATACTTATGAGCACTCTGATGATGAGGAAATAGAGGAACATTTGGCCCGTCAACGTATCTCAAAGCGAGAAGTAAGTGCTAATGTGTTTCAATAATTAACTAGAGCACACATACCATACTGTCAGAGACACAGATGCTTGATGTATTATAGGAAATTTAATTTTCTAGGTGATAGTTCCTTGCTGTGTTAGTACAGATTTGTATCCACCTTATGTGCTTTTGCAAAGTAATTTGAGAATGGTGTACCTTTTCTACATGTAGGTTCGTAATAATTCATTCATATCTCCATTGGAAGATGACAATTCAAGGGAAGTGTTTAGTCTGATAAAGAAGCTCAATATTGCTCCTCAACCCAAGAGGAGGGGAAAGCAAGCCACATGTAAGTATGTCCTAATTTTGTATCCATGCCTACCTTTGATTAAGACATGGTTGGTTTACTAATTTATTCTTTTTAACAATTCTTCAGCAAATCTTGAAATGCTTATGGTCGGAAAGAACAGCGGTTCTTCAAAGGTGAATGACTACTAATACCTGTATGCTATTGTACTTAATGCACACGAATGTTAATTAGCTGAAAGATTCTAATGTGTTATACTTTCTCATATGGCAAATTACTGAATACTGAACATTACGTTTCATAACTTTTAGTGCTATATGGACAATCTGGACTTAGTAAGGAATATTGCTTTGTTTTTTTAATTATTTTCTGTTCATCATTATTATTGTATGCACAGGTACTTACACGTACTTTTCCCTTGCCATTGTATCGTTATGTTGATCATTTGATAGTTCTGTCCCGTTTCAAGCCATAATTGAGATATTAGATTGGTGGATTTTCCCCCTCATGTTTGGCCATCACATGAGAGCATTGTATATTCCTTGCAGTCATCTTTTCTTGGTCGAACAGCAAGTGGTCCAGTGGCATCTTCCCACAGATCAGTTTACAGAACCTATGTATTTGGTCGTGATGACAGCAGTAGCAGGAGCTGCTTGTCTACTTCCGAGAGTAATTCAGATATGGTAAGTTCCATGAGAAATTTGGCTCTGTTCTTCTCGTAGATTTGAATGTGCTCTGAGGCATGGCATCCATTTCTTATTTTTTGAATTCATTCTCATGTGCTTCCGCATTCTACTTTACAGGATCAGACGAATTCCAGCCAACCCAAGAAAGCTAAGTTCAGTAGTTCACAGCCAAAACCAGTGGCAACAAGAACAAGCTCCGAGGGTGATGCGAGCTCAGGTGTTTCTCTGTTTGAGATCCTGCGTAGATCCTCGGTTACTTCTGAGAAACAAGAGTACAGCCGCCAGGAAAGCTGTGGTGTTATCACAGAAAGTCAAGCTGCACACCAGTTCTCGGCGTTTAAATTATCAAGGAGGTTTTCCAGGGTAGGAGCAAGAAATTGACAGCCTTCTTGGTCAACTTATCCTAGCCACCGTACACACCTGTTTATCATCAAGTGAAAATACATTTCCGTGTAGCGTGTTTTCTCTTATAAGTGTTAAAATCTTAATCTTATGTTCCATGCTTGCGCTCTGGAAAAATGTATATTGGATTTTCATTATGGAATTCAAATATGACCTCTGCGTTCGTATTTTCAATTCATCGGTTCATCGTTTTTTGAGTAAGGCCTCAGATGCATCGGTATATCGCTGGGATTTGACGTTAGCTGTACGTCGTTACTTCCTCATCCTCCAAGCAAGCATCGGATGATCTGAACGTCTAAGCTTGATGTAAAGGTTGTAGATTGTAGAACAGAGTATGAATAATTCAAGATGTTAGTATAGTGGTTCGCCATCTAGTTTAGTCCGTCTGATAGAGGCACGGAACTTTGGTGAGCTCGACCAGAAGCCGCAAGGGTTTGTAGCTTGGGCCGACGCGACGAGAGCCTGTCCGATTTTGTGGGCCGCTCTGGTCAACGGCCCAATCTTACCGCAAGAGTTTAACTTAAATAAATTGATTTATAGGTTATTCTGTATGGTAACTGATCTAATTTTTTTATTATATTTAACAATAATTTATTTGATGTAATTAAATTTTAAAAAAATTAAAAATAAATTAACTTATTATAAATAATATAAATAAAACATAGAAAAAACCTAAAAAATACCAAAAAAAGAAATTTAGAAATAGTCAACCAGAAGCAAAACTCGGAAGCTAAATCCGAAACGCCTCGGCTCGACCCGAACGAACGCACGCACGCATCGAAAGAATTTCTAGGGTTCAAATCAAATCAGCCTTGTCCTCTCGTCTTCTTCCCCGAACAAGCAACCCTAATCCATGGCCACCGAACCCTCGCAACTTCTTTCGCGCGGATAGGACTAGGCGGGAACTGGGCGGGCTCAAGATCTCTCAACCTCCGGGCTTGGAAATCCTGCTATTGCTACCGCGGTAAGATGTCCCGGAGTTCTTGCAAGAAATCATTCCGATTTCTAGTTAAAATCGATGATGCAGGCTCCACCAACCCTGAGTTCTTGATTTTTTTTCTCCATCTCCTCCTTTTTGAGTTCTTGGTTTGATTAAAACTGTGGAGATATTCCAAATATTGTGTGCCTAAGTCCAAGATTTTCTCGGTGGCTGTGCTGTAGGAGGAGGTGATGAGATCTTCGGGAGCGCGTCTCGCTCGGTCGTAAGATGCTGGCCGGCTACGGTGGCGGCGGCAGCTTCCATCTCTCCTCCCACAAGGACCTCCTCCTCGGCCGCGGCGGCCGGAGCTTCCTCTTCGGCAACACCTGGTTCCTCCTCTCCACCTACCCGGTGCGCCTCCTGCACACCGCGGACCGCCGCGCGCCCGCCGCCTTCTTCGCCGCCATCCACCGGACAACCTGCGTGCGCACGCACTGCACGGGGCAGAGCCTGCTGCAGAGGGGCATTGTTATGGCTGCCTGCGGCTATGCTTTTGGGCGAGCTGAGCTGGGTGCCACCAAGCGCCAACCAGAGAAGGATGCGTCTGTAGGGTCTCGCACCTCACGTATTGTGGCTATGGGATCGGTTGGGAGCGCGGTGAGGCCAGAGGTCTCTTTCAAGTATAGAGGGGTGGAGTACTCAAAGAAGGTCGGTGCAAGCTTGAAGTTCCGCGAGCAGTGGGGGTCGACTAGGACATTCTGGACCAATGCAGTTGGGCCAGGTTGGAAGTTGAGCTTCTCAGTAGAGCCGTGGACTCGGGACTTGAGCACATCATGTGTGGCACCATATTCTGCTGGAGCCACAGAGCATCAACTTTCACTTGATGAAGCAGCACAGGATAAGCAGATGGATAACTCGACAATTGCACCTGATGGGTACGCGTCATGATTCCTATTGCATGCGCCATTCTGAATTCCTAATGACTACCTCCCTGCCCCGAGTGCTTGTTAAAATGGTGTTAAACAAATAGCAGTGCACACGTTATAGCTTCTGTGAATGTTCTTTCAAGTGTTATCCTAGGTGGATTTCTGTGGTACCATAAGAGTTTTATGCAAATTTGTATTGGTTGCCTTCATTATTTATATGCACCTGTATGTGCACGTATCCCATCACAGGAATGCCTCTCAGCCTCAGAGTCTTGATGTGTGCCTGGTTGCCAAATGCTGATTGTATTGAACTCCATTTTATTCTAGAACAGGTCCATACGATACATGAATACCACCATAAGTCGCATACACTATTGTGTTGCATGGTTACTGTTGTCTATATGCAAGTACAAACATGCACACAATGACACAAGTATACCCAATCAAGAAAAGTTAAGTTGTAAATATAACTAACGAGTTATTTGGTGATAAGGGATATAGTAGAGTTAATTAAGGTTTTACTGAATGTTGCCTTGCACCTCTGCAAGTGATACCATTGTCAAACATGTCTTCATTTTGATATGTACGGTAATCCAAATAAAAGTCAAGAACAAGTGAAATTCAGGCACTGTGAATTTGGATTGCAGTAGATGGCAGCAGGATAGGGCACAAAATAAAAACTTGACAGGAATCAACTAGGTTCTGAGCCAGTTTCCCACACATAGGTTTACTATATCTGTGTGAAACGGAAATTTTGTTCCTTATCATTTGCTTTGATGTAGGATTTTCTTGTTATATATTAGAAAGAAGCATTTCTGCTCTTTTCATCTGGTAGCAATTGTTTTGATGTTTGCTTGCTTCTGCTGGTTGTTAACTGTCATTTCCCTCCACAGAAAGTCACCTGCTGCTGAAACGCTGAAGCTGCTCTCAGGTTCTTGTTACCTGCCTCACCCTGCTAAGGAGGCAACTGGTGGTGAGGATGGTCATTTTATTTGTGCTGATGAGCAGGCAATTGGTGTGGCAGATGGTGTTGGTGGTTGGACAGATCTCGGCATTGATGCTGGACTGTATGCTAAGGAGCTAATGAGTAACTCTATGAGTGCTATCAAGGATGAACCTGAAGGGACTATTGATCCATCAAAGGTTTTGGAAAAGGCTTATACAAGCACCAAAGCAAGGGGATCATCAACTGCATGCATCGTCGCTCTTACAGAGCAGGTTAACTAGCTTTCCTTTGTTTGATGTTTAAAATTGTGAATAGCACACTAAGGCACCCCAACCCCAGTTGGGAAAAGGGGACTCACTTAAAATGACATGAATTCACTCCTGTTAAATGCCACGGGAGCTGATATAGCACATTCTGCTGCTACTTGTTTTCTCGGATGTGATGATGCTGGGGTATTCTCATGATAGATATCAGAGTAGCTTAATTGATGAATCTTGAACCCATCTGTCTGGTGGTGGCAGAGTACTTTCAACAGAACTAGAAGCTCCTAAGTCCTATTTCTGGAAAAGAAAGAAACAGATGTATTTGGTGTGGTCTTTTTTTTTTTACAAAAAATGAAGCACAATGCAAATTCAGTGATGGTTTATTATATCATACGATCTGAACTTGCAGGGTATTCACGCTGTAAATCTTGGAGATAGTGGCTTCGTAGTAGTCAGAGATGGCCGCACTGTTGTCAGATCACCTGTGCAGCAGCATGAATTTAATTTTACCTATCAGCTCGAGAGTGGGGGTGGTAGTGATCTTCCTAGTTCTGCTCAGGTGTGTAAAACTGTAAATCCCTACTCTGCTTCAAATGTTAAGCTGTCTTACTTGGACAAGTTTGTTTGAATCATTGTATGGAGACCTCTGAGAGACAGATTAATTTGGAATATATACTTCTATCTTTGTTGAATATGTCTTAAGTTCTATAGCATCAGAAAATTTTGACATATTGTTATGCCTGTATTCACTTATGTAGGTATTTCACTTCCCGGTTGCTCACGGGGATGTTATTATTGCTGGTACGGATGGACTTTTTGACAATCTGTACAACAATGAGATTACTGCTGTCGTTGTTGAGGCTCTCAGGGTTGGACTTGGGCCTCAAGCCACAGCGCAGAAAATTGCTGCCCTTGCCCAGCAAAGAGCGCAGGATAGGAACAGACAATCACCCTTTGCTGCCGCTGCTCAAGAAGCTGGGTACAGGTACTATGGTGGGAAGCTCGATGATATCACGGTTGTGGTGTCGTACGTGAAAAGTGCCTCATCTAGTCAGCTGCATGATGCGAGCCATGTACGTATATAATCTTGATGTAATGTACATCTTGCCCCAATCTATGAAACTAAGGAGCTCGTATGCACCGGGGAGTAAGGTGGTTAACTGACGCAGGCGGCTTCCTGTAAGCAGTGTTGAATAAGTTGCTGACATATTTGGCTGTTCGTGCTGCTCGTAAGGTGTTTGTCTGGTTCTTAAATTGTCTGTGGATTTCTTTTCTACTCGCATTGCTAGTAACGAACAATACATTCTATGCTTTAGCTCACCTAGCAGTAAGTCATCTGTTATCAGCTCCGTAGCCATAACTAATGCATGCCTGTTAAGTGGAGCGAATTTTCATGCTCTTCTTGAGCTGTGAGAAGATTAAAAACACAGAATCAAACCACTACTAACTTTAAAACAACACACGCACGCGTGCACGGGCGCACACACATATGTGTGTGTGTATATATAAAAGATGTTGAAATGAGGTATCACGGTGTCTAGGCATTAGGTCTTCCCTACCATCTCCTCCTTTGGCCCCCTCCTCCAGTCGCCCCTCCTCCGCCCACCTCCCTCTTCCTCCGGTTGCTACGATATGTGGGCGGGCAGATGTGGCTTATCTCCTCCTCCGATGAGGCCATGGACCGCACAAAGCTCATAGACACTGGCAACCTCGTCGTCATTGGTTGGGATGGGCACGTGGTGTGACAGAGCTTTGACCACGCCATCGACAAGCTATTGCCGATGCAGCTGGTGATGGCCACAGCAAGGCTATCCTCGACAAATGTTCTACACCTGACGAGCTACTACAGGGGTGATCGTTTTAGCGATAGCTTCTGATTTTTGGCTGAAATTTCACTGTAACTAACTTTTTTTACTGTAGCTGATTTAGCTTTTTGGGCATAATTAAATTTTAAAAAATGTAAAAATAGAAAAAATATGTTAGTCCATCACGGACAATGCAAAGGAACACGGAAAAAAAAAGAAAAATACAAAAAAGCTCAAAAAAATCTAAAAAGAATCAGAAAAAAATAAATTACTGAATAGTGAAAAAAAAACTGAAACTAGAAGTAGAAGCTGAAAAAAAAGCTGAATTGAGCGGACCCTACGCTATTTGGTTCGATGACCGGTACATCCTGTCGCTCGCGTACGACAGGTCAGAGATTTCCAACATCTACTAGCCGAATCTTGACGTCAGTAGGTGGCTCAACTACAGGATCTCGTACAACAGCAATCGAAAGGGGTGTCCTCGATCACGCCGGCCGGTTCCTGGCCAACGACAACACAATGTTCGTCGAGGTTGGCCGATTCAATGGCTTTGCGGCCTAGGCCCTATCCTCTAGGATTTCAACACCTTGCAATCTTTTTCATCATATGCCGCTACTGTCATGGTTGACTATTGGGCTGTGCTCTCAAGCTCAAAGTCCTATGTTCGATTCATCAAGCCCTCATGTTCATTTTTTGTTTTCTCTTCTAATTTAATTGGTGCAAAAGTTTTTGAGATTCCCTTTCTTTGCTGTTTCTTAGGATTTCGATAACTCCAATTTTTTTTTGACAACTTCGATCATTTTATTCTGAAAAATAAATATAAAAGGTGCATTTTTTAATGTATTTCAAAAACTTATAAGACCAATAAGATTAACAATTTACTATTGTATGTGTCTCCATCCAATAATATTGCATCTTCTACATTGACAACATCACTCACTTGCTACATATCACTTTTTACACATAACGTTTTTCTAATTTTTTTAAGATATTGTCTCTAGTATAAATAATTTGTACTTTGATCATTGCTAATGCTTGACTTTTTCCATTGAATAATGTTTTGTTAACTCTAAACGCCCATCCAAGAAATCGGGTTGGAAAGAGGCGATTTGGTACAAAGTTTAATGAACTGTTGATGCTAATGCTTATAGAAGACCAGTCAAATACATTTAAGGAAATAAAAACATAAAAAGAGCCGGATGATTTGCATAGGACCATGCCCATATTCACCCTACCTTGAAGGGAAGCAAGAAAAGCCATTTTTCTGTTAAAAACGGGGCATAACTATCACGGCTAAAATTAAGGTCTAGTACTTTTTAAGCTTATGGTTTATGATTTCTATTAAACAAATAAATGTGATAGTATCTCTACTATTATTTCAAAATAGTTTATTAAAATATTTTTTGAAGTGATTTATCAATATTTAGTTTATTTACATATACAAGTACTCACACTAGACAAAAAAGACATATCTATGAACATAAGTTAAATATAAATTACTGTCGAAAAGAAACCACCAAACATTAGGAGAAGAAGGGTCAGCGAAATTACAAGTCAAGACTTCCGGGTGATGACGACACACGAGGTGACGAGAACGCCTCCAAGACAAACAACAGGCCACCTCGCCCCCTTGCATCCGTCCGTCGTGCTCGTGCATGTCAGTTTCCAGTCTTGGCCCTCGTCCTTAGTCGTTGCTTGCTTCCTTCGATTTTCCATCTCTCGTCCCGCTTGATCCGGAGCAGGACAAGCGAAATAACCGGGGAGAAAAGAAGGAAGAAAGGAAGGGAATAGGCAGCGTAATTTGGTTCAATAAGGGGTCAAATAGCATCAATTAAAATAAAATCGTTTGAAACACAAAGGCTTGGTCCTCCGCTCCCCCCACTCCTCCAACATGAGGTAAGTTCTTGATTGTTTCTTGCAAAGATGATTTCTTCTACGCTTTCTGGGCCTTCGTTTGGTTCGAGGATTAATTCGTGGGTCTTGTTGCTTTCGAGATGTGCTACATGCTTCATGTACCGGGAGCCAATTAGCGACAGTTCTAACCCTTTTGTTTTCTGCTGGTTGTGTTGGTGGTATCGATTCCCCGCTCGACTTAGGCCAAAGGAGATATTTTTGTTTAGTTTTGCTGGTTTTAGGGGTTATCTAATCGAATGAGTTCGTCCTAGGTAAGATGGAGTTGGATTCTTCTCTGGCCTCGAGCGGATCAGATTCTTTTACCGGTCAAGGTATATGTAGATGTGGTCGCAAAAAAAAAAGAGGCAGATGTAGATGCGCATTTGAACAATGCCTTTACGTGTCCTATATTCAGAGAATGCTCTTGCTCATGTGTGATCAGTTTGGCCTGCATTTGCAAAGATCAAATCGGAGTATTCAAGTTTTTGGTTTTTGTTGAAGTTGGAAAGAAGCGACCGATTCAGATGTAAGAGTGGGGAATGCCATTGTGATGTTTGGAGTCAGGACATCACGTTGTTCTAGAAGAAGCTGAAGCTTTTAGAAGCCATTCCGATCACCCTCTTAGCATATGAAATTGGGGACTTCGGATTTTGCACTGGGAGTGAATAATAATTGTTCGAACTTTCGATTCTGATTCAGGGATGCTGACCGCAAGATTGATCCCGTGGGCCACAGCCTTTGTACTTACTGAGTAACGAGGAGTGCTTCCATGCTCCACGAAATGAAAGCCACACAGATCTTTTAGCACCTGTGAGGTTTGCTTGCCAAAATTTTGTGCCAAAAGTGTGGCAAAGCCACAACTTTTGTGGCTAGCAAATTGTTGGCCCCAAGTGTGCCACACTTTGGCATAAACATCTCTCTATAACATGTGGAGTATAGTGCTAAGAACTGTGGCGCGCCGGCAAGGAACTAAACACTAGCCTAATAAAGTCAAACATGGCTAACACATGTGTGACAAATTGTGGTACCAACCAAACAACTAAATCTATAATTACCGTATGCTAGATGATGCGATTTTTTAGTGGAACATAAAAGCATTTTCCAGTCATACAGTTATTGTTGAGGGGATATCGAGTTCTTTTGCATGAAAGAGGGGATCAGGGGAACAGTAATCTCTCTATTCTTCCAATGTTCCATTTTCTTTTGGACGCTAAAAGTGAAAGAATCTCATGGGCTCATGGCACCATTAAGACTGACTCCTGACATCTGTAAAAGAAAGTCAGAATCTTTTCACAGTGATCACCAGGTTAACCATCATTTAACTGGCTTGTTAACTAGGTCCCCAAGTTTCAGTTTCATGTGAGCCACTCAATTAGAAGCTAATTAATATAGCACTTAAAAGCCTCTACTCTCTTGCAGTTTCATCTGGAAAGCTTTGAATTTTCCTTACCACACTCTTGCCATTTTGTGGCAATTCACTAAATGTTCATTTGTGTGTCATATCTATTGTCTTGTCTTTTTATTGCATCAAATAAGTCCAAAACAGGAAGAAAAAAATGACAACAGAATGCTTGAATGTCTTATGGCTATCATTCCTGTGTAGTGTGCACATGAAATTCTTTTGAAACACAGTTCAATATTCATCACCAATGCAGCTCTTTGCATCCATCTCCCACCTCTCAAGACATACCGTGTACATGCAAAACATTCTAGATGAAAACAAGTTAAATTGGCTTGAACTGAATAGATTGAAATGTGTTTTATTTCGCACAAATATCCCCCAGATTCCAGGAGTATCATGTGGCATTTACTGAAATATAGAAGAAAATTTACCTTGCCTTGTTGATGTAATCATTCTCTAATAATTTTTCCTCTTTTCAGGGCACAGAAGATAATATTTGGTTTCTCCATTTCACTTATCCTCATCAACCTGGCTTCCATAATGGAGCGGGCTGATGAGAATCTCCTCCCAGCTGTTTACAAGGAAGTCAGTGCTGCCTTCAATGCTGGCCCTACTGATCTGGGGTACCTTACGTTTCTAATGAACTTTCTAAAGTCCATAGCATCTCCCTTGGCAGGTGTCCTTGCTCTTCAGTATGATCGCCCCACAGTTCTTGCAATTGGGACTGTCTTCTGGGCTGTATCAACAGGGGCTGTTGGTGTCAGCCAGTATTTTCAGCAGGTTGCATTCTGGAGAGCTGTAAATGGTCTTGGACTTGCCATTGTAATACCAGCACTTCAATCCTTCATTGCTGATAGCTATAAAGATGGCACACGTGGCGCGGGATTTGGTTTATTAAGCCTTATTGGTTCAATAGGTGGTATAGGAGGAAGTATTTTAGCAACAGTCATGGCTGGTAGGGATTATTGGGGATTGCCAGGATGGCGGTTTGCATTTATTATGGTTGCATCTGCGAGCTTGTTAATTGGGCTTCTTGTCTACTTTTACACTGTTGATCCTAGAAAAACTTCTCCAAGCCATTTTGGTGATGATGAGGACCATGAGAGGTACTTTTAATAGTTCAAAGGATAAATATCGCAGTAGTTTTATCATGAACGCATATGAACCTTTCCCTGTTCAGAAATGAAGGCATAAGTAGTATCATTGGTCATCGTTTTTATATCTTATAGTATACTTGCGGTTTTCCCATATGAACTTTCTCTCAGCTGGGATATTGAAGTCGGCTATGTATTCTTTCTAAGCTGATGTCCTCGATGGCCATTTGATTCTACATTAACTTGCCATTCTCTGTATACCGGCAGTATGTGTCTTTTTATTATACATAACATTGTAGTCTCAATGGCAGGTCACATTTGGTCGCTACTGGTATTTTTCCTCCACAGTCCATCTGGAAGGATTCATTGATAGCAGCAAGATCTGTTATGAAAGTGCGTACCTTTCAAATCATCGTCTTGCAAGGCATAGTTGGTTCATTGCCCTGGACTGCTGTAGTTTTCTTCACAATGTGGTTTGAGCTCATTGGTATGAAAACAGATGGAGATTGCTTTTCAATACTTGAACTGATAAGCATTACTTCCTAAAGTTGAACATTGACACAATCTTGAACCCTCTTAGGTTTTGACAATAGCAGCTCAGCAGGGCTAAACAGCCTATTTGCTATCGGGTGCGCCAGTGGATCATTTCTAGGTGGAGTAATAGCAGATCGCCTGTCAAGACGCTATCCAGATTCTGCTCGCATCATGTGTGCTCAGTTTAGCGCCTTCATGGGCATCCCTTTCTCATGGATCCTCCTTACAGTCATCCCCCAGTCAGTTGATTGCTGGTACGCCTTCGCTGTCACACTGTTCTTGATGGGAATTACCATAAGCTGGTGCGCTACTTGCGCAAACAACCCCATGTTTGCAGAGGTAGTCCCTCCCAATCATCGCACTATGATCTACGCCTTCGATCGTGCATTTGAGGGCTCATTTTCCTCACTGGCCGCTCCTGCTGTTGGCATGGTCACCGAGAAGATCTATGGCTACAACGCAAAGACCGTCAATCTGGCAAATGGATCGGTGGTAGGGGCATATGCACTCTCGAGAGGGCTATTGGCTATGATGATTGTTCCTTTTGGTCTGTGCTGCTTGTTTTACATCCCACTGTACTTTGTGTTCAAGCGTGATCGAGATAATGCCAGATTGGCCAGCATCAAGGAGCAGGAGCTTATATGAATATGGAATGCTTGGTCATCTGGGTGTGCAGCAACCAACAGCCAACGGTTTAGCTTAGGATTTTTGTGTCTGGTTATTACCAGTTTCTGGTTTTAGTTGCAAGTTTCCTTAACGGCACGAACAGACAATTTCAGTTTGGAGTTGAAATGCTGTATGTTGGGGAGGGGCACCATCTTGGCCCAGTCGGCCCATCATTCTAATAGGTCAGACATATGACCTAGCAAGAAGTATAGACTAGAGAAATATCATGTTTACCTCTGTAATATATAGAACTAGGTAGGAGTATTCATATAATTTCAAGTGGGAGAATGGCAAGTATGCCCCTGTAAATATAGATGTAATAAGTCTCCCTGTGGCTATAAATATGCGTCTTAGGGTGTTATGGGGAAAGTAACAACTCAGTTTTTAGAAAAAGCCACCTATATTCTAGATAAGCATCCTATATATATTTTCACATGCTATGGTTCCGGACAGCCCCTTCGAGGCTTCCCTGGCTGTCCTCTTGTTTACTGTTTATCCGTTAGCCGCAATGTAACATTGTAGTTGAGAAATTCAGGTTCCACCTTCGGGCAGATGGAAAACACAGGAATACATGATGATTCGGTGTATAATTAGAGAAAATAAATTGTAATATTCTAGTTTTGTGTTGATAACTAAATGGCAGTTACCATGTTCATTCTTACTGCATATTTGCCTAGGGATGTTCTTTTACTGTCTGTAGTCTGTAAACGTGAACTTAACCATGAGAAACATCCACACTGACCAATGTGTATGATTCAGAGAACTTCAAGGTCTTTTTAGCAAAGAAGCAGGCAAAGGCCTTCGTCCTTCTCTCCAGCTAGAGGTGGAGCCGGCTCAGCTTGGCTCCTGGAAGCTCATTAGACAAATAGCTTAGCTCGGCTCAGCTCTTGGGCTAACGAGCTGAAACAGAGACTTAACTCGGTCACTAGGTTGTAAGCTCGAGCTCGGCTAGTTAGGCTTGTTACATACCAAGCAAACAACTCAGCAAGAAGGGATCTAGCACATGATATGATCCATAGACACTGGACAAAACAAAGCCCGTCATATCAGGTTAACAGGGCAACCAGAGAAAATACAAGAGAAAAAATTTATATGTGTACAGTAAACACTGTACAGTAAATTGACATATTTGTTGATGATATACAGAAGAACATTTCATTCAAGATTGTTCAGCACACATGCAAACAAAAAACAGCATTCATTGTTTCGTGGGGAAAAGATGAAGCATTTGATTCTGATTACAGACAGATCCAAATTTAGCTATTTCTGCAGAAAAAGAACAATATGTGTATACGTTGAAACTCCAAAAAGAGCTAGATGCTAGAAAACAAAAAATACATCTTCAGAGTTTTCTTCGCGAGATATTAATTTGGACTAGAAGATACGATGTACATGCATCTCAATCTGGTTGTATTTGTAGATTTAGCCTAGCAAGTTAATCAATAAAGGAAAGAAAAAAGAACTGCGCAAACCATGTTGAAGCTGCAAGTGTAAGCCGGCCTGGACAGCAGCTGTATCATTGATGAAATTACGAGCAGACCCTGAATCCAAAAGCGCGATCAGTCGTGACGAACCCACCCAAACTGGCAGCTTCATCGTCTGCGCCAAGCGGGGCTGAATCCCCGTGAGAGCATGAAGAGAGATGGCCGGTTCTTCGGTCTGGTCTGGCTCGGTGGAAAAGACGTTATCTGGATCAGCATCAGGGAGAATTTCTAGGAGAAAGAGGCGCTTGCAACGATGTCCGGCAGAAAACTTCTCACAATTGAAGCATAGGCCCGAACGCCGGCGTTGCGCCATCTGGGATGCAGTCAGTTGTCGACGAGGCAGAGCTGGTGTTGTAGGAGCTTAATCTTTATACATGTCGCATAATCTGCTAGTTTAACGCTAGAACACTTAGGAGGGAGGGGAATCGGGAGACTTACGGTTGCCGATGAAAACCATTTGGGCGAAGACCTCGTGCCTGCGTGATGCAGGTGTGAAGGCGAGTCCGAGCAGTCGTGGGAGTGGCGCAGAGGGTCATCGCCGGCGAGGTCCAGCAGTGGCGGTGATGGCCTTCCCGTTGCTAGCAGCGCGCAGTAGATCGGGTCTCTTTAGGATTGTACGGGGTAATTTGCTCTCACGGGAAAACCCCCTTTTTATCTTGCGCAGCGCAGCGAGGAACCGTAACCAATTTCGATTATACACCCTCGATCAGAACGCGTGAGAAATGGACAGGTGAACGTGGGCATCACCCCACGTCTCCCTCTTTCAACCGTTTGCCTAGATCAAAAAAACCCAACAGGTGCTGCAGCAGACGGAGACATGGTAGGACTGTCACTTGGTTGCGCAAGTGGTACTGCAGGTTTCAGAGGCCAGGACGGCTCACCTTCGTCGCATTCCAAAAGGTGATACCATTGTTGTGCTATGCCGGTGAGGTGGTAAGATGCTAACCATACCTTGTCAGCCTCCGGTGTTTGTTGTCCGCGGAAAAAATTGTTCACAGCAATTAAGCCAACTGAGGGGGTCGTCTTTGACCAGGAAATGGTAGGTGGGATCTGATACCTGCCAGATTGTGACTAAAACAATTAGTAACAAAGGAAAAAACATTAGTAACAGAGGAAAAACTGAACTACTGTAACATGGGCGGCAGATGTACTTCTGGCACACTTGAATCAGTGGATTGTTTTCAACATACAGATTGTTAGAAGTTTGAACTTCTTTTTTGTGGAAACAAGTGCTCTTTTTCATAATGAAGCATGTTGTAAGCGATATGGATGATACTTTTCTTGTATGCTTATTCTAGTTTGATTTGAACTTACAGATATCAGAAACCAGGAAATGAACAATTTGCAACTGAAACCAGCAAATTGGTTTTCCATGAGATCCACCTAAAGGTGTTGTGTCGCCACTCCTTTACCGTGCTTTGGATCAATGTTTGAGGGTGTTTGAATCTACCATACCAATACTTTTTGTAGTACTTCAGTATAGACAAGATTTGTACGAAAAGGGAACTGAACCTGCGTCTATTGTATCCGTGACGATTGTGGTAATATTTTTCCCTTGATACATATAGAGCATAATAAGGCCATTTGTGCTAACATAGATGTTTTCTCTAGAGGAATATTCTGTTGAAACCTATGAATGGTGTGGAACAAGCTGGAAATCATATGTAGCTGAGATGTTCATTTCTATATGATGGAGTCCATATATTTTGAAAATTATGTCAAATGACAAGAAGGTACAAACCATTGTCTGTACTTCCATGTAAATATCTTTTCACCCCATCTCCATAGCGTACAAGAGAATATACTCATTTTGAGTGGTTTTTCCCCTATGGTTGTGATCCTATCTATCGGATGCCTTTTGATTTCATCTGACATTGATTTTTATACTTTAGGTATATATGATCACCCCATGTATACAAGGTAGTAATGATTCCTTTGGCATTACTGTCTTTACCACATTGGTGCCATTAATAAATCAAATTATTGTGGATTACAAATTGATTTAGCCTCTGCCTCCATTTGAAAGCCTCGCTTCCACGTTCCACCATCCAGGAACCCTCGCTTACAATCTCATTGCTGAGTTGTGTTGCTGACGCATGGGTCTCCAAGCACACTGTCATCCTGGAAAGCTGGACCAAGATTGATTTCCATAATTATCATCCAAATATGGATGCTAAAAGGTTAATATATATAGCACCATTATGTCCTTCCTGATTGAAGCTAACTATTATCAGAATATCAGCTACTTCCCTTATTAAGTATATTTACCACAAGATAATTGCATTTCATACACACATTCCTTACACACCAATCCATATGACATTTCCATTCATCAACACAACTAATCTACAACCTATTGTCGTAATTGATAGTTGCGATTTCTTCCAGTAGAATCTTGGTAAATCAAACGATTCCCTTGTTCCCTGGATGGATCATGATAATTCCTTGCCTAATATACTGAGGATGTAAATATATCCACCATTTATTTCCATATCCATACATACCAAAAAGACGTGCGCCTCTCCAGCTACAAAACGCAAACCAAAACGCCCACTTTATTGTACCAATTTCAAAACTCCATATCCAAAGCCAAGAAAGAGGAACACCATGAGGGTTCCGTCCCTGCTCCTGCTTGCCATCCTGCATGTTCTCATCACCCTCCAATGCAATGCTACCAGTAACCTATTAGGTCCGGAGAAGGTCACCAACCTTCACTTCTACCTGCACGACACCCTTGGCGGGAAGGACCCAACTGCAGTCCTCGTTGCACGAGGTGCTAATGTCACGGCCAAGCCTGGTGATCCAGTACCCTTCAGCTCAGTCTACGTAACCGACGATGTGCTCACCGAGGGCCCTGAAAGACAGTCCAAGGTGGTTGGGAATGCACAAGGGCTGTATGTTTCGTCTGGGAAGGGTGTGCTGTCGCTTGTGCTTGGTATTGATTTCGAGCTCACGGATGGTCCATTCAATGGCAGCTCGTTCGTCGTGTTCTCGCGAAACCCGATCACGCGTCCTGTTGGTAGGGAGCTTGCCGTCGTTGGTGGCCGCGGTGAATTTAGGATGGCCCGGGGGTTCGCCTTGCTTCGCACGCATTACTTGGACACTAGCAATGGAGATGCGATCATAGAGTATAATGTGACTCTCTTGCACCGTTGAGATGTTTTAAGTACGCTTCTGCTGCGGTGTTTGTGGCACAATAATCGTAATACATGGTTGAGTTGCCTTGTTATTCTGGTTTTGGTTTCCATTTCCTCTTGGATTTAGAACATGTAAAAACAAAAAAAAAACATAACTAGTATTATAAATATTGTGTGTATTGATATAAGGCCTAAGAGGAGTACAAAGTGATATGCCATATAGAGATAAGGCATATATAAAATAGAATATAAACTCTATATCCTAATACAACTCTATCTCCTTAACACCTCTCTCAAATGCAAAGTGTATGCAATAGCATTACATTTGAAAAGAGTTGTTACTAAAATAGTAAACAAAATAATTCTGAAGTTCGAGTCTTAATGATGTCGTTGTAGTTTGCAGTTCTTGAAAAATAATATCGAATCAAGCCGAAGAGAAATAGATAGAAGCATGACGGCACAGATCAAAACCCGAGACGGCGGCGGCGCATTGCATAAGGTGCAGAAGAAGCGCGACGGCCTTAAAACTTGGAGCAGCGGCTACAGAAGCGGCGATATCATAACGACTTCTACGATCTACATGCGGCTCAAAGAGAAGAGCGGCTGCTGCTGCGAGCTGATCGCTGCCGGAGATGATTTGCCGGAGCTGGTCGCTGTCGGAGATGCAAGCTCCGCGACCTCGAGGCCAAGCCCCAGAAGTTGGTGTTGGACGGAGGGATGCGAACTGGAAGGAGATGATGATGGCTTTGCCGTCGGAGGTGCGGGAGGACGCCGCGGTCGCGGCTTCAGCGGTGGAGTTGTCCTCCCGGTGGCCGAGCCAATCGAGCAGCACCTAGCGAGGAGGAGGTTGTCACGCCGGCCAATGCCACCGTGGCCGCGAGTCAGGTGAACCGGCGGCCGAAGAAGTGGCCGCCCCTAGGAGCGAAGATCGATCCTTCCGGGGGCAACGATAGCGGAAGTAGATCTAGATCAAGGTTATGGTTTTAACCTAACCTTTGATACCATATTATGAATATTGTGTATATTGATATGAGGCACAATAGGCTATATATATAAGAGTACAAAGGGATATGCCATATAGAGATAAGACATATATGAAATAGAATATAAACTTTATATCTTAATACAACTCTATCTCTTTTAACACCTAGATCATTGCATCAGAGATCTTACTTGCTCATTGTATCTGCTTAATTACTAGTAAGGAAACTGAAGGCAAAAACCTTCAGGCTCGTAATGCAACGGTACATGAACTTACCGCTCTCGATGCAAATCTCGAGCTCGTCGCGCTCGTTGCCCTGCAGCGAGGCCCGGAACTGGCTCTCCAGGAGGGGGAGCATCACGAGGTACACCGGCTCGCCGCCTTCCTCGTCGTCGCTGCTGCCCGGCCGGCTCTCGAGGAGCAGTAACTGTGTCTCCAGCGGGACGTCGCGGCCGGACGTGCCCATGCGCTGGGCCATCCACCACAGCTTGAACCGGAAGCAGCACATGAACCGCAGGTCCCTGAACACAAATGCAAATGTATGCGCCGTCAATTCAACCCCACAGTAAAAAAAAAAAACAACCGCGCTGCAAAAAAAAAGCTTCTTTTATAGACTTTACAGAGCAATTGGAGTAGGTAAGGAAAAAAACTAAGCAATTGAGGAATTGGGAAGAGGACTTGAAAGACAAGTGTCCTGAGGGTTCCAGAAAACTGGGGATTTTGTTGTCTTTCCCGAGAATTCTTGTCACCATTATCTCCTCCAAAAACAAACAAAAACCTGTGTACTACTACATTCTTGACTACACAAACGCCCATGCATCAACCACACTCAATTGAGCAAAAATTTCAGGGACTTTAGCAGATTAAGAGCGGACAAAAAACTGAGATGTTTCTTACCAGGTCTTTACTCTTCACTATTTAGTAGTTCACTGTTTCTTCCTTTCTTTCCGGAGGAAAATATCGGTTATTTTTTTAGGCCGTGGCTAATGATTTTCGTATAATTAATGGCTTTTAGTTGTGTTTTTTAAGATAGTGATAAATAGCAGAGGCACCAACACAGATCACAAAAGGAGAAACAACTTTAAGAAGTCGCTCGGAGAATCTGTCCCTTTTTTTAGGCTTTCGGAGAAGCTAAATCCAAAAGCTAAAAAGAACATGGCCATCTCCTCTCATGTCTAGTCTTGATTGGGTTCTTTTTGGTTGCGCTCGATAGCTTTTGACCCAGTATAAATGTTTGTGCTAATAAATCGAATACTAATAAATCACTTCATAAAAAATCGTTCTAATAAACCACTTTAAAAATACAACAAAGAAACCGTACTGTTTATTTATTCGGATGACACCATAAGCATAATCTAAAAAGAAAAAGCCAAGTCTGAGGATTTCCGGAGATGGTTGGAGAATATTTTTGTCGGTGGTTGTGTGGCTGACTTGTGGGCCATGGAGAAAAGTGGGGTCACATGCTCGATCTTCTGGGATAAATTTTCTCTTTCAAAATTCTCGGGAAGGATCCAGATGTGTGAATGTTCCACCCTTCCAGGCATGATCTGTTCCTGGTTTTGGAGTATTGTATGACATGTCAACTCACTATGAGTGGTTTTTTTTGACCTTTTGGATTTGATTCTCTGGAAGATTTGGAGTGCTTTATTTTTTTAAGACAATATTGTCTTTTCTTGACAGATGGTCTGGATTTCTTTCGCCTGACGATAGGCAAAGAGAACATGCTATTCTCGAAAAAAAAATGAAGGAAGCAAGGATCGATGTGCGTGTAGGTTAATGACTTAGAAAATAATGGTTTCGTGTAGAACATTTTCATTTGTCAGTACTTGAACAAACGTTGTCAACCACTAATACGTGGAAAACTTTGTGTTTTTGAGTCAAAAATTATGAAGCATTGTAAAATGTCGGCCGCGAGACTAAACCATTAGTATTTTTAAACTCCAAATCATTGTTTCAGCAAGTGATATACAACATGTTCTTTTGTGCTATGATTTATAATTTAGCTATAATTTATTAGTTTAATAAATACTGATTACTAATAGAATCTAAAAGCCAAATTACCAACTTCAGTTTTTAAGTCCGTCAAACATAGCTTCTGAAGCAATCGACACTCAAATCATCTTTCACTCTTAACAAGTTAAATTTGCCTCTCAGTTAGTACTTCTCAAGCATATACGTTCACAAAACCGGTACACGTCAACACTTAAATAACACTCGTGTCAGTCATGATTGTTGGAATCTACATCAACACTCGTGTCAGAAATCGATGATGTGTCTATACCTCTGAACATCGATCGTGTCGGATGTGTCTGTAGCCTACTTTGCTCGTCCGCATAGCGCATACTGCACCAAACTTTCTTGGACAGTGTTTGTTGACCTTTCTGTCCCTCCTGTGATCTCCCTGTTTGGTCTATGCAGCGATTGCAGATCATTCGAGAATGTTTTCCGGTTTGGTTTGGTTTGGTGTAAAACACTTTTGGTAAAGCTTTACTGGCTAGCTTCGGTGTTGTTAGCACTGTTCCTGAAGAACATTTTCGGAACACGTCGCCTCGTGTTAAATTTCGGAATTTTCCAACTGCCTGCTTTTTTTTTTTCAAACAGCTAAAACCGTATATATTATTCGTGTGGATATCTTCGCTGCAAGAGCACGGCAACGACGGCAAACCATGCACTTGAGCAGTAGGAACCCTGAAGGAGTAACAAGCTCTGATATACAGGACAATGACCCCAAAGCAATTCACGCCACTTCTATATTACACTACAAACAATTTTACTTACAAGCTGGTAAACATAGCTTCTGCTCCTCCTCGCCGCCCTCATTTCGGTACCTGCTGCTGAATCGCTGATACATACCAACGCAAACACTATCTTTACAGAGCCAAGAATTGTAGCCGATTTACCGTGTAGAGTCTAAAAATCTGACGACCAAACCAGCACAGCAAAACAAAGGAAAGAACACCCGATAGTCAATACCCACCCACACTCAAGATATCAGCACCATTTTTTTTTTGTGTGCGTGTGTTCAGTCTATTGCGTTTCGTCAGTGATGGATCCATCCTTTTGAAGCTTCAGGCTCAGGTTGCTGAACCTCTGCCTTGAGTACTGCCTAGATGCCTTCCTCCAGTCCGTTCCGGCCTTCATCATGGCGGCAAACTCATCGTAGCTTATTTTCCCATCCTGATAAATCCAAAGATCACGTCACACCTTTTAAGGATTGACTCTATCAACTAGTCACGTATCAAGGGGAATTTGAACAAGTTTTATGTTCTACTTTCAACTACTAATTGCATTACGTCATATTATCCACAGCTTTCCGATCTGTCTGGTATGCCATTTATTTTTATAACATTATAGGTGCAATGGTAACAAACTAACAATCGCCAATCCTTTAGTTAAAATGTTAAAAAAAACATGCCTTGCAACTAGCAACATTTGAACCCTGACCGCCTTGTGGTCATGCATGTGGCACTCACTATTCCAGAAACTTATATTCAAAGCAGTTTTGACCAGTAGTTTGCTTTCAATTTCGTTTTTGATAGTTCAGTCATTAGCATATGTTCCAAGAAAGATGTTCCACAATTTAGTGGGCTGTAAAGGTAAGATTGAGCTGACCTTATCTGTATCTACATCATGGATGATGCCATTGATAATGTCTTCATCATTTCCCTCCAATTCATCAGCCAAAGCCTCTCTAAGCTCTTCAATTTCTATGTACCCACTCCTATTTTGGTCGAAGTAGGAGAAAGCCTTTTGGATATGTTCATCATTGCCTATTTTTCTCACATGGATAGACACTGCAACGAATTCTCCATAGTCTAGGGTCCCATTTTTATCAACATCAGCCTGCAAAGCAGTGAAAATAACATAAACATGTCTCTCCAAGAACTAGATTCCCCCCCCCCCCTCCTAGTATAGACCATTTTTTGCAAGTAACTCACAGCATCCATCAATATCTGAAGATCTGAATTAGGCATTTTGTTTCCAAGTTTACGGAGGCCGGCCTTGAACTCCTCAAAGGTTAGTTTGCCATTCTTGTTCACATCCATGCTATCAAACATTTGCTTTATGTCAGCTACTTCCTCTACAGATAAATGCTCTGCAATCACCTGAAAAGGTTTAAGCATAAAATAAGTTAATTTAACTAGAGAAACCCATCTACTCGTTTTGTACCTGGAATGCACCTTTTATGTCATCAATTCTATGTATGGTTTTTGTTAAATAATAATATTGATGTATTTTGGTACCACTGAGTAATAAGTTTTACCCTTAGAGCTTTCTTCTTTAACTTGTTCATTGCAGCAAATTGCTGCAGTTTCGCTCGGACAGTATCACCAAGAGGAATGTCAGGCATCTTTTTGGAATCGTGTAACCATGGATGCTCTGCCCATGCAATTGATATTGTCAGAAAAACAATAAGAAATTTATTTGAGACGTGCAATTAACAGAATGATGATGAACTTTGAACAACATTTTGGATGCAAAATACATGGTGGTAAATAGAAATAACCCTAAGTTAATTCTTTTGCACAGAGAACTAAAGTTTTCTGTGGTTTAGTTATTTAGACCTTCTCCGGTGCTCCCTGAATGAGAACTATCCCTTAGCTAATTGTAAACTGCTTATAATCATGTGTGTTCATTATTCATACATAATACAGGCTAAGATTCAATTCACTATTAAAGTTAAGAGTGAGAACTCAGAAGCATTCTGTATATGCATTAGGAGTATAGGACAAGTAATTGGTGATGCTTACCAAGTACTTGTGCTGCAGTAACCCGTGTGATTGGATTTGGATCCAGCATCCGCCTGACAAGATCTTTAGCAGGTTCTGATACTCTGGGCCATGGGTCTCTTTTGAAATCTACCACAGAGCGTATAATTGCCTGTGCTACTCCCTGTTCAGTTTCTGCACAGCATCACAGGAATGTGATCACCATGGTGCTCTACAACTTCCCTGTGGCATACATGCCGTCTAGTCATGGGAAAGAAACTACCTGCCCAAAATGGTGGCACACCGCAAAGAAGTATGTAAAGAATCACTCCTGCACTCCAGACATCAACTTCGGGGCCATAGTTTCGCTTTAAAACCTCTGGGGCCATGTAGTATGGACTGCCTACAATTTCAGAAAACCGCTCACCTGCACAGCCAACATTAGCAATGGATAAGCATTCAATTTTGCTGAAAATAATGTTATACCTATTTTCAATAAGCTGTGTCAACGAAGTTAGCTCCATTTTGCAGGGAAATGAAGCATAGTACAATAGGAATTACATTTACTTCAGTACTTCACTTGAATTTTATGAAGGTACAACAAATTCCATTTATTCCAAAGTTGTGTATTTGAGCATCAGTTGGCTGCAGAGCATACCAGGCCTGAAGAACACGGACAGCCCAAAATCAATTGCCTTTAGAGGAGAATTCTCTTTCTTGTTCGCATATAAGAAGTTTTCTGGTTTAAGGTCCCGGTGAATGACACCATGCCTGTGGCACATCTGTCACAGTAGAAAGGACAACGATACAAGTCAGATAATCAGCATTGTGTTTTAAGGTCCCGGTGCATGACACCCATGATGCAGCATTGCCAATGTACATCCTAGAGGAGGCGTGAATATATGCTTAGGAATTGGAATGCTGCCATATTTGCAGTACACATTGTGCTTGACTAATACATAACTCCTTAAAGCCAAACCATTACCAATTTGGCTAAACATTTAACGACAACATTAACAAGCCCCGAGGTTTAACAGATTGTCGAACCATAATAACTCGACCATTAAATTTCATCCGGAAGCCTATCCTAAGCTCAACTGAAAGGTAACAACAATTCTATTCTTCACTAATCTAAGACACCAGCTCATGACCAAATTCATGACCATAATAGTTAGCGCTAGCAGCTAACACAAAATGAGCAATAACCAAAAAATCTTCTCACCTGAACCAATTAATGAGCATAACAACCAGTACGTACAACTGTACTTGTAAGCAGTAAGTAACACGGTCAATAAGCTAAGAACCAAGAAACAAAAGCAGCCTTTTATCTTTTCCTCTCTCACCTGGACCACCTCCACGATGGTGCGCGTGACGGCGGCGGCGGCGCGCTCGGTGTAGTGCCCACGCGCGACGATCCTGTCGAAGAGCTCGCCCCCCTCGCAGAGCTCCATGACGAGGTGTACGGCGTCCTCGTCCTCGTAGGCGGCGCGGAGGCTGACGATGTTCGGGTGCGGGTGCGGCCGCATGTGGCGCATGATCTCCACCTCCCGGCGCACGTCCTCCACGTCCACCGGCGTCCGCAGCTTCCGCTTCGATATCGACTTGCACGCGAACCGCGCCCCCGTGGCCAACTCCGTGCACAGGTACGTGGTGCCGAACTCGCCGCGCCCCAGCTCCCCTCCCAGCTCGTACCGCGCGCCCAGGTCCCGCCCCGTCGGGTCCCGCAGCACCACCAGCCCCGGCCTCGCCGGCGGCGGCGCCGTCCCGCGGTTGTACTCGACGGTGAAGGGGTTCGGCTTGTGCTTGCCCCTGTTCTTGCCGCCCTGCGACGCCGGCGTGATGCAGCAGTTGCCCATGGCGAGAGGCTAGCCTAGAGCAAGCGGATTGGGGAATCGGGATTCCGACGCGAGCGAAATAGCGGATTGGATTCAACAAAGGAGGCGATTAAACATCGAGAAAAAAACAAATGGAATTGGCAAGATTTCTGTGTGCTTTGAGCTGGGGTGCTTTGTACTGGGGACTAACTAGCGTGTGAGCTGGGTCGGGGTCTCGCGGAAGTCCACGAATTCTCGACGCGTTGTCCAAGCGGCCAATAGAAACCAGCACACGCCGAACAAATATGTAATCTTTTTCGGAGTCTTATGGGAAAGTATCGTATGAAGATGCAACCTTTCTTTGGAGATTTTGAGAAAAATACTGGTGGTTTTTAGCGGAATCAGGATAGGCTATTAGGATAATCCCGCAAGAAATGGGGTGGTTGGTGTGTGTTTCTAGAAACGCGTCGAGTCAGTGAGCGAATGGCGTTGGGCAGTTTTTTTTTTTTTTTTTGACGAATGTGTTGGGCAGCTATTGTCCAAGAAAGAATAATGGCGTAATAATATACCCCCTTATTCCAAAATTCGAACCCACATGAAATTCGTATCACGGAATTTATTGTTAAATATATTTTGCTAGCATATAGTTTCCGCGATAACAGAAATAATCGGGGCAGAATAACACCTTTTATATCACTTTAATATCTAAAACGACTTACGTCGGAATTGGGTGGGTATGTGTTTGGATATAGAATTAATGGAAGGGATTTTTATTTTGATTCTTGATTAGGTCGAGATTTTTTTTTAATAATATGAAAGACTGAAAAGGGTGTGAACAAGACTTTTTTGAGGTTTGAAAAATCGGGAGGACGACTTCTGGAGTGGAACGCGACGGCGACAAGCGGCGAAGGAAAGGAGTTTGGAAGGAGGGTTTGGTAAGTAAGAAAGTGATGTTCCTTAAGCCCCCATTAATGACACAGGGGGGACACCCCAAACGCCCCCTGGGTTGGAATTTAGCGGTACTGCCATGGAGTCGTTGACTGTTCTAATCTCCAGTCGTTCATTGACTTGTCATTGCTTGACAAGATCAACGAATAGGGGGCAGCGAAGCTTCAGTTCAGACAAGATCAACGAATAGGGGACAGCAAAGCTTCAGTTCAGACTTCGCTTGACAAGATCAACCAGGGGAAAGTTAGCGGCTCCGGTTCAGATTTCACTTACTCTTCAAAGAAAAGAAAAGAAAAGACTTCAGAATTCAGAGCTTTCACCTTTTAGATTCTACGGTAGTAGGTTGCTAGTAAGGAGAGCACTGTTGCTGAAATTGCTGCATCTAGTCTATCTCAAAAGGTCTGTATACATTAGATGGGCCCGTGTAAACATTGGTTTCGTTTGTCGCATGTTTATTAATTTTGTTTTCGCGAACACGCAAAGCTACAGCAACGCAGCCTGATGGACTGCCAGCGCTGGCACGGGCCTAAACGAAAAGAAAAAGGAAAAGCCTGGAAAAATAAAAAAGAAAAGAAAAGGCAACCGAGCTGGGCTAAGCTGAACTAAGGCGATACAAGAAAGGATTGTGTGGTACGATTTTTTAAAAAGAAATAATTGTCTATTTACCATTAAAAAAATATCTCTTTAGAAATATACCATTAAAAAATCAGTTCACTTTAATACCACCTAACATTTTTAAAGTTAGGTAAAATACCATTCTATCCTCTTCGTTTTAGCGCCGCCGCCCAGCCTCCCTCTTCCCCGGCCTGCCCCACCCCTCCCCCTTCCTCGACAAAAATTTGGATTCTTCTTGCTGTTAGGCCAAAATTGCTATTGTTGTTAGGTAAAAATTACTCTTGCTATTAGGTAAGAATTTCAATTTCTCTTGTTGTTGAGCCAATTGTATGATAATTCAACTCATCTTGTTGTTAGCTCTAGGTAATGGATTGATGTTCTCAATTTCAAATGTTGGAAATGCATTGATGTTCTCAATTCCTCTTGTTCCTTTGAGTTGTTTTGATCTAAAGTCATATGGATGATCTGCTGTGATGACTCCTACAAGGACGGTATCTGAATGGGGGTGACTCTAGTGCAACTTATCTGATTATACCAAAACTGAATTTGAACCATTTCTAACATGCTTGTGTTCCTGTGTAATCCATTCGTTTTTTGAACAGAGCGAGGAGCAAGAGTGGACCGGTAATGTTTGTTCCTTTAGTATTCCTAGAGATTTTCTTTCCTCAAATACACTGGTTTCTGTTTGCAGATTTTCCACTTTGATGTTCATGAGAATGTGCGAACCACTGCTGATGCAACAATACAAAAGGATGAGGTGACTAATGTCTAACAATTTCTTCTATTTGTGGCTCCAACATGTTGCATTCAAAATTTCTAATCTCATGTTTGATAAGTGCAGTCTCATGCAGGGAAGATTGTAGACAAGCATTGGTATGAGAAAAACATGTATTCCCAGCCTCAAGATGGGAGGTTTGACACCCACCCTTCTATCTGTTTATGCATTTTAGAATGATGTTTTGAAATTTTGAAAAATATGCTTGGTTTTGACAACAATTCGTTCATAGATTGAGGTAAAACCATCCTTTTGTATCTTCTAGTATATGAGAACTGTGATTTTGAGTTCTGATATTTTTCTGGCATGATTGTGATGCCAATGGACTTTCACTAAATTTTACAGTGGCTATGCGGACCGGATTCGTGAATTACTAGATGTTTCATGTGAGCTGTCTGGGGTTCGTGATAGATTGTTGACAACATAGATTGAGAACATGTTGGAATAGTCCCACATTGATTGTGGAAGGGCAAGAGACCTAATTTAAAAGTGGGGGAGTCCCTCACCTTATTTGCTAACTTTTTGGGTGAAAAGGCCCTTACGATCCAACAAGTGGTATCAAAGTCTGGTTCTAATTACTCTGGCTCAATGGACACTAAGTGTGTGAACGCCTGATGGACTGTGACCCTGAGAGACCATCGGTGTACGGTGAAGGAGCACCCTAAGGGACCGTCGGTGTACAGTGAAGGGGCAGTGAACGGCTGAGGGACATCAATGTATAAAGGGAAAGATTTTTGGAATAGTCCTACATTGGTTATGAAAAAGCAAGAGACCTAACGTAAAAGTGGGTAAGTCTCTCACCTCATTGGCTAGCTTTTGGGGTGAGAAGGCCTTTACGATCCAACAGAACAGAAGCATTTCTAGTTTGGATTTCTGGAAGAACTAGCGCAGTAATAATGCACTGATGGAGTTCTTGTTTACCTCAATTATAGTCATGAACAAAATGGTTTCCATATTGATGCACGTGTGTTTCTACTTTCTCTTCTTTCTAATTTTCGCCTTTAGATGTTTTCTGTTTGAAAGAAGAAAGAATTGGCTTAACAAACCTCTTGGCTGAATGGAAGTTAACGACAGTTATGTCTGACCAAATAGAGTGGTATATTGGCAAATTTAGGGAAATTTCGGTGGTATTAAAGTGAACCGGTTTTTTGGGTGGTATATTTCTAAAGTGGACACATTTTCGATGGTGTGTGTGTGTCTATATATATATATAGGAAAAATACTTTCTACACCCGGGTGTAGTTACACCCACCTCTAATATACCACCTAAACGAATTCGAAATACTCCTTTATCACTTTGGATATACTAATACTCCTTTATCACCTCTCATATACTCACTTTGGATAAAAAAAACAGCACCATAAGCTGTAAGCTGAAAAGAACCGGATAGACATCCAGAGACATGTGAGACGGCCTGGGCAAAAATCAAGTTGGGCCGATAATTGGGCGTAAACTGATGAGCCATATTGGGCTGGACAACCGGTTTTGCAGACTGTCCTCGTTGAGAACTAGATCAACCGGATCATCAGCAACAAGGCTGTGTAATCCGATGAGTCTGGTGCCGGTGCTGGCGACAAAATACATACATGTAGTAGTATTATTCAAACATGAACTCGATCGTTTACGAAAGGCAAATCACTTTGTCCCATTATGTCACCCGCGCGTTTGCACACCATGCATGCGTTCGATCTCCACTTACGGTATCCTGCCATGGAGCAAGCACAAACATGCAAATGCACCATGAGAGCTCGAGCAAGAGCGAATAAATTTTAATTGGTGTACGTAGTGTAACTGTGTAGGTGCCTAATGAATTGAGCGCTTACTTGTCACAGTCGGTGTCGGTGCCGACGGAGATGGCGAGGCCGAGCTTGCAGACCGCAGGAAGCTGTCGCCCGAGCACGCCGAACGATGGCCCAGACTACGGAGCACGCGCCGTCCTGCGCAGCTGCATCGCACTCCGGTAGCAGCTCTCATTCGGCCATGCCGCGCCGGCGCCCACGAGGAACGGCCCGCACGGGATCAGTGAAACAACTCAAAAATTTTGATTTCAATTTTGGCTGTTCTTTGCATCTTCCTCTGTTGCCGGTTTTGTTCTTGGCCTTTGGATAGCTTTGAGATTCGTGCTTGGACCCCCCCCCGCCCGCTCCGTTTCTTCCTCGCGCAGGCGCCAGCTCCCGAGCCGCCTTCGTCGCGCCTCCCCTCCCTCTGCACCGTGCGCCGCCCTCGCCTCGCGCCCGTGCACCGCGCCCACTTGCTCCCTCCTGTCCCTTCGCGCACGTCAGTAACCGCCAGTGGATCCCACCTCCACGTCTGCGCCCCCAACCGCCGCCGGTTCCTCCCTCGCGTCCTCCGGGCGCAACCCCTCTCCCCGCTCAGTGCCCCCTCCGGACCGGTCGCGCGCTACAGTTCATCCCAGAGTCAGCTTCCCCGCCAATCCCCTGCGGACAACAGCCGACTAGGCGGCATGGTCGTCTTCCACCTAGGGGAGTAGCCCTCACCTCCCCCATCATTCGCCATTAATGGCCATCTCCTCCTCTCTGCGGCTCCCCGCCTCTCCGAGCTTTAAGAGGTCAATTGCGGCCGCGGACGGGCTCCTACCACTCCCCTCTCCTTCCCAAGCGGTGGTGGCCTCTCTCCCCTCCACCCCGCCACTGCCACCCACGGTTCCGTAGCCGCCACCACCGATCTCCCTCCTCCACCGTCAAAAACACAATTAAATCCTGCTAAAGCCCCACCCCTCCGTCGCATTCAATATGCCTATTTCAATTTGTGTAAAGCTTTAGCCTTCGGGTCCCGCACCGCTCACTCTCCTCCCCGGCCACCACCTCCCCGTGGACAGCTCTACCGATCCTACTCAAGCCGAGTGATGCCTTCCCATGTTCCCCTTCATCCGTGGATGGTGAAACCGCAGCCCTTTTGGCTTGAGCACTTCCCAATCCTTCCCGAGACGCCGCCCCCCTCCCTCCTTCTTTTCCTCCGGCGACGGCCACTTTGAGCTCCCACCTCGGGTTGAGTGCTTAGAAGGGCTCTCCTAGGCCCCCTACACCTCTCGGTTTCATCCATGTCCTCGTCAAACCACTGCATTGCCCGAATCGAGTAAAGGAGCGGAGCTCTGTTCTTTCCCCTCTGCGCGGGCGACTGGAGGAAGAAGACGACCCCCTCCCCAGCTGCGTGGCCTCCTCTCGCCCCTCCGATCCCGATCCAGCGTCCCACGTTATATCTCAGCGTCATCGGTCGCGCGGAATGACGTGGCCTCATCTCGCCTCCATCCCGATCCTGTGGCACCGAGCATCGGCGCGGTTTAAAACGCATCGATTCGTTCTCGGACGACGTGGCGGTATCCTCCCCCTCCGCGCTTCATCCGACGGTCGGTGATGGCGCGTGCGTGGTCTCCGCGCCGCTTCAGCCGCGCGCGCGTGTCCCTGGGCCGATGCCGACGGCCCACGGCGGAGTTTGAACGCGCGTTGCGCGCGTGGCGATTTCGCGCCGCTTTCGGTGGGCGGGCGAACGCGCTCACGTGAACAAAGGCTCCTTTTATTTTCCGAGCCGATTTACTCGGTTTATACTCCTTTGAATCCGTTCAAGCCCGATTTCATATCCGATGTCCATTCCACCTATTCCACTCTCAAAAATTCAAGTCCAAGCTACTCTACCATTTTTGTATTGATTTATTTTATTTATTTATTTTCCTTTCCATTGCTTTGTTTAAAAACCAAAAGGCTTATTCATTATTTATTTTGTGTGTTTTCCTTGTAGCTTATGAGGAGTCCGAGGCGACGGTGCAAGTTCCGGAGCAAGTTTCCACGCATTACGAGATCGTCGAAGTGATCGACACGCAAGGCAAGTTACAATTTTTGATGCATATTGAGCCCATAAATCCCCATACTTACTTGTTAAGCTAATTGCATTACTACTACTTGCTCAAATCAATTATTTAAATAAAAATAGAAATGTTTAGAATGACTTGTATATGTTGTAGATATGACCTACCACTAGACAAATGCCATGTTTAACTTGAGACCACTTTCACCTTGACAAACCTAGACTTATTTAATATTTGTATAAATAAATATCGCTTAGCAATCACATGAAATGACGAGCTAATTAGTAGTTAAGATAGTTCGCCGGTTTCCAAATGAATTAGAAATTGATCTAGGGTAAGGCGGTAACTGTGGAGTGCCCAGTAGCGGACGAGTCCACGACCTTACCCTAGGGTGGAGGGTGCAACAGACGGGTGTCGATGCAGGATGCATCGGTTACCAGTTGTGGTTGGCAGTCTCAGGAGCAAATATAAGGACACGACCCTTATGCCGAATTTAGAGCACAGTAACCGCTCAACCACAAGTATTGATTTATCAATCCTGGTCCGTTAGTTGTACACTTTATTTAAACCCCTACAGGAGTTGGGCTGTGGTACGGGTGGGTTATCGCCGTTATACGTAACTCACCGTACGCAAAACGGTAGGTCCGGGTGTGCGGTATGGGGGAGTTATCGCCGTTACACGTAACTCACCATACGCACGACGGTCGGTGAGCATCACCACCTATCGGGTAGGGTCTTTAAAATAAAGTGGGCAACGAAAACCCGTTTTCTCAATGCGATCGCACACTAATAGTAGTGTGTATATAGCTTGACATTGGAAGTTGAGAAACCTTGTGGGTAAAGCCGAGCAACTCTGCAGAGTGAAAATTGTTGTATTCGAATACGCCGTGCTCTGATAATGGAGTCGTGCTCGATGGGTGATTCCAGTAGGGAGGCGTAAGTAGTTTTCCGATACTTTTGAACTGTGTAAAGAGAAGAAATATATGTTCAAACCCCTTTTTCCTTAATTATGGTATAATGGAGTTTTGTTTCTAAAGTTATTTACAAATAAAATTGCATCCACCCATATAAATAAAACCAAGATACCTCTCACTTGAAACTCCGTACATGTAGTATGTGAGGCTTACAATCAGAACTTGTTGAGTACGGTGGTACTCAAACTTGCTTAATCATAAATCCAGAAAATGCTCTTCAAGGAGAAGACCAAGTCTACGAAGAGGTTTCGAAGAGACCGATGGCGCGGATGAGCAAAGTGGTCGAGGTTTTAGCCGCACTCGGGCTTGATCGCTGGATTTCTTTTGTAATGTAAACTATTTGGGCTCGCCGCCCCGCTACGCTTAAACTCGACCGACGCGTCGTATGTTGTAATAAACTTTGGATCTTATGTTGTAAGCTTGTTGGCAATGATGTACACCAGATGGCTCGCCAATTTGCAATCAGCGGTCTCACTGACATTCTATGCGGATCCCCGCACGCCCCGGAATGGGGCGCATGTATGGTATCGAGCACACACGCTTGACTGTAGGCTAAAACCTAAGGCTGATTAGGAGTACTGTTTTATAGCAAAAATCTAAATTCAAAACTTAAAAAGAATTTACATAAAATATAAGTAATATTGCTATCTTTTTCCTCTCTTGTGCTACCTCATCTTACTTAGTTTACTTTCTGCATAAGTTTCGCTTTTGCAAATTGTTTATACTTGATCTCATCTAACTTCAAAATTTTGTCGTTTAAGCAGATGGTGCGATGCTACCATTCGCGGCCGGAGCAGCTGACCGGGTGGCCCGTTGAATTGTGGACGATGCAGCAGTACTTGGGAGCCACCGAGGACCAGAAGCCCCTCTTCCACTCTACCCGGTACCGCCTCGACGGTGAGGATTACGAGTGGAGGACCACCGTCGTGTTGGAGCCCTTATTTCTCCGACCCGATCGACCCCGGAGTTTCGGCGGCAAGAGGGTCGTCCAGGACGACTCCATCCAGGACGCCGCCAGGAAGGCGGTGATGCACCTACGCGAGTACTACGACGCGGAGTTCGAGCAGTTGCCCTTCGAGGTGATCCTCGGCATGGATGCTCGGGATCATCCGCTCGCCCGAGACAGACGGACCGTGATTTATCCCGCTTGAGGGTGACATCTCGCACGTGGTACATCAGAGGTGATGTACCCAAGACGTGGAGGAGAACCAGATCTACGCCGCCGCCTACACGCGGCTCGGCCAGAGGCCCTCTTCCTTCGCGGGACTTGCGCGCTTCCTCGAGGTGGAGGCCGGGAGAGGTCCGAGTGTGGGAGTCTCGACGCGTCCCGACTCCCGCCCCACGCCGCCGAGGATGATGACCCAAAGATATCGGAGTCTGTTCCGCCCGTCGACCTCCACTGCCCCTCCACCGCTACCACCAGCCGCCGTCGACCCCGAGGAGGAGGACCCCGAGGAGCGGGTCTCAGTACATCGCGAGTCGCCCCGAGCGAATGATGGAGCGACAGAGTAGCAGCAGCAGGGCAGCAGCAGCTTTAGTAGTATTAATAGCGCTAGCAGTAGGGTACGCTAGCATAGCTGCACCTTTTGTATCTAGTAATACTTTTGGTTTGTAATATAAGTTGTATTGGAAACCGTATGTGGTGGAACTTCGACTTATGCTTAATGGAATCTATGTTTAATTATCACTTATTTTGTTTGTTTATGTTATCTATATGTTGCCTTTTTTCAAAATTTCCTCTCCATCTATTCGCCCTAGTTCTTATCTCATTCGTTCTAAACTTACCCTGAGTTCATCAATCTTTCTTATCTATCTGCGGTTTATTAAAAACCTCGCTGCAAGGCTAACTCCAAGGTTTTTAATTGGCAGAACTCAATGGCAGAACCCAATCCAAACCAAGGAGGTCAACAGGCAGGAGGAAATGATCCACCTGACGACCGCCATGATAGCCAATGTACTAGCAACCATGGAAAGAAACCGACAAGATTGATGGAGCAACACACAAGGCTACTAGAACAGATGGCTACAAGACCCGCAGTGGCAGGTGGCTTTCCAATGGCCGCCGGTCACCGCGAAGGAGGCCCAATTACATCAAGATGGACCGATTTCCAAAAGACACGCCCACCTACCTTTGCGACGTCCTCAGACCCCATGGCGGCCGATGATTGGCTTAAGGACATAGAAAGGAAACTGAAGACGGTGCAGTGTGATGATAAGGAAAAAGTCTTGTACGCGTCACACCAACTCCAAGGACAAGCGGCGACCTGGTGGATCAACTACCAAGACATGAATGAAGGCAGGGAAATCACTTGGGCGAATCGAAGAGTCATTCCGCAAAGTCCATATTCCTACGGAATGATGGAAGCCAAGCAACGAGAATTCATGGCGTTGAAACAAGGTAGTAATACCATAATGGAATATCTACATCAGTTCAACCACTTGGCCCGCTATGCACCAGATGAGGTGAAGACTGAAGCTAAAAAGATGTCCCGATTCCGGGCGGACTACGTAAGTCATTAAAGTACCATATTTCGCAATGAGATTTAGAGATCTAACAGAAATGGTGGATGCCTTCTCTCCTCGTAAGAAGCCGAGGTGAGATGGAAGACTTCAAGAAGAGAAAGACCATGATGAGGCCGCCATCGCCCTCCGTAGCTATAAAGGACGTACCATCATGTCACCCTGTAACCAAGATCGGTCGAGTGACGATTTGTGCTAGTACCCAAGCCTCAACAGACAACATCATTTCAAATAAATGCCCTCACCCTTGTCAATTAAGTGCAATATCTGCTCGGGAACCACTTTGCGGCGGTGCCCTCAAAGGACCAATGCATGTTTTCATTGCGACGGACGGTCACTTCAGGGACCAATGTCCTAAGAAAGGATTGCCTTCAAGTGGCAAAACTTGGACCGACCAAAAGGACGTCAAGCCCGTCATCAATACAAACACAACCCGCAGCGGGCTACTTACGGCGCCCCTCAACACAAAAACAATATATCCCAACCGAATCATCAGGAGCCCCACCGATCATCCGCCGGATATCACGCAGCAAAGGAGCAGCCTGACCACCCTATCGGGAAGGGTGAATCATATAACTGCGGAGGATGCGGCAGGATCAAACGATGTTATTGTCGGTATGTTCTCAGTCAACTTCAAGCCAGCATTAGTTTTATTTGATCCTGGTGCAACCCATTCATTTATTTCCATGGATTATGCTAAGAAAAATCAACTGCCACTTACTTCCCTGCAAAAGTTTTATGCTGTGCAAACACCTGGGAGTAGGATGGAGTCCCGCTTCGGGTGTAGTGACCTAAGCTTGGACATTGAGGGGGTAAGGTTTACGGTAAATCTACTAGTGTTAGATATGAGAGGACTAGATGTCATCCTAGGGATGAATTGGCTGACTAGAAACAAAGCCAAGGTAGATTGTGAAAACAAGACAATAGCCCTAACCAGTCCAGAAGGTCAGCAGGTCACAATAAAGACAGATTCAAAACTGATAGATGGCGTGAAAGGAAGTGTACACAATATAATGATGGATGATGGGAGTCAGGTGCCAGTAGTTTGTGAATACCTAGATGTGTTTCCAGAAGAATTACCAGGAAGGCCACCAGATAGACAAATTGAACTCGCCATTGAATTAATACCAGGCACTAGGCCCATTACCAAACACCATTATCGAATGTCAGCACATGAACTGAAAGAGCTTAAGTCACAGTTAGATGAACTGGAGGAAAAGGAGTTCATCCGACCCAGTGTATCACCGTGGTCAGCCCCTGTCCTATTCGTTAAAAAGAAAGACGGAGCCCTCAGAATGTGTGTGGACTATAGAGGACTGAACGCAGTTACGATAAAGAATAAGTACCCACTGCCTCGGATAGATGACTTGTTCGATCAATTGAAAGGAGCAAAGGTGTTTTCAAAAATCGACTTACGATCGGGTTATCACCAATTAAAAATCCGAGAGCAAGATCGAGAGAAGACCGCATTCACCACAAGATATGGATTATATGAGTTTTCAGTGGTACCCTTTGGTTTAACCAATGCCCCAGCGTACTTCATGAATTTAATGAACCAAGTATTCATGGATCAGTTGGACCGTTTTGTAGTTGTGTTCATTGATGACATATTAATATATTCCAAAAATGAAGAAGAGCACAAACAACACCTACACATGGCCTTGACCAAGCTCAGAGAACATCAGTTGTATGCCAAATTCTCAAAGTGCAGTTTCTGGATGAAAGATGTTGCATTTTTAGGACATATTATTACCGAAGAAGGTGTTAAAGTCGACCCAGAAAAGATCAAAGCAGTTATGGAGTGGAAGCAACCAACGATAGTTACAGAAATAAGAAGCTTTCTTGGATTGGCGGGTTATTATCGCCGATTCATAGAAGGGTTCTCTAAAATTGCTCGTCCACTTACACAATTGCTTAAGAAAGAGAAGTCATTTCAATGGACGGATCAGTGCGAGGACAGTTTTCAACAACTGAAGATTAAATTAACAACAGCTCCAGTGTTAATACTCTCGAATGCAGAAAAAGAATTTCAGATATACTGTGATGCCTCAAGACAGGGTTTAGGTTGTGTATTAATGCAAGATGGGAAAGTCGTAGCCTATGCTTCAAGGCAATTACGGCCGCACGAAGAGAATTATCCAACTCACGATTTGGAATTAGCAGCTGTTGTTCACTCCTTGAAGATTTGGAGACACTACTTATTGGGTAACCATTGTGAGGTTTTCTCAGATCATAAGAGCTCAAGTACTTATTCACACAACGAGTTAAACTCGAGATAAATAAGATGGCTTGAGTTAATTAAAGATTATGATGTGGATCTTCAATATCACCCAGGGAAAGCCAATGTAGTGGCAGATGCACTTAGCAGGAAAGTTTATCAAAGTATAGCAAGTGAAGCCCAATGTCCGGAATAACTTGTAAAGACTTACAAAGATTGAACCTATCAATAGTGGAACAAGGATTTATGGCGAGATTGGAAATTCAACACTCTGACGGATCGTATTAAAGCGGCTCGGACGAAGATGAAGAAATCCAAAGAATCAAAAAGGACGATCGGGAGGAAACTCCACGGACTTCACTATAGATGAACACGAGATTTTGAAGTTCCGAGGACGACATCGCATACCAAATAAGAAGGAATTAAAAGATCTAATCTTATCGAAGCTCACTCATCCCAGTTGTCAATACACCCAGGAGGTACAAAAATGTATCAAGACATGAAAAAGAGGTTCTGGTGGAAATCCATGAAGAAAGAAATAGCTGAGTACATATCTAAATGTGATGTCTGCGAGAAAATAAAGATAGATCACGTAAACTCATAGATCATATAACCACCGCCAAGACCGAATGGAAGTGGGATGACATTGGTATGGATTTCATTACAGACTCCCAAGGACACAGAAGGGTATGATGCTATATGGGTCATTGTGGATAGACTAACTAAAGTAGCACATTTCTTACCGATTAAGCAGACCTACGGAAAAGATAAGCTAGCAGAATTATACTTAACCAAAATTGTAGTACTGCATGGAGTACCTAAAAGAATTGTGTCTGACAGAGGAGCCCAATTTACATCGAAATTTTGGGAGAAGCTACATGAAGCAATGGGCACCGATTTAGCTTTCAGTACAGCTTATCACCCGCAGACGGACGGCCAGACAGAAAGGACCAACCAGATTTTAGAGGATATGCTACGAGCTTGTACACTTGTATACGGAGCAGCATGGAATACATGTCTACCATTTGCACAGTTCTCGTACAATACAGCTTATCGTGCCAAGCATTAAAATGTCGCCTTTTGAAGCTTTGTATGGTAGAGAATGTAGAACCCCACTCAACTGGACTGAAACGGGAGAGCACCAATTCCTTGGACCGCAAGTTACTCAAGACGCAGAGGCACATGTAAGAATAATAAGGGATAGAATGAAAATAGCACAAGACCGTCAGAAGAGCTATGCGGATAATCGTCGAAGGGATTTAAGTTATGAAATTGGGGATTATGTATATATCAAGGTCACACCCTTTAAAATTATTAAAAGATTTCAAATAAAAGGGAAGCTAGCCCCAAGATATATTGGACCTTTTGAAATTGTAAAAAGAATCGGAGAAGTGGCATACAAGCTGAAACTGACACCAGGATTATCGAGAATACATGATGTGTTCCATGTCTCGCAACTCAGGAAGTGCCTGCGCCAACCCGAAGAAGGCATCCCGATAGAAGAAATTGACTTACAAGATGATATGACATATGCGTAAGAACCACTACAGATACTTGAAACCACAGAGAGGCAACTCGTAAATCGGAATATCGAGTTCGCAAAGTCCAATGGAAGAATCACACCGCTACGAATCGACTTGGGAGAAGGAGTCGACCTACAACGAGACTTTCCCAACCTATTCCTCGACCAAGTTAATCTCGTGGTCGAGATTCTTTTAAGGGGTAGGTTGAAACAACTCAAAATTTTGATTTCAATTTTGGTGTTCTTTGCATCTTCCTCTGTTGCGGTTTTGTTCTTGGCCTTTGGATGGCTTTGAGATTCGTGCTTGGACCCCGCCCGCCTCCGTTTCTTCCTCGCGCAGCGCCGCCCCGAGCCGCCGTCGCGCGCTCCTCCTCTGCACCGTGCGCCGCCTCGCGCGCGCTGCACCGCGCCCACTTGCTCCTCCCGCCCTTCGCGCACGCCGGTAATCGCGATGGATCCCACCTCCACGCTCGCGCCCCCAACCGCCGACGGTTCCTCCCTCGCGTCCTCCGGCGCAACCCTCTCCCGCTCGGTGCCCCTCCGACCGGTCGCGCTACGCTTCATCCTGTCGTCTTCCCGCTAATCCCTGCGGACAACAGCCGACTAGGCGGCATGGTCGTCTTCCACCTAGGGGAGTAGCCCTCACCTCCCCCATCATTCGCCATTAATGGCCATCTCCTCCTCTCTCGGCTCCCGCCTCCGAGCTTTAAGAGGTCAATGCGGCCGCGACGGGCTCCTACCACTCCCTCTCCTTCCCAGCGGTGGTGGCCTCTCTCCCCTCCACCCCCACCACCACCTCGGTTCCGTAGGCCGCCACCACCGATCTCCCTCCTCCACCGTCAAAAACACAATTAAATCCTGCTAAAGCCCCACCCCTCCGTCGCATTCAATATGCCTATTTCAATTTGTGTAAAGCTTTGGCCTTCGGGTCCCGCACCGCTCACTCTCCTCCCCGGCCACCACCTCCCCGTGGACAGCTCGGCTGATCCCTACTCAAGCTGAGCTGATGCCTTCCCCATGTTCCCCTTCATCTGTGGATGGTGAAACCGCAGCCCTTTTGGCTTGAGCACTTCCCAATCCTTCCCGAGACGCCGCCCCCCCTCCCTCCTTCTTTTCCTCCGGCGACGGCCACTTTGAGCTCCCACCTCGGGTTGAGTGCTTAGAAGGGCTCTCCTAGGCCCCCTACACCTCTCGGTTTCATCCATGTCCTCGTCAAACCACTGCATTGCCCGACTCGAGTAAAGGAGCGAGCTCTGTTCTTTCCTCTCGCGCGCGATCGGAGGAAGAAGACGACCCCTCCCACCGCGTGGCCTCCTCTCGCCTCCGATCCCGATCCAGCGTCCACGTTATATCTCGGGTCGCACGGTTCGCGCGGAATGACGTGGCCTCATCCTCGCCCTCCATCCCCGATCCTGTGGCACCGAGCATCGAAGTGCGGTTTAAAACGTACCGATTCGTTCTCGGGACGACGTGGCGGTATCCTCCCCCTCCGCGCTTCATCCGACGGTCGGTGATGGCGCGTGCGTGGTCTCCGCGCCGCTTGAGCCGCGCGCGCGTGTCCCTGGGCCGATGCCGACGGCCCACGGCGGAGTTTGAACGCGCGCTGCGCGCGTGGGCGATTTCCCGCGCCGCTCGGTGGGCGGGCGCACCTTTATTCACGTGAACAAAGGCTCCTTTATTTTCGAGCCGATTTACTCGGTTTATACTCCTTTTGAATCCGTTCAAGCCCCGATTTCATATCCGATGTCCATTCCACCCTATTCCACTCTCAAAAATTCAAGTCCAAGCTACTCTACCATTTTTGTATTGATTTATTTTATTTATTTATTTTCCTTTCCATTGCTTTGTTTAAAAACCAAAAGGCTTATTCATTATTTATTTTGTGTGTTTTCCTTGCGGTAGCTTAAGAGGAGTCCGAGGCGACGGTGCAAGTTCCGGAGCAAGTTTCCACGCATTACGAGATCGTCGAAGTGATCGACACGCAAGGCAAGTTACAATTTTTGATGCATATTGAGCCCATAAATCCCCATACTTACTTGTTAAGCTAATTGCATTACTACTACTTGCTCAAATCAATTATTTAAATAAAAATAGAAATGTTTAGAATGACTTGTATATGTTGTAGATATGACCTACCACTAGACAAATGCCATGTTTAACTTGAGACCACTTTCACCTTGACAAACCTAGACTTATTTAATATTTGTATAAATAAATATCGCTTAGCAATCACATGAAATGACGAGCTAATTAGTAGTTAAGATAGTTCGCCGGTTTCCAAATGAATTAGAAATTGATCTAGGGTAAGGCGGTAACTGTGGAGTGCCCAGTAGCGGACGAGTCCACGACCTTACCCTAGGGTGGAGGGTGCAACAGACGGGTGTCGGCGCAGATGCATCGGTTACCGCTTGTGGTTGGCGCCTCGGAGCAAATATAAGGACACGACCCTTATGCCGAATTTAGAGCACAGTAACCGCTCAACCACAAGTATTGATTTATCAATCCTGGTCCGTTAGTTGTACACTTTATTTAAACCCCTACAGGAGTTGGGCTGTGGTACGGGTGGGTTATCGCCGTTATACGAACTCACCGCACGCAAAACGGTAGGTCCGGTGTGCGGTATGGGGAGTTATCGCGTTACACGTAACTCACCATACGCACGACGGTCGGTGAGCATCACCACCTATCGGGTAGGGTCTTTAAAATAAAGTGGGCAACGAAAAACCCGGTTTTCTCAATGCAGTCGCACACTAATAGTAGTGTGTATATAGCTTGACATTGGAAGTTGAGAAACCTTGTGGGTAAAGCTGAGCAACTCTGCAGAGTGAAAATTGTTGTATTCGAATACGCCGTGCTCTGGATAATGGAGTGTGCTCGATGGGTGATTCCAGAGGGAGGCGTAAGTAGTTTTCCGATACTTTTTGAACCTGTGTAAAGAGAAGAAATATATGTTCAAACCCCTTTTTCCTTAATTATGGTATAATGGAGTTTTGTTTCTAAAGTTATTTACAAATAAAATTGCATCCACCCATATAAATAAAACCAGTATACCTCTCACTTGAAACTCCGTACATGTAGTATGTGAGGCTTACAATCGTAACTTGTTGAGTACGGTGGTACTCAAACTTGCTTAATCATAAATCCAGAAAATGCTCTTCAAGGAGAAGACCAAGTCTACGAAGAGGTTTCGGAAGAGACCGATGGCGCGGATGAGCAGTGGTCGTAGGTTTTAGCCGCACTCGGGCTTGATCGCTGGATTTCTTTTGTAATGTAAACTATTTGGGCTCGCCGCCCCGCTACGCTAAACTCGACCGACGCGTCGTATGTTGTAATAAACTTTGGATCTTATGTTGTAAGCTTGTTGGCAATGATGTACACCAGATGCGGCTCGCGCAATCGCATGCGGTCTCACGGACGATTGCGGATCCCCGTACGCTCCCGGGAATGGGGGCGTTACAGAAGGCGCGCTCATCGCATCCTCCGCCTCCCCTTGCCCCCTCTTCCTCTACCACTGGTGGCTAATGATGGTCTCATCACCTCACCATGCCGCCGTCTCTCCTCCCTTGCTATCATCATCCCATTTAACCTAATATTCACAGCACTACCATCTTGCCTGTTCCTCTCTCCGCCATAGCCCTCCATCACCGCCCAATGCCCGATCACCGCCTCCCCGAGGCGTGGTGAGCCTGTCGTCGTTGCAGCAATGGAGGAGAAGAAAAGTGAGGCAATGTTCTTAGAGAACGAAGGGGAGACAGCACTATCCCATACTGTTGGTTAGTTTTTCTTATACAGGGGGAGGTGGTCAAGAAGGTTGGTGATGCGCTTGAATGCGGCCTGCAATTACATCGTGCTCGTTGCTGCTTTGGGCACTCTTATCTTAACTGTAACAACCTCATTTTTGGGAATAGAGCCGTTGTACATTCCACAACAGTTTAGGATTTCAGTTACGGACAGAAGAAGTATCATGTCTGCTCTTGAATATTTAAAATGCATTAACTTGATTAAGATAAGACCTAATGGTCAACTTTAGTAACTATATGGGTGTCCAAACCCAAAACTTAACTTACATTCAAAAGAATCGAAGAAAATCTCCACAGGAACACTTGAGTGCAATCATAACCCTAAAGTAGTAGTTTTATTAAAGTATTTGTAGATGCAATTTTATTTGTAAATATTTTTTAACATAAAGTAACAAAGTAAGAATTTCTTAAGAGATTGGGGTTTCAAAAACTTGATTACCAGACTTCAATATTTTTAAATCATTGTAAAGAGTACAAAAAATAGATAAAAAACAATAAAAAAGGAGTTCTTCTCTCATCTTTCTATGTTCACTTTATTATTTACAATATTCTATATTTGATCTACCTATTTTATAAAAAAAGAAATAGCTTAACTCGCTAACGGTGGTTGCTTAACAAAAAATACTTTCCTTCACGTTGGCGCCCCCAAGTCATCATCGTTCCAACCGCTTTTATTCCTTCGCGCGCATCCAGTATTCCCATCTGATTGATCTGTCTCCATCATTTTCTTTTCTACTAACCTCTCCTTCTTCGTCTTCCCTTAGCCTCTCCGGTCGGTTCTCGCACGCGTTGAAATCTATCGAGCCGTCGTGAATTTGGTAGGACAATGAGGATCATGGTGCGGACGCTGCGCGGGGACCGGGTGGCGCTGGACGTGGACGGCGCCACGCCGGTGGCGCAGGTCAAGAGCATGGTCATGGGCCGGGAGCGCATCCCAGTGGCCATGCAGCGGCTCTTCTTCGCCGGTCGGCACCTCGACGACGACACCCGGACGCTCGCCCACTACGGCGTGCAGCACGACTCCGTCGTCTTCCTCAGCCTCCGCCTCCACGCCGACACCCCCGCTACGTACGCGTTGCTCTTTAAATATATATTTTTTTTCCTTCAGCTATATGTGATACGATCGATTCGTGTTGGCCTTTTTGGGCTAACACGTTTAACTGGTCTGATCGATCTACGCGGCAGACAGGAGACGCATAACTTGCAAATGCAGTCAGAATCTGTGACCGTGAAGCAAGCATTGCATCACGAGCAGCAGACGCATGTTCGTGATCATGACCAGCATGAGGCTGTGAACGACGAAGGCGACGAGAAGGTCAAGAGGAAGCCAGTATCGCGGCGCTCGCTCCGGAAGATCCTCTCGAGGCTGCACGTGGACGCGTGGACGAGCCGGCACGACGCCAAGTTCCTGGACCTGCTGCTGCGCCACACGCGCGGCGGCGAGCGGAACGTGGGCGACCTGACCGGCGAGGACTGGTCGGCCATCCGCGCCGAGCTGAACGCTGCCATGGGGTCCGGGTTCTCCGTCGAGGAGCTGCAGCGGCGGCTGGGCGAGTTCCGGCGCGAGTTCGAGGCCATAAGCCGGATCAAGAACCACCCCCGGTTCAGCTACGACCCCCGGCGCCGGGTCGTCGTCGCCCAGGAAGCCGACTGGAAGCGCTACATACTGGTACGTTATGCTGCACTGATCGTGACGTCTCTTACCGGTGATTTGATTGGAACAAGTGTAGTTTTTATCTTAATCTTTTTCTTGGGGTTTCAGGAGCATCCAGAAGCAGTGGCGTATGAGGGGAGGAGCCCGCATTTCGGTCGCCTCCGAGCAATCTTCTCCGAAGACGGTGGCGAAGGCACGCGCGGGCGCGGCGGCGCGAAATGCCACAAGTCACGGGCGAAGAGGTGCTTGAACAAGTTGTTGCGAAATTTTGGGCTGCGGTGTAAGCTGTAAAGCCATGGAGGATGACATCTTTACAGCGGATTGATACGTGAGAGAGGCGAACAAGCTACTTCTTCGTCAGGAGAACTAAAATCCTTAGCATTTTGTCCATGAACGGCTGTGCTTGATTTATCCCGTTTCTCTCGTGTTTTCGGTGCCTTTTTGTTCTTCATCCCTTCGATGTCCATTTATTCCCCCGGGAAAAAAAAATAGTTGGGATGCTCTTGCGTCTTCGTGCTGAAGCAATGCACCTTGGATTGCTTCTGGCCTCAAACCGGAGCGGTAGCCGGCACGGCAGGCCGGTAGGTTCCACGGCGACATGTTAATGAGAGACATGCCGTGCCTGTAAGGGAGCATAAACACATCTAAAAAAACGAAGTGATCTATCCGTGATCCGTCCATCTCTATCGTTCCACTGCTTGAGAAAATACAAAGAGAATATCTAGCCATCACTTGGATATTTTTCCTTATATAATTATCTAAATTTCTAACCGTTAGATTAGAGATCTAACAGCACTTTTTTTTAGAGAGGAGCAAGAATTCACGGTCATTGAATCTCTGAACTAATAGTCAGAAATATGAATAATAGTTTAAAAAAAATATCCGGAGTAATGTTTATCGACTCTCAAATACAAATCAGACGGAGCAATGCTGTTGCGTTAGGCCCAACTCTACTCCATATCCAAATGCCATCGGCCCGAGTTTTCTTGGGCTAGCTCTGAACGGCCCAGTCTGGCCTCGATGGGCTTGCCGCCTTTCACAATTTAACCCAAATGGAGAGGTTCCATGTGTCTATGTACTATTTTTCTTTAATTTTTTATATAACTCTGGAAAATGCCTGATTGTATGAGAGTGACTGATGCAGCTTACGAAGACATGGGGATCTCTGTGCTCAGTACTGTTCCCGTGCACGAAAGCAAATGGATCAGGGGCGGTGTACGCCCAACCACCAGCCGACCGACGGTGGCAGAGCAATCTAGCACCAAGCACCGACTAAAGACAGTGTCGGAGCCATAATTTTAATGATGGAGCTATGAATTTAAGATACATCGATAATTATAAGTAAAAAAGAGTAATTATAAGCATAACAAAAATTCTTCAGCCTAACAAAGTATAAACTTAAAGTAATACAAGAACTACTATTAGTTCTAAAAAAAACTCTCATAAAGAGGTAAAGCTATCTACATAACATTAAAGTATTGAACTAAAACAAGAAGTAACTATAGTATTGCTTGATTTCCCTGTGGTTAACCTTAAATGATAAATGTTTGCTCTGTTCTTTATCAAGAACAGTAATCAGGTACCAATGTGCTACAGATACATTGGTATTCTGGTAATCAGACACCTATACATGATTTGTATCGTAAAAGGTAAAGACAAGCTATGTCCTTCAAAAATGAGTTAGCACCTCATGAATCCCCTTCACTCCTGTGTCTTCCTAGCTATGAGTAGCATTGAACTACATACAAGATAATTAGATAAAGTAAAGGCTAACTTTTAAGCTCCACTAACCCCTAGTTGATATCTTATTTTAGTCTTCATATTTGAGAACTGAGAATAGAGTTATACTAGTACATTGAGTCGTTGTGTCACTGATAGTCTCGTCCCTCGTATTTCAGATTGATTCATTTGATAACAGAGCTACACGACGCAGAGCTATATTTGAGAATAAACATGGGCCATATCAATGCCTATTGCCTATTGAGCTTAATAGAGTAATGGGCTGCCAAGAGTATATATAGTGTATTGAAGTACATGTAGTGTATACTTTGTATATTAAGGGGTATATACTGGATTTTTTGGCAAAAAATTTGGGGTCCAACTGTACCCCATGCATATACTCTTTCTCCACCACTAACTAAAGGCATGTTCATTTTGGTTGATATTGATGATTTTTAGCTACGATTAATGTCTTTTTTAAAAAATGGAAGGTAATGGCTGAAAAAAGTGGCTTTTAGAAAAAGCGGATGAGCGATGCGGAAAATAAGAGAGAGATATGTGGACAAAACAGGAGCGAGAGGAGTGTAGTGTGTGATACATCCATGACCCCTTGCTTATCTCTGGAGCTAGATGGAAGCAAAAGGAGTGAAGAAGCTATTTTAAAAAGCCAATTATTCATATTAGCTTTTGAATTCTTTAAATAAAAGTCAAACAGAAATCAATATGAATCTTGTGGCTGTGATGAAGCGATCGTTGATGCAAGCTTTCATCTTCCAAAGTTAGGGCGTACCACGTAACGTAGGGTGATTGGCTGACTGACAGGAGCAGTGATCCGTAACCGGAGGGGACACCTCATGATTAACCATCCACCCAGGGTTAAAAATTAAGCTAGGTTAATTATTGGATGCGTTCTTTTCGGTTGTAACTTATAGTTTATAGTTGTGGCTGATGTTTTTTTATTCTAGTGCGAGCGCTTGTGCGAATGAACCGAATATCGATAAGCAATAAACCACTTTAAAAAGATTGTTCCGATAAGTCGCTTTGAAACAATAACGGAGAAACCGTTCGATTTGTTTGTTTGGAGGAAACCCCCAGCTATAAACTGAAAAGAATAAGTAGAGTGGTGGAGTTATGAATGTATGATTTCACCCATCAGAATTCAAATTCTAGTGCCCACCACTATGTACATATGAGTATGCTTTCAATATGAATTTTATGAAGTCACGGATTTATCCTCTATCTTTCATCTTTCTATTTCATCTTTTTATGTGTGTGCTAAGAAGGCAAACTTATGTGTGTACATGGCAGTGTATGTATGTATGTGTATTTGTTGTGATCGGAATAAAAGTGAAACAACTCAAAATTTCTGATTTTAGCTTTGCTGTTCTTTGCATCTTCTGCTGTTGTCGGTTTTACTCTCAGCCCTTGGATGGCTTTGAGATTCGTGCTTGGCCCTCCCTCGCTCGCTCCGTTTCTTCCTCGCGCTGGCGCCTTCGGCCGAAGCCGCCTCCCTTCCCCTCCGTGCGCTGGCGCCGCGCCCGCACACCCCGCCCTGCCCATGCCGCACCGTACCCACTTGCCCTCCCTACTCGAGTCAGCGACTGTCAGGGGCCCCACCTCCAGAGTCCTCACCCTCAACCGTCGCTCACTCCTCCCTCGCGCCCAGCGGACGCTGCGCCTCCCTCCGCTCGGCACCTCCTCTGGACCGGTCCACACCGCTGCTTTCTCCCGGAGTCAGCCCTCCCCGCCAATCTCCTGCGGACAACGGCCGGCTAACGGCGTGGCCGTCATTGCCCTAGGAGAGTAGCTCCCGTACCTCTCCCTTCATTCGCCATTAATGGCTGTCGACCTCTCCGCAAGCTCCCCTTCTCTCCTCGAGCGATAAGAGTGCAATTGCTCCCTCCAGCGAGCTACTGTCCCTCCACTCTCCCTCCCCGAGCAACCAATCGAGCCCCCATTGCCCCTAGCGCCGCTGCCACCACCCCCCTGGTCCGGTGAGAAGAAGCCCCGATCTCCCTCCTCACTCGACCAAAGTCCGATTACTTCCAGCTTAAGCCCCTCCTTGGCACCTTAAACACTTCGCCTAAACCATCTGGATGTTTGCATTTGCCTACTGGCCGGTCACCGTGCTCCCCCCTCCGATCACCGCCACCTCCTCGTGGACAGCCCGATTGAAGCCTCCCCGAGCTGAGCTGATGCCTCCCCCGTGACCTCCTCACTCCCTAGATGGTGAAACCGAAGCCCAAATTCCGAGGACATTCCCAGATCCTTCCCGAGCCATCTCCACCATCACCTTCTTCTTCCCCTCCGGCGACGACCATTTCGGACTTCCACCTCGGTTTGAGCGCACCTTTGAGCTCCCCTCGCCACCCTTCACCTCTCCGTACCACCCCCTGGCCTCGTCAACCACTCTCTTGGCCGAATCAAAGAAGGGGGCGGCGCCCTGTTCTTTCCCCCCTCCGCGGGCGGCTGGAGGAGGAAGACGACCCCTCCCCGTCGGCGTGGCCCCATCCTCCCCGTTCGCTGCCCATCCGACGGCACCCTTCGGATCGAGCCGTCCCCGCGTATCGGTTCGCTAGTACCGCGACGTGGCTCCGTCTCGGCCCTCCGTTCCCGATCCTACGGCGTGAAGCTGCGAAGTGGATTCTAAAACGTACCGGTTTGATTTTCGGGGTGACGTGGCCGCATCGTCCTCCTCCGTGTCCGATCCGACGGCTCCCGGTTGTCGATGCCGTTTCGGGCGTGCGCGCGCGCAAGTGCGGTGGGCGCGCCGATCGCCCACTCGATTTGAATCGCGCGGAGGAGCGCTCCCGCGCGTTGAAGCGGGCCGGCCCAGTACTGTTCCTATGAACAGTGCCCTCTCCGATTTTCCCAGAGTCAAATTAATTGATTTACATCTCATTCGATTTGTTTCGTTGCTCCGATTTCAAATCCGATGTCCAATACCCCTCGTTCCACTCTCAAAAATTCAAGTCCAAGCTACTCTACCATTTTTGTATTGATTTATTTTATTTATTTATTTTCCTTTCCATTGCTTTGTTTAAAAACCAAAAAGGCTTATTCTTTATTTATTTTGTGTGTTTTCCTTGCGGTAGCTTGCGAGGAGTCCGAGGCGACGGTGCAAGTTCCGGAGCAAGTTTCCACGCATTACGAGATCGTCAAGTGATCGACACGCAAGGCAAGTTACAATCTTTGACGCATGTTGCACCGATAAATTCCCGTATTTATTATTTACACTATTTGCATTACTTCTACTTGCTCAAGACGATTATTTAATTAAACTAAAAATGTTTAGAATGACTTGTATATGTTGTAGATATGACCTACCACTAGACAAATGCCATGTTTAACTTGAGACCACTTTCACCTTGACAAACCTAGACTTATTTAATATTTGTATAAATAAATATCGCTTAGCAATCACATGAAATGACGAGCTATTTAGTAGTTAAGATAGTTCGCCGGTTTCCAAATGAATTAGAAATTGATCTAGGGTAAGGCGGTAACTGTGGAGTGCCCAGTAGCGGACGAGTCCACGACCTTACCCTAGGGTGGAGGGTGCAACAGACGGGTGTCGATGCAGGGATGCATCGGTTACGATTGTGGTTGGCGATCTCGGAGCAAATATAAGGACACGACCCTTATGCCGAATTTAGAGCACAAGAACGCTCAACCACAAGTATTGATTTATCACCCGGTCCGTTAGTTGTACACTTTATTTAAACCCCTACAGGAGTTGGGCTGTGGTACGGGTGGGTTATCGCCGTTACACGTAACTCACCGTACGCAAAACGGTAGGTCCGTGTGTGCGGTATGGGGGAGTTATCGCCGTTACACGTAACTCACCATACGCACGACGGTCGGTGAGCATCACCACCTATCGGGTAGGGTCTTTAAAATAAAGTGGGCAACGAAAAACCCGGTTTTCTCAATGCAGTCGCACACTAATAGTAGTGTGTATATAGCTTGACATTGGAAGTTGAGAAACCTTGTGGGTAAAGTGAGCAACTCTGCAGAGTGAAAATTTTTGTATTCGAATCGCGTGCTCTGGATAATGGAGTGTGCTCGATGGGTGATTCCAGAGTGAGGCGTAAGTAGTTTTCCGATACTTTTGAACTGTGTAAAGAGAAGAAATATATGTTCAAACCCCTTTTTCCTTAATTATGGTATAATGGAGTTTTGTTTCTAAAGTTATTTACAAATAAAATTGCATCCACCCATATAAATAAAACCAGTATACCTCTCACTTGAAACTCCGTACATGTAGTATGTGAGGCTTACAATCGTAACTTGTTGAGTACGGTGGTACTCAAACTTGCTTAATCATAAATCCAGAAAATGCTCTTCAAGGAGAAGACCAAGTCTACGAAGAGGTTTCGGAAGAGACCGATGGCGCGGATGAGCAGTGGTCGTAGGTTTTAGCCGCACTCGGGCTTGATCGCTGGACTTCTTTTGTAATGTAAACTATTTGGGCTCGCCGCCCCGCTACGCTAAACTCGACCGACGCGTCGTATGTTGTAATAAACTTTGGATCTTGTTGTAAGCTTGTTGGCAATGATGTACAGTGCATGCGGCTCGCCGCAGCATGCAGTCTACGGACAGTTGCGGATCCCCGTACGCTCCCGGGAATGGGGGCGTTACAGAAGTGGTATCAGAGCACACACGCTTGACTGTAGGCTAAAACCTAAGGCTGATTAGGAGTACTGTTTTATAGCAAAAATCTAAATTCAAAACTTAAAAAGAATTTACAGAAAATATAAGTAATATTGCTATCTTTTTCCTCTCTTGTGCTACCTCATCTTACTTAGTTTACTTTCTGCATAAGTTTCGCTTTTGCAAATTGTTTATACTTGATCTCATCTAACTTCAAAATTTTGTCGTTTAAGCAGATGGTGCGATGCTACCACTCGCGGCCGGAGCAGCTGACCGGGTGGCCCGTTGAATTGTGGACGATGCAGCGGATGCCAGGAGCCACCGAGGACCAGAAGCCCCTCTTCCACTCTACCCGGTACCGCCTCGACGGCGAGGATTACGAGTGGAGGACCACCGTCGTGTTGGAGCCCTTATTTCTCCGACCCGATCGACCCCGGAGTTTCGGCGGCAAGAGGGTCGTCCAGGACGACTCCATCCAGGACGCCGCCAGGAAGGCGGTGATGCACCTACGCGAGTACTACGACGCGGAGTTCGAGCAGTCGCCCTTCGAGGTGATCCCTGGCATGGATGCCTGGGGGATCATCCGCTCCGCCCCGAGACAGACGGACCGTGACGATCCCCGTTTGAGGGTGACATCCTGGCACGTGGTACATCAGGAGGTGATGTACTCCAAGACTGTGGAGGAGAACCAGGATCTACGCCGCCGTCTACACGCGGCTCAGCAGGAGGCCCTCTTCCTTCGTCAGGACTTGCAGCGCTTCCTCGAGGTGGAGGCCGGGGAGAGGTCCGAGTGTGGGGAGTCCTCAGACGTCCCCGACTCCCCGCCCCCACGTCGTCAGAGGATGACAGCCCCAGCATATCGGAGTCTGTTCCGCCCGTCGACCTCCACTGCCCCACCACCGCTACCACCAGCCGCCGTCGACCCCGAGGAGGAGGACCCTGAGGAGGAGGACCCCGAGGAGCGGGTCTGGTACACTGCGAGTCGCCCCCCGAGCAGCGGACAGTGAGCGACAGAGTAGCAAAGCAGCGGCGGCGAGAGCTTTAGTAGTATTAGTAGCGCTAGCGATAAGTACGCTAGCATAGCTGCACCTTTTGTACCTAGTAATACTTTTGGATTGTAATATAAGTTGTAATGGAAACCGTATGTGGTGGAACTTCGACTTATGCTTAATGGAATCTATGTTTAATTATCACCTATTTTGTTTGTTTATGTTATCTATATGTTGTTTTTTTTTTTCAAAATTCCTTCTTCCTCTATTCGCCCTAGTTCTTAACTCATTCGCTCTAAACTTACCTTGAGTTCATAAATCTTTCTTATCTATCTGCGGTTTATTAAAAACCTCGCTGCAAGGCTAACTCCAAGGTTTTTAATTGGCAGAACTCAATGGCAGAACCCAATCCAAACCAAGGAGGTCAACAGGCAGGAGGAAATGATCCAGCCGACAGCTTCGCCATGATAGCCAATGTACTAGCAACCATGGAAAGAAACCAGACAAGATTGATGGAGCAACACACAAGGCTACTAGAACAGATGGCTACAAGACCCGCAGTGGCAGGTGGCTTTCCAATGGCCGCCGGTCACCGCGAAGGAGGCCCAATTACATCAAGATGGACCGATTTCCAAAAGACACGCCCACCTACCTTTGCGACGTCCTCAGACCCCATGGCCGCCGATGATTGGCTTAAGGATATAGAAAGGAAACTGAAGACGGTGCAGTGTGATGATAAGGAAAAAGTCTTGTACGCGTCACACCAACTCCAAGGACAAGCGGCGACCTGGTGGATCAACTACCAAGACATGAATGAAGGCAGGGAAATCACTTGGGCAGAATTCGAAGAGTCATTCCGCAAAGTCCATATTCCTACGGGAATGATGGAAGCCAAGCAACGAGAATTCATGGCGTTGAAACAAGGTAGTAATACCATAATGGAATATCTACATCAGTTCAACCACTTGGCCCGCTATGCACCAGATGAGGTGAAGACTGAAGCTAAAAAGATGTCCCGATTCCGGGGCGGACTACAGAAGTCATTAAAGTACCATATTTCGGCAATGAGATTTAGAGATCTAACAGAAATGGTGGACAGCCTTCTCTCCTCGTAAGAAGCGGAGGTGAGATGGAAGACTTCAAGAAGAGAAAGACCATGATGAGGCCGTCATCGTCCTCGTAGCTATAAAGGACGTACCATCATGTCACCCCAGAACCAAGATCAGTCGAGCCGACAATTTGTGCTAGTACCCAAGCCTCAACAGACAACATCATTTCAGCGAAATGCCCCTCAGCCCTTGTCAATTAAGTGCAATATCTGTTCCGGGAACCACTTTGCGTGGTGCCCTCAAAGGACCAATGCATGTTTTCATTGCGACGGATCGGTCACTTGTGGACCAATGTCCTAAGAAAGGATTGCCTTACAAGTGGCAAAACTTGGACCAATTCAAAAGGACGTCAAGCCCGTCATCAATACAAACACAACCCCGCAGGCAGGCTACTTACAGCGCCCCACAACACAAAAACAATATATCCCAACTGGAATCATCAGAGAGCCCGGTGGATCATCCGCCGATATCAAGCGAGCAAAGGAGCAGCCGACCACCCTATCAAGGAAGGGTGAATCATATAAGCTCGGAGGATGCGGCGGGATCAAGCGATGTTATTGTCGGTATGTTTTGACCAACTTCAAGCCGCATTAGTTTTATTTGATCTGGTGCAACCCATTCATTTATTTCCATGGATTATGCTAGGAGAAATCAACTGCCGTTTACTTCCCTGCAAAAGTTTTATGCTGTGCAAACACCTGGGAGTAGGATGGAGTCCCGCTTCGGGTGTAGTGAACTAAAATTAGACATTGAAGGGGTAAGGTTTATGGTGAACCTACTAGTGTTAGAAATGAGAGGACTAGATGTCATCCTAGGGATGAATTGGCTGACTAGAAACAAAGCCAAGGTAGATTGTGAAAACAAGACAATAGCCCTAACCAGTCCAGAAGGTCAGCAGGTCACAATAAAGACAGATTCAAAACTGATAAATGGCGTGAAAGGAAGTGTGCACAATATAATGATGGGTGATGGGAGTCAGGTGCCAGTAGTCTGTGAATACCCAGATGTGTTTCCAGAAGAATTACCAGGAAGGCCACCAGATAGACAAATTGAACTCGCCATTGAGTTAATACCAGGCACTAGGCCCATTACCAAACGCCATTATCGAATGTTAGCACATGAACTGAAAGAGCTTAAGCTACAGTTAGATGAACTGGAGGAAAAGGAGTTCATCCGACCCAGTGTATCACCATGGTCAGCGTCCTATTCGTTAAAAGAAAGACGGAGCCCTCGAATGTGTGTGGACTATAGAGGACCAATGCGATTACAATAAAGAATAAGTACCCATCGCCTCGGATAGACGACTTGTTCGATCAATTGAAAGGAGCAAAGGTATTTTCAAAAATCGACTTGCGATCGGGTTATCACCAATTGAAAATCCGAAAGCAAGATCGAGAAAAGACCGCATTCACCACGAGATATGGATTGTATGAGTTTTCAGTGGTACCTTTTGGATTAACCAATGCCCCGCGTACTTCATGAATTTAATGAACCAAGTATTCATGGATCGATTGGACCGCTTTGTAGTTGTGTTCATTGATGACATATTAATATATTCCAAAAATGAAGAAGAGCACAAACAACACCTACACATGGCCTTAACCAAGCTCGAGAGAACATCGGTTGTATGCCAAATTCTCAAAGTGCGCTTTTGGATGAAAGAGGTTGCATTTTTAGGACATATTATTATCAAGAAGGTGTTAAAGTCGACCCGAAAAGATCAAAGCGATTATGGAATGGAAGCAACCAACGACGATTCTAAATAAGAAGCTTTCTTGGATTGGCGGGTTATTATCGCGATTCATAGAAGGGTTCTCAAAATTGCTCGCCCACTTACACAATTGCTTAAGAAAGAGAAGTCATTTCAATGGACGGATCGGTCATGACGATTTTCAACAATCAAGATTAAATTAACAACAGCTCGAGTGTTAATACTCCCAAATGCAGAAAAAGAATTTCAGATATACTGTGATGCCTCAAGACAGGGTTTAGGTTGTGTATTAATGCAAGATGGGAAAGTCGTTGCCTATGCTTCAAGGCAATTACGGCCGCACGAAGAGAATTATCCAACTCACGATTTGGAATTAGCAGCTGTTGTTCACTCCTTGAAAATTTGGAGACACTACTTATTGGGTAACCATTGTGAGGTTTTCTCAGATCATAAGAGCACAAGTACTTATTCACACAACGAGTTAAACTCGAGGCAATAAGATGGCTTGAGTTAATTAAAGATTATGATGTGGATCTTCAATATCACCTGTGGAAAGCCAATGTAGTGGCGGATGCACTTAGCAGAAAGTTTATCAAAGTATAGCAAGTGAAGCCCAATGTCCGAACGACTTGAAAGACTTACAAAGATTGAACCTATCAATAGTGGAACAAGGATTTGTGGCGGCATTGGAAATTCAGCCACTCCTGACGGATCGTATTAAAGCAGCTCAGGACGAAGATGAAGAAATCCAGCAATCGAAAAGGACGATCGGGGAGGAAACTCCACGGACTTCACTATAGATGAACACGAGATTTTGAAGTTCCGAGGACGATACTACATACCAAATAAGAAGGAATTAAAAGATCTAATCTTATCAGAAGCTCACTCATCCCAATTGTCAATACACCCAGGAGGTACAAAAATGTATCAAGACATGAAAAAGAGGTTCTGGTGGAAATCCATGAAGAAAGAAATAGCTGGGTACATATCTAAATGTGATGTCTGCGAGAAAATAAAGATAGATCACGAAAACTGCAGATCATACAACCACTTCGCAAGACCGAATGGAAATGGGATGACATTGGTATGGACTTCATTACAGGACTCCCAAGGACACAGGAAGGGTATGATGCTATATGGGTCATTGTGGATAGACTCACCAAAGTAGCACATTTCATACCGATTAAGCAGACCTACGGGAAAGATAAGCTAGCAGAATTATACTTAACCAAAATTGTAGTGCTGCATGGAGTACCTAAAAGAATCGTGGTCCGATGAGGAGCCCAATTCACATCCAAATTTTGGAAGAAGCTACATGAAGCAATGGGCACCGATTTAGCTTCAAGATGACTTATCACCCGCAGACGGACGGCGGCATGAAAGGACCAACCAGATTTTAGAGGATATGCTACGAGCTTGTACACTTGTATACGGAGCGAAGATGGAATACATGTCTACCATTTGCACAGTTCGTACAATAACGATTATCGTGCCGGCATTAAAATGTCGCCTTTTGAAGCTTTGTATGGTAGAGAATGTAGAACCCCACTCAAGCTGGATCAAACGGAGAGCACCAATTCCTTGGACCGCAAGTTACTCAAGGCAGAAGCACATGTAAGAATAATAAGGGATAGAATGAAAATAGCACAAGACCGTCAGAAGAGCTATGCGGATAATCGTCGAAGGGATTTAAGTTATGAAATTGGGGATTATGTATATATCAAGGTCACACCCTTTAAAATTATTAAAAGATTTCAAGTAAAGGAAGCTAGCCCCAAGATATATTGGACCTTTTGAAATTGTAAAGAGAATCGAGAAGTGGCATACAAATCAAATCGACACCGGATTGGCAAGAATACATGATGTGTTCCATGTCTCGCAACTCAGGAAGTGCCTGCGCCAACCCGAAGAAGGCATCCCGATAGAAGAAATTGACTTACAAGATGATATGACATATGCAGAAGAACCATTACAAATACTTGAAACCACAGAGAGGCAGCTCAGGAATCGAAACATCAGGTTCTGCAGAGTACAATGGAAGAATCACACTGCCGCTGAATCGACTTGGGAGAAGGAGTCAGACCTACAGCGAGACTTTCCCAACCTATTCCCTGGACCAAGTTAATCTCGTGGTCGAGATTCTTTTAAGGGGGGTAGGTTGAAACAACTCAAAATTTCTGATTTTAGCTTTGCTGTTCTTTGCATCTTCTGCTGTTGTCGGTTTTACTCTCAGCCCTTGGATGGCTTTGAGATTCGTGCTTGGCCCTCCCTCGCTCGCTCCGTTTCTTCCTCGCTGCTGCGCCTTCGCCGGCCGCCTCCCTTCCTCCGTCTTGGCGCCGCGCCGCACACCCCGCCCGCCCATGCCGCACCGCACCCACTTGCCCTCCTACTCGAAGTCGGCCGATCGCCGGGGCCCCACCTCGAGTCCTCACCTCAACCGCCGCCACTCTCCTCGCGCCCGGCCACGCTGCGCCTCCCTCCGCTCGGCACCTCCTCTGGACCGGTCCACACCGCTGCTTTCTCCCGGAGTCAGCCCTCCCCGCCAATCTCCTGCGGACAACGGCCGGCTAACGGCGTGGCCGTCATTGCCCTAGGAGAGTAGCTCCGTGCCTCTCCCTTCATTCGCCATTAATGGTCGTCGACCTCTCCGCAAGCTCCCTTCTCTCTCGGCGATAAGAGTGCAATTGCTCCCTCCAAATGAGCTCTCGTCCCTCCACTCTCCTCCCGAGCAACCAATCGAGCCCCATTGCCCCTAGCGCCGCGGCCACCACCCCCCTGGTCCGGTGAGAAGAAGCCCCGATCTCCCTCCTCACTCGACCAAAGTCCGATTACTTCCAGCTTAAGCCCCTCCTTGGCACCTTAAACACTTCGCCTAAACCATCTGGATGTTTGCATTTGCCTCTGGCCGGTCACCGTGCTCCCCTCCGATCACCGCCACCTCCTCGTGGACAGCCCGATTGAAGCCTCCCCGAGCTGAGCTGATGCCTCCCCCGTGACCTCCTCACTCCCTAGATGGTGAAACCGAAGCCCAAATTCCGAGGACATTCCCAGATCCTTCCCGAGCCATCTCCACCATCACCTTCTTCTTCCCCTCCGGCGACGACCATTTCGGACTTCCACCTCGGTTTGAGCGCACCTTTGAGCTCCCCTCGCCACCCTTCACCTCTCCGTACCACCCCCTGGCCTCGTCAACCACTCTCTTGGCCGAATCAAAGAAGGGGGCGGCGCCCTGTTCTTTCCCCCCTCCGCGGGCGGCTGGAGGAGGAAGACGACCCCTCCCCGTCGGCGTGGCCCCATCCTCCCCGTTCGCTGCCCATCCGACGGCACCCTTCGGATCGAGCCGTCCCCGCGTATCGGTTCGCTAGTACCGCGACGTGGCTCCGTCTCGGCCCTCCGTTCCCGATCCTACGGCGTGAAGCTGCGAAGTGGATTCTAAAACGTACCGGTTTGATTTTCGGGGTGACGTGGCCGCATCGTCCTCCTCCGTGTCCGATCCGACGGCTCCCGGTTGTCGATGCCGTTTTCAGGCCGTGCGCGCGCGCGCAAGTGCGGGTGGGCCGCGCCCGATCGGCCCACTCGATTTGAATCGCGCGGAGGAGCGCTCCCGCGCGTTGAAGCGGGCCGGCCCAGTACTGTTCCTATGAACAGTGCCCTCTCCGATTTTCCCAGAGTCAAATTAATTGATTTATATCTCATTCGATTTGTTTCGTTGCTCCGATTTCAAATCCGATGTCCAATACCCCTCGTTCCACTCTCAAAAATTCAAGTCCAAGCTACTCTACCATTTTTGTATTGATTTATTTTATTTATTTATTTTCCTTTCCATTGCTTTGTTTAAAAACCAAAAAGGCTTATTCTTTATTTATTTTGTGTGTTTTCCTTGCGGTAGCTTGCGAGGAGTCCGAGGCGACGGTGCAAGTTCCGGAGCAAGTTTCCACGCATTACGAGATCGTCGAAGTGATCGACACGCAAGGCAAGTTACAATCTTTGACGCATGTTGCACCGATAAATTCCCGTATTTATTATTTACACTATTTGCATTACTTCTACTTGCTCAAGACGATTATTTAATTAAACTAAAAATGTTTAGAATGACTTGTATATGTTGTAGATATGACCTACCACTAGACAAATGCCATGTTTAACTTGAGACCACTTTCACCTTGACAAACCTAGACTTATTTAATATTTGTATAAATAAATATCGCTTAGCAATCACATGAAATGACGAGCTATTTAGTAGTTAAGATAGTTCGCCGGTTTCCAAATGAATTAGAAATTGATCTAGGTAAGGCGGTAATCGTGGAGTGCCCGAGAGCGGACGAGTCCACGACCTTACCCTAGGGTGGAGGGTGCAACAGACGGGTGTCGATGCAGGATGCATCGGTTACCAGTTGTGGTTGGCAGTCTCAGGAGCAAATATAAGGACACGACCCTTATGCCGAATTTAGAGCACAGTAACCGCTCAACCACAAGTATTGATTTATCAGTCCTGGTCCGTTAGTTGTACACTTTATTTAAACCCCTACAGGAGTTGGGCTGTGGTACGGGTGGGTTATCGCCGTTACACGTAACTCACCGTACGCAAAACGGTAGGTCCGTGTGTGCGGTATGGGGGAGTTATCGCCGTTACACGTAACTCACCATACGCACGACGGTCGGTGAGCATCACCACCTATCGGGTAGGGTCTTTAAAATAAAGTGGGCAACGAAAAACCCGGTTTTCTCAATGCAGTCGCACACTAATAGTAGTGTGTATATAGCTTGACATTGGAAGTTGAGAAACCTTGTGGGTAAAGCTGAGCAACTCTGCAGAGTGAAAATTTTTGTATTCGAATACGCCGTGCTCCCGGATAATGGAGCTGTGCTCGATGGGTGATTCCAGTAGTGAGGCGTAAGTAGTTTTCCGATACTTTTGAACTTGTGTAAAGAGAAGAAATATATGTTCAAACCCCTTTTTCCTTAATTATGGTATAATGGAGTTTTGTTTCTAAAGTTATTTACAAATAAAATTGCATCCACCCATATAAATAAAACCAAAGATACCTCTCACTTGAAACTCCGTACATGTAGTATGTGAGGCTTACAATCGTAACTTGTTGAGTACGGTGGTACTCAAATTTGCTTAATCATAAATCCAGAAAATGCTCTTCAAGGAGAAGACCAAGTCTACGAAGAGGTTTCGGAAGAGACCGATGGCGCGGATGAGCAGTGGTCGTAGGTTTTAGCCGCACTCGGGCTTGATCGCTGGACTTCTTTTGTAATGTAAACTATTTGGGCTCGCCGCCCCGCTACGCTAAACTCGACCGACGCGTCGTATGTTGTAATAAACTTTGGATCTTGTTGTAAGCTTGTTGGCAATGATGTACAATTCTGTACGGCTCGCCGCAACTGTACGGTCTACGGACAGTTGCGGATCCCCGTACGCTCCCGGGAATGGGGGCGTTACAGAAGATAGCTCTATCGCCCAAAGAGGCAAAGACTTAATTTGCCTAGAACAGATGTATGCATATGCCTAATGCAGCTCGTAATATCGTATACATGGAGCGTTACGTGCACAATTGGCTCGGTTACACTTCCAATCACGTTTGAGCAGGATCAAACAGCCTCGTTCCTTTTAGCTTTTTCGAAAGTTAAAAAGCAAACGTTAAAACATACAATCTCTTAAAGCGAATTTTTTAAACGATTTTCTAAACCTAAAATCATATACGTTATCCACATCGACATCTCCACCGTCCATTGTTACGTCGAAAAATATAGATAAAAACTATCAGCTGCAGCTTAAAAAGAAATCACCCCAATAATTGCTGAAGTCTGGTGGCCGGTAGGGTTTGAACAGTATTCTGTCATTTAGAAAACTTATTCCAGAGGAGAATTAAAAAATGTTTTAATAAAGGAAGAGGAATAGGAGAAAAAAAACTTTTGTGATGGCTCACATCCACTCATTTTCAGCGATTGCGCAGTGCTTAACTAACAATTGCTTTCAGTAGGTAGCGAGAATGGACTATTTGGCTAAAATCCGGAAAAGCTATAAAGTTAGATGTACTAAAGTGCCAGCAGCCTAGCACTAATGGGGAGCATGATTTGTCATGCACTTCCAATTGCCGTGCATCCTCTTCATCTTCATCCTCTTTTCTTTAATTTCCTCTCAGTGGTGGTGCTCCCTAATCAGCCACTATCACGACTCACGAGCCACACAAAACAGAACTAATTTATCGCTCAACGTGCAGTGTGTTCCAGCTTCTAGAACAGATTAGCTAATTTTAGTGTACAAATATCATATCGGTATACATTATTTCTTTGAAAAATATAAGGTGTATTTTGACTTTGTACAAGAATTATCCCTTATAATTGTCATGGAAATATGAGAGAAATATTTTTGTGTGGGTGATAATAAATAAATACAGATGATAGAGAGAAAAAATAAATAGGGAATAGAAGGAAAAGCCTCATTGATTTACATACAGCCTTACATTTCTCAACAATTTTTTTTCAAACTACATGGCTTATATTTCTCCAGAAAGTGGGTGCTAATTGGTTTGGTTCTAAAGATGCTAGCTCCAGGACATAATTCAAGTGAGCCGGTATCACTGCCCAAAGGCTTGATTGGTTTGGTTACCCTCAGTGACGGAACTAGAATTTTACAAAGCCCTAGGCTCAAAACTAAAGGGCTATAAGTCTATAACTAACGTCGGATACTATCAACACTGAGGCATAATAAAAGTACAACATAACCTTTATTTTCACAATATTAAGAATTTTACAATTGGACTAGGACCTTCAACCATCAACTTGAAGCTCACATGTAAAGATGGCTGATTTGATTTGGCTATTTGTATGGCCGTGTCATGGAAAAGCACCAAATCTTAAACCTCTACCATTAGATGGTACTTTTGTGAGTTTGTCTAAGCTATCCCTTAATTGACAGTAGTTCTTTGTTTTAATAGAAACTGTAATCTCCACCTTTGAGTCAATTCAATCAATTCAAATTGCAAATTACAGTTGATCTGACACTTTCCTACAGATAAGAAGCACTAGAACATGGTTCGAGTAAAGTAAACTCAATCAATTCAGAAACTTAACCTTGTAGAAGAGATCCTCGACTTCCCTCTCGCGTATGTCGCCGGGGAGATTGCTCACGTAGATGGCATGGGCCCCAGCTGTTCCTGCAACAAAGACAAGATCAGAGGAGCTAATAGCACGCATTGACACAAAGCAAAGTGCAGAGGAAAGCAGCCGAAGTGCCAAGCCAAGTTTGAGCATCCATCAAAAAAAGAAAAGATGTGACATCTCAGCCCATGTGAAATTAGGTTCATAATGGCCCATGTGAAATTAGGTTCATAATGGCCCATGTGAAATTAGGTTCATAATGGCCCATCAAAAAAAGAAAAGATGTGACATCTCAGCCCATGTGGATTAGTCTCACATTGCTAGTTTAACATGAGAAATACCAACATATAAATCCATAGGCACCATTGGTAATAACCTCTGGTTAATCGTTTTGCGCGAAGTGAGAACGAAAGAGCAAGCATGTTGTTACGTGTGCGTAACTTATCCATAATAGGATTAGACCTAAGTCGATTTAGACCTTAGAGCGTTACAAAAGAAAACCTAGTTAAACAAACAAAAGCATTGCATCTCAACTCTTAAGAACACAATCGATTCCGACGGGGTAACGAACACAACAACTCTACCGCTAAAACAAAGGAACCTAACCAATTAACCGAGTAAACCACGGATTTTGAACCGAATCCAAGCACTCACCTAACAAAGCTACTGCGCAGACTGTCCCGCTCCCGCAGGATGCGCGGGAGAGGAGGCGGGAGATGGCGGCACGACGCCGAGTGGTGGAGCCATGGAGAGTGGTGAAGAGGAGGCAAGAGCGGCGGCGCGGCGCTGGGTGGTGGAGCCGTGGTCTACCCTATTCGTTCACGATACACTCACGTTTTGCACGGGCACGTTGCAAAGGGCTAGCTAGCTTGAGGTTTTATCACTGTATGTGAGCTGATTCGTAAAGTCCACACATATGCTAGAAAAAAAAGTAATTTCAGTTTTCTCGACTCATGCGGTGCAAACTTATCTGACAAGTCTAACATGTCTTTGATAGGGCTCGATTACTTTTTAAAAAAAGCTCAAGTCCTCCCAAACAAATCTAATTTTAAATGCTACTTTGGGATTAGATTAACAACATTTGGTCGGTGCGATATAATTAAGCTCGGTAGCCTGAGTGAAACCCAGAGAGCTAGCTCATCAACCTGCAATCCTTCGTAACAAACAAGGAGTTCTAAAAAGATTAGCCTCTAGCTGTAAAATCGATTGGCGGCAGGTCACTTGCTCCGAATGCAACATCTCCACAGACCAATGGCCAGCCACCGCTGCGTTCCACTTCCAACCCCCTCGCGTACGTTTCTCAAAACTCTGCCATGGCGTGGGCCGTGAGGTCGACGCGAGCCCGACAGCGGCTGGCTGGCCCACGCCGGTTGTACCCATGTACGCCGTGAACCAGACGCCGTGTACACGTGCCACGGCCCCAGCGAATAACTAATTGAACCCCCATGCACACGTGCCGGACGATGGACGGCCGCGCGCCCGGCCGTCCGCCCGAGCGACGCGCGGGCGGCGGCGCCGATTGGCCGCCCCGCGCGGCTCGACTCCTGTCTCGCCTGTCCGTCCCGATCCTGCTCTTCCACGTCGACTAGTATTATGATTTCAAGGACTAGTTAATCCCGTCGACTTCTTGATAGTTGTCCTGTGGCAGCCCGTTCGATCGATAGGGATTAGTAAACAATAAGGACGTGGGAAGATTGGCCTTTTCTTCTGGTGCTTGCTCTGCCGTGTGCACGCTAGAACCTAATTTTGGTACCAGTTTTGCAGAAAAAGTATACATGAAATTGAGTTGTTCACTCCTGTCGTGTGGGCCTGTCCTTTTGGCTACGATTTATATAGCTTTTGGTTGAAATTTTTTAATTTTAGCTGTTTGTGACAGAGATTACGGAGAAAGATACCTGCTTATGATTTTGGATGGTACAAATATTGGATTTTTAACGTATACTATAATTAACTTATAGACTACATCTTAAAAATACTCTATTTAAAAGTTAAATACTATAGTAAAAACTAAAAACCATTTTGAAAAACTGAAAAGAACATACTTTCTCCGCAATATGTACACAAAGCTCCATGTACGTGAGAGAATATGCTCTAATGTCATGCACTTGGAAATGCAAAAATTACCGTTTCAGTGGATGGCTCAAAACTCTACTGAACTTTCAAGCTCCAAAACACATAAAGGACGTCCTTTTTTCTTTTTCTTGATCAGACTCTGTTACTGCTAGACGAGCAAATTATGGCTCTGATCTTTTCAGCTTTTAGTTTCTGCTACAGTACCTAACTTTCAGATGGAGTATTTTTTTTAAGACGAGGTCTACAAGTTAATTGTAGTACACGTTAAAAACCTAATATTTGTGCCATCAAAAATCACAAGTGAGTATCTTTCTTTCCGTAATCTCTGTCGTAAATAGCTAAAAAGTCATCAGTCGCAGCCAAAAGCCATCAGTCGTAGAAAAAAACAGGCCCTATAACTCCTTTCAACCCTAGAGATCAAGAGACACAAATTTAAAGTGAAAAATCATCACGGGAAAAACTATTGTAATTTATGTGATATAAGCATATATGTGATATAATTCCAGCATAATTAGAGAAACTCAATGCATATATCAAGAGGTATACAAATAATATAAATTGCATATATTCATGTAACTCTATCACATCATTTGTAACAAAGCACATATTCAACAAAAGCATAATTAAAGAATACTTCCAGCAATATATAAATGACATAAATTGCATATAAATATGTAATTCTACTATGTCATAATCAACTATAAATAATACTGCAGAAAATACCATGCTAAACATTTGCATGAAACAACAAAATAATAAACTAGCATAAAGCTTAAGTTTTGAATTTAAGGCTCTCAAAACAGAGTTACTTAAGATTTTTGATCTTGGCCCTCTCATGCTATATCATTTACTCTTCAATAATTAAAATGATGATCAAATTCAGATTATGAGCTCTAGAATTTGCTTTATTTGTCACAAAATTGAGCAATACAAGTATTATTGCCGGATTAAATTGAATTCAACCACATTAACTCAACAGTCATCTAAATATCCATTCAAATTGGATGTATAACTAAATAACACATGAATTTAGTTGAATAACAGCAGGTACTCCTATAAGTGACAAATCACAACAGATATAGAATACCGAAATTGAGATCACAGTGGGAAATTCATAAGCACAGCTGGCAACAATGTAGTAGATTGCTTAGAATTAAGTGACAAAGTAAGCACTAACAATAGAGCACAGATCTAAACTTTGATTATCAATTCAAATTTTTAGTAAATGATCAAGTTCATCATTGAGCAGCAATTCAAGCCCACAAGCAACCAATGTCTCCCAGTACTAGAACATGCATAAGAGACTAACAAACTAGCACAGCCCATAGAGATTGCATGTACAAGGAACCAAAATACTCACGGTGCAGATGACACTCGAAGCCGTCCAGAAGCAACCACGCTGGCGGCAAGAAACCAGCCGGCAAAACTAGCAAACCCGAAGATGCTCACCAGAAAACCTATCACCCCTCTGTGCCACAGCGTGAGAGGAGTGTGGTTGTCGGAGATACAATGCACCTCTTTGCCGTTCGGAGAAACAAACCAGCAAAACCAAGGTGAAGGAGACACCACACAAGACACGCAAGACATCGACCAAGTGCCTCACCACCGAGCACCGGATATTGCTAAGCACCATCGAGACCGGTGGTTCCCAGCGAGGGGAGGACCCCAAGTCTCAAATCCAGAGCACAATTGTAAGTAGAAATGATGATAGAAGGGATCGGGTATTACGAGTTCGCTGATGCCATACGAAGAGGAGATGACCTCCTCTTATAGCCGAGAGGAGGAGGAGGAGTGGTTGCGCGGTGGCGTCCAATAGCCGGGGCGAAGGCCCGCGCCTGCCGCCGTGCCCTCCGCCTCCGTCGTCGCTGCCCCGCACGAGAAAATCGGATTTGGATTGAGCCGCATGCGCACAGGAGTAGACGAAGTCTCCTCCCCTTATCCGTCTGCACCGGTCCACCGACAGGTGGGCCTCTCATCTTTTTTTCTTTTTCAATTGCGACATTACAAAAATTCCTTTGGATTTTCAACAAAAACTACATACACATGAAGGCGAAAAATAAGGAGAATTATAAGTACAGAGAACTTATAATAACAGAGAAGAAAATCAAATCAGAGTTAGATGTGTTAGCTATTGCAAGATCAAACACGGCTCAATGCGTGCTTCATGCTCAGCGCAAGTCTGGCACAGTGCAAAGCCCTTATCCTCCAAAAAGAGACTGATCAGCCGTCACAGCGGTACTAGCTCCTACCAACCTGTACGTGCTAATTTACAGTCCACTCCTAATTAACTACCCCCGCGGCTGCGTTGTCCGTTCATCAAGAAACGCTCCCCTATTACCCATCTTGGAACTAAAGAAGCACCCATTTGCGATATCGCCAATCTCCAGGCGGTGCACCGAAACACTCGCCTCTCACGGAGACCAAAAACACATCGTGCATGCACCAGCTTTGGCCCTCACCACGCCCGACAACTACGTGTCACCCCTGCGCGCCAATGGACGAGCTCGACGCGGCCCCATCAGCCATCGCCTTCGCTTGACCCGCGCATGTTGATATACCTCACCAGTCACCACGCACCACGCCGCACCGCGCACACAATTTAAACAACACGTACACCGCAATAACACGGCGGCTCTTCTCATTCATGGTGGCGTCCTCCCGCCGGCGAAGACCACCGCGCGGCTAGCACATGTTGCATGAGCAGCAGGCACCACCATCGGCGCCAACGTCCGAAGATGCCGCCGCCGAGGACGACGAGGTCACCGCGTTCCGCGACATCCACCCTCTGACGCCCACGACCACGCCGACACCCCCCACGCTCGCGGGATCCGCGTCCTGGGACACCGCCAGCCACCGGTCCTTCTCATCCGAGGAGCAGTTCATGACGATGAGCCGCGAGTTCACGGCCATGGTCGCCGCCGGGGCGACCATGCAGACCAACACCAACGGCGGCAGCTACGATGTCGGAGCTAACAACAACGGCGTCGACCAGCTCACCAGCATCGGCGAGGACGAGCTGGAGGAGACCAACCCGCTCGCCATCGTGCCAGACAGCCACCCGATCGCGACGCCGGCCAGGAGCAGGGCGCCCCTGGAGATTGTCCCCGCGGGATCCGCGCCGCCGCCGGTGGAGGCGCGGCAGGTGAAGAAGGAGGAGGTGGAGACGAAGGTGACGGCGTGGCAGACGGCGGAGATGGCCAAGATCAACAACCGGTTCAAGAGGGAGGAGGTCGTCATCAATGGCTGGGAAACAGAGCAGGTGGAGAAAGCCTCCGCATGGCTCAAGAAGATTGAGGTAACTACAGCAGACACAAGAAAAAAATCTTTTTTCTTTGAAGTTTTTCTAATGAAAATTTCACTATGCAATACTTGCTGTTGAGTCTTAATTTGCATGTTCTCATGAGTACATGCAGCCTTATCATCTTTGCTTGTTACGTTGTGTGCATCAAGTATTAAATAACAACAACGACATAGCTTGACAATCCTTTCAATTCATGGTTTTAAGTAGATTCTCCATGCAATTAGCATATGTATGAGTATGATTTGTGATGAACAAACCAAAACAAATCAGAGGGCTATAAGTATCTCCAGAACTCATAAACACATTCAGTCCTCTTCCCTAAAAAAAACTTCAGCCTTGCAACACTAGAGTAACAGTTATCTGTTCTTGCTTTGACAAAAGTTACAGAAGTAATTAATATCCATAAGGAAACAAGAACTTGACGTTAGAGGTAGGTAACATCAGAGTTTCTCCATTGCTCCCTTTTTCGGGTGCAGGCATGTACATCAGATGAGTTAGTTACAACTCAATCATGCAACGTTCTGTGTTGCCCTCGTCAGCAAAAGGCGACTGTTCTGACCATCATGGATCTTTAACACGTTGATTTCAGTGTTAGGAGAACGGTCTTTGTCCGTGAGAACTATGCATTTGGCTTTTGACATTTCCTTTCTTCTCTTCTGCAAATCAGGTTTAGATATGCTCCAATTCTGCTCTCCCAAGTGTCCATTCTTGATCGTGATCACCGTATAAATAGTGCTTACCTATAGCATCCTCCATGCCTCCTTGTTCCAAATGTGACTTACTCCCTTACGCAGAGAAAGCTGGATGAGCAGCGTGCCAAGGCGCTCGAGAAGACGCAGAACGACATCGCAAAGGCACGGCGCAAGGCGGAGGAGAAGAGGGCGTCGGCGGAGGCCAAGAGAGGGCTGAAGCTGGCCAAGGTGCTGGAGCTGACCAACTTCATGAAGGCAGTCGGAAGGGTGCCCACGAAACGCTCCTTCTTCTAGCCATCCGTCGCCCTGTCCCTTCTGATCTGTTCCTGAATGCTTGTGTGCTAAATCTGTTTTTTTGCATATGGTCATAGCTAGTTCTTTGTATGGTGTATGCTGCATCCGAGAACCTAATTGTAAAAAAGGTTGTACATGTACTGTTGCCATGCTTGTGATCACAGAGTGGCCCTAGTTTTTTTCTTGGCACGTATCCATATGGTATAAATGATTTCTTTGTGTAATCTTGCAAACATTCAGAACACAACACTGTAAAAAGCTACATACTATACTTTTTTACCCTCTAGAGGACTACAAGATGTGATACGATAAGCTTTTTGAAAGAGTTTTAGATTATTTGGGTTTTGCAATCAATCAACTTGATTGCTCTATTGCTTCTCTGTTTTCTATTTACACACAGCCGAAGGTATTTTCGGATGGTGAATAGTACACATGGATTACACACTACATGCCACACTATTGTCATGATCTTTGGTTACAATCCTCAAAACAAGGAAGCTTCAGATAACATGCAGGATATTCAGAGATTGCAACAGATGATCGTTAACTAGCGTATCAACTAAGGATTTATATCCATTACTTCTAACATCCTACCTCAACCTAGACGTTAGGAAGTGACGTTCAGATTGCTTCTGAATCTTTGAAATTACTGAACGGCCAACGGTTTGGTGAGGACATCTGCGACCTGATCTTGCAAAGAAATGAACTTGATGTCCAACGCCTTGTGTGCAACTCTTTCTCGAACAAAATGATAGTCGACCTCGATATGCTTTATTCTTCCATGAAAGACAGGGTGTGCAGTCAAATAGATATCCCCTAGATTATCACACCAAAGACAAGGCGCCTCGTGGTAATGAGGTACCAAGTTCACCTAGAAGAACTTGAATCCACATTATTTCTGCCGTTGCATTGGCAATTGATTTATACTCTGCTTTGGTACTGGATCTCGATATTGTAGGCTGTTTCTTAGAGCTCCATGAGATAAGATTTGCTTCATGATATATATCATATCCTCCTGTACTCCTTCGATCATCAATCAGTTGTTGTATAAACTAACAAACCTTATTGACAATGTATGAAATATCTAGCCTTTTGTATTTTTCAACTTCTCTATTAGACAACACTTTGCTTTATGACTTCTTCAACTTCTCTCCTATAACCATGGGTGCAGTGAAGACTGATATTCTCCTAGAGCAATACTTGTAGACACAGATTCGATAGACGATAGAGGTTGTGGTGCATCATCCATTAGGTGATCAATTGATCTATTAATAGTACTGCTGTCATCTAGAGGAGAAGAGTTGGTTACATGAATTGGCAAAAGAATTTGGGGAGAACCAGGTGAGCAAGCAGTGTCAACTGTATTATGCCGAGAAAAGGGAAAAACAAGCTCATCAAATATTACATCCCTAGATATGTATAATCATCCAAAGGATGGATTCAGGCAATTTTATCCTTTATGACTGGGACTATAGCCAAGAAACACACATTCCTTTGAATGAAAAGACAATTTTCTAGTGTTATAAGGTCTATGACATGGCCAGTAGGAGCAATCAAAGATCCTGAGAAGAGAATAGTTCAGTTTAACACCAAACAATCATTCAAGAGGACTCATGTTATCAATAACATGAGTTGGAAGTCTATTGATAAGATATGTGGTTGTTAAGAAGGTTCATCCCAAAATTTGAGAGGCATATAGGATCGAGAAAGAAGAGCTAGACCAGTGTCAACTATATGACAATGCTTTCATTTGGCCAACCCGTTTTGTTGATGTGTGTGAGGGACATGACACCCTATGTCCAATGCCAAGATTATCAAAGAATTTGTGTAACTTTTGGTACTCCCCACTCTAGTCAGATTGAACACACGTAATTTGTTTTCCACTAAGCCATTCAACATGTTTTTGAAATTGTAGAAACACATAGAATACATCAGATCAAGATCTCAACAAGTAAATCCAAGTGAATCTACTAAAATCATCAATGAAGCTCACATAATATGTGTATCCACTCACAGATTGAGGTGCAGTACCCCAGACATCGTAGAAAACAAGTTCAAGAGGGAACATAGAAGTATGAACTGAAGAACTATAAGGTAATTGATGACTCTTTGTCTGTTGACACGCATTACATATTAATGTATGTGTGGAGGATAACACATGCAATTTATTCAAGAGTAAAATAAATTGAACTATTTGGGAAAATGGGTGATCAAGACATGCATGCCACTACTTTAATACTTGCTAAAGCAACCTTGGAGGAGCCTAGTGTTTTGATAGGGTAGAGACCAGACTCAATTTTGCCTTGGAAGATTTTTCTCTTTGACACCTTATCCTCGACAACAAAGAAATCAAGGTAAAACTCGATAAACACATGGTTATCATGAGTTAGCTTATGAACTGAAACAAGATTTTTAGATATTTGTGGCACATGAAGAACTTTCTTAATAGCAAGAGGAAAGGTAGTAGTATTAATAGAGCAATGATCAATGTTTGAGATGTGCAACCCTACTCCATTGCCGACTTGAACCTGATTAGTGCCATTGTATTTTTCATGGACTGTCAACCGATCTAGATCACTCATGATGTGATTGGTTACATCGGTATCCATGTACCAATTTGGATCTACTTGATACGAAGTTGTGTACTTCGCAGCAGCTAACAGTGGATGAACATTGTCTAATTGGTATGAGTGGTCGAAGCAATGGTAGCATTTGATGGCAGTGTACCCAATTTTGCCACAGACCTAACGAGTTGGACGTGCCTTGTGACTTCTAGAGTTCTGCTGACTATTGTTGCGCCAATGGTTGGATCTGCCACAGTTGCCACGACCACGTCCTCCTTAGAATCCTCTTCTTCTAGTAATGAAATTTGCCAAGGAGCCAATGAAATTTGGCAAGGAACCACCTGTATTCTGAAGTTGTGAGTCAAAATTGTTGTACTCCATACGCAATTCATAACTCATTAGATGAGCATAAAACATCATCTAGAGTAATATTTTTTGATCTTGTGGTTATAGAAGTTACTAACATATCATATTCAGATCCCAAACCAGCAAGGATATAAAAGATTATATTATCTTCTCTGAGAGGCATACCAATAGAAGATAGGGAAGTAGACATGTATATGACATGATCTAGAATGTCTTCAGTTAGCGAGGAGAATATCTCGTTGAGGACCATCTGATCTTGGTTGTACTAGGTCACATAGGCTAGATTCACAACCAGGGACGCGATTGCTTCTGTTGTGGTTGTGATCATTTAAGTAAGACACTCGAGAGTGCCATCTACATACCCAAGGAGTTGATAGCTCTGAAGGTATGACAAGAACTGTGCTCTCTCCAGAGTATGTAGTTGTCCTTGCCAAGTTTGATGGTGAATGCGTGGTTAATTGGAACAGAGGGCACCAGATTGATGGCATGAGAGGAGGACGAGATTGTAGACAGAGAAGTGGAGTTGGTAGTCATGGCCGAACCTTTGGGTCCGATACCGTGAAAGTGTTTAAGATGATTTGGGTTTTGCAGTCAATCAACTTGATTGCTCTGTTGTTTCTCTGTTTTCTATTTATACACAGCCGAAGGTGTTTTCGGATGATGAATAGTACTCATGGATTACACGCTACATGTTATGCTATTGTCACGATCTTCAGTTACAATCTTTAGAACAAAGGAAGCTTCAGATAACATACAGGATATTCAGAGGTCACAACAGATGATCGTTAACTAGCGTATCAACTAAGGATTTGTATCCATTACTTCTAACACTTTTCTTCGTTTGTGCTACATACATCCATCTATTTTCCATGACTAGTCCATTTCTTCTGCTCTCCATATATCTAGCTCAAAGTAATCAATATGTATGTACGTACGTACGTACGTATGTCCGTCTGTCTTCCCGGTCGTATACCAATCATCATGACTGATGGACAAGGGCCGATCAGCCTCGTGAGACAGAGCCCTCACTACCCTTCTCCGCACGTCAGTACATACATATGCCCTCTGCCACATGATAACGCCGTTTTAATTCGGGGAATCATTTCTACGATGTGAATCGTGAGAAGGACCGGTGTGATTGATAGACTGTGATGACCGACCTAGAGAAGGGATGGGCTTTGGCGTCGACAAGGAAAGACGCCATCATTCTTGTCGTGGCTGTAAACGTCGGCAATGGCGAGATGCTACCCGGATCTCGCTGGCACTTACCGGACTCCAGCCGGAACGGATGGAGACGGCCACCGCGGACGGCGATTTCTTCCTTAATATAACTTGCGACGTGCTGGCTAGTCAAGATGATGATCGCTGCGGAGACGTGTGCCAGGAGAACGCGTGGCGCCGTCTGCCGGTCATTTTTAGAGTTCTTTTACGGTACCATCAAATCGATATGAGCCGGCCAATATTTTTTTTATCTAATAGATCATATAGAATTAAATTATACTTTTCCTGATGTGCTACAAGTACAAATCCCATAAAAGGTAAAATTGTAATCACTCAACTAAGTTGAAAATGGACACGCATGGTCGGACTGTAATAGGTTCAGTAACAAGCTATAATATCTAAAATTACATAGAAAAGTTAATTATGCTCTCAACAAATCAATGATCAGATTCTATCCCCACTTCTTTACTACGAGTATAAGGTATTGTAAAATTTCCCTATTTTTAATAGTGGGATGACTTGGTTAGAGAATGAGAATAAGGTCCTGACTGGAACGCAGGAATTTTATGGGCATTTTATAGTAATTTTTAGAGGAGACAGAATCGGAAAATTTTTTCACTTTCCAAACGGGCCTTAACCGTGCAGCTTGGGCGAAACATGATATGTGTGGATCAGATTGTTGGAGCACCTGACTGAAGAGGTGAGGAGACGGTCCTTATAGAAATGGTCTGCACCATCCGGCCCACATAAACCGGGCCATTCTGTTGTCATGTAGGAAGTCAAACCATCGACCGGGCCATGTAAACGCCTCATTTTCCGACCCAGATTTTCTCTTCCGGGCCGAGAACTGAGGCCTAGTAAAACCGTGGGCTTTCGAATCGCGAGCCGCACGAGGCAAATCGCCCGTCCCCAGCGACTCCGGCAGCCCACAGCCAAGCGGCGGGCGGCATCGCCCTCTCCAGCCTCTCACACAGACACGGACCACACTGCCCGGCTCGGCCGCGCCAAGGAGGAGGAGGAGGAGGAGACCTGAGACCACGTCCGCGGCCACCTGCACGCGCGAATCCGAGGCCCCGCGTCTCGAGCCCCAGCGGCGCCATGCTCCCCTCTAACCGCAAGAGGTGATCGATCACGCACATCGACCATCTACTTCTGCTCGCCAGCCCGGCCCCCTCTCTTTTTCTCCGCTGTTTTTGGTGAGGATTTTAGTAGTAACGGTTAATCTTACTAAGCTTGCTTCTTAGTAATATGGACTGTCTTGTGCTTGGAACCCTGTGCTATTGCTCGGACAGGTTGGGTGGTTTGGTGGGAAATTAAGTAGAAATTTTTGTTTAGATTGCTGGAATTAGTTGTCTGGCCAGGTTCCTGCTCGTTGTAGCTGTTCTTGGATGGGATTATCGGTGGCTAGTTACTAGGGTTTAGGAACAAGTGCTTGGTGGTGTAATCTTTATGGGTAAGCCTTGCTCGTTGCTGCAAGGAACCGCTCTTGTTGGTTAAAATGCTTGGGTGTGGTTTTGGAATGCGCGGTTCCTTTACTTAGCATCTGAGCAATTTGGCTGGTGAATTACTTTCGATTGTATTATTTTATTTTTTGTTACAGTTGATTCTTTGGGCCACGCTCAGAATCCAACCGCTCCAGTTTAGACACTTAAATTGCTGGTCGCTGATAGCTTCTGTTGTTTTCTAATTGAGTGATTATGGAATAAGCCGCTAGGATGGAAGGTTGTCGTTCCGATATCTGAATTCTGAATTAGTATTTGTATCTGAATTCATGGATATGTTAGCGAGGTATAATCTTTTGTGTTGATTAGAAAAGGTGCAGGTTTAACGCACTATTGCTGCTTTAGTGTTTCCAGGTTTCGAAAACGTACCATAGTTAGTTTGTAGATCCATGTTAAAGTGCATTGTGCCACCTTTGGTGCATCTACTATGTTAGAGATTTCTTCAGGGAATGCTGGATTAATTTGTGTTCAACATATGTGCCCAGTATTTTGTGTTCTTGATTTGTCAAGGTGAAGTTTACGAAGGCTGAATCGAAATTTGTGTTTAGATATTGCTGTATCACTCCACCTAATTACAAGATTGCATGTATTAGTGTATTGGACTGTCTATCTTGCATCATTACTCCAGGTCAATTGTTAGTCCAGGTCAGCTCTATTTCTACCACATCTAAGCTTGATTTGTTGATAATCAGAGTTCATGGTGCTCAGATTTCCAAAAGGTTCCTTAAAAATAATTACAAAAGGCGAAAAACAACAACACTATTAAATTATAACACCGTTGTAGCTCTTGGCTTAAACTTGAATTCCTTTGCTTCTAGTCTACTTGTTGATATTCATGCCTAGATGAACATAACAAAGTAACTTTTTTGTATTTATTTAACAGCTACTCGTAACTTTCATTTCTAAAAGTTTGTAGATTGAACTTCTGGCTACACAACATGATAATGATACCATAGGTTCTCATTTCCTGCCTAGTATGGATTTTCAAGTTCCTGTCATTGAGGTCATGTTGCTGACTGCAAATAGTGGAAGTGGTGATATTCTCCAGTCGATGGTGAACCCATTGTGCTCAATCGCTCATGTATACAGGAACTACCCATGTCCTGATGCCATGTGCATGTGCACAATGGATCATCCATGAGATGTACAAACCTTGGGAAATGGGAATTATTTACTGGATAAAAATTATATGAACTACAGAAATTTTACTTTTTAACTCTGCGGACACATTCAGGTTAAAACATGAGATTTTCGTGATTACGTTTAGTATTGGCTATCAATGAAGAGAGTATCTAGTCATCACCCGAATGGTTTCTTCTAAACAATCATCCAAATTTCTGACTGTTAGATCAGAGATCCAACAACCCTTTTTTTTGGAGGGGGGGATTCACGATCGGTCAGAAATTTGGATGATAGTTTGGAAGAAAACATCCAGATGATGATTATCAACTTCCATCAATGAATTGATCGCACCTGTTTTTTTATTTTGTTATTTGATTAGGAGTTTACTTTGCTAATTTTGGTGTATCAGTAGTATTAACTATCAAGTATTATTTGTGTTCATCTGTAAACTTTTTGCTCCCCTTTTGTGCATCAAATGGAAAAAAAGAGTGGTTTTAGCTTATATACTTGGATATTTGTTAAAATTGATCACTGTGAGTATTTTATTTGTCTTCACATGCACAGGAATTGATCCAAGCCTATCAAAGCTCAGAATATCTATATGCAGTTGCTGTCCCGTAACTATTAACATTTATGTGGAAATTCTCTTGCTTGATCATAATTTTCTCAATTGATATCTTCTCTGATGTCAAAACAAAAACAAGTATAGTTGGTGTTTCACACTTGTATACAAGCTTCTGGTATTTGTTGCTTATCTCTGGGCATTATTCCATACCCTTACTAGTTCATACATGGAGTGTGTCTACATCGTTGTAGAGGTCAGTTGGACATATGAATTTGAAGACAGGTTTCCTTACCTAATACTTAATATCAATTCTTCTATGATTTTCCATTGCAGGAAGTTTATGGACAACAGTGACACGCTACCAGTGGGGTTTAAAAGGCCAGATTTTGAGTCAGGTCCACCATATTTTGGTGCTCATCAAGGATTATGGAGATACAGATCAACGCCCGGAATTCCCAGTTGTCAAAGTGCGTGGCCTCCCTTTTGACTGCACGGAAGTTGATATCTTGGGCTTCTTCTCAGGCCTTGACATACTTGATGTTTTGTTTGTTCACAAAGGTGGCCGATTCAGAGGAGAGGCATACTGTTTCTGGCGTACCCTTTTCAAGTGGAGCTTGCCCTTCAGAGAAACATGCAGAACATAGGTCGAAGATATTTAGAGGTTTTTTGGAGTAATAAAGAGGTGTATTACAATGCTATTGCTCATGAAATCTTAATCTGTGAAAGGGGTGGATCGCATCAAAGGACAGCACCTCCAAGGTCTAGCTCATTCGGTGATGGGATCGACAACTTTGATCACACTGGGATCCTGAGGCTGAGGGGATTGTCGTATTCTGCTGGGAAGAATGAGGTGGCAGAGTTCTTTGAGGACTATGCGCTGTTGGAAGACTGCACCCATATTTGCTTGAACTTGGACGACCATCTGGAGAAACTTATGTGGAGTTTGCGACTCCTGATGACTCTAAAGCTGCAATGGAGAAAGACAGGTTGACACTCGGGAACCGTTACATCGAGCTGTTCCCTGCAACTCGTGAGGAGGTGGATGTGACGATGTCTGGTTGATGAAGTTAACTCTGCATTGATCATGATAATTCTGCTGTTTTTGTTTTACGATGGACTGACAGATGAAGAGCGACAGAACTGAGCCCCGTTCCTTGCATTCCTAGCTAAACTTGCGCAATATACTTGACACGGTGGTGTAGGAAATGTTGCCATTCTGTTTTTTGGTAAGCGCAACCAGGTAGGAAACCCTTGCGTTTAGGACTCTTGGAACATCATAGGATCATGAGATTAGTGTTTGACTCTTGTTTAACTCCATTGCAATGTACATTGCTCTTGCCTGCCTGGTAGAGTGTTTGGTGGTGAAAAACTGAAAACTGGCAACTTCCTTCAGATGGTGGTTGCAAACTTGTAATGTTGTCTGTCATCTGTGTTCAATGATCATTAGAACTTATTAACGCCTGCAGGATCAAAGCGTTCAATTGAGAAGCTATAAGTTTCTATGGAATGGTAATTTTCCAAGTTTCTTACTACTAGGAATTTATGGGCCACTACATTGCATTGCATGTGAATAAAAGATGATGTGGCAAAAAGTTAAAGAAAAAATAGTGAAAATAATATCTTGCACGAGATATTACTTGAACACACAAACTAACAAGAAGGGCATAGCTAAAATATACATTATAGAGAAGTGTTGTGTCTATCCATTAAGGTCGCGCTCAAGATTGCGTTTGTGGTTGGCTTCCGCGTCTGCTTTTTTCGTACTATAGCACTTTTTGTTTTTTTTTTGGGTTTTTTTGTTTTTTTTTCCTTGTATTTCTTTGCATTGTCCGTGATAAGTTAATATATTTTTTCTATTTTTAATTTTTTTTAAAATTTAATTGTGCTAAATAAACCAACTCAACTACAGTAAAAAATAAGCCAGTTACAGTAAAAACAAGCCATAAGCCATCGTTATTCTGAACACCTCCTAAATATATGGTATGTGTGAGGAATGAGAGAGAAAAAGGTGGGAGAAGATATAAATATATTGATTAGGGCTACTAGTAGGTGCTATGTGTTGGACGAATTATATCAATTATATCTTCATTTATTTTTAAGGGCATGTACAATAAATTATCTCTTAAAGTTGTTTTAAGACTTTCATCTAATCTAAAAACAGCACTAGAGACAACTTTTCCAATATTAAATTATTTTTTACTATTTTTTACCATAATTCATAACCTACATCATCTCACTATTTATGTTGGTTTGCAGATTCAAGTCATCTATTACATAAGAGACATCACATTATCTTCTCTCACTTTGTCTCTCTTCCACATAATATTTTACTTATTTAATATAGTTAAAAGATAGTTAAGATAATATTATTGAAGATATTTTAAGTGATATAAAGGATATAGACATAGCAAAGTAATAACTTGCACTGGAAATACCATTATGTCATGCGTCTTTGATGTCTCGCACTCAGCGTGCTGTTGCCCCGGCTGTCGCTGCGAGGACGCAGACAGGATGCCCCACGAGCGGAACGGAGTTTGTTGGCTCGTCGAGGAGTACAAGGAATTACGGGAATGCCCCTTCGGCCAATCAGCCCAGCCGGAGGCGTCGGTGGCGCCTCCTCCGGCTTCGCAGACGGCGATGGTTCATTCCGTTCGTCCACCGAGGTCGCAGAGGCACCACCTGTGGGCTTTGCATCAACGTGTCGGTTGGTAAGTTTTGCTAGGCTCACCCATAAGTGTAGTTTTTTTCTTCCTCGCAAAAAAGAAAAATCGTGTAGTTTTCTTTCTACAGGTAAGAGCATTTCTTTACCTTTTTTTTTTGTTTTTACAACGTTTCTTGACTTAGCTAGTCACAAAGTGGTCTATCTTATATGTCGTGATGTCATTGTCGTGAAGTGGTGTTGGTGGAGGAACGAACAGTTCTGCGTTATTGGAGGTATTTCTGCACATCTGTTTGCTGCCTTCCAGGGTCTCCTGAAGGTGCTTGTTGGTATCGACACCACCAGCTTCACTGTCACCTCAAAAGGCCTCTGATGAAGAAGGCGATTTTGATGAGTTCTACACGTTCAAGTGGACAACCCTTCTGATCGCACCGACCACTATTTTGATCATCAACCTGGTCAGTGCTGTTGCTGGTATCTCCTGCGCGATCACCAGCGGTTACCAGCTCTTTGGGAAACTCTTCTTCGTCTTCAGGTTGATTGTCCACTTGTACCCCTTCCTTAAGGGTCTCGTGGGCCTGCAGAGCCGCATGCTGATCATTGTTGTCGTCTGGGCCATCCTCCTCGCATCTGTCTTCTCCTTGCTGTGGGTTCGTATTGGTTGTCAGAAGGTTACTTATGTATTAATGTGTAGTAGCTTGGTGTTCCTCTGTTGATAAGTTAGTAGTACTATTTCGCTGAAAAGTGCCTGACAATATCTGGGAATTTTGTACCTTAAGGAGAGGGATAAGCTGGTTTAGTACATTCACTCGAGCCTCTTCTGGAAATATCAAATCAACATTAAGCCTGAAGTATCAACTGCTGTTGCTTTGTATAAAAGAATTTACAATAATGCAACTTGAAACAACTGACAAATACACTGGTAGACACACTGCGTTGCAGGTTCCTGGTAGAAACCCCAAGAGTATTTGAGCTATGTATGCAGGACTAGTTCTTTCTCTCTTTACAACCTTTATACATGTTAATAAACTTGTCAATTCCAATTCGCCCCTTAGTTCTTGGCAGTGCAGGGCTGTGGAACAACAGTTCCAGATTTTCTCCATCTTGCATTCTGGCAGGTGCTCTCCGCGTCGCCCTTGCCACCCTCCATTTTTAGGTCGATGTTCTGCAAGACGATGTCGTTGCATGGGACATTCTTGCTGCAGTTGAGCTTAATGGCATCCTTGGAAATGGTTGTCCCTCTGATATTCTTGAAGACCACATTGCTGACCTCCACTGCTGATGCCTGAGAGCATGATAATTTTCATATATACAGTGTGTTATATGCAACCTGCTGATTGGTGAGTACACACTTGTGTCAAATAAAAGATTGATAGCGAGATGGACGTTGTTCTCATACCTGTGTCTTGCATGGCTTAGCCGAGTCGCAGTAGTTCTGATCAATGATTATTGGGTTCTTGACATTATCCATGATCATGTTTTGGAAGATGATATCCTTTGCGTACCCACTTCCTCCCTGCATGGACATTTTTAGAAGAAAAAAAAGAGGAGAAAATATATTAAAAAAATAGAATTGCATTTTTTTTCCTGGACCAATTTAGGATTCATTGGACAGCTGAAACTTGCACTCACCTGCCATGTCTTGATGCGGGCTCCATTGGTGGTGCCGTACAACTGCACCGTGTCTACGTAAATACCGGAGACCTCGGCTCTGGAGTTGTCGTCTCCCAAGCTTCCAATGCTGATCCCATGCCCCGGGCCACACACAACTCTGGTCACATGCAGATCGTGAGTCCCATTCTCGATCGATATGCAGTCGTCCCCTGCAACACAAAATACGGCCAAAACGACCCAAAACTTAACAAAAAAAAATCAAACATACAACAGCATCTGATACAAATTTGATATTTGGACTCGTCATTTTTTACCGGTCTTGATCATGCAGTCTGTGACTTGCACGCCTTTGCTGCGGGTGACGTGGATGCCGTCGGTGTTGGGGCTCGTGCCGGGCGCCGTGATGGACAGGCGGGCCAGCTGCACGCCGGTGCAGTCCTCGACCGACATGTGGATCTGCTGGCTGTTCACTATCTTCAGATCCTCCACTCTCAAATTTGTGCACAAGTGGAACGTCAAAGCCTGTCAAATGCATAGCAAACACGTTCATATATATATATGTAAGCTGCATTGAAATTTGAACGGGAGAGAGAAAGATCTGCATGTATATATACATGTAGCACACGTACCGTTGGAGCCCCCTTGCATGGCTGAAAGAGAAAAAGAAAGGGGTCAAGTGAACCAGGTTAGAACGCTTAATTTCCAGTTAGCATAACAAAGTTAACATACATAACACAAAGTCAAGGTCCATGCAACGTGCAAACATATGGTTGGTAGCCATCACATCATCGCATTAAGAAAGTGGCGCCGATTAACTAGTTAACTAACCACTCTCCTTAGGCTGGTCATGCAGCAACTTTTAATTCCTTCGGTGTACTGCACAGCACACCGTCACATATCAACTCTTGACGAGCGTGTACGCACGTACAATCATCGAGTTAAGCGCCACACTTACGAGAGCTCGGTTGATCTTGCACGAGTTCTGCCACCAGATCTCGCCGTTGCCGTTGATGGTGCCGCCGCCGTTGACGGTGAGGCCGCTGACGGCTCGGAGCACGATCCAGTGCCTCCTGTTCTGCTCGCTCCAGTCCGACCGGCTTGGAGAAGCCACCAGGGAGCCCTTCACCTGAATACACATAGGTTTGATCTCAGCAAGTTGGAGACACATTGCTAACATGTTCTTTTTAACTGTGATTTACAGTTTTAGACTGTAGCTTTTATAGTTTTTAGGTTATTCATGAGGAAAAAAAATACAAAGCAACAGAAATTTATGTACAATTTTGATTAATATAAATGAAGTTACTATAGCGTGTACTATAATTAACTTATAGACTATATCTTTAAAAAAGACACCTGTTTGAAATTAGTTACTATGTAAAAGTTGAGAAGTAGGTTTAATTAGAAACTAAAAAGAAGGCCCACGTAGGTAGCTTCTGTCAAGAAATTCAATCCGTAGTGGGGCGATGTCAGAGTTAATGGAGTGATTTATCTATCAAGCTCACCATGAAGACAATGCTCGATTTGCATGGGCCGGAGAGAGTGAGAAACTTGAGCAGGTAGCTCTTGCCCTTGGGAACGAGCAGAACGGCCGGCCGTGAAGAGGAGCAAGCTGCATTCCATGCCATCGCCAATGCCTGCATGCACGCAGAAGGTAGCACATACTTAGCAACATTTGTGGACTGTGAATGATGATGATCGGTGCAAAGCATAACTATATATGACATTCAGAGAGGCAATGGGATTTCACCTGTGTGTCATCGTGCTTTCCATCGCCATGGGCGCCGTAGCTGTCGAGGCTGAACACACTCTGCGTCGACGCCAGGGACCTGCCCCTAAGTGCAACAGCTGATGCATCATCAGAGCTGTTCAACGAGCTCGCACTGTACACAGCAGGCGTGCTCTCGATCCCATTGGCCGAGCTGCCATTGCTGCTCTTGGCTCCAGCCTCCAGCACATGAGCACTGAACAGCACGAGCAGGAGAGGCACCATGAACAGCACGAGCTTAGTCGCACTCGAGGCCATTATATTTGCAAAGGAAATGAATGCTTATGATCAGTTATCACAAGTCAGAACAAAGACAAGAGCAGGAGGAGAACTGTGCTCAAGTTCCTGGTTGGTGCTTAATTGGACGGATCGAATGATCGATGGATGTGAGTGATGGAGACGAAGGAGTGCTCATGAGGCGTATTTATAGGCATGTGCTAGCTAGCTGAGAGGACGTAAGATTTGGCCATTCGGGAGGCCGGGGTTGCGTTGCTTGCGAAGGAGGCGGCAGAGTTTGGTGTTGGCAGATATGTTTTGGAGTGTGCAAACTGAACGCATCATCGCCATCCCAAAGATTCTTCAGGTATGGCAAGGAGATAAATGTGCCTGAATCTTATCGTGGCTCAGTTCCTTGCAGGTTTTTCACGGCAAAAAATCAAGGTCAAATGGCGCATCCATTAATACTCCATGTTTCTTTTCCCTCTCGCGATCTGTTGATTCGTTGATCTACACGTACGGTACGTACGTATCACTACGCGCCTACTATACTGTACAATTTGACATGGAACTAGCTAGAAACTGACTTGTGCGTTAATGCAGTACTTAGCCCTGCGATTAATCACCTCCTTTAATTTCTATCGGCTATCGGCAATTCATCGATCACTTCTTCCAGAACACGAAAAGTGAATTAAGCACGAACCAGGCTAGCCGACGTTACTGCCGCCGCCGTGCCAGCGGCTAATTAATTAATTACGAGCTAGTTCGCCTAATTAACCAGAGAGACACTAACTAATCGCCTCAGAGAAATAATGGCGTGAGGACGCGAATTGTAAAAGTAAAACGTGCCATATAGTACTGCATTGATACATGCATGCAATCATCGTGTCCGTACAACGCAGAAGAGCCTTCTCGTACAACGTTTTGCCAACAAGGGCAAGCCTTGGCCCGGCAAGTGACCCAGAGTTTGGCGAAACAGTCCCCATTTATCGATCTACGTTAAGATGCGTGCACGATACAATAAAAAGGAGGCTAGCTAGCCAGTGGTAGTAGTTCTTTCGGTTACCGCCGGTGATTTTTGCTGTAGAGCGAGCGTTTGTGCGAGTAAACTAAATATCGATAACTCGTTTCGAAAAGGTGGTCTGGATAAATTACTTAAAAAAGGCAATAGAGATTTGTTTATTTAAAAAAGCCATAAGACAGAAAAATAGACCTATATATTGCTTAATTAATGGTGCATCCACGTAGTACGTTTATCATCAGTTCAGGCCTAGTAGGCTAACACTTGAGTTAGATTCAGGGACTTAATTTGTACGTACCGTGTCGATGCTAAAGCTAACGTTTTCCTTGATTAATAGGTGTGACGAGAAGCATCTAGCTACGGAGAAATTGGTCTGGTCAGTAAGCAACTTGCCAGATTTAATTAGGTGATATATAATGTAGTACAGTAGTCGAGTGAGTGTTTCATTGAGAAGGTCTCGATCTAATTGTATATGCATGTGAATCCAAACTAGTGTAGGCAACGCAGAAATTGGTTTTGTTGCTTCTTGTCTGCGTACTGTGCAGCTAGCACATTTATAACGGGGTCGAATCCTCGACGTAAGACGTATACATGCAGTATACACAGGCTTGCCACCCAACAGGGCCCGATCAGTGTAGCTTCTGCGTTGGGTGTTCAACTTTTTTTTCTCTCACTGTAGTAGCATTGTAGCTGCTACAGTAATATTTGTATTTTTTCGTTTTTTTGTTTTTTTTTAAATGTAGTTACATTTTTTTCGGTTTTTTTTATATTTTTCTACATTTAATTATACTCAATAAACCAACTCATTCTGATGTTTTTCAGCCGATTCTGATGTTTTTCAGCAAAAACCAAAAGCCATCGCTATTCCGATCACCCCTACTTAAATCATACATGTTTCTGGAAGACTGATTTAATTATTTGTTTACACGCTTAAACTTTGGAAAAAATGCTTGCGGTTCAGTTAATGAACATGTTTCAGGTGCTCCCTCTAAAGGTAAAATGCAAAAATACTATAAATCAAATCAAGGTTTTTTTTAACAGCTACACCTAATGATGCTGCTTCAAGACTTATCGAATTTTTTTTAGGATATTCGATACAAGTACCGGTATTCTATGCTACTCTATGGGGTCCTTTTTGATTTATAGCTTAATTATGATCTATAGTTTTTTTCAAATAAATAAATAGAATAGCTTTTTTGTTTTTTAAACGATTTATCAGCATTTATTTCGTTCACATAAGAACTAATGTAGGATCAAAAACCATTAACTATAACTATTAACAATAAATTACAGTCGAAAAGAACTCACCATGTGTTTTTGGTTGCAGAGACATGCATGACAATAGATGTCACACCCGTGCTGAACCTTATGGATTGCGTCACCGATATGATGCTAGCTTATGGATAAAATGCGCGTGTAAAGCAAGTTTAGAATCCCAAGCTTAAATGACTTGGAAAAAAAAAGAGATCTATATGTGACAACAGATATGTCGAAACGTTGCCTTTGTATAATACTTGAGTCTCCAGCATTTTATATTCTAAATTTGTCAAGCAATTAACATCATTGTGGTACAGTTCAACTTGAACCTCACGCATTTTAATTGCACACATATACAGCTAAACGTCATTCTCAATGCCACTGATCACTGTCATGTGGACAAATTTTCAAAATGTATCGAGACAAGTCAGACAACCTGAAATGAACCAAAGCTTCATTATACATATGAATTACAAAGTACAGGTATATATATTTGTTAGACTATATGACTAGATCTAGAATATTTGTAATGATGAATTGATGAATAATTGACAACTTTGCTTATTGATATTATTTGAGATGTGTGACATGTGTAGAACATATGTAGACTCATGTCGGTTAAATTGAAAATAACTTATGCCAGAAAAAGATGTTGTTTTAGTCTTTGCATGTACAGAATAACTCGGAGGTGATCGTAGTCTTCGGCGAGGACCGGAAGATGACTTGGTGCAAAGTCAAGGTCCAGAAGGTCGAGGATACTGGAGGAGACGATCGTACTCAAGTTGGGTGCATGGAGATCAAAAATGAATTATATGTGTTGGACCTACGGATATGCGGTTTGGAGGCTACAACATGCGAAAATTTTCAAGTATTCAAAATTGGTTAGTATGACAAAAGTTAAAAATAAATGTGTTATGTAAGGTTTTCAGGCCTCTTATTTGGAATTAGAGAAGAACTCATGGTCTTAGAAATAAAATCATGATTTGAGCCTTAGACTATAAATAGAAATGGGGTTAGAGCCTAACTTTAAGGGAAAAAAGGTTGAATAAATGCAATTTTCGCTCTAGAGTTTGAGGAGTGACAAGAGAGCACTTTATAGCTACAAACATATTAACCCAACAATAAAAATTAAATTTGATAAATTATTCAGCGCATCTCGATTTTAGATCTCAGTAGGAGTGTTGTTATCGATACGCCAATTCACGTTGCGTCGTCCTCAGGAAGAACTCGCGCAGGGAGATACTTGCACCTGCGCCTTGTCTTCTGTCCGTGTGCACATGCGTGAGGACAACAGAGACTAGAAAAGTTCATAGTGCTACGTGTCTTGTTCTTCACGTGAAATAATAGAGAACAATTGACGCACACACAAGCGGTTCCCATCAATGGCTCCTATGAACTTTGTGCACAGGAAGATGAATTTGGCTAATACACGGAGGAAGAAAATTTTCATCAGAGTGAGGATTGAAAGCGACATCATCATTTTTCTTTGTGATCAACTACTTAAGGTGAAAGCAACATTGCAGTTTTATTATTTGCTATAGTACCAAATAGTTATCTGCTATAGTAACAATACTATAGCTACAGTACTAAATAGTACCAACAATAACACCGAGTGAGAGAGAGAGAAATTCCTTTTTCTTTTCTTTTCTAGTTTTGCTGTCTTTTGTTTTTGTGTTTTGTTATGTGATAGGTTGGATGATCAGGAGACAGTAGATTGTGAGAAAAAGTTTTCACTATGAATTACAATTATTCACCCTTTCTAGTTGCCATCAACGATATTATAAGTAGTATCAGAGCGGGCTGCAAATGGCATCAGATCAAGATCATTTTTTAGGTAAACCACTGTTTTTCGATAGATCAGATTATATCTATAAGAAAACATACATGAAGAATTTTCTACAAGTACAAGGTAATACTATTGAGAAAAAAGTTAAAAATACATATTTAGTGCCCCCTATTGTTACTACTGAAAGTACTGCTAGTGTTAAAGCTAATGCTAAGACTAGAAATATTTTGTTGTAAGGTCTAAGTAGAGACGAGTTTATCAAAATTGTTCATATTAAATTTGCTAATACTTTGACCATGCTTGTCAAATTTTAAATACTTTGGATATTTCTGTTTGGGATGTGTTTGTCACTAATATTAATTATTCTGTTAATATGGTAACACTTACTTTGAATGATTTTTATTCCAAGATGAAAACACATGATATTGATATTTTAGTTAGGATAAATAAGTCTAATTCTTTTGGTTTAGTGACTAACCAAGCTAACAGTTCTCCTAGTTTCTCTATTGTTTCTTTGTCTGCATTGTGTTCTATTTCAGATGAATAGTTAAAGGAGATTTCAGAAGAGCACATTGTACTTTTCTCTAATAGGGTGACTAAGATAATTAATAACATCAGATCAAGGTAGAGAAAAGGTCCAATTAGATGCTATGAATGTGATGAACTAAACCACTTTAAGAATTACTCCAAACTGAGGAGCAAGGAAGTCAAAGATGATAATGCACCAACTCGTCATTCTCAAGTCAAGATTGATCCAAAATAATTTCAGCACTGTTTGATATTGATTTGAGTGATGATGATTTTGAAAGCGGCGATAAGGACAATGGCAAAAAGGCAAAGGATGTTAACTTCATAGAGATGTGTTTTATGGCAAATAGTGAGGAACTCAATAATGATAATTTTTATAATGATCCTGATAAGATAAAACCTTCTCATACAAATTTATCTCGTGTTGTGCTTAGATTGGCAGAGAAGATCAAAAAATATAAAATTAAAATTAAAAAACATGATTTTATTATTAAGAAGTTAAATTCTAAAATCACTAGGCTTAGAATTTCTATTCTTGATGATGAATCTTATGAATCTTGTTAAATTTTACATTCTAAGTTAGAAACTGCTATTACAATTAATACATCAGATTTGGTATAACTTAGTGATATAATTACTAAATTTGATGAAGTAAGATCGGTGCATCTCGGTTTCAGATCTCGGTACATCATCGAGACACCAATTCACGTTGCGTCGTCCTCGGGAAGAACTCTTGTACGGAGAGATACTTGTATCTGCGCCTTGTCTTCTATCCGATCCGAGTGCACATGCATGAGGACAACGGGGACTAGAAAAGGCCATGTGTTACGTGTCTTTTTTTTCACGTGAAATAACAGAGGAGTTGACACACGCAAGCGGCTCACATCGACGGGTCCGACGACCTTGTGGAAGTTGAATTTGGCTAATACACGGAGGAAGGAAAATCTCATCAGAGGTTGGAGGCGACGGCATCATTTGTTTTGTTGTGATCAGCTACATCAGGTAAAAGCAACGACGCAGTTTTATTATTTGCTATAGGATCAAATAGTGATTTGCTACAGTAAATATACTGCAGCTGCATTACCAAATAGTGATCTGCTACAGTAATTGTACTGCAGCTACAATCAGCAGCGGGAAAACTTCACGATTTCACGCCTCGTTTTGGTGTTTCAGCTCCGTGTCCGACACGCGGCGGCGAGCGGTTGGACGCGACGGTCCCGGCGAAGATTCTAAAAAAAGGCCGATTTGGCATTGCCGAAAGAGAGAAATTATCGTGCGGCCCCACCTGTCATTGACACGCCCGAATACCGAACACTGAAGGGAAGAAAGAGGCTCGCTTCCTGCAGGTTCGGTGAAGCTGAAACAGAAAGTTGGAACGGCAGCTTGTTTCAGAACAAGGCCACGGCCTTTCAGGTTGCTGTACGCGCTGGTCGGTCTCAGTTCCCGCCGTGTACGTGTACAGTGTATTCCTAGTGTGCAACAGTGATGGATCCAGAAATTTTAAAATGGATATTCCAAGTTACAAAAATATTGTGCAATAGAAAACATAAAAATTTCAAATTTGCAAGCTTCTTTATTTTGTAAAGCTCAAAGATCTACAAGGATTTGCTACACGTAGAATAGAAGACAAATTAACCATGTAGACACTGATTTATCCAAACACAACGATAAAATATGCACAAAGAAACATCATATGTATAAAGAACTTGAAATGCTTAGAAACATGATTTAGATTTGTAGAGCCTCATTCTTGATTTACTCAACCTTAACAATCGCAGGGAAAAATCTTTGATATTGTAGGCAAGATCTACTACCAAGTACCAACATTAATCAGTCAATAGCACTATAGTAGGATCAGAGGATCTACTACCATCTACCAACATTAATCGGCCAATACCAACATTAAAACAAAGCTTAGCAGTTAGCAGCATACAACAGTTAGCATTAAAACATTAATCGGCCAATAGCACTATAGTAGGACCCAATTACCCAAAGATCACTAAACACTAACAGGGCTGATAAGGGGTGGGGCTTAGTCGCTCGGGGTGAATCTGTGAATGGCGTAGGGAGGGGTCGAGGGGATGAGCCGATGCTAATGGGGAATGAGTCGCCGGGCAGGCCGTCGGGGGACGGGAGGAGTCGGGGAGATGCAGATTGCGGAATGGAGGATGGCCGAATCGATGGGCTGATGAGGGGTGGCCGGTGGGCTATTTGGGCTTTAGTATAGTGATTTTAACCTAACTGTGTATATACATATGTATTATACCTTATATATATTAATTTTTTGTTTAAAAAAATAGGTATTCAGAATACCCTCTAAAACCGCCCCTGTTGTGCAGCAGTATTTCCCAGCTAGTCTCGTCTTCTGGGCGACCGCTAGTGTTGTGCTGCACGGTACGCAATGTCTCTTGCACATGCACCCCCAAGTATAGTTTCTTGCAGGAACAAGCAGAGAGCCGGGCGTTTCAGACCAAGGTTTGCATGCAGTAGCGGCACGAGAGCACGTAACCTCATGTTCCGGAAAGCAAAAGGAACTGGCAGATCAAATGGTCAGCAAACCAGCACATTGCCTGCGTTTTTCTTGCCATCGACCGCAGAAAATAGATACAGCTCGAGCAGAAATGCTTCTTAAAACTTTAGAGAGAAGCAAGCGGCGCCTAGACAGTACCGAGTTTCAACAAATGTCAGTAACCACCACAGTTTAGCGACTTGATCGATAGCCACCTAGCTCCAAAAATCTGCACTTCCTATACCATCTCTGCAAACTCGTTGAAATCAAGAAAATACAGACAGGTAAAAAAAAATGATATCGTCGCCGGCAAGCTGAGGACCAGATTGACCAGGAGGTCAGTATAAAACCCATGACGACCGGTGACCGTTGGGAACCCAGCAGGCAGCCAATCAGCCAGCTTTCCAATCGGGTTAAATTTTGCGGCAGAGCAAATGACAATAGAGAAAATACTACGGCAGCAGTAGGTAGCGCAGATCATCAACACACCGAAAACATGGTTTCGAAAAAAACCATGTCAAACACAAACACACAGAGTTAACTGAGAAGCTGCCAACTAAACTAATATAGGTACCAGTAATCGTCACCAAAAACTATGACCATGAAAAGGATTGACCCAAGACATTATGTAGCATTCATTCATAAAAACAATAGCATGGTACCATAATCCAAAACTTGACAACAAGTAGACATCCAGAGGCAGCACAATCCAAAGATGACACCCAGTTCTTAACTATAATAAAGCAAAGTGCATTAGACAACTCCCAGCTAGTAACTCCAGCATCCTAAGCCTCTATCTTCTCAACAGGTGCCTCAAGCATAAGACCCTTAGTCGGCTTTGCCAAGAAATCGGTGTACTCCTGGAACGGTGACTTGACAAACTTGGTCTCCCTCCAGAAGTCAGGAGTGAGGAATCCATAGGTCTTCATCAGGCAATCAAAGGTTGCCTGCAAACAGCAAATTAATCAGCTTGTAATTTGCTACGAGTCAATACAAACCAGAATAGATCAAATGAACAACACTTCAACCTGATAGGAAGGAAACATCAATATGTTTACAGACAAAGCAAGCCAAACCAATTAGAGTAGAATTGCAGGATTAAACATAGTTCATTTTAACACCATTGACATACAAAGTAAATCAAAACTTCATGGCGTGTAACAGACAACAAAGCTAGACATCCAAAAAGGTTGCCACAAACAACACAATACCATTCAGCAGCCTCTGCTAGGAAAGCAGATCAACCAGAAATGTTAAACCTCTTAGAACTTACATAAATGTAACAGCAATAGAAAGCATTGCATGCATGCGTAGAGTAGAACATATCAAAGATTGGTGAGCATCCTTAGACTAGCGTAGCACAACAACTACTATGCAAATCCCTTCTGAACCAGTCACTTTACATACATACTAAATGTCATCAAGTGCCACCACTAAGAATCCTCCCCAATATATACTCATATGTACTAAGCACAATAGGCAATGCTGCATAAAGCAATAACTTCTAACATAGTATACGAGATGAAACAAAACAAACCATGTAACATTCCAAACCGTTCACACATGAACAATTCTATGCCTCATTGCCTACTAGCCATACATACATCTATCATACGGTACCTATTAATAGTGAAAAGACCTAGTACAAGAGAAGCACGACAGCTTATGAACAGCAGCAGGGCAAAGATTGTACCTTCACAAAGTTGCCAAGGGTTTTTGTGGATCCACGTGAGGAGGTAAAGACGTCCTCAATGCCAGCAAACTGCAGCACCTTCTTGGGCACGCGCGCGGCGACGATACCGGAACCCCTGGGGGCGGGCACCATCCGCACGGTGACAGACCCGCACTTGCCGGTGACCTTGCAGGGCACGGTGTGCGGCTTCCCGATCTTGTTGCCCCAGTAGCCCCTCCTGACCGGCACGACGGAGAGCTTGGCCAGTATGATGGCGCCGCGGATAGCGGTGGCCACCTCCTTGGCGCACTTGACTCCCAGCCCGACGTGGCCGTCGCCGTCGCCAACGACTACGAAGGCCTTGAAGCGCGTGCGCTGCCCGGCGCGGGTCTGCTTCTGCACGGGCGTGATCTTCATCACCTCGTCCTTCAGCCCCGGCACCAGCATCTCCACGATCTGGTGCTCCTTGACGGGGAGCGAGTGGAGGTAGATCTCCTCCATCTTGCGGAACTTGCCCTCCTTCACGAGGCGGCCGAGCTTCGTGACGGGAACCCACTTCTCCTCCTCCTGGCGCGGCCCGCCGCGGCGGCCACCGCGGCGCCCGCCACGGTCGCCGCGCCCACCACGCCCACCACGCCCGAAACCGCGGCCGAACCCGCCGCGCTCGCCTCCGCGCTCCGCCATGGCTGGGTGGTGATGGGGATTCGGGGGGCTCGGGAGTGGGGAGGGAGAGATGAGGGTTTGGAGGCTGTGGCGGCGCAAAGAGTGAAAGAACCAGACTGGAGAAGGTATTTATATGGGGGAGGTAGAGCTAGGGTTTTTTGGAGAGGAAATGTAGCGGAGGGAGTGGACTGAGCCGTGGCCCAGTACATAGTTGGATAGGCCCATTAAGCGTAACTGCCTTTCTTTTTTTAGTATTTGGCCCTAATCGTTTGGTTGTGATTTTTGCTTTTTAGCTATGGTTTAACCATTGTATGATAAGTATTAGCTGAATGCTCATATTTCCTCAAATTTTTAGTATTTGGCCCTGATCTTTTGGTTGTGGTTTTGCCTTTTAGCTATGGTTTAACTATTGTATGATAAGTACTAGCTGAATGCTCATATTTCCTCAAAAGACAGCAAGAGAAAAAAACTGAATGCTAATGCTACATGTTCTAAAACTCTTCTATAACAAACTAAAGTGCTTTTCTTTATTATACACAAAATGTAAAACTCAAATTAAATTTCAGTATCCGTGAGTTGCAATGCCACGAGAACCCAAACTGGAGGACTAACCCGGAGCAATTGTTGTGGCCAGAGTGCAGAAACTAAGCAAAAGCCACACATTCTTAGGGGTGTTCGTTTTAGCGATAGCTCTGGATTTTAACTAAAATTTTATTGTAGCTGACTTTTTTTACTACTGATTTAGTTTTTTAAGCATAATTAAATTAAAAAATAGAAAAAATATGTTAACCCATCATGGACTATTCAAAGGAACACGGGAAAAAAAGAAAAATACAAAAAAGTCTAAAAAATCTAAAAAATTCAGAAAAAGACGAATTACTGAATAGTGAAAAAAAAGATAAAGCTAAAAACTGAAGCTGAAATAAAGCTGAAACGAGCCGAACTTTAAACGAACTTCATACTCTACGTCCTCTCCCCACGTAATCCAATGCAAGCACACGCATGCTGTCGTGCATGCATGCGTTATTCTTTTAAAGAAAGGAACAGATGCTTTGCCGTCCACACAATTTATAAGCAGTCAACTGACATTAGGAGCAAAAAACTTCTCTGAAGAATAAATCCTGACTTGTCTAGCAAAGATTTTAGCATCTTATCCTTTGCATCTTTCAACCATTTCATATGCACAACTGGATATTTTAGCATGTTAAACATGGAAGTCAGACGAGATCTCCACCACAATATTCAACATGGAAGTCAGATGATAAACACTCCTACCACCATGGTTCCATTGTCTGCGATCTTAACATCCGAAGAGAAATCACTCAAATCTAGCATACTAACACCATCAAGAGCTGTTGAATCCTGGACAGGAATCCTAGCTGCAAATTATGATCCGGTTAAACTGAAAATCATTGAACAAAACAGGTAACTGGAAACCCCTTGTAACCTAATTCACGCTGTTTGTCCAATATTTGGAGTGCGTCCTGAAATTCGCACATAGTAATTTTGGTAATAAAACAACTCTAGCATCAGACCCCCCCCCCCGCCCATTAACATAATCGTAGTTCTAACATCCCAAAAATTAGGATGTTAAAAATGTGGAATTTTAAAAACTTTTTAAATGCATTTAGTAACATTCGGATTTCATGGGATTTATTTGGAGTTTTCCAAAATTTGTGTTATGTAAAATAAATACACAATAAATAATAGTAATAATAATAGTGAAAGAATAACAAGATTCAAATCTACGATAAATTCCCTGAGAAACGAAAAGCAACAAGAAGAATGAAATTCATAGTTGAAGTCAAACTCAAATTCACAATCCAAAACCGAAATCAAACTCAAATCAATTCCAAAAATCGAAATTTACAATTGGACCGGCCCAACTCTTTTCCTCAAGCCACAGCCCGTCTCTTCTTCCCTTTTTCCAAGCCCAACTCCTAGCCTCTTTCCTCCAACCCAGCTTCCCGGCCACCCTCCCCCCTCTCTTCCCTCCTGGCCACAGCCCGTCTCTTCTCAGCCACGCTCCCAACCGCCTGTGCTCGCACCCTGCTCCACCACCGCCGGTCTCGTCATAATACGGAGTAACAGAAACTCACATACGATTTTAGTTAATATAAATGAAACCACGACAAAACATACTACAATAACTTATAAATCCTGTCTTAAAAAGACACATCATTTAAAATCTAGTTACTATAAAAAAACTGAAAAACAGTTTTTAGAAACTAAAAAAAAACCCTTATTTCATTGGCTCGTGCAGTGGGCTTCAACGAGATATTATATGTACATATATGAAGCGCATTCCAAACATTGCAACCTATGTTTCACACACCAAACCGTCAAAAAAGCGGTTTTGCTCTCGCCCGGCATTACCAGAATCTGCGTATATCCGCTCAGCAGAGGAACACCGCATTGAAAAACTTTTAGCAGAAACTTGTTTCCAAGAGGCTCGGAAGAACAGAAAACACGCACGCGAATTCAGATGCACATCTAGAAGAAATTTGTTTCAAAGAAACTTTGAAGTACAGAAAACATCCACGCGAATTCAGATGCACATTGATCCTCCTGCTTCAGGACCAATTGCGCCATTTTAATCACAGAGATAGATCACAGTACATGACAACTTCAACCTCAAGCATTGTTTAACAATTCACACTACATGATCAGGGATTCAGAGTTCTCGCAAATCCACCATTACCAAATTACCAATACAGAAACCGATAGCAAATCATCATCACACAATCCATCTGATCTAAAGAGCCAGATCCCAATCATTACGGCTTGATGGGCTGGACCTTGACTTGATCCAGCACGGGGCCGCAGAGCGAGACGCCATCGCTCACCTTGGTGTGGTAGTAGGAGCTGTAGAAGGTGACCCTGGTCCTAATGCCGCTGGACACGAACCTGAAGCTCGCCGGCTTGAACCCGCCCTTGCCCGCGGACTCGAACGGCACCTTCTGCGTCACGTTCCCGGCGAAGGCCTCCACCAGCATCGACCCGTGGCAGCCGTTCTTGGCGTCGCCGACGACAAACGACAGGTTGTAGGCGCGGTTGGCGACCGTGCGGATGACCTGCGCGATCGCGCTCTCGCGCCCCGCCACGAGTTCCACGGCGTACTGGCCAGAGGGGACCGAGAAGTGGGCCGCGTCGATGAAGCGCACGGCCTTGAGGGACTCGATGATCCAGCCGGGGAGGGGCGACGTCGTGTCCTTCTGCTTCGGAGGCAGGAGCACGCCGACCGTGGAGTTCTTGAACACCCGCGGCCCGATCTCGAAGCCGTCGTTCTTTATCAGATTGTCTGCAGCGATGCATCATTCTTTATCGGATTATCTGCGGCGTCGTTCTTGAAATGTGCTACGTTTCGTGCAGGGATCCTCACCTTTGGTCGGGTACGGCGTCGGGAGCTCCTTGATGGCGACGGCGTCGAGCAGCGGCCCGCACGCCGAGTCCTCCTGAACGCCGGGGTTACTGAACGTCACCTGCGCGACGGGGGAGGAGGCGCGGAAGCCCCACGCCCAGGTGTCGGCGGTGTCGCCGCTGTAGAGCGTGCGGACGGGCACGTCGGCGGGCGCGGAGAGCGACGGCGCCACGGCGACACGCAGCGCCTCGTCCTGCGCGCACGTGCGCGTGGCCGCGAACGTGAGCGAGTATAGGGAGCCCGGTCGCACGGACACGTTCTGCGCCGCGGACGAGCGGCTGCCGAGGCGGAGCGCGTGCACGCCGTGCGGCACCGCGAAGAACATGCCGCCGGGCTGCGGCCCGCCGGAGACGTACTCGACGTGCCCGCGCAGCGTCCACCCCGGCAGCGAGTGGCGGCCCACGATGAGGGTCTTGTTCAGCTTCATCGGCGCCGTCTCGAAGTTGCCATTGATGAGCAGACCTGGGTCACCATGCAAACATCAAAAGATCACTTCTTTTCTTGCGTGGTGTGCTGATTCGTGCACTAGATAGCTTGAAATGTCCCCAAGATTGTTGCTAACTCTTCACTACTCACCAACTTAAAAAATATGACAACCGTTCGTTCTAATCTGGCGAAAGAATCACACCATTTTTGAAGAACGCAGCAATAAAAAAGGCCAAATCCCAAATGTAGACCGGATGATGGATAAAGAAAGGTAAAAGAACGTTATGCCAAAAAATATAGACAACGGCGTGCGCATTCCTGTCTTGGCACAGACAGTTCCACAGCTTGAGGTGTCTTGCCAGCAAGAATGTAGTAACAGCAAAAAAAAAAAAAAAACTTAAAACAAAAATGGAGCAACAAATTTTGTCCATTCTCTTCTTCCTTTTTTGGAGTGTCAAACCTAGACCATTCTGAGTGTATTGCACTTGCATTTGCAAGAAAAGGAGATCCCAAAATACCAAGAAAATGGAGGCGACAAGACACAACAATGTGAGGGAGAACATAGTGAGGAGAGGCAAGGAGTGTTGTTACCTTCCTCATCTTGGGCTTGGCGAGGTGCAGGGGCAGGCGCCGGGGCAGTGGCGGCAAGTGTAGCAACCGCGGAGGAGGAGACGGAGAGGAACACCAGCAGCAGCACACCCCATGGGAGCTCCATTGCTAGGCTCACTGAGTACAGTTCTCTTTTGCTCTCTGGCTCCCAGCAAGGTGGGGGAGCTCTGCCCACATTTTTTACTAAAGAGAGTGGGACAACTGCATGGAGAGCCTCCAGAGGTTGGATATTGCAAATCCACCCCGAGCTCATAAACAAGTGAAGTCAGAAATATATTCATATAGCATAGGAGTTGGTTGGGATTTTTTGGAGTTGTTTTTTTTGTTTTTGGTTGAAATGGATTTTTAAAATATTTTTTAATCTAAAATTATGTGCATTGCTTATATTAATATCTTTATTATCTATTATCATTTTAAAAAGGACATTCAAAAATTATACACAGCATAAAAAAATAACAGGAAAAATACTCACGAATGATGAATCCTAAGGAACATGTGCTTACTGTAGCCCGATGGAGTTTGTACTAATGCTGTAATGCAGTAAGTACTTGTCTAGAAATCTTCGAAAGAAGTGTTAGTTTGTAAATCTTAGGACTCGATTGGAATAGCGATGGCTTTTGATTTTTATTAAAAAATACTGTAATTGAGTTGGTTTATTGAATATAATTAAATGTAAAATTTTTTTTAAAAAAATCAAAACAAAAAACAAAAAAATGTAAATAAATTTAAAAAAAATTAAAAAAAATAATTTTACTATAGCAAGTACTGTAATACCTGTTACAGTATTTTAATCTCCGCCGCCCAACGCCCAGTAGTTGTGTGGCCAGAACGTAATTATGAATGACTAATTGACTACATTTTGACCTTCACCAGTCACCACTAGAGGTAATGAATGTACGAGACCCACATTAATGGCTCCCGCGTTTTTGTCGGGGCCTCTATTTCGGCTACAGCATTAGAATTTTTTATTTCTAGTTTATTTTTTTATTTTTTATGTATCTTTGTATTATCTATGATAAGATAACTTATTTTTCTGTTTTAAGATTTTTTAAATTTAATTAAATTAAAAAATTTATCTATTGTTATAGTATAAAATAAATTAATTATAATAAAAAAAATCAAAAGTTAAAAAAAAAATCAAAATTAGCGCGTTAAGCAGTTCCCGCGCCTCTGGCGTATGTGCAGACGACATGTACCCCCTTCCTACTCAACAGTGTCGACATTGTCCTCCAATAAAAAATCTCCACCGTTCCGTGCAAGCTTCGCCATAAATAAGTGAAACCTAAAAGCTATGTCCACCGTGGGAGGAGTAAAAAAAGAGATGTTTATGTGTAATTTTAGTTAATATTGATGAAGTCTGTATACTATTTACTATAATTGATTTATAAATTTTATTTTAAAAGAATGTATTATTTAAAAATTAATTAGTATAATATATGCCACAAACAATAAGTCAAAAAGAATTCAGCAATTAGTACCGGTTGTAGTATAGCTGGAATGGCAGCTGACATGTACGTCAAGCGACTGTCTTCCTCGCGTAATACAAGTCGATGCGCGTAAGTACAAGGTATATTATTAAAATAATTTTTTATTAAAATTAGATTATATTTATTAAAAAGCTATTTTAGTAAACCATTTTAAAAAATGATGAAACAAATCGTTGAACTTATTTACCTGAGAGAAATCGTAAGTTATAAACCTTTAACACGAAAGGAAAGGACCTAAGGCCGCGCTCGATTGAGCTTCGATCACCGCGGCGATGGGCGTTTATTTTACTGATCACCCCTAACACCAGCGGTACACTCTACAGTAGCACGGTGCTGCTGCGACTCCACTCCTGCGTCACAGCTCACCGCACGCTTTGGATGCCCTTCTTCCTGGTCTCGAGGGGGACAGGGTAGGCGAGCATAAGTCCGACTGGTGGACATCGGGAGGACGGAAAGGACGACACGCAGGCGCAGCAGGAACACGGCAGGGGTCGTCGGTCACGCTGCCCGCGGCAGGGTGGTGTCGGCATCTCTCTCTCTCTCGGCTGCCGCGGCGATGCAGGCCGGTGCCCCCACCCCGTCATGGCCACCGCTCGTGTGTATGTGGCCTGCCTGCCTGCCTCTCCATCCTCAGCTCGTCACCTTTCCTTCCAAGGCCAAGGCCATTTACTCGTTCTACCCAACACTTGCCAAACCCTATCCAACGCCAGAGCTTCATTCCATTCGTTCTACACGGACAATAATTTTCTCAGAGGGAAATAAAAAGAAGCTCCGTACTATAGCTTTGACTGGGAATGCCTACTTCGTTGTGTTCGGTAAAGGGTTAGTGGCAGCTTAGTCGGTTAGACAAACTAGTTTTTGAAACTGTGTTAAGAGTGCATGACCTGTAGACAAGACTATTAAAGATATATTAGAATCAGTCAGGGTTTATATGTCTGCTCGCTGGTTCAACTGTTCAAAGATGTTATATTCTAATAATTTTTAATTAAATTTAGTGTTATGTAAATTTATATGTACCAGTGTAACCTTCGTATGGAACTAACATTCCATCGACCACAGAAGAGGAGCAGCAAAACTAGTATGCTAGCTGTACCGACACCTGATGCCGCGAAAAAATTGTCGCCGGGCAGCGGCACGGAGCACTCGACCGGCTGGGTGGGTTTTTTTTTCCTGGTTTATATCCTAAACTTTTGAATTCTAACTATTTATAAGAGACTATTAAGAGATATATTCGTATGTAATTTTAGCTGATATAGATGGATTTAGTATAATATCTATTACATTTAACTTATATATTTTATTATAAAAATACATCATTTCGAAATTAGTTATTATAGTACAAACACACAAATCATAGGAAAAAACCCCAGTAAATAGCCCTACCATGAGGGCTTGTGCGGCTTCCCCGGCCCACGATACACCGCATGATCTATCTTAGACTGTCCTACCCAACTCCAACGACACAAGGGCCCATTTCCAAAGCAACGACGTCACAGTGACCCAACCGAAAAGGATCCAGGAAAGACCAAAGCGCTAGAAGCCAGCCGCGGAGCCTGGGCCTAAAACCAAAAGGGAGCAACGCTAAGATGATACATGAATTGGGCAACCGAGATGTGGCCCATTCCAAGCCTAATCACTAAAAGTAGCAGTGTTACTATGAAAATGCACTATTATTGGTGTGTAGGGTGGGCAAGGCCAACGTTGGCCCTAATGATGTCCCACCCTGCTAGAAGCAATCAATACGAAACCGCCCAAACGTGATCTCACTGCGTCAGGAGACCCAAATGCCAAATGCACGACTATGGCCTAGCTAGGTGGCAATCTTATCTCTGTGGTTAATGATAAATTTCAATCTTCACTAACTACAACTTCGGTGTATCTATTATATTATTACAACAGAGGTAAAAAAACCATCATATTCACTGATGTTAATCAGAGAAAAAAAAGAGAAAGATCTGCACTGTATATTATGACGAGTCCAGATTATGACTGTGTAGATTAAAAGAGTCAATGATAAGTACAATAAAAAAACTGAAATTTGAGATAAACAAAAAATTAACAATTTGATTTCCATACTAATTCCTAAGTAAAATTAAATAAAAATAATTCACAATAAAAAAATAAACAAAAATAGCATTTAAATTTGCGTATGAATTCCAACCAATATAATAGAAATTCAAAATAGAAAATAAAAAAATTTGCAATCTGATTTCCATATAATTCCTAAGAAAAATCCTTAAACAACTAAGATTAAGAATAATTAAATAAAATTAGTAATTTGGTTTTCATATAAATTCCTAAGTAAAATCACTAAATAAATATAATTCAGAATAAAAATTAAATAAATATTAGTAACTGGACATGTTTTTGTACACTTTTTAAAACCCTAGAAATTGGTACTACCGTTTGTACCGAGTGGTACTACTGTCGTGCAGTAGTATCGGCTCTTGTGAAGGCGGTAGTGCTGTACTAAAAATTTAATGGCTAATTGAGATGCATTAATTTTACCCGGATTAGGAGGCCTTGTGAAGGCGGTACTGATACACTGAATTAGGTCTTTTCCTATGTACCAGCATAGTTGTATCAACAATATTTTTTTATTGTTGTTCCTTTATGAAATTGAATTGTCATTCTCAAGTCAAAGTAATTCACAAAGACCTTCATTGATAGAAAAAACAACCCATCAATATAGTTTATGTCATGATTTTCTAATTATAAATACATCAAAATGTTAATTACTTGAATTCCATCCTTCCTGCCAGAGCAAAGAGCAAATTCCAATTTAAGGTTGAATTCTCTAGCATCAATTCCTACAAGATCAAACAAATGCACCCAATCAACACCGGCTTAAGAGTCGGCGTATGTACACTCAGCAAAGACAAAATAAACTAACTAGCAATAATATCTCTATTTTTGTCAGTGATAACATGTTTTTCAGCGTTAACAAAACACCAAATAAACTAACTGAAAAGTACGTTTCCACCTTTGTTAATCATATAAGGTTTTTTTTAACTTCATGAGAAATCTATCTATTACACCTTCTTTGTATGACTACAATTGTTTTTGGAGATAAATGTCCCTTTGCGTAAGCCTTGCAAAGAAAAAAAACCCTAATTTGAAATCCATGGCCAAGTAAAATTAGGCAAATCATGCTGCAACCTTACCTTTCTGATGTCATCCATTTCTTATAGTAGAACACAACGTAATTGACTTTCACTTGCCCTATCTCTATGTAGGAGAATGATTAGTCTACTAGTTTCATTAAAATGGATACAAAAAAAATAAAGAGAATACCAAGATGTAGTGCACATACCTGTAGAAGAGTATGCTCTTGTACCTCTGTTTTGTATTCCTGCAAAGAGCAATCAGTAATTTTCTATAAAAACGTGCATATTAGATCCCCTAATGAAAAATATGACTGGCGACAAGAATCATTTTAGATTATTACAAAAATACATAAATATGTTGGCATTATGTAGGACCGAACATGGCAACAGAGGGAGGGTGAATGATCCCAACTCTAATTTCCCCCCTTAGTATTTAAGATTCTATACTTAAACACCTACAGAGGTGTAGAACATAGAATCTCCACCCAAAAATCACTCTAATTGGCCCAAATCAATAAAACTTGGAACCAAACCTTTCCGGCGATCTGACCGGCGTTCGAGAGGCGGTCTAACCGCTTCGGGCGGTCTGACCGGCCTTATAACGGCGGTCTGACCGCTGCTACAGTAAAATAAGGGAATGAATAGTGTTTACAGCAGGATTTCAAATCTGAAAACCGAGAGAACTTTTGATCCATAGATCCAAATTATATGAAATTTTGTATGTATGTTTTCTAGGTTATTGTGAACCTATTCCAACAAACAATCATGAAAAACATGGACAAAGATTGCACCTTTTTCAGTTTTTTAGAATGTTGCACCAAAACCAAACCAAAACCACAATTTGTGAAAACAATTTGCTCGTGGGTAGATGATGCCTGAGATGATTTTAAATGTATTCCCACATGTCACAGCAAGCTAGAACACTAAAAATCACTACCCAAAAACCCTTAAAACAAGAGGTCACTTGATGAGATCAAAATCAACAAAAATCGAGTTCTCATGAATCTTGTCATCAATGTGCCTAGATGGATGGAGATGAACTCCTGAGATTTATCTCCACCTCCTACACGTTCTTGACACAGCAAGATCACAAGAAAAGAAAGAAATGATCAAAACCAACCAAATCAAAGGCAAATCAATCAAAAATGCACAATAGACAAGGAGATTGTCAAAGATCGATGAATAATTACTTAAAGAGGTAGATTTTACCGCCACTCTACCTTGAAGGACAAAGAACACACAATGCACTCACTCTCTAACCCTACCCATAGACTTGAGAGCACATGAGAAATGGATTAGGTGGTCAACAAGTCTCTATCCCAATTCTTTATATAGAGGCCCAACCAGCCATTCCTAGCCCTAATAGATATAATCCACTTAGCACAATAGGGGAAGCCCGTTAACCCCAACCACACGGATTTTAACAAATACGAGACACTTAAGCACACTTTTCAAAGTACATAAGCTTGAATCCGTTAAGCCTTTTTCGCTTGATCCAGCAAGTCCCACCTTGACCTAAACCACTCTCCAACACGTCGCCCACGCGCCGCGGTTTTGATCCAAGGTGATTTCCGATATTTTGACCAAACTACCAAAATACCCCTCGTCGACCCGATCATCACCATCCATAGCAAGCAATCACCATGCTCGTCACGTGTAGGTGCACCATTAGCTCGCCATGCGCCGCCAAGTCTCTCCCGTCACGGTTCCATCGAACCACGGCTCACTTGGACCGTCCAAGCCTCGTGGTGCAATCCCACCGTTCGAACTCGCCTTCAACATTTCCCGCATTTCTCGTGCCATGCTTGAGCTCACCATCTCACCCGGCGTCCTCGATCGTTCTGGGCCTCAACTCCTCTATGAGTCTAGCCTCGATCCTCGCCGTTGACCACAGTTGACTCCAAACGACCCTGCACATCCAAAGACAAAGAAATCGTTTCCGGGCACAAGTTCTTCACAACCTGACTCACGTTAACTGAGACATGCATCATGCAACCTTAATATAATCAACCAGGTCATCCGAACTCAATTTATGACTCAAATCCCAAAATCCTCAATTTCTGCCAAAAACTATCCTTCCAACGAGCGATCTTAGCAAAGTCAAATAACCACTTCACAAATATTGCAATGGTTCATCACAACATTAAACAGGACCTTCTCACATGGTCCGTCACATTAGTTAGATCTTTATCTCCTATTATTTCTTACCTATGTGGTTGAGCATAGACGAGAATTTGGCGATTTCAATGTACGGCTATTTTTGTGCAATATGGCCACAATAGCAAGAAGTTTAGTGAATTTTCTCGTTACGTATTAGATATGTGTTCATTAGCGCACAGTATTGAGAAGTTGTGCAAAAGGCACAGATCTGACGAACTTTCAGCATATATCGGTCATTTGGTCAATCACCTGAGTACAGTCAACATATTTAACGTTGTTGATGAGACATTTAATGCAATACTTCAGTCTCATTGCTGCACGTTATCCCCAAAGGATAAAACTTAGATAAGAATATTCGATTCCAAAAACATGACATACAAGCCACAATTGGAATAAAAGACGACCATTACAACTTGCGTAGATGTGTCTGAGATAAAGCATTTAAGGGTTATATTCACCTGAAAGATATATTTTAGCATACGTCTCGAGTATATTTGTGCATAAAGTATGATGAATACAACATAGGATCTTGGCTACAGTTTTTCAGGAATTTTATTGCGCCCCAAAGGAGGTCAGAGGTAACTTTTTGTGTTTCATAATTTAAGCACTCCATTATTTCAATAAACCTCAAACCTATTTAAGTTCTTTATTTTAACAACCTTCAGAATTTACCTCTAAAGAGGTTGATACAACTTTTTATTTCAATCATGAAAATCTGTTGGCAGGGTTCTGTCGTTAGGCTTATAAATTTACGTGTCAAAACTCAGCCACCAATGGCTAACGTGTAAATTTGTTTAACGCATCACGTCTTTCGCATCATCATCTGCCACGTTACTCTTTCTTCACAAACCCAATCGCGCTAATGGCTTATTTGAATTTACGAATTCAAATAAACCATTATCAAATTAACGTGTAAATTTTCAATCGGTCAGCGACTGGGTTTGTGAAGAAAGAATAACGTGACAGACGATAGCGTGAAAGAACATGATGCATTAAACAAACTTACACATTAGTCATTGACGGCTGAGTTTGGCATGTAAATTTACAAGCTCTAAGACAGAACTCTGTCAATAGATCTCAACGATTAAAATAAAAAAATACATCAACCTCTTCAGAGGTAAATTCTGGAGGTTGTTAAAATAAATAACTTAGATAGGCTAAGGTTTACTGAAATAATGGAGTACTTAAATTATGAAACACAAAGAAGTTACCTCTGAACCTTTTGGGGTGCAGTAAAATCTCTGAAAAACAGTAGCCAAGACCTTAGAATGTATCTATCATACTTTATACACGAATATCCTAAAGATGTATGCCAAAACACAACTTCTAGACAAATACAACCCTTAAATGCTTTATCCCAGACAGATCCACGTAAATCGTAACTGTCTTCCATTTCAATTATTGTTTGTATGTCATATCTTTGGAATCGAACATGCTTATCTAAGTCCTACCCTTTGGGAATAACGTGCAGCAATGAGACTGAAGTAATGCATTAAACATCTATCAATAGCGTTCCATACGTTGACTGTCCTTAGGAGATTAACCAAATGACCGACATATGCTGAAAGTTCGCTAGATCTGTGCATATTGCACAGCTTCTCAATAATATGTGCTAACGAACGCATATCTAATATGTAAGGAGAAAATTGACTCGCAAACTTTTGTTGCTATGGCCATATTGCACAAAAATACCCGTACTTTGAAATCACCAAGGTCTCGTCTACGCTCAACCGCACAGGCAAGAAATAATAGGAGATAAAGATCTCACTAATTCCAACATATTTATATATTTTTGTAATAATCTGAAATGATTTTTGCCAACAGTCACATTTTTCATTTAGAAATCTGATATAGACGTTTTTATAGAAAATTACTGATTGCTCTTCGTAGAAAGACAACAAAGGCATAATAGCATAATCTTATACATGTATAAGCACCAAATCTTGCTATTCTCCTACATAGAGATGGGGCAAGTGAAAGTCAATTACGTTATGTTTTACACCATTAGAAATGTAAGGCTGCAGCATGATTTGCCTAATTTTCCTTGACCATAGACTTTAAATGATGGTTCTTTTTTTTGCAAGTCTTACGCAAAGGGATATTTACCTCCAATCACAATTGTAGTCGTACAGAGAAGGTGTAATAGATAGCATTCTCATGAAGTTAAAGAAAAACCTTATACGATTAACAAAAGTGAAAACATATTTTTCAGTTAGTTTATTTGGTGTTTTGTTAACATTCAAAAACATGTTATCACTGACAAAAATAAAAATATTATTACTAGATAGTTTATTTTGTCTTTGCTGAGTATACATACACCAATTCTTAAGCCAATGCTGATTGGGTACATTTGTTTGATCTTATAAGAATTGATGCTAGAGAATTCAACCATAAATTAGAATCTGCACTCTACTCTGACAGGAATGATGAAATTCAAGTAATTAACATTTTAATGTATTTATAATTAAAACTATGACATAAACTGTATTGATGTGTTGTTTTTTCTGTCAATGCATGTCTTTGTGAATTACTTTAACTTAAAAATAACAATTCAATTTCATAAAGAACAATAAAAAATATTGCTGATACAACTATGCTGAGTGCAGGATTTCAGATAAATTATTTTTATGTGCATCATCAGCATTAAAAAAAAGTTCAATTTTAATGATAATTAATTAATTATAGTCCGTTCAATTAGAAGAAGACTCAACATTAGATAATATTCCATGGCTATATTTATTCTACTCAAATTTCTTCTAGTAATATGCAGGGGCGATGGATTCATACTAATGTTTAAGATGTTCTTTAGAGATTGCATAATACCACTACTTGTTGAGCTTAAGCCTGAAAAAAATATTCTGGGAGTACAGCTTTTTCTTGCGAAGATGGGCTGGACCACAATGCGCCAACTTCTTGCTATTGTGGCCAATTTCTTGCTATTGTGGCCCATCTCCGCAAGAAAAAGTTATAATCTCGATATATTCATTCTAGTCTTAAGCTTTGCATTTGGTGGTATTAAGATTTTATTCGATCTCTAAAGGACATCTTAAACATTGACATGGATTCAACATCCTTACATATTACCAAAAGAAATTTAATAGAGCCATAACAATATCTAGTATATTTACCTAAGTGAATGAAATAAATATAGCATATATTTACCTACAACCTCTATGTAGCCGTAAAACAATATCTAGTATTGAGTATTCTTCTAGTTGAACAGATAACAATTTGTCATCAAGATTGAATTTTTTTAATGATGATGACACATAAAAAAATCATTTATCTGAAATCCTGTCCTCGGTATAGTTGTAGCAGCAACATTTCTTATTGTTTTTCCTTTATGAAATCGAATTGTCATTCTTAAGTTAAAGTAATTCATAAAAATATGCTTTGATAGTAAAAACAACCCATCAATATAGTTTATATCATAATTTTTTAATTACAGATATATCAAAATGTTAATTACTTGAATTTCATCCTTACTATCAAAGCAGAGAACAAATTTCAACTCAAGACCGGATTATCTAGCATCAATTACTACAAGATCAAACAAATATATCCAATCAGCACTGACTCAAGAATCGACATATGTACGCTCAGCTAAGACAACATAAACTAGCAATAACATCTTTACTTTTGTCAGTAATAACATATTCTTCAGTGCTAACAAAAAGCCAAATAAACTAAAAAATATGTTTCCACATTTATTAATCATATCAGGTTTTTCTTTAACTTCACAAGAAGACTACCCATGACATCTTCTCTGGACGCCTACAATTGTGGCTAGAGGTAAATGTCTTTTTGCGCAAACTTTGTAAAGAAAAAGACAACTATCATTTAAAGTCCATGGCAAAAGGGAATTAGGTATATCATGCTGCAGCCTTATCTTTATGATGACATCCATTTCTTATAGTAGAACATTACTTAATTGACTTTCCCTTACCCCATCTCTATATAGAAGAATGATTAGTCAACTAGTTTAATTCAACTGGACATAAAGATAAAGAAAATACCAGGATTTGATGCACATACCTGTAGAAGATTATTCTCTTATGTCTCTATTTTATCTTCCTATGAAAGGCAATCAGTAATTTTCTATAAAAATGTGCATATTAGATCCTTAAATAAAAAAATGTGATAGTCAGCTCGGCAAGAATCATTTTAGATTATAATCATGGTTGTCACGGCGAAGTTGACGACCACGTCGAGCAAGGACTACCTGGACGTCTAGGCGACGCCACGGGGACGTCTAGGCGGTCTCCTAGCTCTGCATGGCACTTTACGCTCCGAGTCCACATATGACTATACGAGGCCGGAGCATGAAGCCAAACAACATGAGCGCTCACATGCCTCTTCACTTCCTCTCTCCCAAACAACTGCGCTCTCTCCCTCCCCCGCACTCACTTCTCCCCCTCACCTTCCCGTCGCCGCCTCCCCCCTCCCCGACGCCTCTTCCCCCCGCCACCTCGTCGCCGCCCCCCGCCTCCCCTCTCCTTGACGCCTCTTTCCCCCGTAACCTCGCCGCCTCCCCCCGCCTCTCCTCTCCCCAGCGCCTCGCCTCCTCCCACCGCCACCTCACCCCCTCCCCAGCGCCTTCTCCCCTCTCGGCGTCGGCAGCGGGAGAAGGCCCCAAATCGGCGTCGGCGACGGGAGTAGGCCGCAGATCGGATTCGGCGACGGGAGTAGACCGCAGATCGGCACCGGTAGCGGGAGATCGGCGCCGGCGGCGGGAGATCTCCTCGGCGAACAGCCTCGGCGTCCCCCTCCGGCCGCCAAGACGCCTAGGCGTCGCCTAGGCGACGCTATGACAACTATGATTATAATCACAAACATACAAAAATATGTTGGCATTAGAGAGATCTTTTATCTCCTATTATCTCCTACTTGTGCAGTAGAGCAGGGACGAGACCTCTATACTTGTGATTTCTGGCCAGTCCATTGATGCCATCACCCGCATGAATTCAATGAAAATAATGCTAAGTAAATATATTTGCACCACAGCTACTTTAGACAAGAAAATACGCTAATTGCGTTATTTTCAACAGAAATGTCCATGATGACAATTTTATTTGCAAGACCAAATTAGATTCACTGCAATCATCAATTTTGTCATTTTCTGTTGGTGTCATAGTTGATCAATTTGTATATTATTTGTATAATCATCAATTTCAGATTCACTTGATCAAAAATAATGAGTGAAGTGCAAACAAGCTTAACAAGTTTGTCATTTTCAGATACTATCAAATAGAAATGGAGATGAGTGACGCACAGAGAAGCTCAACAACTTTGCCATGAATTTAATTCCAGCAAAGTCAATGCTTACTTGCTTAGTGAACTCGAGGGATAAATTGTGTGAAAAACAAAGAAACATGGCATCACCTCGTGAATTCAATTGCAACAAAGGCAATGCTTAGTGAACTTGAGAGATAAATTGAGTGAAAAAAAGAAACATGGCATCACCTTGTTAATCATGTTCCAATGTCCCACACATGAAGCACAAGTTCTCTCCCTTCCAGATTCATGATATCTCAACTGAAACGTTACAGAATAAGTGATTATTGGAATTCCTCAGCTTTTAGCAGCACAAACAACAGAAAAAAGAATGTAGCATAGCTACCATGGGTGGAGGCAGCACTCGGGCTGGTATGGAGACTAGTTCACTGCTGACCCTGACTCCAAACTCCTGAGCAAACCTATCCTCTGCATACCTGTTGTGGAGAACCATCTACATTGTATGCACAAAATATTCTTATCAGAAATGATACCCAATGCAGGCAAACATGATTCATGATTGTATACCTCTTCAAAAGAAAATTCTAAACCACATGCGTTATAAATATATCATGACGCAGAAATATATAAAGAAAAATCAAATATGAGCTAAAATCTAAAAAATAGAAAGTATGCTACAGCATCCATATGTTGAATGGTACCTCAACAACAAGTTTGTAGGAAACACTGAGCATACCATATATAATTCAAATGAAAGAAAGGAATCATGGATACAGTACTTCCATAGGCAAATATACAGGACGAGAATCACTTCCAGCCTGTTGGCAGGGCCAAGAAGCATACTTCAATCTGTAAGTGTATCTTTCCAGAAATTATTGAACAACTGACATCCTCGTTCCTTGATCATCAATAGGAAATCTAACAACAACAAATTAACGGGCATAAGAAGAAATTATTATGAATTAGAAACTAAAAAGACAAACAGGTGCACGATGTTATAAGAGGTCAGAACAGGCAAATTGTGTATAAGTTTCATTTCACATGTTACTAAAGGACTTCTAAGGTGTTATACACTCAATTTAGAATTGATAGATCTTTGCTAGTTACACAAATCAAATACGTAGACCTCAGGTGGAATCTTTTTTAAAAGATATTATTTCCCTCTCCCACCCCTCTCCTACCCCAGTTCCCACACACCTACATTAACAAACAAACAACATGCCCAAAATCCTGAAGCCACATCCTTCTATCTAACATCCAGCAGGACAACCAGTTAATTAGTTTTTCTAGAACATAGAGCCTATAGACAAAACAGAAAAGATAGCAGCATGTGAGGAAACATAAGTACGTCAGCTGGCTCATAGGGATAGGAGCAACCCCTGTTATCTTGTATCTTCTGATTTGGTCCTCCTGGTGATTTGTTTCAATAAAACACCCTGCAGTGCTTTCTTTATCTGAACATATTGCAAGTTGAAAGAGATTAGTCAACTACAAGCAACCAATAAGTTCAGGAACAGGTTTACATGGTCCCTGGATAGAAATAGTACCTTTACATGGTCCCTGTCTGACAGAGGGCGTGAGGTGTCACGTAAGTTCAGGAACTCCTCCACAAATTAGATCACCGTCATAGGCTTTAAAAAAGGATGTTGCAGGTATATCTGAATGAAAATATATCAAAACAACACTTGTTATTGAAGCAGATCAGATAAATAAGGGAGGAATGCATTTTTGAAACAATAACTAAAAAGGGGGAGCACCTATATTGAGCGAAAGCCCCATTTATGTTGGGCGCAGGCTCTGGTAGTAACCTCTCCAACACTCTAATCCCTCACCAATGTCTCCTATGTGACCAAAGTCAGTGGAGAAAAAGGATATGGACACTGACGTAGCTGCAATAAAAAGGTTATTGCCAACAATATTGTCAGTGCCCTGGACAAGAAGTAATCAAGCAAACGTAACAAGAACTTGGAATATAGATGTCATACTACCAAGATGGTGACTCCCTGAGGACAACATCAAGTACTTCGATGGTTTCTTGAGGCATATCCCTCTGTCTTCCGTGCAGAAACTGCTGAAGGTGATACAAGTCTATTCTCCCAGCAATTCAAATTGTGATCTTGTACTCCGTTTCCACCCTGCAAATTGAGAAGAATTAAGTAGCTGCAATTGAGAAACAAGATGCTTTTAATACAGAAAAGTGACTAAGACCTAAACAAACCTTTCTTTAGCTTTCTTTTCTGGATCAACCAGTTTAACAACAAATTCCTCTGATTCAAAAGGAAGTGAACCAGCAGTATAAAGACTCTTTCTTCCATGGTACGCAGGCAATTTGCCACCCAGAGATGTCTTCCCTTGCAACTTGATGAGCTCATTAAGTACTTCTTATGTGTTGCTCTAGATTTTGACTCAGGATTAATAGCAACCTACAGCCAAGTAGATACAAAGCTTAGATAAACAACCTTTTATTGCGAGCAACAAAACCAGAATTACACATCTCAACATGGTTACATATGCACAAACACAAGTAATTCTTTATCCTAGATTCAGTAAACAATATAGTGACAATTAGCCTACATTAGTCCAACCAACTCAAGTATCATGCTATGTTCCTGCTCCCATTAGTCCAAAAGAGTATATCAGTCCAAGTTGAAGACGCAATGTAGTCAATTACTGAGGAAAAATGATTCAACCCGTGCAACCAAAAACCAAAATGTTTGTAACAAACGAAATCAACAGCCATTGGCAATGCAGGTAAAGAAATCCAGCAAACAATTGGCAACATCTGCCATTTGGAGGCCTCCATTTTGATTAAGATTTCAGGAAAATTTCCAATTGAGACGAACTCTTCAGTCGCGTGAGTAAACTAGTGGGGAGAACTCTAAATCCGAAATAAAACACCCAAAAGCGCGAGGACATATCAAGAGATGTTCGATCGAGCTTTACTAGGCTTCACGAAACGCGATCTACGGGCCGCGGCCGCGGCCTGGGCAGGCCGGCGGGCGGCGCCGGCGCCCGAGAGGGAGAGGTTGCGGCGTGGGGTGAGGTGGGGTTGGGTGGGAGGGGATGGCCTTTGGGTGAGGTGGGCACAAATCTCGTTGCAATCACGTGGTATATAAACGCATGAACGGAACTATACACCCAAAAATATCACCAGAGGTACGTGGAACAGATTGAAGCAGAAGTTTACTTATTTAACATAATTAAATTTTAAAAATATATAAATAAAAAACATATTAGCCTATCGGATAACGCAAGGCAATATGAAAAAAAGAAAAACAAAAAAAAACCGCAACGGTGAAAAAAAATGCAAAAGCAAAGGGAAGAAGCCAAAGCAGAAGCAAAAAATGAGCGTGGCCGAAATTGCTTCACCAAGATCACATGGATCCAAACTATGGCAGGTTTCAAAGAAGAAAAAGGACGTCAAAGAACAGACTAGGATTGCTTTGTTTCACACGAAAGCTTGGAGAAATCATGCTGTTCTTCACAAGGACCGTGGTCACGGTCTCACGGACTCACGGAGAGGCCCGGCGCGGAGGGGGAGGCCGGAGGCGGTCGGCGGCCTGGCGCGGAGGGCGGCCCGACGCGGAGGCGCGGAGCGGAGGGGGAGGCGGTCGGCGACTCGGTGCGGAGGGGGAGGCCGGAGGCGGTCGGCGGCCCGACGCGGAGCAGAGGGGGAGGCGGTCGGCGGCCCGGCGCGGAGGGGAAGACCGGAGGCGGAGGCGGTCGGCGCCTCGGCGGCTTCGGCGCATCTGCGCATCGGACTAGTGAGGTAGTGACTGAGGTGAGTGATGTCTGTGGTGAGCACTGAGCAGGCGAGGTACTTTACTGAGGTGAGTCCGTGAGGCCGAAGGACGTACATGACCGCTCCACCACGGGTCCAAACAACTTCCAGAGAGGCCCGAGAAAAACTCCAAAAAATTACCAAAAACATGCAAACATGCACGAATCAACAGTGGCACGCTGATGTGCACTTGAAACGACAACAGAGCTTGCCTCTGTGAAAAAGATCTCAATATCTCGTGCTTTGGAACTATGCGTTGCTTAAAACGGCTAGTTCTCCCTACGCATGCAAGAGATGCGAGGGCAACCAAAAGCAAAAGTGCAACGTGGCCGCACCAAGAACAGCTAAAATTTCAGAAGAAAAAAGAGCAACAAAACCAAATTGGTTTTCTATTACACAATCAACTAAAATTTTATTATCTTTCAGTCACCTAAAATTATATCCTCCTCCTCCTCCTGCAACAAAAATCATCCTCTCTAAAAAATACACCGTTAAAGAATACTTATTTAATGAATAAAAAATAACTAATAATGAATAGAAAAACTAGTCATCTATACAATAAACACTCTAAACCAAAATACACCAAACAGCTTTGTGTTTATGGTTTTGCCATCTCTCTAGCAAGAAAGCGGACATGTACACAGCAAAGGCCGTCCTCCTTGCACCCCAAACGAAAGAAATCCGCAAAGATCTGATCCAGAAAAAACAAGAAGCGCAAAGTGGTACTCACAGAGGACAGCTACCTATCTTTGCTTGAAATGGGAAAGCTCCAACAAGCACCCAGAGAAGGGTGCGACCAGAAGATTCCTTGTATGTACCGCTCCATCAACTCGACTTGGAGGTTTCATACTGATACTGTTTATAGTTTTTTACTATAATTAATTTATTTTTTATTATATTTAAGTTAACTTATTTGGTATAATTATATTTTAAAATTTTTAAAAATAGAAAAAACATGTTAGTCCACTACAAACAATGCAAAAGAATACAGAAAGAAAAACAAAAAAACCCAAAAATATATAAAACAAAAAAGATAAAATTAATGAATAGTAAAAAAAGTAGAAACCAAAAGCTAAATTGAGCGATACCTTGGTCAAACAAATCTCTAAAAAAAGGGAGTGTCTATTGCACAGACGACTGAAATTTTTTTATTTGAGTCACCTTTCCATCCATTAGATAAGTATCATCTAACGGCTCCATTTTTTTAAGGGGTGGGATTTTTTGGAGGGGGAAGTTGCAGTGGAATTAGCACTGCAAATTAAAGTGATAGAGAGTGTAACTTCAATTCAGGTGACTGAAATGAAGAAAAATTTCAGTCGCCTGTGCAATAACAAAACCACTAAAAAAGCAGCAAACGTTTTGGAGAAAAGCATGGTCGCAGTGCATGCATCCAAGACAAGCACAGAAGCACACATACCACGAGAAGAAACATCGAAACAAAACATGCAAATGCATCTGCATGCGACTGGATGTCAGGAACCCGGGAAGGTCGAGTCCGAACAAAGATCCTGATCGATGTATTTGTGGGTGCTAAAAGAACTACAAGCTATTAACTAAGAACTATAACTATGATATGACGGCTAGGGTTTTGATATTTCCATTTTTTATGTCCCAAATAAGGTTCTTACAAGCCTTTTTATATCGTTTAGAGCATTAAGCAATCCAAAAAGACAAAGGACGGTAAACAGTACTGACAAAGTACATAAGAACAAGCTAATAAGGACAATAATCAATTCGAACCATTGGATGCGCATCGGACGGCAGTAGAAGACAACTCTCTAGATGGTCCGAATGTCACCATCGCTATTGGCCGTTAGATCTAAATCAGACGTACAACAGATAATAACCCTTCAGCCGGTCCGAACATTTTTAGAACGTTGAGCCGCTCGATCCCACTTGTCGCTTCAACTTTCCATCACCGCCATCCAAAGCATACCCGTTCAATCGATTCCCTTTTCAAACAAATCTTCAATCTTGACAACTCCCCTCCTCTTCAAATCCTCATCATCAAGGATTGAAATTTGGGAATACTTTCTGTATGAAATCAGCGTCCTCCTAGCTAGCAGCACTAATAGGTAAATTAAGCCACTGCACCAACCACTGAACCACAGGCTCGTTGTTGAGAGGGATAATGTGTCTGTCTAGCACTGCAATCGGCGCCAACTTGACATTGCCTTCAGCATCCACCAGTGGTAAATCAGGATGAGGTACAACTTGGTCCCCAATATGTTTCTTCAATTGGTTTACATGGAACACTGGGTGAAGTTGACAGTTCTCAGGAAGCAACAGATTATAAGCAACCTTACCAATCCTTTCTAGAATTCGAAATGGACTATAAAGCTTGGAATGCAATTTCAGTGATATATGTAATATGGTTATTAAGGCATCGAGATATCGGCGATATCTCGTTGCCATATCATCGTGGCGGATTGGAGGTGTATGCCGTCCGAACGGCATGGAGGTGGGTCATATCTCGTCTGCATGGCGGCGATATGGCGGTAAGGCATCGTTGTGGCGGCGTTTTGGCGGTAAGGCGTCAGTCGGAAGACGCTATAGGGATAGGGGTTAAAGCTTAAAAGTCGAGCTACTCGAGTTAGAGAGACAGACTACATACCATGAGGTTTTGGGAGTCTCTGTTGCGCTTGAAAAAGCGAGGGAGTCGCTGCTACCGCCAGATCCACCGTCGTCGTTGCCAGATCCACTGTCGCAGTCGCCAGATCCGCGAGATCCGTCGCCGCCACCAACTTCGGTCTCCAATTCGCCATCACCTCCTGCTTCACTGGCACCAGATCCATTGTCGCACAACCGGATCCGCCGTCGTAGCCGCTAGATCCGCGGGATCCATCGCAGCCATGGGATCCGTCGCCTTCGTCGGCTTTGGTCTGCTTCACCGCCGCCGGCTTCGACATCTAGTCCACCGCCTCCTGCTTCGTCGCCTTCTATGGCCTCCTCTGGTCTGTCGCCTCGTCGACGCCGAGTCTCTTCTCTGGTCTATAGTAGTGCTGCATTGGACACCTCTGGTCTGACCGATAGACCGAGTGAATCATATATAGTGTTGTGCAACTGCATAGTGCTACACTGCTACACAGTAGACATTGCTACACAGTAAACACCGATACTAGTTACTACTACAGTGCTGCTATATCATTGCTTTGCTACACTGCTACTAGTTGATAATTTGATGTGCTTTGCTAGTTGATATGCTTTTGCCACTGCCTACTGCTATATATTGATATGGTTGATATGCTTTGCTAATGCTAATGCTAGTTTGTAACATACAGAAACGACATATCACAAATGGGAACTGAAAGCACAAAGGGCTCTAACGCCGCCTCATATGATCCAATGACCGATCCTAAATGAAGGGCAAAGTCAAATGATCCGAGATGAAATTATGGGTTTTGGCCTATATGGGATTACTGTAATGTATTGTAACAAGCTACGTGTTGCAACTTGCAAGTTACAAGGGGATAGGTCCTATATAGAAGAAGGTACATTGGTAGATGATGGTGCTAAATGAGCATAAGAATAGATAAAATAAATGTATGCATGTTCTACTATATTATTGATTTAATTTGCTACCAAACTAGGTTAAGATGTGCATATGGTGTTGCCACGCCACACGTCATATGGCGTCACCACGCCGCGCGCCATAAGCGATATTGTTGTGTGAAGGTGGTGAGGCGCCGCGCCTCGCCGCACCATCTTAATAACCATACCAATTGCCATATTAAGTTACTAATTTACCCCTAGGCTTTACTTGCTTAAGATGCTTTGGGATGTGTGCAAATTTTTAGAGGAAGAGAACTGAAGCACTGGCCAGTATTAAATCGTGGAGGAAAGGAAAAATATTAAGGATTAAGTTAAACAATGTTATTTAAGAACTAGTTCATCTTGGTTAAGAAAATAGAAATAGTTTAGGGAGACAAGGAATCGAGAGTACTACCTCATATCATCTCGATTTAACGGTGTATAAGGAAAGCCGTTGAGCAAGGGATGGCCAAGGTCTCCACTACTTGCTCAGCTGCCTCCACCGCTCATCTGCTCCTCACCTCCACATTTCCGTAGCAGATCGTCTCCACTGCTCCCCAAGTGGCCGGATCTGCTGGTGCGTGCTCTCTCGACTCTCGAGTCTCCCTCATCTGGAATGGGTGTATTCCTGTGTGGGGTGGATGAAATATCTTATGGTTGTTGGGTCAGTACAGGCATTGCTTTCTTTTCATTCTCTCTCACGTAGACTTGATCTAATGGGCCACTCGGCACATAACGAATAGAGCACAATCCGATTAGGCTCGACACAACTAGCCTGAATAAGTAATCAGGCTAGCCCATATGCCCACCCTTCGGTCGAGGGGTCATGCTATGCCAGGTTGGTCTGGGCACATCTTAGCCCAACAGGGCATCGGTGGCCTGTTGAGCATGATAACCAGTCACAAATAATTGTACTGTTAGTTGCAAGTATTTTTACTACTAGTCATAAGTAATTTTACCACTAAGTCACCCATCCACGCTCAGAAGAGTACAGTAATTCTAATACAAGTAATTTTACTTTCATCAATAAATTATTTTATTGTATTACCATAAAAGAGTTACTGCACTTTTCTAAGCAACAGTATTGTGTATGGCCGGCCCAGTGTGCCGAGTTATCGGCCCAAGCACGATATGCCCAGTTGGGCCAAGCCGGTACGACATATTTACTATTCATATCGTGCTGTATCTGAACTAGACCAACAGTAACGTGTCTTGGGTCGGTACGGTTGGTCCGGTCTGCTCTCTCCCGAAAATTGGACACTGTTGGACCTGTGCAACTCCGAAATTCCATTTTTGGCCACCGAAGTAAAAAAATTCCAAAACTGGACCCCTTTTGAGCGCGAGACCACGGGAGGCCACCACGTGGCCCGGTCATGCGATGCAGTACCGACGATCGCGCATCGCTTCATCCGGTCGTGCGGTACGGCATCGCACGACCGCCTGCGTGCGCCCCCGGCCGCGCGACCTTGGCTCCGACCTTGGCTCCACAAGAGTCGTGCGGCGAGGGAGGCAGACGCGCGCTCGGGCGGACGGTCGCGCACGCCGGGCGTCGCAGCAGCGTCGTCGCGATGCAGTACCGCATGACCGGATGAACAGTGCGGTCGTGCGGTACCAGACCACACGACCGGGCCACGTGTCGGCCTCCCGTGGTCTCGCGCTCAAAAGGGGTCCAGTTTTGGAATTTTTTTGCTTCGGGGGCCAAATATGGAATTTCGGAGTTGCACAGGTCCAACAGTGTCCAAATTTCCTCTCTCCCAACCCATCCTCCCTCTCCTAACGACCGTCAGAGTGACGGTGGTGTCATTCTTAAGATTTTCCATTATTCCATGTGTTATTATGCACTGTGTCACAGAAGCAACGTTATTTCTTTAAAATCGACATCCGAGAGTCTAATGTCCGAATCATACCTTATATGTGCATGAATTTAGTCCACCATGTCTGCAGTGATGAAGCCAGTTCTAGTCCAAAAGTCACTTTTGTTTTTCAAATTGGACCCAAAATAGGAATTTATTTATATTACGAAGGTGTAGGCCAATACGAAAATAAGTGAAAACAGACAGGGCAGCTTACGCGTTACTACGATGATCTCTCGGCCCTAGGGAGAGGAATAACCTACAAAAATAGTATCAAGTCCTCCTACTCCACCATTTTATCACTATTATTTTTTTGGTTTCATAAAAAGGTTAGATATTTACATGATTAGATATTTGCATGATTATCAAGCTCATTCTCTCTCTTACCTCTTTCTTCCACTCACTAAAAATCTGATTCGACATAGCCATGGTATCAATTATCAAACACAAATGAGTGACTGTTGAGAGTAAACTTAGTTGGCTAGGAGATAGTGGTGCGTTTGGTTATGATAATCTTTTACTCTGGTGATTAGGAGATATTAGGTAAGTTCCTTAAGGACGATGCCCGTATCATCTAACAGACCAAGATAATGTGGTCTCAAAATAGCTTCTGCACTTCTCTTACTACCGTCTTACTCCGAGAATAAGATAGAGGGTCCTAAGTACATCATACACCATACTCCTCTCGCTCTCGTCACATGCACACATCTCTCTCGCCTTTTTCATCGTTAACCCCCTCCTACTAAAAACTACTTTTTTTCAGCTACTAATATTTATTTTCAATCAAAAACTACCCACAAAAGACAAAACAAATATCCCTAATATTTTATCTAGCAGGTGTCGTGCAACATGTGTCCTATTGCTGTCAGGTGTATGACCTTGATATAACTACAACGCTCTTTTCAAATGTACTATCAGCTATTGCATAGTTGTATTTCAGTAGCCACCCAGTTTTTCAAAATAGTTCCTCTATATTTCTCGCTCCAAAATAAGATAGAAGATCATAGGTCTATATCTTTCGCTCCAAAATAAGATAGAAGATTGATCATAGATCTATATCTCTCGCTTCGAAATAAGATAGAAGATCATAGATACATCAGTGCATGTATCTCTCTTTCATTTTCTTTACCGCTCGCGTCTTCCTTCTAAAAATATTTTTTAGCCACTATTATTAATCTTCAACTAAAAATCATGAATTGTAGCTAAAAGTCATCAGATCAAATATGAACAGGCTCTTGTGAGTTTTGCCCAATGGTGACCAATTCCAAATAAAACAATGTCGATGACTGCAGGCTGTATTTGCACGTATCGTGGCTCAAGTTCCGCATGTACATGCAAAACCAGAGCTCTTCCCATCCAACTGGTCAGTTGCAATGCAGTTGATTATGCGCCGATGATTAGCTAACATATTTGGGTGGGCTTTTTTTAGGTTGAGTTTATGGTTTATGGTTGTGGTTTTTAAATTTTGAATTGTTCGTGAAAAATAGTATGAGAGAGAAATAATCATATACAATTTTAACCGATATAGCTAAACTTAATATAATTTATACTATAATTTATCTATAAACTCTATTTAATAAGATACACTATTTAACGTCAAGCCGTAGCAGTCAAAGGCTAAACGTAACCCAAAAAAACTAGGCCATCGTTTAGGCGCGAGTGGAAGTCAAATCGGACGGCTCTATCCGTTTCAGGGCAGTCCCAATGGAAGAAACTGACACGATTTCCATAGCACAAGAAATCATCTATAGAAACTATCTTCCACAGTGGAGGTGTCTTCGAGTAATAATTATTTTCTCTTTCTCTCTCCCAACTCTATCTTCTTCCTCCAATGAGAGTGTGCCACGAGCCCCCTAGAAACTGGTGGTTTCTTCCCAATGGCGATTTCATAGTTTCTTGGTGCATTGGGTGGAGTGAAGACCTGATTTCTTCTTGAGGAAACCGTTTCTAGGATTTGTGCTCTCTTTCATCATTAATTACGTTGCCATGTCAGCATTTTGCCTACGTGGCAAGTTATTTAATGAGAATAGAAACCATCATCAATACACCATTAGGACTGCTCTCAGTAATTATTGTGTGGGGACCTGTAGACGTCACTCGCTGTCTTTCTCGTTCTATCTTCAGTTAAACTCGGATCAGTTAATTATGTTAGCCATTTTGTACTGAGCTGTAAAACTCCGAGATATTTAGCCCAAGGTGGCATGTAATGAAAGCAAGGACTGAGAAAGCAAAAGCTAGTATGGCCTTGTTCTTTTGCTTCTTTTGCGGTTTCTAAAAATCACTTTTAGCTTTTGTTATAGTAACTAACTTTTAAACGAAGTATTTTTTTAAGATATGATCTACAAGTTAATTGTAGTACATGTTAAAAAACTAATATCTGTACCATCAAAAATTGCAAGCGAGTATCTCTCTTTCTGCAATCTCTGTCGCAAACAGCCAAAAAGCCATCAACCGCAGCCAAAAGCCATCAGTCGCAGCAAAAAAAAAAACAGGCCCTGTGTCTTGTAGCTTACACTAGAGACATGAAACACATCAAAATTCAAAAGGTTTTTGAATTTCTTATTAGTTTGCTTGAATTCTCCTATTTCCCAATTTGGCAACCCATCCAAGAATTTCTGCTTTCCTTTTTCGGTGTTGCTGTCTCCACCTTTGGCCGGAACCCATTTCTTCCTTGTGTGACCTGCTGAGTATCTAATGTAATAAATCTTATTGAACAGATACCTGAAAAAGAAATGATACTTCAAGCTTTCGTATTAGGGTTACGACTGCACCTAAGCGTTTTTGTTGAGATTTCTTCGATTTTTTTGAATGTAAGTTAAGTTTTAGACTTAACGCCCATTAAGTCTGTAATGTCGACTGTTAGATCATAATTTAATCAAATTGACCATTTTTAAATGCTCGTGAACCGGTATGATATTCTTTCTATCCGCAATTGAACTTCTAAACTATTGTGGGGCATACAATGACTCTGTTACCAAAATTGCATTACAGAGTGGTATCAAAGTAGGTTTGACTGTAGGTTGTAACCCTAGACGATAAAAATACGAGTTTTATAAAATTCTATTTTTCAATAGAAAAGAATTTCAAAAACCATAAGTATTATTGTTGTTTGTATCTTATCTCTCTCTCTTTGAGACATGTATTAAAAGTTTTCCTTTAAATTTAATGAAAATCTCAAAATTAGTGTAGCCAGTTAGACTAATTTTTTGCTGTAAGTATTAACCAAACGGAATGAAAACTAACTTCAGTAAAAGTGGCAGTAAAGACGGTGTTAAGAAGAATAGTACGAAAACCCTAACCAAAGCTTTTCCTTTAAAAAGTTATATGGTCATCACCCAAGTAGTTAGCAAATAATACTCGCTTGATTTCCTTGATGCGATGGGTAAAACTATTTGAATAGATGAAGTTTTTCTAATGTATCAAAAGCCAAATTGCACTATCAACCTATTAGGTTATTATACAAGCAATTTGTGTGAAACTATTCCTGATTTCAAATAAACTATATAAAAAGCCTTCTGTTTCTGCCCCATTTCATCTCGATTCTTACCTACATATCTCTGTTTTTATCTTTCCCTTACTTGTCAGACACTAAACCAGAAGACTGAATCATAGAAGAAATTAAATGCTAATTCCTGATTGCAATAAGTAGAATGATCTACACCCATAGAGTCATAAGCAAGAGGGGTAGATAAACCCATGAGTAATTGATATATGAGGTGATGAAAAAACAAATATATTGGTAGAATCATATTGATCAGTAAGGAATAATTAATGGTGTGAAATTTGAATAGATAAATTGGTGGGATTTATTGGAATGGATTGATTAGGTAAATGGATTGTTCAAATTTTGAGAGAGAGAGCGAGAGAAGTGATAATAATGATCGGATTTTAGGCTTGATCAATGATATTATTCTCGTGGATGTTTAAAAGTGAATTAATAGTAGAAAGTATAGTTGATTACTAGATGAACGGATTATAAATATGAATCAATAGCGGAAAGGACTGCATTATCAAAAGATTGTGATACAAATGTTATCGATGAAAAAAAAAAGAGAATATTGAATTATCACTAGAATGTAGAATTTTATAGTTAGAAAATAGCATCTAAGCTTATGAATTCTTGGTGGAAGTTGAGAATCATGTGAAGACCTAGATAACCATAATTTGATTAATGAGATTGTGGATGATACAATGAAAATTACATGTTCACTGGATTAGATAAATAATACCACTTGTCATATTGAAGTTTTAGATAGCGATGGTGCCATGACTAAGTGATGGAGGAAGATAGCATAGATATAAATAGTAAGAAGTAGAAGTTAAAATTAATAAGGCCATTGGACTCTTAAGCCTGAATATAGAAGTGAACTAGTGCATTGAGTGATGTTTGAATATTGGGAGATGTCAAAGTATCCTTGTAAGTATATAGGAAGTTTTGAAGATAAGTGTTGAAGTAGAAGTTAAAATTAATAAGGCCATTGGACTCTTAAGCCTGAATATAGAAGTGAACTAGTGCATTGAGTGATGTTTGAATATTGGGAGATGTCAAAGTATCCTTGTAAGTATATAGGAAGTTTTCTTTACTACTTTAAAAGAAGGAGTTGGTGGTTGATGAGTCCTCTCCTATATCTCTTTTTAATCGTTTGATCTCAACAATTAAATCTTGACCGTAAATCCCTGCAACTCTAAAACCCCCGCTGACTCCCTAACAGACTCCCTAACGGAACCCGTGCGCGGCCTGATTTCTTTCGGCTTTCTCGATCCTCCCGCAACTACCGCTTCCGCCTCTCATCTCATTGCTCCTCCCGCCGCCTCCATCGCTCCTCCCGCCGCCGCGCCGCCCTCGCCTCGTCCCCTCCCTCCGCTCTCTCCATCTCCGCCCCTCCGCGCCACCGCATCCTCCTCCCTAGCCCGCGCCGCCGCCGCCGCCTCCTCCCCTACTCCCCCAACCCCCCGCGCCGCCGCCTCGCCTCTCCATCCCCCGCACCGCCGTCTCCTACTCCCCACCCCTCTCCCTCCTCTGCCGCCGCATCCTTCCCTCCTTCGCCCCACGCGCCGCCACTCGATCGCCGGCGTGAATCGCCGCCACCACCATCAACTCCTCCTCCTCCTCTATCTTCATTGCGCTTGGTGCCCGCCCCGCCACGCCTTCCACGACCACGGCGAACCCCGGCCCGTGGACTCAACGGCGCCTAGCGACCTTGCCCTCTCGCAAACACCTCCTATCCCGAGCTGGGTCAAGACCGTCGCCTCCGAGGTGGGATGCCATGCCTTCTCTCTGTTTCTTGATTCGATTTGGGTGTCATTTTCTTTCCTTTTGTACTATGATTTTGATATTGTTGGTTCTGTAATGCGCGTTGGTTCTTGGTAGGTGGAGATGATCACGAAGGTCGCGAGAAGGGTCGATGCCGTTGTAGATCGTGGTGCTCTGTGACCAAAGACGATATCCCCTCGTCAAGAGCGTCACTAGCAGCAAGATCCTCCGCATCCTCAAACATCAAAATTGGGTCCAGTATGATATTTATTGCATCTCCAACCATTGAAAGATAAGCAAATGCTACATCTTTTAGAAACTCACAATTCCTCTTAGAAATCAAGTTTTTCTTGGGTTACTTTCTCATAACAAGTTTCACCTACGGATAATCTAAGGCGGTAGTCGATGAATCTTAGCTCCTCTTCTTGTCCAAATGAAACTTTAAACATCTCACCTAACATTTTTCTTAGCAATGTTTACAAAAGGCAAAGAAAAGAACTGAAATCGATGAGGTCCTTGACTTGGTCGAGTTCTTGCAAAGGTGATTTCTCCTCTTGTTTAAGTTTTAAACTGGTTGGCTCTGGACAAGTCTTGTTGCTAATCGGTTGTGAAGTGTGAAATCAGAACCCTAAGGTCCCTAACCATTCTGTATCTCTAAATTTTTACCAATGAGAATTATGGTAGACTCCCATCCGCACTTTCAAAATTGCAATTAACCATTTATACTTTAGAAAATGTGCATACGAAGTATGTTTTGTCTCCTAAGGCCATAGAGTCGCTTGACAAGCTCTTATTTATGCACACAAGATGAAATTAGAGACACCGAACTAAAGGCCTTAGACACGATTTGAAGTTTTAGGGAAAAAATGTATATGGACCTTCTTGCAAAGGTGATTTCTCCTCTTGTTTAAGTTTTAAACTGGTTGGCTCTGGACAAGTATTGTTGCTAACCAATATTGCAGAGGTCAAGCTTTCAGGAATCTCTTAATAAAATATAGAAAGTTATAGAAGCAAGAACTTTTCGTGCTCGCAACAGCAACACACGATGAGATGCACCGCTAAGCTCCTTGCGCTTAAGCTCAATTTCTTAGAACAATTGGATCACATCATTTAACCTACCGCTTTTTTTAAGCTAGGTTTTTTTATCGCCACAGCGTTTCTAGGTGATGAGCTAAATCCTCTTCTTTCTAGATGCCGTTGTCGCGCGCGCACGAGTGGTGCGTGTGCAAGGTGTTCAACAAGGACCTAGCGGCGAGGAACGGGCCAATGGTGGCGGTGGGCGTGGGGCTCGGCGTGTCAACTCGCTTGGCTTCATCGACTTTCGACCCGTGGAGCTTCCGCCGCTCATGGACCCGTCCTTCGCGCCGGCGTCGATGAGGTGATTGACTTCAAGGGCCTTGCGTCTACCTCGCCATGCCGCGGAGGCGCCGGTGCCCATGCTACGCCGGGCATGAGCTACCCGCTGCAGTCAAGATGGAATCATGGAAGAGCCCGTGCAGTGTAGTACAATCATCATCGGCGGATGACTTAGTTGACCGTGTTTTCCGCAATGAAGCTGTGGACCAAACTCATCTTGTGGAACTCCATCAGATAGAAGGTAACTGTTTTCTTGTTTTCGCCTATGTGGTGTTTTATTGATTAATATTTGGTCCATATGTTGGATGACATACAGTAACGTTCTGGCAAGGAAGCTAATTATAATGCTTCTTATTTCAGGTCTTATTTGTGATTATGGTTTGACTCTTGGTGATCTGATTGGTGTATTGGAGGATTTCTTCTCGAGTCTAGGTGCTAAGCCATCAACACAACCTTGTCATAATATTTGTGAATTTTGCAGTTAGATAGTTTTATAAAATTTGTAGTTTTGTACCATAACTTCATATTCAACTATTCCAAGAATATTTGTGTTGCATGCATGTCTTATTCATCTACATCATATTCGAGAAGTTAGCTTCTTAGGTATGCATCTTTATTAAGATGAATAAATTTAGATGGTGATTTAAACACTACTAAGAGGATGGAGGAGATCTTTTATTCTACTAAGAGGATGGAGGAAATCTTTTATTTTCACACGAGTCTTTAACAAACTTAGTTGTATATTAGTGACTATGTGCTTTGTTATTGCTAATGACAGCTACTTGAGTGATGCCTTGTTTTTGCGCTCCTGCCTTGATCCTGACTAATATTGTATTCCTAGAGCAGAACCCTCCTCTTAAATTGACCCTGTTGTAATAATGGTACCATGCTTTGTCCATAGAAACACAAGAGATTTATTTATTACCTATTAGGCTATTTATCTTGCGAAACATCTCTATTTAGATCAATAGTATATTGTGTATGTTGCCTATTGCCAGGTAAGTTTTAACAATGAGGCATTCACAAGTCATCCAACTATTGCTCCCTTTATTGTCCTGTATCTTTGCTTCATCCAACAGTCTTTATACATTGGGCTTGCGCACATGATTTTTTTGCTAATATTGGTATTTATTGTATGGTTTAGGATCTTTATATTTATGTATCACTTTTTTTGAATTCCGTTACAACGTACGGGCACAATACTAGTGAAGATAAGTGTTCCAGCAAAGCAATCAAGAAAATCATTTAATTTCGCCCCAGTCTATTCCTCTCCTACTCCTTCTTACTCTTATCTTTATCACAGTCTAGCTTTCCTTTGCTAAGCCCAAAAATGTTACAAGACTAATTCCTAAGTCTCTATCATAGAATACCACTAAACAAATTGAAGATCTAGCAGCACCACAGATGGAGAAAAGAAATATTGAAAAACAATCCAACATGATGAAAGTCCTAAACATCATCAAGAGAAATAAATTGAAGGTGAGCAATGGCAAACCAAGATACTGGAACAACAGGCAAAGCTATTGCAACAGTTCACTACTAAGATATCGGCGGTAGAATCAACATCAACATCAAGTGCGACTGTATCCAAATTTACAGCCTCTTTGAAGACTCAGCCATCTAAATTCTCAACAGCAACAACGCCAGGCAATACAGGTAAGACATACTATGAATGGTGAAACTACAATAGATAGGCCACCCCTGTTCATCTACACTCTAACCATTCAATTATGACATCAGGTAAGGTAATGATAGACAAGATAACCAAACATGTTTAAATTCAACAGAAAGTGCATGTGTAACATGTAGTCACCTTACCATACTTCCAGTCAGCCTGAAATGAGCATTGAGATTTCCTAAACATTCGCCTCACTATCGAACGCACACAACTCAATGCCAAGGTGTTCGGGAAGGATAACCATGGTCACGTCCGAGTCTTGCTCAACAGGGCTCCAACTCAGTAGAGTCTTACTGTGCATGTCAACGCAGAGCTCATACTCCCCTCTGCTTAGCATGCGCTTCTTACCAATGTAGTAATCAGGTAACAAGAGGTAAAGAATGCCATCTTCATGCTTGCTCAGGACAGGGTTCTTCGGCACAATCTTTGGCAGCCCAGCCTTCTTAAAGACATCTGATTCCCAGAGACACGGCAGAGGAAGCATCATGTCATCATCTCTCTCCCACTTCAGATCTGGCATCAGAGACCAGCTCGTCACGACAACGTCACAAGGATCTGTGGAGTCGTGGCGGTCAATCGAGACGAACCTGATGGAGTCTCCGACACGGCCCATGGTCCGGAACTCCGTCGGTTTCACCTCAGGAATCTCCCACCACTCAGCATTGTCCATCCGGTACCCCGGCGGAAGATGGACGAAGCGCAGTTCCGTGCAGTCAGAATCGTCACCGCGGGAGACGGAGAGCGGGTCGAAGACAATGCAGCCCTCGAGGAGGTCGACCCAGAAAGCCAGGCCTTTGAACGCGAACCCAGTGTGTCCGAACATGCAAGGGTAATTGGACTCGGGCACCTCCGGGGGAAGGTCCACCGCCTCGACACGCCACGTCTCGGAACGGGACGACGACGACCACAGCAAGACAGCAGCCGTTCGAGGCGACGACTCCTCTATTGTCAAATTCCATGGAAACCTCATCCCAACCAGGACGTAGGACCCGTCGCCGCCTGGCACGGCGATACGACGGCAAGTAGATCGACGATCGTAGTACGAACAGCGGTAGACGGCATGGGGAATCACGGAGAGCGAGTTCTTGCTGACGTCGTAGATGAGGTAGTACGCTAGGGGTGGAAGGCCGCGAGTGCAAATCAAGAAGACGATGATGTTCTTCTCAGCGCTTTCAACGGAACAAAGGATGGAGCGTTCCAGCTTGTTGTAATTCAGCCTAAGGGAGAAGCTGGAAACCTTGGGGGGTTCGACGAGGTGGGCGTCGAGCGTGATCGCCCGCAGCAACCAGGAGCAGTCGCCGTCGGGGCCGATCCGTTCTTTAACTCTGCGGTCGATCGGCTTTTTGCTTGCGCGGCCGATGATCGCATCTTCCTGCGCTCTCTCGTCGTGGCGGAAGTTACGGACCTTGCGACTAAGCACCACCCAGGAAGGCCTCGTTGCCATAGCCACGGCGGGGTTGGGGCTAGGGTTGTTTGGTGGAGCGATGGAGGCGTGGAGGAATTGGGGATGTGAGAGGCGAGGCGTCGGTTGATAGGTGGAGGAGGGGGAGGTCGGCGCCGTCGCCTATTTGCAATCCAATGCCCAAGGGAAAGAAACCCTAGCCTTCCACCCCGGAAGTTCAGGCTGCGCGGTCGGTGATTGGTTAGACGCGGAGCGACGCGGAACGCGCCATCAGTGGACGGTAGAATGTAGCCGCAGCAAACACAAGGGGAGGGGACGATGTGGACTAGGTGCATCGTGTACCGCTTCTTTCTTGAAACGCATGAAGAAACTACACTACTATAAAAAAATTTATATTAAACATCTTATTACAGATATTCACGAAAATCATCTGTGTTGGTGTTAGCACTAAATTTGAATTAAAAATCGTCTGTGATATGTTTCTTACCTCGTAATCACCTAAAATTTCATAATATCCCGTGAGAGTCCGAGTAGGATTTCATTCCAACACATCTTTAATAAAATAGGCATAACTTTTGCATATGGTATCCGTTTTCAACATTATTATATTTGTTGGAAAGCTAATGACGAGTCTGATCCAAAAAAATGACTCGCTTGCTCCCTCAAAATTGATCATCTTTCGCCTCAAATTTGCATCATAGGTTTTTATGAAGAAATCCTCGTTGGACTTAAAAATGTAGAGAACATGCTGAAAAGGTGATAGCAGTAGAGGAGAAGAAGGCACAAGCAACTGTTGCTACGCGATCTGCGTCGACACCACCTCCGTTGCCATTGACAATGCTTCTCCCAACGTTGTTGCCTGTGGTCACACTGATAGCACCCTTGCCAAGGAAGAAGAAAGCTGTTGTCCAGCCGCCAGCCTCTCCATGCGGGAGGCCAACATCATGCCTTTGGAGGTGTGTAACACGATGAGTGACGTGTGGGAGGTCGCGACGTCATCGTATCCCTCACCCATCCATTGCATTTGGTGGCGGAAAGGGTAGCAGCACTACCCTGCGCTCGGTGTGCTCGTTGGTAGCGTCTTCATCAACATCAGGCAGTGTTAAGGTTTCTGTGCCTACGTTAGCAACTGCCATCGGCTACCTACTATGCACTGACGCAAGGCGTCGTGGCCGCTCGTCTCAGTTGGGCTTCCAAGGGTTGCTACCATGGCCACCACCACAGCTCGAAGATGAGCTATCGCTAAGGAAGGGAGAAGTTGTCATGTGCAGCAGTACTATTCATATGAACAGCGTGCGGTTACTATTCATACATGGAAACAACAGTTGCATCTTCCTAAGGCTGGCTGATTATATTAGGAATAGTGTCAACTTGATTAGCAAGTTGATACCTTTAAAAGATAGAATAGTATCTCTATTAGTTGAAATGTTATCTCGAGTAGCTACAAGGTTTAGATGGTGTTTGTTAGGGCCGGTTCTATATAAGGACAGCATTGTCATCTATTCTAATTAAGCAATAAGAAGAAAGAACCAAGAGTTCATCTCCGTCTATGTCTATCTTCCTCCTCTAAAGTCTCTCCCCCAATCAAGCCAACGCCGCTCGGCTGTCCTCCTAATGGTATTTACTCCGTAAGGATCATTACATTTGGTTCATCACATGAAGGTTGGTGACAAACAAAATTAGCTCTATGAATTGTGCGTAGAGAAATATCAACATCAGTATTGTAAAAAATGTAAAATGAGAAAGTTTTAGTGCAATTTCCTTCATTTGTACTGGTCCCTATCTTTTTTGTTTTTTGTCAATGGGTCCCTCATTTATAAAAGCGCTGAAATCAACCTATCATTAAATCCTATTGGTGACAATCATATTAAGATAGAGATGGCTATTTGTTTAAATTGGATCCATAGAAAGTTCACTGCAAACTTTTGTTTCTCTGAAAAGTGAGGTAAAGTTCTAGAATTTTCACAAGTATATTATGCATTGTTGTCCATGAAATCCAATTGAACAAAGAATATTAACAAAATAGGGGCACCTAGTGTGGAAGCATGTACAAATGTGGCTACTTGCACTGAAAATTACTTTTATTTTTGGGCTGCTTTTAGTTGTTGTATTGCCTTTGGATAGTGAATATCGGATGCAAAAACAGCTTGAGCTGTTGGGCTTAGCTTTTTTTTTTTTTGCTACATATCAATATTTCAGCTCTTCATTTTTTTTTCAAAGCCTTAGATGTGGGATGTGGAATTGGAGGACCCTTAATAGAAATTGCCATATTCAGGTAATGATCTGATTTTTGAAATGAAATTTCGTTGCCCATTCAATTAATTCAGGCATGAAAATCGTGCAGAGCATTTATATAATTGTTTCAATGCTAATTACTGTAGCTCAACATTGGTAACTGGATTAAACAACAATGAGTACCAGATATCATGGGGCCAGGTTTCTTCATTTGATCTTTCCTTCTTCGAACACAAAACAAAAGCCTGTCAATGTTTATATATCAGAAATTCAGCATCTAAGATAAGTTCTTGCATTTCAGGAGCTCATTTCTTTGGCAGGTTTGAGTGAACAGTGCAGCGTTGTGAAGGTACAGAGGTGTTTATTATGATTGGCTTGGATCCTTCTCTTTGTTAATGCTAGTTAGTGAAAAAGAACCAAGAGTGGCTTATAATATTCTATTGGCAATCGTAGGTTGAGATTGAGCTTGGTGATGGCCTGCCTAACATCTGGAGCACTCGCCAGTGTATCCAAGTATGAAAGATGCAGGATTCAAGGTGCCATACTCACACCATCAGTTGATGAGCTTTTTACAGACAAAGTTCCATGTGCAAGTACTCGAAGATTCCAGAACGATTTTGTTGTTCTCTCTTGTTGAAGGTTATGTTGGTGAAGGATCTTGCTGAGGATTCTCCTTGCTCCATGGTACCAGAATGTGAATCCCAGCCATTTCTCCTGAACTGACTTCCGACTCATGTGCCGGGCGCTTCAACAGTTGCTCAATTGTAATGTTAAAAGATAAGAGTTTTGAAGACAACTTTCTAGTTAATTATGTGATTTGCAGTTTTTGGTCCTGAGATGTTTTACCCTGTGTCAATTTTGAGTTGCAGGTTAACGCTCTGGAATTCCTCCGTGTTGCCCCGGAAGGCAGCATGAGGGTGTTCGACTTCCTGCTGACGGCCTCCTAAAGGGTGGCCAGTAAGTCCTTCACTTAAAAAACTGCTACTAGTGAACAGCTCAATCCAAATGTGATGAAGATTTATGGAAACTGCATGATTTCAGGGAACGGATCTCTACTCCAACCTTCTTCGTCCTCGGTCGGAAGCCTCTCCAGAAGGAGACTGAAATAGTGAAAGGCGATCTTTGAGTTGCAGCGCATGGTTGAAGCCACGGTTTGTGCCTACCTATATATAACGTCGCAAGTATTATGTGTTTATACGTAAGAGCTAAGAATAATTCTGCACTCAGGTGTTTTAATGTGGAAGATTTGCATCGTTCCTAGGCCTACTTGTGTACTGTACTGAATTACTGATCAGAGATTACAGTCTTGAGATAAGCCTAGATGTGGTGTCCTGTTACTTGGAGTTGCCATTCTACCATTTCTTGGCAACAAAATGTGTCAGGAGCTGTAGTTAATATATACATGGCACACTTGATTCTACCCTGGCTTGAAATGATCTTGGTTCACCTGTTTGTTGTGACCAGAAATCACACCCCTGGTGCCATTTTTGCATAATGGACTCACTAACTTCCTAAGTGGAATCATAGCTTTAGCTGATAAACATCACAAACAGTAAGCTCTGTTGCTAATTCAAGTACAAAATATCCATGGATACATCAAAGTCAAAAACGAAAGAACAAAACAGAGACGAAGTTAACGTTCGCCGAGAGGAGTATATTGTCTGAACAATCCACATCAGAAATCAAGTTAAACAAGAACAAAAAATTAACACTCCACACATCATCATGGCAAAAGAATCGATCACGGATAGATGCATGCACACGACCGCTAGAAAGCTGTGATTTACTGTAGCATTACCGTGGATGCGACCACGGCCAATGCCACGGCGACGACGGCGGGGAAGCCCGCGTAAACGCCGGCGCCGTTGGCGTGCGGCGCGGGTGCGGTCGTCGCGCCGGACGGTGTCGAGGCGCTGCCGGGCTCGCTGACGCCTGGGGACGCCGCGGCGGGCGCCGTGGAAGGGGTGTCAGAGGACGGCATCTGCTGCTTGAGCACGCGGATGTTGACCTTCTGCCCGGCGGCGCAGTGGCCGGGCACGCCGCAGATGAAGAAGCGGTGGCCGGGCCTCTTGATGGTGATCTTATCGTCTCCGGAGGTGTGCGTGGCGATCGGCGACGAGTTGGTGCAGCTGTCGTACTCGGCCTTCTTCACCTCCAGCACGTTGTGGATGCCCTGCGGGTACTGGAACTCTGCAAGAAGACCATGCAAATTGGCGCCATGGTCACCGCAAGAACAGAAGCAATACAAATGTGTTTGCTTTTTTCAGCATCTTTTCGCACCAAATGAAATGATCACGCAAAGCACCAAGAAAAAGCCGCAGAAATGAATGAAAACAAAACGTGCAACATAAGGTATATCTATCTGTAAAAGGATTAAGGATATAGAACACTCACTTCTTTTGACACCAAAGCAAGTTGTGAACAAAACATGCTTCTATACTACTCATAATAGAATGTGCCAAAGTGCTTCACTTTACAACTAATCAGAAGTTGACAATATATAGTATACAGGCAGATGCTAAATGCAGGTAGTCATTTGATAATAGTGTGGTAATATATAATCATTTCCCAGGGCCAGGAGTTTTAGAACAATCATATAAACATAGCCCCAAATTATTTTCAAGAACATGTTTTCGAAAAAAAACATTCATCAACACACTATCAGATCTGCAACAACTGAAAAAACAACCTCAAGTTAAAGACTGAAATGCAGCTAGCATGCTGGATCAGGCACAGAACAATGCAGTACAGACACCATTTCTTACTCTTCTCTGCTAAAAGTTCAAGCAGTACACTGATAGATCAAGCAGCCAATGAACACAATAAGTGGGATAGCCTCGTATGCCATGGTTTAGCTATTGTGGACACTAACGCTACCATTTCTTGAGTTCAGAACTCCGGTGGTCCATGAGAAAAATTTATGGATCATGTTAGTACTGTGCACAAGCAGCACGAAGCCAGGAAGCCTCCGTGAACGCCTTTAAGACTACATAAAACTTGCAGATATTTACTACACAGTGTGCAGTAAAATCAAAGAAAGTGGAGATAAAATGACCTATTTTTACCCAAATTTCGTTGTCCATGCCATGGTTAAAGGAATTGTCTTCATCTAAACGCAACACAAAAGAGATTGAAGATGCGTTGTAAAGTACTTTGCTGACGGTGACTAGTCATTAGCACTCAATCTTCGCAGTAAGTAATGGAAGGGAAGAACAGATAATGCCTACTCAACATATACATCACTTAAATTTTTTCCCTTGAACAATGCAAGCTCACCTACACATTTCACTAACACCAATAAAATACTAACATCGTCCTATATAGTAGCAGCAGGTTACATGGAGGCTACAGTGGCACATGCTAGTCCTAGCCACCAAGCAAAGCTACATACACAGGAGAAACTAGTACGCTATAGCACATATTGGCAATGAGCAAAAGCCAAAAAGGAAGCAGTGACAAGTACTTGATCTATAGCAAGAAACGAGGAGTGTTGTTGGACAGTGCGGTGGTCGTGGATTCATTGATGATGAATAATTGACATTTGGCCTTATTTGAATTTGCATTTATGAAAGTTTCAGTCGATGCATTTATGTGTTTGAGTTCTCAGAGTAGCGTTCGGTTGAAGAAGGGCTAAAAAAGAAGATGTTTGGACCAATCCAATCGGCTGAGGACGATCGGACCAGTCCGAACGGCCAACAGCTTTTAACATGACCGTCCGATGGGCTGAGGATGATCGGACTAGACCGAACGGCAATCCAGCCTTTTAACGTGAAAAGTTCGGACCAATCCAAATGGTCGCTAGTCTTTAACGAGAATGGCGTTCGGACCGTTCGATTTGCTGGAGACTCCTAAGAGCCATCCGATCGACTGAGAACGATCGGACTAGTCCGAATGGGAAGCACTTAGATCCATCTGATCTGCTGATGATGATCGGACTTGTCCGAATGGAGTGAGTAGTTAGCAGGAAATGCTCTAACCGTTCGATCGACCGAGATATTTAGAAACCTTCTGATCGAAAACATTCGGACTAGTCCGATCAGCTGAGAATGTTCGGATCAGTCTGAATGGTGGTCAGACGGTTTGATCGACTTTAGCGAGACATTCAGAGCCGTCCTATCGGCAGGTCCAAAGCGGTATGTTTTGTGGACGTTAGCAACATGGTTTTTCTCGAGTATTTTGAGCGGAGATTCCTGAGTGCTTGGTTCTTGTTTGAATAGTGATTGTATAAGATGATCTAAGGATGATTTCTAAATTATGATAAAATTTATGATTGCGAATGACTAGGTAGGAGTTGATGGCTGATTGAGGACGTGTTAATGATGGTCAAGTTGGGAAGAACTTATACCAGAAAAATGTTTCTTTGATCGTTGCATGTGCATATGAGCAAGGAGACGATCACGGTCGGTGATGAGAAGGACCAAGGTTAAGATAGGGAGATCTAAGGTCCAGATGGTTGAGAATGTTATGCAAGGTGATTGGGCTGACGCTAGAGCATGTGAAGGTCAAAGATGGAGACTGTGAAGAAGTTACGGGTGGTGTGCTCCTGGAGGCTTCATCATGAGATGTGTTAGGAGTTGTGGGTGGAGTTCATACTTGAGAAGATTGAGGGGTAGATTGGAACTCGGCTTTGAAAGGGTTCCTAGTCTTTGATTTCGGAGGAGATAATATTTTGAGTCCGTATTTAAGAAAAACACGGTTGGTAACGTCAGTGTATAAAAGCAAAGAGAAGCTATAGGAAAATGGGATGTTGAGAGAGAGCTTTGGATATAGCTTTGTGTGGGTTTTTGAGAGGGATTTTCATTGAGAAAAGTTTTGGGTGCTTGTGTGGGCACTTTGTAAATTTAAGGAGATCCTACAATAAAGATAAGTTTTGAATCAATTTGGTTCTCGTTTTGCTCGTAGAGTACTATTGTTTGCATGTGTTGTGAGTTTTTCGACAACATTGAAGGTGATCTATCAAGAGACATCAAAAAGCGGCGGCAATCATTCACCCCTCTTATTACTGTCATTGATCCTACTAGTGTTTTTATTACTACTACTAGTAAATAGCAACTAAGACAGCCTGAAAAGTACTTAGAATTAGAGTGAGAAGACAGAACTTGCCTATGATGTCATCAATACTGAAATTCTTCTTCACAGCCCAGTCAGCGTAGTTGACATTGCCGGGGATGGTCCACCCTGAGGTGTCGCCGACCTTGTAGACGATCGCCGACGAGGTCGCCGCCATTGCGAACCCAAGCATCAGCACCAGCACGCTCTTCATGCTCATGGCCATTGCTGCGCGACCTCTCCTGTCCTGGCTCACGCCCTCTGATTGCCTGAAAGCTAGCAAAATGAGAAGGGAGGAAGAGATGCTGTAAGAGCAGAGCAGACGAAAAGAATATAGTAGCGCTCGCTTTGCTTCCGCCAGTGTGGTGCCGAGGAGCACCATTTATAGCGCCTCGCTCATTTTCTGTATTGACCATTTTGCCCCTGTACGTGTTTGATCTGTCTGTGGTTATCCTTTCTTGGAGATGGCAGGGTTCTGAACTTTTGCTGTTTTTTTTGCTGATCTCTCTTGTTCCTTGAGTAAAGCAAGGTAAAAGCTGGCCGTGAATCCAAGTCTTGATCATGAGGTTGTTCGTTAGGTATGTGATGCCATGAGTGAGTGGGCTCTGCTGGTACGTGCTTTCCAGTTCTTTGGAGATCTTTTTCTTTTTAGGGAAGCAAGCGATTGCAAGCATGCATATATGCGCCGTAGTTAATCCATCTGCTGGTGTAGGCAGATCTTTCCGATTTTCCTCTTCCTTTTTCTTTTCTTTCAGATGTGATGTGTCTATGTTCGGAGAAAATGGGATAATGGAGCCTGCAACGTACGATTAAATTTTAGTTTGTGCATGGAAACGATCCAAAGTGGCATAGATGTGTAGAACAGGCTCTACAAGATTCAGAATCAGTAGTATTTTAATCACCATCTTGAGTGTCAGAGGCTTTACGAGATTGGAAACTAGCAACAACATACAGCACGCATGCGAGTGTAAACAGCAAGTTACAACGCACCACCACCGAACGTGCATATACATACAAGGCATGATTAACACATCATGATAATCAAATCATCATTAAAACCTATAGCAAAATTACTCACCCAGCCAGCAACGGCTTCCCCCCTTCCATCCGGATGAGATCGGGAGGCCGTGGCTCCAATGTTCTCTTCCTCTAGTCGTCGAAATAGTCTCACGTAGGTTGTGAGAAAGAAAGAAAATCGTAAACTAAAGTGCAAGGCAGTGCTCCGATATGTTATTAATTTTTTGGAGGAAGAAGGTCCAAGTACCACTTTGTTGTTGTCCTTAGCGCTAGCCTAGCTCGTTTAATGGTGGCGCTCTGTACCGCGACATGCATGGTCTCCTTTGTCTCCGGAGTGCCATGCATGCGTGGAGAAACCAGAGTGCATTAGCACCAAATTGCACTAGAACAGGAAGGTTACGGGTAACAGGAAGTATGCTTCAAATGGTTTCATTGGCATTGTGTACTATATACCTGTTTTGTTTATCAGGTTTACTATATGTAAGATGGATGATGACAATAGAGAGTTAGAAACCCAAGTACCCAGTGAAAAAAATCTGCTTCGGTTTGGTTTTGTACTGTATCTCGGTCGGTTTTCAGCCATCTTGTTTGTATGCTAGTGCTAGATAGATGAACTAATCATCGTGTAGATTTGCACACAATACATTACACGCAACACAAACTAACCAAAAGAAAGGGTGTGTATATATATGTACTCTTCATGCGTATTACTTGTTTATAGTAGTCACTACTATGTGATTTTTGGAAGAACATATATATCTACCCAAAAATTAACAACGTGTAGAAACATCGAATTCGATCATATAAACAACTTTAAAATACAGCAACAACGTCACCAAAACATATACATATAGTCCCATGCGACATCATCATTAAAACTCGACAATTAAATTACTACATCAGGTCCATCATCATGGTCATCGCCACCCACCAATATCGACCGATCCATCGGTGAACTAACACATGATATAATCATGATCACTTATTCGATGTCGAAGACGTTCTTGCCGGTGAACTTGACCTCGATGGGGCTGGCGTTCTTTCCGATGCTGCGGAAGTTCACGCCAACGCCCTGCCTGCCGGCGTTGACCTTCTCCGGGTAGACGCCGTCCTTGGGGTGGAGGTACTGCACCTCGCCGTTGGGAAAGACGCGGTAGAACTGGTAGTTGATCTTGTACTTGGAGCGCAGCCGCGTGCCGAGCGCGAGGCACTGCTCCTTGCGCGCCAGCTTCAGCAGGTTGGGCCCCTCCCGCATGATGGCGGCGCCGCCGGTGGGCATCTCGAACACCTGCTCCTTAGGGGACGTCCACGTGATCACGTAGAACTCCTCCACCTGCGCCTTCCGGAGCAGCCCGCCCGTGCTGCCGCCGAAGATGGGCGACGGCGTGTTGGGGTCCAGCTGCGGCGGCACGAACCCCTTGGGCGCCTCGGCCGCCGGCGCGGCGGCCGCGGGCTCCTCGGCGGCGGCGGCCTTGAGGGCGGCGGGGCCGCGGGAGCTGGAGGGGAGCGAGAGGGAGGAGCCGAGCTGGCGGGGCTTGGACGGCGACCAGGCGGGCAGGAGGTGGCGGGTGGCGGCGGAGGCTTGGGTGGCCATGGCCATGGCGTTTCTTGGCAGCAAGCTAAGCTAGGGGAGGCGTGCAGGATCGAGCGAGAGCGGTGTGGCGCGATGAGTGATGAGAAGTAGAGCTGGCTCGGCTAAGAGGTAACGGGTTTGGGTGGGGAAGTGGATAAGGGGATATGAGGCCGGCCAATGGGCAGCGCGGATTTTGATACGTCCGGAGGCTGCGCATCCACACAAGCGCGCGCGCGGGAAAGCAGTGAAAACGCGCCGCGCGTCCGCCGGCCGGGTACCTGTAACGGCGGCTCCTGCCTAGGTTAATCTGGCAGGTATATAAAGGAGCCGAGGTTAATCCGGGTCTTTGATTCTCAATTTAATTGTTAAAAATACTTAATTGATTTTAACTTTTAAAAATTGTCAAATACTCTGTAATAGGCCCAAATCGTGATTTCTTCTGTACTACTCACTTCATTTCGCTATATAGGAGTATGTTCATAGCATCCGTAGTACCTGTTTTAATATATTTATCTATTGAGTGAATTTAGACTGATTTTCTTTTCTATTTTTAGCCAGTTTACACTTGTATGAACTACAATAATTAGCTTTTAAATGGTGTTTTTTTAGACGGTGTCAACAGAAATATTATAGTAAAAAGTGTACTGAGTTCAAATGTACCAACTAAAATCGTATACGACTATTTTTCTGTGCGTACTATCTCTCACAAATAGCCATAATTTAAATATTTAAATCATAAGCCAAAAAAACCCACCCCTAAAGTAGGTATGGCATTTTCTCTCTCTCTCTCTCTCTCTCTCTCTATTTTTACTTAAATGATTTGGAAGAGATTTAGTGATCATGGTATATCATCGTAATAAAGGTATGTATGATTTTTTATTAAATATTTTTTAGATTTAGTATTTTTTTGATCTATGCTATGATGGGCTGTGGACTAATATAGCGAAAAGAGTAGAGTACCGTACTGTCGCCATTTGGTAAAGAGTCATACAGACAGGTAGTCAAAGGTAGGCGGTTGGCAATGAAGGGGTGCGTGTTCTCCCACTAGTTTGAGCAGCGAGCGATTTAATTCCTGTTCCTCTAACGTGCACACAGCCTCAATTCTCGTATTAACAAGCTGGTGCAAAGGATATCGCTTCGACTACGTAATATAGTACTGAACTACTGATCGAGCAACCTCTGAGGTGTGGCTGCAAATTAAGCCTGCAACATCTCTTAAACTAACCATCCTAATCGATTAGAAATTGGAGTACATGTGCGGTACCTTCCTCTTCTCTTCTCTACCGGCTGGTTCAATATTAGAAATGGAAGCGCGCCATACCTGCTTCAACCAATGTCTTCTCCCAACTTCTTTACAGGCTTACGCACAAATCCTTTACAGGCTTAGCGCAGGAGGTGACCCCACTATACCGGGAAATTTAGTCCTTATTTATTTAAACTTAGTCTTTTTGGTTTATAGTTTAAATCTAGTTTTTTTTTTGGCTTGAGCAGCTTAAAAGCAATTTGCTTTTAAACCAAGATAGGTTATTTGCCAGTTTGTCTTTTGTTGGCTTTGAGCTATGGTTTATTATTGAAATGTTTGAAATACCCTTTGGTCCTAATGTCACACTGAGTTTGATTATGATCCAACAATTTCGAAGTTCATGGCCTCACGAGGTTTGACCAACAATGACACGAATCATTCAAAGAAAAATTGAAAATATTAGCTATAGCAAATATATTTTTGTAATCTAGCCCTACGGTAATATATAGTTTTGAGGGGAGGAAAAATTGGGAGACAGTTAATTCATTATTCATCTCTATTTCTAATGTACACAAAACTTCAAATAGCCTATAGTGGTCTTTTCATAGCCACTCGTTTACTATTTGGTCTATAGCCATAACAACTATAGTCACAACTATAATCCAAATCAACGTAGTTATAACCATGATCACGTAAATTGACAATCAAAATTATTCATAAATGCATAGATTATATAAAAACACTAACAAAATATGACATGGTTACTCGAACCTTTACAGTTTTCAAAACAACCATGCATCTTCGCGTGTAATGCATGAAAAAGATAATCCTATCGCTACGAGTCATTGCAATGCGAGCGTGCTTGCGTTTTCTCCTTGAGAACATGCCAAAATTATTTCAGTTTTTTTAGAGCATAATTATTAGGGCGCCAAAGCCAAACCAGAGAGAGAAAAACCCTCTCCCCCTTCTGAACCGTGCATCTCCAATCCTAGGGCCAACAGCTTCCCAGGGCAAAGAGCAGCAATCCATATAGAGGGGAGCGGTTGCCTTCCTCACCTGGTTGGTTCTCTCCAAGAAAACGCCGCCCAGGAAGCAACAGCCTAATCCCCCAAGGGCTACTCCTGCACTCCGATTTCTAGGAGATTTTTCCCAGTAAATCAGCGGTGGAGCAGCAAATCTGTAAGCATTCTCTTCCTCCTCTCCATCCGTCTGTGCTTTTAGGGGATTTTCGGTGTCTTCTGGACTCAGACGGAGTCCGTTCCTCCTATAAATCTGGATCCTAGTGTTAAATCGTGTAGGTATATTCGAAGGGTGTAGATTCGAGTGCTCCCTTTAGGGATTTGTTTTCCGATCTGGTTTTGGTCGCTAGTTTGTGTTTTGGGGTTGGGCGGTAGGTTTCTGCTTCCCCCCTTCTCGTTTTTTTCTGTTGTAAGAGACGCTTAACACTAGATGTTTAGGTGAAGAAGCGGAAGGGAACCATTTTGTCTAGTTTTTATGTAACTTTGGAACTAGATTTTTGTTTTCATGTGCGTCTGATTTACTTGTAGCATTCTTTTCGTAGAAAAGGTTAGATTTTTGGGTTACAATGGAGTAGTTTTCCAGCTGCTAGTTCTACCGATGTTTTGTTTTCCCTTTCTAGATCGATGAAAAGAGTGGGATTTCGCCTATATTCAGAGTTTTTTTGGCAGAGTAGATGCGTTCAATTAGGGTTTTCTCTTTTGATTTTCCCCGTAGTAGAGGACGCTAGGTGTTTGGATGGAGAAGAAGACCCTTTGTTTTGTGTTTTGGGGCAAGATTTTGCTCTCATGAGGATTATAATGTTTGCCCTGCGCTTTTCACTAAAATTACTAGAACTTTTCTTTTGTCCTCTTTAGTTTCAAGTTCTACTTTGTACCCAACCATCCTTGTGCTACTAGCTATAGAGGATTTATTGGAAAACGATGAATCTCCGATTAGCCTATTTTTTTCTGCTGCTGGCTCTTTTTCATAAGTACATTCTGATCTGCAGTCTTGGATTTAGTTGCTGATGGCTTCCGGCTCTTTCAGGGTACAGATGGATCAGGAGATTAAGGACTCAAGACCCTCAAGGTCTCCCAGCGAGCCAAATCTGTTCTTGCAATGGGGCAGCCGGAAGCGGCTTCGCTGTGTTAAGACGCGTGACGACGGTTCGCCATCACGAGCACGGACTGAAGTTGTTAGACGTGCCATACCCCGAGTGAGTCGACCCCTTCTTGGAGGTGATATTGCACCATTTCGTTCACCACGCCGCCCTAGCACCCTTCAGCGAAGGTAATTTCAGTACGCACAGACCCCATTCGCATTGCAGTATCAACAAATGCTCTCATAAGGGTGTCTCAACATAATGTTTGTCAGCAGGAAATCTGAGCCACTGGTGAGTGAGAACAGGCAGTCGATATCGCTCTCACCAGAGAAGGACCGGTATTACTCCACTAGGGGTTCCTCATTTCCTTTTGAGGGGAATGGGTTTGATTTTGGTGGTGGAATGGAAGAGAGGGGCACCACTGCGCTGCCAAGGTTCTTCATCTCATTGTCAAATAAGGAGAAGGAGGAGGATTTTATGGCGATGAAGGGTTGCAAGCTCCCACAGAGGCCAAAGAAGAGGCCGAAGTTGATGCAGAAGTGCTTGCTTGTAATGCCAGCTTTCACAGAGTCAACTGCAAAGTTTTGTTTTTTCCACAGATGTGATCATGTTCATTTTCTAACCCTCCTGTTTTCTGTGTCATTGTTGTGCATGTCTATAGATGGTGAGTCCAGGTGCATGGTTGTCAGATTTGTCACATGAGAGGTATGAAGTTAGAGAGAAGAAGAGTTCCAGAAAGGTAACCTAGATTTCGTTTGTTTTCCTTTGTTGCAAGTAATATATATTGTAGCTTTTAGTTTGAATTTAATTCTATATTTCTATTATTGCCGGTTGCTAATGTGAGCAATATCTGCAGAGGGCTAAAGGCTTGAAGGCTCTGTGCATGGAGAGTGATTCAGAATAGAGAGGTGGAAGGGATAATTTTTTTTTTTTTGACTTTTGCTAGAGTCAGAAATCTCTAGTTAGGTAGTAAATCTGGTTCTTTAACTAGACATGCCTCAGCAGCTAATTTAGTGTTCCACTCCCGTATTCACCCTTGTATCTCCATCCCTTTTCTTTTGTTATTCTAAAGAAATTGTCATCTGGAACCATGCACATTGACCAAAAGAGTAAATTAGATCATTCCTGAATTAGTGAGTTTGTATTTCAGGCCTTGAGGACGGCTGTTTGGTTACTTGGTTAGTACTGAAAGCTAGTGAAAACAGCATACAGCTTGAGACCCCAATGAGAGGAAGCAATAGTCTGCATTTGAAAAACGATGAAGTTTGGAGGTTGAGTATGGTTTTTTATCTGTTGTATCAGTAAGATCAATTTGGAGGAAAATTTGTGGTCATTCAATTGATTGCAGATTTTGCAATATAATAGAGTCGAGGTCGGTCAGTTGAGGCTGCAAGAGCACGGCATACATAAAGCCATGTCTGGGCGTGATCCTGAATTCCTGGTGCAGTTTGAGTGGTTCGATGGTTGTGTTATTTGTTAGCTCCGTTGGTGATGTAAAAAGTCTCCCTGCCCCCGTCTCTCTCTCTGGTATGTGAAGTGTCTGGCAGCGTTAGGGGTTGTAATGGGTTAAAACCTAACCTAGAACCAACCCAACTCTCGTTTCGAATTTTTTTCAATTTCAGTTTTTTTTTCACTACTTAATAATTCGTCTTTTTCTGATTTTTAAAAGATATTTTAAGCTTTTTTGTATTTTCTTTTTTTTCGTATTTCTTTGCATTGTTCGTGATGGATTAATATTTTTTTTATTTTTTTATTTTTTAAATTTAATTATGTCCAATAAATCAACTCAATTATAGTAAAAAAAATAGTTACAATAAAATTTGAATCATAAGTCATCGTTATTCTGAACGCTCCCTAAAACACAAAATCCCCCACACCTAACCTTAAAAGCATCTTCTACCGCCCAACCTATATGTTATTTTCACCCAATTAAACCTAAATTGTTGAAATGTGTTGAAACCCATCTTCAACCTATTTCAAACCCATTGCTAACCTACTCTTTACTAATTTGCTATATACAAGTGTATTTATAGAAAATTTTTGAAAAAATTCGGTATTTAGAATTTCTAACCCGCGTTCACACTATAAAAGTTTCACGAAATTGTCTGAAATTTACTATAAATGATTTAAAGTGTAAAGATGCTATTTTGTGCAAATTTTTAGGCCTAGCATAAATTTGGACCAACAGGTTCTTATAGAAATTTTTTGAAAAAAGTTCGGTATTTAAAATTTATAACACGCGTTCACATTATAAAAATTTTATGAAATTTACTACAGATAATTTCGAAGTATTGAGACACTACTTTATGTAAATTATTAAACCGGCACATAGGTGCAATCAATAGGCTTTATATAATTTTTTTTGAAAAGGTTCGGTATTAAGAATTTCTAACTCAAATTCACACTATAAAAGTTTCATAAAAATGATAGAAATTTGCTATAGATGATTTAAGGTATAGAGACACTACTTTGTGTAAACTTTTAGATCCAGACACAAAGGTGGGACCAACAAATTTTTATAGAAAACTTTTAAAAAGTTTTGTATTTAAAATTTCTAATTCGTATTCACACCATAAAAGTTTTATGAATTTTTTTAAAATTTATTACAGATGATTTCGAGTATAGATATGCTACTTTGCGCAAATTATTAGGTCTAAATGCCTAGATGGACCCGTTGGGTGGAGCTAATCCATGGTGAGCTATATTGCAATACCATAGGGTTAAACCCATTCTCAACTCAATTTTAACTCTAAATTTTAGAATCTATTTCAACCTTATCTAACCCTTTTTACGAGGTAACCCAATTCTATCAACTTATTTATTCTTTCAATCCATTTTCATCCAACTAAAGTCAATTCAATCAAGAATCCAACCCATTTAACTCATTTAAACCTAACTCATCAACACCCCTAGGCAGTATTGTTTGGTTTATTTCGGTTGTTTTAATCAAGAAAAAACTGCAGAAGCGGTGTAAATTTAGGCTTAGCTGGGCTCTAGCTCTCGAGCAATCAACGTTACCTGCTGTCTGCATGGCGCAACTCTCTTCTGTTTGAGCTCAGCTTGTGTCACTGTCGTTGAGCTCGGCTGTTCCCCTATGACGTAATCACGTAAACTAGTACTTGTACGGCCCTCGAATTGGGACGAGGACGGCGACCCACAAAACTGGGCCGGGCCCAGCCTTCCAACCCCACGGCCCGTTCGTCCCTTAAACCTAAAGTGGTGGCTAGCACAAGATCATAAGCTGGGAATCCAGTCAACCCACCCGGGCGGGCCGGATGACCGGCACCGCCTCTGGGCCCCGCGCGGCTCGTGGTGTCGGTGCTGCTTGCCGTACCAGCAGGCGGGCAGGCACAATTCACACAGCCGAAAACTCCGTTCGACGGCTCGGTTGGCCAGCGCAGCGGGCGTGCTGCCGGCCCGTCCGGGATCGATCCCGGGTGCCGCGGGCACTGTCTGTATTATTTATGTAAACAGTACTTTTATGTTTTGTTTTCTAGGTACACACTCGCATGTGGACTTTTCAGTGGTTAAGATACGTGTTCTTATCCCGTGAGGCTTTTTCTCTACCAACACATCCCACTACGTGTTGATTATCCTAAGGGCGTTCGTTTTAGCAATTGATTCTGATTTTTGACTAAAATTTTATTGTAGCTAGCCTTTTTTTACTATAACTGATTTAGCTTTTGGGTATAATTAAATTTTTTAAAAAATGTAAAAATATGTTAGCCCATCACAGACAATACAAAAACACGGGGAAAAAAGAAAAAAATAAAAATCCAAAAAATCTTTAAAAAATAAAAAAACGAATTATTGAATAGTGTGAAAAAAAGCTGAAACAAGCGGGGCCTAACGAGGTTCTAACGAGACAGTCTGCGCAAACTTACAGTTGTTGTTTCGCACAAGTCATCCCATCCCCGTCATGGCAAAATCGTAAACAATGAGCCTGCTCCAAGTGTTTTATAAGCCAAAGCTTATGGCCTAATCTTTTTTTTGCTTTAGCTTTGTGCTTCGGTTTTTCTACAGTAACTAACTTTCAAACGAATTATCTTTCTAAGATGAGGTCTAATAATTTATTGTAGTATACATTATACTGATTTTATTTATATTGACCAAAACCGCACACGACTGTTTCTATCTCTGTTTTCTTTCTCGCGAACAACCAAGATTCAAAAATTTCAACCATAAGTTTTATCCACATCAAGCAAGTCCTATAATGATTTATTTTGTAATGTAGCTACTATTAAGTTATTCTACGTAATTAAATATATATAAGATATACTAATATGGATAATAAAAAAACCAAAACACTTAAAAAATTAAAAATCATAAGCTATAAATCGAAAAGCAGAGACTGAAGCGGTTTGGCCGGCCGCTCCTGGGCGCTCGCGCAGCTCGTGGACGTGGTGTTGGTTCCGCCGCAGCGCACGCACGACTCGTGCTCGGACGGTCAAACGTATGGTCGGCCGTGCGCGCTTGCGCGGTGCGGAGAACCGTGGCCCGCCCACGCCTTCCATTTCCTCCGTCCGCGCCGCAGGGGCCTCGGCTCCAGCTCCGATCGCGCGGCGCGAATCACACGTATCGTCCCGTCTTGACCACGTGCCACCCCACGAGAGCAGAGGCGCGCCTCGCCTCTGCCCCGTGCTGCTCGGGCGGGCGCGCCGTTCGTTCGCCGGTTGGGCTGCGCCGGCCACCGAGGTTGCTGCCTGGCCTTGTAACGTTCGATGCTTCTATTTGCTTAGCTAGCTGGGTGCGACGAAACGCAAGGCGGCTTGCGACTCGAGTCGAAGCCGAAGCCGAGACCAAACCAGACCACGCGCCCAAGCCCTCTCTCCCCTCTTCCTCTCACTTCAGCAGTCCTGCGCTGCCTCAGAAAGTCCCAGGCCCTTCAGTACAGCCTCATTGGCTATATGTACTGAACCTATCCCTTGAATCAAACTATTGCGTGGCTGATTCCCCAATCTCACGCTTTCAGTACCTCCCACAACCTATAGAGAAGAGAAACAAATGTCTCTATATAAGCAACATGTATCAATCCACCAATCAGTTAATCGATAAGCCAAATAAGCAACGTGTACACCATCACATCCTGAAGCCTCTGCCTAGCCGATGACAATGTTGGGCTCACACACACCTTGTGCCACGCCACCAACATAGCACGCGATGTCCTTTGTCTCGCTGATCTTAAATTTAGTGGTACTCTTATGATTACTATTAGTGCAACGGCTCTCATTTAGATTACACATATGCTCATCGCCACAAGCCGCCGCATTAAGCCATAATTGTTCTCTGGATTGTTGGAAGCTAAGTGCTAGTTGGCTTATTTTAAACATGAGAATAACTCCCAAATTCAATTGAAAAGAAAAGGCTACAATTGAAAAGAGAAGGCTACGAACCTCATCACGTAATTTGGCATGGCGAAGCCAAACTCGTTTAGCTACGGCTCTTAATGCACTAACTAACTTACACACTCCGCAATGCGGTGGATAAACCTCTTCAGGGTGTAAGGCGCAGGATAGAAAGACGTCCTCAGTTTCTACCAGATACCGGCAATATTCTAGTTACATAAAGTAGCTAGACGCCTAATTGTGCAATAGATAATCACACGCGGCACAAAGTTTAGCCCACATGACGGCAGCTAGTGTATATGTTCTAACAATAAAACAATTCACAAAGCTATTGTTCAACTAAAAGATCAATTGCAACAAGTAGGGGAGGAGCTACACAGGTAGTCAAAGAGCTGCGCTGCCAGAGATCACGGCTGCCCGCTGCGGTGGAGTCAATTCCTTGAGCGGCATCGCGGCTAGAATAGAGGAGGAGCTCGTCCTTCAATTCAATTCTCAGTGAGCGGCATCGTGGCCGCGGAATACGTGGACCATCCCCACGGCAACCACCGAGCCCTCCAAATCAGTCTCCTTTCTAGCATAACTATGACATGTGGGGGCCCATCTAAACCCTTCTCTTTAATTCCCAATTAATTTCTAGGATTAGGATTATCACAAATTGGAAATTTTATAGAAATTTCTTTAGAAAATACCAACAAGGAAGAGAAAAGCAATTCAAACTTCTGTGTAGCACCCACACATACCAATACGAGATACTACTACAGAACGTTATCGCTAAAGAAAGAATAAACAAAAAGTAATAATAAAAAACATGGGGAAATTAAAACCTTTAAAAGTACTTTATTAGAGAACCAGCAGAAGCTGAAATAAATATTTGAAACATGAGATCGGTCCACTTCTAATCAAATGGAAAATAAATAAGAAAATATCAATAGTGGCAAGCAACGGTGCTGAAAAACTCGAGTGCTCCCATCCATACATGTTACAATCACTCCACTGGCCTTTTACCTAAGAATGAAAAGAGCAAACGTGAGATTTAGAAATCTCAGTAAGTACCTAACAATGGTCGCAATACTGTGAGTAAAGGACAAGTAATGCAAGTAAGTAATTAATACAGGTTATTTGCAATGAAATTAGGTTACCAGAAACATTGTTATAGATCAGTGATGGAGATAACGGAACGGTGGAATCAAAGATAATTATTATTTAGCAAGTTATGGCAATAGCACCGGCAATTACTTTCCACATACTCGATTATACAAGAGTAGTCAGGCACAACACTGTCATCGACTGTATAACCACAGACGAGGTGTAATATCCTGAGTAATAAAAGTGTATAACCCCCCATACGTTACCAGGTGAGTGGTAATCTCTCATATATGTGGGTAACCCCATGTCAGATAATTGTTATATTGTTAACAGGTTATATGGTATGAATTTAAGAAAACTGAGAAAAGGCTAAGATAAGGTTGTGGAAAGTGAAGGATTTGCCAAGATTGAAAATTGAAGGGATTAAAACCCAACAGGGGTAAGGTGAAACGATAATATGATGATAAAGGTAACTGTTATATTATAGACAGATTATATGGTAAGAATTTAAGGAAACTAAGAGATGACGAAGATAAGGTTATGATAAGTGAAAGGGTTTGCTGAGGCTGAAAATGGAAAGCATAACTCCTGATAAGAGGGTGATATAGAATGATAATAAAGTGATAAAGATATAAAAATTAATCTAAAAGAAGTATTATAACATAGTTTACATGATGGTTGCCAACCATCCAAGTTTCATTATGTGACAAGTGATTATTAGTCAGATTAACATGCATTTATGTATAAATCCGTTATGGCTCACATACAACATCATATGTTAATGAATCATGGTTTCAGAAATTAAACCATGGCGGTCCTAATATAAAAAGAGTACTAATAGTATTAAACATGTTCATATGTTACCCTCATTATTGATTGAAGCATTAATTCTAAAACACTAATTAAAAGCATAAATTCTAGAACATAATTAACTGAGTATTCTAATAAGCCTAAAAACATGTGAAACAAGATAACTTAGAATATCAAGGTTTGAATACAGTAATAGAAGTCTAGAATCAGGCAAGCATTAGTAACATGATAATAACTAGATAAGATTTAGTGATACAATAATAACCAAGTAAGTTTTAGTGATATGATAATAACTATGTGAGATTTAGTGATATGATAATGACCAGGTGAGATTTAGTGTTATGATAATAACCAAATAAGATTTAGTGATATGATAATTATACTCAATAGCAATGGAGATAAATAATCATGGATAATATGGTATGCAGAACGGAGAGTTTACAGCCGCGAGATACTTGACTTGAGCATCTGAGGTGCGTAACTGTCCAAATGTTTTCTTAAAGGTCACGTACGAACCTACAAGATAGAACGAAGGTGAATTAGATAAGAGTTAACATAGAATTATAGATGAATAAGAGAAGATCGTTCGATTAGAGGGAATGGCATTCGCTAAGATTCCACCGTACGAAGTCGTTCGACTGATCAAACGCTCGTTCGGCCACACGAATAACGTCCTGTTGCAAAATTAGCTGAGCCCCCGCGTAAACCCGGGTTCGGTCGTGCCCCAGCCCACCGAACCGCGTCGGCACTGTGCGGCGACCACCTGCCACCACCGGCCAGCCATACCGCCTGTTGGCCATGCGCAGCGCCTCCTGGCCACGCCGCCGCCCCGCCTTCACATCGCCGCCTAGCCACAAGCCTCCGCTGCACGTCGCCGCCAGGCCAACGTGCCGCGCGACCTACGCCTCCCAGCTTGCACATTGCCGTGGCTAGTCGCGCCGCCTCCGGCCAGCCTGCTAGTGCATCGCCGCACCAGCATGCGCCTGCCGCCACCGCGCTTGCATGCACGCCGCCTACTGCAGCTGCGCCCGCATGCATGCCACCACGCCCAGCCCGCACGTCGCCTACCGCAGCCGCACTGAGTGCTGCCGCCGGCGTCGTCGCCGTCTGCCGTCACAAGCCGTCGGCCACGCGAGAGTGGAAGAAAGAGAGAGAGATGGAAGATGAGAGAGGGAGTGACTTGGGAAAACTAGATGGTGGCAGCTGTACGGGAAGAAGAGTTCATCCTTTTGAGCCTTTAAGCCCAAATTAGGCTTAAGACCGATTAGGGTTTTGATGTTTTGTGTGCCCTTTGAAATTTCAGGGTGCTACATTCTGATAGCCGCGGGGTCATTGATTATAGGCAGTCCAATAATGTTAAGAATGGTAACGCTAATAGAATAGCCATACCCAATTTGTTCATCTGATGGTAGTAAAGAATGGCCAGGGCTTTTACACAAGTTAGCCTAAGGACAAGTCTGTTGATGACGTTGAGATTATCAACGGAGTGTGGACTAGCCAGAACAGCATGGACATTGGGCCTGTTTGTTTCAGTTTCTAGCAACTGCAGCTACTCCCAGAATCTACAGCTCCCCCAAACAGTTCAGATTTTCATCCAGATTCTAAGTAGCCAGAAGCTACAGAATCCAGAAAATGAACTAGTAGCCAGAAGCTAAGGTTATCCAGCTTCTCCAGATTCTAACTAGCTAGATACTCATCAGCTGCTTCTCAGAATCTACAGCTGAAACAAACATACCCTTAGTTAATTTTGTGCTTTACCAGTCAAACATTTACCCATTGATGGCACACAAGCTGCTAAACTAAACTGAATAGCACCCATTCCTGACATTCAAAGGATAAAAGGAGACACGAAAAAGAAAGCATGGCCCTATGACCCCTTTAGTTAAGCCCGAGAGAGAAACTCCATTATCAGAAAGACAAGTGAATCTACATATCGGAAAAGGAGGAAGGGCACAGGTCCACCACCACATGCCATGCTTCTCTTCAGAAGCCTGAGAGAGAGAGAGAGAGAGAGAGAGAGAGGCTGAAGAGAAAAACTAGAAAGCAACACTGGGAACCATTCACATGACACACTATCTAGGGCTAAAAAACTGATGCAGATGGTGTATTACACTTGAATGGTTACACTTGCTCAGGGTGTTTTTAGTTATGGGCAGTTTGAGCTCCTGCCAGGGCCTCCATAGTAGAAGTATGTGCCCCAGTCGCCATTGTTACCATTCTGCACATCATAGCAGTTTGATTGTTCGGTGAATGTGCCCACCCCCTTTGGGGCTTTCAGGTTGTTGGTGCTGTCTACCACCTGTATGTTCTTGAAGTAGCTCGCCTTGCTGAACCCTTCCTCCGGGAAGTGCCCGCTGCCCATCTGCGTCGATGTGTGCACACCATCGGGCTGCGAGTTTACCACCTCCCCACCCCACTCGATCATCGATGCGCTGTCGGCAAGGTGGGAGAAGAGGAAGGATGGCCAGTAGCCGATAACATAATCCTTGCCAAACTGCATCCACCAGTTCCCCTCTTTTGGATCCTGCTCACATAGCATACACAGCAGAAATCGTTAGTTAGAAGCCACGCACTAGAGAATGTGATGCATCAATATTACAAAGCCGTTAGCATTGAGATATCACACATCTAGACTTCAACAACGGTGAACAGGCTAGTGTTTCTACCATAGAAGTGAAGTACCATGCAAAGCATTCATGTCGTACTAAGCAAACCAGTGCACTCATTACCCGTGCTCAATGGAAATGAAAAACACTTCACTTTCTATCTCGCACTTTGGGTACCACTTGCTTGTTGAGGTAAAAAGTAGCAATGGTTTTTTCTTTTGAAAAAAACACAACTAGAGTAATCATTAGGGATAAGAAATGTCGTTGAGGAAAAAAAAAGTACAGCAACCACAGGGTGAGGAGGAAACTAATTTTCGAAGCCCCAGGGTTCATTCAAGGAGCAGGAGTAAGAAGAGCGCAGCAGCAAGTGGGCAAAGATTCTCTGCCCTGCATATGTTTGCGACAATCCTAAACGTACTAGGCATGGGCGCATGGCATGTGGTGAGTTTTTGCTAGTTTTATCACTTGCTCACCTTCCAGATCAGTATGCTGATATCATATTGGGAGCCAGAGTAGCTTGAGGTGGGGAAGATGCTGGCTCCCATGGCAATCTCACTGTTAATCTGAACGAAACCTGCACACAGTATGTTGTAGCACCCCGTTGCTTGGTATGCATCACTCTGCAGATCGCCAAATAGCAAGACAACGAAGGAAAACATCAATACCACTACTATAGTTGAACCGTACAGGCACACTTCATAAATTGCAAGGTTGATTTTATACGGGAATGTGCAGAACTTACAGTCCAGTACGTGAACAGCCTCGTGTTGTTGTCCCCGTAGAGGTCCGGGCTAACCTGACGAATGAATCAGAGAAAAAAAAAAGCGCACAAGCGATTCAGAGCTCGTGACACCACGCGCTGCGTCGCAATCAACCGCAAAAACGGTGCTGCATTTACTCGACATTGACTCGAGTGTGATGTTCAGCTCCCCTACCTGCCAGCCAGCCTCGATGCTGTTGAGATCCTCGCCGAAGGATCCCCCCAAGATCCAGAGCTGGGACAAGCTGAACTCGTTCGGCTGCCCGATCCTGGGCTCCCAGACATTGATGGTCGCCTTCGCACCGTAGTACTTGTCGCCTTGAACGAACGCTATCGCATGCTGAAATTCACAAGAACAGTTATGAGCTATGAATAGTAGCACGGCACATCATGGCGCATTACGTTAGTGGCATTTTTTTCCCTCCCTTCCACCTCAACACGAGATGGATAACGCGTGCACGTACTTGATGGCCGCCCTCGTTGAGCATGTTGGGATCGACGGACGTCGGGTTGGCCACCGTGTGCCGCTTCTTGCCGTACCGCCGCATCGAGCTCGCCCGGAGCAGGTCGTCCTTCTTCGTTCTCCGGATTGGGACGCTGTCCTCCGGGCACCTGCCGTTGCGATGCCACAGCTGAAGCATGGGCTTCTCGCCGCCGCTGCTGGAGGTCACATCGCTCTTGGATTCGTCGTACAGGCCATCCGGGTGATAGTTCGGCCTCATCTGCAGAAGTAAAAAAAATGTAAAACGGCTTGGGTCCAACTGTACAGGAATCCTGCAAAACCATGATTTCTGTTGTTACAGTTGAAACTTACCTGGATAGTGTGGTTCTTGAGGAAAGGGTGATCAAATGCTGGCTGGTGTGAGATGTGCACGCAGTCTATGATGTCCCCATCTGGGCTCTGCTCGATTTGCAATTTGCAAACAACAGAAACAGTCGTGTTTGGGTAAGGATTGGAAGAAAGCACTACCGCAAAAAGGACTACTTTGATATCCTCTGAACTTAAAGTTTTGCCCAAATCTAAGCAAGAAAGAACTTCACACAAGTAGAAGCACAAAGTGCCACCCAAGAAGGGAAGTCGCAATCTTTCGTGAAAAATTTGGTTGAGTTTGCCTAATGTAGCCGAAAGAAAGATGAATACTTTTGCACAAATTGTAAAGCGAGAAAGCGAATTGCCCCAAGAACAACCACAAAAGAAGCCCAAAAGGCCCTTATTTTTTTTGAATCAGAGTACAACTTTCAACGATTAGCCAAGAACGACACCTACCACCTTGCTCAAATCCATCCCAAATGCATCTAAAAACGCAACTTTGATCAGGAAGAACACCCCCTTTTTTTCAAATAAGCAATTCAAATCGCCACAAGGACAATACCAAAGCAACCAGCTCGACGCACCTCGATGCTCTTCACCGCCGGCTTGTTGAACAGCTTCAGGTACCGGTGCATCCCCGCCGCCGGCGACCTGGCCACCGCCGCCGCCGCGGCGTACGAGAGGCAAATCACCGCCACCAGCAGGCACGCGACGCCGCGCGCGGTGGCCATGGGCGGCGCCTCGTCACACCTCCACCGCTCCGCCTCCCCTCCCCCTCCTCCGGAGAAATCGCAAGAAAGCCACACCCCTTACGAAAGAGGCCCCTCGCCGGTGATCGGCCGGCCGGCTCCGAGGGCCGATTTGAGAATTTTGAAACAATGCGGGTGCAGGGTGGGAGTAATGGCTCGCTCTCCACTTCTTCTTGGGCGTCTCGGATTCGACTGCTACTGCTACGAGGCTACGAACGGACAGTGAATGAGTGAAGTGAGGCCGGCTACTACTGGGGGAGAGAGAGTTCTCGCTGAACTCCTGCCGTTTCCGAGCTTTACTTTCTGATTTCTGGACCAAAATGCCCCTTCATGATTCGAAAATTATTAGGGACACCAGGCGTACAACGTCCAGAACGGGACCAACGGCCACTGGTATGTGGGTCCAACGAGATGGTTCGAGAGTTTTATTTAGTTTTTTTGGCTGTGGCTTACATATTTGAATTTTTACTGTTTATAAGAAACAATACGTAGAGAAAAATAAGCATATACAATTTGGCCTAACAGTTTTTTTACTATAATTTTTTTATTAACCCTATTTTAAAAAATGTACCGTTTAAAAGCTAACTATTGCAACATAAGTCATAGACTACGAGCCATAAACTCTCTCGAACCTAGCCATATAGACCTCTTTCCAAGTTTTTGGTTTTTGATTTTTTTGAAAGTTAAAACAAACAGATCGATTTCTTGAAACGGATTATTCAAAAAAACAAGAGGCCATAGAGTGGCTTGCTTGATTTCATGAAAATATGGTGTATAATTTTTTGCTAAGTATAGAGTAGTCTATTTGGTTTGGTGAAAAATATGATGTACAATTTTTGTGAAGTGTTGGTATTTAGGCCCTGCTTCAATCGATTGCAGCTTTTGGTTATTGGTTTTTGGTGAAATTGTACTGCAGCGTGTGTTAATTTTTCCTAAGTTATCTAATTAAAAATAAAAAAGAATAAAATCCACTATTATATCTCCACAGATAATACAAAGAAAAAGAAAAAAAATTAAAAAAAGCAAAAAAATAAAATTAAAAAAGCTGACACATTCAAAGTAGCTTCTGAAAGCCAAATGGCGAAGCCATTTAGAGTGGCCCTTATACAAATGAAATGTTTTACATAATGAACAATAAAAGAGTGGGCTTTTAATCTCTCCGTGGAATAATGTGTGGCGTATTTTAATTTTGCATAAAGATTGAGGAAGTGTAAAACTGACGAAGATACGATAAAAATGATCTAAACACTCTTTCATAATTACTTTGAAAAGATGGAAGATGATACTTTATGTAAGTAAAGTGGCTGTGGTTTATGGTTTTTGGCTGAAATTTTTAAATTTTAGCTGTTTGTGATAGAGATTACGGAGAGAGATACTCGCTTGTGATTTTGGATGATACAGATATTGTACTTCTAACGTGTACTACAATTAACTTGTAGACCCCGTTTTTAAAAAATATTTCGTTTAAAAGTTAGATACTATAGTAAAATACAAAAGCGATTTCAAACAGGCCCATAAATACATACGAGAGAGAAAGTAAATAAAAAATAATAAAAATGTCAGCAAATTTATATGCACCCTACATTTATCGAAAATACTTCAAAAATTATATGACTTACGACCTATAAAAATGATTAAACAAATTAGTGAGATTTTAATTATCCTTACACGATTAAAAATGTTTACTTGATCTAATGATTGACCAAAACCTAAAAACGATTAACAAACACAATTGGATAGCATTAATTAAATAATTGAAGTCACGTCGATACAATTGTATGCACACCGCTTCGTACAACATGAACCTAGCTTACCACGACGCCCTAATCGAGATGATTGGAACTTGTCGCATGATCTCCTAGGACTCTAGCCATTGTTTTAGCAATAATTTCTGATTTTTGATTAAAATTTTATTGTAATTGGTTTTTTTACTATAGTTGATTTGGATTTTACATCATAATAAAATTTAAAAAATAGAAAAATAGAAAAAAATATGTTAACCCATTACAGACAATGCAAAAAGAACACGAGAAAAATCCAAAAAATCTTAAAAAAAATAAAAAAAAATGAATTACTGAATAGTGAAAAAAAACTGAAATTAGAATCTGAAACTGAAACGAACGAGACCTTATGTTACCTCAAAGTTGCAATTTGAGACTCCAAACCTCACCTCACCTCACTGTCATTGTTTTTCCTTTCAGCAGCAGATTTCGTTTTAGCATGAGCTACTGTTTATGTTTGTGATGGTGCTTTAACTAGTTTATGATTTAAGTTTATAGTCATTGCTTTTGATTTATAGCTGAAATTACATTGCAGCGGCTGTTAGTTTTTTCTAAATAAAAAATAAAAAAAAGTTATATTGAATAAAAGAATAAGAAAAGTCAAAAAACAAAAAAATAGAAAAGCTAAAATAAATTAAAAATTAAAAACTGATATATTCTAAATAACTTTCTGTTTAAATAAATCGAGAGAAAAAAAAACTAGAAACCAGCGTTGCCGACAAGTGCTTGCCTCTCGAGACGGCTGGCTAACCCGTTTTTCTCTGGGGGCTAAAGCGTGCGTATAGTTGGTAATTTTCTTTATTTGGGTTGGTGGTGGGCCCCGCCAGTCCGGAGTACTGCGCTGCGGCGCCACCTCGGGCCCCGGAGACGCGTTCCGTTTCCGTTCCCCCCACCCCCACCGGCACGTGGGAGCAGACCTCGCGCGCGTGATCTTGGATCGGACCACGCTCACTGACCCGTGGGCCGCACATAGAGGGGCCCACCCGCCATAGGCGCAGGCGCAGTAGGACGCGTAAGGTTTTCGCGAGCTTTTGCTTTTGGTGCGTGTGGCGTAAGGATCCGGCTGGCCTGCGCGGCTTGCGTGATCTTTTGCGAGCGTGAAAGAGCTCGCTTAGGGAAGTGATTAGCCCGTGTTTAGTACGGGAGCTTTATAAAAGTAGCACTGCAAACCATGCTTGATTTTCTTTTACAGTATTAGAGTTCTTTGACTTGATGGGCTTTTTTTTATCATGACATCTTTGACTTGATGGGCCTTTTTTTTTATCATAACCTGCATGCCAAGACTAAATAACTAATCGGGAGACTAAGGTCCTGTTTAATTAGGTTTTAGCTTTTAGTTTCTAATTTTTAACTTTTCAGTTTTATTTTTTTGCTATTTTTAGATTTTCTTCTTTTCTTTTTTCTCGTATTACTTTACATTGTTTGTAACGAAAGAATCTATTTTTTTTCTATTTTTTTAAAAATTAATTACGCTAAAAAATCTTACAGTACCTCCGGTGCAAAAAAAACTTAAACAATGCCAAATAGTGAAAAAAAATATAAAAGTTAAAAGCTTAAGCCAACTTAAGCACCATCTAAGTTGTTTTTCTCTTTTGGCAGTATAGATCAGTCTCAAACAGTAGAAGGCCATGTTTATTTTTGGTTTTTAATAGTTTTTAGCCTTTTTTAACAATCACTATTTATTAAATTAATAAGTCACAATCATATATCATAAGTTGCCGTTCAAAATAACATATCCGAATTCAGAGGGAAGTCAGTACTAACAAGGCTGTTATTATGAGTAATTAAAAGTAAACAAACCCTGGTAAAAACACATACACGGTAATTGTAGTGCTCGCGTCGCGCTGCCCGCCTGCCCGCCGCGGCGTAGGTGGGCTGGTTGGTGATGCCGGCCCGTGATGGTCAAAATGCAAGCCGCCCCGGTAATAATGCTATGATTGGTCGGCCCACGAACGTATCTTACAGTCTTGGTACGGGGTAAAAATAACATGCTAAACAGAAGCTACAAAAATTATATCTTTATCTTTACTATTTAAAAAGAAGGAGTTGGTGGTTGCCGTCACGTCCACCTCCCTCACTTCTTAACCATTCGATCTTTCTCCTCTCTTCTTAGCCACACGATCTGATTAAACCCTAAAATCCCAACATCACCTCTCCACCCCCCACGCCTACCCCTCGCTCTTCCCCCGCCGCCCCCACGCCTCCTCCTCGCTCTTCCTCCCGCCGCTTCACGCCCTCGCTCTCGCGCGACGGAGGCGGGCGATGGAGAGGCGAGTAGAGAGGAGGCGTCCGGGGTAGAGGAGGAGGCGCGCGGGAGGAGGATGCGCGCGCGGGGGCGGAGGTGGCGAGGCGGAGGAGGGGAGGAGGCGAGGCGCGGCGGCGCGGAGTCGCGATGGAGAAAGGCGCATGAGTTCGGTGGGAGGCGACAAGAGGAGGCGAGCGCGCGCGCGGGAGGCGATGGAGAGAGGTGGAAAGCGCGGCGGGAGGGCGATGGAGAGAGGTGGAAAGCGGCGGCGGGAGGGGCGATGGAGAGAGGCGGAAGAAGAGGCAGGGAGGAGGCGGAAGGCGCGAATGCGGGAGGGATGGAGAGGCGGAAGGCGAGGCGGAAGAAGAGGCAGGGAGGAGGCGGAATGAACAAAGCGCAAGGGGATGGGTGGTGTAGGAGACGGGTTTTAGGGTTAAAGGGGTTTAGGGTTAAAAGAGTTTTAGGTGTGACATTACAGTGCACTACTTTTTGAAACACCGAGTAATTCAAAACTCCGAGTAATGTTCCATAAATGCATTCCAAGCCATCGATCAAAAATTCGGTGGAATGGTGTATAAGATGGTTCAAGGCGACTTTGAATGTCCAGTCCCATGGATCATATTTTGTTATACAAAATAGTGAGTTTGAACATACAATTTGCTTACATTTCACAATATTCAAATGATAACTGCACTACTTAATATATACAATGAAAGAGTTATAGTTGGATACTTAGATGTACTGGATTTTCCCTTAAGTATGAACCAACGGGTTAAAAGGATAATGCCAGATTTTGTATTATGTATGTATTTAGAATGGGGTAATATAGATGTTGCTATCAGATTTTGTATTATGCATGCATATTTGATAGTATGCATCACTTTTATTTGGTTTTCCGTTGCAACGCACGGGCACCTTACTAGTAGTAGTATTACGTGCGGCCCTCACCTCGTGCGTCCCCACTTGTCAGTAAGAATGGTCAACACTACAAGCCGTAATAAAGAGAGTTGGTTTTCATTCCCAGTCCAGGCTGCCTGCCCGTTCTTTTCGGTTTCTAGGGTATACTTATAACCTATATTATAGTAATTAATTTTTAAATAGAATATCTTTTTAAAATAAGATTTATAAATTAATTAAAATAGATATTATACTAACTTCAGCTATATCGGTTAAAATAACATACGAGTGTCTTTCTGTACTCTCTTATACGAACAGCTAAATTCAAATATTTAAGCTATAAGGTATAATAAAAAACCCCGCAACTACACCCTTTGGCCAGGTGCTACACACTCTCTTCCTTTTCTATTTCCAAGAATACATAGGTTTGATTATATAAGCTCAAGATCCATACTAATAAACTCATCTATCACATATGTATGTATGTATGTATGTATGTATATATGTCTATATACATATATATGTGTAGGAAACATATGCTACGCACTTAAGCTTATAGTGCAATCATCATGCACTCCAACTAAAAAAATCGAGAAAAATTCTAAAAAAATTTTGCATGTACTTTTAAATATGATCTACCTATGTATAAAATTTTAATTTTAAATTCATTCTATGTTAAGAATAATAAGAAAGAAAAATATGACAAATTTGATGAATTTGAACTTAAAATTTCATATATAAGTTGAGTAAACCATGAAGTATACGTAGAATATATATATATATATATATATATATATATATATATATATATATATATATATATATATGTATATGTATATTATATATATATATTCTCTATGTGTGTGTGTGCGCACTTGAGATAGTGGCATTTGCTTGATCTACAAGCTGAAGCGCGTGTAAGGCCCTGATCGTTTCGGTTTTTTTCAATTTCAGCTTTTTTTTTCACTATTCATTACACTATCCACTAACTCAGCTACAGTGTTTTTTCAGCCAGCTACAGTGTTTTTTCAGCCAAAAACCAAAAGCCATCGCTATTCCGATCACCCCCTAAATAAAAGCATAGCCACGGCAACAAAGAGAATCAATCCTGGCGAGAAAGCCATCCATTGCTCTTCTGCTCCTCGCTTTCCATGCACAGGCACTCGAAAGAAACCTTCTTTCCTACTTACTTTCATGCTTCTATTATTTCCAAACAAGAAAAGTGGTTACCAAAAGCTACTGATACTCTATACAAATGGTCACTTCCCGAGAACCGAATCACTTTTCGTGCTATATACCTTGGACGTTATGTCTTTTGGCGTTATGATAATGGTTTATTTTTGTAAATCTTTTCTTCAGAGATCTATATGTAAAAAACTTTTAAATTTTAGATTAAAATGTAAAAATTTTACATGGCACCCCAGGGGAGAAGTCATGTGCACAGTTCGAAGCCGTTATCACATGGTTTGCCACCAGTGAGCGAAGCTGGCAGGTTTGTCCAGGCATGCCAAGGCAGCTAAACAGTAAACACACAGGGCAGGGGCAGGGCATCTTTTCAGTCTTCCTACCGCCATTAATTTTATGCTTAAGATCAAACTTCCTGCAGCACATTTAGGCCATGCTTCAACAAGCTTTGTTTCTAACTTTTTAATTTTATCTTTTTTATTTTTTAGGTTTTTATCATTTCTTTTTTCTCTTTCCTTTGCATTATTCATGACGATATATCTTTTTTTGCCTTTTTAAATTTAATTATACAAAAAACTAACAACAGTTACAATGCAAAAAAGCAAAAAGTCTGGGTTTATAAGCCATTTAGAGCACTACCTTAAATAGGGCTGTCTGCATGTTCACATGCTCCTACTATAGCAGTGTATTGGGTGGGTTCTTTTAAACTGTAGTTTATGGCTTTTGAATTCTGGTTATTCGTGAGATATATTATAAAAAGGGAGACAATCACATGTGATTTTAGCCGGTATAGCTGAAGTTGGTATAGTGTCTAGTGCAATCAACTTATAAACTTTGCCTTAAAAAATGCACAGTTTGAAAGCTAGTATTGTACAAAATACAAAAACCAAAAGTAATAAGCTGATTTGAACCCAGCCATTTTGGCTAGCAAAGATTCATGTATATGTATGATCATGCTTTGAATTGTCGATGCACCCTCTGTTTGGGTATGTTTATTCACAGTCCACCACGTGCATTGATCAAAAAATTACTAAACCTTAAAAATAATTAATGAGAAAATAACTATACATATCTCTATTAAATAATATATCATAACTACTTAGAACCTTCTAAAGCATTTAAGTAGAGGTAAATAGTGAAACCAATTCCTTAATAGACAAATATATTAAGGCCCCGCTCAGCTTTCAAGAAGCCAGCGACAGGCAACAGCGATTGGCTTTTTATTCACTGTGTAGTTTTTTTTTATTTTTTGATATTTTTGTGTTTTATTTTTTTCCCGTATTTCTTTGTATTGTCCGTGATAGGCTAACATATCATTTCTATTTTTATTTTTTAAAAATTTAATTATGCCCAATAAACCAACTCAGCTACAGTAAAAAATCAGTCAGCTACAGTAAAATATCAGCCAAAACCTATAAGTCATCGCTATTCCGAACGCTACCTAAAACAAAGATCCTGGGGCTATAAATAAATATAGCAAAACAAAGAGAGTAGTTTCTAACAACGGCTAAGTGCTAAGACCATCTTCAATGTTGTGTTTTAGTCGATTCAAATAAGGAGAGAGAAGGCATTGAATCGGTTCAATATATTAGAGGGGTCGATTCCAACAAAAAATGCATGAAATTGGACTCTATTTAGAAATCGATTCAAAGCATTAAACAACTAAGTATGATTGAGAGAGGATATTAGTATTTTATAGTTTTTTTAATGTAACATGGATCCCAATTATTAATAGGAATCAGCTTAATACATTGAAGAAAAATAAACTTAGTTCTTAAAATATTTATGTGGCACGACTTTAAATCATACACTAAAGATCCTCTAACCAGCTATAGTCCCAAGCTTACAGAATCGATGTCATTATATTTATTCTGATATTGTGCCGTCCTAATCATTCTCCACCACCGGCCATTCTTCAAAAAAACTAATCACCTGCCAAGAACATGCATTGGTCTACAATAATATAAACTCTACGGCCACAGTTTAAAATTTTAAATAAGTGTCCGCTCCAATCGATTTAAATGCCCATCGATTTAAATGCCTTGATATCTGACTTTGCCTGTTGTCTTTTTTAAACTAGAAGCTATTTAAGAATATGTCAGCTTCTAATTTGGATTTTTTACTTTTGTATTTTTTTCTTTCCTTTGTTTATAGAGATATATCAATATTTTTATTTTTTAAATAAATAATTTAGAAGAAACTAACAATCATTATAATATAATTTTAGTTTTAAATGAGAAGCCGCAGCCCAACAGCCGGCTAAAGTGGCCCCTCAATCTCTTGCCTCTCAAGTGTATTCAGGCCCCGCTCAAGTTAGCTTATTTTTGGTTTCAATTTCTAATTTCTGCTTTTTTTTCACTATTCACTACACTATCCACTAACTCAGCTACAGTAAAAAAAAGCCAACTACAGTGAAAAAAAACCAAAAACCATCGCTAAAATGATCACCCCCTCAATCTCTTCCTCTTCCAAGGCTTGAAGCCAATAAAGCTGGTATATCCGACGCCAGCACACCTAAAAAAGGGAATGAAATACTCCGTTTTTGTTTATTTGGCATTGTTGACTTGAACCGGTCAAACTTCGTAATCCTCTATCAGTAATTATTTGCTAAATATTTTAGATTACTCATATTAAAATAATATTGTTAAATTTTGCATAAGAAATACCTTCACAACATTATACTTCAGTGATATTTTATATATGTATCAGTGTAGAATTAACAGTTAGAACTTAACCTTAGAGACCATGAAACGAGTATTCACAAACAGACGTAGGACCTGTTCTTTTTTGCTGCGGCTGATGGCTTTTAGCTGCGGCTGATGGCTTTTTGGTTGTTTGCGACAGAGATTGTAGAAAGAGAGATACTCGCTTGCGATTTTTGATGGTACAGATATTAGTTTTTAACGTGTACTATAATTAACTTGTAGACCCTATCTTAAAAAAATATTTAATTTAAAAGTTAGTTACTATAGCAAAAATCAAAAGCGACTTTTAGAAGCCATAAAGAACAGACCTGTAGTAAAATTTCAGTGACTTGATAATTGCTTAGAGTAAAAAGGATGAAACGTTTTCACTGTACCGGAACAGAAGCACAGAAATCACACGCGTGGCACAGGATGAGGTCCCCCGCTTCTCTCTCCAGCTGAGTTGCACCACCTTGCCCATACATATTCTTTGACTAGGGAGACAGAGGCTGTGTTTTTTTTCACTTTTAGTATATTTATATTTATATGAACTTCAGTTATTAATTTTTAAATGATATATTTTTTAAGACAGAATCAACAGAAAAATTACAATAACAAATATATTAAATTCAGTTGTACCGACTAAAATCGTATGCGACTATTTTTCTGTACGTACTAACTCTTACGAACAACCAAAATTTAAATATTTAAACCATAAATCCAAAAGAACCATCCAAAATTCCATGGCAACAACCAAACGGGTCATTGGATGCATCTTAAAAATTTGACGACTAAACATGACAACGGCAAAAATTACAATGTCGAATCATTGCAGAATTAGTGCATCCGACTAAAACCCACTTCCCTGAAGGAAGCATGATAAAAGTTTTCTGTTCTCAGATATTCTCCTTGTCTTCACAAAAAGAAAGAATTCCTGAAGAAAAGGTTTCAGAGTTTTACAATCATATCACCTGTTTTCTTACCAACATTGATAGCGATGGGATAAGGAGTAACAGATCTTAGTATGAGACGTTCATATTGGTTTTTCTTGATGTTTTTTGACTTTATCTTATAAATAATAATAGTTTATAGAGAAACTTGTAGAGAGAGATACTTATATACGATTTTGACCGATATAAATGAAACCACTATAGTGTATAATACAATCGACTAGTAGATCTTATCTTTACAAATATTTTATTTAAAAGTTAAGTATTATAAAAAAGATATTTCCTACAGAAAAAACAGTTTTGGAAGTCAAAGTGAACGAGGCCTTGAAAGCATGGAGCACGCCTTCACTCAGAAATTGACGTGGCACAGAGCACACCTGTAATCCATCTCACAACAAAAGGTTTCCAATATTAGCTGCAAAATGACAAGATGATAGATCCATTTCCTTGTACTGTCCTGAGACAGAGAAAGATGTCCTAAATACCAGTGTACTTACAAAGAAAGGAGGGACGGAGCTTCACACTTGCTGTGTCGTCACTCATCAAGTAAGAATAGTAAAAGCCTTATTGTTTCCACATAGGAAGACAACCGTCTTCAATTCAAATATGGAGTTGCATTTCAACTTTCAAGTACAAAGGTGGCATTTCATCACCACTACTCGGTGATGAGTTCCACTATATAATACAATGCAATCATCAATATCGACAATTTCAACCAAATTTTCATCTATCAGATATCCTTTTTATAGAGCTTCCGTTCCATGGGCTTATTAACAATGATCATCCTCAGCATGCTATGTCCTGAGAACTACGAGATCCAAGGGGCGAGTGGCTCTGTGTGAAGTACCGCAGGCAAGTGTTCAATCTTTGCACCTAAAGATCCAAGTGCTCCCTCTTCCAGAGCCTTATTCAGTTATTCCTAAGCAACCTGAAACAGACAAGAATCAGAGATGGATGGAGGAACATACAGGTTGACGATTTTTCAATCCTGAGTTGCTTATCCTAAGAAATGCAATGCAATTCTTGAGCATCAGGCATGCATGCCACCCATGCCAGGGTGAAGGAAAAATAATCAAAAGGTCAGTGGAAAAGGATCGACAGAGAAATTGTCACTCTTCCTTTTAGTATCCTTTTGTATTTTTCAGTTAAGAAGAATTGTTTTAGTAGGTTAGTTTCACTAAAAAAGGATAGTAGCTTATTGGGACTACAGCTTAACTTTAAAGATGAACAAAACACTCCCCCAAAATATCTCCTTGAGACATGAAAGTAACATAAATGGCCAACACATCTAGGCCACAGAAGCCCTTACATGTCACCATTATCTATCATTTAGAAGTTAGAAAACCACCGAAGGCATTACAATCACATGATATCAACTGGTCACTAAGGTAACCCATCCTATGTTCTGAAAGTATCAAACAAATTCTGCTTGCAGTTAAATTGTAAGAACTTATGTTGCATTTTATTCATGAGTGTCCAAAGATCCATGTTAAGCTTGATTCGCATCTTGCAGCTATAGTCCAAGTGCTTGACTGCTCTCATCAAAAGAAAGCATGTTCTTTTGGCCACATGGTACTCTGGAAACATATGCTTCTTCTTTAAGAGACCAAGACCCTATTTTGGGTAGTCAAGCAGCAAAACTCATTAAGGATAGTGCATCTAAAAGTTCCAGCAGAGTGAGCACGCAAGACACTACTTATCATCATCAAGGCAGGTGGCAGAAACAATCAATTATGCAGATGTGTACAATAGTTGTCGTTCTCATCATCACCTTCCACATTTCTGTTAAGTGTTAACAAGCTCATTCCTCCATCTATCATTGTCAGCAAGTTGCTCTGTCAGAACTCAGAAGTCAAAACCCCAACCAGCATTTGAATATCATTATCAGGCTAATCCTTTGATTCCGCCGGGGTTGATTTTTTTCTCTTTTACATCAGAAATTCATGATATGCAAAGGATCTGAAGCGTCAAAAGCATGATATGCACTACTATCTATAGATACAAGCATAGCTCTAATAAAAACATAGCAAGAAGCTGTAGAGAAGGGAATCATGAAAGAACAGAACATAACATGTGACGTATGCATGAGTTCTCTCAAGATCGACAATCTCACGGCATTAAGTTTATGATCACTGATAAGTCAACACGCTAAGCTACAATCAACTGAGTGTGTTATAGACTACAGGATCACCTTCTGCCCTCAGAGTACAAGGTTTGGTTGGAAACCTACTCACAAACTCAACTCCAAAATGAGCAACTAAACTACCAGGTTTGATTCACACAGGTGTCAATGGCACCTTTTACTGAATAAAACAGGTGTGCAACTCAATTACGCTCACATTCAACACTGAAATATGATCAATGCAGGTAGAACATTGAAAATGGACAATAATATTAAAATTCAATGATTTTCTAAGCCAAGCAAGTATCACCGGAATGTTAACATATGATGCTCTACATTATCCGTCTCCAGATATACTAACGATGAACATCATCTAATTGCAGCGGCTTACAAGTTACACTGTCTAATGACCAGATGCCCAAAATTGAGTCATCAGATCGCACTTGAACAGTGATCCCTACAAAATAATAAGGAATAATTTTGATGTGATTAAATTCAAGTGGACCCCTAATGAAAATCCGTCGCTAAGGGAGCTACAGCCTACAGATGATCCAGAGTTAAGATAGTGCAAAATCTATTTTCACACGCTAGGATCACAAAGCTATGCCATGCTAATTTACTAAGCGATGAGCAATCGGATATGAAATCAACAATGGTCAGTGAGAAGCCGCATACCTCAATCGACGTGAGGGTGGATGCGATCCCCGTCCTCGATGTCGCCGTAGTCATCGTCATCCTCGTCGGACGACGACGAGGAAGATGAGGAAAGGGAAGGGGAGTAAGGAGGTAGCACTAGCTCCGGAGGCGGCAGGAGGATGCGGCGTGGGTGGTGGTAGCGGCCAGGGGAGGGGAGGCGGAGGGAGAAGCGGACGGGGAGGAAGGGGGCGCAGAGGAAGGCGGCGAGGCGCGCGAGGAGGTGGAGCGGCGCGCAGCAGAGGAGCGCGAGGACACGGTCGGCGGGGAGCGTCTCCGGGTTGCACGCCACGCGCTGCCACGCTGCCGCCGACGCCCGCGCCACCGCCACCACCCATCCCGCCCGCACCGCCATTCCCCAATCGACCAACCAACTCGAAGCCCCAATTCGCCTTCCCCGTCCGTCGGGTGGCGTGCTCGCGGGGGAAGACGATGCTGGCACGCCACGAGCGCGCGCGCGCGATCGATCTCAACTCCGCTCCGCTCCGCCGGCCGCCGCGTGGATCTCGCCGGCGGGTTTGGATTTGCTGGCGCTGTGGTTCGCTTCGGCCGTTCGATCGATCGCGGTTGGGTTCGCGAACCCGTGGGTAGGGATGGAACCGGATGTTGGCTTTGCGAAGCAACGCCACGGAGTACTCGCTTCCTAGCCATCGAGATCGAGCCAATAAATCGAGATGGACCTGGATGCTGTACCAAATACGGTGCGTAAGATACTGTACTTGCATTTTTGCGGTACCACCTGATTGGACCGTTCTTTTCGCATCCTACAGCTCAGAATTTTTCAAAGTATCCTCTCACTTTGTTTCACAAAACTAGAAGATCTCAGGGCGTCATATTAGCTTTTACTTCTATCTTCTCTTTAAAAAAAAGCTAAAAACTAATATAAACATCTGACTTCTTGAAATAGCTTCTTCACTCATCTCGCTCTTGTCTCGCACACGAATCTCCCTCACTTCCTCACTACTCACGCCTTCATTCTAAAAGTTACTTCTTTCAGCGACTACTATTTATTTTTAGCCAAAATTCATCAGCCGTAACCAACATAAATACCCCCACAATCCGGGTAGGGATTGTTTGGTTATAGACCTAGAGAACTTGCCTTGTAAAAAGTGTTTTCCGTAAGTAACTTGAAATTTTGATCATTTTTGTCTGATTAGGTAAGCCTGAAGATAGGTTATTTGATTGAAAGCCTGGGAAAGCTAATAGGAGAAACCATAAAACATCAATACGCATTCTAAGTGCAGAAAAACATGAAGATGTAGAATACATCATACATGTTCTTGTTTATTGCAAGTGTTGCAGAAACACACATCAATTTTCTATTAAATAAATCGTTTTAACAAAATAAACTTTAATAATCACGCTAAAAAATAAATTATTAGCGCAACAGATGCTTTAGAAATAAATACTAATTAGATTTAAAAGCGACTTCTTTAAATGTGTTAAACTTTTCTTAATTATATAGCCATCTATGTATATCAATACTTCCCCTTCTAATGTCAATCAGTTAGCAATGTTGCCGCTTCCTGCAGCCCAGGCCGACGATTGACGCATCCAAGGCCAGGCAAGCGATGGCAACTCTAGACCTCCAACCAAACGCCATACAGGCAGAATGATCCCAGGTCTCAGTCCAAATAGATCTTTATCGCTAGGGTGTAATTAGAGAGGATACAGAGGAATATCACTTATTCTATATTCTATTTCGTATTTTTTTAGAGTCAGACATATATAGTGACGGATACTCATTTATCTATTCCGTATACGTTTCATAAGCCTTCGAATGGTCAGTTAGACGAAAATTATCCCTTTCTTTTGTATTTCTATATAGGACATTTGAACAGTAAAAGTGCAATCAAAACGAGTACAGAGAGACTAATCATCGAGATATTGAAGGAAGAGTACTCAATATTCACCATCTGTTTAGATACTGTAATTTACTTATCTATTATCTTATTTCTAAGTAAAGTTAAAATAAACTTCTTTATATTACTTGGCATACGGATATATATAGACATATATCACTTATCTTATATCTTATTCCATATTCTTTTCTTGGAATCAAAGTCGGACATATATAATACCGGATACTTATTTATCACTTCCGTATTCACTTTGTAAACTTTTTGGTTAATTGATTAGGTAAAAATTATTCACTCTGTTTGTGCCCTACTTATAGCTAGCTTTATCTACTTGGATGCGTACGTGGACTGGAGGCGTTGACTCGGCCGCCGGCGGGTGCAGCCCACCCGCCAGTGGGACGCCCTTTGTTCCGAGCTGAACGCTGCGATCTCCGCGATGGTCGAGGAAAATTCGACTCAGCTGTTTAGGACGTGAAACTGATCTATCCGTATGATTGCATACTGTACATCAGCCACTCCGTACTGTACTGCACTGATCTTTGTAGAGATTGCTGAGCAACGCTCTGTTGTGCCATGTTCATCACATTTTTCACCTACAAAACACACACTCATACGTACATACATAAGTTACCATTCGAACTACCATATAAATACTCTTTCTATCCTGTAATATAAGTCTTTGGGCCTGATCTTTCCGGCTGCGGCTGATGGCTTTTGGTTGCGGCTGATGGCTTTTTGGCTGTTTGCGACAGAGATTGCGGAAAGAGAGATACTCGCTTGCGATTTTTGATGATACAGATATTAGTTTTTTAACGTGTGCTACAATTAACTTGTAGACCACATCTTAAAAAATACTCCGTTTAAAAGTTAGTTACTGTATCAAAAGCCAAAAGTGGCTTTTAGAAGCCGTAAAGAACAGGCCCTTTAGCAAACATTGTTTCATGATATAAGTCTATCGTGGATATTAAATATGTATTTATTGCAATATTTGAATCATATACCTATTTTTAATGTTGACAAAAAAGATGAGTAGTTGTAGTATACTATTTAACAATATTTGAATCATAAAAGTTTCACGAAATTATCTGAAATTTACTACAGATGATTTTGGGTATAGTGTAAATTATTAGGCCTAACCAAAAGACTTTTATAATTTTTTTTTGAAAATATTCATTATTTGGAATTTCTAACTTGTGCCACACTATAAAAGTTTCACAAAATTATCTAAAATTTACTATAGATGATTTAGAGTATAGATGCGCTAATTTGTACAAATTGTTAGGCTCAGACACAAATGTGCGACTAACAAACTTTTATAGGAAACTTTTGAAAAAAGTTTGGTTTTTAAAATTTATAACTCGTGTTCAACCATACAAGTTTCACGAAATTTAATATAGATGATTTAAAGTATAAAGATGTTACTTTATGCAAATTATTAGACCTAGATGTCTAGATAGACCCGATGGGTGGGGCTAACTTACGTGTGAGCCATATCGCAACACCATAAGTTAAACCCGTTTTTAACCTAATTTCAATCCTAAATTTTAGAACTCATTCTAACCCTACCAATCCTTTTTATAAGGCAACTCGACCCGACTCAACTTGTTTATTCTTTTAATCTGTTTTCACCCAACTAAAGCCAAACTAATTAAGGATCCAACACATTAACACCCCTAAGGTTGCCTCCACCACCCCCTGTAAAAGACTTGTTTGAGAAGCCCAAATTCCTAGCATATACACTTCATTCACATAAGCCTAATTATCCACGAAACCACAAGGATGATTGTACATCAAGACAAGCCAAAAGCAGTGTGACCAATATGTTTCAGTCGATCAGTCAGTATTTTGAGTTAAAATGAGCATTCAGATTCCCTCTCCCTTCCTCCTCCATGCACGCACCTTCGCCTGCACTGCGGTTGAGGTAACCGCAAAACATTATGAATATTTTTTAAATGATCCTTACACAATGAACTTGATTACAATTTAAAGATAACCAGTGCATAGTGGCTGTGTGGATTACAATTTAAAGGACAAATTAAATGAGCATCATATATCGCTAATTACGATTACACTAGTATGAATTAAGATGGCAAATTTGAAGTGCAAAAAATTATATAAAAATTACACAATCACGAACACAATGTCGGGATGATCCACTAAATTTTTTGTAATTTTTTTGATGTCGTTTGCTGCATGCAAAAATCCCTACAAATATCACAATTCAACAATTTTTTGTGTCAAATTTATAAGGGATAAAATTACAAGACAAATTACACAACAAAGGACACTATGTCAGAGGTCTGCACATAAAATTTTATAATTTTTAAATCTCATTTGATATATCTAAAAATTTATACAAGTTGAATACCTAAACAAATTCCCTAATTAGGATTAGATTAGTGTTAATTACCCTAGCTAAGGGGCCACTGTAGGGTGGCCATGTGGTAGAGGCCATTTAATGGTAAATTTTAGCTATATTATTTTTAATTACCAACGACATAGGGCTCATCGTGCTTTGATAGATGCATAAGGTTATATTTTAATGAGGTTTTTTGTTTTTGTGGCTGCTCTCTTCATTACAGGCCACTTGTTATTTTATGTACCCACTTCATTGCAATGCTTCATGTGTACCTGCTTATAATAAGTTTGCACTTCCGCATCTTACTTCGTACTTGCAGTAAGTAGTTTTATATTTTATCTTGTACCGACGCTCCCCGACCACAGGAAGTGGGTGGTCCCACCTATGCGTGAAGATTTCACCCAACCTCATTAAGCGGGAATCTCACTTCCCCAGCCACGTGAATGAAATGACGAGCACGTGCATGAAATGACTTGACTTAAATTTCGTACTTTACTATGTGATATCTGTAATACTGTTGCTTTCATATTTATACTCTTTTGTATGATATTCGTTTGTTCAATAAATGGCAACTTCAACGATGTGTCCACCATTTAGTTACATGCTTTAGAAGATTGAACATAACCGTGTACAACAGGGGAGAGTACCGTGGTATAAATTTCTTCGGGCATGGTTATTGGTAAAAGGTGCCTGGCACTATCTACATAGAGTGTTGCAGAGAGGGATGCCTCGGACGTGGTTGGTCATCATTGTAGTGGCATGCACATGTGCAGGTAGGTTCGCGCAACAACATGTGAGATCATAGGAACTTCCTATGTTGACGACCTTCTCATTACCCCTCTCGCTCTGCATTTGTTAGCGGATGTCATCGTTCGGCTCATTGAGATTGTCAATCCGCGCCTCCGACTCTAAGATTTGATTCCACAATGTATCAATGTACGTTACAACATAGCGTTCATGGAAAGAATCGATCCAGCGAACAAAGTTATATTTCACCATCTGCTGAAAAGGAGGGTTAATATGGAAGTTCTATTAGCAGTAACAGAAAATAACTATTGGTAAATTGTACCACAAAATGTGAACATCGGAAGAAACATCATCCGCTTTCAAACTGGCCATCCAAGACCTGCACAAACGCGTCCTCCTTGTGCTTGCATTTTGGCCATACCGGTTGAGCACGTTTGTTTGGCATCAAGTGGTAGTTAGGACCAAAGTTCTCCCTTGTTTCAAGGGGAATGTCTTACGTTGGCGACCCCGGTTGGACTGGCCACTTTGATGTCTACCATGATATGTTACCATAGGATAGAGAAGATTCTTCTTTCTATAGTTGGTAGGGTCGAGTACTCCTACTTTTTAGAGGGTAGGCGCGTGTATTTTATAGTCCGCAACATGAATAGTGTGATATATGTGTAGACAAGGAAACAGACAAGGAGAGATGATATAAACGAGCCAACATACGTACGAAGGAGGGAGTGGGAAAGGGAATAGCAGCAAGAAGACGACATATATGCGAAGAAGGGAGGTCACGCACCATAAAAGATGGCCACTGCATGGTGGCCGTGTGGCCTACGATTTAAACCATGAATTAAATGAGCATTGCATATCGCTAATTATAATTAAACTAATATAAATTAATATGGTAAATTCGGAGGACATAAAATTTCTAAAAAATCAGACAATTAGGTCAACTGTGTCAGAAGGCTGCACATAAACTTTCATAATTTTTGTATGTCGTTTGCTATATATAACAACTCCTACAAATAACATAATTGTATGAATTTTCAAGCAACATTCAGAGCGGATAAAATTATAAAAAAATTACACAATTAAGTACGTTGTGCCAGAAGGCTGCATATAAAATTTTATAATTTTTAAGTTCATTTACTATATTTAAAAATTCAAACAAGTAATAATTATAAACTAGTAATTAAGGCAAATAATTAAGCCAGCTAATTAGCCATCTTAACTATGTGCTGTCTGGTGGCATAGAGGAAGCCACATGGTGGCCGTGCCGCCCCTGCCGCATAGCCATGGAGCACCGTCACGTGTTAACTCTATGGCGTTGCCATCTAGTGACTGAACACCAAAACGGATATTTCTGTTATTGTCGTGCACATACTAACATTCTTATAAATACGGACTCCAAATGCACTATAAGTGCCAAAAACTCTGTGCAGGATCAAATTTGAGAGTGCGGACGGAGTGTGTAGGTATAAGTTGTAAATGCAGACAACGGGTGGACATAGAAGCTCGGATCAGCAGTTCAGCACAGCATAGCAGATCCCATATGTAGCAACACAGCTTTGTAAACATGGATGGATAACATGAAAGACGTCCAAATTGTATACAAAACAATGAGCAAACAACAACCAGTTGCTCAGACGAAGCACAAGAGTTGATGGCTTCATAACAACGATGGAATGGAAAGGGTTGTTACCGTTAATTAGGAAAAGAACAAAGAGAACTACAGATGATGATGGTCAATGCACCACTACATCAACATGAAAATGGAACTTTCGACAAGGAAACAGTATCATCCACTGCATTTTATTTCATGCATTGTGATGTGATAAGGAGAAAAACAGAGACACATATCAAGAAAAGACTTCATGGAATGGTCCTCTGGTAAAGAGGAAGGGCTCCCAATGCTTCACGCTCCGATCTCTCCCTTTTCACCTGCAGCAAAGGTGATATCAATCAACTTGGCATAAATTTGAACAAGATCCAAAAGGAAAATAGCTTCATAGCATAAAACCAAATCATCAGCTTTAAGCTCAATTTTCTTATGTACAAGTAATTTAGTTGCAATAAATATCACATCAAGTTATCAAAGACGTGCACAATTCCCGATGGAGTTAAAAAGGATGCTAGACAGTATCAGTCACACACCTTGCATGAGTTGACCAAAAATTTGGAAATTTTTGGACCAGACTATCTTGTACTCAGTTGTCAAAACAATAATAATGACAATGCTCAACAAGATAATGGCCAGGAAAAGTAAGGTGTGAGATTGATATTCATGCTGTCATGCACCCTTTGAAGGTCAAGATCAAATAAGTAAAGGCTATACATCCACAAAAGAAAACTTCAAGATAGCATGGCTTCAAGAGGAACTTGATCAATGGAACTGTTTTACATGAATTTAATGGATTACCACTTGAACCAAACCTATATATTTCACCTAACGCCAGTGATCCAGAAAATTACAAGGGCTGTAGCGTACATTATGACATGCTAATGCATAATCAAAAGTAGCGGGGCCTAATACTTAGAAGTGGATAAGGATAAATAAACGGCATAATGTAGACTATAGCTTCCTTACACATGAAAATATGAAGTGGCTGTATGTGCAATGAACAAGTGAAATGACAAAAAATCAAACATCAGCAAATACACTTACCAGAGCCAACATGTCACTCAAATAGCCTCTGAATGGTGTCTGCAGAGCCTGTGCAAAAGAAAGTAAATGTTTCATAAGATCTGTGTAAAGTTAGATTAGAGGATAACAAATGTAATGGTAAGCATTGCTGAAGATGAAAGATGCTGCAATTACAAATTCAGGTTCCATGGTGAGAAGATAATTTCAACTTTCAAGATGCATGGTTAATAACAAGCTGTTCCAATTCATAGGTTTAATGATTTAATGGCTTCAGATAAATTACTCTGGAACATCTTCAAGGCTGAAGAAAACATTGTAGGTTGAGCAGCCATCTAAACATATATATAAACTAAAGGTATGTGGAAAGCAGGGAAAAGAACTTTGCAGTCCAAAATATTAAACTACATAGGAAAAAATCCTAAAAAACTACATCTGAAAAGGCTTATGAACATCTGGAACAATCTAACCGACTCCCTCCTAACTGATGTAAACTAGAAATGGAAAATGACATGCGAAAAATACTAATAGGCTAGTCAGCATGAGCGCCTGGAATAATCTGACGCACCAGTGTGACAACCTATCGTGCAAGAAACTTCTACAGGCATTTCAAAAGGTTTATCAAACCTAACCATCATTGCTCTCATTCTAATGCAGTAATGTGCATTGCCAATTTCCTGGATACCACTTCTCTCATCCAAACTTAATTGAAACCCCCCACCCTCTTCAGCACAGTTCAACTCCTTTGCCGGCCGGTTTCACAGCAACCAACAACATTGCATTGTAACACAGATCAACCGAACAGAAAATTCACAAACTTAAGCCTAGATCACAGGTGCAACCCAAATGCGTTACACCCTTCTTGTTCCCTCATACATTTCACTTGACACACAATCATCGACCACATTACACAGAAATTGCGCCACTGCAGGGGCTCTCAAAAACACAGCCTAGAAAATCCGTACACAACAACCACGCATCCACAAGCCGAACGCATACGAACTGAGATCCAGAGGAGGGCAGGGGGAAAGGAAAGGAGCGGACCTGGAGGTCGTCGGGGAGGTACTGGTGCTTCATGGAGAGGTCCATGGCGCGCTTGAGGCGCTGGTTGCGGGCGTCGACCACCTCCCTGGGCAGCCTCGCGAGCGCCTCCTTGATGTCCAGATCATGGTACGGGTCGAACAGATCGTCGTACCTCAGGCCTTGAATCATCACGCACACAAAAAGAACAGACAAGCACGTCGTATTCAGATGATTCATTCACACAAACACCAGATCAATCAAGAAGACGAGAGATATGCAATTATGCAAAGGTGATCGATCCCCAGGCTGGGGAGCGCATCCAAGATCGATCGATTGGTTACCGTATTTACGGAGGCGCGCGGAGACGGCGTGCATGTGGAGGCGGGCAAGCGGGTTGCGGCGCGGGTTCACCAGCCATTGCGACAGCGCGGACAGCATCGACGACATCGTGGGGGCGGCGCGGCGCGGCGATCCTCTTCGTTCTGCTGCGGCCGCCGCTTCCTCTTCGCCTCCTCGCTTTTGTGGGGGAGAAGCGGTGGTGGGTTGTGGTTTCGGTCTTGGGCCGCCGTCGTAAGGAAGCTTCAGCAAATGGGCCGAGGCAGCAGAAGGGCCCATTAGTTCCTATTTTAGTTCTTTTTTCCCCAAAAAAGTTCATGTTTTTTTAGAGAGTTAAGTAGGAATTTTTGTGTTCTTATTTTTTAATCACGAACTGTTGACTTTTCATTAATTTGGAGGATTACAGTTGGTTACTTGGTTTGGCCTTAAAAAAGAGAGCAAAATTACAATGGGTTGTGTGATAACCGACATTATGAGATAATCATATTTTATAGGTAAAATTATACACTTTTGCAGAGTGTTATAATCTATTCGAATAGCCATACCGGTCATAAGCAAAGTATCAAAATAGCACATTGTAGTTTTTACAAAATAGTTACTGATTAATGGTGTTTGCAAACATGGTATGGTGGTATGAAAATGGATATAGAGTGATGTCCATGGACTGGACATGTTAGGCAATTGTAAGTAGAATTGCTCCTATAAAGTTAATTGAAATTGAATATTTTGATTTTAGTTAACATGGAGCTAACTATAAGATGATATTTGACAAGTTGATTTCACGCTAAGAAACACAATGTCATCCTTTGGTTAAACCTTTTATATAGATAATACCAGTATAAATGCATTCTGCTGTAGAGAATATCTAGTGTACTTAATCCTGTTTTATTTCCATTAAAATAGATATCAGAAGAAGAAATGATGCTTAAAACTTTCATGTTAGGGTTAACCGCACTCAAGCGTTCTTGTAGGAATTTCTTCGTTTCTTCTGAATGTAAGTTAATTTTTGGCTTGGACGCCCGTATATTTTCTAAGGTTAACCGTTAAGTCACATTTTAACCAAATTAACAATTTTTAAATGTTCATAAACATGTATGATACTTATTCTATCTACAACTAAACTTCTAAGCTGTTACGAGAAGTATGAGAGTTGTTACACAGCTCCATAGAGTCGGATGACGGTGCGAGTCGACCAGGATGGACCATAGGACATGCACATCCTCATCCTGGCAAGATTTGACAACCCTGTACAGGATGCACATTCCCCTCCCTGCCAAGAAAGCATCAAGCACAACAATGTCAGTGCCTAACAACGCTACAGGGAAAACAAGTCCATTGCCACTGTCTACACTGAAAAAAAAGTTTTTTGCAACGACAAGAAGAATGATGCATGCTGAAAGAAGAGTTGGGGAAAGAACTTACTGTTTTTACGCGCGGAATGCGCTCGGACCCAGAGCTTCCTCAGGGGAGGAGGAGCGTGTTAAGGAGGATAGAATAGATTAGGATTAGGACTCTTATTTGTTTCCTAATATGCTACTTCCTTTTATGCTGTGTTGTATTCCTTTTGTACATCCCCTTGTACCTGTATATATATTGCCCCTTGGGCCTCATGAATAGATGCACACAATATTCATAACATGGTATCAGAGCCTACCTAGGGTTTGCCTCGGTTCGCTCGCCGTCGCTCCGTGCCTCTCCCGACGTCGCGGCCGCTCTCGCCGCCTCTCGTCGTCGTCGTCTCCTCACGCGCGAGCGCCTGCCGCGCTGCGCTGCCAGCGCCGCCTCGCCGGCATCTACTCCGCCCGCCAACGCCGCGCTTGCGCCGCCCGCTCCAGCGCCTCCACGCGCCGCGCTCTTCTCGCGCAGCCATCTGCGTCGCCGCCACTCCATCAGAGCGCGCCGCGCCGCCGCTCCGCTCCACGCCGCGCCGCGCCGCCGCGCGCCTCGTCGCCCGTCGCCGCGCCGCGCCGCCGCCGCACCGGCGCCACTCTCCGCCGCCGCCCGCGCCGCGCGCCGCCGCCGCCACGCCACGCGCCGTCGCCGCGCCTCTCCGGCCTCCCTCGCCGCCGCCACCGCCGCGCCGCACCAGCGCCACCTCGCCTCGCCTCTTCGTGGCGCCGCCTCTTCGGTGTGTGCGCAGGTGCGTGAGTGTGGCGCAGCCCACTTTAATTAGGGTTTTCTTTTTTTCTTTTTCTTCCGGTTCAAAAAAACGCCGATCTAACCGCCGCGCGTTCAGCGCGCTGTTAGACTTCGTTGCATTGGTCGCCGCGCCGTCCGGGCCGCGCTACCAATGGGCACCGCTTCTCCCTCGCCGCCGGTGGTCTTTGATGGTGTTAATTACACCGACTTCGTGTCTCACATGCGCATTCACATGCGTGGTTTACGCCTCTGGGCGCCCTCTCGGCGATGTCACCGCCCGCTTGCCCTATTCCTCCGACGAGCCCACGCTGTTGCATTGCCCCGACACCGACAAGATTGCTACCGAGGCCGCTCAGTTGTTGATGATGAAGCGCCTCGCCTACCAGAGGCTCGATCTCTACAAGGACCGTCTGACCACCTACACTCAGTGGTGCGATGACGACGCTCGAGCTGCTGCTGTCTTCATCGCCGATCTCGGCCTCGATTCTCTTACGAGGTTGTGGGACTCCTTCGCTTCCTGATGTGGACTCATCTTCGTCGGCGCTCACGAGCCCTCCGGTGATGCCCTGCACTGTCCGTGGTTCGCCAAGAGCACTCTCTTCAGCAGGTGATGCTACGTTGATGCCTTTACGCTCGAGCTCTGCATGCGGCGTCGCTTGGACTCTCTCCGCATCGCCGCCGCCGTTCTGTCCGTCTTTGCTTGGATATACGTGCTGACTTGGAGTTTCAGCGGGTCTACGAGTTCCTTACTCGCCTTCGTCCTGAGTTCGAGCAACGGCGTGCTCAGCTTCTTGCACGCCACCCTCGTGTCACTCTCCTGGAGGCTCTCACCGAGATACGCGCAGAGGAGACTCGTCTGAGTGGTGCTGGTCTGATGCCACTCCCCTCTGTGCTCGCCGCCGTCTACCGCTACACCGCTTTCTTCGCCCGCCACGGTGGTGGTGGCCGCCATCCGTCTGAGGTGGCCGTCCTCACTGTTCCTACTGCGACAAGGCCGGCCACATTGAGTCCCAGTGCTATAAGAAGAAGCGGCATCTTTCACGCCGTTCTTCTATTGGCACCGGTGCTTCTACGACGACGTCTGCATCGACTTCTTCAGCAGCTTCTTTCACCGAGCAGGAGATAGCCAGACTTCGCCGCTTGCTTGCCGCCGTGTTCTCCTCGATGTGTTCTGCAGTTCGCTCATCGACTCTTGAGCATCGAGAAACCACCTCTACACGATCGGTACCTCCCGTGGATTCTTGATTCTGGAGCATCTTTTCACATGACTCCTGATGCTTCTACTCTGTCTTCTATTACACCTCTTGATTCTCCTGTCAGTGTTCTTACTGCTGATGGTACATCTCTTTCTGTCTCTGGTCGAGGATCTCTTAGCAACTCATCCTTTCATGTTCCTTCTGTTGCTCATATTCCTCGCCTCACTATGCAGCTTATTTCTGCGGGATGACATCGACCTTGGTTATCGTGTCATTCTCGACTCGACTCTTGTTGTGTTCAGACCGCCACACGGAGCTCGGTTGGTTCGGCCCTCGGCGCCGTGACTCACGGCGTCTCGGGAGCTTGATCGCTTCACCTTCCTTCCGCCGCCACCATCGCCGCCGCCTCTCCGCTTCGCCACTTCGCTCTCTGGCTCTTTTCAGCAGTGGCATCACCGTCTTGGTCATCGTGTGGATCTCGCCGTCATCCTTAGTTCGTCGTGGTCTTCGGGTCCGTCTCGTGAGACGTGTCTTTAGATTGTCGAGTGTAAGTTAGGTAAACAAATTCAGCTTCCCTATCCTCACGGTGAGTCCGTGTCCCAGCGTCCTTTGATCTTGTTCATTCGGATGTTTGGGGTCCGGCTCCTTCGTTTGAAAGGGGTCATCGTTATTATATCATATTTATAGATGATTTCTCTCGCCACACTTGGATATATTTCATGTCTTCTCGTAGTGAGGTCTTGTCTATCTATAAACAATTTGCCACTATGATCCACACACGCTTCTCCACTCCTATTCGTGTTTTTCGTGGCCGATTCTGTGGCGAGTACCTTTCTCGTTACTGCGCGAGCTTCCTTGCTGCGCAGGACTCTCGCCGCCTCTTGTCCCGGTGCTCATGCTCGAATGGTGTCGCTGGCGCAAGCATCGTCACCTCCTTGAGACGGCTCGTACTCGATGATCGCCGCCTCTACCCCACCTCACTTTTGGGCCGAGGTCGTTTCCACCGCCACCTATCTCATCAACATCCAGCCATCTTCGCTCTTGGTGCGATCCCCGTTGAGCGCCTCTCGTGGTCTTCTCGCTCGACTACTCGCCCTTCACATGTTTGGCTGCGTTTGCTACGTTCTCCTCGCCTCGCGACGTACCAAACTAACCGCTCAGTCTGTTGAGTGTGTCTTTTTGGGATACAGTGCCGAGCACAAGGGCTATCGGTGCTGGGATCCGGTTGGTCGAAGGATGCGGGTTTCTCGGGATGTGACTTTCGATGAGTCTCGTCCATTCTACCCACGTACTGCCTCTCCTTCGACTCCCTCTGCGGAGTCTCTGTCTTTCTTGACCTTTCCTGATACACCTATATCCGCTTTGCCTCGCCCACTTGTCCCACTGAGTCTCCACATATTCCCCCTGTGGCCTCTCCACCGTTGTCACCGCCTGCGTCGTCTCCTCCGACTCCCCAGGCTCCTCTCACTACAGTACCTCCCCTTCTCTTTTACACTCGTCGACCTCGTATTGAGGCTTCTCCAGCTGAGTCATCTTCTCCTGATGATCCACCTTCTTCTGATGCTCCATCATCCCCTGATGGGTCATCTTCTCCTCGCTACGCTCTCCGCGATCGCCGGTCGATTCGGCCTCCTGCCCGCTTTGCCTTTGCCGGGCGCAGCCTACTCGTGAGCTTGTCTCCTACGGATGTCTTTACTCACCCCGAGTGGCGCTTGCCATGGCCGAGAGATTGCGCCTCGAGCGCATTGGTACTTGGGATCTTGTTCCTTTGCCATCTCATTCTCGTCCCATCACGTGTAAGTGGGTCTATAAAATTAAGACTCGCTCTGATGGCTCTCTTGAGCGCTACAAGGCGCGTCTTGTTGCTCGTGGCTTTCAGCAGGAGCATGGCGTTGACTATGACGAGACTTTTGCTCCGTGGCCCACATGACCACCGCTCGCACTCTTCGCCGGTGGCGCCTGCTCGCCATCGGTCTGCTTTCTCGACTTGATGTCAAGAATGCCTTTCTTAATGGTGAGTTGCGTGAGGAGGTCTACATGCATCCGCCACCGGGTATTCTCGCTCTCGAGGGCATGGTCCGCCGCCTTCGCCGCTCTCTCTATGGCCTTAAGCAAGCCCTCGTGCTTGGTTTGAGCGCTTCTCCTCTGTGGTCACTGCTGTTGGCTTTTCCGCTAGTGATCATGATCCTGCGCTCTTTGTCCACACTTCGTCCGTGGTCGGACTCTTCTTCTTCGTATGTTGATGATATGATCATTACGGAGATGATTCTCGAGTACATTGCCTTTGTCAAGGCTCGTCTTAGTGAGCGATTCCTTATGTCGGATCTTGGTCCTCTCGCTTATTTCCTTGGGATTGAGGTTACTTCCACTCCGGATGGTTTCTTTATGTCCCAAGAGAAATATATTCAGATCTTCTTGATCGCGCCTCTCTCATCGATCGTCTCGTTGAGACTCCCATGGAGCTCAATGTCCACCTCCGACCCTCGGATGGCGAGCCTCTTTACGATCCGACTCGCTATCGTCACCTTGTTGGGAGTCTTGTTTATCTTGTCATTACTCGTCCGGATATCACCTATCCCGCTCATATTCTCGAGTCGGTTTGTTTCAGCTCCCACTCGTGTCCACTACACCACCTTCTTCGAGTTCTGCGATACCTTCGTGGGACTATCTCTCGCCGTCTCTTCTTTCCACGCCCGATTCATTCTGACTTGAGCCTATTCGGATGCTACTTGGGCCGCGATCCTCCGATCGCGGTCTCTCTCGCCTCTTGTGTTTTTCTTGGTGGTTCTCTTATTGCCCGAAGACGAAGAAACAGATCGCAGATGTCCCGCTCGAGTGCAGAGGTGAGTTGCGAGCTATGGCTCTCTTGACACAGAGATTACTTGGCTACGGTGGTTACTTGAGGATTTTGGTGTTTCACACTACACCGACTCCTCTCTTGTCGACAATGACAGTGCTATCGGTATTGCTCGTGATCCCGTGAAGCATGAGCTCACCAAGCATATTGGTGTTGATGCTTCCTTCATGAGGTCTTGTGTGCAAGATCGGTGATTACTCTTCGATATGTGCCTTGAGCTTGGATAGCGGATTTCTTCACGAAGGCCCAGACTCGAGCACAGCACAGCTTTTACCTCTCCAAACTCAGTGTTGTTGATCCACCATGAGTTTGAGGGGGGGTGTTAAGGAGGATAGAATAGATTAGGATTAGGACTCTTATTTGTTTCCTAATATGCTACTTCCTTTTATACTGTGTTGTATTCCTTTTGTACATCCCCTTGTACCTGTATATATATTGCCCCTTGGGCCTCATGAATAGATGCACACAATATTCATAACAGAGCGGAGCCACCCCACGAGGAAGCCTTTGGCTTTGGCCTCATGGTGAGGGTGAAAGGAGGAATGGCGCAAGGTATGCAAAGGAAAAGGAATTAAAAAAAAAAAGGTGGGTTAGAGAGGAAGTAACCACCAGCTTTGCTTTTGGCACGAGGTGAAGTACCCTTGTCCTGCCACATTGTGCTCCCTTGCAACCCAATCATAGTGCTTTCACCAATCTATTCTGTATCTTGTCCCTTCCACTTCTTACTCTTCCTACCGCCTTTCTCCATGTCCATTTGAAGAGGCTAGTCTTGCCCCCAAACCTTACCATAGAGAATAATACACGGTACATGGTGTTAAGGATATAAAGATATTTACATCTTTTTCTATTGTCTTAGGGTTTTAGAGTTGTGTCTATGTATTTACTATATATCGCTTCTTTGGGCTGTGCAATACAATCCAACTATTCGTATATTCATCAATAGATCTAACACATGGCAACAATTCCATTTCCATTTGAAGAGGCTATGTCTTGCCCCCAAACCTAACCATAAAGGATAATGCAAGGTAAATGACAACAATAACATCTATAGCATTCTTTTGTTGATATCTAAGTGCTGAAAATTCTGAAATCTGCGCCCCAAATTTGAGGGTCGTTTGACCAATTTTCTTTTACCTGAAGTTGCATTCATACATGTGTTTTGTTTTGTACAATAATATACTGCTCAGGAGCTCTCCTTTTTTCAAAGAAAACAGAATAAACTTGATTACAGCCTTTGGATCCGATTGGATATATGGCACATAAATTAACATTTCAAGAGAAGAAACTGCAATTTGGACTCATTGCTGTTGTGAAATCAGAAATAAAATGTATGTACTACAAAATAGAGCACTAAATTCTACTATCATATACTAAAATACTCCAGGTTGTACAATTAAACCCCTCCACAAACAATAGTGCGCATCCAAACCCTATACCATAACAGTTTAGAATATTAAGTTCCTGTACTACAGGGACTTGATTACTTGGATGCACATATAGAGATTAGCAGGGGGACTTAACTGCAGACTTGTCGACATGCAGCACATGAACTAATTCTGATAAACTTACAGTACAAGCGTTCACCTTGCAGATTTTAGTATAGCATAGTAGTTCAATGTTCTTAGCTTTTAGCACAAGAAAACGATTGCTGATTTTGGATGGTACATGACTACAAGTAGTCAAACATTATTTTGCCTACTTTTAGAAGTATTGTACCCAGTTGTGGGATTTAATTCACATTAATGCCATAGTATACAAGTAGCTTGAAACAATACAAAGCACTTTTGTATTAATGGGTGATCCTGTATTAAAGTAATCATTGAGCTTTTGCATAGATTATGCGCTATGGCTAGTAGCATCTGATGTGTTGCTGGTATGCTGCCCTTGTCAGTAAGTATAGATAACCTTGACTAAGACTCTGCCTTCTTACGAGTCATTGATTTGAAGAGTGGCAAAAACATGTGAAAAATAGGATATGTGAGCAGGCAAATTTATTCATCAGCTAAAATAGTGGATGCACAAAGAGCAAGGGTCATTGCTCATTGTGGGCTAATCCCTATTCTCTCCACTGCCATGTAACAGGAAATACAAGCAGCCATTCACTAGATGAAGCTTAAAAAGAAAATATTGTAATATGAACAATCCATGCATATGGGCATCGTAATGTTATGAGCACCCAACTATCCAAGACCTACACATTCTACCACAGCAATACGATATGTCATCCAAATTCAGAGCTCCACCATTATATTTAAACCACAACATTTACCATATAGCTTTTTTTATTTACTGGTTACAACTTCCAAGTATTATATATTTTGCTAGTTTGCTCCACATGAACATGCACAGCCTGACCTAATTGGACTGATGATCAACAACTAAAGCTAGAAGACAGTGTGAAACCCTGGTAATGTCTAGTTGAGGAGTGTGTGCTATGCTGAGACAAATGCCAATCCTGGCACAGCCCATTTCGTACTCAAGCAAATCTTTGCAACTTTGAGATTAGTAGTTTAGTACTGTTCGATGTATGACTTCAACAAATGCACTACTATCAAGAACACGGAATAGAAAAAAATCCAGTTGAGACAGCAAACATGCGTACAAAACTAGCAAGTTTCTAAACACAAACAGAGAGGCAAAGTGCAAAGATAGTGTTGGATTTGAATTAACCTAGCTGTTTATGAATAGATTCAACCATTTTCCTTCGAGGACCGTTCCAGTCCAGAAGGGACAAGTGTTAGAAACAGAACTATAACGGTTGATGATGAGCTTTACCATAGGACACAAGCAGAATGCAGCACATACATAAAAAAAATCATAATCTATAACCATTTTTTAGTTATATAAAGAAAGAGAGCAATATGATTTAGAAAACTTACCATTAAAGCTACTCTTTCATAGTCTCTCTTCCCCCAACTTATGAACGATAATATGCAGGAGAAGTCAAGCAATCAACTTTAACATAAGTACTAGTCACAAAACTCAACCTCAGTATTGATGTGTTTGTATGCAAAATCACAATGAGATAGAGCCATGAAAGGGATTTAAATCACAAACAAGTTATGTCAGTATATAAACCTCTCTTTTAACACAGTGAAGCCAGAGATGTTTGGCTCCCTGTTACCATCACAGTCAATGGCCTTCTTGGTTGATGAGATGCTTGTGAAAAATCTGAAGCAACAGCAAGAGTTGTAAACCATGATAAATGTGACAATCAAAGTAATTTGATACTCCTTAATATAAACTCCCCTCAAGCAAGCCATCGTTTCACAGTATGACTCATGAACTTGATGAAAAATGTCATTTATCTAAACTGTTCCTTATTTCTCAGTTTTCACAAGACATGGTACTGTTTAAAGGACAAAATATTTAAATCTTCTGTAATCTGTACGCAAGCATAGAAATATAGAGTCTGCATGATCTAGAAACTCCAATATAGGGGGTTTCTCTACAACATTCAAATACACTTTTTGTAAGTTTAGTTTCTCCAGCAAGTAACCAGCCAAGTTAATTTCTCCAGCAAGTTACCAGCCAAGAGGGAGATTATATATTACAAATACTGAAATAGTATTACTAGGTGTTAGTGACAGTTTTTTTTGGCTTTGGTATCAAATGTAATATCTTTTTTCCCCTTTTAGACATTTCAGCTTCATTTCCTTTTCTTTTCTAGAGGGAACAAGGTATCAGCTATTCAGCTATGTCACTGTACCAAACTTCATTCTCACTCTTCCAATGTCAGTATCTGGCCACAGTAAGATTTCTGCAGTAATTCAGTCCTCCCTCCATACCACCATACCTCACTGACTAAGAAAACTTGGAATAGTTTCTTGTTAAAAACTAGCACTGCAGAAAAAATTCCATTCCCATATGGTAGCAATCAATAGACAATCACTACCATCAGTTGTGAGGTTCTTCTCAAATGTTAGTATCCAATGAAGCCATATACTTTTGTCTGCATTGACCAGAAATGCAAGCTTGTATAAAGCTCCAAATATTAGGCAACTAACCAAGTTGTAGCTACAATAAGAACTGGAGATGTCCACACATTACAATGAACTCGTTCAAATAGCGCAGAAGAGCGCGAAGAAGAAGTAGCAAAGGGGAGGCGCGTATGTTTGCCAAGTTGACAGGACTGGCAAAGAGAGCGGTCCACTTTATTGCATGAGATAAGCGAGTTTTTATGGAGGGTGTCGAGACAAGTGACGCCGGGATGACCAAGACGCTGATGCCATAGCTGGGAGGAGATGGCGAGGTGGGTGCTAGGTGGAGCTGTGGTGGCGACTGGAGGGATAGTGTAGAGGTCGCCTGCACTATTGCAGCGAAGCAGCACACGCTGCGTCCGGGGATCCTTAATAGAAAACCTAAAAGCGTCAAACTCGATGGAACAATGATTGTCACGAGTGAACTGTCTAACAGAAAGAAGGTTGTGAAGTAGGTTAGGGACAACTAGGGTGTTGGGAAGAAGAAAACGAATGGATGGTGTGTGAAGAAACGTGTGACCACGAGAAATAACAGGGAGGCAGGAACCGTTGCCAACAGTGACGACCGAATGAGGTGGGGGGTGGGAAGAGTGGAGGGTACCGTCGTCTGTCGTCATGTGGGAGGTGGCGCCGCTGTCCATGACCCAGCCGCCGCGTCCTTGGACAGCTAGTTGATTCAACGCGGTGAGGAGGCCCTGCTGATCCCAGGTCTGTGGGGAGGGAGGCTGGGACGACGTGAAGGCGGTATGAGCCTGAGGTGGAGCGCCGAGAAGGTCAGGAGCAGAAAAGGGATGCCACTGACGGCCAGTAGGGGCAGCCCATGGGTTGAAGCAGAACCAGGGACCAGTCGGTGAAGATGGTGATACGCGGCCACCATGGAAACCGACATTGGTGCCATTGCCGGACCTGCCCTGCTTGCCACGACGGTTGCGGCCGCCGCAATGCTCGTCACGAGTATTGGCGGCCGGGGTAGTGGTTGATGACGGGTAGCCGCCGAAGATGAGCAGGGCCAGGGCGGTGGCAGCAACTGGGGCCGACATGGTCGAGGATCTTTACTTTACTTTGTTTTTTTCTTCTTTGTTTTCTTCTTTTTTTTTTTGAGGCTATAAAAGGCAACTCTCAGAGAAAGCACTCAAGAATAGATGGAACCAGGCGGCGGGCAGCTCCACGGGCAGCTGGCGGCTGGCGACGGGGAGGCGGCGGCCGGGCCTTGGCGCGGCGACGTCCAGGCGGAAGGGAGAGATCCAGCGGCCGGCGATGGGGGCCCCTGGATCCAAGTGGAGGCGAGAGCGCGCGCGGAGAGGATCAGCGGCGCAGCGCTGATCCGAGCGCGGCGGCGTCGGCGGAGAGGATCCGGCGCGCGCGCGGCGAGAGGATCCGGTGGCGGCGTTCTGCGCGAGGCGTCCCGGCGAGAAGCGGCGCGCGGCGCCCTCGATCAAAGTGGAGGCGAGAGGCGGCGGCCGGAGAGGGATCCAGCAGCGGCAGCGCCTGGATCCGAGTAGAGGTGGCGGCGGCGGCCTGGAGACCGGATCCAGGCAGATCCGGTGGTAGGGAGGCGCGGTGGAGGAGCGTCTCGGTCTGGTGCCTGTCGGTGGTGCGGCCAGGGAAGAAGTAGCAGCGGAGAAAAGGCTCAGGAGCTTAGAAATTTGATACCATGTAGAATAATAGAGGAGGATTGGAGCAAACACCACACAGCTAAAGGACTGGGGTGACTTGTATATATATTGGCCTGGAGTAGGCATACAAGGAAAGTATATACATGGAAGGCGCATACATGGTAAGCGTATATATAGAAAGTATGTACATGAAAGGCGTATACATGGTAAACGCATATATAGATATGTATCTAATTATTCCAATAAGTTGTGAGGTTCTTCTCAAATGTTAGTATCCAATGAAGCCATATACTTTTGTCTGCATTGACCAGAAATGCAAGCTTGTATAAAGCTCCAAATATTAGGCAACTAAGCAAGTTGTAGCTACAATAAATTACTAAAAGAAGGGACAGGCACTAACACACAGCACACTGCGTCTAAAAGAAAACAAACTGTCAGCAAGCTGAATATGACACCCAAAACTTTCTATATGAATGGTTTCAGTGCTAGTAAGATAACTTTTGGTAGGAAGGTTCTATTTGAATTTTACAGACTAACTTGATGAATTTAAGCTTGATTCAGACAAGCAAAAACAAGGCACCAGAAAACAAGGCAGCTTTGCAGCCCAATTCCTTCATGTTAAGCAACACAACAAGCTCCTCTCAAGTATGTCTAGGTTGGGCTGCACACAGAGTAGAGGCCAAGACAGCAAACCCCAAAGAAGTACTTTAGAATCTCAAAAACAGCTCAAGGAAAAAACAATCAAGCTCCACTCGGTTGCAGGTCAAGAGTTCTCTCGTTTAAGCAATAGCTCAGGTTTTTCCTTCATAGTAATCAGTCAGTGAACAAAACTGCGCACCTACAGGCTACAGCAAAGTTAACCAATGTCTTGCTTGGTTTAATTTTACCCAGCCCATTTCAGAGGCCCATGACTTAATCAGCAGTATCACCAAATTCTAGTATAGAGCCAATGACGAGTTTTCAAGATATTCTGTTGAAAGGGACGCATCAACTGAATTAGATACACTCATTAAAATTAGGGGGAAAACAACACAAAAGAAGATATAAAGTAGTGTCCCTATCATTAAAGAAAAAAATGAGGCTAAGAGATTTTAATTCATTATTGATGACTCAGGACAATGCCTTATTTAATATTTCAAACATCAGAGCTGAAGTGGTCCAGCAGTTGGAAAAGCTTTTTAATTTCATTGTTCATCATTGCCAATGCCAATGCAATCTCCTCATCTAAAACATACTAGAACTTGGTTGGCCAACACTACAGATGATTAAAAATACCAAGAAAAATACTGCAAGAGAACACTAAGAAATTACACAAAGGAAGTCACAAAATGATCACTTTGGAAGATCTATAAAATGGTATCAACCAAACTGCTCAGAATTTGATGTCTCTTCATTAAGTCGTAGCATTAGAGCTTCAGGATTCTCATTAGCGTGATCTGTCTCCTGCAAAAGATAGGCATATTAAGATGTCTACAGATAAGCACAAAAAGGACTGTCATCAGAGTAACAAACCTTAATGCTCAAGTATTCCATGTGTCTTGATTCCTCAAAACATCCACTTTCCACAGGGATAAAAGCTATATTGTGATGTACTTTATAAGTTCGTTATTCTCCGGGTAGCAATGGTGACTGATCACAAGACAATACATGGGGAGAACAACAAGAAGCAACTCAAAAAAAAAAAATTCGTTAGACAATGTTATCATTAACAAGTACTCTGTATCCGAACTTTGATATATACTTTACAACAGGACAATATTCTTTCTTAGAGCATTGCCATAGTTAAATTATTTAGAACATTAGAACCAACCTCACTTAAGGCACAAGGGAGGGAAAGAGAGTGACAAAAATCACTGGAATATCACAGAATCTTGCCAAACTATTCAAACACATTGTTTATAAAAGATGGCAGAACAACCAAAAAAAAAAGAAAGAACATATATTGGAGCCTCCATAACATTCCAAACAACAGACACTCAATAAAACATCTTGTTAGCACTAAAAAGGAGGCAGATGCAGAAGCAAATTATGATCCTGCAAACACCTACTCAACCTTCCATGCATATAGGATCAGAGAGAAACCAAGACCTTGCAACTGAGACTCCCTAAAAATCTGCGAGTATGACCACGGCATCGACTTCTGAGGTGCTTGGCATGTCTGAAACATGAATACTGCATTGCTTGTCGTCGATCCAAAGAGCCAACTGTGGACATCCCAGAACACCTCCACAGGCAAGCCATCGACAAGAATTGTCTGGTTTCCCCTAAACTTCCATCCCAACCTCTTCACCTGCATGACGGGCTTCTTATCAACACGTATCTCAAGACATGGATCCTTGAGGCCGACAGTATCACACTCTATCACAACATCATGGAACTGGCCATTGTTGCAGAATTGTGCCTTGGCAGAGTAAATCTTCTTGCCGTATATTTGCTCCCTCCTCGCCACAAACGCAGCATTCAACATGGGCCGGTTGGCGCCCGTCTTCCGGTACGCGTCCTTCTTCATGTCGCCGAGCAAGAGCACCAGCTCATGGTCGAACACTACTGCAACATAGAACCCCTCCAGTGGCTCTGGCCCTGCACCAAACTTGGCGCCCGACAGGTCCCAGAAGATCTCAATCTTGCCATCCTCGACGTCGAGGCTCTTGGACCCCTTCTTCTTGGAGAAGAGCCATGGCTTGATGTCTGCCTTGCACAGACACTGGTTGGACAAGTCGTCCACGCCAATGCTGAGGCCCTGCCCCATGAGGCTCTTGCTCCATGCGACCGAGATCACGCAGGGCCGGCCCGAGAACTGCGTCTGGTAGAGGCAGGTCACCAGGTTCTGCGCCGCGCCCTTGCCGGCGCTCGACGACGACGACGACGCGTCCGCGATCTGGACGCCGCTCTCCCCGAAGCAGGAAGGGAAGTCCCTCATGATCGCACTTTTCAGCGAACACCTGGCGTGCAGCCCACCCAGAGAGCACAGCGCGAAGCTCCGCTCCTCCACTCACCGCACCATTCAGAAACCGGCGAGCCCGACCCCCGCAATGCCGGCCAAGAGGAGCAGCAGCTGCGCACAGATCGCTTATGCAGATATACAGATTTGCCACCGCAAGTGGCCGCAAGATCCCACCTTACTGCAAAAAGCAGCACCAAGAACCGCCCAAAGAGCAAGGGGAGCACAGCGATCGATCCCTCAGCAAGATTTCTTCACAAAGTCGCCCTTTTCCAATGCAATCAAGCGCGCGGATGCGGCAAGATGCCCCCGGTTTTGCCGCGAATCCACGGCAGAGGGAGCAATCTTCCACCGAGATTTCTTCAGAAGAGGCCCCAAGGTGCCAACTTTACCACAGAAGCAGCACCAAGAACAGCGAAGCAAAATGGAAGCTTTTTCCCAGGTAAGGCTTCAGGCAAAAAGAACCAGGCAACCATCACAAGATGGAGAAGATGAAGAGAAACGGGAGTTGGGAGATGAGCAAGTTGGAGAGAGTACTAGCAAGCAGTGAACTCTGCATCACAGGAGGCGAGGAGAGGAGGGGAGAAGCAAGCAAGAAGCAGCAAAAAAAGTGTAGCAGTCGGGGGGGTACACACTGTCAGCCAACTCATGGAGGGCAGAGGAGCGGTTGCTGGCTGCATGCTCTCCTCTCATTTTGTAGCTGCTGCCATTGCCCATTGCCACTGTTACCACTTGCTGTTTTTTCAGCTAGGAAGGGAGTGGTTTGTACTATTTTTTGCAGGCTTCTTGAGAATTTGCTTTTGAAAAATAGCTTCTTTAAGATTGAAATCATACTATTAAAACAAAAGCAGGAAGAATTCAGTTAAAGCACCTTCTTGGGATAAAATTATGATTTTTTTTGCCTCCATACATAGGATTGATCTTTTTACTATCATTGGCTCAACAAGCTCAAAGGGAGGTGAACGATTTCTATGATAGCGTTCGGAATGGTGATGATTTATGGTTTTTTTACTGTAATTGACTAATTTTGTATTATAACTGAGTTAGCTTATTTGGCATAATTAAATTTAACAAAATTTAAAAATAAAAAACATGTTAGCCCATCACGGATAATACAAAAAAAATAGTAAAAAAGCTCAACGCTAACGCCAAATGCGGCGTTCGCTGAAGAAGCGGGGCCATGATATTAGACAACTGTCACACATGTATTTTTCCTGCTGCCTATAACTGTGCTGTGGGGTGTAGATGTTGCACAGAATTTGTGCCTCTGAGACTGGCTGGTAGTGGTACCTCTTCTCTGCTGAACTGCTGAGCCTTGGTCTACTACTCTCCTGCCATCGCCATGAGAATACCAGCTCTGATGGGGTGTAGATGTTTTCTCTTGCTTGGGAGGACCAGTTCACATGCATTACAGTGGAAATTGACTAGAGTATGTGCCCTGCTACATGTACTCCACCTGTTGCCTGGTGTAAACAATCATAGTTGTTCTTTTAGAGAAAGATTGTAGTTGTTCATTTGAACGTAATTATTGTAAAATGGGTATAATGCTGGCTCTAATTCTTTGTAGCTGAGGATGTCCTCATTCTTTTAGAAAAAGACAAAGACGAATTGATCATCGCCAGCTCACTAGCTTTTTTTTTTGTTTATTTGCCATGTTTAGCTTCGTTGCAGGTATTCAAGTAGAAATGGAGGTTTTTTTTAAAAAAAAAATTGGATTTCACATGCTTTCTCAGTTATTGCCTTCATACCTCAATTGTCTATACAACACTCAATTGTTATATTGCATGATTGAGAATGCACACACACAAAAAATTATTGTACACAAATATATCTCCTCTTCAAATGTTCTTGATCAATATGAGGAGAAAGGAATTGACTTTAGTGAACTTAGGGCCGCTCAAAACCGCTTCTACGGTTGGCTTCTAAACACCCTCTTAAGTAAGTAGTACAACTCTGCAGGTAGTACCATGTCTGCATGTGGAAGTAAAGAATGTATGGGTAAAAACAAACAGATCAAAAAGAAAAACTCCTAGCATACGGCATGCATGCCAAGTTGTGAGGTGACTGAAATCAATGAGAAGGACAACGGTTTTCTTGGATCCGGGCCCCCCTCATCTCATCTGTTGACTGCACGCCCACGAGGCCGCATTTATTCACCTCCTGGAGATCCATAAATAATCTCCTCTTCCGTTCGAACCCATCGCATACAAACACCTCCACTGCTTATCTGCCGTCACCACCTGGCAACAAATGCCGACAGCTCGCGGCCCTTGCCCGGCTCCGTGCTCATGACCGCTCCTCCCCGCTCCCCATTCATCCTTTCCTCGGCGCCCTGGCCCCTTATTAGACCACATGATTAGATTTAAAATTTTTTTATGACAGTGAATAAATAATAATATTACTTACCGATGTTATTTAAAATATATGATGTGTGTGAACTAATATCGGTTAAGTTAAAAAAAAAACTTGTACCGAAAAATATGTTAATTTGGTCTTTGTATATGCAGAATAACTTAGAGACGATCGTGGTTTACGGTAAGAACCGGGAGTAATCTTGGTGTGAAGTTATGGTCTAGAGGGTTAAGAATACGAGAGGAGACAGTCATACTCGAGTTAGGACGTGTGGAGATTAAATGTGGTTGATGTATTTTAGGGCTGCAAAGGTGCGGTCCAGAGGCTACAACATATGACGAGAGTGAAAAAAATCTATATTATGAAATAGTTTCGGTCTCTTGAAAAGTAGTGGATCAAAAATCTAATTGAGATAAAAAGATTCAGTTAAACGAGTTGTATTAGTGTTTCAGATAGAAATTAAAAAAGAGGATACGCGTGATGTATAAAAGGTGAGGTCGGCTGTTGTATTGGTCGTCGGCCGAGACCCTTCCGAATCAGTGTTTGTATCGGTTATGTGGCTGAATATTTTGGCTCGAGGGCCGGCCGAGAAAAGGCCTGGTTTTTGGTGATCGCGCGCAGATGTGATCGGAGAAAAAGTCGTTTGCATGCATTGTCGGCCGGATATCTTGGTGATGTGCTTGGCGGCCGAGGCTAAGAGGCTGCGCGCATGCAGTGCCCCAGGCCAAGACTTTGCATCGATTTTCCTTGATGACATCGAGAGGTAATTAGTGCTAATTGTTTTTCCTGTTGAAGTGTAGCAGCGGCTGGTTCTTGGTGATTAGGGGATAGCTTTAGGGTTTATTTTTTTAGCTGCGATTTATAGATTTTGGTTAAAATTTTTAAATTTTATCTGTTTGCGATAGAGATTACGGAGAGAGAGATACTCGCTTGCGATTTTAGATGGTACAGATGTTGGTCTTTTAACATGTACTATAATTAACTTGTAGACTCCATCTTAAAAAAATACTCCGTTTGAAAGTTATGTACTGTAACAAAAGCTACAAACTATTTTGAGAAGCTGAAAAGAACAAACCCTTATTAGTCCAGGCCAAGACTCGTTGATTTGATGACATGCATGCATGGACGGTGTCCTGGTCGAGTGGTGTAATTCGGTTGCTGCAGTAACAAGGATATAGCTACAGTACTTTGCTATAGTAGCCATAGTACCGAACAGTACCGGCTACGTTTTTCCTTTTTCTTTTCAATTTTTGCTGCCCTTTTGCTTTTGTGCTTTTGCTGTGTCTACAAGTTGAACAATTAGAAAATAGTAGATTTTAAAACTAGCTTGCACTATAAGTTACAATCTCCCTATCTCTGTCGAGAGAGATGTTTAAGGAACGTGGTTTCAGCAAATATTTAATTAAAATTTGACGATTATAAATCAGCAATAAAATATGTTTCTAACATAGATTAAATGACAAGAGCGTTAAAACAATAATTGCAACAACATAAATCTCTCTTAAGTCATTTAAATATGAAATCATACTTAACAGGGCTGCTAAAAATAAATGAACAATTAGTATAACACTCGAATTGTTGTTTGTAGTTTATGCCCTCAGATGTTGGGCTATTCTTGTATTAAACAAGGCCTCCTCACCATGGTGGTCTAAATCTAATAAATAATTAAAATGATAATCTCTAGATATTCTGCTAGTTTTGAGCCGATTACCCTACCATAATAATCAATTGCAATTCAGAAATAATAACAAGTTAGGAACTGCACTTCAGATGCTTTATTATGATAATTAGATTGTCAGGACAGCAAGCATGAATATAAAATAGAATCTTAATTGAAGGTAACAGTAAGCAAAAACACAATATATGATGATTAAGGCTATGGCAAGAACAAGGACAACACCTACTGTGGTTGCTAACTGCTCAAAGTACTAGCAGAATATCCTAAAACATCATCTTAATCTCATATAGACCATGAATCATCATCGAGCAATCGTTAACCCCGTATATTATCAAGTAATTGTCTCCTGGAACTAGTGGTAATATTATCAACTACTAAAGAACACTAGAATGGCTCATAATTGCATAATAACAATAAGAACCGAAGGCAACTCATGAGGTGATGGCACTTGAAGCCGTCCAAAAGGTAGCAAGGCTAGGCATGTCAAAGTTGACGTTGTTCCAGAAAACCTATCGTCGTAGTTTGCACCTCAACGTGGTTCTTAGATATACAAAGCTACCCACATAAGCTAGCTAACACTATGGTCGTGTGGTCAAGGTTTGGAGAATGCCGCACAAGACCAAGATCCTAGCACCGCCAAAGTGCTAGACAAGCAAGAACACTACAAACACCATGACCGAACCACCATAGTCACAACCGAGCCAACAAAGTGACCATTGTAAAATCGACACCTGGACCAATACAAAGTAGCTCACCCACGCCGCAGCATGAATGTTGCACACCACTGGTGCCGCTGCAGCCTTGACCTGATGCTTGGCTAGAGTCACCATTGTACCTAGGCCTGGTCCCAAGTCTCTACCTTTATTGAAGTACTGCAGCACCAGCTCAAAGGTCAAGAACGCGGCCTCGGGTTGCTAGAGATGGGGTCAAATCGCACCGCCGCCATCGCTCGCTGGAGCTCAAGAATAACCTAGTGCAAGAGCTTGGAGGAGGTAGAAGAAAGGGGAGATTGGAGGCTCGATTCGGATCTAAGGCTTAAGAGAAGAAGGGAGCCAAGTTAGTTGAAAGGAGAAAGCAGAGAGGGTGGCACCGGCGCTGGCCCTTTATTTCACCGAAGCATCGTGGGGAACGACCCCAGCAATAGGCATCACTTGCACGTGTGAGAGTTAGTCAAGCTAGCCCTTCTCCCTATCCTTTCTCTCTTAGACTGACAGTTGGGTCCCATCTTATCTCTCTTTTTTCCTTTCCAAAAACCAAATGGGAAATTCCTAAAATGCCCTTAGTGGTAGTAATCTCCACCAATTTTCCAATTTGTTGTCATAGTTCCAACGTCCTGTTTGATATACGGTTGTTTGACAATGAGTATCTTTCGGGTTCAAACTCAATATCTAGCAACAAGAACAATGACTCCGCACAGACAGGGGAATACTACATCTTGATCTAATGCTTTGGTGTGAGCGTTTTCGCCCAAATTGCACTCTGTATAGGGCGGCTTGCCCTTTGCCTCTTGGGTTAGGACGTTATAGTCATGTCCCCATATCTCTCTCATGAGTACTTAAAAAAGTATACCCAAAATTTGCCACCCTACGATTATACTCACATAGGTGGATTCTCTAAAGAACTCTGTAGGATAGTTCCAAACTGCCATATCAAGCATCGAATTCATTAAGAGTTATTTCTCAACCTACCATACAGTTAGAGTACTACAGCCAATGGGAACCTTTAGGTGTACTCCTTGTCTTTTTACTATTTGTTATCATAGAGTCTTGTGTACGAGATCTCCATTCTTCTATGATATGTTACTACCATTAAAGTCCATCAAATGGGTATGAAAGTCCATCAAATGGGTATGAGCTCCATTTCCTTTGATGTTGTAAGAATGACCTTTCTTGTTATTCCTTTAGTGAAAGGATCCACTAGATTCCTTTCAGAACGAATGTATTCCGCCGTGATTACACTCATCCCTTTAGCATGCTAAACAGACTTAAGCCATCTATTAATGTGTTTTGAGGATTTCATATTGTCCTTTGTACTCTCCACCTTAACAAAAAATAGTTTGGTTATCATAGTAGGTCAAAACAGTTGGAATTGGCATTTCTAGTACCGGTAGGTTGGAAAGTAGTTCTTTGAGTCATTCTGTCTCTACTACCACTAATCAAGTACTACTAGCTCAACCATGCCTAAACGTCACGCATCGCCAGCACCACCGTAGCCTTGACTTGGCCCTTGGCCGGAGTCACCGCCAACACCTAGGCCCAATCCCAAGTCTTCGCCTTCACTAAAGTACCCACTGCACTGACTTAAAGGTCGAGAGCACTGCCTCGAGTTGTTAGAGATGGGACCGAACCACACCGCCGCCACCGCTTGCTGGAGCTCAAGAACAACCTAGTGCAAGAGCTCAAAGGAGGTAGAAGAAAGGGGAGATTGGAAGCTCGATTCGGATCTAAAGCTTAAGAGAAGGGGGAGCCGAGCCAATTAAAAGGAGGAAGAGAGAGCGGTGCCAGAGCATCATAGGGAACGACCTCGCGACGGGCATCACCCACATGCGTGAGAGCCGGTCAAGCCAACCCTTCTCCTTATCCTCTCTCTTAGATTGACAGGTGGGTCCCACCTTATGTCTATTTTTCCTTTTTTAATCCGAAAAACCAAATGGAAAATTTCGAAAATACCCCCAGCGGCAACAAGAGATTTAGTTCCACTCTTCCTCTCCATTTTATTACCTCAAAATTGCAGTGTAATTTAAGCTCTGTTTCTCTTGAATCCAAGTTCCTCTGGGAAGATCTTTGCACACACACACACACAACATTGTGCTTTACCTTACCTGAGCATTATAACATGCAAAGATTGAGATCATGACAAATCATGCTAATCTTGGAATGTGCTGTCCCGAGTAGAATACTGTCCGTTCTGGTTGTCGCTTCGCTTTCTGACCTGCTGGCAATTTTGTCATACTATCATGTCCATGGATGCCAAGTTTTGCTTGCTTGCACAGCCCAGAAAATCTGTGCGCAGCTGGGCATTGCAGATACTGGTACCCAGAAAAGTTCGGGAGACAGCAATACTTTGGTGATGGCAGGAAGATTGTGTGCTTATGTATGTCCTTTCAATTTTGATATTTGGCCCTTGAAATAATAGGGAGAATGATTGATTTATGACAATATGGCCTTCACTGTCTAACAATCCTAATTTTATCCCAAAAAGAGAAGGAACAATAATCATATTGAAATTCTTAGCTATTTCTTTTCCCCCCCTTTTTTAAGAGAAATCCTTTTTCTTCTTGAAAGAGGATTATTAGGTATTTTCTGAGGACTGAGGGTATAAAATAATTATGTATATTTCTTCTGTCATTTAGAAAGATTTTTTCTTTTGTAAGCCAAATAAGCTTTGCTCACGACTCGGTGGCAATAATCACAAGAAAAAGGGCGAAGGTAATGACTTTACAGCTTACAGGCAAAAGCCTATCAGTCAGGATAAAAAGTGCAGACACAACTAATAATTACTTTGTTATGATACTTTTTTTTTCTGAGAGGAACTTTGTTATGATACTGACGGTGCACTCGTAGGAGTACCAGATGTTGCTAATTAAGACTGCAATTATTTAGGTTAAACAAATACATCAGATCATATCTAAAAAGAATGTCTGTTAACTCAATTGGTCTTTGTTCTTCAAGAAAATTGATTATATACTATTGAATAACTCTCTTCTTCACTATATACCATCAAATAATTCCCTCGTCATTCTATGCTATTGGGTTCTGAGAAGTCCGTGCCCATCCGTTAAGACATGTGAAAAGATTATTTTGCCCTTGAATACCGTGTTTACACTCCATGCCACTGTAAAATGAATATTTTTCTATTCTTTGCCATCGTTGGGACAACAGCAGGGGGCATCAGTTCCATGCATGGCAATTAATGAATTTCATAGTGGCATAGAGTAAAATGTGATATTTGAGGGCAAAATGATCTTCACATGGCTTAACGAAGGGGCATGGACGGAGAAGTGACGGTGATGACATATCATTACTATTATAAAAAAATAAGTTGGTGGTCGTATGTTTGTTCTTCTTCAACTGTCCTATTCCTTCGATTTCTCACTACTTTTCACTTCCCAACCGATCAAAACAACCCTTCTCCATAGCATGATTCTCTACACATCCAATAAATACCATTGTAACGCACGAGCGCATGACTAGTTGTATAGAAAATTTTAAACCCGGTGGTATAGATGAAGAGGAAGTTATTGGATAGCATACATAAAGAAGAGAGTTGCTCGATGGTAAATAATCAATTTTCTCTTTTTTCTTTCATGGAAAAATTTCTCCAAAAGCATACTAATGCGCATCTAAATGTTTTTGAGTGTCGCTTACTTCCTCATTTTTTTCCCCATAGGCCAGAACGGCCGCTTGTTCTTCAAAACTGTTTGGAATGAAATTATACCACCACTCACCAAGAGAAGGACACCGGTTTGTGGGCCAGCAGGCGGACACCACACTGTCCCTACAGGCTACAGGCGCTCACAGTCACGCACACGGCGTGAAAAGTTTTACTCATTACGCAACAACACAGGTGTCCCTGGAGATGGAGGAGCACGCATGCAGGACTGGAGCTTGCTTGATCTGCACTTATCCCTCTCGGTGGCTTTTGATCCAAGGCTCTTTGCTTTTTGTCAGGCTCGAGATTACGGTCCCGTTTATTTCAGTTTAAACGACTCAAAATAACTAATAATTATTACAGTATAATTTTAATTAAAACACAATAGCCGAAAGACAGGAACCGCAAAACAACGGAACTGAACGGGCCGTACAGCTGCGTAGCATAGCATAAAGTAGTGAGCACCCAGCTCAGGGACAAAATGCTTGCTCCTGTCATATCTTGTTAGAATCCCAATGTGTGACGCTTGAACTAGACTTAACCTTGTAGTTTTATTTCCCCGCTCGTTTTAGCTTTAACTTCTAACTTTAACTTTTTTCACTGTTCAATAATTCATCTTTTTTCTAAATATTTTTAGATTTTTTAAGCTTTTTTCTTTTTTTTCCCGTGTTCTTTGCATTCTCCGTGATGAGCTAACTTATTTTTTCTATTTTTTTAAATTTAATTATGCCTAAAAAACCAAATCAGCTACAGTAAAAAAAGCTAGCTACAGTGAAATTTCAGTCAAAAGCCAGAAGCCATCACTAAAACGAACACCCCCTAATTAGACGGCCAGCCAGTTTGGCCTAGCTTTGACTCATACACTTTGCGTTCGAAATGGTGTTGATTTATGGATTTTTTTAATTATAGTTGACTTATTTTTTATTATAATTAAATTAGCTTATTTAGCATAATTAAATTTAAAAAAAATTAAAAATAGAGAAAAATATATTAGCCTATCACAGACAATGCAAAGGAATACGAGAAAAAAAAAGAAGGCAAAAAAGTCAAAAAAATCTAAAAAATCTAGAAAAAGACGAAATTACTGAATAGTGAAAAAAAAACAAAAACTAGAAGCAGAAACTGATTTTAAGATAAAATGAGCAGAACCAGAAGTTAAGCAACTTGTTTCAGGCTTAGGTCCAACATTGTTTGGGCTTAAGCTTTAGCTTAAGACTTAAAAGGCCAGAGCCTAAGGACTTATAAGCTGAGGCTAAGTAAGTTGAGCGTATTGAACGTGTTTTAATTTACGTGCATATGTGATTTTGCCAATGCGCATATGTAATTGTTGCGAGTAAACATGTATGCAATATCTTGTGAAAACCAATTGAGCGATGAAAATAAAAAGTATGAAAAGAAAGAAATGATGCGAGTTTGCAACACTATCGTGGGGCATGGGAAAAACCTGCACTTTTCAAGCGTCGAGCAGAGGAGCCTTTCGGCTGCACTGCTTGGCCTGCCCTCTAGCCAGCTTTCCTGTTCCACTCCTATCACCCTATCAGCATAGAGATGATGGTCTTTCCTAAAACCGTAAAAGAAGCTCTTGTCTGGTGAGTTGTTCAAGCTCAACTCGCTTTATACTAGATTTGAATTAGGTTTGAGCCCTAAACAAGCTGAGCTTAAATAGCTTGTTAGAATTCGATTCAAACTTAAATATTGATAGATGTTAACTCTTATTGAACTTACTTGAGGTGAGCTTGAACTTTTTTATTATTGAAAATTAGTACCTATTGAATTGTTTTGACTATTATTGAGTTTACTTGAGCACAAGCTTCTCTTTTTGTTGAAAATTAAGGTCTGCTGTTTTTGGCTGCTACTTATGGTTTTTGCTGCGACATGTGACTTTTGGGCTATTTGTGAGAGAGATTATAAAGTAATAGAAACTCACGTGCGATTTTTGTTGACATAAATGAAGTTACTATAGTATATACTACAATTAATTAGTAGATCTCGTCTTGAAAAGACATTCCATATGAAAACTAGTTACTGTATAAAAGTCAAAAGGCAAAAGTTGTAAAGAACAGACCCTTCATATATGTTAAATTGTTTTGATTTTTATCGAGTTTATTCAAGTCGAACTTTTCTTATTATTAAAAATTAGTGTATGTTAAATTACTTTACTTTTATCGAGTTTACTCAAGATTAGATTAAGTTAAGCTTAAACCAAGATTCAGACTCACCTCTAACCCAAACTTGCTCAAACTCAACTCAAGATTCTGTCGAATTCAAACTTAGGCAGACAGACTGGAAGCTACCCCATGGATGGACAGCTCGCTTTCAAGTGCGAAAATCCGCTCCAATCCGGGTTGCATATCGCGGTGCCTTTTCTTCCTCCTCACCGCGTTGCATGATTGGGAGGTTGGGATCTTGGATCGTTTGTGGCGAGATCCACCGGCCGATTCGCGACCGTGCAGTGTTGCATTTCATACGACCGTGCCCCATGGATCCAACGGCTTTCGTTTCGATTCAGCAGTGACTGTGATGCGTCCTCAGTATATGCCAAGTGTAGGGAGATCTAGGGCCAATCAGCCAACCGTGCAGCATTGCGTTTCATGCGGATGTTTCATTTTGACTTGGTAGCGGTTGTTTTCCCCTCTTGAATTTGTTAGGACCTATACAGTTGTTATCTATAGTATTTTTTTATATTATTTATAGACAATATTAAATATACCTTCTACAATAGATTATTTGTAAGTTGTCTATAATAGATTGTTTGTAAAATATAGACATCATTAATACAATGGCATATAAACAATCTATAGTAGACTATTTATAGACAATATTAATATAATGATACGAAAGACATCTATAGCAGGCTATTTTTTGTGTTTTGACCGTCTATAGAATTACAGTCGACATCTTTCTCTCTCCTCTTTCTCTTTCATCTACCTCAGTAAAATTTCTATGTAACGCTTCTTATAAATAACTTATGTCACCCTATTGTATATGTCCTTATAGAGTGTAAGAATGGTTAGTTGTTAGTATCTGATAACAGCTCTAGAGTTGCTATGTTATTTTGGTTACTATAACGAGCATGATCGATGTCGCATATAAATCAACCAGATCCAAAAATCACTGGCTTTGTGCATTCATGGTATACCTACCATGCGAAGTTTTGCTACATAGTATGCAAATCAAGTGCAGTTTCAACTAGTAAAATGTTTAGCAACCTTATGTGGGTTTGTTTAGCTAAATTGTGGTTCGCCAACGAGCGCACTCTGTAAATAAAATAGCACAAATGCAGAAATGCTTCCCATGGAACAACCCAACATTGCATACGGAACTATTACTCAATAGATCAGTTACATGCGCAGAGGATCCGGAAATAATTAGGTGGCCAAATCTTGGGCAGCTTTGTGTACCAATTCCAATCCTTCGAATTAGCTTTTTCTTTTGGCATCTATTTAAAAAAGTCATATGTCAATATAAATATCTGATTTTTTGAAAACAGTTTCTTTACTTCTCTTACTTCAGAGATACGGCAAAAGGTTACCACTCCTTTCGCACATACATCTCTCTATCACTTTTCGCACTGCTCGCGTTCTTCTTCTTAAAGTCATTTCTTTCAATCACTACTATTCATTTTTAGTCAAAAATCATCAGTTGCAACTAACACAAACATCTTCTAAGACCAGAATAGATGCATGCACAGAATGTTGTCTAGGTAAAGCTTAACCAACACATGCGAATCAATTGGATATATGGAGCTTCCTTTTCGTTGTGATGAGGATTAAATAAATTCTTAAATACAGTTTTAATATTTAATTAAGGCTAAAGACTTCGTGGTCTTAAGCCTCCAGAGGCTACTCTATGAGTACCTTAATCGAAGATGCATTGTACATTTCACCCAACCGGATGACAACTCGAATAATCTATGAACCGATACCTGGGTCTGCTCCCAGGAGATTCCTTCCATGCAGTGGATAGGATTAATGCCTTATCCATTTGAAATAGCACGACGTTTTGGTCCTAAGTCTCTGACAACAACAGTCATACAGTTATGCCGCACGTTCATCTCCCACTAACAGCAACCAACGATCAAGCGTCCTCTCTAATAATAACTACCTCCTTGATCGAACGTGCTAGTTCCATGAGGTGTCTTCCTTGGCGGATAGTTGGTCCCCCTTCAATGCTATTTAAGGGGTGACGAGAGAAGACAGAAGGACAACTAAATCAACACAGGTTCAAGAAGATTGAAAACAGTTCAAAGTCAAGTAGATTGTGTGAATCTTAGTTTCTTATCAAGTGGGAAGAACACAAAGACTAAGGCTAAAGAGTATTCTTATTTTCTCTTAAGAATTTTAGCCATCTTTTTCATATTATTTCGTAGGATTGATGGTCAATAGATTGGTTGGGTGAATAGAAAAGGATTATTATAAATTATATATGGACAGGCACACTTTGGCTGCCATGCCGAAAGTGCTACAGCACACCGGTGGCTATCAGTACGGGTTCGGTTGCTTGGTACACCACGAGGGCCACTTGGCAGTGACGAGTCGTAGAAAGAGTGGTTTGACCACACAACGGTAATGGTGTGTCGTGCGCCTCTGTTGCAAGTCGAGGGAGACTCAAAAAGCAATCTCCGGCACGAGAAATGCATCGTGAGCTAGAGATTCGGAATTTGCCAAGATTCAGAAATGTTACCATCAAATGCTGTGCAGTTTCGTGCCTTGTGCCCGCTGCTGATGCTGGATGTTTGTCGCTGCTCAGCCCGCTGGACCATCCGAATTTGTCAATTTGGCAGCTGTTCTCTCTTGCCTCCTGGGCAAGCTGCAGAACTCTCTCTCTCTCTCTCACTCTTACCAGGAAGCAATATCTGATTACTGACTAGTAGTTTTTTTCAAACTGCAGTACCCAGGAGTTGGATTTGCAATTTGGCACCGTAATGCCATTTGCATCTTGTTATTGGTTTGGAACTTTGGGTACAATGGTACTGGGGCTGGAATGGCAGAATTGGAAGCCCGCTGTGAGTGAGGCAATGGGGAATTGGAATCGATAGGAATTGCTTCAGCTTTTGCATCTCTGATCGAACTACGCGATGGAAGTGAAGCCCAATTTGCAAAATGGGCCAGCCCAGAGAAGCCCTCTAAATCCAGAACTAGCCAAATGGGCCACCCGCATGGTACGGATCCGAATAGGGCAAGCCCGATTGGCCCATGCTGGCCCGATGTTGCTGCTGCCTGCCGCCAAGCAGGAAGATGCAGAAGGTGGCAGCTGCAACCCCAAATGAGCACAGTGCCCCAACACCATTCACTCTCAGTTTCCCCACACTGAAACCAATGCATTCCAATCCCCTCCTGTCTTTCTTGACACCTTCTTCTCCTTCAGCACATAGATCAGGTGCAGCTTCAGCCATCACCTCAGTCCTCATAAACTTCCTTTGCACCAGTAGGGCACTTGATCATCTCTTCCTCCTCTTCTGCACCAGAGATCAGTATCTCAGTCATCTTAGGCATGAACTCCCCTCGCTTCAACTCGGTCTGCACGACACTGATGTCCTTGAATTCGATGGCAGGATCCTGCGCGCAACAGCTTTAGGATATATTGTCGGTGCAGAGCTGTGGATTAGTCCCGGGCTGGAGCACTTACATTAAGGCATAGAATATGTGTAAAGCCCTAAGATTAAACCCTCCTACCGGTAAACCCCCAATAATTCTAGAAATAATCCCATGCAGATGCACCAGCACTACGTTACTTAGTAATCTTGGTTGGACGGCATAACAAACTTTTATTAAATCTGGTGGGTTCTTTTTGGCTGTTCCTGATAGTTTTTTTTGCTACAACTGATGACTTTTGTCTATACTTTTCGAGATACCGATATGAATGATGTATATGGTTTTAGGCTCAGAAATCTGTTTGAAGAAGTGGTTTCGAGAAACTATTTGGAGAAGTAGCTCCCTTTGTTTTGGTTTTCAAATAAGATGAAGCTAAAGACCACAAAAAAGCAAAAAAAAAAAAGCTATATGGCTGCAACTGATAGCTTTTAGGATTAGCGTAAACGTTTGTACAGACAAATCGAATGGCAATAAATCGCTTTAAAAAGATTATCCTAGTAAATCATTTCAAAAAGGCGACGAAGAAGCTATCCTGCATAAGGCTTTCGATGTCCATCCTTTTCGATCAAGTTATGCAGAATGTTTCCAGAATATTATATGCAAGTCAAATTCACAGAAAACTGCATAGTGACATAAATAATAGAGGGTCAAAGTTATTACACCGTAGATGATAAACGAAATCAACACGAACTAACAAAGAAGGATAAGATTCACACAACAGTTAAACACGACAGGCATAGGAGAATGAGACGCGTGTTAAGAAGCTACTGCAGAAATTTAGCCCTGAAAAGTTGAGATGCGATCCAAGATAGCGATCGGTAATCATGTAGGAGCAGAACTAATGCACAGGCCAATGTATACTGGGAGAAAACAAGAAAAAGATCTTCGATGTGAATAACCGACTTCACTAAAAAGAGAGAACCTTTCAGATTCGGCATTGTTTTGTTTCTTTCAAACAGCATGATATGTATAACAAATCAACACATTTTTTCAAATCGGAGCATGACTCAGCAGCCCAAGCTTCACGCTGGTGCAGGCAACGACGACAAAGTGAAGCCAAGTCCTTCCATGGAGATTAACACTGTAAATCACCAATACAATACCAACAACAACAGAAAGTCATCCTGAAAACTACTCAAATGCTCACCATACATCGTAAATTTACTGTAGTTAATTGACAGAAAGATTAGGCATTGCATCAGCAATGCAAAAGGTATTCCTAATATACAACAAGAAGAGGTCCTCAAAATTTACATGCCTGCGAGGTTTTCCACATGCCTGAATGCACAGAAGGGCGAAGCATATCATACATAGAAGGATGGGGAAGCAAGATTAAATAATTTTGGATCATATGAGCAGCTATACTATCAAACAACATCTCCAAAAAGGCTAGGCTTGCCATGAGGAGGACGGTTCACCCAGTGAAACAGAAGCAAATGAGGAAGCCCAAGCTCGGGCATTACTTGCCCCTTCCCTTAGGTCCCTTGTCTTATTGCTCAGTCTAATCTTGCTCCAAAGCCTCTTAACGTCAAGCACAGTCAATACTCGTTCCATGAGTTGGCTTGATCCCCTACAGATCCCGAAGTTCAAGTTCTGAACATGCACAACCATGAGTTGGCTTGATACCCTGCAGATCCCTAAGTTCAAGTTCCGAACACGCACAACCAGGAAGGCTCTCAGATGGGAGATGACAACGGGGATGAAGTCTGCTATGACCTTCAAGATGACAAATAGCACTGCAAACAACACAAAGGGCTCGTCTTTTGCCAATTTACGCAAAGACCAGTCTCCTGGCTTGACTGATCGCAAACTTCCAGTGCTCTCTTGCTGGTCAACATCAAAATATGCAATTGGATCGAGGCCTACAGCAGGAAAATCGTCCTTCACAAAAGTGCTTTGAAGAAATAAAAACAAGCCAAAAATATAATCATCAATAGCTGTGGAGTGCAGCATATCCCTATTTAAAATTGATTGGACAACGGAATCCAATCCATATTATCATGGCAGGTTCGTATGAACATGCCAATTACCCATGAATAATTACAATGTGCTGCTCGTCTACATTCACAAGCATCAATCACTTGAAGGTTTCAAAGAGTAGAACAGTATAGTAAGATGCCAACCCTGCTGTACGGGGTCGAGTATCATGAGGCTCATAGTGTCATTCATGGGTGCATCGAATTCCCCACTAGGCAACCTCATAGTTTCCAATGTAAAGGAGCACTCAACCAATTCAAAGCAAATCTATAAATAAAATAGTCTGAACTTCCAATGAAGGGAATCCAAGGCTACATTCTTAATTCTGAATTTTGCTGAAGTGTCGAACGTGACATATTTGAAAGAAGCTGTGACCATTGAACAAACTATGTCTGCAAGTAACAGAAAAGAGTAATGGTTGTACCCGTAGTTTCTTTGTAGAAAGCCACCAAAGAGCTGAGATCTTTTGGGCCCCGGTACCGAACCATTGTAGTCTCATTGACCAGAACAATGGCTGGGAAGCCACGGACACCATATCTTGAAAACAAACTACAGTAAGCAGAAGCAGTAGGATGAGCAGTAATCCACTGGTCAAATGACATGTTATTAAAAAAAATGGACGGGATGCCTTATTTCATGGGACATGCACAAAAAAAAGTTCAACATTCACATACCTAGGCATCACAGAAGATTCTTCAACAGCAAAGTGATGTATCTGAGGAAACATAGTGTTGAGAGCTTCAAATATTGGTTGAAATTTGCTCGAGAAAGGACACCATGAAGCATAGACGAGAACGGAGTATGAAGCACCTCTACGGCGAAGGTTCAACTCTTTATCAACAGCTTCTCCTCTCACCTTCAGTAGGAGGCACATATTTATAAGTTATAATCATATAGTCAGAAGAAACCAGAAGTTTGCAAGATTCACAATATGAACCATCAGCATTCTTTACAGTACGATGGTTTTCACTTATCATTGCTAGACAGTTAATGAAGACAGACTCTTCAGTTAAGCAAGTCAATAGCGACTGACATTAAAATTGGGAGGGGTTATGCAGAAAATTAGCATGTTCAGCACGCATTGCACAATTTTATCACAGAAGTACTTATATCTATAATAATTTTAGATTGGAAAAACATCATGACACTATTTCCCACTTCAGTGCCAAAAGTACCCAAAATAAGTATGGAAGTATCATTTACCCAGTCTTCTTAAGGATCATGTTAAATTTTTCCCAGACTGATTTCTAACCAACTAAGATTTTTTTTCTTTTATATGTTGGATACAGATGAACAATTAAGATTCACCAGCACCAAGCAAATACACATAACACAGGAATATATTAGTAGTTGTTATTGCATTGCATATGGACACTCTTCAAGACAATTTTTAACTCGTTGGTTGGTTTGCATAACAAGGTCACGCGGGATATACAAGAAGATATCTCTTAGTGTATACTTTTCGCTAATGATGTAATACTAGTTGATGAGAGTAGGCCAGATGTCAATAGGAAACTAGAGTTGTGGAGGAAGACTTTAAAATTGAAGGGCTTTAGACTTATGACTAAAACTGAGTATACGATGTATGATTTCAGTGGTACCAAGGCAAATGATAGAGATGTTAGTCTGGATGGATAAGTAGTGCAGATGATGGAGATGTACAGAAAATGAATCTGGCGGAGATGAGAATATTGCGGCAGAGTTAACAAGTTAACAACGCTTTTCAGCTACATATTTAATATTTTGCAAGCTTTGGGGCCATCGAGAGTCAACCAGCCTAGTGTCTGAGAAAAACTAATTTTGGGGGCTCTGGTGGATGAATTCCTAACTCTCCTAATGCCATCATCTCAACAATCGCTTCCTCCCACAACGAAATCCCGCAACTCTGATTGTACGCACCAATGTATTTCTTTACACATCTGCGTGCGAATATTGCTCGCAACAAATTCCCCCGCTCTCTTTCCCAGCCCACCTCTAACATCGCGCCCCGCTTTGCACCCAAAATCGCACGCCTCACTGGTAATTCACAAACACGCTACGTCTTGGTCGCATTGACATGTGAATATTCCACAGGAGGAAGAAGCCACGCGGAATCTCGCGGCTCGTAGGAAGACGGGTTGGATTGGGCGACTGGGCGGCCGAGGGCACCTACCTCGAGAGGCGGGGAGGGCTCGATCCGGACGTGGGGGCAGCGCGATCCGAGCGCGTCGAGGAACGGCGGGCCCCTCCGCTCGCAGGTGGGCTCCGGGACCGCACCAGGGGACCCCGCGTCGGCGCCGGCGGCGAAGAGGAGGAGCACGGCGGCAGCGAGGCAGCGCATCAAGCCTCCCTCCTTCTCTTCTTTTTCCTTGGTTTTTTCCTAGGAAATTTCTCCGTGCGTAGTGTGGCGAGCGGTAGATTAGATTTGCTCTTATTTTTTTGCGAGCTTATTATTTTTCGGCGGGGGCGCCGCGTAGCGGTGGACATTTTTATACCAAAATTAAAATACCGAACAAAAAAAATCAAAAATTATAGTTTATTTATGGTATTTAGTGCGATTTATATTTAGATGGTTTTGAGTTTTTTTGTGTAGTCTTTAAGTCACGAAAATCGAATTAACCAAAATATTATTTTTTTCCTTATATTAATTTATAGTAAATAAAAGCTATTCTCATTTAATTTTGTAGATATTTTTTAACATCTCAAAAAAATATTAGTAGTTTCTATAAATATCATTCACTCAAAAATAAATCCGATATGATAATATTAGACTAAAGAATGTTATTATATGTTAAAATATTGTGCATATTACTGAAAACTGAATTAATTAAGTCAAAATAATTCAATTAATTAGGTTTAATTTTCTATTTAATTTAATTGTTACCTTTCAAAAACCGAAATATTTTTTTTGGGGACCGAATGCCCACCGTAGCGCCGCGTGGGCGTAGCCAATGGTTAGTGGTGGGGTACGTGTGCTGTTCCGGTTCGGTTGGTCGGCGTTGTGTGACCAACCGATCGCGGGTGCGGGGCCCGCAGAACAGCGGCTCTCTCTATGCGTTTTGTGTTCCGGATGGATATGGACGTTTAATCTCGGTGTTGCGCCGCTCTAGTCATCCTACGTGGCTACCAGGGAGAAACCACCCGAAAATACTACCATGGTCTAGCTTCTGGCTCGTTCCAGGGTTGTATGCTTGTATTTGGCTTCTCCAATATAAATATCTAATTTTTTGTAATAACTTTCTCCACTCTTCTTGTTTATATCTGATTTATCATGTATTTTACTTCTCTTATTTCTGTCATAGTATATATCTCTTTCTTACTTTTGTTATCATTTGTCTTCTTATTTTAAAAGCTATATATTTAATTATTATTTATTTTTAACTAAAAATTATTAACCGTTCTACGTATGATTGATTTTGCTTGGTTGGGCAGTTGGGCACACGTGACTGAGTGACATGTATGTAGATGTAGTTGTCATTCATGTTAGTCTGCTAAACGGCAAAAGCTCTGTTACAGTGATGACACTTTAGGTAGCGTTAGGAATAACGATAATTTTTTATTTTTGTTGAAATTTTACTGTAGTTGATTTATTTTTTACTGTAACTGAGTTGGTTTATTGGGTATAATTAAATCTAAAAAATATAAAAATAAAAACGGCATACTAATCTAAAGTGGACAATGCAAAGGAATACCAGAAAAAAACCAAACACAAAAATTCGAAGAAGAAAAAAAGCTACAGGACAAAATAGCCAACAGTGCTTTGATCGCTGCCGCACAGTACTTTCGTCGCAATCGCCGCGATTGGAAGCCATCGTGAGCACTGCATTTATGTAGTATAGGTCCTATAGGGTTTTTTTATAAAAAGAATCTTATTCAACTTCATGCGCCTCTAATTTGATACAGTGACAACCACTTTATCAAGAGAGATATGCCTTCTAGAAGAGAAATGCGAGATATGCCACGCGTACTTTATCAGCCACGTAAACAGTGAAAAATGATTTACAACAAGAAGAAACATCAATTGTTATCAATACTAAATTCTAGAAATATCCTTACCTTTTGTACAGTTCGATACTTAGTTGTCTTCTGTTTCCCCCTCCCTCATATATGCAGTTTGTGCTATTACAGTAGTTACTTTTCATAACATCACAACTGAATGAAATTTCAATTCAGATTAATATAATAAGTGGAACAGATGAGTTTTGCCTGAAGATTGATAGTTACAAATCATAGTGATCTGTATGATTGCCTTGTATTATCGTACTTAACCACATCCAGCAGCTGTGCATCCTTCATAGTTTGTAGCCACAATAAAGAAGTCAGTGCCTAAGCGGCTCACCAACTTTTGAATTGGCAGTGTCCATGTTTTGTTTGCTCATTTTTGGAATTGTGATTGAGAATGCATTTGTTCATGTCATGTCATCCTACTGACTTTTTTTTTCATTTATAACAGATGAAATGAAGGTGACTCTACGGTACTTTGATGGCAGGCCGATGTCTGCTTCAGTCCTCCTCGTGTGACTTGCACTGTTGTTGAAGCACAACCTCATACAAAAGGGCTAACTGCTCAACCTCAGTGAGTTTTATATTATTATTTCATCATTTCATTATCCTTATTTCTGTAAAAAATTTTACGATGTCATGAATTTTTGGGTTATTCGTTGCTTCTCCTACTTTTTATGGGTTTGATATTAGTAGGTCAAGTGGATATCCTGGGTTGCTGTTTATTATTTGCGGCTTAAAATAAGCATTCTTGTCAAATATTCGGCAATAAGGTTATTGTAAGCTGTTGGAATCAGCACTCCGGAGGTAATAGTTGTGACTAATAGCAGGTCTTGGCCGGTAGCCTCCGGCGGCCGGGAGCCGTGGCGGCTGCCCAGTCACCCGGTAGGGTAGGAATGGATAAGTGCAACTTGGAAAACATGAGACTTTATTTCTTTTTTTTTTTCCCTTCAAGTTACAGGACAGCCCGTATATATATTGGGCTTGACTCACCAACCCAAACCGATCCTATTAGCAAGCCTGTTAAGCAGACTCGGGACTCTTGACTCCCATTCCGAAGCTAATATTTGCACTTCTATGAGTTGCTGTTTTGTGAAATAATAATATGAAAATCGGAAGCCAATGTTGAAGAACAGAACTAGTTGTGTCATATACAGCTGCTATCAGTATCAGTATCAAATAATTAGCTGTGCTTCCTATACATTTCTAAGTTGTATGTTACAAGCTACAAACTGCTAGCAACAAAAAAACACATGATTTCCTGTACGCATCACTTGTAAGCATGGACGTAATCCTGGAAATAGAAGTTCTTGTCGATGAAATTCGCGAGCCAGCGTGACGCGGCGAAGCACAAGACGGCTGCAGACACAACGGCGGTTCTCTGGACAACCGACGTGACCAGCGTCCCCTTGGCCACGGCGAGGAACCCGACGACGGCGACCGACGCGACCTGCAGGGCGACCTCGAGCGCCTTCATGGCTTTCAGCGCCGCGCTGCAGCTCGTGCACTGCGCGACGTGCGACCAGTACCTGTTCATGGCATCAGGAACAACTGAGCATCACAAAATTCACAGTGCACTGAATCCTCTGGCGTTCGAAGTTTCAGGTTGCCGCGAAGAAGAATGTGGGCTTATTTTTACCTCTCCAGGAGCCTATCCTTGGTAGGAGTTGGTGGCAGCTGATCAACTGCAGGTTTAGCCCAGCCAACCTGACACTTGCAGTACTTCCTGAACCAGTTTCTGAAGGCGATGACCATGCTATCCGATGATGTGGGCACATAGCAAGCTTTCTGCCAGTTATCAAGGCCGGCTGCAGCAAAATTGCGCTCCTGGAATGAAGAAAACACATGGCATGAATCAGAATCACAACGAGAATCACTAAGCAAGCTTGAGCTGAAAAATGTTACCTCGATATGGAGAAGGTAGACATCTGAGTCCAAGATGGCATTCTGGCCGATGTGGTAGTACCAGCGTGGTATGATCTTGTCGAGCCAGACGCCGACATTCCGCGGGAACGCCCAGATCACCCTGCTCCTTCCCGGAGCAACCGGAACGCACAGGAACACGAGCATCACCCGAGGCTGCTTCTTCTGCGCAAACCAAACCAGGCAGGGAACTTAACAATGCCAAGCGGTTCTTCTATGAATTCCTACCAGTTGCACTTCCATTGACAAATTAAGGGGGAGGGGATTGGTTGATTCATACCTCTCCGGTAATCGGTGAGCCATAGAACGTGCACGGCGCGGCGAACTTGAAGTAGCCCCTCTCCTGCGCCGACAGGAACCCGTCGATGCTCGCCTCCTCTATCTTTATCTTGATCGGGCCGCCGCCTTCTCGGTCGAACTCAACTGTGAAGAAGAGATGAACATTTCCAACAACGTAAGCTCAATGCACTGGACTGACGAAAGAACAAGTTTTTTACAGTAGAAATCAAGAGCTAAGTGATCATATCAGAGGAGGGACATATCTTCCGGGGTCTTCTTTCTTGCGGATCCCGCGCATCAACCCCTTGTGTGCGTACGGGACATGAGCAGGGTCCATGAGGTTCTCTACCAAAACATCGTACCTGCAATGCAATGAATTGTGAATGTGCAATGCAGATAGACCGATGGAAACATCAAGAATTCAGAGAAAGCCTAAGCCTTTACCCGTAGAAGAGGTCCCTGATGCCGTACACGGTGACGAAGGAGGGGTCGTCGATCTCCGGGATGTAGGGCGGCCGCTTCCTGTGCAGCACGTCCTTGTGCTCGGGATCGCTTCTCGGGTAGAACCACAGGATGTTATTCTGCACCACGCTGGGGTACGACGTCACGCACGCTTTGCTGTTCTTGTGCACCTGCAAATGTTGCAAGGATTAATTAGTCGAGAGAAAGGTTTCGATTAGCTTGGCCATGGCGGCAAGTGGAAGATAGGAATGGAGGAGGAGGAGGAAGAAGAGTGGTTGTGAAATGTGCGCATGGCGTACTGGGGGGCCGAGGGCGGGGGCCTGGGGGATGAACTGGCAGGTGCCGCGGCCGTCGAAGCACCAGCCGTGGTAGACGCACTGGAGGCGGCCCTTGTCGTCGATGCGGCCCTCGGAGAGCGGCGCGAGGCGGTGCGGGCATGCGTCATCGAACACGCGCCACTCGCCGCCGCCGCCGGCCACGGTGCGGTCGAACCAGGCGACGATGCGGAGCCCCAACACCGTCTTGCCGTGCGGCGCGCGCGGGTCGAGGTCGCACACGGGGGCCACCGGGTACCACTGGTCCAGCCAGTCGAACCGTTCCTCCTCGCCCGACGGCGACGGGGACGGGGACGGCGGATCCTCCGTCTTCGGCGTCTCGGCCGCCACGGCCGAGACCGACGACAGCCGCCGGGCGGCGCGGCGCCAGCGCCTCTGCGGCACGAGGCGGGCGGCGGCTGGCCTGGCGTTTAGCGTCGCGGTGGTGGGAAGGGCAATCGAAGGGCAGGTGCGGGGAAGGCGGAGGAGGGAGAGGGGATCCATGTCGCGGGCGGAGCCGGGAATGGAAGGCTCAAGAAGTGGGAGAAGAGCTTGTGGTCGCGGAGTAGCGAGAGTTGCGCGCGCGGGGTTGTAGAACTTATCGGCAGCTGGACACGTGGACTGGATATGAAGAAGGCAAAGTTTTTTTTTTTGGGTACAAAAAACATACCATGGAGCAGTAGATGTGAACGTATTTGACAGCAAAATGCCAAAAATAGCCCTATTCATGAGAAATGCCACTTCTTGCCCCCTCCCGGGGCGTGCGCCAGATCTCCTCAAGTTCCCAGGGACCCACTTGAGCCACATAACATGCTCCCCAGACACCATTAGCTCTTCTAGAGTGCGCCCGGGCCGCATTAGCTCACCTAATGTGGTTCCCGGGTGCGTGAGGTGAATTTTACTGTAGCACAGGTTATGTACATTTTTTTCAGGACAATTTATTGAGGGCCTACTCGATTGGGTTTGAATTTTGGCTTCTAGCTTTTAGTTTCTTAATTTCTTAAGCCAACTACAGTGCCAGACAGTAAAAATTAAGCCGAAATGAGCAGCACCTAAGTATGTTTTTCGTAGGAATTTGTAGATATAGCAAATGAATTCAAAAAATTATATATTTGTTAGCCTCCCAACACTATGTACTTGCGTAATGTTTTTGTAAATTTAACCTTTTTTAAGTTTTTTGGAAAATTTATTTAAGTGTACTATTTGTAGGAATTTTGTGATATAGGAAATGAGGCCCAAACATTATAAAATTTATAAAATTTGCACTACTTTGTACTACGTATGTCTGTATAATGTATATCCACGTCACCTTGTGTAAATAACATTTTTCTCATTGGAATGTGTTTCTCAAATTCTTTTGCCAATCAAAACGACATCATTGGAATACACCACCTTGTATAAATAACATTTAATTTAAAGGAAAAATAATTAACCTTCATGTCACTGTCACTTAAAATACGATTTTAATTCAAGTATACTTTGCATATGGATCGAATGTCCCTCAAGAATAATGTGTACGTCACTATCTTTTTCGTCAAATCCAAACTTTACTTTAGACTACATAAAATGACGTTATTTCATGTAAATAAAATCAATTAGCCATAGAAAAACACAATCTTGTATGAAATCATAACCACCCTATCTCTATCTCAGCAAGCTAGCTTTGGCCAGCGATGTGACCCAACGAGTCACCTCCTTGGGCATGCTGCCTCGTGGACACGAAAATGCATCAACCAAATTGCTCGAGGTAGAAGCAAGGCCAAGGTACATAGAATGGGGAGAAATACTTGAGGAAGGGAAGGACAATAATGCAGGGGAAGTGCCTGAGGAATGGCTCCCTTTCATAGCCCGAACTCTCTACTCCTTTGCCACCAAACGACCACTTCTTTGACGCCAGCAAGCAGAGATTTCACGAGGGCAAAATGATCTTTTCGCATCCCTAATGGAAGATATATAATAGTCAGTACGAGTCACTGTAGATAATTGAAGTTACATTAAACCCAGAGGGGTACTGACAAGACCAAATGAGACAGTCTTGCATAATGACAAGACCTAACAGGGTATCTTTCCGCAGTTACAAAACCAAATAAGACAGCCTAAATAGGATAGCTTTACGCAGTGACAAGACCAAATGAGATAGCCTTGTGTAGTGACAGGACCAAACTGGATAGCTTTGCGCAGTAATAAAATCAAACGAGACAACTTTGCACAATGATAAAACAAAATAAGATAGACTTGCGTAGTGATAAAACCAAACGGAGTAGTTTTGCATAGTGACAAGACTAAATGAGACTGTCTTGTGCAGTGATAAGACCAAACGAGACAACTTTGTGCAGCGACGTGATGCTACGCTGATTCGCAAATCGTCGGGTGTGCTACTGCCTTACGGACGCAAATTTGCCCAAACCAAATTGGACTTGTAACACGTATGTTACGTTGGCTTAGCCTACAAGTACTACCACTTCCGCAACGTGATTTCTTGTACCACGACTGCAACACTACATCGCTAGTATAAAGAAACAATGGGATAAGATCACTTGACTCACAAGGGTTGCTGCAACTCGGGAAGAACAAGCGGAGCGTATCAAAAGGTCACCTTCCTGAAGCGAAGCCCCCCGCACCTCTGACCCTAATCCGTACCTCAACGTTCCCACTGAGCATTTGCCGCAAGACCTACTCGTGGGGGGACACCCCCTCTGTTGGTGCAGGGACGCATGCAAGTTCTTCAAATCTAAGAAGCGATTGAGCTTAGGTATGTGTTATTGGGGTTACGGTAACTACGCCTGAGATTATCCCGATTAGCGTTGGGACATAGCCCGTTGTTGGCAGCTGACAAGGATGGGTTACAATATATTCTCCTACCGGTTCTTTTGTATGACGTGCACTAATAAGCTCTCTTCTCTTCTCATAGTCTTCAGATCCACTATGCGCGTATTGCAAATGGATTGGCTGGGAGATTCACCCGCACGACCAATGGTGTCTGGACTGCAAGGAGTGGGATGCCGAGACGACACGCGAGAGGAGGGGGAGCGGTAGCGCAACGAAGATCGAAGCGAGAGTATCCAGTGGGAGACATAACCACATCTCAAGATGTGCAAGCACATGGAGCACAAGGCTCACGAGGAGGAGCGCGAGATAAAGCGCAAACTAGCGGCCAAAGCGAGGGCAGCCAACGAGGACTACAACGCTGACCTCAGGAGCGAGACAATTTTGTAACATAGAAATTTCTGCAAAACTTACATTGCCAAGTATAATGTGTAAGGAGCCTTCAAAGTTTATTTCATAATGTTTAGACCTCATTTCATATATTACAAAATTCATACAAATAGTATATTTAAATAAATTGTCCAAAAAATTCAGAAAAGTTAAATTTAAAAAAAAATGTAAGTAAGTACACTGTGTCGGGAGGCCTTGAAAAAATTATAATTGTTCGAGCCCATCTGCTGTATCTACAAATTCCTACGAAAAGCATACTTAATAAAGTGTCCTGCAAAATTGGACATAGTCGGTGCTACAATAGTAATCCACCTCATGCGATCGAGAGCCGTTTTAGGTGAGCTAATGCAGCTAGGCATCGCTTGTGGGGAGCAAATGCACCCGAAGAGCACATTATGTGCCTCAAGTGTCGGGGAGCGCATTATGTGCCTCAAGTGGTCCCCGGACACTTGAGGAAGTTAGAAGTGCTATTTCTCGTGAATGGAGGCTACTTCTGGTATTTTGCTGATAAATACGGTCAAAAAGTCAACATTTTTGTAGATGTAAGTCGTAAAAAATGATAAAATGATATGATGATCGAGGCAAGTGGCCGACGTAGAATAGGAGGTGGGGTGATGATGATGAGGTGACGGCCGATGACACCGGGAGCACAGTAAGTCAGCCATGGACAAACACAAGCAAGCGCGAGCTGATCCTGGGATAACGACGAGTGCTTGATCGAGATGCAACATTCATTCGCTTCTTTTGCATGTAAAAACTTGTAGGGCGTGTTTGGTTCACTCCGTGGTCGCGCGCGCCTGATCAGCGCGCAGTCGGGAGCTCGTCGGGACACAAGCCCTTGGCTGCAGACCTAGCTCGTTTCCAGGCACCAAAAACGAGCGTCTAGGAGGCTGGCCTTTGGCGTCAAACGCCGGCTTTTTTACTGTGTATATTTTGTTTTTTCTGTTTTTTTATTTTAGGTTTTTTGTTTTTCCTTTTTTTCATATATTGTTTTGCATTGTTTGTGGTGTGTTGACATATTTTTTTTATTTTTTAAATTTAATTATGCTAAATAATTCAACTCAGTTACAGTAAAAAAAAATCATAAGCCATCGCTATTCTGAACACCCCCTCACTCTACCAGCTCTGCTTTTATTTATCAATTTTAGGCACATGTTTTCAACTAAACACTATATCCTTAGACTTTCCTAATCAAGTAAAGATCACTAAAATACCAGATTACCTCCAAACACCACTTTTTACAAGGTACGAAGCTCAGGACACCCAACCAAACGAACCTTAATCCTGCGACTGCAACTGTGATGCCTCAGCCCTGCATGGTTCTAAAAATCAATACCACTTCCTAGTCGATGCGCATTAGCATTTTATACGGGCGTTGTAGTAGTAGCAAACCAGAACACCATAGGGAGTAACCATCCGTATGCACCTGCAGCGAACTTGAATCATTCCACAGCGGCGAATCTAGGGATTACATAAAAAAGGTAGGCGGATTTGCGGCATCCACATGCAAACTCACTGAATGAGGACAAAGCAACGACGAACACTTAACCGGCGCAAAGTTGTTTTTTAGCTGACCGGAGCATAGTCTAATGGTGTGGTAACTTCTCTGACCAGCAAGAGCTGGTTCCACCAATAGCAGTCAATCAAACTTAGTTTTTAGTCTAACAGCATCAGTAAAATAGTAAATTTCTTGATAGGTTCGTTTACTTAATGACAAGTGTTTCGACCTTTGACTGTTACAGGATTGACTGTAAGCAAACAAATCTTGGGAGAGTGATGGAAGCACATGGACCCAAGCTGTTAGGATCAACTTATAAGGACCCAATTTCAAGCTTTGACCTCTTATACAGGTTTTCCGTAGAGCATCAGGAGGTCAGTTACCATAATGTAAATTGCGGCTTCGCATTGTGAGTGAACAACTAAATAAAAGGTTCAATTTTGTCTTATTTCTTCATAATTGCTAATGTAGTGTGGATATTCCAAGATAATTTCTGAACCAGACAATGTGATCCTAGCCTCCTAGATGATACTTTATTAGGTCTACTGGTCAGTGGTGCTAAAGGAGCTCTCAGTCAAGTTCCAACGAGAACCAAAGTCAATTCCAGATGCATCAGATAAATCAAAGAAAGCAGGAACATGGTTCCAAGATGCAGTGCTTAACATTGCCGAATGTTGTCTGCTCCCTTGGCCTTCCCAAAACAGGACAGATGACAGCACAGCTATTGTTTGGAGGGATGAGGGCCTTGATGATTATCCGGTGAATCGTATGTTATTGGTGTTACTTTTTATCCTAGAAGAAAACGCACACATCGCGAATAATCTGAGAGAACATAGAAATTTTCTGATTTTTTTTTCTTACTTTTTCTTACTCATAAGCATATCAATATATAGCCTAACTAGCATGTCTATTCGGACTCTAAGTAGGACTCGACTTCTACTTAAATTGCATATGAAGACAGACTCAACTTTGTTTTGGACTCAGAGTTAAGATTATTTGTAATAATTGGAGGAGCTACTCAGTCAAGTGACGTATGTATCTTTTATCAAACTAAGAGTAGGAAGCATACAAAAACATGTTGAATTTTGCTGTGACTTATTCTGCTTTGTCGTCGTCATGGTTTTGTTGCTTTGGTATTTTCAGGAATGTTGCAAATGCCCTTGATACCATGTTTCAAAAAGGGGATCAGATCGCGGTAGACATGCAATGCAGTCATCATATATTTGGCAATCATCCTTAGTGGCTTTGTTGTTGTGTCAATAGCAGACAGTTTCGCACCTCAGGAAATTGGCATTCGCATGGCTGTCTCAAAAGCAAAGGCAATTTTTACTCAGGTGAGACCTTAGAAGGTATTTCATTATACATCCATTAGCGCTATAGTAGGGCTTATTCTAAATTTCACAAGTTTTCAGGATTTCATCATAAGGGGAGGGAAGAAAGCTCCACTTTACAGGTATGATTGATCAGTTCTTTAGTAAATATTTTTGTTCTGATAACTTAATTTGGTCAAGTTTTCCAAAAAAAAACAAGTAGTTAATTTGCCCATATATTTTGCGCCTAATATGCGAATTTTGCCGTTTGCAGACGAACGTGTGTGGACAGGCGAGAGCGACGAACGAGTGTGGACAGGCAACCAATCGCCATTAGCCAGTGAATTACTAGTGAATCCTGGACGTGCCCAAGGCTGTCAGTTGTCACCAACTTCCAGCTGCTTCTGTCCCAGATATGACACGTTCTGTTGATGTGGGCAGGGTGCCACAGCATTCTAGAGTCTAGATACTATTCTAGCGACACATTAATCGAACACCAACGGCTGATGGGAACCAGAGAAACGACACCTGCCACGAGCATCAAAGCGATAGAGCTCTGTTCAAACCCACAAGCACATCAGTCCAGAACTACTCCAGATGGTAACCAAAAAGCCAGGGTACAAGCCCACAAGCACCAGTCCAGAACTCCAGATGGTAACCAAAAAACCAGGGTATACCAAGTATTTGACGTACAGCTACATCACCCCCAAATGGAAATCGTCATTCCGTAGCTGGTGCTACGAGAAATATATTTGGATAGAAGCAAAGTTAACCCGAACGCCAGAAAATGTAGAGCGAAAGATTTGGAGTGCTGAGAGCCAGAGAACAATACTAAAAAGTACGCAGTAGTCAAGGTTCAATCAGATGTAATCCAGGGCTCCAGAGCTCCGCTAAATAGGCTTTGCAACATTACAGAACGCACAAGAAAGAAACTAACAATCCACTAACCAGACAATAACTGTCCTTGCCATGGGTATCACCAATATCTCCTTTCATCGAACCACAGAGGCTTCATGGGGCAAAAATCATCGCATCTTCATGGAAAACAAAACCGGCGCTCAGAATGCTTGTCGCAAAAGAATGCTAGTTCTTAAGTAAATCTAAACGGCAAATCAAGATGTGTTCAGAAAGACCTAACGGCTCAACAGAGAACCGTACAACTACATTGTTCATCTCTACAAGAATCATGAAAAATAAAATTAGGTGAAATATGCAAGAAAGAAAGGGGAGCAAAATGAATACAAAGGGGATAGTTTCCTCTGTCAATACAAATTGCTGCTTGATGCTTCAACTCACCACTGCAGCCCCCAAGCCAAGCATCAACCAACTAGAGAGAACACAACGGATCCTTCCAGCTGTAGGTAGGTACACACTTGAATCACGATGCAACAAAGCAGCTCGCAATAGCCAAAGGAGCCATGGGCAAAAATAGTAAGAATAACACACAGGAGATTTGAGCAAAAAAATATCTGCAGCCAGGAAATTCCACCTAGCTATGAAAACCTTTGCTGCAGAGATTGTCACCACTTTCGCATCACAGGAAATAGTCAGGCGTTCTACGAGTTACGTCTGGCTCTCCCCTTCTTGGGGCCGGCTCAAACTGCAGAATGGCACATCATAATTCATAAGGTACAACAGAAAATAAGCATGGAACTAGATAGCAAAGGTGTTAACAAAAAAGTGAACCAACTCGTAGCATTACTCCAAATTCATGACAGGCAAGCTGTCCATGATTCAAACTGAAGATCAAGACATATCAAGATGAAAAAATATCCAATTTTTGAGAGCAGTAAGGACAATTAGTCCAGCACTATGGATTTTATATCAATTCTCAAATTGGTTAGCCTACGTGCACAATATTTTCATATCAATCCAATACTTACAGGTGCTAGTCCAAATAAAGTAGCCCTTACATGTTACAGAAATATCAAATGTGTGATTTGGAAAGTAATTTACTGATCTTGCATCTGGTGATCCATGTCCTCGGCTCAGTGTGAACCACAGTTCATCGGTTCGATTACTTATCACTTGGGGGAAGTGAGCGGACATGTCCTTTTTTTTTTTTTGCAGTTGTCAAAGTTCTTCATCTTTAAAAATAATCATGAAATCTGCGAGAACAAATGAACGAATGTTACATAGAGTCAGAGAATGTTACCTGGATGAAAGTATGCTCCCTACAATCATCAACTTCTAAGATGGATGCCATGTTTCCACAGCGATAGCAATAATTAGGTGCACTAAATATGGTGACCACCTTCTGCTCCTGTTCAATGTCATAAAGTGTTGATAAAATATAGTACAGAAACTACAGACAAGTATGGAGTTCAGGAGCAGATACTTACATGAGCCCAATTGAATCCCTCCATAACCAATTGGTGAGCTCTAGCAATAAGTCTTAAATTATTGGTATGGTTGAACTGCTCTGATATATCCTGAAATGATAGAATTGGCAATGTCAGTGAAAACAGATACATCGCTTAATATGGTGAGGGAAAAAAGAATGTTTTGTACAAAAAAATACCTGTCCGAAGGTATATCCAGCACCTCGAGGAGAAATACCCCAACCACATCGATCATCTGGATCAGACCACAGAAGATCACACATGGGCCCTTCATGAGGAACTTCTTGGACTCGATCAAAGTTACGTATGTTATCAAGTGTCTCAATGGATGGTGATAATCCACCGTGCAAGCAAAATATTTCTGACTCGACCTACGAAAGAAATGAACAGCTTGCATGTAAATTTCACTAGATAAAGTGAAAAGGAACTTCACATATTAAGTCACCCTAATACCCTATAAATGAAAATGGTACAATAGTGCAATACACACCAATGCGGTCAACGGGAAGTAGTCGAACAGATCTGTAAAGGTTTTCCACACATTTGCATTTCCGTACCTGCAATAAACACAGGAAAGTGATTCTCGTAATTCAATTCACTAAAAAGAACATGACATGGACAGCTTTATTTTGGACAGAACAAGTGGAACAATAAGTTTCATAACCTCTCACAAAAAATAGATCACTGGCGCAATACAAGCATGAAAAAAGTTTAAACTAATAATTGAAATGTTGGAAGATTGCCTAAATACTTTTGTATGCATGATTCATTACTATGTTGTGAATTATCAACATAAAGTGGCAATTCCAAACAACAGAGTGCTTATCTAAAATTGCATACCAACTTAAGATGAAAATTTGGCTTATATTAGTTTCATCTTAGGGCTTAGCAATAGCAGTTGCAAGTTGCAACCATACATGCGTAGGATGAAGACATCCTTTAATGGTAGTTCGGCCAAGCTGAGGTGTTGCCTAGGCATGTTATAAGCAAATTAAACTAACAACTTTCCAGGATGTACTAGTCTTCAAGGACAAAGAAGGACCAAATTGAAGTAAATTAGTTCCTAGGGCATCTTGCTGTTTTATTATTACATGCATTTATCAGAATAAGAATCAAGAAAACATTGTTTAGACTTTAGAGCAGAACCATATGTACTACATACACAAAAAGAGACTTACTTCCTTAAGCACTCATCGTAGAATCCATAAACTTGAGTGATCTGCAAATGATTGACAAATTGTTCGGTCCAATTTTCATCGTGTACAAAAAGATAACAAGAATAAAGTGATGTAATAAAAAACAATAGAAACTTCACATTATGTATCAGAAAAATAACAAGCAAACTAAAAGAACCTGTGAAAAAGATCTACATACCTGTCGGCTTTCATGGTTTCCTCTGAGAATGGTGATTCGCTGAGGATAACGAACTTTTAGAGCCACCAAAAGCTGTTCATTTTCAAGGATCACATTAGTACCAAGAGCTACTAAAGTTACAAAATATTAGAAAGTTAAATGTGTCCACCCAAAAAGCAAATTTGCTAAGCTACAAACAAACTTTGCACATGATCGGCAATATTTTTTTTCTGTAGTGCAAGCATAAAGCTTTGTTGATGCTTCTACTACTCTTACCGTGACAGTTTCGACGGAATAGTAGCCACGATCTACATAATCTCCCATAAATAAGTAGTTTGTATCTGGGCACTGGTAAAGGCAGAAAGCATAAAGATATTGAAGTTAGGGCTTGTTCTTCATGACTAAAAAAGATGGCACAAGGAAGATGAACAAGAAAAGGCAACCGATACCTTTCCACCAATTCGGAACAGTTCTGCAAGGTCATGAAACTGCCCGTGAATATCACCACATATTGTAACAGGACTCTTAACAGGCTGCAAGAATGCCAAAGAAATCACCAAAGTTAAACTACCAACAAAACAAGAACCCAATTCTGAATCTAGCATATGAAAGGCAGATAATCATATGAAGGAATCATTGTATATTTAAAATTCACACAATCCACAGATCTAACTTCAGTTTGTATGGCCATTTAAAAAAACTAACTCCATATTGCCACACAAGATACAAAGCAAACAAAAGTAAATTTTGTAATGAATTATGATAGTGTTCTATGTCTATGCAATCCAATACCGTTGAAAGCCTGTATAATTCAGGGAAAAGTTTTGAGGGAACTCTGCTGAGATGTCCAACCACCATTACCATTAAAAGACAAAGTGCAGCTGGATTCATTGGTTCAACTTGTTCCTACAGTACGATTGAAAGCCTGGTACAGTCCCATACATTATTTTTGTTGTTCCAGAGATGTTCTTAGTTTATCTTGAAAAAAATATTAGATGGTTGATTCAAAACACTTCAGATCTGACAGTAGCCAAGCAAATAGCCAATAGGGTGCTTGGTTTGCAATGATGTGGGAATTAAGATTTATATGAGCACAGTAAAAATCAACTATCATAAGGTAGCTAAAATTTAACATTTAATTAACACATACAAGCTTCAACTAGTGGCAAATCAGTCTAATCCATGAAGTGATGAACTGGTGCTTAAACAGTTTGATCACCCATTGACCAATTTGGTTACAACTTACAGAGCTATGCATGATGTGTCCTTTGCACACACAAAAAAATAGTTCCAAACATGTGGTGGATATCTCAAGGGCCTAATAAAAATAATAAGTATAATTGCATTAGAACTGTTCATGCGCAGCACAGCCAAGTTTTCCCAGGCTTGGTCAGGCTGGGTTCACTCTGGGCTGAGCCTTTGAGCCTGCTGGAAGTTTTGGGCCAGGCCCAGGCTTTGCTTAGGACAGCCATGTAGGCCAGGCCCAGTGTATGCTCTATATACAGGATATAAAATCTATAAAAGATGCAGCCCAGCAGCCTTAGCCCACTATCCTTCATTGTGGTATTCAGCTCTTGTCCTAGCAGCAGGTGCAATATCTATCCCATCCCCATTTCTCGTGAATGCGCACAAACCTAGGGAGCAAGAGGCAGATGCCATGCCCAACCTGGGGCATGTTATCTTTGAGCTGCTGAAGTTGAGTTCAAGATGCTTTCATTCTTCCCGAACCCATGTATTCAATAAAGGTGTGTACATCACTCTAGTGTGTATATTTTCCCATCTCTAAGATTTGGATGCTTGATTCTGATCTTACCCGATTTATGTAGTTTGTTGTTTTGGGGAACTTGTGCTCAATATAAAGGGTAGAAAATCGATAGTGTATTCTTGTTTGTTGCAAGAGGTTTTCAACAGGCTTATGGTCGAGATTATTATGAAACTTTTGCTCTAGTTGCTCATATGACCATAGTTTGTACTCTCATTGCTGTTGCGGCAGTACGCACATGGATTATACCTCAGGTGGATGTCAAGAATACTTTATAGTGTGTATATTTTCCCATCTCTAAGATTTGGATGCTTGATTCTGATCTTACCCGATTTATGTAGTTTGTTGTTTTGGGGAACTTGTACTCAATATAAAGGGTAGAAAATCGATAGTGTATTCTTGTTTGTTGCAAGAGGTTTTCAACAGGCTTATGGTCGAGATTATTATGAAACTTTTGCTCTAGTTGCTCATATGACCATAGTCTGTACTCTCATTGCTGTTGCGGCAGTACGCACATGGACTATACCTCAGGTGGATGTTAAGAATACTTTTCTTCATGGTGATCTACATGAGGTCTATATGCAGCCACCCCTAGGTATTGAAGCTCCTACAGGCTATGTTTGTCGCTTTAGATGTGCCCTATACGGTCTCAAGCAGGCTCCTCGTGCGTGATTTGAGCATTTCAATTCCGTGATTCGAGCTGCTGGTTTCACTCCAAGTGAGCATAATCCTGTCTTGTTTGTTCACACTTCTCAGCAGGATCGTACTTTGCTTCTGATATATGTCGATGATATGCTGATTGCAGAAGATGACATAGAATATGTGGCTTTTGTGAAGAGGAAATTGAGTGAACAATTTATGATGTCCGATTTGGGACCATTGAGCTATTTTCTGGGAATTGAGGTTCATTCTGATAGTGGTGGCTACTATCTTTCTCAGCATCGCTATGTTCAAGATCTGCTTGCTCACTCTGGCATGATTGATACACGCACCGTTGTCACCCCAATGGAGCTTCATCTACATCTTCGACCTACAGATGGTGTACCACTAACAGATCCTTCTCGCTATCGTCAGCTCGTGGGGAGCCTGGTTTATCTCAGTCACTAGGCCAAACATTGCTCATGCTGTTTATGTGCTTCAGCCAGTTTGTTAATGCTCCCACATCAGTTCACTATGATCATGTTCTTCGTGTGCTGAGATACTTGAGGGGACTGCGTCCAGATGTTTGTTCTACACGAGTTCGAGTTAGCTTTAGCTCCACGCTTACTCTGACTCCACTTGGGCGAGTGATTCTGTCGATCATCGATTCATCACTGGTTACTGTATCTCTCTTAGCACTTCACTCATCACCTGGAAGTCCAAAAAACAGACTGTCGTGTCACGCTCTAGTGCAAAGGCTGAGCTTCGAGCTCTTGCTGCTACCACCTCAGAGATCATTTAGCTTCGATGGCTCTTGATTGATCTTGGTGTCCTTTGTGACAATACGAGTGTCATTCAGATTGTTAGTGATCCAGTCAAGCATAAGCTGACAAAGCATATTGATGTTGATGCATCATTCACGTGATCTCATTGGCAACAGTTGACCATCAGTCCATCACCCTGAAGTATGTTCCCTCGGAGCTTCAAATCGCAGATTTCTTCACTAAAACTCAGACTCGAGAATATCAGCTTCATCAACTCAAACTCAGTGCATCAGATCCTCCTGATCCACCTTGAGTTTGAAGGGGGTGTTAAAGAGTAGTATTGTAGTTAGGAGTATTGTGCTTTCTCTCTGACCCATGTAGCCCATGAGGCCCATGTAGCAATGCCTCTCTCTCCCTCTCCCTCTCCCTCTCCCTCTCCCTCTCCCTCTCCCTCTCCCTCTCCCTCTCTATGTGTGTGTGTGTATACACCTCTCAACAGATGAATAGATGAGTTGGTTGTGAATAAGCCTAATGTTTCTAACAACACCAATCTCTCAAGTCTCCTTTAACGTTTACTCCTATATTAGTCTTGGTCGACCTCTTCCTCCTTGTTTTCATTACGTCTTAAAATTCCACTACGTACCGGTGCCTCAAAAGACCTCCGTTGGAGATGTCCAAACAATCTCAAACGATGTTGAACAAGTTTCTCTTCACTTGGTGCTACCCCCACCCTATCACATATATCATCATTGCGGATTTGATCTCGTCTTGTGTGATCACAGATCCACCGCAACAACCTCATCTCCGCTACACTCATCTTCTGTACATGTTGTCTTTTAATCGTTATACAGAACTTACCATTTGACTTTTGATAGGATTATTTTATCACACAGGACACCCAATGCTTGATGCCATTTCACCCACTCCGCTCTTATCATGTGGTTTATATCTTCATCAATCTCGTTGTTCCACTATAGCACAAACCCAAATATTAAAAAGTGCCCTTCCTAGACATTATTTGTCTATCCAGGCTAACATCTCCATCATCTACCCAGACACCGCTGAAATCACACCTCACATACTCAGTTTTAGTCCTACTTAGTTTAAAGGACTTCAATTCTAAAGTCTCCCTCCACAGCTCTAGTTTCCAATCGATACCTATCCTACCCTCATCAACCAACACTACATCATCAGTGAAAAGCACACACCAAGAGATATCTACTTGTATGTCCCGCGTGATCACGTCCATCACTAGAGCAAAAATATATAGGCTCAACGCGGACTCTTGGCGTAGTCCTATCTTAATAAGAAAGTCATTAGTATCACTACCACAGCTATGACATTAATCACAACATCTTCATACATATCCTTGATTAGGATAACATAGTTTGTTAAGACTTTTTTTCCTTTGGAGTGCCCCTCCACATGACCTTTCTTGATACTTTGTCATAGCCTTTCTCCAAGTCGATAAACATTATGTAAAGATCCTTCTTTCTCTCCCTATACCTCTCCATCAACTGTCGTGTCAAGAAAATCGCCTCCATGATCGACCTCCCGGGTATAAAACAAAATTGGTTTTTCATCACACTAGTCCCTCTTCTAAAACGATACTGAATCACTTGCTCCCAAAGCTTCATTGTGTAGCTCATAAACTTAATTCCTTTATAATTAGTACAACTTTGAATGTCTCCCTTATTTTTGAAAATTGGTACTAATGTGCTTCTCCGCCACTCGTTAGGCATCTTGTTCGACCTAAAAATACTATTAAACAAATTAGTTAGCCAAATGATCGCCATATCTCTAAGGCATTTTCACACCTCGATGGGAATGTTATCAGGCCCTGACACTTTACTCACTTTCATCTTTTTTAAGGCATCTTTTACTTCTGAATTCTTCGAACAAACCACCTATCGGTGCTGTCAAAAGCATCTTCTAATTTAATCATACTATCCTCATTGTTTCCATTGAACTCGTCAAAGTAATCTCTCCACCTATCCTTGATCCCGTCATCTTTCGCCGAAAATCATTAGTGTCGTCTTTGATGCATTTAACTAGATTGAAATCTTGTCTTCCTTTTTCGAAACTTAGCCATCATGTAGACATCCTTCTCGCCCTCTCTTATACTTAGCTTCTGATAAAGGTCCTCATATACCTTGCCCCACTGCTTTCTTTACATTCTTTTTTGTTGCTTTGTATGCTGTCATCGCTCCTACCATGTTAAATGTGCTTGTAGCATTTCTTCTTCTCAATAGCCTTTTGCACTTCCTCGTTCCACCAACAAGATTTTTTAGGTTCACATCTTGTCCCTCGGCTCACTCCAAGCTCCTCCGTAGCCACCTTCCTAATGCGAGTTGCCATTTCCGTCCACGTATACGCTTCTCCCACATTACATATCCCTTCTATGGCCATCCTCTCCTTAAGTGCTTGTGAGGCGTCCCCATTGAGTTCCCACCACTTCGCCCTTATGGTTTTGGCAACCTTAGCTTATGGAACCTATATCCTAAAATGAAAGTCAGAGATAGGGATGGCCGGATGGCAACAGGGACATTCCCTGCCGGGGAGTGGTGGAACATCTCCATCCCCGATTCTTCCCCTGTTCCCTGCCCCCGCCCCTGATTACATGCCTGGGGAAGAATTCCTCACGTTCCCCATCCCCGGTGGGGAAGATCAATAAAAATTGTATGAATTCACCACAATAAATGTACAATAGGTGCATCACATAATTCAAACAAGTGCTTATTTCTCAATTTAGGATTTTATAAGATATTAATAAAGTACCATATGAGATACATGGTATGGTATATAATGATTTGGGTCCCCAACGAGGAACAGGTATGGAGGGTAGGGGAACATCCCCGTCCCCGCCATCTCCGATAGGGAATGAATTTGCTTGCTACTTATTCCCATAGGGAAAAAATCTCCCCATCCCTGCCCCCTAATAGGGCAATTCCCCGCCGTGGAATGGAGAATAGGGCTCCATTGCCATCCCTACCCAGAGACTACCAACTTATATTGATGGACAACATCACAACACACTCTCCAGATATAACCTTACAATCTATGCAACCTCGTTTATCCTCCCTCTAACAAGCACAAAATTGATTTGGCTAGAATACTGACCACTACTAAAGGTACCTACATAGAAATGTCTCTTTCTAAAAAAAGGTGTTAGCTATCATGAGGTCATAAGCTACAGCAAAGTTCAAGATATCTTTTCCTTCTTAGTTCCTATCACTATAACCAAAAACCTCCATGCATCTCTAAAACCCCCCACTAGTTGTACCAACATGACCGTTGAAATCACCTTCTAAGAAAAATTTTTCACTATTAGACATACTTCTAACCATATCATCTAGATCTTCCCAAAATTGCCTCTTAGCTTACCCAGACCTAGTTATTTAAAGTTTCCGATTATAATAAAATTTGAACTTAGATAAACACGTCTAGTGATCTCAGCAAAGATCCACGATGACAATAAGAGCCTACCAAGTAATGATTCTTGCAATCTCAACATGAAGCATTTATTCTTGTCAAACCATGTTTCATAGACTCCATTACTTGGTACTATAGTTCATACCACCTAAAATGGTTGGTCAAGAAATACCACCACAAACGACAATCCGAGAAAAAAGTTGGGAGATATAAACAAAATAAATTCATGAAGTTTTCCATGGAAAGCATTTTACCAAATGAGCTTACCAAGGACCTTAAGGGCCTGTTTGGAAGCCTCTATCCCGACCGGGATCCCCACTGAATCCCTAGGCTAGAGTCCCACGACGAAACTTTCCCTAGGCCTACTAGAAGGCCCATTTGGCAGCCCACAGGGGCAAGTTTTTCCGACCCGATCCTCATGAAATCCCAAGGGGGGGGGAATATTCCACTCGCCACCCGTGATTTTTTCTCCCTGCTGCACACCGTGAACTCTCTCCATCGCCACCCACCTGTGAGCCACAACGCCGCCTCTCCATCACCGCCCACTAGCGACTCCTCCTACCACTTCGGCTACATCTCCTACCACTCCAGCACCGCGTCTCCTCAGTTAACTCCATCTCTTCCTCTTCCCAGCCCCTCGTCCTTCTGCTCCTAGGTTTCATCAACCCCTTTTCTCGCAAATCTGGTGCTCCTATGTCGTTTTGAGGAAGCAAAAGAGGGGGTTGTTGTTCGTGAGGATTTGTGCTAAGGCGCGAGAGGAGAGGAAGGAACCACTAGCCACCGGAGGTTCCTTTGTTGCCGAAGCATCAATTGACCATTCACCGGTGTGCACTCGGCACCCGCACCAGCCAGCTCAGGGTATGTCTGATGTCTCCTCTCACTATTTTCGTTGCTCCTCCTCATGCTGCTTAGGGTTTCATTTTTTACTCATTTGTATACTGCTAATTGCCTAATTCCCATTCTTGTTCGTGCCAATGAGAGAGTATTAATGTTTGCTTGAGGAAATGGGGAATAGGCTGTATTAGTTTCAATGATTCAATTTTTTTTGTCCATGCATGTGTGTTGTTTTACTTCTTCCAATATGAACAAAGTAAGGCATACATGAAACATGTGTGTGTATAGAGAGTACTGTATATACTGTAGAAGTCAATCAGCTAGTCTGGTCAGGACTTACCACAATATATATGGAGACTAACCTACTAGCTTGGTGTTAATTAAATTATTTCCAATGGGATAGGTAGAATTAGTAGGAAGGCCTTAATCTCAGGTCCGAGGACTCGGGAGAAATATTTTGTTTTGGGTGTTGTGGATGGAAACCATTTCTTCTAAGATAGGAGGTTTTATTCTATATCTTATTTACTTCATGGTGACTATGTTTTGGTACTCAGCTCAGTACTATTTACTTACATCCTTTGTAATCCATATGTTGGATTTAGAGAAGAATGCAGCTCTGAGCTATGTGGCTGTTTTTCCTCCATTGTGGAAGTGGGTTTGATTCCCTGGTTCGTAGTTGTAGTGGACAGAAATGATTTAGACTTTTGGACTGTGACTTTACAGCAATTGGAAACAAGCAAATATTGGGAAAAAAACACTGTCTTAAATTTGTGAGAAAAGAATTGAATCTGAACTGATTCGACCATCTGGAACCATAACTTTAGTTCCTTATGTTAGCACTTGAGATATGTGCCAGCTTGTATTTTAGATTTGTGAGGGCAAGCTTTGCTTGTGGACCTGTCTATTTTTTTGGGTTTTGCATCCAAACAATAGAGCATATGTTTTATTCTCCGGATGACCGTTGTATTTTCGGATTTTCTGATGGATTTCAGAAACAGTTTAATTAGCTTTTGTTTTGTGGATTTACTGCTTGCTATAGTACACACTATATGCATCTATACATTTTTGCTCTTCATTTCTTGGACGCATGGTACTTGCACTGTTACTGAATTGTTTTGATTCCTAGTAATATTAACTTGTGTTTGACATTTTACTGAAACTGCAATTGACTAGTCAGAGTTATCTTCCCATGTGTAGAAATATGGATATGTTTTCTGTTCTATTAGCTGTCCATCATTGTTCTCCTAAAAATAAGAATGTAAATAGATGTAGTTATACAAAATTCATCAATCATACCTTAATTATTTATGTTCATCACATACCCAGAATGGTTTATTGTTCCCTTGCATCACTGCTGGACCTTAAGTAACGTTTTTTTGGAGATGTGGATCTTAGGTAACTAAATGAGTATAATATGTATGTTTTCAATTTAGAGGACTAGTAAACATTCCCACAAGGGATCTTAGGTGGTCATTCATTAATGCTTTTTCTCTGTTCTCCTTCACTTGCATCCTAGTGAAAGGGTTTTATACTGTTACTTGAATCTTCTTATTCTTTTTTTTTTTGCACATCTTAGCAGTGTTTTAGCTTTCATATTTTACCTTGTTAGTGCATTGTATCTTCGCTAGTAGGGGTTCTGAACTTCTGATGTATAGAGTCCGTTTTGAAAGCAGAAGCTATTCTCTGATTCAAAATTGTCTGGTAAATATGCCATGTGTGCAGCTCTGTGTGGCTTTGCTGCTTTGTGCTTTTGATCAGTGAGAGAATGGCTTCTTCTTTCTTCTGGCCTGTTGTTTGTCTCTGGTGGTTGTGTGTGCAGAGACAAAAGGGGTACTAGGAGAAGTAATGCAAGGAGTTTGTCTGTCTATACCATTTTTAGCTTATATCTAATAGTTTATCAAATTCGATATTGTCCAAGCAGATCTAAATTTTTGTTCAACGGGCCTATTCTTTTTTGCTGCGACTTATAGCTTTTAGCTGAAATTTTTGAATTTTGGCTGTTTGCGACAGAGATTACGGAAAGAGAGATACTCGCTTGCGATTTTGGATGGTACAGATATTGAGCTTTTAACGTGTACTACAATTAACTTTTATACCCTGTTTTGAAAAAATACTCCGTTTAAAAGTTAGGTACTGTAGCAAAAGCCAAAAGCCGTTTTTAGAAACTAAAAAGAACAGGCCTGTAAATCCTGTTTCTAGATTGAATTGATAAGAGGCTACAGTTAGCTTTTAATGGGAGCCCTTAAGCAATATAAGTACTAGCAATAGCACTAGCACTATTGAAACTTCCTTGCAACTGTGGGATTGCTGCACTTTGTTGATTTTTTTTTATTTGATACGATACTACAGTTAGCTTTCATTTTGTTTCTTGCATATGAATAAGATTTTCCTTGGTCACTAGGCTGGTGAATGTGACAAACCTTGGAAAAAACAACCCTGATCTGCACGTTCGCTTTGCACCATGACTTTTAATTAAGCAATTGGTTTAACTTTTAATCATGCTTATTCCTCACACATCATTCCTGGACATAGCCTAAGATAGTAAGAGATTAAGGAAATCAGCTACCATATTGCTTTTGAAAAATCTCATCTTCCTTCATCAGAGTATTTTCTGAAGTATATAAATATATTAGTCTCTCTCTCTCACTTTGAACTGTGCTGTTTTTGGTAAGAAGATTAACAGTTGGTCACCTTCTTGGCTTCTTCTGATATGGTTGCAGGGTCTGCTGATCTTTGTAATTGGACCGAAAAGACCACTCTATTCCTGCAATCTCATCATATGTGAAGCCATCTCTTTTCTTGATGAGCACTGGTCATAGGATGGTGGCATATTCTCTTCTGTGTGATTTCAGATGACTGGATGTTGATTTCATATTCTCTTTTCTATGTGAGTACTGGTCACGGTTGTAGTGCATCAGATGAGCAGCTATTCTCTTCTGTGTGATTTCAGATGACTGGATGACTGATGTTGATTCCATATTCTCTTTACTGGTCACGGTTGTAGTGCATCGGATGGTGGCATATTCTCTTCTGTGTGATCTCAGATGACTGGATGTTGATTTCATACTCTTTTCTGTGTGAGTAATGGTGACGGTTGTAGTGCTGATGACTGGATGTTGATGTGTTTTCGCATGCTATCTGGATGACTTGATGTTGATTGTAGTTATTTTGTTGTCGCATGCTATCAAAATCCAGTACAAGATATATGCAGCAAAATTGCATGTGATTAATTGTGGTGTTGTTTGTGATTTTTTATTTTTCTGAATTTTCTGAAATTTTTTGGATGACCAGGATTTTTATCCCTGCCCTTCCCAAACGGCAACAGGAAACATTTCCGACTAGGGAATATTTCCCCTGGAGGCTAAGGGGATTCCATGTGCCCTCAAAATCCCCATAGGGGATTTACTTCCCTGGGTTTTCCTCCCTTAGCTTCCAAACAAACCCTAAAAGCCTCTTTTCTATGGGGCAGAATACATCTCAACAGATGGCACCACTACAGTACTTCAGCCTACAGTTGGAAAGACCAGTATTGTACAGATAACCTTACCCTATACGTCATAAGATATTCTTGTCTTGTTCATTCAATTCGCATGCAATCAACAAATACCTTGTTGCTTTCTCTTGAACCATTAACACCAAAATGGCCAACACAATTGCAATGAACAAAAGCACGCCCAAACAAGAGGTTCTGACTCATCCTAGAAAAATGATTCAAGTCAAGGCAGAATCTTAAGAGATACAAAACAGCATACCTGAACGTTGCTCTCCTCCATTAATATCTCCTTAGCCTTCTCACAGAGCGCTCTAACCTGTACGATAAATACTCGAGACTCAGAACAAATTTAAGGGTAACCTAACTGTTAATTGTACAAGTAATCTAAAAAAGGCATCAATTAGGCCGAAGGCATCTAACAGTTTGGAGGAGCCATAGGACCCCAAACATTCTCCTGGCACGACTCCTCTACTTTTACCCCAAAACATCATCGACAAGAGGCCAAAATTCTGCAATTCCCAACGATCACAGAGAAACCGGATGACCTCTCAGTTCATGCATATTAATAGTATAATGTTGCTGTTGCCAAAGCCGGAGGGACCCTTGAGCAGAAATTAATTCTGCGTTTCGTCATCTCGCCGCACCTAAATCCACGGAACGCAAACCTTATTCCACATCGGAGAGCAACACCCAGCTTCGCTCACAATCACAAGCCCAGCTCGTAACAACCCAACAACCGCAGAGCCAACTAAACAACAGCCACTGCAACCCATTTCCGCGTAAGTAACCACGAAATGGAGCCGATCACATTCCCGGCCCCGATCTCCCCAGGAACCCTGCCCTGCGCCCCGCCATTCCGCCAGATCTGGCGAAACCCACCCACCCCCAACCGAGACGAGAGAGAGGCGGGAGGGCGGCCTAGGAAGGCCGTTACCTCGGGATCGGGGAGGGGCTTGCACTGCATGAGCCGCTCGATCTGGTCATCGAGGCCGCCGTGGGGGCTGCTCATCTTCGCCGCGGCGCGTCCAACCCTAGATCTCGCCGCCGCGCTCGCGTGGGGAGGAGAGAACGAGAGGTGGGGAGGAGGAGGGGGGCAAAAGGTCTGGAAAGGTGGAAGGGACGGTGGTTATATATTTGAGATTTGGAGCCTAGTTTAGCGGCGAGCCTCCCTGACTGAGAGGAGAGGAGCGCTCGTGGTGGTGGTGGTGGTGGTGAGGTGAACTCAACTGGTTGTGCCCAGCGACGGACAGGTGACGGTGAGGAAAGGTTGCCCGGGTGGGGTCGGGTCGACTTGGAACGATCGGGGGCAGGCCAAATTTGAAATGGGTCGGCGGAATTTTGTTTAATTTTACTCGAGTAAAGAACTTGTTTGAGGCCTTATTTGGCATATAGATAGTGTTTTAAATTCCTACTGATATTTGATTATTTCCTATAAAATTCATGTGACATTTCTATAAAATTTCTGCATTCCAAACTAGCTCTAAATGAGTTAGATAAGTATTGACGTTATTAACTATCCCTGACCATTTTCATTGGTTTTGGTTTTTACAATTTGTATGCATTGACGTTCTGTTGTTCTGTGTGTTTCGATTTTCCACACAACCTACGTATTTCAGTTGGTTCTGTTGTCAGTATTTACATGAACTCTCGTTGTTCCATATATTTGGTTATGTTGTTAGCTTGCAAAGTTGTGTGATGCATAAACCAATAAACCAATGATCCAGTGAGTTAATAAATTTGCATGTCTATGTTCCATAACCCCTTTTGTCTGTTCTTTGCATGTTCTATGTTCATGTATGTTATATTGCATTCAGAACCAGTGATGTTGATGACTACGGAGTACTGAACAACGAATGGTTTGTTGTTTTGCTCCTGTTGTTGTGCGGTAATGAGTGCGAGGGGGCATGAGGCTGGCAAGGGGCCAGCGATGGAGCTAAAGCTTCCACTGGCTCCATTGCCTTGTTGGCCTTCACCATGTTCAAACTCCCCTAATGATGAAGTGAGTTTAGGGTCTAGCCCACCCCGAGAGTTCCAATAAAGACCAGCTTACAATGTGTTGAGTTGCAACTTGCTAATGATTAGCAGTGCTACAACATGTTCAGGATGCACCAGGGAGTATTCAATAGGTTGCATGACACTCTAGTGACAAACTATGGCCTGCAATCCCCCTCTAGAAGTCACCTTAAGAGAAGCACTCGCCCTCTTTTTGTGGATATGTGGAGCGCCATAATCCAATAGACATATCGTGAACTGGTTCGAGCATTCAGCTGGTATGATAAGCAGAAAGTTCAATGGGGTGTTAAAGTATGTGTATAGATTTGCAGGTGTTGTCATTGAACCATATGATCTTACTTGTTAAAGTGTGCATCCAAGACTACTTCATCGAAGGTTCTATCCACACTTCATGAACTGCACAAGGCGATTGATGGCACACATGTACAAGTCACAGTTCCAAATGCCAGGCGCGTAAGGCATTTCAACACGTACGGGTATACAAGTCAAAATGTGCTCGCGGTATGTGACTTCGATTGTTGGTTCATTTTTGTATGCACGGGATGGTCCGGATCAGTGCATGACACGCGTGTCTTGCACGAGATTGCATGAGACAATGGCGAAATATGGAGACTAGTTTCCACATCCACCGGAAGGCAATACATTCGCACAATTTTCAATTCTACTATGCATTGCACGAGGACGACTAACTGATATTTATCTTTCACATATAGTAACGATGCAGACAAGTATTACCTCATGGATTCTAGGTATCCCAGCAGGTTGGGGGTACCTAGCTCTGCATCACAACTAGAGGTGTCATATTTTGGAGTTCGAGAACAGTACTTAGTCATCCAGGATGCAGTAGATTTTCAACTTCCATCACTCCTCCCTGAGGAACGTTATCAAGCATGCATTTGGCATGTGCAAGATAAAATGGCACATACTCGACAACATTCCTAGCTACCATTTACGCACGCAAAAGGCAATAATTGTGAGTATAATAGCATTGCACAACTTCATTATTGACTGTGAATTACCTACAAGAGATTTTGTAAATCTAAAGGGGCAGCACACATGCCCTTCAGGCATAGGCAGGGCCGTGGTACTGTTTCTTCCACAGGGAGCAAAGTCTGTACTGATAGACATAACACATGATTAGATAGCAGCATTGTTAGTGGTAGCAACATAGGTTCTGTTGTTCCCACGGATAATATGTGTGTATGCATAATGTAGGTGTAGTCGTAGCATATACGATATTTGTAATGAACTCGTAGTCATCTATAAATACATGGGAATGAATGCATGTAGTATATCGGGAACGTGTCATAAACAATGCTAAAAAAGCAATCAGCTCAACAAAAGCCATTAAGCCATAAGCTGAATTGAACACCTCAAGTTACACCTCAACTTCTTTCAGTCGCTACAGTACCGTTTTATCCAAAAGCCAACAGTCGGAAACCAAAAACCATAGTCGGAAGCCACATTGAACAGGGCAACATTGTTGAACGTGCGTTCGACGTGTGGAAGATAAAATGGAGCATCTTGGAGCATATCTTGGGCTTCAATAGAGTGATTCAAAAAAAGATAATTTCCATAGCAATGGTCTTGCACAATTTTCATAACATATAGTAGGTTACACGATAGGGATTTTGAAAATCCCCACTTGGGCCCCAACTACGTATGATCCGAACCTGACATCACTTCTGGTGTGGGTGTACTTTTGTCGGAGAGTGTAGATATGGATCACGTATATGATGCCATTGCAAACGCTCTCTTCACATGACATCCTTCCGATTGCCAAAAGCTGCGTGTGTATGTAAGGAAGACATGCATGTGTGTACATCCGAATTGAACTCTTATATAGGCTGCGAGCCCGTGATACCATTTCTTCCACAGGGAGCGGAGTCCGTACTGATGGACATGACACATGATTGGATAGCAGCGTCATTAGGGGCAATGACGTAGGTTCTGTTATTCCCACGATAATACGTGTGTATGCATGATTTAGGTGTAGTCATGATGTATGTGATATTTGTAATGAACTCGTAGTCATCTATGAATACATGAGAATGAATGCATATAGTCTATCGGGAATATGTCATAAACAACGCTAAAAAATCAATCAGCTCAATAGAAAGCCATTAAGCCATAGCCAGATTGAACACCTCAAGTTACGCCTCAACTTCTTTCAGTCACTATAGTACCATTTCATCCAAAAGCCAACATCCGAAAACTAAAAGCCGTAGTCGGAAGATAAAATGGCGCATCTTGGAGCATATCTCGGGCTTCAATGCAGTGACTCAAAAAAAAAGGATAATTTCCACAATAATGGTCTTTCACAATTTCATAATAGACAGTAGGTCACATGACATGGATTTTGAAAATCCCCACTTGGGCCCCCATTACGTATGATCTGAACTGGACGTCACTTCTAGCGCGGGTGTACTTCTGTCAGAGGGTGTAGATATGTGTAGAGAAGTAGATGCAGTACGCTACACGTTATCCTTGTATTCTCCAGCATAGATACATGATAATGTTCAGTAACACAATAGGCTAGAAACTAGGAAGGAGTTGGCAAGGCAAACGCTAGTGGACCGAGCCAGCCGGGAAGTTAGCAATTGTGCAACATGTAGTTAGTTCATGGAGGACATGTGGCATGCATGGACTGCGCAAGTTCGCTAACACCCTATCGCAGGTTGAGCGTTCGGTGGCTGGATGCACAAATTGAAACGAAATTCCTGGAACACGGTCTTCGGCAGTCCCTTCATCAATACATATGTAAAGAGAGGCATCGTCGGTACATGAAGCACCCGGAATTGGCTAAGGGCAACCTTCTCTCGCACGTAGTGGATGTCCAACTCAATGTGTTTGGTCCAGCGATAATGAACGAGGTTCGCGGTCATGTAGACATCTAAGATGTTGTCATAGTACACCACAGTAGCCTTGTTGACAACAATGTGTAGCTCGCTTAGTAGTTGTCGCAGCCAATAGCGTCCGGTGACGGCATAGTACTCAGTTTCTGCGCTGAAGCGCGAGACAGTCAATTGCCGCTTGGATGACCATGACACCAGGGAGTTACCGAGAAATACTGTGTAGCCGAATGTGGACCGCCTTGTATCAGGGCATGCTGCCTAATTCGCGTCAGAGTAGGTTGCAATGTCGAGGTTGTCGGACTTGTGAAGCTGGAGACCATAGGTAGTGGTGCCACAAACATACCAAAGGATGTGCTTGATGAGTGCCATGTGACAATCCCACGGGTCATGCATTTGGAGGCACACTTGTTGGACGGCGTACATGATGTTCGAACATGCCATTGTAAGGTACTGGAGGGTGCCAGCGATGCTGTGGTACTCGGAGGCGTCGGAGATCAGTTGGCCAGAAGATGAGGACATCTTGGCGTTGGTGTCCACAGGCATGCTGACCAGCTTGCAGGCGGTCATATTGGTGCACTCCAAGAGTTCATTTGCATACATGTCTTGCGACAAGAAAAATCCTGCTGGTGATCACGTTCTTTCATGGAAAACTCGGAATGAAGGCGTAAGGTAATGAACTTGAGCAAGTATGTGGTGGATGTCATAAGCATGATGTCATCTACATATAGGAGAAAAAAACGCCGTGTCGAGGCCTTGTTGATAGACAAATAGCGATGAATTAGACTTGGTGGAGGAGAAGCTAATGGAGAGGATGAAGCCTGCAAATCGTTTGTACCACATCCATGGCGCCTATTTTAGCCCATATAATGACTTGGACAGGAGGCAAACATGGTCCGGGTAGTCGAAATCGATGAACCCAATGGGCTGCTAGCAGTAGACATGCTCGGTGAGGTAGCCATGTAGGAAGGTGTTGGTGACATCCATATGATGAACGGGCCAATCATGAGTAGTGGCGATGCTAAGAACAGTCCAGATTGTGGCCTAGTTGACCATTGTACTAAACATTTTGTCGAAGTCCACTCCAGGGTGCTGAGAGAAGCTCGGACAACCTACCATGCTTTGTAGCACTCTAGGAAGCCATTGGCATGGAGCTTATGTCGAAACAGCCATTTGCCTGTCACTACATTCACTCCTAACGGCCGAGGGACGAGCGTCCATGTTTGATTATCCTGCAATGCCCTGTACTCTTTGTGCATCGTAGCTAGCCAATGGGGGTCACGTAAGGCTGAACGCACAATCTTTGGGATGGGAGAGATGGCGGATGAGGTGACAAGTTTGGTGTATTTGGGGTTTGGTTTGCGAATGCCATCCTTGGGGCAAGTGATCATCGGATGTGACAGTTTGGCCAGTGGTTCGCATGAATGCTATGGGTTGCCAGGCGTAGGGGAGGGAGATGTGCTGCGCATGGATGGCATGAATGATGAGACAACTGGAGTAGTGGGGGTGCAAATGGACTAGAGACACCCGGGTCAGATGGGCCGTTGGAGGCGAGGGGATCTGGTAAGCGGCTGTTACACCCCACCGAAGTGCGTACATGATTAGTGCGGTGGAGTGGGACGAGAGAAGCTAGGTATGGCTCATCGAGGAAGTCCAGGACTAGAGGTTGAGAGGAGTCATTTGTGGACTAGAACGAGAAAATGGACTTGTCAAAGTAAACGTGCCGTGAGATGATGACACGGCCTATGTCACAATTGTAGCAGTGGAATCCTTTGTGTTCAGTGGAGTACCCAAGGAAAATGTAGGGAGTGGAGGGGGGCAGTTTATGTGGAGATGTGGATGTTGTGTTGGGATAGCAAAGGCATCTACTGTGTGGTCGGGTGGGACACCGTAGAGAAGCTAAAAAGGCGTTATTAGCTGTCGTGGTTGACATGGCCGACAATTGAGGAGAAAGGTAGTAGTTGCGAGGGCTTCGGCCCAGAAGCAAGGCATCATGTGTGCATAGAAGAGAAGGGTGTGGATGGTTTCGTTGATGGTGTGGAGTATTCTCTTGGCGTGACCATTTTGTTGGGACGTATATGGGCGGGATAGTCGAAAAGCAATGTCATGTGTGGAGAGGTACGTGCGGGACACAATGCTGTTAAACTCATGGCCATTGTCAATTTGTATGGAAAGTGACTGAAGTCAGCAAGCAAAACCAAATAATAGTGATAGCCGGAAAGGCAAGAGATGCGTGACGTCCAAACATCACAGTGTACAAGTTGGAATGGTACATATGAAATGAAACTAGAATTTGGAAAAGGTAAACTAATATTTTTCCCTAGGCGATACGCATGACAGGTCTGCATGAGTTTGTTATTACAATTGGAAGGAAATGAACATAACATCCTAGAAAAGTCGGCATGTCCTAGATGGCCAAGACGCTGGTGCCACAGGTTGACGGAAATTGGAGGTCAAGGACGATCTACACGTGCTATTTTATTTTGACGTGTTGCCGAATATGAGTTGGAGCAGTCGGCATAGTGGCTAGGGCACCCTGTGTGACGGTGGAGTTGTTGCTCGGGAGGCTCATGGTGGTGATGGAGAGAGGGCAATTGGGGTGAAGAGGATAGGGAAGAGGAAGATGGCAGTGGAAGATGGGAAGTGGCTCACGGGCTAGGAATGGGAGCATCTGATACCATGTAGAGAAGTGGATGCAATACGCCACACATTATCCTTGTATTCTCCAGCATATATACATGACAATGTTCAATAACAGAATAGGCTAGAAGCTAGGAAGGAGTTGGCGAGGCAAACGCTAGTGGACTAAGCCAGTCGGGCAGCTAGCAATTACGCAGCATGTAGTTAGTTCATGGAGGATATGCGGTGTGCATGGACTGCGCAAGTTCGCTAACAATATGGATCATGTACGTGATGCCATTGCAGATGCTCTCGTCACATGACATCCTTCCAATTGGCTTAAGCTGCATGTGTAAGGAAGACATGCGTGTGCGTACGTCCGAATTGAACTTTTATATGCAAGGACCACATGTATACCTGTATGTTTCTATTTTTTATGTATGTCTGTAATAAACACATGTACTTGTCTATTCCATATGTGCGTATATTTGTAATATATACACGAGTTGCTCGTACATTGCAATTTATTCTAATTGCACGTGTCTATCGCGCAATACGCTCGCTAAATCAGCAAAAAGCTAAAAAAAACATCGGTCCAAAAGAACAGTACGTTTTTTGCACCGGCCAAAGCCGAGAGGAGGAGGGGAGGGTGGGGCGTCGTCCTTCTCGTATAACTCCTTCCCTAGTTGCACTTTTCCTCCTATCGGCATCTGCAGCTATTGCTCCGTCCCTTCGTTTCCTCCTCTTCAGCTCCCTCGCCTCCCTGTTCCCCGCTTCTCTAGGGTTTCTCGCGACAACCACCCCTCCCGCCGATTCGACTCCAACCCGCCTTGCCTCCTCCTCTGGCGCGCAGCAGGTCAGCCCCCCGCCCCGTCTCGATCTGGGCGCCTCGCCTCCTTCCGCTCTCGATATGCTCGATCCAATCCGCAGTTCTTTTCCAAGAAAAAAAGTTACCCTCATTTTTTTCTTTTTGTTGAGTATGCCTGAAGATAGCCGTGCCGTTAGTGCTGCTTGTTATTTTTGTTTTATTTTTTTTTTTCTAATTTTAGCTGTGTCGTTGGGTTCGTTGGTGAGTTGCTGGTATTGTAGTAGATTTGTTAGATTCGTAGGGTTTTTGAGGGGGAACAGCGGTGGATTTTGCTGAATTACGGCTAGAGGAAATCTTAACCAGGGTTTAATGTAAGATGCTGCTGCTTAATCCTATCGGAATGGTGTGGTTGGCTTCCTCCTCTAGGGGCTTTGATTTAGAAGTTTATTTTGATTACCCCCCTTTCATGCTGCTTTTCTCTTCGTGGCTAAGATGGCCGCAGCAATTTGGTGCGATTGCTGCGCTTTGGCCATGTTTTTGGGTTGTATTCCTAGATTTCGTTGTTGTCTTAGATGAGTTCCAGTACTATTTATTAGTGTATGAAGCTCCTTTTGTTCGTCTATGTAAGTAGATTTATGGTACCACGGTGCTGATTATAATGGTTTAGTTTTGATTTCGGGAACTTGCCAGGTTTTGCTGCTAGGTAGTAAGTAGTAACTTGTATATTTGATTAACTTCTGCTTTTGGCTAGGCATGTTGTAGTTGCCAGTGCTTTTGAGCAAATTTGGGAGAGTTGTCTAACACACGACCAAACGTAATTAAACTTGCATACATTTCTGTGGCAACGTTGTGTTATTTTTGTTCTGGGTTTTAAGCTTAAACTTAGTTTGTATATGATGTTTCTATATTAATGATTCGATCTGCACTATGTATGAGTTATTATGCTCATACTTTGATCCAGTTAAACAATTGGTTCACTTTAATTTGCCCGTTGCTTATCAAAGTGTGAACAATTCTTAACTTATATTGCTTTTGGCTGTACGCTGTGGTGATTGGAAATTTGTGTACAGTCAAATTGAAGTTTTCGTTTGTTTATAGTGAGTTTTGTTAACATTGGTAGAATATTGAGATTTCGTTGTGTTGAGAAAAAGGAAAGTTGTTCTTTTCATTGAGATTCTATATCTTTTGCAGCTGAAATACTTGTTGTGCTTCACATTTGTTTTGTACTGACTTGCATTGTATTTCTGATGTTTCTAGGTTTTCATGATCAGCAGTAAAATCTTCATTAAAGGTTTTGTGCAAAATTATGCGATCTTCATGGGCTGATTCAGTTGCGAACGCCGAGGATTCGGCGCCCGTGACTGCTCCTGCTCCTGTTGCTAATCACCAGAACTTGCGCCCCACTCGCAGTGCGTACATCCCACCTCATCTTCGTGGCCGCTCACCAGGTCGTCCCTCAGAGAACCAAGTACCATCTCCAGCACCAGCTGGCATACAGTCCTCAACTGCTGTTCAGCCTTCTGGTTATGCAGCTATTGTTGGTGGCTCTCGCTGGGCTGGCCCTGCTGCTGGTGGTGGGAGTAGCAGTGTAGGTGGTGGCGGTGGCTGTGGTGGCGGTGGTGGAGGTGGTTGGAACTCCCGTCCTGGATGGGACCGCAGAGACCGTGAACCTAACCCTTTTGCCAATACTGACGCCACGGAGGTTGACTTTGAGAGTCAGGCGAACCTAGGCATCAACTTTGATGCCTATGAGGACATTCCTGTGGAGACGAGTGGCCATGACGTGCCTCCACCAGTCAACACCTTTGCAGAGATTGATTTGGGTGACGCACTGAATGAGAACATACGGAGATGCAAGTATGTGAAGCCTACACCAGTGCAGCGGCATGCCGTTCCAATCTCCATTGCAGGGAGGGATCTCATGGCCTGTGCTCAGACAGGGTCTGGAAAGACAGCTGCTTTTTGTTTCCCGATCATCAGTGGGATCATGAAGTCAAGGCCACCACAGAGGCCAAGAGGTTCAAGGACTGCGTATCCTCTTGCACTGATAATATCACCTACTCGTGAGCTATCAGTCCAAGTATGTCACCAATCTGGTTTTATTTGGGGTGTTCTTGTTTTTTTTTTGTTTGGGTTTCTTCTAACATTTTTCATGCCTCAGATTCACGAAGAAGCAAGGAAATTTGCATACCAGTCTGGGGTTAGGGTGGTTGTTGCATATGGTGGAGCACCAATACATCAGCAGGTTTTTTTTTCATGATGGTTTTCTTTTGCTATGATGATTAGTGATTGCATGGATGGTATTGTAGTTTCTTGCGTGTCTTACAGTGTTTAATGTACTGTATTGTCCTTATTTGCCAAATCAAGTTTTCTTTCCACATCTTATAACCTTGTCTAATGTATAACAATAGGTCACCAGAGTTCTGGCATACAATATTAGCCGTTTTTTAGAGAGGGCACACTATATTTGGTTATGATGATGCACCCATACATTGGTACTATCAATTCATAGCAATGTGGAGTATTCTAAACATGGATGCTAATTTGTTATGATGAAATAGAAATTTAAGTATTTAACAGCGATCTTTGTTCTCTCTCTCTCTGCGTGTGTGCTCATGTGCTGAAATGTGGGAGACAATTATTTAATATATGTGTTGCGTTATGTGAAGAATCTTGTATGGCATCGGACTTGCCACCTACACTGGACTAGACTGTACCGCAACTGACTCAATACTAATAGCATAAGTTTCCCAGAGGAGAATCTCATGTGTTCAACTTTCTGTAGAAAACATAGATATGACATTATATGGATGCTTCAATTATGTAGGTCCTGAATACTGGTTATGTATCCATGTAGATTGTCAAATAGTGATAAAATGTGATGAGAACAAAACTTCCTTGCATTTTATGTTGTGTTTTTAGCTGTAGTCACATAATACAGATTTGATTATTATATTTTTTATGAGCTTAATTAAGCTCACACAGAACTTAAATGGCCTTAGGAAAGGACTTTTCAACATTTAATTAACTTAAATTTATTTCAAACGCAGTTGCTTGTTTTATATCTTCAGGAATTAACGGATTGTGTTGACCATATTGTGTTTGTCTTTCACAATAACCTTTGCAAGTTGATATGCACAGCTATTGAACATATACTTTTATCTGTTATTGCAGCTGAGGGACTTAGAAAGGGGTGTTGAAATCCTTGTGGCAACTCCTGGTCGCTTGATGGATCTGCTGGAGAGGGCTAGAGTATCACTGCAAATGGTGAAGTACTTAGCTCTTGATGAAGCTGATCGAATGCTCGATATGGGGTTCGAGCCACAGATACGTAAAATTGTTGAGCAGATGGACATGCCCCCTCGTGGTGTAAGACAGACAATGCTGTTTAGTGCTACTTTTCCAAAAGAGATACAGGTATGCCTTCTCTTTTTGACTCCCCACCTTAATAATATATGTTAAATGTCATTAGCCTCTTCAGTACTATTTTATTGGCAATCTAGCAATTTAGCTGAGGTAGTGAGGGGTTCGCATGCAATGTCCATTTGCTGTCAGCTTGTACGGCAGAATTACCTGTTTTCCTAACATATGGTGTCATGTTCTCAAGTCGCAATTTATCTTTTATGGCATTGTAGATTGTTCATTCTTATTGGACCTCTATTCCGTATCCAAAATTATTAGATATTAGATTCTTCTATTGTACTGTATGAAATAGTCAGAAAATGGTAGGAATTAAAAATTATGTTTACTAATTGCATTTAAATCTGAATTGTTGGCTTGCACAATCAACACTTTTGCATGTGGTATGAAGATATGACACTGGGTGAATCAATATGCAAATATTTGGTTGGTTTTCTTACATGACAGGAAAAAAATATTTGGTTGGTTGTTGTAGCATGTGATAATGATCTCTGCTGTTACTTGTGCTGAAAATGTCCTAATTTTTTTTCTGTAGTGTCTGGCTTCAGATTTCCTTGCGGACTACATCTTTCTTGCTGTTGGAAGAGTTGGTTCAAGTACTGATTTGATTGCTCAAAGGGTAGAGTTTGTCCTTGAAGCGGATAAAAGAAGTTATCTCATGGACCTTCTTCATGCGCAGAAAGCCAATGGTGCTCATGGGAAGGTACTATGCATTAAGAGTTTTTGATCTACTTTATTTTTATGTCACCAGTTCCTTTCACTAGACTAAAGCTGCTGTAAGGAAGGTTTATAAATAGTGATTTTCAGCTTAAAATTTCAATTAATTCTGATCTTGGTGTCACAATTTCTAGGAATATTTTTTGATGTATTTCAAATTTCAATTAATTTTGAATAATTTCTACCAATATTGGTCCACCAACGTGTGTTTTTCTTTTGTTTGCAGCAAGCTCTTACTTTGGTCTTTGTGGAAACAAAGAGGGGAGCTGATGCTCTGGAGAACTGGCTGTATACAAATGGGTTCCCTGCAACGAGTATTCATGGAGATCGTACCCAACAGGTATGTCTGAGCTGTGGCTTACATTATATGTTAGTTACACTTTTTGTAAGCAAATCCTGTAGACATTTTGTTATTGTCGGAAGTATCCATGCATACATTTTTGTTACTGCCTGAACTATCCTTGCATATCATAATTGTGTTTTGGAAAGGAAATAAGAACTTGGATGCTCCAAAAACAAATGCATTTTTATCTGAATGTGGTACTTGGAAGTGATGATTTATCCTTTTCAAAGCTATTCAATGATACCGCACATGAGCGATCAATATTTCTGTCCCATCCAGGTTGAGCGTGCTTTTGTCTGTATGCCTTATGGTGCTAAAGATATACATACCTTGATGTATATAGGTATGATTGAATATCACATTGTTGATCTTTCTGCTTGATTGGTCTTATTCAGGAAAGAGAGTATGCACTGAGATCCTTTAAGAGTGGAGCAACTCCCATCCTTGTTGCAACTGATGTGGCTGCTCGTGGGCTTGACATACCGCATGTTGCCCATGTCATCAATTTTGACCTCCCAAATGACATAGATGACTATGTCCATCGAATTGGGAGAACAGGACGAGCGGGGAAGTCTGGTCTGGCAACTGCATTTTTCAACGAGGGCAATAAATCACTGGCAAGGCCATTAAGTGAACTAATGCAGGAAGCTAATCAGGAGGTTCCTCAATGGCTTGAGCATTATGCAGCCCATTCCTCATCTGGCGGTGGTGGGGGCAGAAACCGCCGATCAGGCGGTGCTCGATTTGGTGGCCGTGACTTCCGGCGGGACCACAGGGGTGGTGGTGGAAGTTACGGTGGTGGGGGTGGTCGGTACGGTGGCGGTGGCGGCTATGGTGGTGGCCAAGGCGCAACTAGTTCCTGGGACTGATACTGATTCCTGGTTACCGTCAGAATTGTAATGAACGGTCGTATTTTGTTGACTTAACTGGAAACAGATATGAGATTTGTAGTCAATCCGGTGGGTATGGTGCTGGAAAATGCGCCTGCACGTCTGTTTCCCTTGTAATGCCTTTTTTTCTTACTGGCATCGAGTGTGGGTGGGGTAATTCTCCTGTTCTTTTGCCACTGACTGTTGCTGTAGTTTTGGATGGTGTGTATTTATTGGGTGGCTGGAGGTTATTGTTGCATTTATGAATGCTTTTATAATATTGATAGTGATGGTCGGAATGGATGTTTTTCTGCTTGTTTCGTTGAGGTTGCCTTAAGAAAGATTACGTGATCGGAATACAATATTGAGGTTGCTTTCACAAAGATAACCTGTGTAATGCCGGGCATAGTGTTGCGGCTGCTTTAAGAATTCAGTTATCGTTCGCGTCGTATTCGCTGCACGGTCTCATCGGTAGTGTCATGTGACGGCATAGCAAGAGGTGAAAGCGACACGCTGGATTCTGGAATTCTTTTAACGCTGTTTATTTTGTCCCATGGTAAACTGTCATTTAAGTGTCTCTTTATTCCATGGTAAACAGCAAGAACTAGATTTGGCTTCTTACGAGACTATTGGAGCCGTAGTAAACCCTGAACACATGAAGCCCAACACCAACACAAATACACAATCAAACCTCGAGCTCCGATATAATAGTTCATCGGTGACAATTTCCCCTGGGATGGCGATCTGATGGTCTCAGCCTCGCAGAAACGCTCGTTCGTCGTCACGCATCTTTGTATCGCCTCAGGTGATCAACAAGCTCGTCGATGTACCCCTCCTGCCGCCCCGCGTCCGCTCCTCGAACCCGTCGGGCGGCATGCCGCCGGAGGTGTCGGAGCTGAACATGCCGGCTGTCTTCCGGAGGGCCCACAGGAACCGCGCCCCGCCGAGCTCCAGCCCGAGCGCGAGCCCGTGCAGGTTCTTGGCAGTCAGCGGCGTCTCGCTCCCCAGCGCCGCGTGGATGACAGACTTCGGGGGCTGGTCGTCGAGCCATTGCAGGACCTCGGAGCGGCCCGCGGCCCCGTTGCTGGCGGGGTCCTGCGGCGGCGGGAGGAGGCCGGCGGGCTTCAGGAAGAGGTCGGCGAGGAGGTCGAACAGCCAGGGCTCGACCTCGTCGCAGCTGCGGTGGATGATGAGGCGGCAGCGCTCCTCGGTTTGCCAGAAGCGTTCGACGTCGGACATGCCGGACATGCATTAGTGTAAAACATGCACGTAATTTTTTTCTTATGAGCCGTTTGATTTCGTACCTATTGTCTACAGATAGTGCATCTTTAGCTGAAAAAGAAGGGTTGCCCAGGAAAGATCCAGCGGCATGGATTTTTCGTACCTATAGTGTTTGACCAACTGACAGACCTCATCCAGTGCCCTAGGTCCCATTGTAATCATTCCTTTGCGCAGCAAAAGGACGAAGAAAGGAAGATATAAAATTTGTATGTCTATTTCTGAAGGTAATTATGTTGGGATGAGTTTTCATATGCTGCCCCCAGTACTCGTTAAGCCTACAGGGAGGCCAAGAAAGAAAAAAATCAGGCCCGTCGGAGAAGATGGGGGTAAAGGGACTGTCGATGTTCTAATATCAATCTTACGTATAATTTATTGAATTCGAGTGAAATCACTCAAGGTTGTAATGTGAACACACATAGTAAAAGCACACGGATTTTATCCAGGTTAAGGCCTTCTCCTGAGAGAATAACAACTCTACGTCCTGTGCTATTACTGCTATAGAAATAGTTTACAAGTGTGTATAGTGCAAGGAATTATAGAGTGAATTACTCCCTACTGGGACATATCTTTCGCACTGGCCTCCCCTCTCTTCACAAAATCTATCCTTTATATAGTTGATGAATTGGTAGCAGTTGTTTCTTACCCAAGAGGTGTCTTGTCGCTTTAGGAGTTAATCATTGGACGTCGGTTATTGTCAGAAAGACGTGGGAGCAGTTCGTCATATGACGGTTATTGTCAGCGAGAAGTGGGTAAGGTTGTGTGCAATTATGGTGTATAAACGCACGTTTAACTATCTTGTCAGACCACTCTACTACAGGAGTAGGTTAGTCACTAACTTGGACAATCACAATAGGATATAGCCTAATAGTCGTAGAAAACCTTACGACTAAGTACTCGCAGCAAGGGCTACGAGTAGACCGTAATAACGAATCTCACGACTGGGTAGTCGTAGGAGCTATGACTAGATATTCATAGCAGGACTTACGGTTAGGTGGTTGTAGTAAGACTTATGATTAGGTAGTCGTAGAAAGGTTATGGAGTAGTTGTAGTAAGATTTACGACTACCCAATGAAATATCTTTCTTATTGCTAAGAGGTATATTTGAAGAATATGATGACGTAATAACCTAGAGGATCATTATATCCTCATCAGGGACCTTACCAATGCAAAAGGTGCTTTCAATTTAGTCACACAGAGAAAGGATGTACCCTCCTGCTAACACCACATGAAGAAAATCTACAACCCTCAAAGCGCAACAAGAGGTACATACCTCAAGCTGTTTGTCACATTTCTTGATATACTACTGTTTTCGTAAAATCACGTATATGTTAAACAGGAAGCGAGGTGCTGCTACACAAGTGAGCCAACTAGCTACCCATACACAAGTGAGCCAACAAGAAGCAGGGCTGCAGAAGCACTGACAAAGGGTTTCGATTCAATGCGTACTAGGGATTGTGACTAGTTCTTTTGTTCAGTTATGTAACTAGTTCTTTTGCACAGATATGTGACAAGGGGTTAGTTGTGCTATGTAATCCCCCATTAGTCACTATTCTGAGGCCTTCTCGTATATGTTAGCATGTAGTCCTAATTACTTGGGAAAAATCCTTATCTTTTGTGTAGTCCTAATTACTCTGGGAAAATCGTCATCTTTTGCTGTCCTGCTTTCATTCATTAAACTGGGCTCTTGTCTATGCCATATGTGTATGATTCGGGCAATTTGTGCTTGCATGGTGGCGTTGCAATATTCTGCTTTAATCAGAAATCCCAGACCAGGCTTTAGTATTGCTTCTTCTTCTTTTTCCTGATTACTTGCAGCTGTATTCACCTCATCTAGATACAGCACCCCCTAGATGGGTTCATCTTGCACATGGACTGCTTCTCTTCCTTTACCAGCCTACCAGGTATCAAACTTTACGTGCTCACCTAAATATGCAATATTTTACTATCATGCTCCATTTGCAGTATAGCATAAGTATGGCATTCAACTAGTATTCGTAGTCATTAATCTACGCTCTGCAGTTCTATCAATAAGACATTTATGACCTATGTTATGAAGGACTTGCTATTGATATTGTGCATGTCAAGGTTCCTTAATGTCTTGGTGAATATGTGATGGTTTTTCCTATTAGTCTCGGATATACAAGTTTTGTGATTTTTTTTATGATTCTATTATGTACAATTTTCAATCACTACCTGATTAGAATTGTACTTTATATGGCATGATATTGATGCTGCGGATGGTAAACAAGCAAGGCGTACCAACTCATCAAGTCCTTCAGGCGAGCTTTTTGACCATGGTAATCTCCACTGCCAATTCAACTTGGTGAACTCAGTTTTAAGAAAAGCCTATATGTGTTTCTGACAACCTTTTATCCTGAACAGGATGTGATGGTCTTGCATGTGCTGTAAGACTATTCATCAACTTTTTTCTCTCATGTGCAACGATACTGAAATTATTGTGAACTGATTATTTCATCTATTAGTTTGAATCCTTGGCTTTTGGAAGCACAACAATGTGTGGAAAGGCTACCTAGATAAATATCGCTTGTTTTTGAATGTAACCCGTTTTGTATGCCTCCTATCTGATTGGGAGTTAACCATAGTCATGTTTAACCAAACAGAGTGGTGTCTTACCAAATTTGGAGAAATTTCAATGTTATTAAAGTGAATCGGTTTTTCTGGGTGAAATATTTCTAAAGTGAACACATTTGTATGGTATATATATCCAAAAACCTTCTTTTTTTGGCTTCTGCTTTTGGTTGTAGCTTATGGTTTTTTGGGTAATTTGTGTGATAGTATGTAGTAATATAAATCTGCATATGGTTTTGATCGATATAAATGAAGTCGCTATAGTATATACTACAATAAACTTGTAGACCTCATCTTCGAAATATATTATTTGAAAACTAGTTACTGTAGAAAAGTTGAAAAATAGTTTTTAGAAGCTGAAAAGAAGGCTGCAAGTCTACAACCAAGCCACCCGCTCATCTCAGAAGAAGAAGACACGCAGTTGGATGTTTTTAAAAGCATCCAACGACCTAAATTGATCTTAACAATACTTTCTACGGTACTGAATACCGATATAGTAATTTACAGTGGATATATTGCACCGACAGTAGAGTTAGCTGTCCGTTGCTGATCAAATGACCCAAATTGCAGCCGTAAAAAAGGGTACCTCCTGCAGTCAATTAGAGATACGCAAAACTGCACTGCAGCAGATCAGAGGAACGCTAGTTGCAGTGCAAGGGCGCGAGCAAACGGTGGGAACTGCCACTTGCCGGGGGAGTGGAGAGTGGAGGAGACTTGGCGACGGGGTGGACTGCAACCGCGCCTCTTTAGCTGCTGAAAGGCGCTTTTGGGTAGTGGCAGCAGTGCTGCTGGCTCCGTTGGCTACCACCTTCAGGGGTCGGATACCATACCACTAGCTTTCGGCAATTCTTGACTTCGATGCCCATCATCATCTCCGTCCCATCCAGCGACTGACTGACCCATGGCCGAAAGATGACCAGTTCTAAAAGTGCAGGGTCTTTTAAGGTATGTTCTTTACGGCTTCTAAAAGTCGTTTTTGGTTTTTGCTATAGTAACTAACTTTTAAACGAAATATTTTTTTAAGATGGGGTCTATAAGTTAATTGTAGTACACGTTAAAAAACTAATATCTCAGATCATCAAAATCGCAGCGAAATATCTCTCTTTCCGCAATCTCCGCAAAACAATCAAAAGCCATCACCATGACCAAAAGCCATCACCGCAAATGAAAGAACAGGCCCTTAGTTTTTTTTTCTGTGTCTTTTCTATGATTGAGATATATTAAGTGAGTAAAAGACACTCGTATTGAGAAGTTTTTCTTACTAAAATAACTTCTACAATGATTCTTATAAGTGACTTATAAAAATCAGTATGAGAGGTTACTCTCATCAAAAATCAGCTTCGCCAAAAAAAACAAAAACTGTTCAAAGCAGGGCCTAACAAACAAGTCAAGAACTGTTCGCACCATAAGACTGAAAACCATCAAACTCCACAGAAACTGGCCGGCTAGTTACCCATGATGCAGGTCGTCTAGGGATTTTTACACTGTGAACTAGATATTGCACATATTTTCAGCTCAAGGAAGACTAGCCCGTCAAAAATCGTAGTTCAGTCCCCATGCGTGCACCCAACACACCTAACGCGTGCCTGAAAGCTGTTGAGTAGAGAGCTCGATTTCTTTCCCCGCCGCGCGCTGCGCACCATGTTTTCTTCTTGCAAGACACATGAGCATCTATTTTCCAAAATTTTCAACTTCTTTTACACTGCAGTGAGTGACATTCACAGTGGTTAGTTTTCAAACAATGTTCAGTTCGGAGTTGAAAATGCAAATGATTTTTGATCTACGAAGATCGAGATTTCCCGTTGGAAACAGAATGCAGACAAATATGAACTCGATGGACCCAAGCCTTCTTTTACCAGCCCGGGCTGGACCAATCCAAGTTCGCCGGGTCCCGGCCACCACAACAATAGCACACGGTCCATGTCGTAACTGCTGCTTCCGCAACGCCTTTTTTGGATTTGTTTGTAAATAAAAACCATGAAATTCGTAAGAAAATTTTAAATCGTGTGAACTTTTGTATTCCTTCGAGAAGCACTTGGGGACGAGCTCACGGAATAAAAAAAAACCATTGGTAGGCAACGGGAAAAATAATTCCAAATCGCTCGATCGGACTAAAGGCATGTTTGCTTTTGGCTTTTAAAAGTCGCTTTTGGTTTCTGCTACAGTATCTGACTTTCAATCAGAGTATTTTTTTAAGACGGGATCTACAAGTTAATTGTAGTATACGTTAAAAGACTAATATCTGTACCATCAAAAATCGTAAACGATAATCTCTCTTTTCGCAATATCTGTCGTAAACAGTCAAAAGCCATCAGCCGCAGCTAAAAAGAACAGATCCTAAAACAAAAGAATAGGATGAACAGAGGAAACAAATGAATGCAAATTGTTCGGGCCGGCCGGTCAGACCAATAATTTAATAGCATATTACAATGTATTTTCCTTACCACATGTGTCTTCTCTTCGATTTAATCATTTAATTTCGATTTCAATTTTGAACGCCTGCCTGCCTCAGGTGTTTGTCAACAGAGTGTCCCCACCGCACGGGATCCGTCGCCCACACGGGACAGCAGTCACGCCCGGCACGCGCCGCTTTAATCCACGTGTTACCCTCCATCCCCACACCATCATGCATGCACGCTGTCTATACACCAAGCCTTACAGACACGACACCCCTTCCCCACGCCCACAACAGAAGACACAAGAGATATGAACCGAGTCCATACAGTTCATGCCCACCACACTCACGTCGCCCCCCAATTCCTCCACTAGCTATTTTACTATTTTTTAAATAAAAATAAACTATAGCGATTTTTTTTTAACAAAACCATCGATTGAAATTTGTTAACACGACACGTCCGTCTCAGTTAAGCTTGCCATTCGTTCGTTCCCTTGGCCGCCTTCGCCTGCGCTTCGCTTCCTCCGCGCCCATAGCCGCAGCTTCCTTCCCACCCCGACCCTCGCTTCCACGCTCTCTCTCCTCTAGGGTTAGGGTTTGCCCTGCCCGGCCGCCGACGTCGCCGCCGCATCAGGGGCAATGCGGAGGGCACTGGCGGCCGGCGCGTCCTGCCGCCGCCGCGCGATCCAGGGGTTCGTGGCGCTCCTTCTCATGTACGCGCTGTCCGTGCTCGTCCTCGAGTCCACGTCCGTGCCCGGGGCCGGGGCGGCCACCGCGGCGGCGTCGCGGCCGCTCCACCTCGACGGCGCGGGCGAGCGCGCGGCGCCGGCGCGGCCCTCGAAGCACCCCCACCGAGAGACGCTATCGGCGGAGGCGAAGCAGGTACGGGGGCGCCGGTTGTCGGGGATGGTCTCCGGCCTCGACCTGCGGCACCTCAACTCCTCCCGGTCCGGCTCGCTCCGCAAGGTCGCCGCCGAGGCCGCGGCCGTCGGGGCCCGCGTCTTCTCCGACCTGCAGACTCTTGCGGGGACCCTGACGGCTTCGCTTGATGCGCCAGACGAGGAGAGGAGCAAGTGCCCGCGCTCGATCGTCCTTAGCGGCGACGAGTTCCGGGAGAGGGGGCGGGCGGTGGAGCTGCCGTGCGGGCTGACGCTGGGGTCGTACATCACGGTGGCCGCGACGCCGCGCGCGGCACACGCCGAGCGGGATCCTAAGATCACGCTGCTGAAGGAGGGGGACGAGCCGATCATGGTGTCGCAGTTCATGATGGAGCTGCAGGGGCTTAAGACGGTGGACGGCGAGGATCCGCCCAGGATCCTCCACTTCAACCCCCGCCTCCGCGGCGACTGGAGCGGCAAACCTGTGATCGAGCAGAACACCTGCTACCGCATGCAGTGGGGCACCCCGCTTCGCTGCGAGGGCTGGAGGTCCCGTGCTAACGAGGAGATTGGTATGCACCCTGCTGTCAGATGAAATGCTGTTAACTATTTGATTATTTTGGCTCAAAGATTAAATTTTGATTGAATTGTTATTCAGTGGATGGGATGGTGAAGTGTGAGAGGTGGATTCGAGACGACGAAGAGCGGTCGGAAGAGTCAAAGACGTCATGGTGGCTGAACCGGATCATTGGGCGGACGGAGGTCTCGGTTGATTGGCCATACCCGTTTGTGGAGGACCGCCTATTTGTTCTTACTCTCACTGCTGGATTGGAGGGTTACCATGTGAATGTTGACGGGCGGCACGTGACATCGTTTCCATACCACACTGTAAGTGGCACTTCCATGCTCATGAAGAGATGGGGAATGCAATGCAATGTCATTGGTGGCGTACTGTCGTGTCTAAGTTTGACATTGTGGTTAACTTTTGTCTCTGATGGTGCCGGCAGGGCTTTGTGCTCGAGGATGCCACTGGCTTATCACTGAATGGGGACCTTGATGTGCAATCAGTGTTTGCGGGGACATTGCCCACTACACACCCTTGCTTTGCACCACAGAAACACCTTGAGATGTTGCCCGTTTGGCAGGCCCCTCCCCTTCCAGACGAACCAGTTGAGATTTTCATTGGCATCCTGTCAGCGGGCAACCATTTTGGTGAGCGTATGGCTGTGAGGAAGACATGGATGTCCGCTGCCCAGAGGTCCTCAAACATTGTGGCCCGATTTTTTGTTGCCCTGGTAAATCTTGAATTTGATGGCTTAGTAAGTCCAAGTTGTGTACCTCTGTCTGTTGACATGAGCTGATGAGTTTTCTTTTCTTCAGCATGGCAGAAAAGAAGTGAATATGGAGTTGAAAAAGGAGGCAGAGTTTTTTGGTGACATTGTTATTGTGCCATTCATGGACAGCTACGATCTGGTTGTTCTGAAGACTGTTGCAATATGTGAATATGGGGTATGTCTAACAGACGGTACCTATTTTCGAAATTTGCTACTTTGAAGCTGCTGTATCGACATTTTCTCACTAATGAACCGTTTCTCTCAGGTTCATGTTGTTTCTACTAGATATATAATGAAGTGTGATGATGATACTTTTGTTAGACTTGAATCAATAATGGCTGTGGTTAAGAAAATACCAAGCGGTAAAAGTCTCTATTTAGGGAACATGAATTATCACCACAAGCCATTGCGCAATGGGAAATGGGCTGTTACTTACGAGGTAAACTTAACATTTGATTTCATAATGACCTCATATGTCCTTTTTCTTTCAGTGATTGAAGTTGCTGCTTCACTACATTGCTGTAGTAAATGGTTCAATGAAAGTTACATGGTTGTACTGTGTATGAAACAACATGAACTATCATACTTGTTTCCCTAAACTGGGACTTGAATTATTCATTCAGTTACAAGAGATGCTAGCTTGTTGATGTTTGCATAGCCCACTCATCTCTATGGTGCAGTTTCTGCTGCACCTTTGGTTGTATATTCTGTTTGTCACCGCGTGATTTCACGAGATATTAAAAGAAGAATATAGATTCATGGCATGTTGATGTAGTTTACTGAATCTTTCACCCGTTTGAAGAAATCTAATAAACAATCACTTACTGTTAATCATGCGACATAATTGAACGTGGCAAACTGGCAATGCTATAAGACCTGATGTTTCCCATTACTGTCCGCATTAACTTTTTAGCTAGCTGCATAAGTTAAAATGTCTAATCCATGATCGTTTTGATCATCTTTTTTTAGGGCCCGGGGTAGCACTGTCAAACTGTTCCTACTAATATCTTCATGGTTCATGCTTCTTCTGGCTTCCAATTTCTCTGGCTTTTGGTCTAAACAACCATGTATGCTGATTCTTAGTTTTATGTGTACTAAGGAAATTTTAGCCTTGAATCTTTTGAATACATCATTTACATTTACCTATGTTCCACCGTTTTAGCCCTTTTGAATACATCATTTACATGTGGAGTTAGCATTTTATTGCTAAGGTAGGCATGCATGTTCCACCGTTTTAGCCAGATGTCCCTCGTGCTATTTGACATTCGTCACAAATATGTGTATGTTATTCATCTTGGATTTTGATTTGGTATTGAATCTAGTCTCTGCTTATATCCACTCAGGTGTTGGTACCCACTAGATGCAAATTAGTTAGTACAATATGATTATTAGCTATTATGTAATGTTTTCTTAACTTGGTCGTTTCTGCCTTCAATATACTGAAAATGAAATCATTAGTTTATATACATTTACATCTTCATAAGAATCAATGTTGTCGTAAACAGTGCAGTCCTATGTTTCTGTGGGTGTTGCACAGGGACAGTTAGCTTTGTTGCTTTGTAGAATCAATCTGCAGGAAAAATAGACAGCTTATTCTCAACGTGATTTCGTGCTGCCTAGTCCTAGGAAGAGCAACTTTTACATCATATCACCCTTCCGGTATGCACTTAATCTGAATTTGATTGACGGTTAACACTTCGCAAAGTTTCTAGGTGGGAACCTATGGTTCTTGGCCTCACATGATTATTATGCATGATTTAATATGTCACAGCGGAAATTGTTGATGTATTATACATGCCTTTTATGCTTCAATCAAGTTCTCAGTTCACCTATCCACATACGTTAGTCTGCCCCTAAAGTCTGCATTAAATACACATTTATAATCTTTGCTTGTCCTTTGTACTTTACAGGAGTGGCCAGAAGAGGATTATCCAACGTATGCAAATGGTCCTGGATATGTTATATCTTCTGACGTTGCAGATTGCATTGTATCAGAATTTGCAAATCATAAATTAAGGGTAAGAGTAGATGATTGCTTCTCACCTGCATTTTATGGCACTAAAAAGGATACATAGCCACACAGGGTAACATGGAGTTAACAGTTTGCGTATTTCCAAAATAATTGGGAGCCTTATCTGATAGTGTTTTGGCTCCTCGTAGTTCAGTCCTTAAAAAAAATCATAAACAAAGTGCTGTAGATTTTCCTGTCACAAGATAACTTGAACATTGGTTCAAAAGAAGATAACCTGGACATAATGATGCTGACATAGGTCTGATTTGCATTTGCTTGCTGCGCAGCTTTTCAAAATGGAAGATGTGAGCATGGGCATGTGGGTTGAGCGGTTCAATAACACCAGACCTGTTGAATACGTCCACAGTGTCAAGTTTTGTCAATTTGGTTGCATAGATGATTACTACACTGCACATTACCAATCACCGAGGCAGATGTTATGTTTGTGGGACAAGCTTCAGGCTGGGAAAGCACAGTGTTGCAATATGAGATAGCAATAATGGAACTGGTGGTTCTTGACCCTTTTTTGTGGTGCTAGTGGCCGTCCTTATTTGTGGAGAAGTGAGCTAATGATCCTGAGCCCTCAAGATTCAAGACTATCTCCGATGGTAAATTATGCACTAAGAAGGCTAACAAATGGCCTTAATTTATTGAATTTCATTAAAGATGACCGCAAAGTCTCAGCTAGGGACAACTCAGGAAATGAACAGCAGCTTTTAGCTCTTTCTGGATCAGCTTGTAGTGCTTTTCTTTTTTTCGCCATATAGATGAAGTTCTGTGGGCATTAACAGAGCTGCTCAAGGACTTCATTTGTAAATGTGAAGGTTAGAAACCTTAGATAAGTTCTTGCTACTTCGTATAACTGATTGTGGTTGTAATCATGAACAACCCATCAGGTACAGAAGAGCAAATTTAGCAGTTCTACACGAATTTTGTCGCACAATCTCTCCTTTAACACGGTCATGAAATGACTTAGTTTCAGTCAATGTGCTTTCCATGTGAGGAACATATGCTATGCGTTCAAGTTTATGATGCAATCAAAGTGTATTTCAACTAAAAATGTCATGAAAAATTTTAAAAAAATTTCTACATGTACTTCATGGTTTACTTTACTTATATACAAAATTTATAAAATTTTAAGTTTAAAATTATTTTATATTAAAAGTAATAAAAAAGAGAACGACACATTAACACTGATAAATATGCAGACGAGTGAGCGGGCGAGGGGAATGGCATGGATATAATGACATTAGTGCGAACAAGAGAGCGCACGAGGGGAATGACATAGACAATGACAATTGTGTGAAGGACACAGCGCGAAAGAAAAGATAGATGTTGAGTATCACTAATTTAACGATTAAATTAACATAAATTAACGTGATAAATTTGGAGCATATAAAATTTCCAAGAAATTACAACGACTGTGTTGGGATGTTTTGCGTAAATTTTTTTAATTTTTGGAGCTCGTTTACTATATGTAATAGCTTCTACGAATATCAAAATTGTATAAATTTTTAGCAATATTCACAGTGGATAAAATTACCAAAAATTTATACAGTCAACTACACTGTGTTGGGAGGCAGTACACAAAAAGTTTCATAATTTTTTTGAGCTCATTTGTTATATTAATAATTTTGAACAAAAATTAAGCAAAACAAAAAAATAGCAGGTGATTAGGTCGGTTAATTAGTCGACCGCCTGTTGTCCGGTGGCTAGACGACAGGTGGCCTGCTGTTCGTCCACAGGACGACAGGGGCCACGCGTCATCCTCCTGTCGTTGTTGTCTGGCTACTAGATGGAAAAAACATTATTTTTGTAAGTATAATTCGTATATAGCTATTTTATAATTAGTTATAAACTGTGGTAAGTGTGATAAAAATTCTGCGTTGTGCAGGAACACATTGTGCCGCCCGAAAGAACGCAAACAGCACCGTCCGTTCGAACCAAAGGCCCTCCGATTCCCACCAGCTTTTGTCGCAGGTTCGCATGGCGTCGCGTGCAGATGCAGGTGGCACGCGCCGTCGTGACGGGAGCCAGAGCGAGAGCCAGCCACATGAGCAATGCAAAGCAAAACCATCAAACCAACCGGAACGAACCCACCGACCGAGGGGACGGAGCCCACGAGTCAAACAAAACTCTGGAAACGCGCCCACAGAAACCACCGCCGACACCAGCGACTCGCCCCGTTTCCTTCCTTTCCTCCCGCGACTCCGTTCCAGTGGGCGCCGGAATCCCAGAGACGAGACCTCGCCACCTTTCCTCCTCGGCTCCACCGTCGCGTTATATATCCCTACTATGGCCCGAGCCATGACCCTACCTCCGCCGTCCCCCTCGACCCATGGCGCCGCCCCTCGCGCTCCTGCTCCTCGCCGCCCTCGCGCTCTCCCCGGCCCTCCCCTTGTCCCACGGCGGCGGCGGCGGCTTCTACGACCCGAGGCGTGTCACCCAGCTCTCCTGGCGCCCCAGGTCAGCAGGCTCTTGGTTTTTCTGCCTATGTGTTTCTTGGTTGCGAGGCACCGGCAGTTTGGCGATTTGCCTCTGATAGGCGAGGCTTGTGTGCTCCTGCAGGGCGTTCCTGTACAGCGGCTTCCTCTCGCATAGCGAGTGCGACCACCTCGTCAAGCTGGTGAGCTGCTGCTGCTGCTATGGTTTATCGGTGCTGCTGTTCAGAGGTTCTTGTGAGTTGTGATCTTTATGCTCTTGCTGGGTTGTGGGGTTTAGGCGAAGGGGGGGCTGGAGAAGTCGATGGTGGCGGACAATGACTCGGGGAAGAGCGTCATGAGCCAGGTGCGCACCAGCTCCGGCACGTTCTTGGCGAAGCATGAGGTATGAATATGCGCTTGCTTTATTGCGCAATGTCACTGTTGATTTGTTCATGCCATTGCAATTGTGTTAGTTTACCCATTGGCGTTGCTGATTCTACCTGCATTAGTGCGATTGATCACACACACTGACAGCAAAGAATTCGTATTTGTGGTGAATAGCTGAATAATGTATCGGGCTGATAATTTAGCATTGAATTAGCTTCTTGTGGTCGCGAGAAATTTCGCTGGATCTGGCTTATGGTATTGCAAAAGAGATGACTTTCCACGGTGATTGTAATCTTTACCTTATTTCTTGAGATAAAATGTGATTGAGAGAATATTAGTTGAGATGGATGATGGTAAAACTGGTGAATTAGTACAACGCTGACAAAAACCCTCCCTTTCAAAAGATCTGAACAAATAAAGTAGCTGGTGATTCTTGGTATTTGCGAACTCAACCAATCTGAATAAATCGATCATCTAGCACTTCTACATTTATATTTCTCCAGTGCAATCAATGAAATGACCCATGTAAACATGTTTCGACTGTTTCTTCACTACCCTACATATATGCGTCAAACAACTAGAAATATTCCAAGAACACTAATCCGTTTCCTTTTCTTTAACCTATTCAAGGATGAAATTGTCGCTGGAATTGAAAAGCGTGTAGCTGCTTGGACATTTCTTCCTGAAGGTAATAATTTGCATGACTTTGCCTTTCGGAGTTACATGAGCATTCTCTAATTGGCTAGCCTGTTTCGGGATCAGAAAATGCTGAGTCAATTCAGATCCTGCATTATGAACTTGGTCAGAAGTACGATGCCCACTTTGATTATTTTCACGACAAAAACAACCTGAAGCGTGGTGGCCATCGAGTTGCCACTGTGCTTATGTACTTGGCAGATGTGAAGAAGGGTGGAGAGACTGTGTTTCCAAATGCTGAGGTATGCAATTATTTCTGAGATTACTTGGGTCTTTTCCGAGACGGCAACAAGTTATAGTCAACTGGCGCGTTGCTTGCAGGGAGCTCATTTACAACACAAGGATGAAACATGGTCCGATTGCGCAAGATCTGGCCTGGCAGGTATCCTTCAGCCTCTTAAATGTCAAAAGGAATGTTTTTTCCTATGTGACCTGACTTTACCGGCAATGGTGGTTCACTTCTGTAATGCAGCCCCATTTTTGCATCAACATTTGTTTTAAAACAAGGGTGTGCTCTTCTCTCGCAGTGAAGCCGAAAAAAGGTGATGCACTACTGTTCTTCAGTCTCCACGTTAATGCGACAACAGATCCAAGTAGCCTTCATGGGAGCTGCCCAGTAGTTGAGGGTGAGAAGTGGTCTGCCACAAAATGGATCCACGTCCGGTCATTCGACAATCCTCCAGATGTAAGGGCGGACGCGCCATGTTCTGATGAAAATGAGCGATGCCCTAGATGGGCTGCTATTGGGGAGTGTTACAGGAACCCAACATACATGGTGGGCACGAAGGATTCCCTTGGATTTTGCCGTAAAAGTTGCGGGGTCTGCGATGCTTAAACCCCCACCAATCTGAACTGAATATGTATTGTGGGGTGTTAGGCTGTTAGTTGTTTTCACCCCGTTTCTGTTTTACAACTAGCGCGTCACGCAAGCTACTACGTGAACAGAAGAAAAAGGGAGAAAAATTCTTAAGAGAGGATTCTCTGGAAAAAAAATGAGGATCCATACGTATTTCTGGAGAAAGTGGAGGGTTTAACCAAGGACCAGTGCGGAAAAACCACAGGATGCTATCCAGCAAAAAGAGTCTTTATGAAAATAAGGAGGATCTGTACAAAATTTTGGAAAAAAAGATGGGTTTTTAGCATAAAAATGATGTGGTAGGGGTATTTGTAAAAACCGAGGATCCATATGTTTTTCGCAAAAACTGGAGGGTTTTTTGCAAAAATATCGACGTGGCATTGCTCCGAATCGCCTGGTGTAATATACTGGTGTAATATAGGTGTGATTACTGAGAAGTGCATAACAAACGAAGCAGGTTTTAAGTAGCATGGGAGTAAATGTTTACTCCTTTCCATATCCTGTAGTTTGACCTTGGAGCATCGTGATATAAAGTGATGAGAATTTTGTTCAGGATTACAGGTGGCATCAATTTGTTGTGTTGTTGTACATCAGTTGTTTATTTGTTGAAGTGTGTTGATATTTTCATATTGATTTTACGTATGATTTGTATAGATTTAGAGAAAATTCTCTCAATGGTCAGGTTATGAGTACATAGTAGATATGAAAATTTTTGTACAGGTTCTTCCTCTTAAGAATAACAACCATATATTCTATGTCACTCTTGCTTAAAAAGTATGATTACAACAGAAATCTGAAAAGGATTGTAATCTCTCCTCAATCCCCTCGATCTGCTCTCCCCTCTCCGACATCATCCCTTATATAGTTGATGAAACACCGTCAATTATCTCGTGTTATAAGACGTCTTGTCGTTTCGGGAGATAACTGTTTGGCGGAGGTTATTGTTAGAGACGTGGTTAATTATTTGCCGTGTGACGGTAGTTGTCAGAGAGAGATCGTGTGTGCGATTATTAGGTATAAGCGTACATTCTAACTGACTTATTCTATGGGTCTATCGTATGATAAATCATCGTAAATAGGTTAGTTGAAAATATACTAGTCATAGGAAAATCTATGATCACGAGGCACTTACGACTATCTCATACTCTTATGATTATAAAATGATTATAGAAGAATTAAGATCAAGTAATCATAGGACAACTTTACAACTGTAGAATGGTTGCATTAGAGCTTACGAAACACGATCCGTCCAGGGGTGGGCGAAAAGGCAATGCAAATTAGTACAGGGTTCCTCCAGCAAATATACGCAAGAAACCTCCTTTCCCAGTTCAATCTGGGCCGCCTAAGGATGAATCGAACGGTTGTTGAAGGTCCATATTCGATCGCGCCGAGTACTCGCGAACCGGCTTGGGGTGGGTGAATATTCGCACGCGGCTCCAGCGGCCGCCCCCCCCTCCGGTTTCCGCCGTCGCGGATCGCAGCACAATGCCGTGCGCAGGGCGACTCATCGTTTCAACCAATCACTTGCGCGTATGAACGATGCTTGAGAGATGGCGATGGAAAAGCATTGGATTGGATCTTGGAGGTGGAGGTTCCATCACAAGTTCGTAGCAATGGAGATGCTCGTCTTCTTTGCTCTCCTCTCCGTCACCGCCGCCGTCCCAGTGCTCTTCTCGCGCGACAAGAAGGACGGTGCTGGTGACATCGTCATTGGGGCGCCTCCGTTCAACTCGTCTCGTGTCACCGTTCTCTTGGAAGCCAAGGTAGTACAATAGCGATACTGGTCAGCTGCAGGTAGTAGTACTATTAGTACACAGTGGTCATGATGTTTTGTTGAGCGCTTGCATGGTTTTGTGCAGGATATTTCTGTACAAGGCCTTCCTTTCGGATGATGAGTGCGACCACCTTGTCAAGTTGGTAAGGACTAAGCCCTGTCTGTCTCTTTATGGCGTCGTGTGTATTCTTGAAATGCGACGGGAATTCAGTGCATCAGTGTGGAGAATACACACTGATCCACTGAATTCCCGTCGCATTTCAGAGGAAGGAGAAGTTGCAGAGGTCGATGGTGGCAGACAACGAGTCCGGGAAGAGCGTCATGAGCGTGGTGAGCACCAGCTCCGGCATGTTCTTGGACAAACACCAGGTAATAGCAATTTGCAATTTTGTACATGTGCCTGACAGTTTAAATCATAAGCTGTCACGTCCAATACATATTTCAAAAGGTCCTGTGGATGGCTAGGTTGCCCACGTGGAAGGCACGCCTGCTCTCAAGGGCCGGGAGGCTCATGGTCGTCAAATCAGTCCTAACATCCATGGCGATTTACCCCCTCATTGCCTTGGTTTTTCCGGATTGGGCGATTAAAGAAATCAACAAGAAACGCCGGACATTCCTCTGGACGAGGGATTGTTTTCCGCACTCGATGGGAGTGGTTGGCGCGCTCTGAGCCAAGACGGTTGTGGAATGTAGCTCATTAGCCGGAAGATACTGCAGATTTAGGGTCTGTTCTTTTTAGCTGCAGCTGATGATTTTTGACTGTAGCTGATGGCTTTTTAGTTGTTTGAGACAGAGATTGTAGAAAGAGAGATACTTGCTTGCGATTTTTTATGGTGCAGATATTAGTTTTTTAACGTGTACTACAATTAATTTGTAGACCCTATCTTAAAAAAATACTCCGTTTAAAAGTTAGTTACTATAGCAAAAACCAAAAGCGACTTTTAGAAACCGCAAAGAACATGCCCTTATTCTACACTTCCTCCACAATCCAGATTGGGGATGGATCTTCCACCATCTTTTGGATCGACAGATGGCTTCTCGGCAAAGGTCCGCGCAAGTTGGCGCCGATCATCTGGGCAAAGGTGAAATCCTCGCTCAAGAGATGCACCTCGGTTAGGGAAGCACTGAATAACCGCAAGCGGATCTCAGACCTGCAAAGACCCTTTTACCGGTCCCGCCATTTCTAAGTTCCTCAGCTTGTGTTCAATGTTAAATCAGGTGCAATTGCAGCAGGGGGTTAGAGCGCGGACGGGAAATTTACTCCTGAATCAGCATACATGGCGCTTTGTCAGGGTTCCATCCTATTCCCCTGTGCACAGCAGCTATGGTCAAGCTCATCACCATTGAAAGCAAAGCTATTCACCTGGTTAGACCTCAAAGACCGAATTTGGACCTTCTCGCGGTTGAGTATTCGCTCAATTCCTACGCCTTCGCTTTGCCTCCTCTGTGACCAACACGAAGAGACGATTGATCATCTCCTTGTCAGCTGTCCGGTGGCCAAACAGCTTTGGTCTTGCGTCCTCTCTTGGCTGTCGCTCTGCAACGCTTGTTCATTCGCCGAATGCTCTCTGCAAGATCAATGGACAGCGTTGAGACTCCTCGCACCCAGCACCAAGCGCAAGGGTGTATATTTTTTTAGTTATCCTCTTGGTGTGGATGACCTGGAAAGAGAGGAACAGAATATGGCACAATCAGGGCATACTGTATTTTCAGGAGTTCGTGCAGCGCACGAAGCAGGAATTTGCCACTTGGTCATCTCTGTGCAAATCTAGGCTTACCGAGCTCACCCGGACGCTGTTGGAGATCACCTTTAGCGGGCGGCTCAACCGTGATCTCTTTTCTTTTATGTTGCTAGTTGGCCTTGTTCATTTTGTCGCTACTGTACTCTTTGTCGTTCCTAGGCGTTTCCCCCCTCCTGTAATCCCGTAGGCCCTCTGTCCCTGCTTCCTGGCCGGCAAGGCCGAAAACTAGACTATGAATACTGAATAGTGTCTCTTGTTCGCCTTTTCTGCTTATTGAATGAAACGTAAATTTCCTGCGTTGTCGAGAAAAAAAGTTCATGTGATTCTTGTTGTAGTAGCTGCGGTATAAGCATAAATACCAATATAATTATGTAAACAAAAGAATGATATAACATGTATGTAATCATATGATTTGATCATATCATTCAAAATAAAACACATATTCAATAATAAAAATAATATTCTAAATGTGAATATGTATGTTAATGTGTAAATCATATATCAATTAAGACTAGCAACATGCTCAAGTTTTAATTGTTTTTAGTGCTATCAGAAGTAGGGTTACTTAAGTCAAGATTTGGCCGTCCCGCTACTAAGTCTTATACTCTTCATCAATTGGTTATTTCAACTAAGAATTCAATCTTTGAGCTCTAAAATCAAGCTCTACATTCAAGGTAAAATATATCCAACATGTGAAAATTCAGCCAGCAGCAAAACAGCCAAGTTATGGCATAATTAGAGCAAGTCCAATACTGTCTATCCACAAACAAGTCAAACTCAACTTATCAAATATGACTTTTAACAAACATGTATGGAATTGCTATGCTCTAGTGATAGCATGAGCCGAGTAACACATGAACAATATATTGATGTTTGAAGAATGACCAGCAAAGCTCACAGTAAATAGCAATGACAGAGACAATGTAAACTAGAGTTCAAAGACTAACTTAACCAATCTCGGTATATGACTTATATCTTCATAGAGCAATTGACCCACTGTTTCCTTAGCATTCACAGATATATATGAAGCTGTAAACTGCAAAGGATTTAAAGCCGTATACTCACAAAATAGGTGATACTCGAAATCATCGAGAAGATTACGGAGCTAGGCACACCGTATAGCGCTGTTCCAGAAAACCTATTGCCCCTACACACCATCGTGAGAGAGGGCAGTAGGCAACGGAGATACAAAGCCACCACCTTTGCTGTTGAATGTTCACAATCCAGCAAAGTCGAGGTGAGGGAATGCCGCACAAGCACAGGGGAGATGTCGGCCTAGCACTTCGCCGTCAAGCACCAGGGGACCGAGCTCGATGTCAGGAAGTCAAGCAAACACACCGAAGCCACACACTACAGGCAATATCAGAACTCAAAGAGAGAGGAGAGAAGGAGCTCACTGATTCGGGATGCCTCTAAAAGATGGAGGAAGCCCCTACTTATAGGCAAGAGGAGAAGAGGGGGAAAGCCCTCGGCGCCGAGGCTCACCAATGGCCGGATCCGTGTCCCCCGGGCCACCGCTGCTCTCCCCTCCCTGCCAAACCCGTTGGTCCTCGGACCGAGCCAAACCAAGCCATGGAAACCCGAATTGGGAGCCACGTCCACGGGGAAGGCGAGAGCGGGTTGCACGAGCGTACGGGCAGACCGGGCCGCACGGGGAGAGCGGGCGCGCAGGGGACTGGAATTCCCTTTTTGCTCTCTGGTATATGCAACAATTCTGAATCGATTATAATGTCTTTTTTTTCTATGAAGGATCCTGTCATTAGCGCTATTGAGGAGAGAATTGCATCTTGGACCCTTCTTCCCGAAGGTAAACTACGTGTTCTGAATTTCCTTTCAATTAGGAGACTTGCTTCTTTGTCAGTTAACATTTTAACATCTGTAACACTACTTTGTCAGAGAATGCTGAGAACATTCAGATACTCCGATATGAGCATGGCCCTATGATCCACATTTTGATTATTTCCACGAAAAAGTCAATCAACTACAGGGTGGTCAACGTTATGTGACAGTGCTAAGGTAATGTCATGTCCAAACTTGACTAAATGTCTACATTTGAGAATGGACAGTGGGATCCACGTAAGAAATGAATCTGATAATGTTGGTTGCTTTCAGTGAAATCTGTGAAGGGTGACGTTGTGCTGTTCTTTAACCTTCAGGCTGATGGCACACCAGACCCACTTAGCCTCCATGGAAGCTGCCCGGTTATAGAGGGTGAGAAATGGTCTGCACCGAAGTGGATCCATGTGAGGTCTTACGGCAATCCATCAGGCACCAAGCAAAGCGAAGGATACTCCGTCCAGAGCGAGAGTTCTGCGGCATGGGCCACATCAGGCGAATGCGATATCAACCCGGTCTACATGGTTGGCACAAACGACTCACCCGGTCAGTGCCAGAAGAGCTGCAACGTTTGCAATTCATAGAACATTTCACATTTGGTAGATGATTCGATGCATGTTCACCTTGTTGGACAGTGAAATAAGGGCTGCTTACTGCTGACAGTTTGATGTGCACATATGTTTGACTAATTTTGGATGAAATGAAGTGGTGGTACTCATATTTTTTAGGCAGTATACTTAGATGGTTTTAGAGTTGTTTCCACGCATTTGTATAAATTGTGTGCCATATAGCCATGTAGGCGGTTATCTTCTGTTGTTACCGCAAATTGTGATGCGGTAATTAGTGCTTTACTGCTGTAGAATTCAAGTGTCATGCTGGCAGGCAACTGCCTGTTCCCACTTTGTTTTTTTGTTGTCTTGCTTGACAGTGAATTTCAGGACAGCAACTGTGTCAGCCTGTGTCAAAAATAACCAACTAGTTTGGCCCTTTCCACAATATAGAACTTCTTTGGGTTCAGTATCCTGCCTCAAGCTTGCACTTCTGTCAAACAAATTCTGGCTTCTCCTGAAGAAGAAAAGAGCGATGATTTGGCCACAATCATAATTTGATCCAACATAGCCATCTTTTTTTTTTTTTGCGAAATATTCTGAGATCAGTCTGTTGATTCCACATGTAGGGGCATCAGCATGAAGCAATCCAACAGATCCGATTACATTCACACGTAAATATTCGAAATGAATGGACTTCTTCAGATGTCATTTCAAGGGGAATTCACAAAATAAAAAGGATTGTGACACATCAACTGAAAGTAGTGTTTATTTCTTCAGGGTGCTGCTCACTTTGGAGCTGCTTTTGGACCTCACTTTACCAGGGCAATCTCTCATGTGTCATGCCCCCTCCTAGAGTTACTCAAAGATGAATTCTTTCCATTTCTTTTTGTACATTTAACCTGAATTATCATACAATAGGAATATACTAGAGGGAAAACAAGGGCAGCCTTAAGGATCAGATAGCAATGCCTCCTAGAACTTTTCTTTCCTCAGTGTCTTTGCCCTCCCCTCCTTCACAAGAACAAACAAGAAATTGAAAATGAAAAGGAAAGAAAACAACATAACTTAAAAAAGTAAAGTGCAAAAGCAAGCGTGGCTCACTTGCTTTGATTCTACTCTCCCCCCTCTATTTAGGCCCTTCAAAAGCACAGCAGAATCAGCTAAAGCAAAAGAAACCCAGAACAAAACAAGAAGCAAGAATAGCAACAGCGACTGACACAAATCCTGCTGCTACTTCCCCACATTATAATATGCAGTCGCATTGCAGCATCGCAGCTGCACCACCACATCAGAAGCTCGTAGAACTGTAGCAGCGGCAGCGGCAGCGGCAGCACAAGCTTCAGTAGTTAGTAGGGAATCAACAGAGGAGAGGAAGGAGGAGGCAGGGCGAGGAGACCTACGGCGAAGACCACCGGGTGGTATTATGAAAAGGCCGGCCGGGTCCGTGAGGCGGGCATCGGTGGCGGCATTGGCCATCTTGTTTGGAGTTCTTGTTTTGATGTCGTTGGTCATGGATGACGGCGAGAAACCGTCTCCGCTGGCGATCGGCGGGAGGAGGATGTTGGCCAGAGTCGCCGGAGGACACAGGACCTTGGAGGATTTCCAGGCTGATGATCCTTTCCAGGACAGCAAGAGGATGGTGCCTAACGGTCCTGATCCCATTCACAACAGGTACTTACTTCACTTTGTGTTGCATTGCAGGCTTGACGTCGATTTTTGTGATGGTTTCTTTCCCTCCTCTTTTTCTTTCTATAGCTTCAGTTCAAATGTTAGACTCTGTTGCATTTGCATTTGCCACATCAGAAAAGAAGTTCCCATGTTCATGGCCATGAATAGGTTTCTTGAAGAAAGTGTCACTCAGTTAGTTGGTTTCAGGTGTGGCCTTGTTACAGTGCTCTTTTTCATAGCGGGTGACAATATAGTACTGCAGCTCTTGATCAAATTTGAAATAAGGAACTCATAGTGCCCATGATTCTTTATCAGAAATAAGAAGTTCTTAGTTTAGGCTATACTGTGGGTGTGGGAATATGGTACCTTACATTTTTAATTTTTTTTGTTTCTTGACCAACTTCTGTTTAAGGTGTGTGTCGATGCATTAATATTTCGTGTAATAGGCTAATAGCTCTCTTTGTAACATTACACATGCTATGTTTTCCTCAAATTTTCTTGTGAAATATGCTGGGAAAAAGAGAAGAAAAAAGTAGGCAGGCACTCGAAATGTTTAAGGCATCACATAATTTTGTTTGAACATAAAAGATTGAGAAGAATAAAGTAATGAGAATGTAAACAAAAGATGTCACACACTCCTTTTCCTCATTACATCCACATTCCCCTATGATGATATGCTATTCTTTTAGCAAAAGCAAGTAGATTAGTCCTATTCTCGTAATGATTATCATGGATGCACCATAACATACTTGAAATGATTAGTCTACATGCATGGAATAAGTCAAACAAAGTACGACACCATGGTTAATTGTATAATACACAACAGAAAGTCTTTAACGGTTCAGTGTAGGGTCACCTGAAACACAAACTTGCATGCTATTTCAGTTCCTTCTTCTCCCTCTTATTTGGTTTTCTCCCACTCTGAATTCTTCAGGGGAACTGGTAAGTCTGGAAGATCGCCGGGCCGAGCGTAGCAGCGAGCATCCTGAGGCGTGGAAGCTTCCAATCGGAGAGGCAGACATGTGGAGAAAAGAGATGATGCATTGCAAGAAGGAACAAACAAGAGCTTCATTGTGGTGGGTCTGGCTGGATGTTGGTGTAACTAGGGGAGGTGGCCTATCTTCTTCTAAGACTGCTATTTAAGACAGTTTTAAGCATAAAAACTTTAGCTTTTTGCAAAACAAAGGCTATTCTAGGCGGTGGGGAGTTTGTAAAGAGAGTAGTAAGTACCAAGCTTCCCTCTCACAAGAAACAGGCATCAAAGATTCTTGGCAAAGGGATGTGGGCAAGAGCTCCTTTCTTTTTTGGCAGTAGTAACTTTAGACATATTAGTACTACCACTTTGTTTTGTTTGAGGCATTCATTCTTTTCCCTTGTTACTGTATCAATTACAACAGCATATCATAAGTTTGCTACAGAGGAAACAGGTCAGCAAAGAAGGACCAACGATTTTTTTAGACTTTGGCTCTGATCTTCTGATGAGATGTGGAAAACCATTGCAGTCTGTGCCCTAGCACCCAACCAAAGTACTCCAACTTACTAAAGAGGCTTTTGCTTTGCCTACTATACATGTTCATTTTGTAAAAACTTCAAAATTATTTGAGATATTTGTTTTGTTTCTGACTGTACTTCAAGCCCAAAATAAAATTATTTTACATTGGACATGCCACAAGCAAACAAAGAAACAAGGACAGAGCAAAGGGAGGGAGGGGTTGAAGACTCAAGAAAAAGAAAAGAAAGAAACGCCAACCTGCCAAAGTAGCAAGCATGCTTTTTCTCTCCTTTTGTTTCCTCCTTCCCTCCCTCCATTGTCCCTCAAATCTCTTTTAACTTCTTTTCTTGTAACTTAGTAGCTTTTAGCAGGTAAAGTGGCATTGGTTGAGCTCCAAAGCTGGCAGGGATGGACTGTCATAAGAGCTGTTTCTGTGTCCAAAAGATGAGAAATTTCTGGGGGCTAATCTATTCTTTTCTTGACCAGTCATCTTGTGCCCTAGAATTGAAATGAGATGTACAACATGCATCAGTGTATGGACTGCTCTGTTCACTGTAAGAGATGCAGACCAAAGTGGGGACAGAGATAGATACCCTATCTATACATTATGCAGCCAGATGCGGTCCCGGCATAGACCCATCGTATGCACTCTTCTGATCCCAAGAGCAGTAGACAGCTGCTCATGTACTTGTAGCTCTAGTTAATACTACATGTTACTAGTAGTACTTACTAACAGGGAAAGTGTCTCTTGTATCTCTAATTAAGATACCTTTCAACGATACTATCCTTTAGCAGATCCAAAGAATGCAAAAGTGACATGTTAGGTTATAGATGCATTGAGCTTTTTTTACTGTAATTTTCATAGAAAACTTGTAAGGTATTTTTCTTGAACATAAAACTTGTAAGTTTGGATGCGTGGGCTTTCCAAGAACGTTGAGTGGAGCTTCAGTCTAACTGACTAGATGCAATTTTGCCAGGCGCGGCAGATGTCCGCAAAGATTTCGCGCTATCTTTGGTTGGGCTCCTGGACCCCTTCTTCTTCCCGAGCTGTTAACCATCACACCTTCTCCTCGGGTTCTTATCCATGGCACAGAGAGAGATGTAGGTGGAGATAGGAGAGAGGGAGCACCTGCGTGAGGAGAATGGGTTCTTAACTCGCTTTGTCACGTTCTTTCTTTGTGTCTGTCTGTCTTTTTCTTTCTTTGGCGAAATCCCTCGTTGAATTATTCAAGTTCTGAGCGAGCAAAATAAAGAACTGTTAAAATAGTTGAACAAGTCCTGCGCATACTTCACTGAAGAATCACTTTCACCCCCGAAGATGCGCAGCACTCATAGCACCTCTGTATTTTTTTTTTTTTGTTTCTCTGAATTTTGTATGTAGCTGTGCCTTGGCGGGACTGTACTACGTCCGGTCTGGCATGTTCTCTGTTTTGCTTTCCTGAACTTTCGTTTCAGTTGTACTCGCCACAAGGCTACAAGTAACTACAACACAGAAGTACTCCTTGCAGTAAATCATTCCATTTTTACATGGGATCAGAGCTTAAACCTCGACTTCATCAGCTGCTTCCTCTGCCTCTGCCATCGCCAGTGCTGCCCGCCGCGGGGACCACGATCTCGCCAAGGAAGGGTGTTGGGGCGACCGTCGTGGATGGCGGCACTGGGGCAGCTGTTGCGGGGACCCCGACCTCGCTAGGGAAGGGCGGCGCTAGTGCGGCCGTCGTGGGGGCTGGGGTGGGCGTCGCGGGTGACGGCACTGGGACAGCCGTCACGGGGATCGTGACCTCGCCCGGGAAGGGCGGCGCTGGGGCGGTTCTTGCTCCATGAGAAGGATTGGGATGAGAGCCGATTTAGGGGGTGATCGGAATAGCGATGGCTTTTGGATTTTGCTGAAAAACACTGTAGCTGGCTGAAAAAACATTGTAGCAGAGTTGGTTTATTGAATATAAATAAATGTAAAAAATGTAAAAAAACCGAAAAAAAGTATAAGTAAATTTTTAAAAAAATCAAAAAAAATAATTTTACTGTAGCAGGTACTGTAGCAAAAATCGCTATTGCCAGCGATGGGAGAAGCCCATCTGATCGGGGCCAGAGGGAGGGAGATAGGCCATGAGGTTCACCTCTGCTGCGTTCTGATTGGCGGGCCATGCTTGCCAGGCACATGTTGAGGCCAAGTGTATTTTGGCAATTCCCAAGGAAAACTATTCTGCCACAGGATTTAAGGAGCGTTCAGAATAGCGATGGCTTTTGATTTTTGCTGAAATTTTACTGTAGCTGGTTTTTTACTGTAGCTGAGTTAGTTTATTGGATATAATTAAATTTAAAAATATAAAAATAAAAACGACACGTTAATCTAGAGCGGAAGATGCAAAAGAATACGGGAAAAAACAAAACAAAAAAATGAAAAAAATTTACTATAGCGCTACAGTGTTTCGGTTGTCGAACACCGATCGCTAGCGATGGCCGAAGTCATAATGAGCATAGTCTTAGGCGTTAGGCACGGTCATATTATGGGAATGTTCTTTTTAGCTTCTCAAAACAGTTTTTGATTTTTGTTACAATATCTAACTTTTAAACGGAGTATTTTTTTAAGATGGAGTCTACAAGTTAATTGTAGTACACGTTAAAAGCCCAACATCTGTACCATCCAAAGTCGCAAGTGAGTATCTCTCTCCATAATCTCTGTCGCAAACAGTTAAAATTTAAAATTTTCAGCCAAAAGCTAAAAGTCGCAGCAAAAAAGAACAGACCCTATCTTTGGATGATACTTTTTTTTGACTAAAAATGAATAGTAGGGACTAAAAAAAGTTATTTTTAGAAAAAGGGACGAGTGATGAAAAAAGTAAGAGAGATACGTGCACGTGATGAAAGAGAGGAGTAAGATACGTGATGCACCTGTGACCCTCTTTTGTCTCTGGAGCGAAACAGTAGTGAGAGGAGGAGTGGAGAAGTCATTTTGAGAAAGTGAGTATTTATATTGTTTTTTAGTTTTTTAAGTAGAAACCAACGAGAATATTGCCTTAATGAAAGGTGTTAGAGAAGTGACAACGATGGATCGTAGGAAAGAAAAATTGAAACCAATGGTACTGAGGGAATAAAGAGTTATTGGATGGTATATTGTGGGAGTGAGAGTTATGGCAAGGAGTGGATTTTCTCAAAAGCTAAACAAGTAAACAGCAAGCCTCGTACATTTGAGCAGGTACAAGCGCTTTGCTGGGCTCGGACCTAACCAGAGAAGCTGGCAAAAGAGGCCTGGGCTTTGAGCCGAGGCTGACTAGCCCTAATCTTCTTAAGGTCACAAGCAAGAACCGGCTCACCTGGCCCAGCCCAATCTTGACGAAACAAGCATGCAGTGAAACCATCTCGACGTATCGACACCGGCAAGGCAGCAACACACTCTCCTCTCTCTCTCTCTCTGTGCGCGCGCGCCTGCACTGCACGCGCTAGGGTTTTAAAACTCGGCTCAGGACTTCCGGAGTCCGGAGGCCACGTCGTCGTCGCGTACCACCATATAGAACTATTTATTTTCCTAACAATCTCTCCCTCACATATGGATTGTGCACACCGCACTTCTGAGAAACTCCCCTCCATATGGATTTGTGCACACCGCACCCTGAGAGATGTTAGGTCTCTAGCTCTGATACCAAATGTTGAAATAGGGTTTACTCCCCGGGCCACACGTCCAAATGGGCTGAACACAGCTAAACCCACGGAGACGGAGCAACAACCTTATAAGTGGTATTGGGCCTTCTCCCCCCAAAAGACTAGTCCAATAGGTGGAGGCTCCCTCACACTTATAAGTTGTGCTTTCTCCTCTCCCACAACCAATGTGGGATTATTCCTAACAATTCTGTTTGGGTAATCTAGTTGCATTAAGTTCTGATCACATGTCTGTTCGGATACGATCTCGTATTGGTTTGGTATACGTATACCCGAGTCGTATTCTCGCGCACAACTTGTGTCCGAGTCTCATGCGTAGTAGTCTCCTATAAAAGGAACGAGGCAGCGCCTCTTGCATTTACCCCATCAAGTAGCAGTGCTTGCAATATCAATAAAAGGCAGCGCTTAACAGAAGGAACAGGGGCAGCACAAAATCAAAGAACTAGCAGCGCCACATCTAGTTTCTTTCGTGTGTATTCTTGTGTTTCGTCAACATCTCGTGTCGCTGCGCTCCGCTGGAAGTTCCTGCGTTCTGCTGGAAATCTTCGCGTGGTCCAAGCCGAGTTTAAGGTTCGGCTCCAACAATTGGTATCAGAGCAAGGTTCGTATACACCTTCATCTATGTCGTCTTCGAGCTCGTCGAAAAACGTCACCACCGATGGAGGCGTTCTGAAGATCGGCGATGGGAGCGTGCCGAAGGCGTCGGCGCGCGAGGGCAACATCTCCCTCCCGTATCCCATGCTCACGAGGAGCAACTACACGACGTGGGCCGTGAAGATGAAGGTGCTCATGCGCGCTCAGGGCGTGTGGAACGCAGTCGTGGATGAAGAGGTGAATGAGCGGCAAGATCAAATGGCGCTCGCGGCAATCTTCCTCGCGGTGCCGGAAGACATGCTACTGGTCCTAGCTGAGAAGGAAACCGCAAAGGAGGCCTGGAATACTCTGAAGGTGATGCATCTTGGTGCCGATCGCGTCAAGGAGGCGCGTGTATAAAACCTCATAAGCGAGGTTGAAAACTTGCGCATGAGGGACACCGAACAGATTGATGACTTCGCGATGAGGTTGACGACAATCGTCAGCAAGATACGAGGTCTAGGCGAAAAGATGAAAGAGGCCTACATCGTGCGAAAGTTTCTTCGTGCAGTGCCTAAGAAGTTCTCTCTCGTCGTCACCACGATTGAGCTATTCGGTGACATAAAAAATATGTCGATCGAAGAGCTAATCGGGCGCTTGAAGACGCAGGAAGAGGGAGAACGTCGCTACGGCAACAACGACAGAGACGAAGAGCATTTGCTCCTGACGCGCGCAGAGTGGGAGGCCCGATCGACGAAGTATGAAGGCTCCTCAGGTGGTTTTGGTGGCGACAGTGGACATCGATACCGACGGATTGACAAGGCAAAAGTAAGGTGTTTTAATTGTAACGATTATGGACACTTTGCTTCAGAATGCCAGAAACCCAACAAGAGGGAGAAAGCGCAGGCATATCTCATCGAGACAGATGCCGACGAAAACCCAGCGCTACTCTAAGCAACAAGATTAAGGGGTGAATGTTTGGCTAATCTAGTTGCATTAAGTTCCGATCACATGTCTGTTCGGATACGATCTCGTATTGGTTTGGTATACGTATACCCGAGTCGTATTCTCGCGCACAACTTGTGTCCGAGTCTCATGCGTAGTAGTCTCCTATAAAGGGCAGGCGGCGCCTCTTGTATTTACCCCATCAAGTAGCGATGCTTGCAATATCAATAAAAGCGCTTAACTAATGTAAGAACAGGGCAGCACAAAATCAAAGAACTAGCAGCGCCACATCTAGTTTCTTTCGTGTGTATTCTTGTGTTTCGTCAACATCTCGTGTCGCTGCGCTCTGCTGGAAGTTCCTGCGTTCTGCTGGAAATCTTCGCGTGGTCCAAGCCGAGTTTAAGGTTCGGCTCCAATAATTGGTATCAGAGCCAGAGACCTAACATCTCCCAAGGTACGGTGTGCACAAATCCATATGGAGGGGAGTTTTCGAGAAGTGCGGTGTGCACAATCCATATGTGAGGGGGAGATTGTTAGGAAAATAAATAGTCCCATATGGATTGTGGGAGGAAAACAAGCATAACTTATAAGTGTTAGGGGATCTCCACCTACGAGACTAGTCTTTTGGGAGGAGAAAACTCAATACCACTTATAAGGTTGTTGCTTGGAGGGCTTGCTAGTGGGCAGCCCGTGGGCTCAGTGCGCAGAGAACGTAAGCCCATCTAAAAAAGAAAAGATCGAGAAATGGACCGATGAAACCAAAGTGGTCGCCGGTTCCAACATCCCCGAAAGCTATTACTCTACGCATTTACAGTTACAACCCTCAATTGCTCTCCTGCATTTACACCCTCCAACTGCCCATCTCCCTCAGTCCCACTCCATCTCTCTGCCTCCATCTCCGCCTATTTAAACCGCAAACGCCATCCCCGCTGCACACCAGTACGTAGCAGCAGCTCACACACAGCACGAGAGAGAGAGAGAGAGAGGAGGGAGTATAGTCATGGCCAAGTGGTACTGCTTTGGCATTGCGACCCTTCTGCTCGGCCTCGCGCTGGAGCACGCCGTGGCGGCGGCAAGGGCCGTGCCCGGCGGCGCTGCGGCGGCGGCCTCCGCGTCGCTTCTGGCTGCTGCGGCCGCCGCCAAGAACGGCGGTGCGGGAGAGGGCGCGGGCGTGGCGGACAAGAAGAATCTCTTCGTGGGCGTCGGCGGCATGGGGGACCTCCCGGGCTTCCCGGCCGTCGGCGCCGGCTACGGCGGGGGCTTCGGCAACAACGGCGGCGGCGTCTTCAGCGGCGTCACCGGGCCGCTCGGGGGCGTCGGTGGGTTTGGCCCTCTCGGCGGGTTCGGCGGCGGCGGCACCCCGTTCGGTGGCTTCGGCGGCGGCGGCGACGGGCTCGGAGGTGGAGCCGGTGGGATCGCCGGGGGAGGTGCCGGTGGCATCACGCCTTGAGCCGTAGTGGTGTAGGACGTACGTGTTGGGTCATGCACGTACGTACGTGTGGTGCATCGCATCTGCGTACGTACGTATATACGCATGTACGTAGTACGTGGTTTGACCTAAGATATGCTGTGCTATGGTACGGTGTGTATGTGGCAGGCAGTACTGAGGGGTTGGAGTCCGTAAAAGTTAGGGTTTGCTGGTCGAGATAGAGGTTTGCAGTACTTTTAGAGTTTTAGTTGTGTGTTAAGTTTGTTAAAAATAGACGAGTTGTGGTTGTGTGGTTAAGTGCACTCATGTATCGGACAGACTAGCTTACGGTATGCCGTATGCGCGTGATTTTTCTCAAGTTGGTGCATGCTCTTCTTGCAGTTACCATATTACTACTCGTATTTCAACATATTTGCTATTTTTATTCACAGCGTACTATCTCAACTCTTCGTGGCATACATTCCCAACGATGTGGGCTGAGCACACCAACTGGCTAAAGTTCTATTTTTTTTTTACTTTTCAACTGATTTTTTATTTTAATTTTTTTAATAATTATTGTTTATTAGACTAATAAATCATAGAAAAAAACCTAAAGTGAATTATGCTGTCCCGTTGTTATCTGTTTGACATTTATTTTTTGCAATTGAAGCTACCACAAGAAGAGGGGGAAAGGACGAGCACTGTAGAGAACCCAACAGGCGAATTTTTTCGCCCAAATGTACGGTGAACGATAAATAACTGAACAGAACAAAATATTCTGCTGGATCTGATCTTTCGATAACGGAATGCATGCACGTACATATAAACCTCTTCGTACACATGTTAGCAAATATCTTAACCTTCTACTAGTGGTTTGCTACTAGCTAGAAACAGTGGTACTGTGTGCATCATGCAGCAAAATTAAGTTTACACACAGATCAACTTGCCTCCGATCATCTCACTGTTATACACACAAACACTACACACACAAAAGCGTATGTACTATAGATCTGTTCTTTGCGACTTCTAAAAGTCGTTTTTAGTTTTTACTACAGTAATTAACTTTTAAACGGAGTATTTTTTAAAGATGGGGTCTACAAGTTAATTGTAGTACACGTTAAAAAACTAATATCTGTATCATCAAAAATCGCAAGCGAGTATCTCTCTTTCCACAATTTCTGTCGCAAACAACCAAAAAACCATCAACCACAGCCAAAAACCATCAGCTACAGCAAAAAGAATAGGCCCTTAATATCTTTCTTGACTAATGATGAGATGGCTTTCAAGTTTCAAGTAGTCTTGATCTGGATAAACTGTAGTGCTACTACAGTGGTAGAGTGCGCAACAGCCAGCGCATTCACGTCGCAGCTACTAGTCTCTTCTTTTTTTCTTCTCTTGTGCCACGGCAGCTGACAAGGGCGAGATGCGCCATTTATGAGTTGGCAGCAGAGAGAGCGAAGAGAGGAGCAGCACAGGTTGTACTGGGACTCGGGCACCACTAGACTACCAGTAGCACGGGTTGACTATGAGCTGCTGCTCTGAGACAGCCCATCTTAAATTTGCGGCACATGCAGCAGCAGCAGCAGAGCGACGAGCGAGAAGCTACGGGTAATGTAAATGCCGCTGCAAATGCACCACCGGCTCCGGGCCTCGGGCGGTAGCACGCTCGGACTAGATGGTGCGCGCGGATTGGCGCAGCAGACGGCGCTGTGAGCTGCCCACGCGTCGCAGCTTCGTTTACCCGTCGGGCGCCATCATTCCGTGCCAGATCGACGACGGCAAGCTCAAAGGCCGCGGTGGTGACGAAGGAGTGAAGGGAGAGAGCGGCGGCGGGGGTGAGGAAGAGTGCGGTAGCCGGAGTGGAGGTAGAGTGGCGGCGGGGGTGGGGGTAGGGCGGCAGTCGGAGTGGAGGGATAGAGCGGCGGGGTGGGGCAGGGGAGAAGGTTGTGGTCATAGTGGAGAGAGAGGGCGACGTCCGGAGTGGAGGGAGAGAGCGGTTACGGGGGGTGGGAGGAGAAGGCAGCGGGGAGGGGGAGGGAGACTGGCGGGTCTCAGGAGGATGGGGTAGCACGGGAGAGAGAATAGGTTGGTTGGTTTCATGATCCTATTTTAAATAAAAATAAAGAGATGGTGTTGTGGGATGTGCTATAAACAATCTATTGGAGATATTATCTCTAAAAATGATGTAGCATATGTTAGAGACAAAATTTGTCTCTGACTATTGTACATGATTTAAGCATGTACAATAGTTTGTCTTTTAAGATTGCCTCTAAAACTTTCACATCATCTAAAAACAGCACTAGAGACAATCTCTCCAACAGTAAAATATTTCTCTAACTATTTTATACTTTTTTCACCATAACTTCTTGTCTCACACATTCTCATTATTTACGTTAGTTTACAGGTTCAAGTCATCTCTTATAAGAGACAACATATTATCTCTTGTTACATCATCTCTTCTCAATATAGGATTTTACTTATTTAATATAGCTAAGAGACAGTCTAGATGGCACTATTGGAGATGCCTAAGGCGAAGGCTCTATTTGCTTCTGATTTTTACTTTTTAGAAATAGACTTTAAAATAAAGTGATATTTCAAAATAATTTCTATAAATTATTTATAATAGTCATTGTAGAAACTCTTTTGAAAATTTTTCATAGTGATGGTCACTTCCTCAATATGTACGCAATCAGCCAAGCCAGCACTTTTGACAGGGCCAAGGTTGCTCCTAGTGCGTACATGCACCGGTGAATCAGTGACCAGGCTACCGCTATAACTGCATGCCTGCATGAGCTGAGGTGCAGCAGCTGCGGCCAATGGAGGGGTCGACTGAAGCCTGCGAAGCACCGGGTGATGGTCGATGAGCGGTGCGTACGCGTGCAGCAGCTCAACCTCGCCGGTGCGCTCGCGGCACGTACTGACCTCCGTGTCGTGTTTCGCGCCAGGTGTGACGCGATGGCCTTTCCACGAAAACTTTCAGCCCCCACGTCACCGCGTAAAAGTCACCGTGTCCTCGTGTAAGAGGATTGGAGAATGCCGCACGCAAGATACCACCGTATACACCGTTTCTTGAAACACCGAAGGTCCGAAACCAAAGCCACTCAAGGGATGCAAATTCGCACAGTAACAAAAACTCAACATATGTTACATATCTAGCGGACTAGTGCATATGTTACATATCTAGCCTACTACAGATCAGCTGTTCCTCAGTTTCTACAACCATGATTTTCCAAGCCTGAACTTTGCGTGCATAAACGATGCCCAAAATGCAGCCACACACTGACTGACAGCAGGCAAGCAACGGAGCAAAGCAACATTCCGGGGGTAATTAAGTGAACCTACTTATATGATAGAAAATAGGATTAAAATCAAACCTATACATGCATAGCGTCCAAAAATACACGACACTTCAACCCGCTGACCCAGTCACCATCCAGCATTAAGCAAACACGACATCGTAAACACTCGAGCACCATAACCGCGCCAGAGCGCACTAGATAAAGAACAAAGGACCATATGGTTTTTTTTCATGCCCGAAGCAGCAGCATTACAGGGACAGTTGAGCGTATCGATCTCAAGTCCGCCCTTACTTGCATTTGAATCCATGGCACACGGACAGGATGATGATAAGAATGAGCGCAATAATTATGCCAAGAACAATCAGCTTGATCTTCATGTTTTGTAGCCACATCTTTCTCCTTACATTTGTTCCTTGCTGCCTGAAATCTTGAGCCTGCATGCCCACACCATTAAAAATCTCAGATTCTGACTATTATCTCCAACATGTTAAATTGCAGCATAATTGAACTTTCTGCTCAAACTTGAGTAACAATATCAGGTTATCAATTTGCGATGCCCCAAAACTCCTATTAAGCGACGTTTCAGGCACCCCAGAATCACCCCAGAGTGCTAAGATGGTCCACATGTATTAGCCTGGAGGCTGGAGGACACCAACTTCAACATCAAACTTGGGACACTTCTGAATTCTGATGCACAAACTTGAAGCATCAACATTCAAGTATGTTTCTTTCTTATTACAACAAGGCATCAAACTTGGAGATATACTTGGCCATTACCACTAGAGCAACAGAATATAAGTAGGAAAAGACTAGAAACACCTCCAGATGGAAAAATATCAGTAATTTTATCACTACAGTAAGAACTGATAACTAGAGTTACACCACACCATGTTCCATTAATATATTCCCCAATGATTCAAGATCGATTTTCATTGGCAGTAACTTGAACAAATAGGTAATGTTGTCACCAATGGAACTTTGCATCATAACCATTACAGGTAGACGACAGATTCATTTCACTATTTACACTTGCATATCGCCTTAACTAGTAGGAAAAAGTATTGTCGGTAATTAACACAACATTGGAAGTTTCTAGTCATCCATAGGAATTGTTAGGTACAAAGAACTGCCAGACACTAGTATTTTGCGTTTTTGCTACTTGTAGTAACCGATGGCATGACAGAGAACTGATATTAACCAACATAGCCATCCCTACTACCATAGTTGATGTCTTAGTAGTTTGAGCATATCAAGAGCGTCTACCCCAGTAATTATTCAGTATGCCAGTGATTGACCTACAATGAAACTCATATCCTAGCATCAATTTAGATCCCAGCTTAATTGCATCACTTGTGACCTTTCTAGGCTCTTGCTGTTTAGAGGTATTTTGGGATCTGGCAGAGAAATCAACTGTATTATCTGGGTAACATACAAATAACAGCTCCAAAAGAAACATAATTTAAATACAATGCCCAGTACACGGCAGGGTAAAGGAATGCATCCGGACCTGTGAGCGTAGATTTTCGGTCTTGTCAACAAGCAGTTCAATCTTCTCTCCACGATCAAGAACCTGCATTTCAATAAGAAAAGAAGGATCAGAAACATTCTTCAAAGATGACCCTCAATTCCAAACTGTATACTAATCCGCAAAGAATAGAGATGTACCTTTTCAATATTCTCCATCATAACACCTTTGACTTCTGAAACTTGTGCTTTCACTTTAGCCAGGTTGCTTATCTCTTCGGGGTGGTCCACACAATACTGCATGTGTTCTTTAAGTTTTGATCTACAAACAGTAAATATTCACCCAAAAATAGCATTAGTAAAATGAAGAATCATATCTTAACCATGTCTCACACTGACAACAATACATACCCAAACTCTCGGTTGAGGCTGTTTGCTGCAGCGGTGGCAGCTTTCCCACCACCATATTTTTTTGTGAAATCATCCTTAACCCTATCCAAGAAAGCAATGGGAATTTGTCGCCCTGCTGATTCAACAGCAACTACACAGTATGCTGCGGAAGAAAGCATTACGTTAGACATTCAATGTCATAGCTTTTTGACTTAGAAATGGCAAGAAATGTAATGTAGTGTTCCTGAGTAATATTTTGACCAACGGGTGAGACAAGCACTATCTCCATTTTTAGAAAATTTGGTAATGGTGCCATGTTTGCATAAGCAGAAGACCATGTACAAAAATCAGCTACATAATAAAGTGTACACATTGGTCCCTATTAGAAAGTTTTTCAAGCACTATGGTCGCTACTATAAGTCATGTGTCAAAAAATCGGGAGAAAGGAGATGCGGAATTGTAACATAGAAAACGGTAAAAAAAATGGTAGCACTTCAAGAAAAAATACAGAGCAATACCAAAACAGTAACTGGTATTATTAATTTTCCCTCTAAATCACCGTATCTTGTCTTCTACTATAGTTTCAACATTAATCTAAATCTCATGCTATTTCTAAAATTCTAACTTAGTATGTGCAACCAAAAAAAAAGACAGTGCTGCTGGAAAGGCTACATCTGATTAACCACTTCGTTCAATCCACAGTTCAATCAAAGAGGAGCATCTACGTGATTTAGTGTTGCATAGAAAATGTGCACAAAATAATCATCGACACTTAACGTGCTCGCAGAATCAACGCTCAATATTTCTTTCTTGTATTTCTTGCAGTCATATAAATATGTTTTGCAAGCTGCTCTTACATAATAGACCGCCTTATATGCACCATGGTAATGTGACCCCCCCTATCATAGAAAGGTAGAGTTTCTATCACATCATCATGTAGTATTAATGAATTTAATTTATCACTGATGACAACATCTTCTTCTAACCAAGTAAATGACAATAAGGTATTTCAGCTATGAAAACTTAATATGAAATTACACATCAGAGAATAGCAAAATAATCGTCTATTTCAATCATCAGAAAGCAAAAAAGCATTGATACATGTATGTTACTTCTTAAATAGATTCAAGGGGTATTAAATAGGCACGCCTAGTTGTAGCAGCACTCGAAGCTCACTATCAATTCCATCTACTAAAATTTGCAAGCATATCTAGAGGCAGCACCGTGGACTGGTGTTCTTTTACTGGAGCTATCGGCTATTGCAAATAGTCGACACACCTAAAAAAACAACTCTAACACCCTCTCCCCCGTAAGATAAAACGAGCAACGATTCAGCACATCGCACATTGCTGACACCTCGAGAAGTATTACCAAACTCGAATTGCAATCAATACCCAGCAGCTGACCAACTAGAGCACAACTGCGAGAACATTTTCCGGACCGAACTTCTTAGAGCATCACGCCGAACTTCTTAGAGCATCACGACGCCAACCAACAACTCGATCACCCACGCTAATCAAAACGGCCTAACCTCGTGTCCAACAAATCCGCGAGATCCACACCCAACCAGCCCAAATCGAGCACATAACGAAGCAGATCCACACAGATCGGATCAAATCCGCAACGAATCGAACGGGAAAAGGCGATAATCGGACGGGACTGGACGAGCAGAGAACTCACTGAAGCCGTCTTCTACAAGGTAATTGAACGTGTGGCCATCGCAGTTGTAGGTGAACTTGTTGTTGCTGGCTGGGAGCTTCATCAGGCACTGGGAGGCGATGGTGGTGAAGTTGCCGGTGAACTCCGTGTACTCGGCCAGGATGACCGTGCCGCGGGCCACGAACGCGTAGATCAGCGACTGCTGCCCCATGGGCTTCTTCTCCCTCCCTGCACGCCGCCTGTGGAGTTGAGCTCGCCGCCGGTGATGTGGGCCTCGCCGCCGGTGACGGGGGTGGAGCCCTAGGGCTAGATCCCGGCGAGGTGGGAGCTAGGGGCGCGAGGAGAGGGCAGGCCGGAGGGGTGAAGGTCGGTTTCGCTTGGTAGAGTGAAAGGAGGGGTAATGGTGGGGGTGGAAATAGAAAGAAAAGAAATCAAATTTTGGCTGGTGGAGTTTTGCAGATCGATCCTTGGACATTTTTCTATTCAGTGTAAGATCCTGATGATGGCTTATCCAACTAAGCTGGGTTTTCTTGTGATTAAGCTGGGTTTAAAAAGAGAGTGTTCAAAGTCGGTATGCACAGGGTTAAGGGCCCTGTTCGAAAGTGCTATTGCTTTTAGTTGTGACTTTTTACTAATCACGAGAGAGATTGAGAGAGTAAAAAATACTTACGTTGAAGTTATTCTGTTCAAAATGACTTTTACAAATTATTTATAGAAATTAATTTGAAAAGTTACTTCCTTCAAAAGCTGGTTTGTAAAAGTTAAAAATCAGAAACTATTAGGAACATGACCAAAGTATAATTTTGACGTGCAATTCGTCGCCCGTATTGTACTTATCATAGTCTTTAGGTATTGAATTTCCTAGCGGGCAAACGAGGGAGGAAAATTTTTGACAATGTATAATTTGCTATACATCTTATTTGAAAAAGCGTAGCATCCATTTTGAGGGAGGTCAAATCTGTCTCGTGAATGTGGTGTAATACAATTTGATAATATATAGCTCGTGTTTATGACTACCATTGGATGTTACATCCACATTTTCTTTCCTAGACAGTGTTCTCGAAAATAACACTCCATGTGCTATCTTGTGCTCGTAGAGGAAGACAGTATAAATGCAAAGTCAATATATAACTCGCTTAATTATGAATAAAAAAATGAACTTAAACTCTGGTTTGTTGTTCTTGTATGGGTTTTAGATCTAGCTCGCTAATTTTTAGCTAGTTAGTCCTCGTGTTGTGTCGATTTCACACTCACGACTTCTACAGCGTTATAACGATTAACGTGTGTTGTCTTCTTCTAGATGTTTGAAAACGACGAACTATGAGCTTTTCCGTGGTAGTTTGGCAACATTACAATTTTTTTTTTGTTCAGTCGAAAAAACTATCTTTTTTTGTTATTCCATCGTGTGTATATGTTATGTGTATTTGGGAAATTCTGTATTCCCTCGCGGTTATTATATTTTGATTTACTTTCTCGCAAATCCCAATAGTAGCTCACTTGCTTAGGATAAGTACATTTCAGCGTAGTTTACTGTATTGAGCACTAACTAGTTGATCGTACTTCTAGTTTCATTTAGAATACAATCCGTTTAAGTAAAGCTTTAAGCTTTTTATATCCGTGAATTATTTCAAAACATTGTTTTTTTAAACCCAATAGCAGAAGCTCTGCCAATTCACGGAAAAGATAAATTACAAGCACCAAGTCAGTGTGTGTAGCAGCTCATGCATCGTTACTTTGGACCAGCATGACTGTGCTCAATGTCTCTCAAGTTAAAGTTGGATATTTCACAAAATTGAGTTCAGAATGCAAAAAGAAGAAGAAGAGGGAAACAGCAAATATCACAACTTTCATTACCAAACATATGCTGGCTCTGATGCGCTAAACGATATGGGGATATCAACAAGTCAAGACCAAGAGGAAGAAAAAGGAGAAGGTTCCTCGATCTAAATGAGCTTGCGCTTGTAGGCGTTTTTGATGATGCACCAGCCTTCACCGTGAAAGACAAGCACACGAATAACATTAAGAACATTCAGGTGCTGGGAGCTTTTTGTTTGTGTTCAGAATAGCATTGGTTTAAGGTTTTTTTACTGTAACTGAGTTGATTTATTTAATATAATTAAATTTAAAATTTCAAAAATAGAAGAAAAAAATATGTTAACTCATCACGAATAATGTAATAGAATACGGGAAAAAAGAAAAGATAAAAAAGTCTAAAAATAAAAAATAAAATTAATAAATAATGAGAAAAAAGTATAAATTAAAAGTTAGAAGCTAAATTAAACATGTCTACTGGGTGGATTTGTTGACCCTAGCAGAGGTCGATGAGCATCCATGAGATGGCGACACCTCATTCGTGTTATCAAGCTGACTGCTGGTACGTCTGGCAACGTGGAACCAATGAGCAGACCAGACGATCCACGAGTGCAGCGGCTAGATTCCGCAAACCATTAGCCAAGCCCGACCTGATTCTTTCTTTCTTTCTTTTTTTAAGAAAACCAAAAAAGAAAACCGCACCTGATACTTGGAGGCCGTGGTGAGATAAGCCAATCATGTCTGGTACGCGTCAATTGATGATGTACTAGTTATGTGTCTGTGCGTTGCAACGGAAAATCAAATAAAAGTAGTGCATACTATCAAATATATGCCCGTGCAATGCACTTTGATAGTAGACCCGGAGGCCAGGAGGGGGAGGGGGAGGGGGCGGCAGGGGTAGAGGGAGGAGCGATGGGGAGGAGGGCAGGGGCCGGCGGGGGGAGGGGGAAGAGGGGAGGCCGGGAGGGGGAGGGGGAGGGGGAGGGGGAGGAGGGGGTGGTGGTTGGAGGGTTTTAGGGTTGGTTGGGTGGCGGGAGGGAAGATCCGACGGTCCAGATTGAATGAAGGCTTCGGCAACTACCAACTCCTTCTTTTATAATAGTAAAAATATGTGTAGCCTCCATGTACTAATTCGTTAGGAGCGACAATATCGGTGCGGCTTTGAGGACGCCAGCATTGCCCACTGCCATCAGTGTACGCGGCAGTTCGTAACTGTTCTTCAGTAAATTAGTACTGCCTGAAAACTGCTTTGGTTCGTCCTGTGTGAATCTGAACTGCTGCTTATGCACCTGTGCTTCGTTGATAACATAAAACCAAGACCTGTTTGGAACGCAAAAATTTTAGCAAACATTTCAATTCTAGCAGGAATTGGGAAAATTTTCCGCCGGTGCAAATTGTGGGGCAGTCGAATTTTCGAGGTGAAGTTGGGTAGCAGACTGATAAATATAGTTTAAGTAGCTGGGTTAAATATAGTTTACGTCGCTGGGTGTTTGTAATCAAACCAAAAATTTGATTGATACCAATCATACCAGTTATGCTATAGCCGTTGATGCGATTAGTCATTGTTGCACCAAAAGAACTCTAGAAGTTGGCCCATAGCCATTGTTGGGCTTGGAGAACGGTGTTCTGGCCTTCTGGGCAAGGGTCTCATCCTGAGGCTTCTCATTAACCATTGATCCGTCTTGATCAACGGTGGATGGATGGAGAGAGAAAAGCGCTCATGTTAAGCAAGGATAGCCGGGCCCAAAGCGTCAATCTGGAGGCGCGATATATCCTCCTGCCGTTACGCACGGATCCTAAACCCTAGAGAAGGCGAGCCTTCACGGATCCTAAACCCTAGAGAAGGCGAGCCATCACTTCCTCCGGCCGCCACCGCCATGCCCCCTGCAGCCGCAACCATGGGCTCCGCCAGTCCGTCGACGAAGCGGAAGCACCCCGTCGTCACCCCGCCGGAGTCGGACTCCGAGTCGGAGGAGACAGTCTATGATACGGCCGCCGACGAGGAGGAGGAGAACGCGCAGCTGCAGGAGGAGGGGGACGAGGAGCAGCAGGAGGAGGAGGAGGGGAAGGGGAAGAAGAAGAAAGAAAAGAAAAAGGAAAAGAAGGGGTCGGGGATTCTGACGAACAAGCTGTTCTCGGAGCTCCCCATATCCGAGCTCACTGCCAAGGCCATCAGGGAGATGAACTACACCCACCTCACCCAGGTGCGTCTTGCCGCCGTTTAAACTTTAACCTTCTGTGCAAACTACTTCCGTTCTCTGCGCAAGTCCATAATTGCACAAAAAGTTAGCTGTTCCTGAAACAAACATTGTGCTATGTGGGTTTATATGGTGCTCTATAATCCATTGGATGATATAGTTTCACAGGTTGATTTTAGTATTGATGTGGTCACATGGATGTGTGGTTGTTTTGTTCTTGCAGATTCAAGCTAGGTCGATACCACACCTGATGGAAGGAAGGGATGTGATGGGCGCGGCCAAGACTGGCTCGGGGAAGACCCTTGCGTTCCTCATTCCAGCGATCGAGCTGCTCTGCAACCTGCGCTTCTCACCTAGGAACGGGACTGGAGTTATCGTGGTTTGCCCGACACGGGTACTTGCCATCGAGGTATGGTTTGGTGTTGTTAGTTTACCTAGAGATATCATGGTTCAAGAATTGTTATAGTTCAGTTTCGATGTGTTAAGATTGTTCAAGAATCTACTGTGATTAAAATGGTCGAAATCTGATGTGTCAACTGAGGTAAGATTAGACTTTGATGAAACAATGGTATGCAAATACAGGGGACAGGGTTGTTCATGCTACAACATTTTCTGAGATAACTATGCTTTGTGGTGGTAAAGAAAGCTTTTTTGTTTTGTTTTGGTGATGTTTTTAAAATTTTTTTGGCAAATTGTTTAAATGAAAAAAATAGTCTTTCGTAGTTGAGACTTGAGACTCTAAACATAATCCATTGTTGAAAGCTTTGCACCTCTGTATTACACTATTCTTAATCATCTATTCTTCTTTATTTATTTGCTTCAGACACACAATGTTGCCAAGGAATTAATGAATTATCACTCGCAAACTGTTGGATATGTAATTGGTGGTAATGGCCAGAGAGGTGAAGCTGATCAGCTTGCGAAGGGTGTCAATTTATTAGTTGCTACACCAGGCAGGCTTTTGGACCATCTACAAAATACTAAGGGTTTCATATATAAAATGCTAAAGGTAAAGAAACTTGTATTCATTAGTTCCCTCTCATAGGATGAAGCAAATCTGCCTGTGGAAACACTGTAGACATTTGGATTATCACTTTAACACACCTAAGAGAAACTGCAAATTACACACTTAATTGTTTATGCACCTGTTCCTGGGGGCCGTACTTGTGTGTTAATATTGAACTAGGGTTAAGACCAATTTGCAGCTCGGATCATGCAATGCATATGTAAACATTAATTGTTTATCTTTGCTAAGTTATTTTTATCTCTGTTAAATTAGCCTTCCGGATTGGTTATTAATTCCAGCAAGTAATTTGTCTTCTCTTATTCCGTTCAACAAAAGATATGGCTCAAATATGTTTTGGCTGGAGCAACAGATTCAGCTTGTTGCTTAATTCAGTGGTTATCTACTTCTGTTGTAGCTTGACTAGATCCATTCAAACCCTGGTCCGGGCTTAAAGTGCTAGGCTTGAGCCTGAGCTGGCCTTGATGCCCCAAAATCCAGAATGTACATATCATCTGTTGTTATGCAATGAAATAGTTTTGGGAATGATTATATGCACATCCACTACAACCTACAAGTGGGAGCAGGGGTAGTGAAGAAAATGTAGGAGATAGCCTTCCCCAGTGTTGATTTTTTTTAATGGAAAATGCATAAATATATATTTTAAATGTATTTTTGAGCTGGGATGGGCTTGAGTTTGTTGTTCTCAATCTCTAGACCCAAGTCTGGCCCGAGGTATGGAAGATCAGGCCAACTGGGAGAACAAGTCTTAACTGTCTAAGCTTAGCTGTTTACTTTAGGAATGTGTGTGTTAGGGTTGGGCATATGCAATTGCCAGCTTGATTTAGGGCGCGCTCAGAACAGCGGCAGCGACGGGCGATATTTTCACTGTAGCGTGCACAGTGCGTGCTACAGTAAAAAAATTTCGTTTTTTATTTTTTTAAAAAAATTTACTTATACTTTTTTCGTTTTTTATTTTCAGTTTTTTTACATTTAATTACACCTAATAAACCAACTCAGCTACAGTGTTTTTTCAGCCAGCTACAGTGTTTTTTCAATAAAAGCCAAAAGCCATCGCTATTCCGATCACCTCCTTAATGTGCCATTGGGGTGTGATTAGTATAGGGAGATGAAAAATGTTATTCAGGACTACAAGTGTCATGAAGGACCTCTCCTCCCTCTTAATTTGTCTATCTGACATACATCATCCTACTATTTTTGTAGTGCATTATAATTGATGAAGTTGATCGCCTTCTCGAGCAAAACTTTGAGGAAGATATGAAACAAATATTTAAACGCCTCCCTCAGGTATATGACCATTTGTCCATTTGGCAATTCTCACTTCATATGCGTACCATAGTTTGTAACTTTTTATTGACATTAATATTTTATTTCTGATGTCAAATCATTTATGCATGATACGCAGAATAGGCAGACTGTTCTTTTTTCTGCTACACAAACTAGCGAGGTTGGTGGATTTGTTATTCAACCTATTCAAACTCTTAAGGGGTGATCGGAATAGCGATAGTTTTTGGTTTTTGGTTGAAAAAACACTGTACCTGGCTGAAAAAATACTGTAGCTGAGTTAGTTGATAGTGTAGTAAATAGTAAAAAAAAGCTGAAACTAGAAGCTAAAACCGAAAAAAACCGAAACGATCATCCCCTAAATCGTTCTCTCTCTCTTTTTTTCCCTTTCTCTGTTGAATCCGCTGATGATTTGATGTACTCCACAGGTTAGAGATTTCACAAAGTTGTCATTTGAGAAAAACGAAGAAAGAAAAGAACAACCTGTTTACGTCGGAGTTGATGATGGCAAATCAAATGTAAGGAACTGCTTACCAAGTTGATGATGACACGTGTCGGCACTCAGCAAGGGGCCCTAGCGGCTGTGTTTGAAGGCCCGTTCCCGTAGAATAAATTTCCGTTACTCACGGCACTTTCCACCGCCCTTTCTTGCAAAAATGCAAGGCTGAAATTAAGAATTGCGTTCCACTGTGTCCGTCCGTTGAGTTGCCGCTCAAGGCAGGAGACGTTGAACGCTACGACCCGTTTTTTTTTCTATAGCAGATGGTTTTTTTTACTACGGATTATAAATTCAATAAATAGTACTGTCTTATAAAAGTTAAAATTAAAAATCAGCTAAAAGGATGAAAAGGATAAGACCTAGAAAGAGGGTAAGGACTAATTTCAAGGCTTGCAACGTGGTGCATATATTGTTTTTAGAACGAAGTGGTGCATATATGAACAACCATACACGGAGGCAGCTAACGATGGTGTCACCTTGGGAGCAAAAATCGTTGGTAGTATTGACCAAGATATATACGAACGAAGCACACAAATTTTGCAAATATTTGAAGGGTCGGTGGGAGGTCTGATTGAATTTTCTTAGATAAGTCTGGTCACTTTTACTCCCTCTGTTCGTGAGTACTTGCCACCGTTGATTTAACTTACGGAACTTTGAGCTACTGCACAGCTAGTCTCGCAGGGTGACGTTAGTGTAATCACGACTGGCGATCGAGGGCAGTGAACGGCCGGTTCCGTCGGGAAAAAAAATTCTATGGAACCTCATGCAACTTTTATCCGTAGCACCCTTCTTTAAATTGGGACACATGGAAAACACGAATCTTGAAACACCCCACCACCTAAACCCACTTTTCTTTATTAGTAAGTGCCCAAGTTATCCTTTCGTTACCCAATCTTGATGGGAGGGGCGGCCTCCTGCTCGCCGCCGGCTCGATGTGACAGCGGAAGGCACCTTTTTAAGTGCCATTAGCAACAGCACATTTTTGGCTAATACGCCACTGAGGCAGGTACATGAGGCAGGTACATGAGACCGGCTTAAGGGCCCACTTATTTTGATTTGATTTTTAATTTATTTTTTACTATTTATAAATTTTATTTTTTTTTCTATTTTTTGATTTTTCTTGAGCTTTTTTACCTGTTCTTTTTTTCATACTTATTTGCGTTATACATGATGGGCTAAGATATTTTTTCTATTTTTAGATTTTTTTAAATTTAATTATGATAAATAAATCACCATCAACTATAATATAAAATAAATCAGATACAATACAAATTCGATCATAAACCACTACGAACATCCCAAAGTTAAATGAACAATACAGTGCTCCTGATCGGTGCGAGGTCATGAGCCGTACAGTTCGTGCTTACTTGGCAAGCAACGTAGCTTTCCAAAAGGAGCGGTAATAAATGGAGATCATCACTGTCCGGTGTTTTCTTCCCTGTCGGGACTCGGGAGGTGTAGTCAAAGATCCCCACTGTTAATTACTACTACTCCACCTTTTGAACTTTCGCTCTTAAAGAAGCGTTAGAATGATAGTGATTTATATTTTTTTACTGTAATTAATTTATTTTTTTATTACAACTGAGTTAGCTTATTTAATATAATTAAATTTAAAAACAGAAAAAATATATTAACCTATCACAGATAATACAAAGAAATATGAGGAAAAAAGATAAAAAATCCTAAAAAATCTAAAAAAACAGAAAAAAAATAAAATTACTGAATAGTGAAAAAAATATATAATCTGACTTTAAACTAAAATAAGTGAGGTCTAAATTATAACGTTATCCTACTCAACTAATCGTACTTTGACCTTAATTAGGGCACAGAAGGTGGATCGGGTATGGTTTGACTCAATTTCCAACCAAAGCTGCAGGTTGCTTGTTCCTGATGAAGATGCATGGATGCGAATTAGAAAATGTTTAAGGTTAAGAGCCTGTGAAGCAAATTGGGTAAATATTTTTGCTAGCTTGAAAGCCTAAGACCCCGTTTGGCATCTCACATAAAACGGTTCAATTTTTGCCGGGATCTACAAATTTTCCAAGGTTGCAAAAATGGAACAGATAATCTGAGGCGAGTGGAGGAACCGGCTGAGGGCAGAGGCCCAACGCCGCCACGCCCACGGAGCGGAGCTCGGCATCCCGCGAATTCGCGACGGGATGTGGTCTGCTTCGAAAGGCTGAACCGCTTGGTGGTTCGTGGTCCGCGGAATAACCGATAAGCTAGGCTATACGGCCGTGCGATAAACTGGGTGGTGCAATAAATAATTTAAAATCGTATACGTTATTTGTATCGATATTTCTACTGTCTAAACCAAAACAAATGATATTTCTCTAAATAGTTTTTTAATCTATTTCTACAGATAATTTTTAAAATCTAAAATCATATATATTATCCATATCAGCATCTTAAAAAACACAAATAAAAATTATCAATATTAAAAGTCATCATCGTTAGTCCCAAAAAACAGTGCCAATCCGGGATCCTTTCTAATCACTTTAGGAAGTGCTTGTTGTGGTCTTCGTCGTGTCACTGTGTGACAGAGAGCAGTTACAAGCAACGCAAAACGCAATATATAATTCATCCGGCTCAAACCCGGGAACAATTTCCGATACAAGGTGGAACTCCAGGTTGAACCTCGAATGAGGTCACGTACGTAGACCCGGAGTCAACTTATTTTAACGTAATTTAGCGTGCATGTGGTTTCTTCATCTTCAAGCCAGAAACTAAACCATGGTTATACGCTTGTACTATACACTACTATTGATTATTATCTTCTGGAGAACCATAAGAAAGCAAGGACCAATGTCCAGGTCCCATAACCTACTACTCTTCCTCTGCCACCTCCTCATCTTCTTGGCCCTTTCCCCCCTTTGCAGCCTCTTCCTTGGACTTATTCAATGCCTTAACCAGGTTTTTGAGGCATGAGTCGGCGGCGTCGGCGGCGGCGGCGCCCATTCTCTTCGGCGTCAGGTGCTTACCGACGTCGGCAGGCACCATCTTCACCTCCTGCAGCAACTCTCTGACGGTGTCGAACAGCTCGTGCGACTCGACGTCGACGTCACCGAGGTGGGTCTTGGCCAAGAACTTGAAAGATTCGAAGTCACAGTACGACATCTCGATGTGCATGTCCATCCGGCCCGTCCGGATCAGCGCCGGGTCGAGCTTCTCGACGTGGTTCGTCGTTAACACGATGAGCCGCTCTTCGCTGCACGCCGACCACAGCCCGTCGATGAAATTGAGCAGGCCGGAGAGCGTCACCTTGCTGCTGGTGTCATCCTCCTTTTTCGGAGGCATATCTTCGTCTTTCTTCTCCTCCACCACCTTCTTCTTCTTCTTGCGCTTGCCGGTCAGGTCGAGGGAGCAGTCGATGTCCTCGAACACCATGATCGACTTGCTCTTCGTCTCGATGAGCAGCTTCCGGAGCTCGGTGTTGCTTTTTACCGACGTGAGCTCGAGATCGTAGACGTCGTAGTCGAGGTAGTTGGCCATCGCCGCGATCATGGTGGACTTGCCGGTGCCCGGCGGGCCGTAGAGGAGGTAGCCCCGCTTCCAAGCCTTTCCGACGCGCCTGTGGTATTCCTTCCCGCTCTTGAACATGTCGAGGTCGTCCATGATCTCCTTCTTCTTCGCCGGGTCCATGGCCAGCGTGGCGAACGTCTTGGGGTGCTCGAACGGTACATGGGTCCAAACTTCTTCGTAGTATCTGTTACATGCAGGCGGAGGCCGCGTTATTATTGGAAACCGGACTAGGCAACACGTTAAATACCCGAGCCTTACCCATCATCGTAATCCCATCCTTTCCTGTCGATGTTGGTGAAGAGCTTCCGTTGGCGGTTCTGTTCCATGACGGCGCGGCCCTGCTTGCGCACGTGCGTCAGATACGTGTCGAGGACGAGGTCGCGGTGGCGCTCGTGGAAGTCTAGCCGGAAGTACCGGCGTTCGGCGCGCGCTGCACGGCTCCACGGCATGTCCCGCGCCGGCGGGACGCAGTGGCTCGTCCACCATACCGTGGCGTCCTGGAAGACGTCTGCCACCTCCTCGCCTTTGGCCATACTGAGCACGAGCTTGTCGGTGTCCTTGGCGCACTCGGCCTTGAGGTGGCGCACGTCGCGCGTGCTCGCCGTGCTGAGGTAAGACTTGACCTCCTGGAACGCGTCGCTGCTCTTGAGGCGCCCGCCCTCGTACTCCTCGATGGTGACCGACAGGAAGGGGTCGACCATCGCCGCGAGCCGCCGTGCGCGGCGGTTGAAGTGGCGCGCGAAGAAGTGCTGCAGCGGGAGGTGCTGCAGGTTCTGCCATATCACCGTCCACAGCACGGCAATCAGGCTCAGCGCCACGCCGGAGTTGAGCCCGCTCCATACCGCTGCATCCATCTCTGCACTATGCCCGTAGAGCTCGCCAGTTTCAGGTGACTTTCTCCCCTGCCACACGCTGTACTTTATAGATCGAGAGGCGTGCATCGAGAGATCTTGTACGGCCATCTTCTAGAGAGCAAGACAATTCCCGCCCGTGACGACTGTTCTTGTTTTTGTTTGGTGGCGTGCGCGTTTTGGAGTATAGTGGTACCATTCTCTTGTCTTGCGTACGTAAGTTTTCTGACTCTTAAGCCCTGTTTGATTAAGTTTTTCTTTTGGCTTAAAAGTAAAAAAGCCAGGCGCGCTCACATCAGCGACCGTGACTGGCTTCTGGTTTCTGCGGTGCGTTTTTTTCACTGTTTTTTTTGTTTTTTGTTTTTTTCTTTTTTGGGTTTTTTAATCTTTTTTTCTTGTATTTCTTTGCACTATCTGTGATGGGCTAACATATTTTTTATTTTAATTTTTTTTAAATTTAATTATACCAAATAATTCAACTCAGTTACAGTAAAAAATCAGCCAGCTACAGTAAAAAAATCATAAATCATCGTCATTCCAAATGCCCCCTCTAGACAAATGAGATGCTTGTAAATCGGGCTTATAGAAAAGCTAAAAACCGTTCATAACTAAAAGACATAAGCCAGCGTTGAGAGGCTTTTTTGGCTTTTGTAGAATAGAAATAACTTTTGCCACTCAACTTCGTAAAAATTATGGACGAAATGTCATTATATATATATTCACCACTGTTCATTTTTTGTACACTTTTTTTTTCGAATTTTCATGTTGAAATTGTAACGCTGTGTGGGAAGATCTGGGGTGGATGCAACATGGATGGCTCGATTGGCTTCCTCCATCGACCAGCGGGCGAGTGAACGTTTTCGCATCCAACAATTTCGAAGTATGAATTCACTGCGATGTTGAGAGGCTATGGCTACTATTATTGATATCTTACTTTAGGTTAAGTAGACAATTGGATGGTGGGAGTTAAAACATTCCAAGCAAGTGGAGGAGTATTTTTCAAGAACTAGTCCACCATTGTATCATTGTCACAAGCCCACGGTACAACTAATTTTTCTGTGTTAGACCATGTGGATGGTCGTAATAAGTTGTCTGAGAGTGTTTTCTAAATAGTGGTGATATGGTTGATCGTGGATGACCTGGCTGTTGATTATGGACGATTTGATTGGTGGTCGTGGAAAGTCTGGTTCTTGTGTGTGGATAGACAAGGGTGAGTGTGGTTTGAATGTGTGCTGATGATGGTTAAATTATGAAGAACTTGTGCCGGAGAATATTTCTTTGGTCTTTACATGTACAAGTGAGCATGGAGACGATCATAGTCGGTGACGAGGAGAACCGAGACTAGGATTGGGATATTTGAGGTCCAGACGGTTGATAATGTCACGTGAGGTGGTTGGTTTACGTTGGAGCACGTGGAGATCAAAGGTGGTGATGAGTGAAGAAGCTACGGGCGGTGCGATCTTGGAGGTTTCGACATAGAAGTTGATGAGACGTGATGAAGATATGAGAGTTGTAATCTTAAAGGCTTCGTTACATATTGTGTTAGGAGTTGTGGATGGAGTCCATAACTTGGAAGAGGAAGAGTTTGGTAAAAACCCATATTAGAAAGGGTTTCAGATCCCTTGTTTTGAGGAAAAGATAGAGTTGTGTGTTCGTGTTTGAGGCAGACACGGTTTGGATGTTAGCTTATAAAAGCAAGGAGAAGCTAAAGGCTAACATGAGCTGCGGGTGACTTTGGGCAACTTCAAGGAAGCTTTTTGTGATAGAGTTCTTAGGGGTGCTTATGAGGGTGCTTTGTAAATTTATAGAAATCCAGCAATAAAGAATATTTTGAATCAATCTGGATTCATGATGTGTTGAAGATTTCTGGTGATCGCTAGAGCAACAAAAACGCATGACTACGTGCAATTTTGAGCATCTTGTTCTCATTTGAGCTATCAAAGAGATCGAGTGGCTGAAACTTACGAATTGAGGACATCTTCAACCACGTGCAAAAGACGATTGATATTATTTTCTTCTAGGTTGAAATTCGTTTTTTAGGTGTCAAAAAGCAAAGGCAATCATTTATGCCCCTTCTTATTGTGTCATACATCCTAAATCCTACCTCAAGTACAATGTAGATAGATACTCTCTACCAAACGAAGAACAACAAGGCAATGTCGTTGTGCACAATCGCACAAAACGAAACATGACTTGGACTAGGGTACCTCTCTGCCCTGCTCCCAAATTTTTTAGCCTTATTGCCAACCAATATAACAGGGGTATTTCAGACTTTCTGTAATAAGTTACATCATCCAACTCATCAAAAAACCAGGATACCAAATAGCCTGGCTTGGCTTAAAAGCTAACTTCTTTTAAACTATTGAAGTTAAAAAGCTGGCTTTAAGCTATGGCAACATATGCTATGCACTCAAGTTCATGGTGCAATTACGGTGCACTTCAACTAAAAAAGTCATAAAAAATTCTAAAATTTTTTTGTACATATACTTCATGGTTTACTCCATCTATGTATAAAATTTCAAATTCAAATTTCAAATTTATCAAATTTATCTCTTTTTTGTTACTCTTAATATAAAATAAAATTTAAACTTGAAATTATATATATATAGACCAAATTTAGAAGTACATGTAGAAATGTTTTCAGAATTTTTGTGTTTTTTTAGTTGAAGTGCACTATGATTGTACCTTAAATTTGTGTGTATAGCATTTTTTTTTCAGCTATAAGCTAGAAAGCCTAAACCTAAACAAGGCCTTAACAAGGCAAATGACACTTTTTGACTGACCTTGCAAGACAAATGACACGTTTGGATTTTGTTTTGACTGACCTTGCGGACTTGTACTGTGGACTGTATGAGTGGAACAGGGTTTGGACACGTAACACGCTTTGCTTTGGCACTCTGCTTGTTAGTTGCTACTGACTGAAGACCAAATACTGGCCATTTGATCCAGGACAAGGTATAGGATATGTTTTTTTTGGCTGCGGCTGATGGTTTTTGGTTGTGGCTGATGGTTTTTTGGTTGTTTGCGATAGAGATTGCGGAAAGAGAGATACTCGCTTGCGATTTTTGATGGTACAGATATTAGATTTTTAACGTATACTACAATTAACTTGTAGACTCCATCTTAAAAAATACTCCGTTTAAAATTTAGATACTGTAGCAGAAGTCAAAAACCAAAAATTAAAAGCTGAAAAGAACATAACCATATATATACAGGCGACGACCTCCCCGTGGACCGTGCTGGCGGGAAGAAAATTCAGTGGTCCACCGTTGACTTAGAGTCCATCGAATCGTGCCGCCCCGGGTGCTGCTGGGCACGAGGGCCGCGGGAAAAAAAGCGTTGCGAGGAATAAACTTTGTGTACTGTAGTTGAGTGCAGTGGGCTGCAGCAACCTGGGCTGGAGCTGGAGATACCGGGCCTGGAGGGCTGGTCGTCGGAACCTGAAGTGTTGTTTCTGGCTACTCTGGTCATGCAAAGACAAGGCTTTTTGAATGAAAATGGTAGTGAACATTGTGCTGTTCTAGTTAGTTTGGTACGAATTTATGCTATACCCATTTTAGAAAAGAGAACAAAAGCATCCGGTTGTTTCTTGTGTTCAGCAATCATAAGAGAATTTCGTTCCAGTTGCTACTACCAGATCTGATAGATCCTGTCACATCCAAATTGCATGGGTACAATTACACAAATTTCTGCTTTGTTGGTAAGCAATCGTAACTGATGTTGTCGTTGTTGCATTCCGTTATAAATAAGAAGGGGAGTGAACTTGCTTCAGTCGAAGAACGATGTTTCATTGACTACAGATTGACATTCTAACATAACCTTGAGAAAATTGAACCCAGCAGAAGTCATGGATAGCTGAGTGACGATATTTCTTTAGTTGCTCGTCCTTTGTGTTTTGGATTGTATCAAATTTTAGTTTAAACTTTGAATTTGTTTAAACATCGGTTTCATTTTGGTTTAATGACTTATGTTCCCTTACACATTCGTGGCAATTGAAATAAAATATCTAAGGCAGGTTCTTGCTTAGTGGCACTGTACACAGACCTTGGTTGTAGGTTCCTACTGCACTTTCAGATTCATGAATTAGAAAAGGGTATCTTAATTACTCTGAGAGGCCATGTGATTAGCATAACTCAGTAGGCTTATGCAGCCCCTGTCTGGTGGACCAATGAGTTTGCACATAGTCAGTGATTTCTTTCTATAAATTATTTACTGCCCTATTTATGATTGACTTCAGAAGATTGGATAGCAAGAGCTTCCTTTAAACCAGTTCCATTCTCACTCTTTGAATATGTCAAATTAGGCCTTTCTTTGCTTCTGGTCATCTACACCTGGCTCTTCCACTATTTGCTTTGATGCGAGCACCTAAATAACGCTTTTGATCAGAAGAGTGCTTTTGATTTTTGTGCAGTATGCGCTGAACTGCTTGGGATCCTGCATTTTGCCTGGTGGGTTGGAATTGCAGCACTACTTTGCATTGTGTTGGCATCATTGGCGCCACATTTTCTGCCGCTGCACAAGGTACTTAGCTATGAAGCTACAGAATTGGACGATACTGATGCAGCTAAGCTCTCATGATAGACGAAATGTGCTGCACGATATGAATGTTCAAATTTGCAGAGTTGGCTAGTGTGCATGCATCTTGTTCTCTCTTTTACTTTTTCCTTCTAACAGATGCAGCTGGTACAAGCATGAAGCATCTAATGGCGATGTTTGTACCCTAGAGTTTAATGCTAGATATATTCGTTTCAATCCTGTTTCATTGGCTCAGGCGCTCAGCGATGAACATCAGTTGTTGTTTGTTCCATGTTTATTTTATTCTTCTGAGATAAAACGGGGTACCTTCCAAATTTCATATCCTGTCTTTCTTGCAGTTGCAGACATGCAGTGACATTATGTTTGATCAACTTGTGGCAAAGTACAGTACTTGTATCGATGGACATGCAAGAACATTGCTATCCATCATCCATGACCATATAATCCAAATCTTATGGCTCCTTCAGCTATCTTGCAAACGCAGGCAGCTGTGAAATCGACGATCGCCCATCGGCCGTCGCTTCTGCACGAATGATTTAGGGCAAAGACCAAAGCGAACGTGTCTCCTAAATCGAACCTACCGCATCACCTACACTGGTGTCGGCGTTCGTCGCTTTCCTAACGCAAATGTCAGACCACGTAGACCTCGAGTCAATTTGTTTTAGTCCAACACGTGGTTTCTTCGTGCAAAAATTCCATAAAGAAAAACTTAGTTTATTCTGACAATCATTAGTTATTTGAACTCGGAAGAACGATTAGAAAAAAAGTAGAATGGCCAATGCCAAAATGGATATCCTAATCTATTGTTACTCCTCGGTCACTTTCCCATCTTCTTGTTCTTGGTCATCTCGTCCTTTCGTCATATCCTCTTTGGTCTTCTCCAGTGCCTTCACTAACCCTCCGAGACACGAGTCCGCATTGTCGTCCATGCTGTTCGGCGTCATGTTCACCTCCTGCAGCAGCTCTCTCACGGCGTCGAGCAGCTCGTGCGACTCGACGTCGAGGTAGGTCTTGGCGAGGAACTTGAACGCCTCGAAACCGCAGTACGACATCTCGATGTGCTTGTCCGTCCGGCCCGTCCTGATCAGCTTCGGGTCCAGCTTCTCTATGTGGTTCGTGGTGAACACGATGAGCCGCTCACCGCCGCCCGCCGCACGCCGACCACACCCCGTCGATGAAGTTAAGCGGCCGGACAGCGTCACCTTGCTGCTGGTGTCCTTATTTTCTTCCTTCGGGGGCACGGCGGCGCCGTCCATCTTGTCCTTGTCGTGCTCCGCCTTCTTCTTCTTGCGTGCGCCGGTCAGGTCAAGCGAGCAGTCGATGTCCTCGATCACGATGATCGACGATGAACAACTTCCGGAGGTTGGTGTTGGAGTGCACCGACGTCAGCTCGATGTCGTAGATGTCGTAGTAGAGGTAGTTCGCCATGGCGGCGATCATGGCCGACTTGCCCGTCCCCGGCGGGCCGTAGAGGAGGTACCCTCGCAGCCCCGCTTCCACGCTTTCCCGATGCGCGCATAGTACTCCTTCCCCTTCTTGAACATGTCAAGGTCTTCGATGATCTCCTTCTTCTTCACCGGGTCCATGGCGAGCGTGTCGAACGTCTTGGGGTGCTCGAACACCACATGGCTCCACGCCGACCTCATGTACCCGCCGTCGCTCCATTGGTGGGTGGAGATGGTGGTGAAGAGCTTCCGCTGGCGGTTCTGGACCATGACGGCGCGGCCCTGCTGCTGGACGCGCGGGAGGTAGGTGTCGAGGATGAGGTCGCGGTGGCGCTCGAGGAAGAAGAGCCGGTATAACCGGCGGTTCTCGTGCATCAGCTTTGGGTCAGCCATAGCTGTGCCTAACATGCTGTCCGTTTGTCACAGGCTGGCTGGGCACACGGTCTGGGCCATGCTTTGGTCATGTTAAAAAGTCCGGGCTCAGTTAGGCTCCATCTTGGACCAAGCATAGGCTACCCACGAGTTCGTTCTGCCAGGCCGAGGCCTGGTGGGCTTCATACGGACGAGATACAAACGGGCCGAAATTCTCCAGGCCATGGAAGGACACGTGCCTTCCTCTTGCTCTTCGTTTTGCCCTCCGGTTGGGTGGTGTCCGAGCACTCGAGCCCGAGCCCTCGTGAGTCGTGACGACCGGGCGCCCACACCCACACACACAGGCCGACCGACCCGACCGGACCGGACCCGAGCGCGGATGGCGGCGGCCGCGGCGCAGCTGCTGGGTGAGGATGGGCGCGGCTACGAGCTCGCGCGGCGGCTGGAGGCGTGCGGCGCGTGGCGGGTGTGGCTCGGCGACGCCGCCCACGCCGCTCTCGCGCAGCACCTCGCGTCCCCCTCCACCTGGGACGCCTTCCTCTCCCCCTCCGTGTCCTCGCCCCCGCGCCCGCTCCTCCTCCTCCAGCTCCGCGTCCGCGCGCTCCTCTTCAACAAGGCCTCCGCCGCGCTCCTCCCCCGCCGCGCCTCCCCCGCCGGTCTCGACTCCGTCAACGCCAACTGTGAGTCCTCCTCCACTCCTCCTCCTCCACATCTCGCGCTACTCGGTTGCTGAGCTTTAGGGATCTGTTGCTGGATTCGCTGGAGTTTCACGAATTGCTGCCACAAATTTGTGGGGGGTAAGTATGACGCTGGAGTTAGTTACGTGGTGTTCTAGGTTTCGTGGCACCCTGGGATGGTTTACTTCCAGTGGCGTCTGGACTCTGGAGTGGGATATGTTTCAGAATTCAGGATCTGACAGTACATTTTCGTTGTGTAACTGGTGCCGGCTGCTCCTCTATTTGATTCGTAATTGAGGGTGACAACGTTAGTGGTGAGAGGCCACTGCCTCTTCATGTTTCAAAAGAGAGAGGCCACTGCCCCACGGCGGGTTGGGCTTGATAGGGTGTTGTACCACCTGAAATCTGTTGTGGTTATTGGGTTTTGAAATGGTATTGTAATGCTAAATTTAGCATTTTTATACATGTTCTGATTTTCAGAAGATGCATTATTACTTATAACTAGTTTGGAATTTAAATGAAGATTGAAGCCGGTTTTAAGTGTTAAGACTACATAATTTCTCCAATGACTTTAAAACGTTAGGTTCTCACTTGCGATAGCGACATTGGATGGCCAAATGGGCAACAATTGACCGAAGCAGGATTTGATGAATCATATAGTGTTTTATTGCTGCCAATGTGATTTGGGTACTTGGGTGCTTGCAGCATGATTTACCCCTCGTAGATTCTACTCTCTCTCTCTCCCCTCTTGTGGTTAAGCTTTATTTGTAGGATGACCTAGATGCCTATCACAGATGCAGACAAAAATCACAAAACCTGTTGGCCTAAGTTTGGGACGTTAAGGCTTGATAAGAAATGATCACTTCAAGTTTGGATTGGATGGAAATGAAGGGAATTCTTGATTCAGATCTGGGTTGGGATGTAATCTGCAAAGATTCATATGTGAGAGCAATTTGAGTCATGTTTTATAGGAGTTGTATTTTTGTGAATGTTGTTGGATCCTTGAGTTGCATTAGATGGCTAGAATTTAAAGTCAAATGATAACAGAAGAAAAACATGATCCATGAAGGTTTGTGAGGTGGATGAAAGCTATTAAGGTTGTTCAAGCAAGCAGTTGGAATTTTAGCTAAGCTGTTCTTAGTTGCAAAACAGAATGAATAATACTACCTTAATGACCCTTATTTTCTTTGATGGAATGCTAGTTGGACACCAAGGTAGGTACTTGATTCTGACGCGAACACACTAGTGTTACGTGTTTGACTTGACAAAAATTGAAAATAAGATCTATGGATTTGTCTAATATAATTGATATCATTCAAATAAAATTTGAATAAGTCTTTTCCTCTTCAACAATTTATTTTAAAGTGTTTTATCCTCTATGGATTTCCTCTTCAATAATTGATATCCTTAAAAAAAAAGGATGGCAACATGCTATTTGGTTTGTAAGAAATCATTACACCTTTATTAAAGCCACATCTAACAAATTACTCCTTCTGTTTACTTATATAAGGTGCATCTAGAGTTTGCACAGGTACCAAGGAGCAAATGGAAGTGACTAAATTGCCCTCAATACTACATTCGTTTTTCCATATTTGTGCACACGAAATCAATCAATAGAATGCGCTGTATTCAAGGCATGAATGCTTTGCATTAGTAGCGCCTCTTTTTCTCTACACCATGCAGACTTGCTATTGCTTCTACACGTCAATATTTCCTTGATTAGTGTGTGCTTTGCTGTTTATTGTCATTCAAACAAAACAATTAATAGGGTTATAAGAGGAAAGTATCGCAAATATTGCATTGATTAGTGTGAACGCCTATATAAATCAACAACATCAACAAAAAAGCACACCCTATATATTTCAACGGAGGCGGTAACTAATAACTATATGCATAGTATATTATGATATGTCAACCAAGAAGCAATAAGAAATCTAGAAGAGCTCCATAGCTTATACTATATCCAATTAGGGCTTCAATATAAGGCAACATGCGCTATGCAATCACCTTTTGTGGTGCACTCATGCAATCACTTTTAGTTTAGGTACAAAATCAATATGAAAAATTCCCGAACATATCCTAGATGTTCTTCTTAATTTACTCTACCAATATATAAAATTTTAAATTCAAATTCATTCTATATTAATAGTAACAAAAACGATAACAAATATGATAAATGATAAATCAAAAGGAAAAAGACAAATGCTACTATTCACAACAAACTTATCTTTTTTTGTTTCTTCTAACACATTTTGAATTTTGAAGCTGAAATTTAATGGGCGCTAGAACTCTCCATAAACTACATCTTCATTTTATTTTTTGAAAATTTTCATGTTGATTTGGTGCCTACACCATGGTTATTAAGTCGGTAAGTCGAGTCGAGTCGCCAAGGGACTGACTTGCAGACTAGTCGACTAGTCGTTGACTACTTGTCGACTTGCTATCAGGAGTCAAGACTGTATTCAGACTGATTTATGCTCTCCAATAGAGAGGAAAAACGAATGCAATTCATCATTTCATCACAACAAATGGAACAATGTATGTTTCAGTGCATTAGATTTGAATACATAGGCTTGCACATGTGATAATATAAAACAAACCCATAATTCCTATCCAGAACAGAGTCAATAGACAATATAGGGTATCCATAAATAATTAAATCACTTCAGCATATGTTAGGCATACCTGAAACACAGTAACAATCAGGAATGTTTTCTTGAGTCTCGACGCCAGCTACCTGGCACCTCAAAAGCAAGTGCAATGTGCTATGTTACCCAGATACCCCTATACGAGTACGAGTACGCGATATGGCAATATCGTGATTCGTCATTTTCCCAAAAATGCCGATACGGCGATATGTTTTATATATATGTAATAATTAATAAAGATAAAAAATAAGAAATTAATGAATTCTTATAAGGAATTGAGAAATCGAGAATACCTTAATATGGATGTAGCAAATTGCTTGGTTCTCTAGTTCTCCCTCTTAGCTGTCAGACCAATATAATGAACCATCTGCGAAGAATAAGAGAATGGATAAATACATGTACACAACTAATGAAATAAATAACAGAATCACAATCATACATAGTTAGATAGTAAGTATTCGACATAGCACTTAGTAAATAAACTTAGTACATAATCTGATAAGTCCAAAAGACCACAACTAGTCTAAGTGTTCAAGTTTAACAGACCACAAGTCCACAAGATCATAACTATTACATAATAAGATAGCTAGATAAAAGACATGACAAAATGAAAATGTGTAGTCTAATTGTTGCTTCCATCCTGTGGAGTTGTCTCTGATTGGACCGGAGGTCCCACATCTAATGTAGATAAGTCCAACGCCCCAAGATCTTCTAGTATTCTCTCAAGGTCCGGTTCATCCAGTGAGAGGTTAGCATACTGAAGGAATTGAGCACCGCCATCAAAGAACTTGAAGCTATCTCCTCCGACATCTCACATTCTTGATGGGCCAGTGTAATACTCTTCATATTTCCTTGAAAGAAGGCGTAAGTTGTGGTGCGCAAATACGAGATCCTCAACACGTCTAGGGTTAAGTCCACAACAATGCAATTGCAATGAAATCCAATGCTTGTGTAAGAAATGGTAAATTAAGAAAAGAAGTGTGGAACCTATTCCTCATTGAACTATGGATCAAACCATAAGTACTCTAGTTTCTTTTAGCGCAAGAAGATGATGTTGGCTGCCCAAGTAACCTCAATGCCAATTTTCTCAAATCTGGGACACAATTACCATAAATTCCGCACCATCGCTTTGGTTCTAGATGGGCTCTATCCTCAATTGAGTCAAAGGAATTAAATCCACTTCCAAACAAAGATAAATATGCAAATTGTTGTTTGATATATTGCAACTCATCACCAACAAAAAACGTCCTGAAGCATTTATTCCTCATGTCTGAAATCTCAATGTCTATATGATGAGCTTGGCGATTTAGAACTTCACCAAGCCGAGTTTCACTATGATACCTAAAAAAAGTGCAGATTTAAGTAAATGTATATGCTAAGGTAGTATCCTAAAGCTGAAATCTAAAGGCAAGCAATAAAAATTTAAAAGGCAGAGGGCCTTATCTGGGATTTAGTGAATGTGCCAAGCAATGCAAGGGGGTATTACTTTTTGCCCATCAAGAAACCAATATCTCTTGCACAATATTATAAAAATTAGACTCCTTATGTGGTTCTTTCCCTTCATGGCGATAAATTACAGTCTTGACCTTCTCAATCATTGTATCCCACATCTATAGATCAAATGAAGACATGGTTTTTCGGTGTCAGCTGCTCGTATCACAGAATAAATAAGCTCAGTGAAATCAAGGATGTATTGCACCTTATGCCACCACACATCATTCAGAATCTTATTTTTGACAAACTGTGCTTGCCCCACATTGTCATCCCTATAGGTGCTCCACTTTTTACTCATTACCATCAACACAAGATTTTCTTTGATCAAACGAAACCTCTTCAACATAACAATAGTAGAAGAAAATCTTGTATCAGTAATGGCAAGGAATTCAACTTACCGAACTCATTGAACATAGAGAGCCTCATGGAATGATTTATGAAGAAATTCTTTATAATATTAGCATCTGCTACAATCCCACTAATCCAATGGCAATTTTCATAAGCCTCATCATCAATTTCCCTGGCAGCAATGTTCTTCAAGCCAAGGTTCAAGGTATGTATGACGCATGGGGTCCAAAAAATGTGAGGGTACTTTTGCTCAACAATCAACGCCACAGCTTTGCAGTTGGCTGCATTATCAGTAATCGCTGGACAACATTCTGCGGTCCAACCTCCTCAATTATAGCTATCATCTTCTCGGCGATGTACTCTTTTCTTGACTTCACCTTCAGTGTTTATTGCACTTAAAAACATTGGTCCATCTTCTGTTATGGCCAAGAAATTTTAGAGTGGACGCCTTTGAGCAGCGGACCACCCATCTTAAACAAACTCACACATTTTGAGTTCCATGTTGACTTGATGGGCTGCAACATTCGCTCAACATGGCTCTTCTCTTGCATAATAAGAGTTGTCCTCAACTTGTTGTAACTTGGAGGGGTATAGCCACCCGAGTTATGGTTGGCAACATATGTAAATGCCTTCCTGAAATAAGGATTTCTTGCTATATTGTAAGGTATGTCTACAAATGGACAAAGGTCCAAATTAATTTCTAAATGTAATTAACAATGTAACATTGTAAGATAAGAGGATTATTCAGTGTAGAAAGATGTTAACCTGCAGTAAAGAACATCTTAGCAATCAAAGCGTCAAGCTGGCTACGAGCTTCATTATGGAAGCTTGATTCAATAGTCGAAACCCCTTTTCTCTTCCTCGCACTCAACCCCTCTGTTGGCAACGGAACATCCCTTGGTAGCCTTCTCTCAATCACTGCCTCCGCTTTAGCAATTTCGTCATGAAGTTGAGCAAGAACACCAACTGTAACTTTTGGACAAAACTTTACACCATAATTTCCTATCTTTAAGAGATGTGCTTTAACTCTAGAGTTACTTCTATGGATAATGTGATCACAAAACTTACATCTATACCGTGCATTCCCTCCTACGCCATTCCCAGTCATCTCTAGCAACACAACGTACCTCCAAAGCGGCTTCTTTTCATTGTCAGTTGGAGGTACCACATAAGTAGCATTTAGGATGTTTCTGGCCAAGGCGTCTCCATTGGATGGGGCAGGACATGCACTAGTACTAGTGCTACACGACGCACTCGAACCTCCAAATCCACCACCAAGTGCACCACCAAATGCCATGATCTGACAAAATCATACATTGAATGAGGTCATACATATAGGACCATTACATCTAAACATGCTCATAGTTCTTTAGCAGGAAACTGAATACAATAATATGTCATAAACACATACAAGAATGTCATATATACACAACTATTACAACCAAATCGTATATAAGAAACGAGACATGCCAAACAAGCTAATGAAGATTGCACTTCGAGCAGCTAATGAACAAGCTAATGAAGATCGAGCGACTATTGCAATGGATATGTGAACAAGCTAATGAAGATTGCACGGCTATTGCAATGGATATCAGAAAGAAAAGATGGCACACTACCTTGAGAGGAGGACACAACTGCGTGGAGTTGGAGGTGGCTGGGTGGCGTGGAGGGGAGGGCGGGTCGGGCGGCGGCCATGCAGTGTGGAGGGGTGGGCGGGTCGGGCGGTGTGGAGTCAGAGGCGGGTCGGGCGGCATGGAGTCGGAGGCGGTCAGGCGGCGTGGGGGTTGCAACGTTGAGGGGATGGTGTGGCAGCGGCGGCGCCGAGCCGTGGAGGCGGGAGACGCGCACATGGGGGGAGGGGGGCGAACTCAGATTTGGATTTGGAGGATCTGGGAAGGGGTGGTCAAATTAGGTCAAAAGTATCAGGGGGTATCTAGAAAGTATCGGCGGAATATCGGAATTATTTTCTTTTTTTGAAAATTCAAAAAATCATGGATATGGGTAGGATACGTATTGAAGCATATCGAAGAAGTATCCGTATCTGATACGGTATCTGATACTGATACACGACTTTTGAGAAGTATCCACACAACATAGGCGATGTGTGTGCTCTAATCACAAGAAATTCAACTGTAAGCGTAAGAGAATCAATCGTGTATACAACGTCAACAATAATGCTGCAAAGTAGGCAAAACTCACTGGAGAATCTGCTTGTGCTTGGCAATGGTAGTCCCCTACAACCATCTTTAGGACGTTTCACACCAGGAAGGTCTGACAAAAGTGGTTCTGTAGTTGAGACCAACTCAACTCATCATGCGCAACTCCTGATGCTGCAAGAACCATTTTGGGAGTAGTGTAATTTTCCTTCATTTCTCAACAAAAGCAAAAATGTTAAAGGGAGGCATTTGTGACGAAATATTAACATAGGAAACAACTCAACAAGTAATTGAATCTTACAGCAATGAATTCCTGACTGCCGATTGGACTGGAGATTCTTCCCGAGACATTCGAAGAACAGAGCAATCAGCAATGCATACTACTATACTAGTATACTATAGTACTTCTCATCTACATTTTACAGATCTACTACTAATCTACTACCGAGAGTAGCACACAGAGTAGTGACCACAAGGTCCACAACTGCACAAGACTATAAGTCTACAAGAAACAAAGAGATCAAGGGAAGGGATCAAGGGATGATGGGAAGGATACAGCGAGGTGAACCCACTGGTCATTGGGGTCTCGACGGCGGCAAGCGGCGGACCCGCTAGTGGGTGAGGCGATGGCGACAGCGTGGTAGGAAGGTATTCGGTTGGGGCGACGACAAGGAACGGAGGAGTGGGAAGGGTTTTGACTGCAGGTGACGATGACAAGGTGGGATTGGGTTGGGGGCGATGGCGATGAGTGGGAGCGATGGGATTTGGCTTGGGTGGAGGCTACGACGATGAGGTCTATTCGGCCTTGGGCGACGGCGAGAGGTGGGATTCGATTGAAGCGACGGTGGATTTGCCGGCTGCTGTAGTGCGTCGCTCTCGCAGAAGTTGTGCGGTGCTTTTGTGTCTCCATGCAGATCGTGCGGTGTCGCTCTCGATGAAATCGTCCCAAAGCCAGCCCAAACCAGCACGGCGCGCGTGATTTCTCCAGCGTGTCGCGCTTTTTCCCGCGCGTGGCACATGTCGGCCTACTACTTCCTCCTAGTTGGAGACTAGTCGCTCCAAGTCGGCTCAGTTGGTGGCAAGTTGCTCGACAACCTCAGCTAGTCAAGTCGCTGCATCCAGTCTAGCGCTGCCGGCCGACTGGACGACTAGTTGTCGACTTAATAACACTAGCCTACACCAAAATTTGATTGCGTTAGTGCACCACAAAGAGTGATTGTGTAGCATATGTTGCCTTAATATAACTACCTAACATAAGAAATGGTTGTCATTTTTTATCCACCATTATTGATTGTGATTTTTCTTATTTGTTCATCCCAGATCTTCAGCTTCATGGAGATGATATTTATTTCTCATTGGAAGATGAACAAGAAAATATCAGTCAACATCAAGTATGTTATCTCCATTTAATGGCTGTTTGTGGTATTGGCTGGTGTATGTTTTTTTTCTAGAAAACCCCTTTTATTGCCTGATTTCTTGAGTGATATGCTTAGCAGGGCAAGCTACTGCAAGTATGACATACAATTTAAAGTTATACTGTGTAGTCTTATTTGAATTTGAATGTCTTACATTGTTTTTCATAGTTAAGTATCCTTGTGGTATGTTCGTCATACATGAAGCACCTTTTCTCCTAGAGATATTGTTGTTATTGCTGCTTATCTAGATCCTAGAATAATTCATTATTCATCATCTGAAAACCTCTCAGACATACAGTTGTAGGAGAGGTTATGATCTATTTTTAATTACAAACTATGAAACTAGGTTCTTGAGAGGACATGTATGAAATATTCACCTCACTTATCCTGCTATACTTTGCTTGGTAGATCAACATATGCTACTCATTGGTCTCGAATTAAATGTAACTTTGGACTGTTCACATAGGTCAAGATAACCTCATCCCTGACAGTTGAATGTGGTCCCTAAAAGCTTTGACATAGCATGCATGTGTTAAGTAGTGTATAAATAAAGTGTATATTGGCCCATTAGGCCCAATAGATTTAGGGTTGAGTTGTATATATATCCATGCATCTCATGTGCATGAGTGCAGAGATATCCATCCGGATGAGTTTCATTGATCTCCCATCAGCTCAAAAAATGTGGGAGTATCTCCAACAGTGCTACCAGCAGAGCAGTGAGGCTCTTCGCTTCTCGCTTCGCCAGAGCCTCCAGAATCTCTAGCAGCAGCAAGACATGGTTGTAGAAGAGTTCTATAATGCTTTTACACGTCTTTGAGTCAATTGGACTCTATGGTGCCCTCGACTCACTCTGGATGCAAGGATTGTGTTGCTAAAGAAAAGTATGATTAGCAGAATCTCATGTTTGACTTTGTGATGAGGCTTCGTTCAAAATTTGAGCCCATTTGGGCTCAACTTCTTGGTCGCCCTACATTGCCTACTATGGCTGAAGCTCTCTGTGTTCTGATTGCTTAGGAGACTTGTCTTCGATCACTTGCTATCTCTCCAATGTCTTTACCTCGTACTGTCCTAGCCATGGTTCCAAATACCATGATAATCACGCGATTCTGCGTGAATCTGGTCTTATCGGTCTTGGCACCGGATTCCAAATACCGCCGGTTTTTTATTTAATTCAAATTTAAACTTTTGAATGTAAAATTTAGGTTCTCTAATGATATTCACATTGTTTAACACTAATAGAATGTATTAGGAATATGCATACACTTCCCGTGCTTGATTTCATACTTTTTGCCATGAATATGTTAGAATTTCCAATTTCAAATTTGAAAACCGGTTTTCCGGTTTTAACGTTTTCTCGGTTTTTGGCGATTCTGCACGTTTTTCCTGCACGATTTCAAATTCAAATTTTGGCGCGTGAAATTCGACCGGTTTTTTCCTGCTCTGGCGGGTTTCAGGTTCTGCGTGCAGAATCGCAGACTGCCGCCATGGATTTACCCGTGAAGGTTTTCAAACCTTGGTCCTAGCTGCCCCTCAGCAGACTGGTGTTACCATGTTTTTTCTTCTAAAGAGCTCATTTGCTCATTGCAAGAAGCCTGGCCATACCACTCTGCGTTGCTTCAAGTTTCATCCTGAGTTATTGGCTGAGTTGAGAGTGAAGCGCGGTTCATCTCGTCGTAAAACGGCTGCTATTGCTTCTTTTGCTAACTCTACAGGGCTCATTACTGCTAAGCCTCAGCCTCAGCCAGATGGATCTGTTGTATTCCTCTCTGCGTCAGGCACTACTCTTCCTTGGATATTGGACTTAGGGGCCTTCTTTCATATGACTGCTGATAGCTCTCAACAAGCATCATGTAGACCTGTCACAGATGGTACTCAGGTTCAAACAGCTGATGGTACTACCTGTTTTGTTACACATAAAGGCATTCTTTCCACTTCACAACTTGTTCCAGAAGTTTCCCTTGTGCCTCAACTCTCTATAAATCTATTGTCTGTTGGTCAGCTCACTGATATGCATCTCTTTGTTGGTTTTGATGATTCTTCGTGCTTTGTGTGGGATTGTCGGACCCGAGCTCTCGTTGGTACTAGCCATCGCCATAAAGATTCTCAAGGACTCTACATTTTGGATCATCTGAATCTTTCTCCATCCACACTGTCCACTGGTTTGGCTTCATTATCTTCTTTGGCTTCTACTTCTACTTCCACTGCTACTTTTCCTCAATGGCATCATCGTCTAGGTCATCTATGTGGGTCACGTTTATCTACTTTAGTTCGTCAGGGTGTCCTAGGTCATGTTACTATTGATACAAGTTATGACTGTAAGGGTTGTAAACTTGGTAAACAGATACAACTACCACATCCCTCTAATGATTCTAGAGCTAGTCATCCTTTTGATTTGGTATCCAAAGGTGGTTATAAGTACTATGTAATTTTTATTGATGATCATTCTCGTTACATTTGGATCTATTTCATGAAGCATCGCTCTCAATTGTTGTCTATATATTAGTCCTTTGCTAACATGATTCACATTGAGTTTTTTCCTCGCCATTCGTACTTTTTGTTGATTCTGGGGGAGAGTATTTGTCCACTGCTTTTCGTTATTATTTGCCTTCTAAAGGTACTTTTGCTCAGCTCTCCTGCCCTGATGCTCATGCTCAAAATGGTAGGACTGAACACAAGCATCGTCACATAATTGAGACTGATCGTACTCTTTTAATTGTATCCTTTGTTCCTTCTCATTTTTGGGCAGAAGTTGTTTCTACAGCTATTTATCTCATCAACCTTCAATCTTCCTCTCGTCTTCAGGGCAAATACTCCGGAGAGGTCTTGTTTGGATCTTCTCCGAGTTATGATTATCTTCCTGATTTTGGTTGCACTTGCTATATTTCGCTTGCTCCTAGGGAGCACATCAAGTTGATGGCTCAGTCGGTAGAGTGTCTTTCTTGGATATAGTCTTTAACATAAGAGCTATCGTTACTATGATTTCTCTGCTCATCGCATTCACATATCTCGTGATGTTACCTTTGATGAGTCACCCCTTTTTCTATTATCCTACTGTTTCTCCATCTCCATCTTCCATAGTCTTTCTTTTCTATATCTTCTTTCTATTCTCTCAGTTGGGTCAAGCCCTCAACTAGAGATTTCTGTTGTGCCATCTCCTCCAGCTCCTTCAATTATACCCTCTGTAATAGACATATCTTCTTTTCCTTTTCACTATACTCGTTGGTCTAGAGTTCTTCTGAACTCCCCCTCTTCCACTCCTGTTCCTTCTAATATTTTGGCCAGTACCACTACTGCTCATCCCGATGATCCACTGCCTGCACCTCGATATGACCTTCGTGGTCGCACCACTATTACTGCTCCTGATCGTTTTTGGTTTTCCCATTACTTGTGTTGTATATGAGCCTAATACCTATCAGGAAGTAGCTGATGTTCCTGGGTGGCAGTTGGCTATGTCTGAGGAGCTTACAACTTTGGAGCATATTGACACTTGGGATCTTGTTCCATTACCTGCACAAGCTGTTCCATCACATGTAAGTGGGTATACAAGGTTAAGATAGTCTGATGGTTTAGTGGAGCGCTACAAGGCTTGTCTTATAGGTCGTGGCTTTCAGCAGGCACATGGGTGTGATTATGATGAGACTTTTGCTCTTGTGACTCATATGACCACAGTTCACACTTTAATTGCTGTGGCTGCTACTCGTTCATGGACTATCTCTCAAATGGATGTAAAGAATGCTTTTCTACATGGTGACTTACATGAAGTGGTTTGCATGCATTCACCACCAGGAGTTGAAGCTCCTAAAGGACATGTTTGTCGTCTTTGACGTGCTCTCTATGGTCTTATGCAAGCACCTTGTTCTTGGTTTGAGCTGTTCAGCTCAGTAGTTTGTGCTGTAGGTTTCTCTTCTAGTGATCATGATCCTATCTTATTTATCCATACATCATAGCATGTCCAAACTCTACTTTTGCTTTATGTGGATGTCATGCTAATCACTGGAGATGATATGGAGTATGTTGCTTTTGTCAAGCAACATCTTGTTGAACAGTTTATGATGTCTGATCTGGGATCTTTTAGCTATTTCCTTGGGATTGAGGTCACTTGCACAGATGAGGGTTACTATCTCTCTCAGCATCGATACATTCAAGATCACTTTTCTCGCTCAGGAATGACTGATACACGGACTGCTGCATCTCCTATGGAACTTCGTCTCCAACTTTGTCCTACCGATGGCGTGTTGCTTGATGATTCTTCACGCTATCATCGTATCGTTGGCAGTCTTGTTTGCCTTATAGTTACAAGACAAGATGTTGCTCATGTTGTTCATGTGCTTAGTCAATTTGTTAGTGCTCCTACTTTGACTCACCATGGTCATCTGCTTCGTGTTTTACGTTACTTGGGGACTGCTTCTCGTCGCCTCTTCTATGCGCGGTCAAGTCAGCTTTATGCTTACTCTGACTCGACCTAGGCGAGTGATTTAATTGATCGCTGATCTATCATTGGGTACTACATTTTTCTTGGGACATCTCTGATAGCATGGAAATCCAAGAGACAGACTGCGCTATCGCGCTCTAGTGCAGAGGCTGAGCTACGGGCTCTTGCTACTACTACATCGGAGATCATTTGGCTTCGTTGGCTACTAGCTGATCTTGGTGTCTCATATGATGCTCCTACATCTATTCTTTGTGACAATACTAATGCTATACATATTGCTAATGATCCAGTGAAGCATGAGTTAACTAAACATATTGGTGTAGAAGCATCGTTTACACGGACTCATTGCCAGCAGTCGACTATTGCTCTTCAATATGTACCTTTTGAGCTCCAAGTTGCTGACTTCTTCACCAAGCCCCAAACTCGAGAACATCATCATCTACATCTACTCAAACTCCCATGTTTCTGATCTTTCTGATCCACCTTGAGTTTAAGGGGGGTGTTAAGTAGTGTATGAATAAAGTGTACATTGGCCCATTAGGCCCAATAGATTTAGGGTTGAGATGTATATATATCCATATATCTCATGTGCTAAGTATAGAAATGGAGTTGAGCTTTCCTTACTTTCACAGCATGTTCCTTTCCAGTTTGCTATATTAATGTCCACTACTCATTCTGTATAGCATTTTTATTTGGCAAAACATCTCTTTTATTTTCACCAAACTTAGAAGTTTCTAAAAAGTCTCACAAAATTGCCAGATGTAGGGGATGCTATGTTTTTTATCTCTGCAAAATTTCAAGATCAAACTTAGTGCATTTGAGAGATACGAAAAAGACAGAGTTTGGTCTTGAAATTTTGCAGAAATGTAGAACATAACCTCTCCTACATCTCATAATATTTTGAGAATTTTTTAAAACCTATGAGTTTGATTTTCACGGAATTTTCACCATTTCGCGTTTTCGCCGGCTATGCCACCATTTTACTTGTTACATGCTAACTAAAGATAACAGCAATTCATATGCTACATTCTGATGTCTACGGCTGTTCTTATGCTGCAGATGCAATCTAGAACTGCATTTAGTCCAAGCAGGGAGAATTCGATGTTGTCTCAAAGGCATAATCGATATGATGAGTTACCTGACACATGGTACAAGCAATATGCTGAAAAGTTCAGGACATGGCATGGCAAGTTTCGTTCAGGTGGCAAAGAAATACCAAAGAGAACACCAGAGGGAATGTCCGATTACCTTAAGGTTTGCAGTGTACATAAAAGGAAGAGGACTGTGTTTATGGATGATCAGGGTCCCAACATAGCTGCCCACATGTTAGAAAATGGCCCTTCCCTGCACTCAAAAAATGCTGGAGACTTCAGTAATTTAATGGATGACAATTTCATTCCAGAAATTAGGTTTCCAGCTGACTGTGTTCCGGAAAGTGCAATTCCAATAACAAGTGGGATATCTAGGACTAACAACATAGAATCCCATGGGGTTCTTGATAATTTACCTGCACCTATTAGTCGCAACACTGCAATGCTCGAAAGGTTTGGCATGATGCCTGAGTATTACAAGACAGGAAACAAATATAGAGGGAAAGGTGGATCCAGAGTAGAAGGAAAATCTTTAAGTCAAGAGCAAGCATTGCTTATGACACGGAAGTTGGTTGCTCGCTACTTAGCAAACACAGGCTTTGAAAGTGGAACTGCGGTGTCTATTGATGTTCTTTCAGAAATAATAATTAAGCACATCTCTAAGCTAGGCCGTAACCTGAAGCTTCTAACTGACAGCTACAGGAAGCAATTTTCATCTATTGAACTCCTTAAGATGTTCCTACAGACTGTTGGCTACAGGTACGTTAAATCCTTTTGTTATATGTGTGTTTCTTTCTATGTTTTGTCTGTATTCCTTGTGTTCTTGTTAGTATTTTTGGTGGGGTAAAATGCATTGTATTGCATATGACTTGCTTAAATCCATGTTGGAGTGTTTCTATCTTGAATCATATTTCTTCTGTGACAACCATGTCGATAGATTTACTAGTCTTTGAAATGACGACGCCTGTCTGCCTCTTCCACTTGTCAGGGAAATTTGCTTTACTTAACACATGACAAGCATATATTACTAGTTTTGAATGGGCAAATGCACTTCCACGCCAGAGGTATCTTCATGTAGTCATTAATTACTTACCTTCCCCTTCAAGCATGCTATGGGTCTGTACTGTTATGTTGCACCCACCACTGGCTTGGAGAGAATGAAATCAAATTGAAAAATAAGAGGAAGTATACGCCAGGATTCTAGAACAAATAATCCATTGTCTTTGTCCATCTCCGTTCAGTGGGTTACCAGTACATTTTTTTATGCTTTCACGCAGTCCCACCCACACTGACTCAATTGGGCCCACACAACCAAACATCCCATTAGGCCATTACATCTTAACACCTTTTCACTAATTCACTCAGCTTCAGAACAGAGACACATTGCTATTCTACCCTGTGCTGCTGACGGTGGTCTCTGAACCGGTGAAAGTCAGGTTTTAGATTGCCTGCTTCCTGTGTCTTCCATAGTTCTTACTCGCCTGCTTCCCCCTCTTCTTTGCTGATTTGCTGGAGGCACTGTTATCTCCAGTTGGACCTTGTACTTGCCCAAACATCTTGCTTCACTGAGAACGGTTAAGATTAAGTGTGATAACATCTCTAGAGATCTATAAAAGGTTCACTTTGTGTTTTTCAGTCAGGGTTTCTTTATTTGTGTTGTCCTGATGGTAAAAGCTCATCAGCAGACAAGCTTGAATTTTTATCATCTCAGCATTGCTCTTTGTATCCTATATTTCTCGTTCATGCAATTGAGTGCTATTAACATGGTTAACATTTCTGTGACCGTGACACACTTTTGACTAAAAGTGATATTCTGGTTCTAGCTCCTTCCATCCCTGGTGTTCATATTTGATGATGTTCTATCTAATGGTCACTATCTTTTGTATGAGTTCCTACATTCCTTGTTCTTTGCATATTGTTTTGAGTGACGCCGGACTGTACCACCACCATTTGGCATTTTGGCTAAACTTGTTGTTTAGGATAAGATCATATAGAACAATGTAGATGCTTCTCTAACAAACTTTTGCAAAAGCACCACCATGTCCTATCACAGATTAAATGACCATATAATATTTGCTTGAAGAAACAAACATTTCAGCTTGAGAAAGGGTTCAGTTCTGTCCGATATGCAAGGTACTAGGTATATTTCATAGGGCAAGTAGAAAAAATGTATCGATTTTATATCCTTTTTTTTTGCATAAATATATTTTAACATGGGCAAGTCTTGCCAAAGGGAACTAGTAATAAAATTGAGTCAGTATGATGGCACATATGTATTCAATGCATATGTTGTTTATAAAACAAGCTGTTGTGGTCCTGATTGTGATTTTTTGATGTAATATTTAGTAATGTTGGACCCTTGATGGAGATTACAAAGATGGGGAATAGAGCAGTCAATTACCCAATTCATCAAGATGCACAAGTACAAAATCAAACTTCTCTTCTTCATGCCCAACAGGTAGGCAACTGTTGCTGGTTTACCTTCTGTTAAGGATATAGAGTTTGTATCCTATTTCTTGTATTCCTTCTTTATATCTATATGGTATATTTCTCTTGTACTCCCTATACATATTATCTATTGGGTTTCTTCAATATATACACAATATTCATAACATGGTATCAGAGTTTAGGTTAAAACTCTAATCTTGATCTATTTCCGTTGTTGCTGCCCCTCGGAGGATCGATCTCCGCTCCCATGGGTGGCCACCTCGTTGAGCTGCCTCTTCTCACGCCGTCGTCACCACTGCCTTCACCGACGGACCTCATCTTGCCTGGATCCACCCTCGCCGCGTCGCTGCGCCGCATCATTGCTGCTCTCTTCCGGATCTGACCGAATCGGTCGATTCCACAGCACCTCGCACCGCTCGGATGTGGAAGATGGCATCCCGCTGGAGTGCGGTGCGGATCCGCCTCCCAAGGTCGCCATCATTAGATCTGGTCGCCTCAAGCCCGATCCTCGTCACCGCTCGTCCGGAAGCCACTGTCGCCGATCTTGTCCGTCGCTGCCCGGATCCAACCTCCTTCGCACCAGATCCGGCTTGATCCTCCCATGTGACCGGTCGTGCCACTCGCCGCCCGTGCTAGCGTCCTGTCCCGCCGGTGGTGTGGCCTCTGAGCCGATCTCCCCAAGCTCTCCTTCCACGACGTCGGGCTGAATGCTGCTGATGACCTCAACGGCCACCGATCTTGCCTCGCCCTGATCCGGCCTCCTCTGTGCCGGATCCGTCTTGCCGCCGCCTGGAGGCTCTCCCGCCCGGATGATCTCATGTCCGCTGGCCTCAACGAGCCTGGATCCGGCCCGAATCAAGCCACCTCCTCCCGCTTGGCGCCACCGTGTCACCCTGCCGGATCTGTCGCCTCAGCTCCCTCGACCGTGCAGCCGACACCGCTTCTCGCCTGCTCTATGCGCCTGCTTTCCGTGTCGTCGGGCGACAAGGGCCTTTTCAGCCACACTCTCCTGGATCCAACGACGCTGCACCTCTTCGCCGTCGGCTCTACCGGATCTGGTTGGAACTGGCCCACCTCGGTCGCCGCCGTGCCTCTTCGCCTCCAGTTCCCTCATCACCGGCTCGTCTTCGTCGGATCCTGGCCGTCGCATCCGCCCGAGGCAGCTCCTACTCTACCTCGGCTCCCTCGATCGTGCAGCCAACGCCGCTTCTCGCATGCTCTATGCGCCCACTTTCCGTGTCGCCGGGCGACAAGGGTCTTTCAGGCCGCCGCCGCCTCTACAACTCATCGACGTGGAGCATGCTCGCGTGCGAGAGGGAGAGCTGGAGAAGTTTGTGAAAGTGGTGGGCTTTGTATAACTTATCTCTTGCTAGTAGCTTATTAATTGTTGCAGCTAGTTCAGTGGGCTTTGTGATGATTGCCGTGCGCGTGTTGTGCTCGTGGTAGTGGTGGGGGCAGACAACTGTAATGGTGAGGGAAAAGGGAACAGAGGAGTCTTTAGTCTTGGTGTTATTACTGCTAGTATTTGTTGTTGAGTCTTTTAGTTCGTTTTGAGTCTTCCGTTGCGTCCATTCAAATTCATAGTCTTTTATCTTTCAGTTTGTCTAAACCGTGCGAATCCACAAATTTTTATGTCACTTAGTTGATTGCTTTGCTAATCTTAGTCCATTCTTTAGGATTCTGTGGTCCTTTGCATGGTAGCAACCGTCGCTCTTCTCTCTGAGCCGTGTGCAGGTCATAGAAGTCGTTATGATACCGCCGCTTCTCTTTGAGCCGCCGCCCCGAGCTTTGAAGGCCGTCGCACTTCTTCTGCACTGCATTTCTATTGCGCTTCTTGTGTATTACGTTGCGCTGTCTCGGGTTTTGATCTACTTTATGGGCTATCACCATACTTTATGGGTTACCGTACAATCTCGGATGGAGATTTTCAATTTTCGATACAATTTTTAAGAGCCACATACTACGACGATGTTTACGAGAGTTGGATTTTGGATTTTTCCTATTTTAATATCAACTCTTTCAAATACAATGCTATTGTATACGTTTTGCATTTGATGGGGGTGTTAAAGATATAGAGTTTGTATTATGATATAGAGTTTGTATCCTATTCCTTATATGCCTTTCTTATTTCTATATAACATATTTCTCTTGTACTCTCTATATATATATTGCCTATTGGGTCTTTTCAATACACACACAATATTCATAACAACTTCATGCTGTGTCTTTGTTTATTTTTTGAATTTCTGTAGTCTAGTGTGCATGTTTTTCCTTCCTGGGAAGAATGGTTTGATTAAATTAGAATAATATCTACCCATAACCATGCAAGGACGGGTGGATTTAGCCAACTAAACAGGCTCTTCAGTGATCTAAGCCATCTGCCACTGGATTCATATGATGGGAGTGGATATTTCTTGGTGATCAATTGTTATCAGTGACAGTTGTATAGTCCTGGCTGACATTTTTGTTTATTTGTTATGAAATTATTTTTCAGTCAGTGTCGTTTAGCTAAAAATTTGCCTAGTTTAGTGTTGTGGGGATAGCCCCCGCCTGTAACCATTCGGCTTGCTGGGCTAAGAGGCCCAATAAGATATGTAAAAGATGCATATATCTTTAGAATAGTGTATGATGGCAAATGTATTATTGTAATAAGGTCTTGAGGACATCTATATATATATTTCCTTGGGTTAACATGGGGGAGAGAGATAACTCATTTTCTCACACACACTTTGATAGTCTCACACTTACTGTTTAGCCAGTAACCACAACATTTAGTAAGTTCCTGCTCAAATGTGGTGGCATAGATACTTTTTTTTAAAAAAAAACTTCTTTTGATGTTAATTAGCCACATACAATTGATGCAAGAATCATATGAAACTTGGCTAGAATGGGTGAAAACCAACATTCATAAATCATTAGAATGGGCCACTCCCCATTCTTCTACTCGTTGCAATTTACTCCCGAAACTAATGTTGGATTCAATTGAGTCACTGTGATTGGCCGCCCAATTGAACAATTGGACAGAGAATGGGACGGGTGGTAAAATTTAATCCCTAGTCTTTACCTGCTGAACCAGCCGGTTTTTATGAGACCAGGTTGGTTTTGAATATCCGATTAACAGCAACAAATGGTCAATAAACACTGGGATGGGAAACTTCTGTTATATTTGTTCTTTTGATTAGCGAAACTGTTTGTAGCAAATGGTTGCTGAATATTAGCTATGCGCAGTTGATTTTATTATCAGTTGCTGAAGTATTTTTTCTGAGAACATAACATTGTCTTCTCATGCTGCTCCCACTTGATATTAACATTGATACATAATTACTTACGCATAATTGACAGCTTCCAAGGCAGTTTCCTCCCCAAATGACTATCCATTCCCAGAATTTAACACCACAGCAGCACCAGCTGCTGCAGCAGCAACAGTGGCTGAGGCGCAGCCAAATGACCAGCCCCCGTGGTCCCCTTACAATGGCAGACAAAAACCAGGCTTTGGTAAATGTGAAGATTGAGAACACTATGGATTCACAAATTGATGGCCCTTATGGATCTCTTAGTAGACAACAGCAGTTGATAAGGCAGCAGCAGCTATTGCAGCAGCAGCAGCAACTTCAACAGCAGCAACAGCTTCAGCAACAGCAGCAACAGCTTCAGCAACAGCAGCAACAGCTTCAGCAACAGCAGCAGCAGCAGCTTCAGCAACAGCAGCAGCAGCAGCAGCTTCAGCAGCAGCAGCAACTTCAACAGCAGCAGCAGCATCAACAACAACTTCAACAGCAACACCAGCAGCAACAGCTGGCCATGTCAGGAAACCAGAATGCCCAACTAGCGCAGCAGTTCAAACAAGTGCCATCAATGTAAGTATCTTCAATCCAGGCGATGAGTTTCACCATTTGTATGTTGTCATCTGCTCTATCCCTTGATCCCGTTGCAGGAGCTCATATGTCACGAGAATGCCGCCTGTGAAAGTGGAAGCGTTCCACGAACTGGTGAGCGGAGACTCGTCGCTGAAGCACGATAACGACCCTAACAAACTCACGTCTCCTAAGTAGATCAGTCTTTACACCCAGGAAAATGCGTAGCCAGTGTGTATCTGTAGTGTACAAAGGATCTACATTTGCGACCTACTGTTGTTTGTTTGTTTCCAAGCTTTGAAGTCTACCGTCACGTCTGTTTTCACCAGGCTGTGTATTGTAGATGTAAGAGGTTTTACTAATTGAGGTGATGCAAGAGATGTGGCAATTTTTTAGAGGTTTTCTTGTGTGTTGCTACTTTTCTCTGGCTGTCCAATGGAGGGTCCGTCTGGATACCCATCTGCCCATTACCATAGGCTGGAAGCTACTGGCTGCGTAAGGCGATCTCTCTCCTTGACATGAATTTTTTATCAGATTTAATTGATTTTGATTCACCAATTCTTTTTTTCCCCCGAAGGGTATCTCACCAATTGAGCGATGTCTATCAGACACACACTATACAGGCATGTAGCGTGTATCGTCTGAGCTGGTACCGTACGTGGCTGCGTTTCCAGTCTACTGCCCATCTCCGTGCGAGCCTCCTCCCCTCTCCCTCGGCTGTGCACGGCCAACGCGTCAGCTCGCCGGCCAAGTAAACGACGCTTGCACGCGTGTGCCCGTACTTGCGGCGGAGAATGAGATCATGAGAGCATGAGCAGCAGCCCGGAGCCGGCCGTTGTCCCCCCACGCGCCGTTCTCCAGCGGTCGCCGGTCGTGTTGCTCTGAATCGAGTAACCTGGGCCATCGGCACCTCAACTTCCAGGCACAAACCGCCCTTGCGCACGGTGGATCAACTCGAGCCGATCATGCGACGCGACCCCGAGGGTAGCCCGGCATCGTTCGCCCGCGCCTGCATTTGGTCACCTCGCGCGTCCAGGCGTACGTCCTATCGTAACATCCTCGTGCTACATTTGGTCGCAAGCCATTCGACGATGGCTAGTGGTTTCTGCATACCGATCCAATGCACGCCTCGTAGCCAACCCAGCGCAAGCTTTGCAGTGTATGGCAGGGATGGAGGTCCATGGCTGCGTACCGGCAACGGCAAGTAGACGCCAGCATGAATCGACTCCATTCCATAAAGATTACCATAAAGGTTCTTCCATCGATCGGTTCTTCACCAGCCTCCCACAATTTCAATATTTTTCGGACGTATTGGCAATATTTTTCGCTTATATTTGTAATATTACTTTTATCCGTGTTTTCCTTACAACATTTTTTTATCTTATATATACAACATTAACTTTTATATTACACATTCTTATTACATACGATGATTAAAAATATTACATATATTATCTAAAAATATTGCATTGAAGCGTACGATACACTCATATCGTTTATTTTTTTATTATATACATAACCGATAAATGTTACAGATATGGACAAGAAATATTACAAATTAAAATACATCGTTTTTTTACAAACATGAATAAAAATATTATAAATATAGTCAAAAATATTTACAGCCGAATGTCTAGAACTGAACGTCCAGATCAGACATCCGATCTATAGCATTATCCTTCTAGATTATACTCCACTATTAGCTGAATGTCCAGATCATTACCCTTCCAGATTATACTCCACTATCCAGAGCCCCCACGGTGATGTGCCGTAGACTTGTGAACCGGGGTTCTTTTACTCGAAGTGCACGTGTTGCCCTGAAAGCGTTTGGTTTTGGGTCACCGGTTCGTTCGTTCTTTCTAGAGAGCGTCGTAATCCGCCAGCTTGGGTTGTGACCAAACGCATCCAGACTCTGCTTTAGCACTTCCGCGGAGCCATATCGAGATTCGTGACCACCGGCTCTTATTGTCTAAGCCCCGCTTATTTTAATTTTTTTTGTTTCTATTTTTAACTTTTACTTTTTTTTTTCACTACTAAGTATTTTATCTTTTTCTGAATTTTTTTAGATATTTTAAACTTTTTTTGTATTTTATTTTTTTCCTGTGTTCCTTTGTATTGTCTCTAATGGGTTAACATGTTTTTTCTATTTTTATATTTTTTTAAATTAATTATGTCCAAAAATTCAAATCAACTACAGTAAAAAAAGTAAGCTACAGTAAAATTTCAACAAAAAAATCAGAAGCTATCGTTAAAACGAATACCCCTAAAAAGCTCCTAATCCACTCAACTGCAATGCAGCTAGAAGAGAATAGCGGCAGAACAACAAAACAAATGAATTGGCAAATTAGAACAATTCAATAACAATTACACAGGCAAACAATCCAGTGACAACCATATGACAAGCTATACATGCAGAGGTAGATAAGATCACACGCTCCTTATTAATTCGAGGTACATAGGCGCCACCAGCGGCTGGCAGAAATAAGTGAACAGAGAACATAGCTAGGACTTGATATCCAAGCCATGTCTGTACATGCAAGCAGGACCAAGCCAGATCCCCTAGGTAACGAATATAACCGAGGGGTCGCAGCAGCACTCGTCGATCAGGCAGCAGCAACAGAGCGCGGCCAAACTGCAAATAACCAAGCAAAACGCACCTCAAAAGTGAGTTTCACTAGTCACTATACAAAGCTCTAGCTGCTCCAAACTAATCAACCAACGAGTTACGAGCACAAAAAGGGAAGGCATTAGCTAGGCATACCAGCCTTCGAGGAAGCTCGGCTCCCTCCTCGGCGGCGGAGCGGCGTACTGCGGCGGCGCCATCACCGGAGGCCCCTGGTACGGCCCTTGGTAGTAACCTTGCAACAAAAACCAAGAGAAGAACCTGTCACCACTACTGTTCTTCTTCTTCACAAGATCCTAGCTAACGCAATGTGGGCTTAACATCGACAAATAAGATTGGCACTAATTAATACCTACCTTGTGCAGGGTAGGGGTAGGCGTACTTGGGATCGCTCATCTCTCTGTCCTCCTGGTTCTTCCGGGGAAGTTCTTGTTGAGAGGTTAAAGAAGACTGCAGAGATGATGTACTTACTGATGTGAATGATACAGACTGCAGAGATGGAGAGAGATTACAATAGCAACGGGTCGGTTAACGGAGCAGGTATATATTGGTGTTCCCGGGTGGACGCGTCTACTTATAGACGACGATGGATGTGAGAGCTAGCTGTGGCGCAGGGAGGGATTGGACCGGAACAGAGGGAAGCATCTGCAAAGCTCGCAAAACAGGTCGAATCCAACCGGCAAACTTTGCCCACCTTTGGAGGCTGGAGGATCGCTTTGCTTTGCTGCGAGGTTTTGCATCCGATTCTGTAACACCCTTATTTTTAGGGGCATTATGAAATCCTCGCAGTTGTTTAGGACTGTTCAATTACAAGTACCTTCAACGAGTGTATAACATTGCCAACACAAGCTTAAAAGCAAAAGCATACTTTATTGAAATATAAAGGCTAGAAGCCAAGTATCACAGCTGGGTCTACAGCCTTTAGATACATTACACAAAAGATGTCACAGACACGCCTGAACGGAGAACGACCCTAATTCCACGCTTCGTCGACTTCGTAGAGTACCATCTCGTCGTCTTCACCTGCTTCTTCAAGACTTGCGGTTTCTGTTTATATTTTTAGCAAGTATGAGTACAACAACTGTACTCAACAAGTCACACGGGACTTAACGATAACTATATGCATGGTATGACAAGAAAAAGGGAAACATGGTTATTATTTTATGTGGGTGCATGTTTAATTTAGAAACGAACGAAAGATCTTTAAAAGACCTTCTCTTAAAATTAAGGGGGTTTGTCAAACTTGATTATTTACATTCAACATTACTAAACCATTATCAAAGCTATTTATGCCTCATTATTAGATTCACCCATTAGACACAGCTTCATTTACCGGAAGCACGGCGTGCTCGAACACCATTTATTATAGCTTTGCAAAGCTACCCTGCTTTACCCACAAGATTTCAAAACTCCCGCGACAGAGTTAAGAAAACAAGAATGTTCACTGCTCAATTCTTTATATAGACTCTGCCCAGTAGGTGTTAAATCTCGACAAGCTCGGATGACCCCACGGGCCCCGTTCGACTTGTCGCAGTTCTACCGTTGTATGGTTAACCACCTCCCATACGGACTCACCCTCTAACTCTCCCTTTCCAGTTGCAGAGGTTCAAATGAAGTTGAGCAGTTACTAAGCCAGGTTTGACCGGGTCAACACTTGTGGTTGGGCGGTTATTATGTCTTTTATTTAGCACAAGGGTCTAGTCCTTACATTTTTACCTGAGGCAACCACCAAGCACAAGCCCATATTCAGTACACACGGTACTGCCACCAGTCCACTACCTGCCTCCACCATCGGGTAAGATCTTCGGATCCGCTTCGGCGATCCTCACTTACCCTAGATTTCACTTTTCAGAATTTTGAATTAAATCATAAATCTGAACAGTAAGTAGAGTGGTTCTTATACTACCTTAGTATACTAATAATGTAATATTTTATGTAGCTAGATTTTGTCAAGGTGAAAGTGGCCAACAAATTAAACTGGGCTTTTCGGGTGGTAGGATATATCTAATCCCATGTCATTCTAAAATATTTGCTATACATGAAATAATAGAATGAAAGTAATATAATGAAAATACATACAAGTAAATAATTCGGAAAGCGTAGGATCAACATGTTAAAAAATATATGCGACTTGCCTTGCGGATCGGTTACTTCAATTAATTCGTACTGCGACGAATCTTGAACCGGAACTGATGTCTCCTCCTCCTGTGGCGACAGGTCAGCGGCGTCAGGGACTAGCGCAAACAATAAACCAATTAGGTCCGCTTTCGGAAGGATTGAAATTGGACCGAAAAACAAAAGGAAAATTTAAATTAAAGTTTAAATTAAAGGATCCTGGTTTAAGGGAGCTTGGTATGGGAAAACGGGCCTCGGAAATGGACTCGTGGGATCGAACCGGTTCAAACGAGTATAAACTTGATTTTAGGGTTTACTGTTCATCGGGCTCGGTCGGACACTATTCACCGGTCTCGGTTACTATTCAACGGACTCGGGCGAGTGGGTCGGGTTTAGCCGCTTTGGTCGGGCTCGGTCGGTCGGATCCGGCGCGGGCGCACGCGCGTGGACGGCTGTCGTCCGATTTCTCGTGGACGGCCGCGGATGCCCGGGCCTGGCGCGACGAACCGGCTCGGCTTAGCCGAGTCCGAGTGGCTCGGTCAGGGGAACAGTGCACGCGCACTGTTCATCTTCTTCGCCTGGCTCGTGCGCGCGCAGCGAGACAGGGGAGAGGGGCAGCGGCTAGCGGCGAGGCTGCAGTATCTTGCGACGGGATCGGAGGGTAGGGATGGGTAGAGGGGACTGCTAGGGTTCCATTTTTGCATTTGGGGGCGGCTACAACTCCGGCGATTGTCGGCGGTGGCTCCACGAGCTATCTCGGTCTCCTAAGGGTGTCGGGGAATCTAGGGCCTTTCCGGACGAATCCAAAAGCGCTTAAGCCTCTGGGGGTTTAGGGGAAGCCATTGGTGGCAATAAAATGGCTAGGGGAGGCTTGGTTCAAGCTGCCCACGGTGGCCGGCCAAGGCCAGGGGGTGGCGCACGTGGGTAGGGCGGCAGGGACCTCGGGCACTTCGGGGAGGACTTGGAGAGTGCTCTAGGGATTCTCAAAGGGCTCTAGCAAAAAGGAATTACAAATTAATCAGATGAATCTCGAAATTGAAATTTCAACTTCACCTCGGTTGCTTTCGGGTTTCTGGGCGATGGGGAGAGCTCGAGTGCAATTGTGGGCGGTTGGGGCCACCTGAGTGTGCGTGCTTACGGATGGAGGGGGCTCTGGGGTTTAAATAGGTGAGGAGAGGCGGTGCGGCTCTGCCCTGGTCCTAGCGGTGGGAGGAGTTTGCTGGAGAAGCTCGAGCTGGCGCGGGTAGGTAGAGCAGCTGGCGAGGCGAGTTATGGCGGGTGTCAGGGGGATATGGCGGCAGTCAAGGGTGTCAGGGCCGGTCGGGTCGGCTGTGAGAGGGCGCTCGGCTTGGGAGGGAAGAAAGGAGCGGCGGCGGCCGATTTTGAACGGGGGCGCGACGGTGGGCAGGGAAGCTGTCCCGAGCGGTCAGAGAGAGGTGACAGGGTGCGTACGGGGCTTGACTCGGGCGTCCCGGGGTGGCAGCGGCAGGAAAGCGCGAGAGGCGCAAGGTGGCGGGTTCCAGAAGCGGCGGGGGATATTTTCGGATTTGCTACAGTGTTTCGCGCGGGGAGAGCAGCAGCGAGCCGGTCGGCAGCCATCTTGGGTTGGATTGGGCTGGGTTAGGTGTTGAATTGGGTTGGGAAGGGTTAGGGATCAAGCAAAAACCAAAAGGAGCAAAAATTCAAAATTTTGTAAAATTTTGGTTTTGTTTCAGATTCTTTCTTCTCCTTTTTTGCTGACCATCTCGAGTTCTCTCTTGGCCAACTAGCATGGCGGGCGGTAGAAATATCGGCCCAAGGAGCCGCCACAATTGAAGTCGGCGCCCATACGATACATTGCACTTCTTGTCCGCACGAAGGGTAGAACGGTTGTGAGACGGTTATGACACTGAGAAACCTAGCCTTTCAAAAAAAATTCGGAGGTGTCTGGGAGCAATCGACAGTTTTTTTTCTTTGAGAGTACTCAAATACCTTCAAAACGGATATCCTTCCTCTCCCTCTTTTCTATATAAACCCGCCTTCTTTCACACCCAAGAAAATCCTAGCCGTTGTACCTCAGCCTTACCATCACCGCCACCCACTCTATCCCCATCACCATTGCCCACTAGCGAGCCGCCTTCCCACACGAGTACCGGCACCGTCACTTGCTGTCTCTCCTTCCACGCTGACCACCATCGTTGCCTTCTTCCTCATCTCCAGCGAACCCCTATTCCCCCACGTCACCCTTCTTCTTCGTCTCTGGCGGCTACCGCTATTGGATCCACCACCGCTTCCTAATCACTCTGTTCTCATTGCCCCCGTCAACCTCCACCGCCCGCCACCCTCATCCGACCCATGACAATGCGACATCATTACCGCCTTGCCGCCCTACACCACCGTAGCTCACCACCGGTTCGCCCCCACCTCCCTGGTCCCTATATACCTCAAGTATCAATGAACTCGAATTCTAACCTGAGTAAACCTAAGCCCTAGCTTGCTGGAACCATCGCCAGAGAGTCATCCATGTTGTTAGAGATGAAGCCGAAACATGAATCACGAGGCAAATCAAAGGGATATCAATTTGAGTGCTCTCAAAGTGAGAAAACACCCGAGTTCTTCTTAGTGAAAGCATCTAGACTCTTAAAAATTAATTTTCATATTTAATGACAACATTGTATTTTAGGACTAACATAGGTGCTAAGATTGTTACAAGATTTAGTCCCAGATTATGGATGATAACATAACAATGATATGCAAAGACTATAAGGGATCGACATGACTCAAGACAAAGATGAAATACAGTTTTAGCATCCTTTTTATGGTTTTACCTGTCTCGGTATTTAGAGAAAATACCGAATTTGTAGGCTATATGACGTACTATAAAAGGATCATGGCTAGTATTTGAGGATTTAATTTATGCCATTTTGATCAACAAAGAGTCATGCATGCATCTTGAACTATCTTTGCAAAACTATTGTCAAGAAAATCAGTAGCACCGTAGGTATCAGGCGGTACTACCAACCGGTGGTATGATCACATCTAAAATACGGTACTATCACAGTGTGGTAGTATCGATCTTTAGTTGGTGGTACTTTTTTTCAGGGGGGGTATATTTTTGAGCACTTTTTGAAGCCCTGGAAATCGATAGTATCGATTGTGCCAAGTGGTACTACTGCATGGCGCTAGTACCAGCCCTTGTAAGGACGGTGGTACCGCACTTAAAATTTAACGACTAGTTGAGATGCATTAATTGTGTGCAAAAGAGTCGTTGAACAATAAGTGTGGTAGTACTGACTAATACATGACAGTAATATCATACCTACTGAAGTTTGTGGGATTCTGTCCCAAACAGTTAAATTTTTGGTTGAGAGCTATAAATACCCCATCACCAGTGCCATGACAGTTTGACCTCATTGGATATATTAGAGCTATTCGTTCACTCTCAAATACTCATGTGCTCACATTTCATATTTTGAGGTAGTTGGGAGCATTGAAGTGTATTTGCATCATCTGTTGATCCTCTTGGCACTTAGTGCTTCTTCAAGTAAGGGCTGTGATTTGTTACTCTTAATGTTTGTAGGCACCTATATGGCTTAGGAGATGTTTGTGCAGTGATTTCTTTAAAAAGATTGTGAAGAGACTCAACGCTAGTTGTGAGTGGTATAGTGCTCGCTATCTCTAGAGTGAGAGTGGAGGAGCAAATCTAGTGAATTTAAGGTCTTTAGACTTAATTCATGGAATCGGTCCAAATCCTTAGGAGGTAAGACTTAATATCTATTTACAGTAGTGCTATACTTTCAGAAACATTTATGCGTTTGTAGGTTTGGTTATTTTATTCGTAAGCATGGTAAAGATATATGTGCTCCTCTAGGACATTTGACAATTCTGATGCTCTACTTAGTTCAATGATCATGTGTTACATAGTCAAGGCACTGAGTTCTCTTATTTTCTTTTAGGACGCCCATGTGCATATTCTGTAATTTGTTTTTTACATTATCTTCTGGTTAATTCTTAGCTAACTATGAAATGCTTATTAACTAATACAATGTATAAAATGCACCATTTTCGAAAGTTCTATCACCAATTCACCATTGTCTATATTTTCTTTATACAAGTATTGGTTGTATCACTTTGAATAAGCATTTCACTTGTTAAAGAATGAATTCAGCGTATATATGTATGGTTGTCCGGTTGATTTTTTTTTTTGTATGATCTTTCCACGCGGACAAGCCGCACGCGTTACAGTTTGGCGGGCTGGCCATTGGGTCTCCGATGCTAAGCAAAGAACGACCAGACGCTTGGTCTCGCAACTTGGGTCTTCCCACATTGGCAGAGCTCCAGCGAAGCAGGCCCAGCCAACTCCAGTCTAGCATCCAGAAGTCGTTCGTATGCGGCCCTATTCTTTTAATCTTTTTTTAGATAAAGGATTTATAAAATCCGGCCTCTATATCTACAAGGGATATACACAGCCAAAAGTTATACGAGCTCTTAGGCCTAAAACCTCAACACTGAGGAGTACACAACAGCAAGAAAGATAGCTTAAGGACTATGAAAAAGCTAGAAAGATTAAGCTTCAGAACTTCTTCCCCGTCTTTACTTTCAACCAAGCCCCTAACCTTCTCCAATCGAGCTACCCAAACTCCAGTCTATCCTGTGTGAAGATAAACCTCCGAAGCGACGTCTTCAAAGAGGCGACGAGGGTCGCCGACGCCGCCCGCCTCACCGAGACAAGGCTTTCACCTGGAGAACCGAATACATGATGGCTATGGAGTGCCATGACAACCCTTCAGGAAGGAAAATAGCGTCCATAGGCGTCATAGTTGTCGAGACCGGTAGGAACACCGACAAGGCTTTCGCCAGCACAACCACAGCAAACCACGCATACCCACACACAAAAAAGACCTCTACCAGCACACCGGGGTTCTGCACGCCTCAAGGCCATGGCATAGCCATCCAATGAACCCACCACAAGCCGCTTCCCGCACGAACAACGTCGCGCCAAGGAACCCTGGACAACCCAGCAGCCACCACTCCTGCCGCAGCCGCCGACGCAGGTCGGCCTCCTCCACCAACCTCATCGGCAGTGAAGCAATCACCCGCCGAACCCCGGAAGAAGCCACCTGCCGCCGCCGGCCAGCCTCCTCCACCAACCTCAACGGCAGTAAAGCCCACTGCTAGCGCAACTTGGAAGAAAAAGGGGCCAAACTCTGGAACCCGCTGGTCGCCGACGATGTCCCGCCAAGGAGAGCGCTTAATCGCCTTCGCGGAGCCGAGCGACACCAACCAGCGGAGCACTCAAGCTCCATCCGCCAAGAGGTGCCTTCCCGCTCAAGCCGCCGCGCCATGACTCGGCATCCGGCCGCGGCGCCGCAGATCAGCCGAGGCGCGGATCCGCCACGGGCGCGGAACCGCCGCCGATGAGGGAAGCCGTGGCCGGGGAGCTCACGCCCAGGGAAAAAGCCCCGCCGCCGCCCTCCTATCGACCACCGGTGCCCGACGGCGCGCTCCGGCGACGGGGAAGAGGCGGGACCCAGACGTAGAGGGGGAGGGGGGAGAGGCCCGAGAGGACCGCACTCGGCGCTGCTGCCCTCTGCCGACTGGGGGAGAGAGGCCCGAGAGGAAGAAAAAGCCCCGCCGTCGCCCTCCTTGCGACCACCAGAGCCCTATTCTTTTAACCTATGCCTGATAATTATTTATCCATGTTTTTTAATACTATAACGGATAATAGAGACGTGAATATGATGGCATACACGATTTTGAATTTGAAAAGCTGTTTAAAGAATCTGTTTTAAAAAACAACTCTATTTATTTCAACTTAAAAAAAAACCCAAAACCCAAAAGAACCGAGCTCACCTTCCTCCCCTGGTCGTTTTCAAGTTGTATTTTTTAATCTTCTCAGGATGTACTATGAAATTGTACCCAACTTTTGTATTGTAATACCTATTATAAATCCATAGCTTAAAAAAGCCACACAGACAAACATACATACATACAGACATACGTACGTACGTACATTCTACTTCCGGATGTAGTTACTCCCACATCTGATATACCAACTAAACAAACTTGATACCAGTTTAGATGTACTCATATACTAATTAAAAGATACTTTAATATGAACTACATGAAAAAAATTACAAGGAAGTCATAGTTTCAGCGTATTTCATAAATACCTTCTTATACACACAAAAGGAGTATATCTAAAAAATATATATACCGCCTAGATAGTCTTATATACTCATATGTTACATATATATCCTTCATTATACGAGATACGACACATGTACTACCTCCGTTTTTATATATTTGTCACTTTTAACTTTTACTGTGTATACCTTGACCATTATTTTTTAGCAATATATATGTATATTCTTATAAATATACAATGTTATTAAAATACTTTGTCATAACAAATATACTAATACTATTTTTTATTTTATGTAACTAAATATTTTAAAATTTATTATTGGTGGTGTGCATAATAATTAGATCATTGGTTACAGTGATGTTTGTTTAGGTAGGTTTGGTACTCTTAATAATTTTTAGTTAATATATTGCTACGGACTGGTTGGGCCAATAAAGTTGAGAAAGAAAAGGTTTAACACACAAAACACATCATTGAAATCTAGTTACTATAATAAAAACTAAAAATCATAAATCATAAACTAAAAAAACTACTTGTATACCACTCATTTTCATATTTACATGCATTTTATAAAAGGTACGAGGGGGAAAAAACTTCCTATGAGAGAGGCCTAAAACTTCACCCTTGAAGACTATGCTAGATTTTGGCCGCGGTCAGCACAGCTGTGGTGTTCGGCGTTTGGCTTCTTTTTTACTGTTTATTTTTTTTGTCTTTCTCTAATTTTTGATTTTTGTTTTATTCCATATTCTTTTGTATTGTTCATGATGGGTTAACATATTTTTTTCTATTTTTATTTTGTTAAATTTAATTATACTAAATAATCTAACTCAGCTACAGTAAAAAAAGGCATAAGCCACTGCCGTTTTGGACAACCCCAAAGCCACATGGGACTAGGTTCGGATTGACTTCCAGCTTATGTTTTTTATTTTTTACTATAGTAACTTTTTTTAAAACGGTGTATTTTTAAAGATAGAGTTTAAAGATCAATTGTAGTACTCGTTGTACTGACTTCATCTGTGCCAGCTAAAATCACATGCGAGTATCCCTTTCTCCGTAATCTCTCTCATAAATAGTTAAAAATTATAAATCATAAATCAAAAAATATAAACTACAGCTCAAAGGAACCCAACCCTAATCTAAAAGCAATTTGATTTCCCTTTTTTCCCCACGCCATCTCCCCTCCGACCCGTTGCTGCCCATAAACTTGCTGTCCCCGCGGCTCAGCCTCCTCCACGGTGCTGTCCGCCCACCACACTGCCAGATCCTCCTGATGCCGATGGCCCTGGCCCCTGGCTGGGGCATCGCAATACTACTGCGGCCGCTTGGAATTGTAATGTATTTTAGGAGGTAGGGAACCGGACGAGGACCATGGTTGGAAAGCGCTCTGCGCAGGTTGTCTTTCTTTGAATCAGTGGCATGGCCGCGGACGCGGGCTTGGCCCACTCTGTTTATATTGTTTTTTTGCTGATAGCTTTAGTCTTGACGGATGAACAGTAATAGTTTGTAGAGATATACTTGCGAACGATTTTAACCGATATAAATAAGTGTCTATTACAATCGATTAATAGACCATATCTTGAAAAGACACTCCACTTACAAATTAGATATTAAAAAAATTATTTACTACAGAAAAAACAACTTTGAGAAGCCACTGCGAACAGGGCTTTAACGCCAGTCTAACATCTGGGAGCATCAAGCAAGGATCTCGTTCAAGAAACATGGCCATCATTTCGGACTGGCATATAATGGAACCTGCGCGCAATGCATTACATTCGAATGTCTAGATCAACCTCACATCGCAATGCATTACAGTCTACAACAGAACGGTGGTTTGGTTGAGTTCAGTAACCCATGTAAGCTCCAGTTCAGCTCACATGCAGTTGGGTCTGTCACCCAGCTCTCCTTGCGGTAGACATGAGTGAGACCTGCGCGCGGTGCCGATCGTATGCAGCTTCTCCTACAGCATCTTCCTGTAGTAATCATGCATCATCTTTATCTTCCAGTCTTCTCATCAATTCAACCTGATAAGCCAAAACACGCAGAGGATACCAAAATTTGTGCGCCCCGAAGAACACTTTCCGAACGAGACAGTGCAATGCTCATTGCGACTGACTTCAAGTACCTGTCTCTGTATAATCTACAAGCAATGCCGTAAAAGAAGGAAAAAAAAGAAAGAGACAACACCAGGAAAGTTCTCCAGATATAGCTTCGCGCCAGGCACCCACTGGGCTGTTGATTATACCCTTGACCTGAAATGTTCATTTTAACAAGATCGATAGTGTAAAGAATCCTGTCCTGTTCCGTGACCACAAGCCGGCCCGTTGATGAAATCACCTCAGGCGTTTGTTGTTCGTGTGATCGGGTACAGCTTGAGTTAAGAACAAACTCCAGTGGCACCTGTCCTATAGCATCAAGTGACGGCATGCAAGACACAACGCAACACAGCTCAACGCAATATGAGTATATGACAAGAACTGACGAGGGATTACCGGATTAGCCCTCGATTTGATTGAAGGAACAATCTATTTGTAGACTACTCGCAATTCCTATGTGCAATCTGATGACTGCTAAAACTAGCAGCATCTAACACTAACAGAGGGCAGAGACAAGCTTGCTGCCTTGCTCATACAAATTAAGGTCACAAAACCACCACACATATGAGATATCCTCCTACAATTCAGCTCAATATATATGTAATCTTCATGTACCTTGGATTGCAACATTTCTCGCTGGAAAAATCGACGGCTGTTCAACATGTGGATGTCATGTACCATCAATACCATCCACCATGAGGTACTTTGTCTTTGACAAATGCCAGTGCCAAGCAGCTAACATTCAAATTCTAATGCCAATCCTTCAGCCGAGAGGTCAGCATTGGAACCACAGCCATGAACAATGAGCGAGCTCAATTCTGATGCCGGCGCCTCTCTGGGCCTCTGCGCAATCCAAATTCCAATTCCAAATCAAGAACCCTTGCGGCCGGACACCTCAGGAACAGGAAGCATCCCTTGGATCCTCTTCAGCTCGGCCAGCACCTCCCGGGCGTCGGGCCGGTCATCCTTGTCTGGCGCCACGCACCGGAATGCCAGCTCCGCCACTGCCTCGACGCTGGCCATCACGCCCGGGCCCTCGCCGAGCACCGGTGGGTCGACGACCTCCCTGAGCTCGCCGACCTGAATCTTGGACACCACCCAGTCCGCCAGCGTCACGTCCCTCCGCTCCCTGCCCACGTCCACCGGCCGCAGCCCCGTGACGAACTCCAGCACCACGACGCCGAAGCTGTACACGTCGCTCTTCTCGGTGAGCTGGAAGGAGCGGTGGTAGTCCGGGTCGAGGTAACCCGGCGTCCCCTGCGGCGCGGTGCAGCACACCAGCTCCCGGCCGGCCGCCGTGGAGCAAGCATCGGGCGGCGCCAGGAGGCGCGAGAGGCCGAAGTCGCCGAGGCGAGCGAGCATGTCGGCCTCGATGAAGATGTTCGACGAGGTGACGTCGCGGTGCACGACGGGGGGCTTGACGCCGAAGTGGAGATACTCGAGCGCCGACGCGATCTGGGCCGCCATGGCGAGGCGAGTCCTCCAGGGGAGCGGCGGCGGAGCGGCGGCGGCGATGCCGCATCGGCGGTGGAGGTGGTGGGAGAGGGTGCCGTTGGGGACGAAGTCGTAGACGAGAAGGAGCGCGCGGGGATCGGCGCAGAAGCCGTGGAGGCGGACGAGGTGCGGGTGGCGGAGCGCGGAGAGGATGAGCACCTCGTTGCAGAACGACTTGGTGATGGTGGCAGAGGCGGAGGGGAAGGACAGTGACGGGGATGGCGGGACGTGGAGGCGCTTGACGGCGGCGGGGCGGCCGCCGGGCGGGAGGTAGGCGAGGAAGACCGTCCCGAATCCGCCGTCGCCGAGCTTGCGGCGGGGGTCGAAGCCGGCGGTGGCGGCCTGGAGCTGCTCGTAGGTGAAGGCGGGGCGGTGGTGGTGGAGGCCGTGACGGCGGAGGAAGGCGGCGGCGCGGGAGGCCGCGGAGGATGGCGTCGGGGACGGCCCCTCCGGGCCGCGCGCGCGGAAGCGGCGGACGGCGATGGCGACGCAGAGGTAGAGAAGGAGCAGGACGAGGAGCGACGCGGCGGAGATGAGCGCGGTGGTGAGCACGCTGTTGCTCTTGGAGTTGGGGGGATGCGGCGGAGGGGAGACGTGGTGATTCTGGCGGGAAGCGGCCTGCGGCGGGAGGGCGGCGGCGGCGAGGAGGAGGAGGAGGAGATGCGGGAGCATTTGGACTCCGACTTGTGATCCAGACCCGCCAGTCGGATGCACGATGCAGAGGAAGAAGCAACTGGTGAAGGTCACAACTCATTCTTCACATCGTCACGTGGGGCCAGGGGAATGCGATTCGGATCATTTTGACGTCGCCCTCTGGTTTCAGTTTTTTCCACTTCTACTTCTAATTTCAGTTTTTTTTACTATTTAATAATTCATTTTTTCTAAATTCTTTTTAGATTTTTTGGAATTTTTTATATTTTTCTTTTTTTCCATATTCCTTTGTATTGTTCGTAATGGACTAACATATTTTTTCTATTTTTCTATTTTTAAATTTAATTATACCTAAAAAGTTAAATCAGTTACAGTAAAAAAACTAGTTACAGTAAAATTTAGTCAAAAGTCAGAGGAGCATATCTGAAAATGTGATAGACGTAAACTAATTGAGAGATGAACGATTACGTATGCGAGTGCGATGCTGATCATCTGCTATTGGTTCACATTAAAGATTAGCGTATCCGAAAATGTAAAATAGTATGTAATTTAAAGGTGAACATGTTACAAAGACGAATGTAATTCATCCCCTCTGTTGTAGGTTCACAATAAGAAGAGCATATATGAAAAATGCAGTGACGGAACTATGAATTATATAGATTCGAAGCGAACTTAGTAGCTTACATACGTCATACCCCCTCGCCGTCACCGTCTCGCGCCATATGATTTAATGTAAGCACCATCTTTAATGTCCAGATCACATTCTGCAGAAAAGATCAATATAGATGTTTTGGCCTCTGGGGCTTACGGTACGGCAACCATTGGAGACTCAGATTGTATCTCCATTTGTAAGACTGGCCAACCAACTAGCTTTCAACTCTCAGCTTTAATTCGGAATCAAAAACACAATTGGTTGTATAAGTATTTCTACTCATAAATGCTTTGTACTCAAGAGGTCCATATGATTCAATGTAAGCACCATCTTTAATAGCAACTTCACATTCTACAGAAAAAGATCAACGTGGATATTTCGGCCTTTAGGGCTTCAAGCAAACATTGGAGACCCAGATTGTCTCTCCATTTGTAAGACTGACTGACTAGCTAACTTTTAGCTCTCAGCTTTTACTTCGGTACCAGAAACACAATTGGTTGTATAAGGAGATACAAGCAAAGATTCATTGTCCTAGCTAAAACTCCCCACAAATCGATCAAATTTCATCAGAGATTAACCCTTCCTTCCATCCTCCTTACCCAATAATTAGTTGATGTAACCATAATTTACTCTCTAAACACCCCAGAACAGTAGGATTACAGGGTGTCCATACCTCTCCTGGTTGACGTAACCATACCTCTCCTCTTGGAGAAGAGCGGCGGGCCGCCCATGCGCTGCAGTGCCACGCGGGCTAGGGGGGGTCTTCCGCCCGAGAAATCCAGGGCAGCTGCCTTGGCTTGCCCTAGCGGTAGTTCCATCACTGAGTGGGGCTACGGGAGGTCACATAGAGGCTGTACATAGCTCAAGATTAGTAGCGGGGAGTGGATATAGAAAACATTTATTATGTTTATGCTACTAATTAACTATTTTTACTTGATATTTTTGACTTTTCACATCTTCAAGATGCAATTTTGACTATTACTTTTTATAACTTTACACTAATAAAATTGTATTATTATGAAAGTATTTTTAGCAATAAATCTAATAATATAATTTTCTTATAGCTAATATAGATAATTTTAAATCTATTGATGATCAAACTTTATAAAATTTGACCATACGAATTTTAAGAAGTGAAGTAAAAAACAGAAGGGGTATAATTAACTTAAAGGTGAACAATTACCTAAGCGAGTGCGATTCAGATCATCTAACGTTGGTTCACATATAAGACTAGCGTATCCAAAAATGTAAACTAGTATGTAATTTAAAGGTATATATTACGAAGGCAACCGTAATTCATATCCTTTGTGGCTGGTTCACATCAAGACAAGCATATCTGAAATTTGTGAACTAGTATTTAAGTGAAAAATGGACGCTTGAAATAACCAATGCATGAATCGGAAATTTTTTTTAAAAAAACTTTTTGTTAAGTGATCATCGTTCTTGCTACTACAAACGCGTTGATTTCTTCTGATCAAACAATTTCATCCTACTACCTTGGTTGAAGTTGGACTTAAACAATCCAGGATGTTGTAGCAGATGTAAGATGCATGACCAACCTGTCAGTGGGACAGAACATCCCTATTTTTCACTTTGCTGAGGAAATACTTTATTCCTTTTTCGGCATTGATTCGAGGGAGGGGTGGTCCATATATCTCTGATATGGACGCTTAACGGAAAAGTTTAAGAGGGCGATAGGGTCAACTCACGTCCGTTTATATTGATTTTTAGTTTTAATTTATAAATAATAATAATTTATAAAAAAATAATTGTATATAATTTTAGCTGATGTAAATGAAGTCGCTACAATGTGTACTACAATCGACTAGTAGAGTTCACCTTAAAAAGATATTTTATTTAAAAATTAGGTATTATAAAAAATTATTTATCGAAGAAAAATAGTTTTTATGGGCGGTAGCCTCAGTGGGGGGTCGTCTCGTTCCGGCGTAGTGGGGTAGCGCGATAGATGAGGGCGGCAGGGCGGGCGGGCGGGCTCGTGAGCCGTGAGGCGCGGTGCTGCGTGCCGCCTCGCCTTTGGTCGGCTGTAAGGTTTGGTCACATTCCTACTTTAATGCCCTCATGTTCGCTGATGCCGACGCAAGGTACCATATTATTGCTGAGATGAGAAGATGGGATGCGGCCACGATCAGTACCCCTTCCGGTTTTTCATAAGATGTACTCCTATTTTGGCTTGGCTAGGTACAGGAACTGCACCGATCAGTTTGGAGTTGAAAATACTGTTCAGCGATTAAAACACTGTAGTAACGATTAAAACACTGTAGTATTTTTGTCACGTAGTGAATTTTTTTTTATTTTTGATTTTTTTGCGTTCCGATTTTTTTCTCATATTCCTTTGCATTGTCCGCACTAGACTAGCAAGCCGTTTTTATTTTTACATTTTTTAAAATTTAATTATACCTAATATGCAACTCAATTACTGATGTTTTTCACCAATTTCTGATATTTTTCAAAGAAAGCCAAAAGCCATCGCTATTCCGATCACCCCTTAGGTCCCAAGAATGATCATGCTGCCTATTGTACAAATGCTTTGAAAATGTGAGAGAGAATAGCTTGAGAGAGAAAACACTTCAAAGTCCAGGAGGAGGAAGATGTGATAAATAAGACCAAATAAGAGAAAACATAGATAAATTCATATGCGCGCCTTATATTTGAAACAAAACTGCAAACAACACATGTCTTGTATTTTGAAATAGAGGGAGCGGCAGATTAGAGGAATGTTGGTGGGGGGGGGGGGGTGATTAGCTGCTTAGTATGGTCGTCGCAAGCAAAGTCGTAGCAGTCCTGTTTATTATAACAGAAAGGCTTAAAAGAGGGAGTAGGAGGTAGATGCCCCGGTCACGGCTCACCGGACACTCACCAGACAGCCAGCTTCATCAATGGTTATTTATGGCGTTTCGTGCCAGATTTTATTGACCAGGGGCAGCCGGGCAGGAGCGGTGCCATGCCGCGTTGACCGGCTCGGAGTCCGCTGTATGGTTAACAAGAAAGACTTGGTTACTGCTGGCGATCCGGCAAGGCAAGGAACTTTGGTCTTTCAAAGTTGTAGCAACCGTTAAATCTCGACGTGCTTTTGAACAGTGTCTACACTTGCTGCTACTGCTACTTGCTGTTCTTTCGATGCACAGAAAAGAGAAGGGAAAAGAAAAGAAAAGGGCAAAGGGAAAGGAGAGGACGACACGCACTTTACGACAACACGGATTCAGCTATCCATCTCAGTCGCAAAGCAAGAGCAAGATGCAGTACCATGTACCAGAATACCTTTAGAGCAAGATGCACTATCATGTATCACGACACTTGATAATGCAGATACTTTTTTTTTCTTTTTTTTTTCTTCTCAAAAACGCGAGAGGCTTTCATTCATCTAAGAAGTAGCAAAGAACAAGAGCTGGCTGACCCAAAGAGGCAGCGAATACAGATGAAAGGAGAGAGAGAGAGAGAAAAAAGAGGAAAAGAGAAAAAAATGACGGAAGAACTCGACTGGTTAGGAGCGAGTATAGGTTTGAGGTGCCTGCTTTTGCCCACATACGACTCCTCCTAGATGCAGTAGATCAGGCTATCAACCCGGAATTGCTTGCCTCTGAACCAAACGTTGTTTCGTTCCTTCCAAATCATCCAACGAATTAGTAAGAGACTGTCCATCCCTTTTCTATCACACTTAGGTAGCGATTTCCGGCCCGTAGTCTAGAGGTCACTACTTGTGTTGGTGTTGGTAAAAACTAAGACCGAGGGACAGTGGAGCCATTGGAATACTCTGAACCATACAGTCTTGGCCATACTGCAATGCAGGAGCAAATGGTCAATTGTTTCAAGTTCTTGATCACAAAGTAGGCAAGCATCCGAAGCCTGAATATTGTGTTTGCACAGACGGTCTAGCATTTCCGATGCAAAGCTAGCCAAATGAAGAATTTTACTTTCAGAGGTGCCCAGCTTTTCCAAAGTAGTTTGGCCCAGGGGAGAAGGTTGCGCCATGGAAAAGGGCGAACTAAGAAGCAGCGGCTGTGGCAAGGTCTCTGGGACCCCTTGGACAATGACATTCGAGATTTCTTCACGGCATCCACAGTGGTTCAACTGGGAACGACACTTCAACTAGATTATAGACAGACCGTTGGTTACATGGTCGAAGCATCAGAATGTTGGTTGCTGCCGGCTCTTTGGGAGAGGGCGAAGATCACTCAGCGCCACAGGACCACGGTTTTGGAAGCGTTGCCCAATAATAGCTGGATTCAGGATCTACCCCGGGTCTAAACGCCATTGTAGACTTCCTTCATTTGCTGAACATGCTAAGGGGTATCCACCTTCAGATTGAGCAGAAAGATGTGATGTTTGGCAATGGACAATGCAGATACTTTTGAAACTCAGGGATTTTTCAAGAGTGCATAGGAATTTTGTAGAAAGTAGTTTGAATTCTCCAGAATACCTTTAGAATTTCTACATTCTAAACCGGGCAAGGCTAAAAACCAGTAAGACTTCAGTTGGTACATAGGACGGGATGACAGGATGCCCACAAGAAATTTATAGGGAACTCTACATCTACTCTTGTTTCGTTTTCTCTAGAATTCCTATGAAATTCCCGTGCTCCAGATGTGACTTACGATCTTGTCAATGATACCTATTCTTATAACCAGAAATGATGCTCCACTTAAGTGGATGCATCATATGACACATGATGCCTAGATGTATGATCCAAAATACCCGTGACGTATTTGAGCATTTCTTTATGCATGCATATAGATTATCTGTTGATATATGATAATTTACACCACCTAGAACCATCCCCCATCCCGAAAGTCAGACGGTTCTTACATACATACAGGCGTTATCCAACTGGGGAACGAGTCTATTGAGTCTTCGGCAGTACCGCAGTAGGATATTCAAGGATATCAACCTCTAACCAATATTTTTTTCCCAAGAAATAATAAGTCAAGGGCACCAATAATTTTTCCAAGAAATAATAAATCAAGGGTATAGAAATTTCAAAGTCACAACTCTCAACTATAATCTATAAATCTCTCCAGTTTTTCGCACGATCGGTCTCCGCTGATTTAATTTAAGCTAGATAGCGCTTTATACACACAAGAATGAGATCCCTGGAAGCACAAGAATATAGTTGCTTCTAATACCCAGCAGAACAATATACGGACCAGATGTACAATCCATCATTCAACTCAAGCCGCTGCCTTCTCTCCAAAGATTATGAACCGTATGGCCATGGAAATGTTTTTGCCACTGAAATTCACAACGGAAAAGAAGATAGTTAGATGAAGATGAAAAGACCCAGGTCACAATGTGGTTGAGAACCCCAAACAAGCAACTACACACTAAGTCTCAACCAAAGATACGTCATGAGAATAATATACAAAGAGATAGTTTTCATATCCTGACTGGAAATCTGAAATACCCAAAGTTGGGATACAATAAGTAAAAATCACGCTTCTACCTAAAATATCACTAGATTCCTGTCTGAACGGGGCTGTTTGACTAAAAATAAAAGATTCAGTAAATGCATGTACCATGCTAGACAAAAAAAAAAAAAACGTGATCATTAACTGTTCAGGGTTCAGGGCAGGCAAACCCATGCATGAGCTGATGAGCAGCAGTGCTCAGTACATTGTTATTAGACATTGTATTCTGTTTGTTGCTGACAGAATGATACCATATTCAGTACAGTGGATCGAAAGGAGAGTGCGTAATGGACTCAACCCCATCCAAAATGAACTACGTATGGTAATGCCAAGTCATGGCATGCTATTCGTTTGTTTTTAAAAAATGGCATGCTATTCGCAATTTCAGGTTATGCAAAAATGATAGCATATTCAGTACAGTGGATCGAAAGGAGAGTGCTGCGGAAGGACTTCACAGACGATTGGTACTGATCTTCTTTAGTAAACTGAATCTAATCAAGTAGGTGCAGCTATAGCCTATAATTGATGTGCAGTGAAACTTCATGAATAGCTGAAGTCATCTCCTGTCTATTTCTTACTTCCTAACTAGACAAACTTCTGCAGAAACAAAATCTGCACCGTTTGAAAGAAAGAAATGAAGAGGCTATAATAGCTGAAGTCATCTCTTTCCCATTTCTAATTTTCTAAACTAGACTGACCTCTGTGCAGAAAATAAATCTGAACCGTTTAGAAATGAAGATGATATAATACATGACCAAGGAACCTTTCATACAGCTTCATGACCAAGGTATCCTAGACTTGCAGACAAAAGGTGTGATGGCATGGTAAATTTAGTTATGTGAATGGCTAAAATAGTGGCTGATATCAAGGCCGTGTTTCTCATTAAAAAAAAGCATTAGGCCATGTAAGGTAGTGCAGATATCATTACTGGGGAAGTTGATTCTTGAAATGATAAACTGAAGAAAGATCCACTCAACTAAACGAAAGTATCAATTCAAGCTAAAGTGCTTTAGGACTGTGAGAATGAGACAAGACCAGGGCAGGCATTGGTCCTTGGCTCCAGATTCCCGCTAAAACAATGCAACATGCCATAGTGCTTTAACTAATACCCAAGTGAGGGTCTGCATTCTGCAAGACCTAAATGGCTAAATCATAACAGCCATCCCATTGTCAAATCAAGACTAAATGGACAAGTTAATGGCAAACAATTATTTTTAAGTAAAATTAGCCTATTTGTAACAGAAGCAGGGACTAGGAATGGTGAAAAGAACAAGGCATGGAAAATCCACCTTTAGAAGACTCTCGGACAAGCACAATATGCATTGCTGCATTGTTCGGTGGAAGCTGCAGGCGGAGAGGAGTGAGCTTCCCATTGATAGGGCTGCGTGTGCAGATGAATATGTCATCAAGGCCTGTCTCCTCCTGTAACTTGTGGGTGAGCTCCTCCAAGTTGGTACCGTTAAATGTGAATGAGTGTGTCTCGACGTCATCGTCCACATTACCCTTATCATCTGCAATGTGATAACGGATTGCACGGCCCTCCACCTTGTGCAATGGGGCGGAGAAAGAATTGGAGGACTGACAATACAAGAAAGTCCAATGTTAATACTTTCCTAACCATCGGAAAAGTTCAGAAGTAATGACAAAAATAACCCTAGTGTAGACGCAACATGCAAGGTTTTCAACACAAACGAAAGTGATTAGGAAATTACAACAATATATAGTGTTATAAAACACACATAAAAAATAGATGATCGAAAGAACGGGAGACACAGATTTGATGTGAAAAATCTTTATGGAAAAACCATGGACGCACGAAGGTGAAATTCATTATATGAGAAGAGATTACAAGCACGGTGAACTTCAACATATCTAAACCGTGTGACTATAGGGGTACATATATAGTCTAGGAAACAAGAGTCTCTAATAGAGAAGAAAACTGAATCAGAGTCAGATACACCTGTTGCTACGTCTAACACAGCTCGATGCTACGTCTGACGCATAGTCCGGTATGGACATGATGACAAATTCGGATCATCCTTTAACACATAGTAGGGCCTACATAGTAATGCTATATAGTCTAAGCCGATTATACGTAATTGACAAAGGAGATTTTTTTCAGGATGCATTTGACAGCGCTAAGAAAACTAAATCAAAGCAGTCCAATATGCACAACAATGGATTTCGCAATGCTGATTGCTTGCAATGGCAACAATAGTTAACACAAGAACCTTACACATGAGAAAAACGGAGTTGCGGCAATCCAACAAACATGAAGGCTAGCATTCACCAATCACAAAGAAATGACAGAAAGCCTGCACTTCAACAGGATAATCAAAGCAAAGCTTGCGCCCGGACCAACTCACAAAACCAATGCCGCCCGGACCAACTCACAAAACCAATGCCAGCATTGTGAAGCCACAGAGCTATTCGGAATCAGTCGCAACGCATTGGGAAAAGCCTATTTACCCGATGAATGATTAGCATGCCAAACCACCAAATAGTTCCATTGGATTGCCAAAAGCATTTCAGTTTGCCAAACCGGAAATCAGCACTACGAAACGCTAAATTACCCTAGGCAATTCGATGAGCACGGCACGGGCATCCCAAAGTCAATGGATTTGTCAAGACGAATCGCAACTAATCCTAAATACGTGGGTCAATTCACAAACCTCGAGCTTGGAGAGTCTGGGCTCCGGTGGTGCCGAGTACTCCGGCGGCGGCGGGGGCGGCTGCGCGGTGTACGATTTGGTGGGCCGGTGGTGCGCCGCGTGCGGCGGCGGCGGGGGCCTCAGCTCGGGCGCGGGTGGCGATGCCGGCGCGGACACGGACGCGGAGCCGGCGTGCTCGGGCCCGGGCGTGAGCACCTGGACGATCTCGACGTCCCAGAGAACCCAGTCCTGCGTGGCGGTGCGGTGCGGCACGTCGTGGGTGACCGAGTTCCGCCACGGCGGGAGCCCGCCGTTGGCGCGGAGGTAGTTGCCGTAGCGCGTCTTGAGTCGCGCCTGGAATCCGTCGCGCACGGGCTCCCACTCGACCGACGAGTCGGGCTGGCCGCCTCCGGGCGGCGCGGCGGCCTGCAGCACCTTGCGGCCCGTCATGCCGAGCAGGAAGGGCTCGTTGGACGCGGAGAGGTAGCGGCCGTAGCGGCTCCTGAGGCGCACGGCGCCGGGCGCGTGCGGCACCGTCTCGACCGCCCACCGCGCGTTGGGGGACGCGCCGTTGCGGTCCTGCGTGACGTGCAGCTCGTCCTCGTCCGCGTACAGGAACTTGTCGTGGTGGCTCTTCAGCCGCACCGCCTTGGCGCGCGCGAACAGCTCCATGCCCCTCCCTCTCTCTATTTGGGCGTCCTTTTGCCTCTCTCCGCACGGGTGCTTTTGGGAATTTTTTTTGAGGGGTGCGGCTCCCGGAGGCGGCGACGATGAGGCTGAGCGGTGGTTCGGTGGAAGACGCGGGGAGGAGTCGGCGTCGTGGTGTCGCTGCGCCGTGGGGTACGGGTGGAGTGGGGGGCCACCTGTCGGTAGCGGGAACGGGCGGGAGTTTTTGACTCGTTCGGCGGCTGCGGCGCACGTTGGCTGCCAAGCTGGCTGCCCGTTCGCGGAGGATGCGTCGCTGGTTTCCGTTCACCTAGCTTCTTTTTTTTTTTTAACTCTACAACGATTTCTTCGGGTTGCTGCCTTGATCAGACGGCAACATTTTTCGCTCTCTCTCTCTTTAAAAAAAAACTCATTTTTCGATCTCTTTTCCGTCGCGCCGCGAAATTGAGAGAAGGAGATTTGAGCATGTCTAGAATTCAGGAAATAGTTCACAATTCCCACAGAAATTTGGAAAAAGTACCATGTTCCAAACATGGCCTTGCTTTGGTCGGTTCCAAGGTGAGTAGTACTATAACGTCTGTACATTTTGCAGCGTAGACTCGCTTAAAAGGATGGGAGTATACTCTGCATGAGCGTCGTGAATCGAAATACGTAGTATAGTAAATTGAATGCTCACGCGTTTGTCCTTGGCTCGACGTAAGTGCTGACAGGGAAGGATCTCGAGCGACTGGCTTTCAGCGTTGGCCCCCCACAACATGGCGTTGGCCCCATCTGGTCCAAATCTACGCCGCATTCAGCGTGCCGCCGTGCGCTCAATCACATGATGGGAATATATAATATCGGCTCGTCTCTGGTTCGTTTCAGAAAAGCCCAGGAAACTTAGCGATTAAGAACGCGCTCGCCTACGTACCAGAAGAGGTATCGTGCAACAACAAGAAAGTAATTTTATGGCGTCCATTGATGTGACTGTGAACTAGTACTACTATTGAGCAATGCTCACTAATCTTTTGCTGTTTTTTTTAGAAATTTAATTATATGACAACGAATAAATCATTCACAATATGCCCTCGGGTTTTAATTTTTCTTCACAATATACCATTGTCATAAACTAGTCCGTCAATTACTTTCCGTTAAGAATGTACGGAGACCATTTTACCCTCGTAATCATGTGAGTACCAGCTAAGCCATACATACCATTCTCTATCTCCGCATGTGGGACCACAAGTTAGATATATCTTCTTCCTACTTCTTTTGAGACCAAATGGCGATCTAGCCCTCCCTCGCCGCCATTGGCCAACACATCACCATGGGCGTCCACCGCCATCTAGCCGCTCATCGCCCCTCTATTGCCACCCCTCGGCCAGTGAGGAAGGGAGCATCAGTGAGCCAAAGAAACCAAAGCAACATGGAAGAGGACGATGACGCCGATGAGCTGAGGAGGTTAGATCCGACGAAGAAGCTCGGGCCGCCAATGCACCATTGGAGTTGAGGAAGGCGCCGTAGTATCCAGACATGTCACCGCTATATCCAACCATCCCTATCCACAAGGTGGCCCAATCTGGCTGTCCCTGGCCATGCTACTACCGGATCCGGTCATTCCTTGACACATAACTGTTGGATCCAGCCTCCTCTCATATCTTCAACAATGGTGGTCACGCTCACGCTACTTCCTCCTCTGGCTTCGGCTTACGCTGCCTCGCCTGTGCGTGCTCGCTACCTACCATTTCACCGTCACTGCTCACTGGTGAACGAGCAGTACTCGAGGGGGGGGGGAGTTAGAGGTCAAGAGAGAATGAGAGAGAAGAGAGAAGATAGGGAAAGAGACAAGGGAGAGACATTTTTGCCAATTCATAAAAAATGACAATGCTAATAGATGGGCTTGAATGGCAAGGTGATGTAGATAGCATATCACAAAGAAAAATTGAAACCCGATGAAATGTTATGGATAAAAGAGTTATTATGTGGCATATCATGAAGAAGTCAGTTATTAGATACTATATAGTTAATTTTCTTTTTAATTTTTGTCACTGGCTATACTTGCATGAGTGAGACTCGTACAAAGATCAACTTTGAGGAGGGGGGGGGGCGTGTGTGAGTAGTGTGGGAGAGCAGAGCAGCGCCAGTAGCTGTGGAGGCGTGCGGTGCGCTAGAAGCTGTGGAGGCCGACGGCCGACAGGAAATGGCCGAATGCTCCACCGGGGATTTGGGCCCTGGTCACTTGGAGGTCACGAGATGGGAGAAAGTGCGTGGTGGCCAAATGGGGGGATCGGGGATTTCAAATTTGGGGTATACTGATATCAGGGTTAGGGGTTTCGGATATCCGACTATCCTGCTACTGAAGCAATTCGGTCAGATAATATCTGTTCCGATTTTGTTATTGAATCTGACACGTAATATCCGGTACCGTTACCAAATCTGACCAGATATTTCATTTTCTTTCCGGATTCGGTACCAGATCGGTCGGGATTAACCCAACCCATTTGCACCCCTAACTAGGATGTTGCTTTGGTACATTATGGACACGGACGCTAGTCGCTCTACACGTCACTTGTCCCTTAGTGCTCCACGTAGGATAGACGGTGTTTGATTGGGTCCCTTCTTTTGAGCTTAGCTTTGGTTTATATGTGCTATAGCAACTAGTTTTTAAATAGTGCGTTTTTTAAAGCAAGAGTCTATAGATAGATTGTAGTAAAAAATATACTGTGTTCAGTTGTACCGGTTAAAATCGTATGCAACTATTTTTCTCTATATATTGTCTCTCACGAACAGTTAAAATCCAAAAATTTAAACTATAAACCATAATCCACAGCTTAAGACCCGCCCGATAAATTTAGAAAAAGGCTCCGGGATGTCATTTTCGTCCAGATTAAATTTGGCAGTGCCACGCAATGATAGGTATGATGAAGTTGCCAATGTAGACTATAGCAGTTTCGCTAGAGGTTAATAATGGTATTGTGAAACAAGTAGAAAAAAAAATTGTCCAACAAATGATGTTTAAACAGGATCAACAGCCCAGCGTTCTTCCTTTTCATCTCCACCCTCTAAATTCAACCATATACATCCATAAACTCCAAAAGCATCAAAAAGTTTTCTAATTGTACAAACTTTCTTTGAATAGAGTGTTTGCCTAAGGCTATGTTCAAGTTAGCTTGAATCCAGTTTCTAATTCTAGCTTCTACTTTTTTACACTATACAGTAATTTTGTTTTTTATATTTTTTTAGATTTTTTGAGTTTTTTTTGTCTTTTTTTTCCCGTATTTTTTTGCATTGTTCGTGATAAGCTAACATATTTTTTCTATTTTTTTAAACTTAATTATACCAAATAAATCAATTTAGATATAGTAAAAAATAAAAAAAGTTATAGACCAATGTTAGACTGAGTGCTATCTAACAACACTTAAATCGTAGCTAGTATTGGTAGTTTTCTTTTGTAATTATCATATGGTACAAGGCAACACGAGGCACAACACATCGAGCCCTCGACCAAACAGCAGCGTTGCAGGCTGTCCACGCCAAAAAGACGGGCCAAAATTCAGATAAAACTAGACTAGGTAGACGCTGTGTTGAAAACTGTATCTGTATGTAACATCTAACACTACAACGCATCCGTTAGTCTTCTCAACAATCATTATTACCCTTACCATTACCTGCTGCCAGCTTAGATTCCACGCAGAAGAAACTGCTATCGATTATGAAGCCTCGTAGGCAAGAATAACATGGAAGGTTAGGCAAAGACCAGGCAAGCAAACCTTTTACGGAAACATTCAAGGTGGCAAACACCAATCCCACAAGTAACATACAGCTGAGGTCACCACCTCAACGCGAAAAGATGACCAAGAAAACCACGTCACGTCAAGAACACGCTAACTGGACAGTGAGTCGGTGCTACTTACGAGTAATCAGGGTGGTTATTTTGTAATTTTTACTCGAATTATCCATGATCCCAAGAGCACCCGCTTCGGTATATTTATCCGTTAAGAGAATCTTAAGGGTAGTTATTTTGTAATTTTTACTCCCCACACCTACTTCAATGCTTTGAAAGCGGTTAAATTGTTATGACATGCATTTAATAGGAGCATGTATGTTCATTTCTCATTAATATTTTTTTATATTTCATGCTTTCTTGAAATGTGGCGCATGATGTTTTGTGGATAAATAATCCGAAACAGGGAGTAATAGAAAGCCAACTCATACGATTATAAAATAGATGGCTCGAATAACATCGGTCACTGTCATCCATGGAAAAGATTGGCACGAGTGGGAGAAAACAACCATAAAGTTACAAGCAAAACTTTGGCATACCCATAAAGGGGCTGAAAAGTTTGTGGAGAGGTACTTGGAAAACATTAACCTTTGACAAGCAGGCCTGAATCACCTTGTTGCCCTCCCCACAACAATCCCACTTAGCTATCCTTGGCAAACTTCAGACCATGCTGCAAAAACTTGGAACGATAATGTTCCATCAGTGACTTATCCAAACCTCCTTCCCCGGTCGGTTCTTTCTTTGCCCTTTTTGTAGCCTTTCCTCTCTTTTGCTCTAATGCTGAATGACCATCTTTTCTGTTTTTCCTTTTCTTCGGAGCAGCTGCCTGATCATGCTCGCTGGATAGTGTGTGCTGCATAAAATGAAAGAGGAACCACATTAAATTACTTCACTAAACCAAAATGGAGAATTTATGTAGTATCAGAAAAGAACCCAATAGAACTTACAGCAGCATTTGGGGCTGCATCTGTTCGATCTCCATCCAACACAGCGGTTCCCTTATTTGACTGCCGTGCTCTTTTTGCAGTCCTTTGGGCCTTCCTTTCACCTCCCACCGTACTTTCCACAGCACTACGATCTCCAGCAACTAAAAGACCCTCTGTAGGCCCTTCACCAGAATCGGACAATTTAGATGGTCCATCATGCGATTTTCGCCTGTTTCCTTTTATGAAAGCCCTTCTGTTATTTGCATGAGGGCCATCAGTTGCAGACTGATCTCCCAGAGGCCTCAGTTGATCTTGTCCAGCTTTTCGTGACTTATCATGGCGTTCCTTCCGAATCTTCTGGAGCCTCAATTTTTCAACATCCTCAAGTGCGAACTCCACAATTGGACGACGTTCTACACCAAAAGTTTCTGCGAAGAAAAACAATGATAAATGATAACTTGGACCAAACCATATTGTGTTCACCATCAACATGCAATGAGACGGGCCAAAGTAAAGACAGAAACAAACATGCAACAAGCTGGTTAGAAAAGAAGATCAGAGGCAGTGAGGCACTAGTTTATCTTTGACGTTCTTATTCTCAAATTGTTGCATAAAAATGAAGTGATCAGCACAAAACAATACACTTGCCAAATCGAAAAGTACATAAAAAATGACGTGATCAGTGCAAAAAAAAAAGCAGCAAGAACAACAGATCATGATTGTACGAGAAAGAGCAAATATAGGTAGCAGGACTGACATACAACACCAGAATGATAAGATAAAGGTACAGTGATGCGACATTAATGCGACCCCAGTTCGAATGCGCTGTGCACCCAACATATCACCAAATACAGAGTTGTTGCAATCTAAGGATGACGCAATAGGCAAAATCAACTCACTACAACATTCTGTCTGGGATGATAAAATGTGGCAGACACATCACAGAGTAGTAAGAGAGGGCGGAGCAATTGACACAACATGACTGCAGTAATTATATTCAAAAGTGGTGGGTGTGTAGAAGAGTACCAGGGTTGTTGTTTAGAACCCTTAAAGCCACAAGAGCATGCTCATGCTCTTGAAAATCAACAAAGGCTACACCACGAGAATGCTTCTGTGCTGCACCCTTGCCTTTCTTTTCGTTTTTCAGGATATTTACCTGTTCAGGACAAATGCAGATGCATAAGCATTACAAATTATGCCAAAATAAATAATAAGAAACTTGAATAAAAGAAACCCTATCACACCTTCCGGATGACAGGATTTTGCTTGTGAGCACGAGAAATGACTGCTTCTCTACAAAGCTTCTTTACATCATTAATGGTCATAGTCTTGGGCAAATTGTAGATAATAAGCCTTGTTCTGGACACATGAAATTTTGGAGACTGAAGCATTTCCGCTTTCCTTCTAGCTAACCTACAAGATGAAATGACAGTGATTTATTAAGCATTGTTCACGAGATTTGTTACATATGAATAAGAGCATAATAAGATGCTAAAGTGTCAAGGCAAGTATTGGGTACAAAGTTGGAGAAATAAAGTTTAAATGCAAAATCTAGAAAAATTTGAGTTTTTTTTTAAATAGCCTAAAATATTTTTTTCTCGAACGCGCAGAAGAACTGCGCGTCATTATATTAAGAAGAAGAAAAAGAGTCTAAGCAGACTCGTACAAACCCTCACCAAATAGGCGAGGCTAAAGACACAAGGTCCAAAAAACAAACGCAACACCTATGACCATATGGAACTAAGGGGAACTAAGGCCTCTGACCCCCGCTAGACACCACAATTTGGCCTCATCTCTAATGTCTTGCAAGACAATGCTAACATTCGGTGAGACATCGTCGAAAATGCAACCATTTCTATGCTTCCAAATTCACCAAGCCACCAGCACGACCAAAGAATTAAAAGCCCTTGCGCTGCTGCTTAGGTACTTGTAGCAAAGCTTGACGCCACCACAAGGTAAAAACCAAATCATCTGGACCTGGAGTTATCTGCGGCAATCCCACTAGAGAAAGTACTGAGAACCAAACATTTCTTGTGAACACGCAAGAAGTGAGTAAATACTGAATATTTTCATCTACTTGATCACACAGCGGGTAGCACTCAGGGTGAACAAGACCACGACTAGCCAAACGATCAACGGTCCAGCAGCGATTAAGTGAGGCTATCCACAAAAAGAATTTGCAGCGAGGAGCCCAGGTTCTCCAAATCTCTTTCATGGTTCAAATTCCACCGCCCCCACAAAAAAACGGTGGTAAGCTGATTTAGTTGAGAACTTGCCCGAGGAGGATGACTTCCACACATTCTGATCCTCCACACCAGGGGTGAGTCTCACTCGGGCTAGAGCATCCCAAAGGTCAAGAAACTCTTCCAGGACGACAGTAGGTAAACTGCCTCTAATATCATGAGCCCAAGTATTATCTGTTAGAGCTTCCTAGACCGTCCTTCGATTGGCAATTCTCTTTGGTACAAGCGCACAAAGAGAGGGGGCAATGTCCATTAAGAATTTGCCATGAAGCCATTTATCATACCAAAAGAAGGTCATGCTGCCATCTCCCACAATAGAGGTGATCGATATGGAAAATATAGCTGCTGAATTGGGATGCACCAAAATGTTCAGAGCAACCCATGGGCGATCAGGCTGGGTCTTCTTCAGCCATAGCCACCTCATGCGTAGCACCCAACCGAGGTTTTCCAAATCAAGAATTCCCAGTCCGCCAAGCTCAATTGTTCTCTTAACCATGTCCCAAGAAATAAGGCAATATCCTCCATTTACGTTCTTGCGACCCTTCACCCTTCCATAGAAAAGCTCTACGTATCTTGTCAATTGATTTAATTGCCCATTTAGGAAATTCCAGTGCAAGGAGATAGCCAAAAATATTAATGGGACAAGGCATGCTTTCATAGCTAAAGTCAAGTATCAAAAGCACCTTTGTAGATAACAAGAAGAAACATAACACTCAGCATTTTTTAGAGAACAAAACAGGATTTTTTTTAAAAAAAAAGAAATAGTAGAAAGAGAACGTTAGTCATCGCATGCATAAGAACACAAACAAAATTACATACAAAAATAGACAAATAAACATGATATTATCATACCAATGATTTAATATATGACCCAAATAATGTCAGGAGCTATGGTTGCAAATATATCTGGAGCGGCGGAGTCAGATCTGATCACTGATATAATACATGGCACAAATTATTATGCCAGAAGCTATGGTTGAAAATATATCAGTTTTGATATATGCAAGAAAGGAAAATGCAATTGCCTTTCAAGTTTCAAGCATGAAGAAAGCATACAGAAACGTAAAAATCATTCAACAGGAAGTGATGAAAGCATTTTCTCAGAACTAGGGGTGAATTCTCGCAATTTGCATCAAATCACAAAGTCCTTTATTCTCAAAGTATCAAGAAAATAACAGTTAGGAAAAACATATTATCAACGGAACAAAATCAGCACATTGCCTATACTGATACTAGCCATAAAATGAACTAATGCCACACAAGATGCAAGGTAAAGATCAACTCTTACCAACTACGTTTATTCATGTCAGCATCTGATACACCATCTGCAGCAGGTGTTCCAGCAAGTATTTCACCTTCCTGCTTCAACACCAAACTTTCAGGAACAGAAAAATAATGGGGGAGATGTATTACAACTCACACGCAAAAAAAAAGTAATAGTTGGTGAACTTGCCTTAGCCAAGTATAGGTTGCGTCTATCCTCAACATCATTCTTTGCTTTCTCAAGAGCCATTTTGTCAGCTGACTCCTTGTTCAGTGCCTTCATGACATTAAGTGCCCTGCTTTTTATAACAATTCCTAACCCAGGAACAGCATTGGCAGCAGAAACCGCTGCATCAGCTGCCTCTGCTGTAGAAAACTTTAGAAAACCAGTCCCTCTAGGTCTCCTGCATAGACAGTGCAAAAACCATTGGCATGAAAGATTGTATCAAGTAAATGTTGCGGTTGATACAGCTTGGGGAAAAAGTGGAACAAACGAGTGTTTCTATCCAGATCGTCAAACATACTTTGTGAGTTTATGAAGGACCGGGAAGAAAGATTCGACCTTCCCAAATACTGAGAAGCGCTCTGTTACCTCCTCATTACTTGTATCAAAAGGAAGGTTGCTTATGAATACAGTCCTATCCAGGTCAGTATCTTCTTCCTTGGGTTTTGAAGCAGAACCAGTGCTTTCTGCCTCTGTTACATGTTTAAATTTAGCCAACTTGCCGGCTGCAGGTAAATCAGGTTTCTTCTTTTCTGGCGTGTCATTTTCTGTTTCAGTGTCTGTGTCAATATCAGAACCCTCAATACCAGATGGTTCAGACTTCTCCGATGACTTGATCAAATTTGCAAGAACTTTTCTAGAAATATCTACTTCGGTTTTGAAATCATCCTCAGCAGGACAATTGGAAGTCTCCTGATCAAGTTCACAGCTATCATCTTCTCCAACAAGATTATCTTCAGAGGACTCGTCATCACTGCCCTTGCCAGATACATTTGTGAGCTCTAAAAGTAGAACACATTCATGAGATTGCAGCTCCCAAATAGCAATTCAGAAAACAAAGAGCATTGATGAAACTATAAGGTACTCCTTCTGTTCTTTTTTACTTGACTTCCTAGAATCTGTGCCGACTTTTTAAAGTTTGACCACCAATAAATTTAAAACTATTTAGATTGACTATAAAAAAATTATATCATTAAATTTATCGTTAAAAATATTTTCATAATATTATAGTTTTATTATTATATCCTAGTGTAAAGTTATAAAAAATAGTGGTCAAAGTTGTATCTCAAAAACCGTGAAAAGTCAAAAACATCAAGTAAAAAAATGGGGAAGTATTAAGATGAAACACAGTGTACCAGAACAAATATTTTGTTACAAATTAAGGAACAAGCCAAATTTATTTTTTAAACAAAGGAATAAACCCCTTTCCTGAGAAACCATGTCAAAGAGTCAGCATGATATTTAGTCAAATGTCAAAGGCGCATTGTTTAGAAAATAGTTGTTTTACTACATCATTCAGGTACATAAAATGTTGCATTAGCTTTGAGAGAACTTTTTGTAATTGATAGGCAGATGACTGAAGGAATAAATGAAGGGAAGAACGAAGGTAACTGATAGAATTTTGTCTATATTTACCATCATCGTTAGCATCGGATTTTGCAGCAACGGTGTATATTTTTTTTGGAACAGCCCAATCAACAGCTACAGTTCTCTTCATAACAACTTTTCCGTTAACATTTTTTATAGCCTGGTTCAGAAAAGAATCATGACACATTAGGACTTCCAATGGATTTTTTTTACTCTTACTGAATAGGGTACTGCCATACATTTTCTGCATCCTGTTTGCGTGTGAAAGATACAAAAGCAAAGCCTTTTGATATCCTGTAAAAGAATAAATGTAACAGCTGTCACATCTTGCAATTTGCTTAAACCCCTGAAAGAATAAAGGATTAAATGCAAAACATACCCCTCATCAGACTTTTGTGGAATGGACACGTCCCAGACAAATCCTGCAGAACTAAACATATCCATGATCTCCTTTACTTTAATCTGCAACAATGAAACATGCACACATAGCTTTTATTTTATCTGCTCTAGGAAAAAAAAGCTTGGAAAATTTTAATTTTGCATTTAATGAAGCACCTTGAATGGTAGGTTCCTGACTATCACTCTCCATTTCCTGGTCTTTGCACCCTGAATAGCAAAAGACATGCTTCAAACACTTGCAAGCAAATGAGGAAATGATATGATGGGCATGGTTGTAACAGAAACATAATGACAGAAGTTCTACAGATAAACAAACATGTCTCCTATTCTCCTCTTGCGAAAAAGGAAAAGAAAAACACTCATCAACCAAGAGTTAGGACTTTATGTAAATCTCATGCCATGTCCTACTTGCACAGTTGCACTAGTAGCCATTGTAATATAATAGCACACCATAAATGGAATCAATGTTCTAGCATATCTCATACCATTCAGAGAATAATTTGATGCTAAGGGGATCTTTCAAATTGAAAGCGAGAGAAAGCATGCTCTATTTTTAGTTAGCTATACTTCAGGAGGGTAACTTCATAGTCAGAAATTCGGTTTTAGTGCAACATTTTGTAAACAATAGTCAGGCAGCAGCTAGCTAGAAGAGCTTGGCCTGAAAACAACTCAGCTAACCGAACCTCTTCATCTTTTTGTTGTTGGTTGTTGTTTTGTGTGTGTGTGTGTGGGGGGTAGAGTGCAAGGAGACTAGCTTACCTCCCCACCAAGTTGACGAGCCCAAACAATTGCTCCTTTGATCTCCTTACGATGCAAGCGAACTACAGAGTCACAAGCTGATTTGACACTTGCAAAAAGTATAGCTGCTGCATCTGATGTGCATCCATCTCGTGCAAGCCCTGGAGAGGATGATGACAGTCATATTCTACCATTAAAACTGTTTCAAGAAAGACAAGCTAGTTGTACCAACTACCAAATGAGAATGATTATGAATGCTTGGAAGGAAACGATAAGTAAACTTAAGACTGAGACATGTCTTGCAAAGTGAAAGATTTATTCCGCTTTTTCTCTCGAAATGCTATACAGCAACAAATTTACCCAATATGGGTTGGCGGCACATCCCTTTTTTGTGGTGCTCTTGCTTTTCAACAATATCTTAAGCTGACAAAGAAAGAACCGCTACAAAGGGCAAAGGCAAATAAAGAAATTATCATGATGTTCTCCATTTAGCCAACCTTGGCTATTAAAGGATAGTGAAGTTCATAAATTTTTCACCAGTAAGGAATGGCTGAATAAGACTTAATGGACAAATGAGAACTGCAAGCATGTGCCCACAGATGAAAGAACAGAAAATCCATAATGTTCTTTTTACAGAGCAAACACAGCATGTGGCTGGAAGTGGAGCTAGGATCTCAGAGATTGTAGCACAAATGAGAACTTGAACATAGTAAGAGGCTACGGCCATGTAGAGAACTAACAGTTCAAAACATAAAAGACTTTCTTCACAGATATGCATGCAATAGATGTGGCATTGCCAGGTTGAATTAAGAATGTATTGTCAGGTACACTTTTTTTGTGTGCATGTGCAGCAATAAAATCCAACTCAGCACTATTATGATCAGCTGATCATCCTTGAACTTTCGCTCAAGTCAACAAGAAAATAAATAGGAAATCCATCACAAGATATTGGAGTTGTTGTTGTACCAGTCACTCAAAGAACTTCGACCATAACAATTACATGTTAGCAACATAATATACCATTCAAATTAAAAAAAATCAAAGAATGTGAACATGAAAGAGCATACCATGGAGCTCCATTTCCTCTTTCGGAAGTGGATAATTTACAGATACAACCGTGCCAATCTCCCCAGCCTGACGGAAAACTTCGCTAGCCATAGCAAAGTCTCGAAGACCACCAAATATCACGGTTTTTGCAACCCTTCATCACAGGAGATTAAAATTACTAGTCATATTGAGTCAAACTGGAACATGATAAAGAATACTATAAATATCCTAATATCCTTGACAAAAGAAAACTAAGAATGAGGTCATAGAAATTAATATCTACAAAAAGATGAGAATAAGTTTCAGCATAAATATGGCAAGTTATATTTTAGGTAATGCTGTAATGTCTTGTCAATATAGAACCATTCCAGTCCGCACCTTTGTTTTTCAGAACTTTTCACTTGATCAGTATTGCCAATGCTAGCTTCATTCTCTACTGTGGTATCCTTGGTCAATAACTGTGGTGGTCCTAGTTCAATAAAATATCTTTGCATCAGAAAATTTAATCGTTAAGAAAATTGAACAATACAAAGAGTGCAAAAATCAAGCAACTTTCTAGTAAAACCTGTATCTGTTTTATGAGAGGTCTCCTTATGTATTGCAGAAGCAGAAGTATCATCTGCTTCAATTTTTGCATCGGAATCCTTGGCTTGCACTGCATACAAAGCAAAAAACAGCCAGACAATAAGAACCTCAATCTATTGAATTTCAGAAGCAACACATTATCAGGAATAGAGATTTACCACTCTCCTTCTTTTGCAAACGTTCCTTCAGTGGAGCACGATGCATTGCTAGCTTAACTCTGATCTTCCTACCAGCAACAGCTAATCCATTCTTCTGCTGAATAGCTCGCTCAGCATCTTGAACAGTTGCACTGGTAACAAATCAACACATTAAGTCAAAAATGCAAACGGGATCAAGGTCAGCAGAAACGTACTCCTTTCTGAACAACAATTACAGTTGTACCAGTACAAAGAATCAAACTCTATCAACCAAGGTTGCATGATTTGGCCCATTCTTGGTCCAGTGGATGACACATGGTCAGGAACTTGGTGAATAAGTAGTAATAACTATGATGGGCCTGATAGTGCTAACCAGATTAACCACGGTATTTCAAGTATTTAAACCATTAGAGATTGTAGCACAGATTAATCTATGCTTAGAATTTAACTATTAGTTCATTGGACTGTTACATCGCCCACGATCCAAACTGCTTCTCACAAAATTGCAGGAAAAAAAACATGTACCAGAAATATCCACAAAGGTAAGCTCCGAAACTTACAATTGTACGAATCCAAAGCCTCGACTCGTCTCCGATCCTGCATCAAAAACAACCAAAACCGCATAAGCAAACCCCTTCATCATAAGCAACGCGAAATTATTCCCAACTAAACAGCCACCAAATTGCTCAATCCTCCCACCTTTCGGCACAACCATGAAGCAGCGCCTCACCGGCCCGACCTCGCTAAACACCTCCTCGAGCTACACAATACAAAGCACATCTCACACTGTAAATCCAAAGCACTTGACTCCAAGACTCTTAAGCTGTAAATTCGCAAGGGTTAGGAGGAGCTCGCGCTTACGTCAGAAGACTTGAAGGTGTAGGGCAGGTTGGAGACAAAGACGGTGGAGGGGCTGTGCCCTCCAGCACCGCCGCCGGTGACCGCGTCGCTTTCTGCGGCAACTTCACCGCCGCCGCGCTGCTTCCGCTTGCCCATCGCCGGCGTTGTCGGCCGAGGAGGGGCGGCGCCGGGGGGGCGAGGAGAGGCGGCGGGGGAGAGGAAGGGGATGGGGGGAGGAGGGCGGCGGGGGGGCAGCGGCGGGGGAGAGGGGCGGGGAGGGGGACGGGGGTGGAGGGCGGCGGGGAGAGGAAGGGACGGGGAGGAGGGGCGGCGGGAGGGCGAGGAGGGGCGGCGCCGGGGTGAGAGAGGAGGGAGGGGAACGGGGGGCGGCGGGGGGGGGGGCGAGGAGGGGCGGCGGCGGGGGAGAGGAGGGGCGGCGGGGGGGAGGGGGACGGGGGTGGGGGGCGGTGGGGGAGAGGAGGGAGGGGCGGCGGGGGGATTTGGGCGCGGGGCTAGGGTTGGGTGCGGGGCGCGGGGGCGGCCGCGCGGGCCGGGGGGATTTGGGCCGGGCCGGGCGAAGAAGCGGACACGGACACCCACAAGGCGGCGAAGCTGCAAATACAACACAGGAGCGGAGAAGAGAACCACGTGGTGGGAAGGATGGAGAGAGGCGCCGCTGCCACTCTCGCGTGCACCTTCCGCTCCCCTTCGTCCTCCCCCTCCCCGACGTCCCAATGGCCGCCTCTCCTTCGCTTCCGCCCCCGCCAGCCCGTGGCCGCCGCCGGGGCTCCTCGTTTCCTCCTCCTGCCACCCGGCCGGCGCTCCAGGTAGCGAGCCGCCTCCCTGTTCTTGTTGTGGTTGCTTTTCATGTCCTTTATGCTGGTGTCGGTGTGAGATGGGGTCTCGCTGCCCTGCGTCTTCGCTCGCAAGTTGTTCGACGAAACGCTTGGACCAGTGGGCATTGGGGACAGATGGTGATACCTTCATCTTTGGAGTAGAGTTAGAACTCTTTTGTAGCATTTTTTATCTGTATGGATTAGGATGGGAAGCTTGGGATCGTTGAGCCTGCTCAATCTGGGTGCCGGTGAAAATTTGGACTTTAGAGGTGGTAACTTTCCTGTGGCTGGGTCGGTTTTGAGTATCTAGACAGTTCTATAGGGTTGTGTTAGCCTTAGCGGTGTTCAAGTACTTCAAAGATGATGAGTCTCTATGCCTTGGGGGTTCTAGTAGCTGATGATAGGCTAGGACAAGAATTTTGGGTTAGATGTGGGGAGTTGTAGTTAGCTTGTTTCATTTACAGCATAAAGGCATGAAGGGAACTTGCATGTAGCATTGTAGCTTGCTTCGTGTTATTGATAGAGTAAGTCGTACATTCTACATGTGCAAATTTTGGCTAACGCAACACAATCACACGACTTGTCTTCTCATTCTGGGTAAGGAAGTTTTCCCGCCTAGGCTAGGTTAGCTGGCAGGTGAGGTCAACCAAAGGAGAAGCTAGCATGCCCCACCCACGTAAGGTTGATTACCCGTTACGGTTTACTGATGCAAGTAGGTAAACCTAAGGGATTAGTTACCGCTTAAAGTTCACTAATTTCCCATGAGATTTTAACCCAAAATTAGAGTATGAGAACAGCTAATGAACCTGTCAATTACTTAAAATTAATTAGTTTTAGGTAAGACGTGCAATGATCGAGCTTATTCTCTTAGAATGCTACGTTTTCTAGCCACTTGTTGATATGGGAGTCATTTTTCGTGTGTTCATAGTACATATACCTTGAGCTTGATATTTAGCATTTGTATTTTTCAATGATTATTTACTCTCTGGTTTTAGTTATGCACTTTTTGCTACTGCAGTGAAAGTAGGCTTCTAGGCACAAGAAAGGGGCTGAAGAGGTACTCGTTGACCACCTTCAGCTCATTTGGACATCCAGGGGTCAGTCTGAACAATGAAGATTTAGTGAAAGATAAGCTCCTAATAGACTGCGGAGAAGACCAAGATTGTGTGCTTGGTAAGTTCTATATGGACAATTTCCATACCACTCAAGTTCCAAATTGCTACTGTGATATGCGCTGATGCACCTTAAGGTGGTGTTTATTGCATGCCAATTTTGTTTTGTCAGCTCAGAAATTGTCCATCCATAGCTAAGGACTTAGTCTATGCTTTCCCCAAAACACTCTGCACAGACTTAAAATCTTACAAGAGGAACCCATGTTAGCCCCCTAACTACTATTTATTGAAGGGTAATTCAGAGTTCGAAGGCTTCATAAAAGATTGTGGGCCATTCAAAACCCAAACTCAACCTTTATTCATCTATGTACTCCACTACCCATTACCCAGTCATCCATGATCCATCCCTCATTTCTATGGTAGGTTTGCCAGTCATCACTATCTCTCTTCCTCCAATTGTCTCCCACTGTTCAAGAAGGTGGCAACTTTGGCAACTTTAAGATTTTGGCAACTTTACATGAATAGCACTGAAGCACTACTCAATTGAGGTAGTTATTTGTTAACTATGCATTAGTATATGGTACTTTGTTGGCTTTCCACTTGAATCTTGATGCTTGTCAGTGTCACACCCAACCACCCTGGTTGATGAAATATGCCAGTTTTAAGTCTTATGTTGCAGAACAAGTATCTAGTCGACATTTTTGGACCCCCTTGGTTTGGAACTAAGTTTAGAAATATGAAATGGTTCTTGATCCCATATTGGGATCAAAACTGTGGAGGTTATATTAGTGTAGCATCTGTGAACATCAGATAGATACAACAAAAGTGGAAAAAGAAAAGAGAAACTTGCAACCATGTATTCAAATTTCCAGGCTTTCTACACTAGAAATTGCAATGTTTATTTACTGCTTTCCGTTTTTACACTTGCTGCTGCTCACAGTTGAACATTCGAGAGCCTATCCTCTCAGTGTTGTTGTGTTGGTAGATCACATGTTTTCGTTTTCTTGTTATGACCTTTTGCTCATTAGTCAGTGATATTGCCAGCTTTTTGTTTTCAGTCCAAGTCTCACTGAATATTCAATGCACATTTCAGGTGGGATAGTTGCCTTGGGAAAGTTTGATGCCCTTCACATTGGCCATCGAGAATTGGCAATGCATGCTTCTAAAGCTGGGACTCCTTTTCTTCTTTCTTTTGTGGGAATGGCTGAAGTACTTGGCTGGGAGTATAGGTGAGCCTACAGGAAACTTTTCATAACTTCCCTTTAGAGACTTATCTTTGGTAAGAATAGCCCAAAATCAAGGAGGGCCTTGTAATATCTGTGGCAAATCATGACTTTTCCCCATTTGTGCAGACCTCCAATAGTTGCTCAATGTGATCGGAAGAGAGTTCTTTCCTCTTGGGCTCCGTACTGCAGAAATGTGGTGCCTCTTGAATATCAAGTTGAGTTTTCAAAGGTTAGGTACCTAACTCCTCGGCAATTTGTTGAGAGGTTATCAGGGGATCTTAGAATAAAAGGTGTCGTAGCAGGTACAAACATATTGTTTCCTCTTACAGGTTCAGTATCGTGCTGCACCATCTTACTTTTTAATAGCATCTTTGTTCATGCTCTATAACAGGTGAAAACTACAGATTTGGCTACAAAGCATCTGGTGATGCAACTGAGTTAGTGAGACTATGTGAGGAGTTTGGTTTAAGTGCATTCATTGTACGGTCTGTCATGGACACAGCAAAGAGATCTCATAATGGAGTAACAACCACTATAGATTCAAGCGATAAAGGACAGGTTTCTTCCAGCTGTGTTCGCCATGCTTTGGCTATGGGAGACATGGAATATGTCTCTGAATTACTAGGGAGGAAACACCGCCTTGTGCTAACGGTTAATGAATACCAACTTCAGGAAAGGAAAAGGATTTTACTCCCTAAATCTTGCATGTTGAACATGCCACCTGCTGATGGTTTGTATGAAAATTGTGACCTTGTTAATGGAGGGCATCTTGGACTCTGCAGGGTAATCATTAACTCAGAAACCATTGACATTAAGATGAAAGATGAGAACAGTTTGTCACCAAATCTTATTCAAGGTCGTCAATTAGGCATTGAGTTTGGATGATGTAGTATGCAACTCTATTCGTGATTGGTGGGATGTCAATTTTTGTATACTTTGGTCATGTTTCGGAGAGTTTTGGGTTGATGCCAAAGGGAGAGTTTTCTTTTTTCTAGAGGGGAAATACTGCAAGGGAAATACCAGAACTTCCTATTCAAGTATGCGGTATGCCTCATCATGATCAAGCCCAAGAGCATCTTGCAGATTCATGAAAATGTATTCTTACAGAAGATTGGAGATTAAAACAAGGTTACCATACATAGAAGTCAGAGTGACTTTTTTTTGTGTGTTGGATTGACGAATAAAGAATTGACTGTCTTCTTATCAGCTGTATCTATGAAACAAAAGGAGGGAAGGACTTGTCTTCCAACATCTAAGCTAAGAGACATGCAAGGAGACTCATTTGTCGCATAAAGATATTTATATTGATATAGTTAAGTGCTCGGCTCCCCGACCCTAGAAGGTTAGGTTACTACTAGTTGCTCGTATGTTAAGTGATGGTGAGCCTTCAACCAATAATAAATACATGAAATAAGTCTTTCCTACCTACGGCTAACTCAATCTCACAGGGGACAAAATCATGCCAATTAGGATCTCAAGACGTAGCAACACGACACAACCAAAAAAAAGATGAGATTCGCTCTGTCAGTATCAATGTTAGCCCAGCATATTATATTTTAAAGTATGAAGATGACACAATTACATCAATACTATCGTAGTATTACAACTTTATGGTTTTTTAAACCGTTAAAAACCAGAAAAATCATTAAAAACAAAAAAGGAGAAAATCTAGCACAAAATATTAGAACTAGCATATTTATGTATATTTAGTTCATACAATAGGTAATTTATCACAAAAAAAATCTAAACTAACCTAAAAATCGGCTGATTTTCCCCTCCCGATTGCCACTGAGATTTCCGATAACCGGCATCCTTGCCATGGAAGTGGTGGGCAAACTTAGGACACATGCAACCATCTAAACACCATCTACGTTGAGACATTCCTCCTCTTTGCTAATGCAATCAACCAAAAAAACTTCTCAGAACATGCAGGCCTAACAGATACAAGTAACTGATGTAAGCGACCAAACAACCATGCTTGCATCCACAAACCTAGACCCAAGTGTAAGTTTAAGCTCCATTATGTTGGTTTTGGTGATAATGACAAATGCTATTGTGAGACTAATATGTTTGAATATGGCTTAGTCTCATTTGGATGAAAAGATGAAATCAAAGAGGTATGTATTTTACATCACATTACTATATTTTAGTGTATTCCTCAGATACAAAATATAGATTGAACTCCACCAAAAGTCTAAAATGAATATGTGCATATGATCTCATTATACATTCTTGTATACACACATTTAGGAGGAGTTTACTCTATATTTTGTAGTTTCATTAGTATTGATCCATATTTTTTCACACATGTTGGGATCTCTACTCTGAAACATATTCTTTGAGTATATAAAACTTGTGTAGTTCATATATACTCATATTGCTTTATACTCCATCAATTGTTTATGTTTACAAAAATGGATTAACATGTATGTCAAGTGATTGAAAGGTTTAGTCCCGGAATTCGTTTGATGGCATGGAGATGCATGCTAGGATTGATAAGAAGATCGATATGGCTCGAGACAAAGGTCATGCATGCATTATAATTTAAATTCTAAAGCCAATTGTGCTCTCAGTCTAATCATGTGTTGATAGCTCAATCTTGCTTACTCTAGCTCTCCAACGGCTAGTTTTTGTGTGTAGGGTATAAATACCCACTTGTGGCCGGTTGGAGAGTATTCTTTGACATCTCATTTCACTCTCTTGAGCTAGTGTAAGTTTCTCCACTTCATTGTGCATGTGTTGCACCTTGTGAGTAGGAGAAATGTCTCTAGTTGTATGTGTTGCATTTAGAAGTGGATTTTGTATCAACTTGAGCTTATGCATTCGTTGCACGTGGTGAGAGTCAAGCGAGAGACTTCACTTGTTACTCTTGGAGTTTGCCGACTTCTAGACGGCGTTGGAGGCGTCGTGTCCGGTGATCTTCTCAAAAAAGCTTGTAAGAAGGCCTGACGTATTGTGAAGGTTAGAACTTACCTACCCGGACCGGGGAAGAGCTACCACTAGTAGAATTGAGGCGTTTGGCTTAATTTGTGGAGCCAGTCCAATTCGTTTGGGCTTACCTCAACGTGGATTAGAGGAGACCGGCAAGTCTCTAAACACCACAGTAAAACATCGCGTGTCATTTGTGGTTTGTTTTCTTGTGCTCAACTTACATTCAATGAATTTACATTCATCGAATTAAATTGATTGCTTGTTACTCTAGAATTGCAAACTTTTGACATAGACTTAGATTGTTTGTATATTTAGGTAAATCTAGTTAATTTAGATCTTATTTATGCTAAACCGAATTGATTTACATATTTATATTATATACTTGGTTTAGCCAAATAGAAATTGTTTTAATTAAAAAGAATTTTTAAAGACCACCTATTCACCATCTTCTAGTCGGCCTCCTCGATCCTACACCAAACCCTTCTCGGCACATGCAAGCCTAACTGATACGGGCAACCAAACAACACTTCTTGCATCCACAAAACCAGCCCAAGCCAGCCTGAATGGGGGTACGGACCAGGCTAGGATCCCTCGTCTTTGCTAATGCAACCAACAAAACACCTTCTCAACACATGCAAGCCCAGCTAATACAAGCATCCAAACAACCCTACTTGCATCCACAAAGCCAGTCCCAAGCCAGCTTGAATGGGGGTACAGGCCAGGCTAGGGTCGCGCAGGCAACCAAACACATCCTATGTAAATGCCACACTTGCCCCAATCCCAAAAGTATAAACATGTCATCCAAAGACAGCTCAGGTTTTTTTCAAAGGTAACGTGGTCAATTGATCAATACTCAATAGAGGAACAGTTGTGTTGAGAGAGAAGAGTGATTTCTAAATTTGTTAATGTTAAGCACATTGGATGAAACATTGTTCAAATTCAACGCCTTCATCACTATAAACTAATCAAAATGTCCAGTCAGATAAATAGAAATATGTACTTCCAGTGTTTGGAAAACCTAAAATTCATGCGCTTTGCAAAAAGGAAAAAAAGATAATGAAAAGAAATATACAACAATGACACTCCAGTTAACAAGTTATCCTGTACAGGCCTGAGCTTCCCAAAGGGTAAAGCTTATTGCCACCTGACTAACCCAAACATGTTACCAAAGGGTGGCCAGACCCCCACTTTGTGCGTGAGATTCCCAAACCACAACTCATGTAAACATCTTTTGGTCGGAGGCAGTTGAAACCAATGGCTTGTATTTCACTGAACATCCCCCAAAATGATTCACTCTCTTGGTAAAATAGAAATCCAACGCGATGCCGTACTTCTCTTGACTTATAACCAATCAAGTAGTTTTTATTTGTTCATACTTTTCGCCTATGCTTCCACCTTTCTGCTTCTGGAATTCAATGTATCGTAAAGTGCTTGCAAGGAAGGCCTCTGTAGATGGATCAGCTGCATTGTAGTCACTTTGTTTCTCTGTCCTAATCAATTCAATCAAATCTTGGATTACAGTGTTTGTGATCTGTGGAATTCCTTTCTCAAAAAAGTACAAATACCTGAAAAAAACAAAAGCATGAGGCTCACAATAGAAGCAATATGCACCAGAAAAGATATCAAATCTAGGTCTTGAGTTTACTTGTTCAAAATTTCGATAAATAGAGTGACAGATCCGCTGCTTCCCCTTGCTACGTTAGCCATTTGCTGAGCAGCATTTGCAATTCTCAAGGCACGCTTTAAACAGAGGAGGACCCTGGAACAAAAATTCAGTCAGGCAAATAAAAGGAACGTCTTAGATATCTTAGATAAGATTCAACAGCAGGCCCAAAGTTATTAGCAGCTATATATTGCCTTTAGTAGTTTAGCATAAAAAGATAAATTGGAGACATGGCAATCCAAGGGACATCATGCAATTAGTTTGACTGGCCACGAAATTATGATAGACTTATTTCAGTATCATTAGGAAGTAATGTCCTAGCATTTTATTTGAACATCAATCGGGATGCTTAAACCAAGTACATCAATAAGTTTACCTTTCACCATCCATTATTCCATCTTGGTCATCAGTCCAGAAAAGGTGTGAACATGCATAGACTGCTCGGCATTGATCAGGCTTCTTGAGTAGTTTTGCTGAGTACTGCACAAAACAGAGTCAGTGTCATTTACCAGAAAAACTAGCATGTGTACTAGAAGAAAACAGAATTGGGCAATAACAGGATTCAAGAAGGTGACAACAAAGCAAGAAATTGTTACCCCTGTTGTCTTATGAGTGAGGGTGTCTCTATTTTCCACCCCAAATATATTCATTCGCTGAAGGGTCCCAATTATTAGGTGAAGTGCAGTAACTTGAGCCTTTGAATCCTGCTTGTGGCTCATAAGTCATAACCATTATGAGGGGGAAAACAGAGACATTATAAAAGCACACCAATGTTCTAACAAATGCATAGCATAGAACATTTATGACATGATCCAGAAAAATGCAAAATCACAAGTACATACGGGTACATGTACTATTTTAAGCCTCAAAAGTGCCTCAAGATTCATGCAAGGAATATTCAATTATTAGAAGATGGGATGGTGGTTTGATTTTGAAAGTTTGCATCAATCTTGAGATACAATTGAGGGTGGTGATAGTACATGTACCCGCATGTATATGTGGAAAAATCACATTCTATGATCTGGGGTTATAACAAACTACTCAAATAAGTAATGAAAGAAAGTGGACAGGCATGTGAGGGCAAGGTTCCAAAAACCGGAGCCAGGGGAAATACCGCCGGATGGCCAATTCCGGTTACCGACCGGTAACCGGAAAAAAACCGGTCAAATTTCACGTATCAAAATTTGACTTTGAAACCAGTAACCGGGAAAACCGGCCGGTTACTGCCCAAAAAAACAGAGAAAAACTGCTAAAAACGGTTTTTTAAATTTGAAATTGAAAATTTCTAACACATTTATGGCAAAAGTATGAAGTTAAGCATGGAAGGTACATGCATCTTTCTAATACATTCCATTAGTGTTAAACAATATAAACATTATTAGGGAAACTAACTTTTACATTCAAAAATTGAAAATTCCTAATATATTCATAGCAAAAGGTATGAAGTCAAGCACGGGAAATGCATGCATCTTTCTAATACATTCATTAGTATTAAACAATTTAAACATCATTAGAGAAACTGACTTTTACATTCAAAATTGAAAAATTTTAATACATTCATGGCAAAAAATATGAAGTCAAGCACGAAGGTGCATGCATCTTCCAAATACATTCTATTAGTGTTAAACAATGCAAACATCATTAGGGAAACTAATTTTTACATTCAACTTTTCAAATTTGAATTAAATAAAAAAACCGGCGGTTTTTTTCTCCCGGTCGACACCGGTAAAACTGGTTACCGCCGGGATTTGGAACCCTAGGTGGGGGTCATACCGCAATTTCTTCTTCATATAAGATGAACGCTTGAGTAAAGAACTCATAAGCAACCGGTTCCAAATCACAATCATTGGCAGCCTGTAAAAGAATGTAGTCACACGATGGAAAGAATTATGAAAAGAATCGATCAATTGTTACAACAATACCTCTGCACATTGCAGATATAGTCTGAGAGCCAGTTCTGGAGAAGGAACACATGAGAGTGCTTCAATAGTCTGAAAAATGAAAAATGGTGAGAACATTGATGGGGGTGCTGAAGAATATGGAGAGATCCACAAGCCAATAGGCTATAGCCCTCACCATTTCTGCGAGAAAGCAAATCCAGCCAGTACGAGTTTTGCCACTAGAGGAAGGCTAGCATGAATAGTTTGCATTTTGGTATCTAAGATAGGATTTACTAATTATTAATCCTAATTCACCCACAGCTTCAAGTTAACATAATGTGGAGAAATGTGTGATAGTTCTTGAATCTGGCTATTTTAAAGATGCAAGAAAATAAAAAACATATATTAAACTGCAAGTTAGAAAACTATTCTATGCTGTTCATGTCCTGAGAGTGAAATTCTGAAAGTTACAAATGTATGCAAAGAAAGAAAAACCTGATGCAAGATCTGGAATATTTTCTTAGGAGTTGCAGGAACTTCCTCCCCAGTGACATCTCCATCTTGACCTTGTAATCGTCTGACCAACTGCAGGCAAGACAAATTATCCACAGATTAAACCCCTCAACTAATAATAATTCATAAACAAAAATGAAATAAAGAGCCTTCCCAAATATCTAGCCCAATGTCTGATAAAATATGTGGACATTAATGGTTTGTCAGAATCGCTACTATCAATTTTCTTTTGTTTCTTCAATTCAAGGAGGAAGGCTTTGTTGTTGTTGTTGTTGCTTCAATTCAAGGAGGATAGACTATACATCTAGGGGACATATCAAGTGCATGCACATTTCTAGATGCAATCATGCAAACTTTCATGTGGACCGTTGGTGGATGGATCAGATTTGGGTGGCGTCAAGAAGATGGGAGTCCTCATAAATAATTTTTCAACATGTGAGGAGCTATTTAGAAAGTTATCGATCATGTGATCCTCAAAATCCCCCCAAACATTATCCAATCATCCCTCGTCCAAGATCCAAATGCAAAGTTAACATGATTGCACCTAGACATGAGTTTGCAATGGATATGTCCCCCTATATCTATCCACTGAACAAGGCAAGAAAGGCAATTTAAAAACATAAGTGGAAAAAGACTCATTTCTAGAGAGTAAAAACCCGATCAAATCAATATTAGCATGCCTACTACAAAGCAGCCTGCTCGACTATATAATTCATGTTTTTTGAGGAAATTTGTGCATGAAGATATCATGGAATGTGAAAGTTCCTTAGTTTACGATACTCTTTAAATATAATTGTGAACAATGAAACAAACCTTGAGAGCAGAGAATACTAAGGATGGCACAGTGAAAGGTAGACGCTTGGGACCTCCCTGAAGTATATGCTTCTGAACAGTACATAAGATCTGAAAGATCAACAGGTATTTTCTATTAACATTTTCAAATTGGGCAAGTGTCAAGACATGTACCCTGATATTAATAAATGCTAAATGCTGCCAAGCAACATAAATTCAGGAGCAGATGTCTAATTGTCAATTTAGGGCCCGTTCATATTGGCTTTGGCTTCTGCTTCTAGAAGCCAAAACCAATACAAACGTCTCAGCTTCTACAAGCTACTTCTATCAACTACTACTATTCATCAGCCACTACTTAACGCTTTCACATGTTGTAATGCACTTTGTATTTTATTATATCACAATTTCGTAAGTCGTATGACAGTCCAGATGTTGTGGTATCATTTATTGCACCGTCTTTCTTACATAATGCATTACTATTCATCAATCATACCCAAAAATCATTAGCAAAAACCAATACGAATAGGCCCTTACAATGGCTAAAGGCAATTGGCCCTAGCTATTCATTTAGTAACCATCCCATCCAGGTTCTTATCCCATCAACCGAACACACCCTAACAAGATATGGTCTAACTCTAATGATTTAATAAAATGACTAGAAAAAAACTTCAGTTTAAGCAAGCTAGTGTGAGAATACCCTAGGTGCTCTTTCTAACTTAGCACTTCAATTTCCTATTACACTTAAGTTCCATTGTTATCTTGCAACCGCATTACTAGGGCAAGATGCTAGCTCAGAACTCTGCGCTGTATATCAAAAACATAGATGTGTAAAATGGACATATAACACAGATATGTAACAGTGAGTATGTCACCACCAAGACCTGAATTAGGAAAGGGGAACAAGATAATGGAGACAGAAATAAGTTCGCATGCCCTCATCAACTTCAGTATAATAAAAAATATGTACCTTCAGCATCTCTTCATGGTCATCATTGTGCAACATGTGAATTAGACGTGCAACAGAATTCTGTTCCTCCTTAAAATCCTCCTCATCAAGCTAAAATAACAAAAAATTAGCATGTTAACAGCGCAGGTAAACCTGCTGAAAAACTTGCACTGATCTAGCTGCATAAGACAGACAGCAGCAGAAAGAAGATTACAAACCAGTCCAAGAAACTTGTAGAATGAATTGTCTGATCTTACCTCATCATCTTCAGCCCCATCCATATCTTTGATAAGTCCCTTAATTAAATCAAATAGAGACTCGATCTGCAAGAAATAGCAACACAGAATCACATGATGGGTTCCTTACTAATTGACAGAGGAACAGCATAATTTGAAATATTACCTTGTCGGAAGTAGATATGCAAGTTGTGTTCTTCATTATGCTTTGAATTATTACCAGAGCCATCACTTTGGTTGTAGCATTATCTAGATAATCCATAACCCGAGGATAGTTTGAAAGTTCTAATGCAGTAACAATACTGCTATATTTCTCCAGGGGAGCACTAAGAAGTGCAACAATTTGCTTCGTTGCTCTGCTATCTTCAAGTTTTGCCTTGCCTGAAAGTTTCTTGACACATGCACCCTGTCCAATATTATACACAACATGAGCAAGAAGGTTCAATATACATGCGATGAAATTACTTCAGGCACATACCTACATCACTTATGACACTAAAATGATTTTGTAGGGTTAGTGAATAGATAATAAGAGAAGTGGCATAACCTATTTCATTGTCTATGTTAGAAGACTTACCAACACTTGGTCGACATAATCAAGTCGATCTGGATGCACACGGAGAGTAAATGTCAGAAGCGATACATATAAAGTTACTGCTCCAACAACTGGCATGTCAACTTGGGCTTCTATCACCTGCCAGAAGACCATGATTCAGTTGTTTCAGTTTTATCTGTACTACAGCAGAAAAAAGCAATATAATTTGAATAAGGAATCAAGAAATAAAGGGTGCAGCTATATTCTATTGTTCCAAACTTCCAATCCACCCCACATTTGACACAGTATGTATATTAACAGTGGAAGTTGTCATTTTTTATCAAATGCGTATTCATAGCATTGCAAGACTAATTGATGGCTACAGCAAATGTAAAAATACAAATTAAGATTAGCACAAAAAGGTAAGACTACATGATATGTATGATTGAATATTGATTACTCATAAGCAGCAACCAAAGATTTACCTTTCCAATAGCATTGCTGAACTTTGCAAAAGCTTCGACTTGCAAGAACTCTGGCAATACCTGCACAATTCATTAATGTCAAAAGCGTAAACAAACTCTACAGTGATGAAATGGTGTAGTGAATGCTTACTTCAGGACTTGTGGCAGCATAGTTTGACAATCTGTCCATGAGTTGAGATAGCACCGTTTTGATATCAACATTTGGCTGCAAAAAATTTAGAAATGGCTTATGTTCGTAGTGAAAATAAAATACAAAGTACATGTAATTATATAAATAGATCCAGATCCGTAGTACTCATACTTTGCACTTCATTGTATTTATTTATTCTACATGCAATTTTCCATGTTAATCATACATTGAACTTATAAATCATGTCAGATATTGTACTACATAATAAAGACTACTACATTATATGTTCATCATTTAACTACTGTACCACGAAGTAATACACTACCATACTTTACTTTACTCCACAAGCCAATTTTACAGCAAACTTAGCTAACAGCATTAACATGATTACCATCAGATGAAGGCTAAAAGTGCACCTGGACTTATTTAGTTGAGTTTCTGGTAGCAATCTGTATGTAATTGCTTCTTTAAGTGGTAAAGGCGTAAAGCACAACAAAAACCACTATTTAATTTTCTAGATAACAAAACATCAGGCAAAAGAAACCATATTGATCAAGGGATGAGGATGACTTGCAAGTTAAGTTTGGATGACTTCTGTTATGGAATGATCTTCAGAGAGCAGCATAAACTAGGCAATTCCAGCAGGGAATCAAGCTAAAAAAGACAAAACTTGCCAACCTGTAGCTGGGGAAATGCGCTCAACAATGTTTCCAATGTCTGTAAATGGTATTCATCTGGAAAGACTTGGATTATGCAGTCCATCAGGTAGAACTGTGCAAGTTCATCCTTACAATTAACCACCTGCCAATATATTTCTGCTTCAGTTTCCACTAAAATCATGGAGGTACCGTTGTCATTTAACATGAATAAATATAACTGCAAACCTGTTCTAATATCCTGGGAAGAACAGTCTCTTTGTACATATCAAGGTCAACACCCTCAATCTGGCTTAGAACATGAAGGTTTTTACCTACCTAGAAAAAAACAAGAAGTAATGTTATAAAATGACTCAAAAGAATATGTCAAGGAGAATATGTAGATGCACATTGCCTTACCAGATCACGCAGTTCATTTCTTTCCTTCCCCCGCCTCTCCTTCTCCCGAACAAGCCCCTGCAGAAAAGAGTTATCATTTTCTGGTTTCAGCTTGGGATCTTCTAACAAGAGATGGCATGTGTGATAAATGCTGTTTATCTGAGCAACATATGCGACATGATATGCATGCAATGCAGCCTAACATGGTAAATGCACAATAAAAAAGGAAAGGAAAGAAACAAAATTGTGCCTTCAGGTTAAAAGCCTGAAACAAACCTGATGCTGCATCCGGACCCAAAGTTTGTTCATTTCTATGAAGTTCTGAAGAACAAATTCAACTGCATCATTAATGCTTTCAGCATCCCTGCATAATGAAAGTTGCAAAACAAGATAGGATATAAGGAAACTATTAAATAAAAAAGAATTGCATAAATCTGAACTGACATACACAACCAGGACAACTCAATGTAGATGTCCCAACTCCCAGCTATGATAAACTAAACTAACTATACAGAGTTTCTAAATGTGTACTGATCCATAATCAAGCAGGATCACTGGCAATAGTTAAGACTTGAAATGCACAATAATAACTGCACTCAATAGGATAGGATAAACTCTGTATGAGCCAATGGCAGAGTAGGGTTGATGACCAAGTGATAGCAATTAATGCATAGGAAGTCGTAGCACCCAAGTGACTGCAACATTGCATGAATGATAAAAAAAATGAAGAGAAAGGGGAACTAGTAGACACTAGTGCTAGTGCATTCTGTTGACAAGGTATTATATGATTGTCAAAATTACGCCGCAATAGTTACAAAATAAGATATTGTTTACAGATAGATGAAACAATAGTTCGTTTTTGCTTCAGTGTTAGATCTCTAGTTGGGATACATTTTGTGTCAGTCAATTACTCCATGTGATGTAATTTTTTGTAATTATAATAGTGCATTTTTTCACAAGAAATTATAGTGCATACTTGTGTAACAGCATAAGAGAATAAGCTAATTCCAAGTGTCCTACTATTAGTATTTTATTTCTGAGGAAAGTATAACCATTGAGATATAATTATATAAATGTTATTGAAAGCACAACTAACTGAACTTAGAAACAGCATGGCATGAAGTACAGTACCCTTCGTACTCAGAACCAATATCAGGCAGTTTGTCTCGGCTTATCTGAGAGAGGTAACTTCTTAGGAAAAGCCCGCGAAGAGGATGTTGAATGCCTCGACACATTTCAACCAGATCTTTAAGAACATCTTTAGCGGGAGCCTCCTTTGATTTAATGTACACAGATCCTACTGTGCAGAGGAGATAGCTAGCACATGAACAACATCAAATCAGATTATATTTTTTTCATACACTTCATACATGTTTAAAATAACAATAAAGTACATATATGAACATGATTAACAGCTGACCTGATATGATATAAGGATTCTATACAGGTTGGTTACAGCAAAATAGAGAATAAGAAAACCAGAATAATGATGCCAACTGGCAGTCAGGATCTAGAACACAGGACATACCCATGAATTTACCATCTTATTTATACACTGCTACAAGTTAATAAGCAATTATATCTAAATTAATTAATGGTTGAGCAAAAGAGCCAACATATAGGTAAGTGTTGACTGTTGAGTGATGTTCAAACATAACCTAACTTTGGTGACAGTGAATCAAAACTCAGACTGGATTTAAAGTTACATAAAATTACAGGGAAATTTAGAAACTGTTTTATGCGGGTCAAGTTCTACTATGCAAGGCTTGAACATGAGTGTGAAAGCAATTTTGCACTTTGCAGGCTTGTCCTAGTTTAAACCTAAGTCCATGTCAGAATCTAAGCAACTGGCATATCCGTGATCATAATCACATCATGAGTTATGCGGATTTGTACACTGTACAGTACTCAAATTAATTAGAGCCTCAAAATGGAAAGAGGGAGTATATTTGACTACGGCCCCGTTCCAAACAGCGATGGCTTCTTAATGCAGCTTTTCTTCTTATTTTCCTCTTATTTTCTCTTTTTTTTTCCTTTTTCCTTTGCATTATCCATAGAGAATAACGGCGTTTTTCATTTTTCCTATTTTTCTTCATTTTCCTTTAATTGAATACCTCAGAAAAAGCTAATAGACGCTACAGTATTATTTCAGTCAAAAGTCACAGCACTTTTGAAAAGCGCCTAAATGTTGGACCACAATTACAAGGAATATTGTTTGAACAGTTGTTCAGGTTGTGCCCGTTCCAACTTAAGGTCCACATAGATGAAACAATACAGTTCATGATTTATGCACACAAAAGTTTATTTATGCACAGACAGAAGTATCATTGAGGAGATCCTGTTGACTGTTGTGACGTATCATTCCACATTCTCTACCAGTACTAGTAAAGAAACTGAGGCGGGATAAAGAAATAAAGTTTCCTCAGTTGAGTTAGAAACACATCTAAAATAATGAGTAGTCCCACTCCCAACCTAACTCCAAATGATGGTATTGGAAAGAATTTAGGGATGCTGCCTGAGAGACCTCTAGGGGGTCGATGTCTCGATGACGAGAAATAATTTGCAGGCAGGTTTCAGTAACTCCTAATTTCCTGAGTGTTTTTTCTAATTTTCCCAATGATATTTGCACATGAACTTGAGTTGATACAATCACACAAGTCAGTATGGTTGGTAACCTCTGTGTGATTTTTTTCAACTGTCCATAAAACTTCTATTCAATATGATGTTTCAACAAATAACCATATGATATCATATATCAGGGTTACATAGTATGAAATGGCTTAATGAGCCATCAAAATTTCATTAATTTTGCAATCTTGGGAACTATTCTAAAACACTGCAACATGTGAATCGGGCATCCTCGGAAGAGCACAGCTGGGTATTTGCCTACTTGGATAAGTAACAACTTACAACACAATGAGAAATCACTGGTGATAGAATGATGTGATGTATCAATTTTTACTAGATCAAGTGTGGATAGATAGGCAATAAGTCTGTTTCACTCCCATTGCAACAGTAAAATGTGCACTTCATTCAAACTAGTTTTTTCAACACAGAAAGAAGTCACTCAGAAGTTGGACTATCAAGTTAACCAATAAATCTCATAGTCGTTAATTGGGACGTTAGCATATACTTTACTGATAGTATTCCAGTTGCAATGATCAACAATGCCACGAAAACGAAACAGCAATCTCCTTATCGAGCAAGCAAAACTGAACTAACATCATATAGCTACACACCGGGAAGAACTGTGTATGTGCAAAAGGGGGGCACGAGCCTTACAGTCTCGGCAAGACGTTGCCAGCATGCTGCACAAGTTCGTACAGATCGACAACGGAGCAGCTGCCCCGCCGGGTCTCCTCCCTGAAGAACATCTCCAGCTTCCGCAGCTCATCGAACGCCCTCATATCTGAAACCCAATAAGTAAATCCCATCAAATCCCATCAAATCCCAGTTGACCCCGCTCCTAGAATTCGACACACCGAAGAGTCCTGTGCCAATTTACTCACATAGCTCGTAGTACTTGTGCGGGGAGAGCCGCGAGGTGCGCAGCTCGGAGAGCATCTGCGCCGAGAACTTGAGCGCGTCCTTGAGGTTGTTCGAATCCTGCACCCAAATTGCCGATCGAGGCAGGTAAGCGAGTGCACAAAGACCGAGGAAGCTACGGTCGGGGTTGGATTTAGGGTTTCCAGGGGCTTACGAGGGCGCGGTGCATGTAGAAGGCGTTCTGCTGGACGCCGGCGATGCCTTCGGCGAGCCACCGCTCCTCCTCGTCGGCGCCACCATCCGGCAGCATCCTCACAACCGCCGTCGCTGCCGTCTTCGCCGCCTGTGGGGGTGGATCTGCTCGGCCTCGTCCCCGGCGACGGCTCGGGTTGGATCTCGTCTCGCGTGGGCTCTGTCCCTCGGGTTTGGCTTGGTGCGGGTGTTTGTGTTCTTCGTGTGTTTCTTTATGTTCAGTTTTTTTTTTACTTATTGTTTTTCCGGAATGGTTCGATCGGAATCGGATGGTTCGGTGGGGGATGACTTAACGATGAGATAGATCTTATAAGTGGGCCACGGTCTGTTCCTAGTTTGCATAATTCATTAGAAAAATAGCTTTTCCAATATATACGTGAGTTCATGGAATAACACGACCATCCCATCTTTGGTCCTTTTCTTTTTCAGTTTCTAAAAATTACTTTTTAACTTTTTTATAATAATTAACTTTTAAACAAAGTATTTTTTAAGACGTAATTTACAAGTTAATTATAATACACATTATAACAATTTCATTTATATCGATCAAAATCGCACATAAATTTCTATTGCTTCGTATCTTTTCTCATGAACAATCTAAAGTTACAAGCCAAAGCACAAAAAAAGGCATACGGTTTTTATCCTTTGCAGCAAATCTTGAGAGCTACGGTATTTTAGAAGGCTAGGATAGTAAATAGACATTCATATACATTTGGAGTTGTTTTTCTAAAATCATTAGGCCTGTTTTTTCTCTTTTTGGATGCTACAATGACTATAAAAAACAAATTATAGTAAATATTATACTATTAATATTCTTTTCTACCTATTATGTATATAGGTAAGGCAATAAGGAAAATGTGTGTCTATTAATATCCCATGATAGTACAAGACTCGGGGCATATAACATTTATTGTTTCAGAATCATATACATCTTTAACCCACTCATATAATAAAAAAGAGGGAGCATGATTTGTTTTCATTCTTCACAGTAAAGTATATTCTATGATAATTTTGGCTGAGGACAGTATTTAAGTTCAATGCGAATAAGTAGAGATATGAGATCTTGTAAATTAGGTATGGCATGTAAAAAAAGTAACTAAGCCAGACTCATGCCAGGCTGCTAGCAGCATTCGATAAATTGTTACCTGTTGAATTTAAGCCACAACTTAATTAAAGTTTTTTCTAATCTATTTAGAAGGAGGACGATTTAGAGTTTTTTCCCAAGTAATAACTATTTTTTGTTAGAGGGATGTAACAAACTTTTTTATACTATAAAAAATTTCCTACATAAATATAAATTTGTAAAGAACTATTTTATGCAAAAAAAGATATATTTTATCTTCCTATTTCTGTACAAGTGGATTTAATTGATGTGAAAGGATATTTTGTGGCAGCAATACAATCAAGACAAAAAAAAAAGATAAAGGGGCGTATAATTAACTTAAACAAGTTATCATGTAAGTAATAAGTTCGAACGACATATATTATTAAATATAAATATCCACACAAACTCTTTACGGTTCAAGTCATAAATAGAAAAAAGGAAAAAGTCTATTTAATGGCCACTAACTATTTATTACTCCATGCAGTGTTTGTGCAAGTTGGCTATTTTCTCCTCTTTGTTCGTCACCACTAGCCCCTGTTCCCCTCACAAATATCCTGTTGCGGAGCCATAATCTCACACCATCTTTCCATCGCCTTACCATTTATCTCTATAATTGATGCTTTGTCATTATCCTTGTAAGCAACTCACTTGTTAAAAATAAAGCCATGCCTCTCGATTAGATGCTCACTTCCGGTGACATTTATTGTCCATGGTAACGCCGTCGAGGTAACAAACATTCCCCTATCCCCTCCTTCTCCCCCGATCGCAATTGGAACGGCTCAAAAGCAGTTCGTCTCGATGCGTCGGTTAGGTTTGCTTCGATTGAAGTTTCTAATTGTTGTTCTTGGGTTCTTGCCGCTGGCGCACGACGGAGCCAGGGTTTTTGGGTTTACCCGCTAGTCAGAATTTAACCCTGTGGCCTCGGAAAATCGTCGAGCTATAAGCTAATCGGGATGGTTCCTTGATGTGCGGGATTGTAGTTTTAGCCACTGGGATGTTTCTTTTTCCAGAATCCTGATTTTCTTTGTGCATCGCTTCGTTTAGAGGGATTATGATTCTGGTACTCTATTGGTATGCTGGGAATTAAAATCTTGAAAACAAAACATTTATTTTTCTTAGTAACTTAGCAATGAGGCGTAGTTTGGGTGGGTTTCGTGCATGGTTTGCTAAACTCACTTTGTGCATCGAATTACGGTGGATTAACTCTTCTGGTATTGTAGCTGTAAATTTGTTTTTCCATTACTGATCATTTACTCACAAAATTCTTGGACTCTGGTGTTAGCCAATGCTCTGAGGTGTTTTTTTTTTAAAAAAAAAGGGGTGATGCTCTGCACTACCTGGGACTGGGAGTGAATTGACAGCCTGATATAATCAGAAATGGTTGTTTTGCGTTATTTACTCAAATTTGTTTCATTTATACATCTCTTGGTCCTGCCACTATCATCTACCAACTTTTGATGTTTGACAATTACGATTTTTCACGGAAATATATAGAGATGATATCCTGAACTTTCACATGTTTGCTTTATATTTATATCTAATTCAAGACAGCTTATGTTATTTTATCTCACACGTCACTTATTGACCTTGTAATCCTAATAAGCGGGCTTATGAAGCTTATTTATACCTATCCACTAAGTGGGAGAAGCTGCTCAAACATTTGAAACTCTCATTTTCAATTAATCCTGTTGTATTATAGGCAGCTGTTTACGAAGATGTGATCTGAAATTCTGAAATCTGAATTTATAACTAGTTCTCTGTTTATTGTTAATAGATAATTATGATACTTGTAGACTGGTGCCTCGTTGGAGTCCTTAGTGAAAGGAGCTGTATGTTTTTCCCGTAAATTCACTCTTCAAGAACTACAGGATCGTTGGAATTCATTGCTATATGACCCAGAGATCTCAATGCAAGCGTCTGCTCGGATGGTTGAGTATGAGATTGAACTTTCCACTTCCAACTCTGCCAAGGCACATAAACTTTTCAACTCAAAAGCAAAGGATTTTGCATTTCAGAAACGGAAAATAGACAGTGTAAAGAATCTATATTATGCGATGAGAAAGAGAGTCTGCAATGAACCATGTAACACTGCCGACCTTGGTTTTCTTATTGCCCCTTGTTCATGCATAGCGACTGGTGGGGAGTGTGTCTGTGGAGGCCTACTTAAACCTTCACATGGTCACCATGTAGTTCATAATATTGAAGCAGGGGTAAGTACAGTGAGCTGCTATGGGCAAGTGGGTGGAAGCTACAATGGTGGACAACCTATATATCCTGAATTAAATGGACATTCTTTCCATACAAAGCATGCTGAAAACATGATAAAAGATGGTGATGCCACCAATAATGTCCCATATGGCTATTCTGATGTAAGTCAAATATATGACCAACATGCCTACACACAAAAGAATCCTGAGACTAATGAAGGGAACAATGTGTCTCTTAAGGGTATCACAGATTTTCATGATTCTATGCAGTTTCAGCAATTGGCCTCTAGCAATCAATGTGGCAATGATATGGCAGAATGAAAGACGTTGGTGACTACTGATCAAGGTGGAGTTGAACATGGCCATTTCCCTGGAAACAACAATGGGAGAGTGCAAAAATCTGGTTCACTCCACTTGATCGGTCAACCTGAGGGTTCTCAAGCACCTGGTGGTGCAATCTGGAATGGGGTTGAGGAAAGAGACACACTTACTCTTGCTGATGGTAAGAAAATAAAGACAGTAAACAGAGACCCTCTCACGTTGCAAGCAAATGTAGATGCTGGGATATGTGCAGGTTTAGACCATGTAGCAATGTCAGAAGGTGATTTCATAGATTTTCCATTTTTCAGTAACAGTGAAGAGTTTGAGCTCCTTAATGGTGAAAACTTTTTGAATTCTCCAAATCAGGAGGATGTAGATGATCCTGACTCCAAGGTTATACTTGGGGTGAGCTCCACCATGCAAAATCTGTTGCACCCTGATGAGGCCAACATTTGCTGTGATCAGGTAGATCCTGGCCATGTAAATCATAATGCAGTAGAAGTTTGTGGAATAATCTTGGTTCCTACTTCATCCGGAGTGCCTTATCCTGGTCGGTATGTTGAGTGCAAGTTGAACACAGAAGATCCTGAAATCCCTTGCAATGACGATGTTATTATACCTGGCGAGTCTTCTCTACAATGCCCTACTGCTACTTCTGGCCAGAACTCTGAGCACAATATCTGTTCGGTTTCCCCTGCAACTAGCCCTTCATCAAATGCTGAACATTCCAATACAAGTGACTTGGCCCTAATAAAGAGTGAAGATATGGCAAATGCCCAACCTTCATCGCAACCAATAAAGCTTAGCCCATCCACTTCAGAACTAAAAGAGGGTTCTGTGGCACTCAATAAAGGTTGTGTCCTAGGAGCTAAGCTGTCAGAAGGTCCTTCAACTGCTGGTGTACTTGTGCATGGTAACATCAACACTAATGATGCAAACACATGCACACTAGCGTTACCCTCTAATAGTGCTGCTGGATTTTGTGAAGGATCACCTTGCAGTTTAGGACAGCACGATAGTTTTGATGACTCTCAAAGTTTGACTTTGCACAATTCAGTTCAAGTGCCTGATCACATGAATTACAACACACATGATGATCAACCAGAATCAGGAGATGGGGCTGCTCTACAGAGCTGTATGCCATCACATGCATTGTCAGATTTCGGTGTTCAAGACCCCAGTGCGATGGTGCCAACATCAGCTCAAGCAGAAGAATGCTCTGACAGTGAAAAAGATGTTCCAAACTACTATGATCTAGAAGCTTTGGTATAAATCTCTTGGCTTAGCTACTAGAACTTTTTCACCATGGTGCTTCTGACTTATCCCTTTTCGGCATTCACTGCAGATACTTGATCAGGATCTAATCCCATGGGATCAGGACACTGATTCGATGCATCCTGAAGGTAGATGTCATCCATCTGTTACATCGATGTAAATGTGGTTTAAGATATGCTATATATGCAAGTATTTTATAGAGATACATTGTTTAAGCTTAGCATGAGTAATATTGTGATGACTTATGTTGCACGGACACGGACACGCGTGTCCGACACAACACGACACCGACACCGGAATTCGCTGTTTTCCCAAAAATACCGATACAAGCGACACGGCTATATATATTTAAATAATAAATAAATTACATATATATATATATTGTTTTTTATGTTTTCTCATGCTTGTCAAACTGAAATAATGTAAACGTGTAAAGCGTAAAGGATACTCGGAATATGTATCTCATCAATTATTTTGTTAACCATGGCGGTAATTGTTGATGACTTGATGGAGCTCTAGTATGTACTCTGTCTCCACCTCGACCTCCACTTGAGGGAGCTGGCGGCGCACAGGAGGGGATGCGGGAGACAGCGGTTGGAGGGTGGAGATGCAGGAGCCGGCTGCTAGAGGGAGGCGATGCGGGAGCCAACGGCACACGGTGAAGATCTTGAAGCCGGTGAGGAGGGCGTCGTCCGGGTCAGCCTGCTCTGGTACGTACTCCATCTCCACCTCGACGTCCACCTGAGGGAGCTGGCGGCGCATGGGAGGAAGCCGGTGGCGCACAGGAGGAGATGTGAGAGACGACGGCTGGAGGGAGGAGATGCGGGAGTCGACGGTTGGAGGGAGGCGATGCGGGAGCTAGCGGCGTAAGGGAGGACTAAGGAGCGAGGAGATGTAGGCGCCGGTGAGATGTGGGAGTTGACAGGCGGTGACACGAGTAGGGCGATGGGGAGGAGCGCGAGGGATAGCTGCCTAGCTGGGTGGGGAATGGGGGTCGGGGGATGAATCGACAGTCGGTAGGAGTAGGGTTAGGGAAAGCCTCCCGCAAGCGGGCCATCTCCTGGGCCGGCTGTGTCCTAGACTGTGTCCGACTCGCGCAATCACCGTGTCCGACACATGTCGGGAATTTCAACAATTAAAATTAATTCAGAAATTGGTCGACACGCCGCCAACACGTGTCCGCGACGTGTCCGTGTCGTATCCGTGTCGGACACAGATACGGCGGTTCAGACACGTGTCCGTGCATCATAGGTGATGACAGAGTTGTCCAAAGGAAGTGTTGTGCTGAAGCTGAACTATTAGTCCCCTTATTACAATAATACCATGTATTGTGCTGAAATATTGTTCCCACTATTGCAATATTACTTTACTGTCAATGCTTATATTTGAGTCACTAAAGATGAGACTGACAATGATAAGGGTATGGGGCTGTGGTTGGCTGATAGGCTTAATGGGTATAGATTCAGATAGTGGAATAATAAAAACTGTTCTGATAACAATAGTGTAAGAGTGCGTTGGTGTGTGGACAAACTATCCTACCTGGATGTGTCCCTTGCCCTCTTAGTGGCAATTTTAATGCAAACCACATACAGGCCGTAAACATAAAAACTGACCAAACTTAAGTCCATGTGCCCCAATAAATTGACTGAATTTAACTTGCCATAATTTGTCAACTTTCCGATACTTAAGACCTTGTCTTATTTTTTAAGCCACAGCTAGACATTTGCCTATTATATACAAGGAAAAAATGTCTACTTGTTTTTTATCTATGTGTTTGCATGATCAGTTTCCAGATTTCAGCATCCAGAAAGCAGGAAATCATTGATAAGGTTGGAGCAGGGTGCTCGGTCTTATATGAACCGAGCCATCATGTCTCGAGGTGCCTTTGTAGTTATCTATGGACTGCACTTGAAATACTACATAAAGGATCTTGAGGTAAATTCAAGCAATATTTTTCAGCTAACACGATTTGTTGAATATAGTGAGACACAGCTCAAGAGTATGCACAATTTTCCCCCCTATATCTTGTGCTGGACATTTTCGGCATTTAAATCTTGTATTCTATTAACATTCACAGATACATACAATTTTGGTCAAGAGAATTTGATATGCATGAGATACATTTGGTACTTTCTGAATAACAAGGATTTCCCATAACAGCCAAAATCGACTGTTTACCGGTTTTAAAACACAAGTCTTAAATAGAACAAAAAAAAAATCAATTTTCATCATACTCACAAGACATCCTTAATTAATGATGGACCCCCATAAAAATATGAAGGTAACACGTGAAAAAGAATGATATGATTAATGTTACAAAAAAGAAAATATTTCTCAACAAAAAAATGTGTCAATCAAACTTGAAGGGGAAAAAAAAACAAATCCAGAATATGTGATAAATTCAAACCCAGAGTTGCTCCTCGTTGGGAGATGGAAGACTCATCCATCTTATTTGTGTCTTATAGTTGATTGCTGATTGAATTCTTCTAATCCAGTCTTGTAAGTTGAATTCTTCTAATCCAATCATGTAAGTAGAAAAACACAACCCAGGCTGCTTTTTGTGTGGCTTTCATTTATTTTTGATACAGTGATTTTCTACTTGTATAAAGTACACAATACTTTCATATTTGTGTAATATCTTGGTACCATTTTCTGAAATTTTAGTTGCCTTTTTGTCTTTGCTCATGTAGGTGACTCTTGGAAGAGAGACAGAAGACGTAAAAGTTGACATTGATTTGGGAAAAGAAGGGAGGGCAAATAAAATATCTCGCCGACAGGTACTTGCTTGATTCTTTGCTCATGTAGGTGATTCTTGGAAGAGAAACAGAAGACATAAACGTATTTTCAGTACCTCTAGTGGGTCTTACTCTGATTGGCAGTCATGGTAGATATATGCTACCTTGACAGGAGTAGAAAGCTTTGTATATCATGCGTTGCGTTGCTGCTTACCAAACACATTTTAGCATGCAGGCCGTAAGGTTTGCTTGAATTGGAGTGGTGAACTTTATCTAGTTGGCGATATTTGGGGCTGAAAAGGCTGGTGATGGATGAATTATGTTCATCATGTGTTTGTGTTTTCAGTTGGAAAATGGCCGATCTTAACGTTTTGTTTTGTTGAGTGGTTACGAATAGTTTAAAAAACATCTCCAGCTGTTTATGTTGACCACAGGTTTGTTCTAGAATTGCTGACATCGTGGCATTCTAGGCCTATGTTGTAACTTGTAGTACTTCTTCCGATCATGCCATCTAGTTAAAAAAAAACCATTGTATTAAGTAATTAATTGTGGTCCTCTCTATTACATTCTGACCCCCAGTGGTTGCACTTGCATCCTACTAACCAATCGTATATTGTTCTCCTTAAAGTGCGAGTTTAGGTATCAGGCTTGTGCACTGCCCTAAAAATCTGATACTATTTATCATGTTTTGCTAAGTCAGCTCCTTTTCTCTTTTGATGTGACTCTTTGTATGTATATAAATCCATGTTGTGTTCTGACAATCAGGCGGTTATCAAGATGGATGAAGCTGGGTCGTTCCATATCAAAAACATTGGAAAATGCTCAATATTTGTTAATAGCAAGGAAGTACCATGCTGCAAACGCATCAATTTAAGTTCTGATTCATTAATTGAGGTACTGATATATCCTGTTTCAATTTTCTTCACTAACTGATTGAAACCTATAAGAAGACCAGACCAAAGTGCCGAACACTGAGAAATCAGAATATAAAGGAGTACTTGGCATAACTGCATCCATTTTAAATATATAATGGAATCAGATAAAATTAAGAAAATGTTATGGTAAAAGCCTAGAATCATCGTGCATGTATGGCTTTCTTTTCCGTTTCAAATGGGAAATCAGACTTGTGTTACTTATTAGACCAATTGTTTACTTCTGTATTGCAAGAAGAATGCTAATCAAGTGTTAACACATGGGTTTGGGAAGCATGTAAAGCACAAGCCACAAGGGTGGGTATATAGTGTGCCTGGGTAACACTTCTAGTTGATGTAAAGAATTGTTTTATTTTTATACATATTTTCTTTTGCTGCTATTCTTATTTGATGGTTATCATATTTTCTTTTGCTGCTATTCTTATTTGATGGTTATGCATTCATGTGATTGGCTGACTGATATGGCCTGCAGTGCCTTGCACTGACTACTCGCCCTTCTTTGATACGCTGATTGCTAAATGCTAATAGCGCTGCCACTATCCAGCTGGCTACTAAAATATTTGTGGCAAATTTATGCAAAAAAAAGATATATCACTCACTGTTCCATGAATATTCGAAAGCTATTACTATTGAATATTATACAGTTGATGGTTTCACTTACTAATGATTGATGTAGTGTAACTGGTCTCCCTTCTCCCCTTTGCCGTTCTGTATTTATGTTATTTTGTCCTAGCGTGTAGCACTTCAAATAATCAGCGGAAATATAATGATGATCCATAAGCCAGATATCCAACAATTAGTTTTCAATGAGGTACCTGCAGTGGTGTTTCTCTTTGGCATCTTTGAAAAGTGAAAACACAATCCTTCTGGCCCATGTTATTTCACTGAATGCCACTAGTATCTCTCAAGTATATATCCTCATGCTGGTCTCACTTAGCTGTCAATCTTTCTTGCAGATAAAGGATATGAGGTTCATTTTTCATGTAAATCAGGATGCTGTGAGGCAATACATAGCTCGTACCCCGAAGCCCCGGAAGCCAGAACGCTAGATCCGATTGGGTTGAGTCAGCGCCCTATGAGAGAGAAGCTTGTTTACAATGTTGCTAGTAGTTACTGTGAGTGAGCAGCGCTCGCTGAGGATGTTCCTTCTGCTGCTGTACTATCCCTTTCGAGTAGAATGTGGTCAGAATGTGATGATTTAAATCTCACTTGGGTATGTAATATCAAGTTGTTTGTGTTCCATTCAATTAGCATAAATCCTTCATTGCCGGTACCATGGGCTGCAATCTGTTCTTACAAATTTTATCTCGAGTGTTCATTCTTTCATTTGATGTAAATTATGGTGGCTGCCAACCAATGCAGCAAGTGCTGCCTAATAATAAGGAAGGGAAGATTCTAGGGTACAGCAGGAGAATGCACCTCCGCGAGAAACCATTGGGCTCACCTAACTTTATCCTCTGGCCTTGAAGCACAAACGCTGAACCAGTTCAAGACAGTGGTTTTTTACACATCGGCAGATGTTGGAAAAGAATGTGCAATGGTAGGATGTACCTCAAAAGAAGTGCCTTTGTTTCTCCAGAAGAGCTCTTCTACGACAGCATTATTATCACGGATAATACAAATAAATATAAGAAAAAAAGAAAGATAAAAAAGTTTTAAAAAATATAAAAGATCAGAAAAAAATAAATTAAGAAGCTTGAAGCTGAATCTTAATGGAGCGGAGCTGAACTACACACACTGATTACAAGCGCTTAGTATTTGTTCTGCTGGCAACGCGCACCCTAACTCATGCGTCAAAACACAAGACCCTAGCGCGCATAACCCTCGATAGCATGCCCTTAGTTGATTATTGGCACTAACAACATCATTATAAATTTATAGTTTAACATTTTATAATTAATATTAACACATTGATCTGAGCCCTTGATAATGTAATTAGACATTTGGACGATCGAAATCCTACATGGTCATCTGAGACAGGGAGACTAGAGAGATCTTTCTCCCGAGGTCAAAACCCGAAGTGATAAATAGGATACGAGCCTCCCAGATTACCACTTCCAACCTCACCGCTCACGACTCACGACACGACGGGAGCGCAAGCGAAAGAGGGCAAGATGGGCTCCTTCCTCTCGTCGTTGCTCTCACCCCCCGCCGCCGACGAGGGCGACTCGGCCGTGGTCGCCATCCACTCCAAGGCCAGCTGGGACGAGCAGTGGGAAGCCCACAGGAGCGCCTCCAAATTGGTGGCTATTTCACCTCTCCTCCTGTTCCTCTTTCTCTCTAGTTTTGTGATCTGGATCTGAACAAGTAAAAAATGCGCTGGTTTCTTGCTTTGCTCAAGATGGTGATCGACTTCTCGGCGTCGTGGTGCGGGCCGTGCCGCTTCATCGAGCCGGCCTTCAAGGAGATGGCCTCCCGCTTCGCCGACGCCGTCTTCGTCAAGATCGACGTCGACGAGCTCTCGGTACGGCTCTTGCCACCTCATGTTTCCTACCTACTTGCTTGTTTGCTGTGTTTGTTTGGTCGTTTGCCTACAGCCCTTGCCAGCTCGCCCAAATTTAGTCAATAACACCAATTTAGTGCGTATAATGGGGCTTGGGCTCTCGTGAATTGGAAGGGGCAAAGGCCCTGGTTTAGTCCGATCTTGAAGTAGTAGTTAGCTTACGCCTTAGTTGAAAGAATTCGATGCAAGTTGCCCCCAAATCCCCAATCACCCAAATGTTCTACTATCGATTGCCGTTGCGCTACATCTGTTGGAGGAATCTCAATCGTGGTCAATTCCACTTGATTGGGATGCATCCTTTTATTGAGATGTTTGATTGTGCACGAGCTTGATTGAATTAAGGAAGTTAGCTGCATGGGCACTGGAATCAGATGTGCATCTGTGATTTTCTTATTTCACTTTTTGCCAATTTAAGAATTCACCCCAGAAGGGTCAAATCAAGAAGTGAAGGCTCATAGAGGCTTCCTCTTGTTACGTTTAAAACACGCATCACACATATTTTTCTGCTCTAGTGAAGCTGGAAGGGAAGATTGAGGCTATTTTGAGATGATTATACGACTAGCATACATATTCATGATAGATTGGTACTTGTTTAGGACATAAAAATGAATTCTGTCGAGTTCAGCCTCAACTCATACAAAGGTTTCACTATATTTGTAGCCCACAAAAATTGTGCTTGATTCCACTCTACTGGTAGTATGGATTATTGTGTAAGTTTTGATACTTTGGGTGGTAAAAAAAAGTGATTGGAATGAAGGTTCCATGGGACCATGGCCCTGTCCATGTAGGGAGATACGATGATATAGTGAACTATTTTACTATTTAGATTTCTATGTTGTCATGAAAAGTTTGGTCATAAAATGTGCTGAATAAAAGAGTATTTTTGGCAATTTTATGCATCAAAGATTCATTTATGAACATCATGAATCACAAATGTAACTCATAGCTCCATACCAAGAGCGAAGGATGAAGATTGATTGATATAGACAAAAAAAACAAATCTAAAAATTCATTTCAAGCATGGCACGGCTGTTTACGCATTGCGGTGTGGAATGTTTCTTAATGGTGATCTTTTGGAATTTTGTAGGAGGTGGCAAGGACATGGCGTGTAGAGGCTATGCCTACCTTTGTTCTAGTCAAGGGCGGACAGGAGGTGAGTCGCGTGGTTGGGGCTAAGAAGGATGAACTCGAGAGGAAGATCCACATGTTCATCTCATCCTCCTCATCCTAAATACCTATATTCCCATTGTAGTACCCGGTTCTAGTTTCTCTCAGTAGTAATGGGCTCCTATGGTTAGCCCATGTTGGAATTCCAATTCTCTCTTTAAAATGCTGCAAAATTCATGTGAAGTGGGAATAAACATGTTTGGGTTAATAAAGCTTCTGAAACTTGGAATAGAAATGCAATTGTCTGTTCTTTTTACTCGATATCTATAGCCATCTGCGTTGATACAGGGGTTCCACAATAGAAGCGATAGCTGGAGTAGTTGAATGATGGTGTTGTGCTTGCAAACCCCTCATATTTGTTAAATAGAAAAAGAAATTACGCCATTCAAGAACAGGAACAATGATGGTTCATAGTTGTTGGTTGTAAGCTTCTTCTTGCTGCTTTATTAAATGATTATGAGAAAATCTAAAAAAGGTATACCGTTTTCTTGGATTTGTCGGTATAGCATGAAGGGCATTGGGTGGTGGGCGGACGGTGGTGGGCGGCGTTGGAGGGTGGCACGGCGAGACAGCAGTGCAGTGAATTTTAGGTTGGACTGGGTGGGGATGGCGGGGGAGGGGAAGAAGGTGGCACAGCAAGGCGGCGGGGCCGCCGCCGACAGCCAGTGGTGAGGGAGGGGGCGGGGAGGCGAAGGAGAAGCGCGGAGCTGTGGTCGGCACTGGAGAAGAAGGCGGGGAGGGCAGTGAGCGTGGAGAAGAGAGAGGGTGAGGAGAGCGATGGCTGGCGCCGGAGAATAAGACAGGTGGAGGGGAGGAGAGCGGTGGTGCATTCGAGAGGGAGGTGAGGGGGAGCAGCGGTAAGGGGCAGGTCGTGCGTTAGTTCCTCTCAATGATTATATGACACTTGGGAAGGACCTAGTAGTTAGTACGACTTTCTTGGCTAACTAAATGCTACCGATCGTTGCAGAGTCAGGTGTCAATGAGTGCAAGGTTGGATCTCAAATGTAACAAATTACAGGTTCACTAGTTCGCTGTTGTCTTCCTTGACATCGTTTTTTTCTCATCTGGACTTCCCAGCGTTCTACCTCTGCATTATCTCCCATCTTCCTCTTTAGAGAGCCATTGATGAGGATTCCCCGTGCTTCTCCATCTGCATCGTATTTGGTGGGTGGTGGTGTTGCCTAGGAGGAAAGCACATATGCCCCAACCAAATCGTGTCTAACTGTGGCATCACGTGGAACGATGTAAATAACAAGACACAACAAGAGGCCAGGCAGTGGCGAAACCAGGATGAGAAATAGAGAGTGGGCTAAAAACTTCAAATAACTAAGCTAGATTGACATAAATATAGTATTTTACTCTTATGCAATTCAGATTTATATATGAATAGAAGACATACAAAGCAAAAAATAGAGAGAAATAAAACGAAAATACCACAATAATATAAAACGCATCTCAAAAATATATAAATATGCTTCCAATGAGTAGAGATCAGTCATCTACGTATGAAAAATAGCAAAGTTAGCGATACGATAACTAATTGTAAATGATCATAAACATTTAAGAAAGATATAACATACCACTAACACATAAGCTTAAATCACAAAGCAAATTCATTCTGCGATATTTCTTGCCTTGAAATCGTCTGACTTTATCATCATCAATGCTTTTAAACATCTCTCGCTTAGTGTAGCACACCATCAAATCATTGAACCACTCATCAACTACCTACATGCATAAATCTATTTTAATAATATTCATTATCGAAAATATTCTCTTAACAGATGTCGTTGCGACTGGGAGAATCAATATCAACTCAAAGTCTCTTTGGTTAAGTTGTGCTCTCATTTGTTAAAAGAGTATTACTAGAATTGCTTGTGAAATAGTTACACAAAGTTTGTTTTCTATTATAGCAAATCTATCAATAAAATGTGACGCATCAATTCTAATCGGAACACATAAATTATAATTTTATTTTAATCTCTAAGAATTCAAGTTGGTCAATGATACATATAATTTCTAAAATTATAGAAATAAAAGGAGTCAATATAATCTCTAATTCTCTAGTTAGGAATAAATAGTCAATAACTCAATGTCTCACTATCTCGATATAAAGAATAAAAGAAGTAAATAATTAGAAGTCTAGAAGCATACCTCTCTAGAGCCCGGCTCTTGGCCTCAGCAGGCCGCAATCGGTCATCGATCGGTCACTCCACTGATCCACTCCACTCGGTCAGTCAAATACTTAATTGACTGAGTCAATCAAGTCATCTTGCTTAGTTGCTCTTTCTCGATTCCTCTCCTCTTGCTCGCAATCACGCCTAGTGGCGACCAAGTGCTCGCTGCCTCGCTCCCCTCTTGGCTCTTGCTCGCCTTCCTAGTTCCCCTCCCTACAGCCCCCTGCCCCAACCAGATCTACGCAGCCAGCCTACCGTCGGTGTTGCACTACCGGGCTCTGCCTCTGTGTCTCCCTTGCATGCGCCAGGTGCTCGAGTGGGCTGTCAGGCACTGCCAGCCGCAGGTGCATGCTCGCATCTCTCGTCTCCCTTGTGCGCATTGTGTGGTGCGTCTGTCATCTGGTGTGTGGTTGTGGTAGTGTGGCCTATGGGAGGATGGCCTCATCTCCAATCTGATGAGTCGGCCCATCTCGGGGGGAGGGTTGGGGGTTCGAGGTAGGCTGGAGGGTGGGCTGTAGCCTGACAAAGCCTACTCAGTGGCTCCACCCCTGATTTGTTCTATAGTCGACAATGTACGTAGATTGGCTTGTTGATTTACATTTACGGTGGTGTCATGTCTGCAATGGGATGGGATGTATTACTCTCTATACAAGTAAAAGTTTTATCGGAATTACTATGCTCATGATGTTCAAAACAACAAAATGGATCAGACGCTTCCTAGCCATTTGCTTCTCATCCACTCACTCTTCCCACCACCTGTCCCTCTCTCTCCTCTCTTGATTAATGCAGCCATCTAGCAAACTGTGCACTGGCCAAGCCAAAACCGCTAAGCCCCTCTCTACGTAAGAGTATGGACTTCACAAACGCTATTGTAGGCACCACCGTTATCAAGATGAGCTAAGCTCTCCTGCCATTGTTGTATGAGTTTTTTTCTAAATGTTGCATTACTTTCTCCAAAATGTTGCAGCAGCTTCTATTTCTTCATTTGTTGCAACAATAATGTATACTTGTTAGAGTATTTTTCTTATAATGTTGCATTAGTTCTTATTTGTTGCATTTTTTTAGTTATGCATTTGTGTTTGTTGCAATGGAGAGTCTTTTTATTGCAAACTCAGTAATAGACTGTTGCACCTCATGGTTTTTTGTTGCATAGATCGTAGGGCTGAGATTTACATCTTTGAGTGAGATTCGATAAGTGGAAGGTGCGTATGATGGAAGCATTCCCATTGCATGTATGGGCACTAGTTGCTCCTATTTTTTATACAGTGCATGCTACATGTCAACTAGAGCTACTATGGACCTGTTCTTTTCAGCTTCTTAAAACGACTTTTGGTTTTTATTACAGTAACTAACTTTCAAACGAAATATTTTTTATAAGATGGAGTCTACAAGTTAATTATAGTACACATTAAAAGCCCAGCATCTATACCATTCAAAATCACAAGTGAGTATCTCTCTCTCTCCGTAATCTCTATCGTAAATAGCTAAAATTCAAAATTTCAGCCAAAAAGAACAGGCCGACATGTATGTGTAGTTGACAGGTAAGGTCACCCAGGAGAAGGGCCCCTATATTAGGTTCTCCCTCCTTGATTGAGCGAAACAGTATCAAAACAATATTAATAATTTAAAAAGGAATTACAGTAAAGGGTTGTTTGGGCAGTCATGCACGGCGCTTGGTATGGCAACCAAGGCTCCGTTCCAAACAACGATGGCTTCTGGCTTCCAGAAGCTAAAAGCTATTTGGAATATGTTAGGTTTTTAACATGATTTTTTTTCTCTTTTTTCTTTGCATTTTCTGTGAAGATGTAACAACGTTTTTTCCCTATTTTTCTTTACTTTTCTTTAACTGAATAATTCAGAAAAAGCTAACAGCCGCTATAGTGTCTATTCAGCCAAAAGTCAAAAGCCACATGTAAAAGCCATGACACTTTGGAATAGTGCCAAAAACTGGTCTAGTCTGGTGCCTTATGCAGTAGTTGATGGCAGTCTCAGAGCATGCAGCAAGTAGAGGTGCAATCGGAGCGGATACGAATGGATTTCGCTCATTTTGTATCTTATTCTATATTTTGTGTCTATTCAACCAAAAGTCAAAAGTCACATGTAAAAGCCATGACACTTTGGAATAGTGCCAAAAACTGGTCTAGTCTGGTGCCTTATGCAGTAGTTGATGGCAGTCTCAGAGCATGCAGCAAGTAGAGGTGCAATCGGAGCGGATACGAATGGATTTCGCTCATTTTGTATCTTATTCTATATTTTTTTCTCAAAGATGGACACAGATAATGCCTGATACCCATTTCTCCATTCCATATTTGTTCTATAAGCTTTTGAACAGTTGGTCAAATGTAAATTATTCGTTTTTTTACCCTTACACAGGAAATTAGACAGTAGGGTGCAATTAGAGCGAACACAAAAAGACTAATCATTGAGATGTCGAAGAAAGATCACTCAATATTCCCTGCCTGTTTAGATGTGTCAATTTATTTATATGTTATCTTGTTCTTAAGCGAAGTCATAACAGACTTTTTCATATCACTTGATATACGGATATATACGGACATATATCACTTATCTATATAATATTCTAAAATTAAATATAGATAATATCGAATATCTATTTATCTTTTCTGTATTCGTTCCGTAAACGTAGGATGATCAATCCGAAAATTATCTTACACCCCTGGTCAAGCAGTGGTCTCATGGTCTCGATCGGTGGGGCCACAGTGCATTACTAGGCTGCTAGCTAGCTAGCTAGGTGATGCAATGCCCGCATCTGCATCCATCCCCGCTCGTTTCAGTTTCAGCTTTTTTCACTATTCAGTAATTCATTTTTTTCTAAATTTTTTTAGAGTTTTTGGGCTTTTTTGCATTTTTCTTTTTTTTCCGTGTTCCTTTGCATTATCCGTGATGAACTAACATATTTTTTTATATTTTTATATTTTTTTTAAATTTAATTATGCATAAAAAACTAAATCATTTACAATAAAAAAAATTAGCTACAGTAAAAATTCAACCAAAAATCAAAAACCATCACTAAAACGAATGCCCCCTAGCGTCTTCCATCATCTTTACTTTCTGATTGCCATCCAGTCTACAGTCTCAAGGCACGGAATTAACGCACCAAACACGGAACTCCTGTTGGTTGCTGGTACTAGATACTACTATGCATGTATGTGTACATGTTCTAACTAGCTACTGGCCCACATGTCTGCCATGGAAACTATATACAAATTAAACCATTTCTTAAGACTTTCAGCGTTGGATCACACCTCAAGACTTTGAGCTTGGGTTATGTTTTTTTTTTGTTCATTAATTGGGCATCAACAATGCATAGATTTCTGGCCGGAAACACTCCCTTAATTCCGAAACAGGACATGTAGCGTGCATTGCCACGAGAGCCATGCTACTATATAAGTACTAATTAGATATTTTACAAGAGATTTTGGGACACAGTGGGACATAAAGTACAAGAAGAGGTTTTGGAAGTGTTGCACGGTGGTGACATCCCGGCGGCGGGGTGGAATTCTACGACAGTTGTGCTGATCCCGCCGAAAATGCAAAAAACAGAAAAGATCAAGGATCTACTGTTGTACAATACGCGGTTCTAGCAAATATTTAAATAAAATTTCAGAATTATAGATGAGTAACAAAACATGTTTTCAAGATAGATTAAATGACAAGAGCGATATAAAAATAATTATAAGATCATAAATCTCTTTCAAATCATTTAAATATGAAATCATTCTTAACAAGGCTGCTAGAAATAAATGAACAATTAGCACAATGCTCAAATTATTTTTTGTTATTTGTGCTATCAGATATCAGGCTACTCTTGTTTTAAATAAGGCCTCCTCGCCATGGTGCTCTAAATCTAATCAATGATTGAAATGGTGATCTCTAGATATTTTGTTAGTTTTAAGCTAATTAACTTACCATAATAATCAATTACAATTCAATATTATTAAAACAAGCAATGAACTGCACTTACAGATGCTTTGTTGTGATTATTCAACAAAACAAGCATATAAATAGTAGTAGCTTAACTGAGGTAATAGGCCACTAACAGTAAACAAGTATTGCTAGATAGAATGACTAGGGCTACAGCAAGTATGAAACAGCACCAACAACTGCTGCCAAATACTCAATTTACTAGCAGAATATCCTAAAAAAGCCATTGTAATCTTATATAGACCGTTAATCCTCATCGAGCAATCAATTATCCCACAAATTATCATACAATTGTCTCTCATAACTAGTTAATAGTATTGCTAAATACAACAGTACACTAGAATGGCTCACAATTGTACAGTAACTACAAGCATTGAAGGCAAATCATGAAGCGACGACACTCTAAGCCATCCAGAAGGCAACAAGACTAGGCATGCCGAAATCAGTGCTGTTCCAAAAAACCTATCATTGTCGTCTGCATCGGGCGTAGTTCTTGGAGATACAAAACCATCCACATGAACCGACAAGCCCCACGGTTGTGAGATCGAGGGTCGGAGAACGACGCACAAGACCAAAAACCTAGCATCGACTAAGCACTAGGCAAGCAAAGCACCACACAAAATATGGTTGAAACCTCCACTGTCACGGTTGAGCCACAAAACCACCACCATAGAACTGGCATCCAGATCGGCGCTGCCCCAGGCTTGACCTAGACAAAAGCTCGTTCACTGCCGTCTCGATCTAGCGCCCACGCTCCCCCTCACCGATGGCTAAACCAAGGGCAAGGCTTCAGATTGCTGAAGATGGAGTGTCAAATCACATCGTTGCCGCTACAGCTCAAAACCTTAGGGCTTTCAATCAGTGGAGGTGGAAAAGGAAGATAGATGGGAAGAGCTCGATTCAGATTGTAGATAGGAAAAGGGGGAGCCCAAACCGATTAAAAGGAAGAGAGGGTAAGTGGTCCTGCTACCAGCCGCCAAATTCGCTGGAGAGGGTGTGGGGATTGGGATCAATCCCCATGACCCCCACGCCGTGCGCAAGGGAGAGCCAGGCCAAGCCAATTGCCCCTTTCTTATCTCTTTAAGTCTAAGATCTACATATGGGCCCCTTCTCTCTCTTTTCTTTTAAATTTAAACTCTCTTTATTATTTTTTTGGTGAGGGCATGTACAATAAGATGATATAAATTGTCTATAAGAGGTGCCACATATGAATTTTGTTGAGGTGGATGATAGAGAAAGAGGAGAGAGAAGGAGGTCGACTGTAATTCCACAGACGGTCGAAACGCGAGAAAATAGCCTACTATATACATCTTACATGACATTGTATCAATATTGTCTATATTTACAGACAACCTATTATAGATAACTTACAGACAACACATTATAGAATATGTATTTTGTGTTATCTACAGATGATATAGAATAATACTATAGACAACAACTGTCTGTACCACAATACATGTCTTGAGGGAATTCTGTTACCGACAAGAGACTAATATAACGAAGAAAAAAACACAAAGAGAAGGAATTTGTAGCCAGGCTGCTGCTCACCCAACAGTGACGTGTAGCAGCGCCGTATGCACCACACGTATGTATCGACTAAGGGGTTAGCACCTTACACTGTGATGGAGAAGGGCGGCGCGGTGGGTAACTGAGACTCTCAGAGGAAGAGGAAGGGGATTGGAAGGTGGGTGAGTTACGAGAGAGGAAGGGGAAGAGAGAGGGGGACGGTTGAGATATCATGGGGTGGTTTTTTTTATTAAGAATGTAGGACTATCTTAATGCCTCCTCCAAGCATGATTACAACAATTGTAACATGCCACATAGACCTTGCCTTAAAACTATCTCAAGCAATAGGGGTGTTTAGAATGGCATCAGTTTATAACTTTTTTTTACTGTAGTTAGTTTATTTTTTTACTGTACCTGAGTTGATTTATTTATCATAATTAAATTTCAAAAATTTAAAAATAAAAAATATGTTAGCCCATTACGGACAATGCAAATGAATACGGGAAAAAAAAAGAAAAGCCAAAAAAGAAAAAAGAAAAAGACAAAATTAATGAGTAAAAAAACAGAAGCTAAATTGAGTGGTTCCTAAACAAAAGACAGGTGATAAAGCCTAGAAGAAAGCAAGAGGCATGCACTTGAGTAGATAATTAAGGCCATCAAAGCTTGGACAAGATCAATGTATCTTTTGATGCTGAGAACCCGGGGTGGCGGAAATTATGGAGCGTGCCGGTTCCTTCGAAGGCGTGTGTCTTGTGGTGACGAGTAATTCATAGAGTCCGTTTTTAACTACTTCTGCTTCTAGACGGCTTCTTAATTTCATCTTTTTTGTTTTTGAGGTTTTTTATCTTTTTTATCTTATTCTTTTGTATTGCTCATAATGATATAATTTTTAAATTTTTTAAATATATTTACTTAGAAAAAACTGACCGTCGCTCCAATGTTTTTTTTCAGCCAGAAGTTACATTGAGCGATATCATAATTTCATGCCGGTGCAGGAAAACCTTGGCAGATGACACGTTGAACGAATTGGGTTCTGTGAACAGTGCGGGGCGTCAGAAGAAACGACTTTCCACGCTCTCATCGAGTGCACTTATGCTCGCTGTTTGTGGCCGGCGCTGGTGGATACGTCCATGCCGTCGACGCGCACCGTTCACGCAGCGATCGCTCGCGTGGCACAGCGCGTCATCGCGTCACGTCCCCGCCCAGCCGCTTAAGACCACCACATTTTCGGTGACAGCCACAGGGAACAAACATAGAGACATCAGACCGCAGCGGCGGCCGGCTATTATTGATGGATCGTACGGGAGTCAGTCCGCAGTATCACCGTCCACGGCATACTCAAGAGGGAGTTGATCTCCCGTTGAGCTCACCCCGAAAGCTACAAGCGGCAGCACTAGCGCTAATACCATGCAAACCCTACCGGTCTCCCAATACAGCGATTACAGGTTGCAAGTTATGTACACACTGGCTGGGTGCCCGACGCTAGAAGAGACGATCTGGAGCGGAGGCTGCGACAAGACTGCGCACACCAAACTCGAAACAGCACTGTACATCCACACCGAGGTAAGGAGATCTCGTCGGAGTCACCTCCGTCGTCGTTTCGACTCCACCTGCTGAATGTATATCGGTGCAAATGGATCAGCTATCATTCACGGAATGAGCAACACAGCATATCGAGAGTTGATTTAGGACTTGCGAGCACGCACGCAAAAACTTTTTTTTTTCTATTTGCTATCAACCTGTCGAGTTTCGACATCTTTAGGTGTTTACCAGTCCTCTTCTGCTACAACAATGTTCAGACAACCATTGATGTAACTGTGCACTGTCGGCAAATGTAAGGTCGTATATGCCAACTACTAAAATTAGATGATCGCATGAATCATTAGTATTGCAGGTGACGAAACAACTTAATAGTACACGCAACAAAAAAATAATAATCAAAGCATCAAACTAGAGAGATCGCAGAACAGTTTACCTTTTCTTCTGATTGGCCAGTAGCTTCATGGGAATTTTCAATCTTCTTTCCATTTTCAGCACAGCTTTCACAGAAGAAATGCTCAAGTTTCTTTGCTACTTTGATGCTCATTCCAATACAAGAAGGGTGAAACCTGGGGAAAATGTTTTACATGAGTTGGTTTCTAATGAGCAAGAGAAAAATTATCAGAAAGCTGAAAGTATTACAGCTGATACATGAAACTGTCCAATACTTGCCAAGAAATAGTTATAATGTTTTCAACTAATTATCTTATTGAACTTTAGAAACTGCATTAAGCCACCAGTCACTTTATGTCCTTCAAGAAAGAGCAAGGCCATTTCACTTACAGACATTAAATGTATGTCAGGAGGCTCGTTATGCAGCCTTGTCCTAGAATATCCCTGTTCTTTGCGGCTTCTAAAAGCCGTTTTTGGCTTTTGCTACAGTAACTAACTTTTAAACGTAGTATTTTTTTAAGATAGAGTCTACAAGTTAATTGTAGTATACGTTAAAAACCTAATATCTGTACCATAAAAAATCACAAGTATCTCTCTTTCCGCAATCTCTGTTGCAAACAGCCAAAAGCCATCACCATGACCAAAGGGCCTGTTCTTTCCACATGGGTGATGGCTTTGGTCATAATGATGGCTTTTGGCTGTTTGTGACAGAGATTGTGGAAAGAGAGATACTCGCTTGTGATTTTTGATGATACAGATATTAGTTTTTTAATGTGTACTACAATTAACTTGTAGACCTCATCTTAAAAAAATACTCCGTTTAAAAGTTAGTTACTGTAGCAAAAGTCAAAAGCGACTTTTAGAAGCCGTAAAGAACAGGGCCAAAAGCTATCAGCCGCAGCCAAAAAGAACAGGCCCATATGTGTTGTGCTGTGTGTGCAACTGTAAAATCTCATTCTATGATTTTTGCAACAAGTCCATAGATTATTCACCTCTAATTATGCTTCTTATCTTTTGTGTGTGGGGTGTGTGTGTGTGTGTGGGTTGGGGGGGGGGGGACCAAAGTTGTGCACAATGCTGGCAAAGCACCCATCACTCACGAGGACAAGAACTCAAAAGTGCAACTCTCTCTGGTGGATACATGTCACATAATCGAATCACTATCTATTGCAAGAAGTTTTTGTCCATACCACTTTTGTCTTTACAGTTTTATACACATGCATGAGGTAAAACAACTACACATGAATTACAATATGCAACACCACAGCCCACAAATGGATTATTTTTGCTTATGAGGAGCAATATTATTTTTTCTTTGTTGTTCTGTACCAATTACAGTCAATCAGTCATTGGTGTTGGAGTAATTTTTTTATTGTGTTAAAATCCTTTTTTGTTTTTCCGTACGATTTGCTCATGTGAAATTTAGCTGCTTTGCTGCTAGTGAGAAACACGTTCTTATAAAGATAGTAAGACTACATCTAGAATTTACTTAATGCATCGGCTGAAAGCCTGAAACTCACCAGTCAGAGCATTCCTCACATTGGATCATAAGGTCATCAGGATTGTATGGCATCTCACACTTGCAAAACCTGTTATATTGTTTATAGAAGAGACGGAAGAATCAGGTATTTATTTCAAATCAAGAACTGAACATGGTATCATATTAACAATAATATACACAGTAATCACTAAGCATTATGAGAGAGGCAAACATATAATTTGGCCGCAATCTGTATAATGTAGGTCTTTCAAAGGTTCTCATGATTCAGACTTACGCTAATGATTATGTGAGCAAATAAGACTAATAGGGTAACAGTCAACAGGGCAACATATTGCAAGCAGTCATGAATCGTGTAATCAATGTAACAAGGTGGTAGAGAGGATCGCTTATAAAATCATAATAACAGGAGAACAAACTACAATTTGTCAACAGTGGAAGCATAAAGCGAGAAGATTTTACAAAAAATTCATTGGTGAAGTTCCTAAGGAAAGCTATAAGAACCACGATTCATTCAACATGATCAAAACATATGAACACTTTGCTCAGATAACCTCAGTGTCAAAAGAGATGTCTAAAGATGCTAGCAAAATGATGTAATTATGAAGTATGAACATATCAGAAAAAATAAAGGTTCATTTGGATTCTTACACAGCTATACGGTCAGGCACAAAACTGCCCGTAGCTGATTTGTACTCAAAGCGGCAAAAGTAGTCCTCGGCATTGACAGCATCAAGCTTGGTATAGTCCCGGAAGCTGTAAACATTACACTTGCCCTCTATGGTGTCAGTACTCTGCACATCATAGTGGTCAGAGAGGAATACCTCCTTTGCACCATGGAATGGTCGCCGCCCACCAATAGACTCTTCTGGTCGGTAGTACCACCGCACCCTCACCCTCACATTTGTGCCCCGAGATCCTGCTGCCTCAATTGCCTCAACTTTTGCCACATATGGTGGCTTTGATGAGTCAAATGCCTTCATTAGCACAGAGTCCCCAGCTGGAATGAAACATATCAAGAAGCACCACACCATGGACTCAAAATGTTAAGCTAATATTGGAAAATGTTCCTGACAAGACTAGGACAGCAGAGTTAATTGCGTCCAGGATTGGTATTGCGGAAGGTGATACTTCACGGTGAATTCTCGTTGGCAGTTTACTGAACTAAAGAAATTTTATTGTATCCAGTGGTGGAGGGAGAGGGAGACCAGGGGGAGCCCTGGCTACCCCCATGCTGCCTTTTTTTTACCACCCCATGATCTTCTATGCCAAAAGATTAAATGCATGTTCATGGCCCCCTGCAAGCATCTACATTATGTTTATAGTCTATATTTTTGATGCGTGTATGCTACTTCTATAATCTTTTATTTGTCTCTATCTTGATTTTTCTGTGTAGTTGTAAATTGTTATGTTATTAGCACTTAGAGCATGTATAATAGGCAAATATTTTGTTACACTTACACCGTTTTTTGTCAAGTGTATAGTATAAAAAGATAGTTGCATTTGTCCAGCTCCCCCTATGTCTATTTTCTGGCTCCACCCCTGATTGTATCAATGAAAATGCAAATTTCTGCAGCATAACATTAGTCTTCAGATGACCCCCAACCAAAATGTTAACTTGGCTAGCATAAAGGCTTGGATTATAATCAAACATACACTTTTTCGGATATGAAGCTTATGCTAACACAACTAGAATAGCGATGTTAACTTATCTTAAGTTCTTAACTCCACGTGCATACTCAGTAGTAAATGTTAGGTTTGGTATCAAGAAAACGCTAAATTAACGTAGCTAAAGCCCAAATCAAGCTTGTCCCAGTACTTCGAGTAAAAATGTCTGCCCAAAATGCAAAGGTGTAACTAAGTACAGGGTTGACTAGATTAGGACATCAACAAGTGGTAAACCTGAGCTCACTTAGGATTTACAGCATATGAAAACTTATGTTAACCAGCCATAAAGGGTTAAGAAACACCCAAATAACCTGGGATTTCAGATTCATAACAAGTTAGCCTGCAAAGAAAGTACAAAACTAAGCGTGTTTCAGTGTGCTCGCGAGCCGAGACTTCTGGGCCTGAGTACAACAAGGACTTGCCTCTCGAGACAGTGTTAAAGGGCAGATTCTTATGGTTTACACGAGACTGTAAATTCTACAGGTGAATATAGCCCCCCCAAAAATAGCGACAAAACGTCGAGAATTGGAGCCCACTGACCTAGACACCCAAAAAATCCCCCCCAAAAAATCCAGGGAAAAAATCAGTATTAAGAAGGGGGAACGGGATGGCTCACGCTTGATGACCCTGTCCGATCCCTTGATGGTGTACGACTCCAGGATCCGCTTCGGCGGCCGCGACTTGGCCATCGGCGAGGTGGGAGACGGCGGATGGATTGGCAGGGGAGGAGGAGAAGAGCAGGAGGTGATTTTTTTTTTCTCCAGCTCGAAAACGTTAAGGAGCACCCTTTTTCTCTCTCTTCCTTCTTTTGGTCTCCTTGGATGCGGACTCGGCCGCACCACGACACGACGCGGCATCGACGGGCGCCGCGGGGATCGCGGGATGGTTTGGCGCGGCCTCCGCCGTCGGATCGACGGGAGGGCCCCATCGCCGCCGTCGATCGGTTGCGGTGGGCGAGCGAGCATCTGGACGGTTCGGTAGGGGGGTTGTACGGACCTGGACAGTTGGATGGATGCTACCGCTGGGTGGAGCATACGGTGCTTGGCGTTGGACTTCACCGAGAGAAGTCTACGCTTCCGCGTTACAACCCATCAATTTCTCAGAAAATGCGACGAATATGGACGGCATTATCCCTTCTCTAAAGGCTAAAAACCGTCAGCGAATATCGAAATCTGGTGGGGATTTAACGAGGAGAATTGTCGTTTCAACAAAATTCACGCGAAATATTTCCGACTTACGAGTAGAAGGCTCGTAAGTCCAACGACAAGTGAAAATTACAGTTAAAATCAACGGCAAGTGAAAAAATCCCCATACCTACACAGGTCCAGCTTATACAACTCAACAATATTCCAATCTAATCATTTGAATTCTAATTTCTTTCTGGGACATCCAATCCCACAGGAGAATGCCTTTTGGCTCAATCCCAGCCCAACAAAAAGACCTGAACCATAGGCTGTTTCACCGGTCCAAAAGTATTGTGGTCGTCTGCTGGGAGAAGTAGCGCTTCGGGCTAGCTAGTGCTTTGAGATTGGTGCGGTGCTAGCATGAATTTTTGGCGGTCCGTCCAGCCAAATCCCAGGGGCATCAAATAAGCAAATGACCCACCTGAAGTCACAGACAAGACATGCGCATTAACTAACACATACCACACTTACACTAACCTCTACACGCTAGTAATTGATCGGAGACACTTAAATCTTAGAGAGCATGAGTATATGCTTTTGTATTGAACACGTACACGTACGTGCACTCCTAAAATCTGTGTATATCAATTGCTATGTCTAGTACTTGAACTCTGATAGACTAAGTGTACACTTGCACACCTAATTATCTTTCCACATGCTAGCTTAAGTAAGATGTTTTTGCCTTTTTGGTGGCATGTAAGCAATAGTTTGGTGCCGGTAAAATCTAAACCTTCGTAGGTGACACATTAAAAGAATGCGCTCACAATGAAACAACTTAGGCCATGTTTATATTGATTTTTATAAAATTAATATGAACATTCAGTTTTTTAAAATAATTTATCCACTTCTTTTATTATCATCCTATTTTTGAAGATAAAACAGAAAATCACATCATCCACCTCATTGTCCCGCTTCCATCACCTCACCATCATCCACCTTAAGTTTTACCGCGGCCTCGCGTCGCGTGCCTCCGACTCACCCACCGACCTCTCCCTCCCCGCTACAAATACCATAGCCATCCCATCCCCTTGCAGCCATCATCCGTTTCCATTAGTAGACACCAAGAAGCACTCGTCGTCCACCGTTCTTGGAAGAGGTTCTTGCTGGTTCGTCTTGTCCGGGAGGAGGAGGAGATGCCGATGGGCAGGTACGGCGTGTACGGGGAGTTGCTGGACATGGGCGCCCGGATCGCCGTGCGGTCCTACACGCACTGCCCCCAGACGGCGCGCATGTACTACAAACCTCCGGCGACCGCCACCAGCAGCAACGGCGGCGGGAACGGGAACGGGAGGAGCGCAGCTACGTCTTCTTGCTCCTCACGCGGCGGCGGCGGCCACCATGAGAAGGCCGGGTTCGGAGGGGCCGAGGCGGCGTCCGCGAGGAGGCAGCAGCAGGAGGAGGCGGCGGCCAAGGTGGTGTTCGACACCACGGAGATCATCCTCTGCGGCGGCGTGTAGGCATTGCTCGTCATCGGCAAGAAAAGAACCGAAAGATTGTTGTTCCCGGCGGACAAAAGTTGTAACGGATTCCTTGCCGCATGATTCGAGTAGTTTCTTTTCTCTTGCTTTCTTTTGTTCTTTTAATTTGGGGATGTGAGATTCTTTCCAACTCTCTCGATTTTGTGCTGAGGGCATCAAGACATGATCGATCAGATCAGCCTTGTTCTTTCGACCTAAACCGTTCTTGATTGAATTGAATTGAGTCAAATTGAAGCGAATCTGTTGTGAGAATTGAATCCATAGTTCTATATATATTTGCTTGGCTTGCTTGTGTTCTGGAACAAGCGATGTCACGATGTTACGGTCCAACGGAGCTTTTTTTCTGGGGTGATTTGATGTCCCGAGAACCGCGGAAAGAAGCAGAGTTGCTTCAATGCCATGAGTCGTCAAACGAACAATCAGCTGCTTTTTTTTTGCAGAACGAAATCTGCATGAGGCCTGTTTCCCATATGCTTATTTTGCAAACGTAAGTACATGTTGTTTGGAGTTAATTTGGACTGAGACTGTCGCACACCGGTAGAGTAATAGCATTCCGATACAGTGAACATGCCAGGGCCTAAGATTGAAGAATTAAGTTTGTTATAGAGAAGGCACTTGATTAGTTTTTTTTAGGGAAAGCCACTTGATTAGTTAGTTAATGATCATCATCATAATCATCATACAATGAGGAGGTTCGGGGCCGTTGATGCCAATAAAATCTCTTGTGTTGCAGACAGATAATGTTTTGACATGACTCTTAATCATCCGAAACGGAACTTGCCATTTTTTTTTGTTTTTACCATGTTCATTCACGCACGTTGCGCCCCTGCTTAACTCCTAGGAGAAGATTGGCACTTGTTGAAACGAGAGGAATCAACAAATCTCGAGAAAAAAAAAGAGAGACGTCGAGTAGCGAGAAATTGCAGCCCGGCCGGTGCATCCGATGCCTTGCGTGCAGGCAGCCTAGCGCGCGCATGCATCCGGCCGCCGCAAGGCAGGCAAAGGCCGGGAGAGAATGCCACGCCGCGCGCGCATCTGCACGGCGTGAAGCACTGAAAGGTGCATGAGGCGTTGGGCGGTGGCGTTACGGCCGGGGTTATGTTTGGTGGAATCTTTTCAGCTGCGACTGATAGTCTATAGTTTTATTGCGAGTGTGATTATATAAATAAATGGAATATCGATAAATTATTTCAAAAAAATTATTCTGATAACTAGTTTTAAAATGATAATAAAAAACTGTTCTGTCTTTTTAATCCAAAAGGCCGTCCGTTTTAACGAGCGCTCAGAGAGCAGACGGCTCCAAAAAGATGCGAGCTCTCGTTCGGATTTCTGTTGCTGCTCTCGACAGCCTCGTTTTATTTTTGACCTAAGACTAGAAGAATGCAAGGTGCACGGCACCCTCCTGAGCGTCATTACTTGCTGCGTTCCTTTGAAGATTGGCAATCTGTTTGGGTTTGGCTGCCGCTATAGCTAGCATGCACCCTAGTACTACGTAAAACATACTTTGCTTCTGCTAATGGGACTCGGGTATATACCTGCCCTTGTGAAAGGAACAGTCAAGTGTGCTACTGCCGCCATTAGGTCTGCTGCAACCGTTCGATCGGATCTTGGACGGTCGAGATCAAGGCAAGCGCGCGACAACTTGGAAGAGCGTTGCATTGTCAAACCGGACAACGCAATAGCGATCCTTCGTTTCATTTGCCTCTTGAGAGCACGGTGCTGCTAGCTATCACAACCACAAAGATTGTTCTCCTATCGTATGCAAAATAAATGAAGGAGCAGCAGCTATATAGTATAGCTAGTACAGCCAGCTGCTACTGTTTCAGACAAGATTCTCGAGAGAATATTTGTCCGCTCAGAGCAGCGAGGAGAAGTCGGGTTCGGTGGTTGTAGCATTGTCGCTAGTGATTGTAGTATTGTAGCACTTTTGGTGGTATTTATTTTTTTTTTGTTTTTTTTGTATTTTCGTATTTTGTTTTTTTCTATATTCTTTTGCATCGTCCGCTCTAGATTAGCATATCGTTTTTATTTTTATATTTTTTAAATTTAATTATGTCCAAAAAATCAACTCAGATATAGTAAAAAATTAGCCAGCTACAGTAAAATTTCAACAAAAGCTAAAAGTCATCGCTATTCCGAACGTCCTCTAAAATCGCCATCAAAAAATTCTGAACCAACACTTTTGTTAGCTAGGGTAACTATTTTAGAAAACACTCTGCTCCCTCCTGTCACAATAATTAAATAATATCGTTTTGATATACATGCAGTCTAATTTAATAAATTTTAGGAATCAATATTTTTTAAATATTTAAATTGAACACATTCATATAAAAATACGAAACGACTTTTAAAAAGATATAATATTATTAGGTTTTATACATCTATTATAATAATAATTAGTGGTCCAAAGTTAGCTATGAAGACGGTGTCGATATCTAAAATAATATTCATTTTTGTGAGTGAGGGAGTACTTAGTTAGGTTAAGGCCAGATTGTAAGGTCCGTTTCAAACAACGATAATTTTTAGTTTTCAAGAACCATTTAAAACTTGAAACGTGTTGGTTTTTTAACGTAATTTTTTTATTTTTCTCTTTTTCTTTATATTATCTTTAGAGATATGATGGTATTTTTATTTTTTTTCTTTATTTTTAATTAAATATATTAGAAAAATTAACCATCACTACGGTGCTGTTTTAACCAAATGTCACGGCACTTCAGAAAGGGCATAAAGCTAGCTACGGTTCGATCACTGGGTACGCTCGGATTCCATTTTCCAACCACAGGGCTTAACTGCAGATGTACGCATCAATTAAAGTAGGACAAAAGAAGAAAAATACACTCCAGACCTCTACAGCTTCATAACAGGACTAAGTTGAGATTCTCACGTCAAAAAGAACGAGATGCTTACCTTTTAATTAAATATGATTTTTGCTTCGGCCAAGAGGCTATAGTAGTCCAATTAAGGTTCTTTAATTTGTCGTCGATCGCGACGTGCTCTGGAAACTTCATGGGTGTCAGTTAACACTGCGTGTGCTTTCACAACAGATCTGAAATCGAGGCCATTAGTTTACCTTGGAAAAACCAATCCAGGTCAATTCCTGATCAGTGGATGCTTCTGTCATTACTCATTTACTCCACTTTGCAAATGTCATTACTCATTTACTCCAGGCCAAATATTTCTTTTCCTGTTGTTCTGTTTCTCCCAAAGCGCATCGTCCCTATACTACACCCCGGGATTCCCTCCCGGATAGCAATGCCATATAAGCTTCTTTACGAAAAACCATCCGGATTTTATGAAATTATGTATGAATTCTTAATTTTTTATAGAAAACCCTTGCCATATTATTTTTTACGAAAAAACCCTCTACTTCTCTAAAATTACTCTTGGATCCTTGGTTTTTCATAGAACCCCTTTTTTTGCTAGATAGCACCTACAGTTTTTTGAATTACATATGGATCTTTAATTTTATGTGAAAAAATCTTCTCTTTCTCTGGAAATACATATAGGTTCTCGATTTTTTTTAGAGAAACTCCTCTTATAAGTTTTTGTCTCTTTTACTTCGGTGTAACTAGCGTGACGTGACGTCTCGTTTATGCTGCTAGTTAAACAAAATGACAAACGAATTGCGTGAAAGAAGTGAACAAATTGTCAATGCAGATACAGCCAATTGAAAACGTAACCAAACCAACAGCACGAATTAATCATTTAATCACCAAGACAAATACACGAACACATAAACGATTTCTGTAGATTTGTGCGCACAGAGACACTTATATATGCTGTTATGCATGTATGCATGCGGTTGCACACGTGCGCATATACTACTAATTATGACCAGTACTAGGAGGGTGCACTGGCCGCCGGTGGTGTTCCCGTATGTGCAATTGGACGGCTGGGATGAAGCGTCAGTGCCCATGAGCTCCACTGCAATGGTGTGATTCAGCGCCACGGCGGGCGAGCCGCCTTTCCTCTCCAGCGGCCGCGCCGCCGTGCCGGCCCCGTCGCCGCCGCCACAGGAGTTAAGTAAGACGAGCACAAGAACCACCGCTACGAACGTCACAGATCTCATGGTCGATCGATGCCTAACAACCCGAGCCAATCTTGCAAACTTGGTTGCAGCAGCACTGTATGATGTCTCTGAACACTGAACTACTGACTGGATTTATATGCTGTACCTGTACTCCTAGATGAACTATACTTTAATTCTTGGGTGTTGTGTTTTTGTTCTTGTGTAGCACACACGAGTACATGGGCATGCTTGGAGATGTGTGAGACGTTCGGCATTGAGATTTGACCTTGGAACGCTTGTTCTCTGTCGAGGGTGATTGGAATAGTGATGATTTTTGGTTTTTGCTGAAAAAACACTGTAGCTGGCGGAAAAAACACTGTAGCTGAGTTAGTTTATTGAGTATAATTAAATTTTAAAAAATTTAAAAATAAAAATGGCATACTAATCTAGAGCGGACGATGTAAAGAAACATGAGAAAAAAACAAATAAAAAATAAAAAAATTTTACTATAGCTACAGTGTTTTTATGACCCCTGTCCAACACGAGCTTCAATCGCTGAGCGGGGCAACGAAGAAAAACTCGGGTTGGATTTGGAATGCACATTCCAATGTATGTGAGTCTGTGACTAGCTATCTTCATTTTCATCCTACATGCATGCAGCACTTTCTTCAGGAGGGAAGCAACAGCGAAATTATAGGTGATCTGTTGTAAATAATACGGTTTTAACATGAATTCAAATTTAATTCCAGCAAAACATAACTAATCTAAAACATAATCCAGCACCATTTAAATGACAAAATCAACATATGAATATATAAATTCATCAAGCCTTTTAAACATACAATTTAACATGTGATATGTACTCTTTTCTCTATTTCTTTTTCCCACTGAATTTTTGGAAGGAGTTTTTAATGAAGCATATGCATATCATGATATGAAGCTTCATCAGAATGTGCTTAGCTTAGGTGAATGATTATCCACATCCAGAAGAAATGTGGCATAAACATCGATGATGACTCCACCATTCTCTATGAAAAATAACGTAGTTTGTATGACACAGATGCAAATGGGTTATATCAAGAGTAATATCAAAAAGTATATTGCTCCTAAATTCTTTTATCCTCAGGAGCTCTAGAAGAACAGAGAGATAAATGTGTTAAATGCTAGTTCTTGTGATAACCTAGCAGATTTATTATGAAATCTCTCACAGCTTCTAGTTTTCATAAATATGTTCGAGATATGGGATGAGACGGCTTAGAGAGTTATAAGGTTTAAGAAAGGTAAATCTCTAAATTATAACTCTTATGTAAGACCAGAAGACTTACATGATTCTGAAGATATAAATATTGCACTCTTTTTTCCTTCGGGAGTTTTTCCTGAAGTTTTCTCATGTGAAGGTTTTTAACAAGGCAACAAGTGCATCACAATGAACGGATGCGATGTACTATTTTCTTCATTCTTTTTCCCATTGGGTTTTTTGGAGAAATTTTTATAAGGCATATGCATATTGTGGTATTCACCCAAAGGGATGTTACAAAACTTAGAAGGTTCTGGTATGGACAAATACCAAAATTACCCTCGGTGAGTTTAGGTTATAAATATAGAGATCATTAATTATACTATATAATTAGATCTGAGAATTAATAAAGGCTATTCTAATATACTCTCTTATGATATCTTCTACGATTGATCTATTATTTTTTATGATTGATTACATGAATTATGTTACCGTTTATCCACTACTCCATCATATCTTAACAGGTACTAGCGTTACCCGATATCGTTATCGCGGGAGTGAATCCTCTTCGTCATGCACAACGCGATGTAGATTCTTCCTGACGATTTTGTCCATCGATTCAGTGAAACTTTCCAAAGCTTCATCTCCCTCTCAAGTTACTCCATGCTCCTACCAGCTGCCAAGATACTACACTAGTTTGCACATTTATAAACAGTGCTCCACGGCTGGACATACTGAGTAGTTACTGAGATTTCTAATGGTCTCTGAAACGAGGGCGTTACGTATGCCGGCCGGTATGTTACTACGCAAGGCGTCAACACATTCTATAGGACCCTGTCCTTTGTCAATTGTCACGACTCTTGAGGGAAAAATACCTTTTCGTTTCTCCCTCTTGCACGTATTCAAGCATGCATGCAATCTAATGAAGTGTATACAATTATTATTTTCCTTGTTAGCAAGCTCGTGTGCAGTCAATTACAGACCCACTCGAAAACCGTCATCACCGCGTTCTTTTATATTGTCTTCTCAACCTTCTTCTTATCCACTTTTAAATAGGAGTAAAAAACAAATCAAATATAGATAAATAATAGCTCTTTCATTTTTTCGGATACGGATACAAATACAGACATCTTGTATACAAATATAAATACAGAGCGAATACAAATCAAATCGAATATGGTCAAGAGGTCACGAATATTTTCTCGGGACATGAAAACCCTTTAAATTGTACGTACAAATGAACAAAAAACATAACTAGTTTATTTGATGTAAACATTCATGAATTCTTTATATAAGCTAAGATTCCTTCTCTAACTCTGTGTATTGATGTAACTCTGTGTATTGATGTATATGTTAATGTATGATAGATTACTAAAGTATTGTATAAATAGGCTGGGCTGAAATAGAAGATGTGGCTGCGGATATCCGGCCTCTGAATATCTGAATCCATATTTAATGGATGGTGAGCTACCGAATCTGCATTCGTATTAAAATATGTATCCGTCTCTGATCCGACACTACCTGATAGAATATGTATTAAAAAATTGTCTGGATCATTCGAAAACTATCTGATCCATTTTCACTCCTGCTTTCGAAGTCTCACACCACCACTGACTTTACGCCTATTTTTTGGTTTTGTACTTTAGCTTATTTGAAAGCCAAAACAAATGGAACGGCTTCTCAAACCTAAAACCATATACGCTGTTTATGTCAACGTCTTTGTCTTCCGTCGTTATTTTAAAAAGAACAGTCAAAAGCCATCATTCACCGCCCAAAAGAACATGGCCTTGCTTGACTTGCTAGATACCAATAGTACAACAGTTTGGGTAATTACTTATTGGGATATAATAGATGTGGGTTTGAGGAGGAATTAGAAGAGAACGGAGGTGGAGGAAGAAAAGCGGGCACTGGGAACTAGATAGAATACAGGGAGGAGGCCAAGTTCTGTTCGGTTCCCCTCATCTGTTTCGTGCTGCCCGTTTCAATACCCTGATGCTTGCCTGCATGGGCCACAGCCCGTGATGCACGCCGGCCCAAGTATGCCTCACCGCAATTCCTATGAACCATTTCCCACTGACTCACCACACACCCACATTTTTTTTTCTTAACTTAATCATTGCCCTGATCGTCCACTGCTCTTGACCCACCCCGTTCACCTCCAGGCCACCAAGCACGTGGCCGGCCGTGCCCTCGCCACCCCACTGCGTGTCTTACCTATGCACAAGGCTATGGTCCGAAGGGCTTGGTATTGGTAAGCACAGAATCTTAACCCTAGATCGATTGCTCACCATCGTGGCCAGACGTGGATCGTCTACTTGTCATTTGGAAGCGTAGCGCGCGCGAGAAGGATAGGATGACGTGCGCTACATAGCATTCACCCGATGCATATGCTAATGTGTATGCGTGGACAGTCTGATTACGTTGGGCCTTGTGGGTACGTAGCGATCGAGTATAAGTTGGGTCAGGCACCCTTGTTCTCATCCCCTTGGCTACGTGCAATGGACTCCCATCAGCCTAACTTGTTTTTGTTTTCGCCTCCATTCACAGCACTGACAGCATTCATCATCCATAGCTAGCAAGCTCGACCTTCTTGGTTCATTTCATGGCCGAATTCGTCGAGGTGGCCTCGTCGTGTAATCTCTGCACGTTTACGTGTAACTAGCTAGCTGCTCCTATATACGACCAAGAGAGGCAATCACAGGAAACGGGCATAGCATTCGTCCAGTATAAGTGGAAGTAGGGAGACACAGGCCGGCGTCAGGCCACTGCCCACATCCATGCCCTACACCGCGAAATTATCCGATTAGCGCGCAGAAAATGCGATGCGATTCACCGCGACAAGAAGATACGAACGACAGGCGGCATGCACGTACGCATGCAGCCGCGTGACAATTAAAGCAGGCTCCTGGCTCGCTGATCTGCTGCAGCATTCCAGGCTCCTCGCTGAGAGCAGCGTGCGTAGTTGCGTGCGTGATCTGCTCAAACGCGGACATGGAAACGTTGAAGCAAGGACGGAGGAAGTTAACGCAGAGAGAGACGGGGACAGACGCCAAAAGCGGCGCAATAATGATTCGAAGAAAAAGTAAAACAACCGGGGGGTAAAGGGTAAAAAATTCGAAGCAAAAGCGGGCGCCCAACCCAAACGACCTGGCTGGCTGGCAGTTACTGCGAATCTTACGTTGTAGCCCCTGGGTTTCCGATCCAGTTCAAACACCGAGACGGTCTCTCCTTCCGAGCTCGAACTCCCGCCTCCGCCACCGACCAAATTGGCATCCACGTGTGCCGTTACGAGCAGGCGAGCCACGTGTCGACCGTCTCATCCATTCCCTGCAAGAACCGTAGGTGGGCGCCCAGTGAAGCCGTTCGAACAAGCGGCCCACAAGTCACTCTTTCTGAATTCTCCGAGCCCACGTATCTAACTGAAAGTGTAAACCCAGAACACGCTTGAAGCAGACTTGGGAGAGCCCCATAATCAATAGACGCAGATGCAAAATCAATAGAGATTTCGAAAATGCATTGAATATTCAAATGTGACCACCAATGCACCCATTTTAAAAGGCATTTTACAGCTCATCAAGTGACGTAGGTAAGGTACTGGACGCTGGACGGAAGCAACTTTGAAAAACTGCAATGGCCAATGTACTATAAATCTGCCTGAGAACAAATCAAATCACACGCAGGTCACTCAACTCTATTTCAGATCTAGGATTCAGAAGTCACAAGCACGTAACTTACCACTAGGATACAGTAACTAGCGAAGGCAGAACTAGTAATTTTGACAATACCACGTGGTTCTCACCACAATAAAAACTCCTAACCCCCACAGAAATACAGGCTCTAACAAACTCTCGTCGTCATCGTCGTTCGTCTATTTCACCCACTGGGTACGAAATGACCAGTGTACCCCCGCCTCGATATCGAAGCAAAACGAGCAGGAAACCCTGAGATTCTTCCTCGAAACCGAGCTCTACTTCTTGGCCTTCCGGGCTGGCACCTTCCTCGCCGGGGCGGCCGCCTTCCTCGCTGGTGCAGCCTTCTTGGCTGGGGCCTTCTTCGCCGCTGCGGCAGTTTTCTTGGCTGCCGGCGCCACCTTCTTCCCGGGCGTGTCCTTGGCCGAAGTCTTCGCTGCCTTCGCCGGGCGGGAACGTGCCGGCGCGGAGGTCGCCTTCGTCTTGGTCACGGCCGCGGCCTTCGCCTTGGGAGCCGCCTTCGCCTTGGGCTTCGCGGCCGGCTTGGCCTTGGCAGGCGCCTTCGCCTTGGGCTTCGCTACTGCCTTCGGCTTGGCTGCTGCCTTGGGCTTCGCGGCGGCCTTGGGCTTGGCAGGGGCCTTCGCCTTGGACTTCGCAGCCACCTTGGGCTTCGCGGCGGCCTTCGCCTTGGGCTTGGGCTTGGGCTTGGGCTTCGCGGCAGCCGGCTTGGCTTTGGGTTTGGCCGCGGCTGGGGCGCGCGTCGGCGGCAACTTGTAGGAATTCTTGACCTTGGTGAGCTTGCCGGCGGCGACGAGCTTCTTGATCTGCACGAGCAGCTGCTTGCGGAAGTTGGGAGGCAGGTGCGCCTTGTGCTTATCCTCGATGAACTTGCCGATCGCGTACTGGCTCGACCCCGTCCTCTCCTTGAGCGTCGTGATCGCCTCCGAGATCATCTGCGCACGCACCGACCACTCAGATCCAGACCCAAACACGACGGCTCGAAGCGAAATCATAGCAGGGAAGAAGGATTCAAGCCTTTACCTCGGCGTACGGTGGGTGGGCGGGGTTAGAGCGCGACTTCCGCGGTGCGGCGGGCTTCTTGGCCTTGCCCTCCTTTGCCGGCTTCGCGGTGCCACCCTCCGCCGCCGGGGCCTCCGCCGGGAGGTCAGCGCCCGCCTCCGTCGCCGGCACCGCGGCCTCCGTCGCAGCTACCTCGGTCGTCATCAATGCACCACTGCGCCGAGCAGGGAAGCGAGGAGAGAAGAAGCGCTCGTGTGTGCGTGTGCCGGAGCGGAGAGAGATGTGGGAGCTGTGCGCGGTGGTGGGTGAGGAGGTCGGGGCGGAGGAAGCGGTGCTTAAATAGTGGGAGACGACGCGAAGACGGGGAGAGCCGAACGCCGCGCGCCGATTGGTCGAGGGTCGTCGCCGCGGATCGTCACCCGACGCGCCCCACATTGAAGCCTCCCCGTCCGATTCAGGTCCATCCAACGGTCGGGAACGCGCCTCATCCGGTGCCGCGGATTGCTGCCCTCCAGTTGGCCGCCGAGGCCGAGCTCGTGGACCGGCCTCCAAAGTGTGCTTCTCCTCCCGATTTGCGATCAAATATCTCTCGATCCTCTCTACCAATAAGAATGGAATTTGTTCCTATTTTTAGGAATGGAGCATAGCTTTCGAACGAGCGTAAGTTTGTCTCATTTGGTCGAGTGTGCTGGGAGATATCCATCGGCAAATCCGGACTGGTCCGGATGGTGCTTTTGTGTGAGTTTGGAGGGGATTTCTGGCCGGCGGCACGGGGTGCACCGGCGAACAGTCAGGTTAGCCGGCATGGCAGTGTAGCAATCTAGCAGAGGAAGCCATCGGGCTTGGAAGCTCGACAATCCGACGTCGTTTCGATAGGTTAAGGAGGGATTGAGCGAGACGCAAGTGACACACCTTGTAGCACTCTTCCTGGTGGTGTGTGAGTTCAACCCAGGTTTGTCCCGTGTGACGCCGCGGTTGCCGGCCGTCTCGCCGGAGAATTGCCGCCCTCCGGCCGGTCCGGTCACTAGGACGGTGGCCGAGCTGCTGCATTTGCAGTATCACCTGGAATTCGGATTGATTTGCCCAAGAGTGATCAAAGCCTGTCGCTGCCATTGGGGAAAGCATACCGGATGATGCAAGTTAACTTGTTCTACTTTTCATGCCAAATTTGTTCATCAATTCGGATGATTTCTCCACGCACGATGTAATCTGCATCGAATCTGTGTTGGATTGAGATGAAGTTTTTGCAAGTTTTGGTACTGTTCTGACAAAGCAATTCGTCGAGGAAGAGGTCAAAGTGGGCAGGGTGTAGTGCTCTTCTTGCCTAATAGAATGGGCTGGTCAAATCGACATTCCGAGACATGGAATGCCTAAATCTTTACACTCGTAAAGTTTGAAAATGCAAACAATGGAACGCTCTGACGAGTGAAAGATCATCAAGGAGTTCAGAGAATCCCAAACCTGAGCATCAAGCAGGTGCATGGTATCGGTTCATCGTGAGGCTCAGAGCCTGGAATAGGAGGTCGTATGCAATCTCAAGAACTCGTTTCTTGGATAGTTCAAACATCAAATAAACGCATCCTAAGCTGCACCCTGGAGTCATTTAGCATCAGATCAGAAACAAAAACGACGAGCAACAACACATTATGGTGCACACTGTATGCAGTGTTCTTGGTAGGGCTGTACAGGTGCATCATCAGCTCAGCCGTATATGCTGCACACATGGAAGCTTGATTATCAGCATGCAGCGATTTCATTCATGGAGTCTAGATACTCAACTTTGGACAAATCACTTACATATGTAACCATGAAAGGCTAATTCTTCCACATTTTGCATCAGTTTTAGCCATACGTGATGGGAGTTAGCTGCTAGCTGGCGCAGAGAGCACTACCTAGTTAAACTTTGGTTGACCGTTCCATACCACTCTAGGTTCTCCTGGAGTATCGTTATCTCCATTCTTACAAGATTCATTTTAGCATCTCAATTCCAATAGCCAGAGCAGAATCTGCTCACACAACTTCTACTTCTCTGTGTCGATAGTAACACATATCTTTGCAAGAAATGGAGCGTTCTTGAGGTGCTAGCCAGCAATTAAGGCCAACGCAACCGCTCCGGTACTACTTTCTCGAGTTATACAGGCCCTGTTCTTTTTTGATTTTTTGTGGGTTTAGGTTTCGATTTCTCTGAATGGTATTGATAAATATTATCCGGATATTTTCTTCTAAACTATTATCTAGATTTATGGTCGTTAGATTAGAGATTCAACGACCGCGAATTCTCCCCCCTCCAAAAAAATATCCCACATCCAAAAAAGTTACGTCGGATCTTTAATCCAACGGTCACAAATTTAGATAATTATTTGAAAAAACTCTCTGAAAATCAAAACGAATAGAATGGTTTCTTCAAGTGTCCAACCGTATGTGTTATCCGTATCGACGTCTCTACTATTGGTCGAAGACTACCGGTCACAGCCTAAAAAACAAAGCCATACGCTCGTAGTCTTGGATGCATCTCATCATCGGCGTCACATATATGGCATGGGATATTTCTTTTGCTGCTACTCCTCGCTCTCGTTTCAGCCATTACCAGTCGTTGTCGACGAACACCAGTAGTAAGGCATACAACTGCTTGATGCAATTTTGGTCCATGTAGGCTGGGATAAATAAGCTGAGGTTCGAAATGAACGAACTGGAAGTCTGGGACACAGGCTGTCGTTAATTCGGTGGCGAGGTGACAACGACGTCGAGGGCCGGAGAGGAACAACTGTGGCCGGAGACAGACGCACTAGCTGATGTACGTACAAACTTGAGAGAGTTCCACTAGAGTTACTTGCCTTTTGCCTCGTACCAAAATACGCAACATAACCCTGTTCTCTAGGCCTACGGCTAACAGTTTTTAACCTATGATTGAGAATTTTATTTATATTTTTTGAAACGATAGCGGACGATGAAGATATGAACACAGATAACTTATCCGGTTTTAAGTTTGGGAAGTCGTTTGAAGAATTCAGTTTAAGATATCGTTCTCCATTTATTTCAACTTCTACAGGAGCCAAAGTCAAAAACCAAAAGACTAAAAGATCAGTGCTACCATTGATTCAGGATTTCGCTCGATCACCCTCAAGTCCATATGGGCAGAGATGCAACAATTAATAAGCTAAGCCTAGCAAGATTGCAGCGGACGACGATAACTGAGGAGCGTGGTTTCGTTCACTGTCACGAGGGTGCTACTTTAGGACGCATCGGTCGATCGAACACTAACAGCTAGCCCAATGATTAAATCCCCATATATGCATGCTTAGTACGTATAAGCTAGGTTTTAACTTGCTGTATGACTTGACTGGTCTGTATAGTAATCTTAAGAAGTCGTTTTGTATCGAGTGATGATCGATCGGTACCCAACTTGCATCGAGTGATGATCGATCGATCGGCACCCAACTTGCATCTGTCTAACCAGTACTGTAAATGCTAGCTGCTGTACGCTTGCGTACGTACCTGAATACGCGTTCCAGTGAGGTTAGAACTTTGAACTCGTCGCAAGCTAAGGGAATACTAACGATGGACAATGGGATGGACGATGTATTCATGAGGCGAGACCTTGTACACAGTACACCATCACCCAAGAGGCCAAGAACTTGTGTAGGATTTTTTGTTTGAACAATGTGTAGGAGATATTACCCATATCTTTTACTCCGTGTTAGGATTGGCTGTGCCACTTGATATGAAATCAACAAGATAGAGCATGAAACCAATAAAGAATAACCAAGAACACATGACAGATATTTAACGAAAAAAATCCTTGTGAAAATAATCATATACGCACAATCGGTGGAATCACTATATGAGGAGAAGTTACAAAATGCACTTGTAAACTGGTTTTCCAACCCACGGCACAACCTTTGATCGTGAAAATATAACCAGTAAGAAACCTTCACTTATCTAGATCTCCTGTGAAGTCCAAGTCAATATAGTCAATCAGTCCATCACTAGTCTATCCAAAATGCAAAGAAGCATCACTAGTCCATTACTAGTCAATATAGAATAATTCTCTAGCGGTCCTTTTCATGATTGGTCATATATCTACTAACAACACTCAAAGTATAAGATAGGTTGGGTGAGAGCATATCATTGCGTACATGAGTGATCTGACTGCAATTACATATAGAATACTTAACATGTATTCAATTTCTTCAATTGTTTGTGAACTTATGTTGAAGAGAACTTAAAATATGTAGCTAGCGGTGTAATGGTCGGTTTGGCTTTGTGCATGTTGAAGCGATGAAGAACTTTTTTAATATACTCTTTCTAACTTAGGTATAGTTCTCAAAACCATCAGTCTCTAATGATTCTCATATCAAAAATCTTCTTTACTACACCGAGATCTTTCATCTCAAATTCACTACTCAATTGTATCTTCAGCTTTGAAAATTGGAACGTGTCTTTTGCCGTGATCAGAATGTCATTAACATATAAGAGCAAATAAATAGTCGAACCATTGATGGTCTTCAAATAAACACAATTGTCATGGTTAGATCTCTTGAACACTTGAGAGATCATAAATGAGTTAAATCTCTTGTACCACCGCTTGGGTAATTATTTCAACCGATCAAGAGACTTCTTTAATTTGCAAGCAAAACTCTCATTTTTCGGAACAACAAAACCTTCTGGCTACTCCATATAGATGTTTTCTACTAACTCCTCATATAGAAATGTGCTCTTAACATCCAGTTGCTCAAGCTCAAAATTTCGCATAGCCATAATGATGAGTAGAGTACGAATGGAACTATGCTTTACTACAGGGGAAAACATATGTAAAATCGATACCTAGGATTTGGCCATATCCCTTTGCAATGAGCCCCGCCTTAGACCTAACCTAATTGATCGGTGATGTGCTTTCATTCCTCTTGTAAATCCACCTACAACATATGGGTTTGTTTCTAATCGGGAGCTCGACCAGCTCCCACTTGGAGTTCTTTTCAAGAGATTTCATCTGTTCGTGCATGGCAGCTATCCACCTCTCTAACTCATCAGAATAGATGGCTTCTAAATAGGTTGATGCCTTAGCAGTCCCTTCAATGTCTTCTGCCACGTTTAGACAATAAGTCACAACATTGGCTTTTCAATTAACCTCCTCAAAGGATGAATAGTCCTCCTTACCTGATCAATTGCAATGAATTATTGGTTCCGACCAGTTTCTATTGGATGACTATTGGTTAGAGCTTGAACATAGACTTCATGTGAATTTTCTTTGTCGACATCTGGTAGGAATCTTGAATCAATAAAGTGCTCCACTTACATGTTGGTCTGCTGCTGCTTCTCGAGAGCATCACTGATCGTATTGTCTTTCATCAGAGCAGACTCATCAAATATAGTATTTTTGCTCACAACCACTTTTGTAGTTTTATGATTCCACAATTTGTAATATTTTACACTAGATTTATAGGCTATAAATATGCACTTAATAGTTTTTAGTTCTAATTTAACATTATTGACATGGGCATAAGCATGATAGCAAAAAATCCTCAAATTTCGATGGGAGAACACAACCACTTCTTAATCGGAATTTTTCTGTCTATGGCAGTGTTCGGTGATCGGTTGATCAAATGATATGTAGTGGAAGTGGTTTCAACCCAAAAACTTCTTAACAGACCTGGTGTCATAGCGTGTAGTGTATTTTTTCATGATGGTTCTATTCATGCGCTTAGTCACACTATTCTGTTGTAGTGTACCCAAAACAGTATAGTGCATCACGATGCCTTCCTATCGGCACAGTGCTTCAAATTCTCCTGAGCAAAACTTCAAACTATTATTATTTGGAGTTTCTTAACATGTCTGTCGAGTTGTTTCTCTATCATAATCTTTTACTCTTTGAACATATCTAACTTGTGCTTAATGAAGTATACCCAAACTCTTCTTAAGTAGTCATCAATGATGGCTAGCATATAGTTTGCGCCTTCAAGTGGTGGAATGTGAGATTCTCTCACAAATTGGAGTGAATATAATCCAATAAATCTTTTGAAGAGTGAGTAGAAGTGTTGAAACTTACCCTCTTATGTTTGCCAAAAACATAGTGTTCACAAAAAAATATGCATGTGCCATAGATTAGTCTAATCGGTATCGAACAATCTGGTCAAAGAAACAACATTGATTCCGATCAGAGTAGTGCCTTGAAGATGACATAAAATTGTTGTCTTCATATGACTTTTCATTATAACAAGAGCGCCTTTGGAGATCTTCAATACTCTACCTCCACATAAAAACTTGTACTCTTCGGTATCAAAAGTACTTAATGAGATAAGCCTTCTTTTCAAGTTTGGAATATGTCGGACCTCCGATAGAGTTCTAATGGTGACATCAAATATTTTGATCTGGATAGAACAAATGTCTGCAATTTTGTATGGAGTATTATCTTTCACCAACACTAACCCACTCGGGGTCGCTTCATAGTTAACGATCCAATCACTATTCAGAGTCATGTGAAAAAGTGCAGACTAAATCAAGAATCCATTTAGCATTGATTTTGAAATCACCAATAAAGTCAACAAAGATATCTCCTTCAGAACCTTCTTTAGTAATAATGGTAGCTTTGGCTTCTTCATCTTATTGATATTTCTTGGAACTGTTGTTCCTTTTTTTCATGTTCTAGAGTTTTCAATACTCGGACATGTCTTGGCCACTTTTGTTGTAATAACGGTACAACTTTTTATTTTTTGACTTAGAAAAGTCTTGAAATTTACTCTTACTCCTATAATCCATGGTCAAAGATCTCTCAGTTTGCTCTTCACGAATAGATAAATCTTCTGCATGTGAACTCAGGCTTTTGCTCGATACTATGGTTTTCAGCTTCACCTTTACATGCAAAGCATTATAAACCTTCTTAAGGGTGAGTGTCCTAACTATAAAGGATTGTGTCTCTAAACATAGAGAATGAACTGGGTAACGAGTAGAGTAGAATAAGACCTAAATCTTCACTTCATATTTGACCTCTATTGCTTCAAAATCGATGACAATATCCTTAAAAGTGGTTAAGTGATTCAATACAGGTCTGCCTTCTTTCAATCTGAGCGAGAAAAACTTTTGTTTCACAAGTACCATGTTGATCAAATCCTTGGTCATGTTGATCTGTTCCAACTTTAGCCATAACACAGTAGTGGTGATCTTCTTTGCGACCTCTTAGATAATATTGTTAGATAGATGAAGATGAATATGAGATAGAGCCTTATGATCTCTTCTTTGTTTCTCCTTGGCAAACCATGCTGCAAGTATCTTGTCAATCCTCAATAACGCATCATTCAAATCAAGATGTACTAGAATTGCTCGCATTTTGATTCATCATAGGAAAAATCTTGTGTCTCGGTCAAGTAGTGGAAGATAATACTTCATTCTCATTATTTTGAGAGTGCCCCATATTAATCTCGATGAAGAATATTGCTCTGATACCATTTGTTAGAATCGGATGTGTCATTTGATATGAAATCGATAAGACAAATCACGAAACCAATGAGGAGAAAAAAACTATGTGCGCACAATCGATAGAATAACTATGAGGAAAAGTTGTAGAATGCATTAGGCGTATATGTGATTCTACTTCTTTTTTTTCTACCAAACAACTTACAAGGGATATAAATAGCCTTATAACAAGTGTCCTGGTAGAGGCTAGAAACAGAGATTTACTCGAAAACTAAAACAGTAATCTTCTCAGAGATGGGAACAACATCACGCTCGAAGAGTCTCAGAAGATTTTTGTGAAGTGTTGTAGCTGGGCGCGTCTCGAGTAGCTACATCTAACTCATGTCGGTGCACACACCATAGAGCATTATTGATGCGGGCTGATGTTGAATCCATGACGAACTTGAAGATTATCCCAACAATAATCTATGATAAGTTCGTATTACTTTTCTAATTGAATTGTCCAAACAATCGGAACAATCAACAGTGGTTAAATCCGACTAGATTTGGAACACGGAATATAACATCCTGCTAATCGAAACCCATCAGAAAGAAAGAAAAAGAAATCCATTATATACCACTAAATTACTTCATTTATTTACTGTATGTCATTAATATCTCACTCATGTGAGGCATATTCTCACAATGAGTGGAATATTATGAATTTTTTTAAAGAAAAATACATGTTCAGATCGGGTGAATCGATGAGTATTGCCGTACGTTTTTGCCTGCTTGTCCCCAATCTTGTTTCTTTCGTTTGTTCGCTAGCTCGACGAACTTGCTGGATTAATTGTAGGTAGCTCGATTGCTAGGTCGTCGGACCATTGTTAGTAAGGGTAGATTCTTTTAATTTATGATTTAAACTTTTTAAATTCTGATTATTTATATATAAGAGTATAGAGAGAGATTTATATGTGATTTGACTAGTATAACTGAAATTAATATAGTATATACTATAATCATTTATAGATCTGTTTTGAAAAAATATATTACTTAAAAATTAATTACTATAACAAAAAATAAAAGACAAAAACCTCAAACCATTTGGAACCGAGCCTTAAGTAACCGGCCTAACCGCGATGAATAAGCTACCACCGTGCCAAGCAAGGCACACAGCCACCGTGACAGTAAGGTAAGCTCTCCCTTATGTATATCGTCGTGCATATTCTTCAGTCCGGCAATGGTGATAAATTTGGACACACGATTTTTTTTTGTCAAAAATACATTTACACAAACATCAATCCATCATGTTCACCAGAAATCCTCCTGCCCTTTGTTTGCACCGCGACATTGGCCTGCAAATTGCTCCCTGAGAGTTAATTTCACTGTACCTTTTTTTTTTTGGCGAGGGAATTTCACTACACTTTTGTCGTTGCCTCTCGTGTGCATGGATATTTATTTCATCTACAGATTTCCGTTGCATCAACGGACTACATATACTTTAGCTTGCTCTCAGGGCTCAGGCCCATGCCCATGGAAGCAGGCTGACCGTCGAACATTTCCTGTTAGATATATACATGATGACGACCGAATGCTAGATTCACAGGAGCGTGCTTTCTTCTTTTACTGTGAGCCTGAGGGAGGAGGCCACACTTTAGGATGCATCACTCGGCCAATCCAATGATTAAATCCCTATGTTACCCGAACATGCTTGATATGGCTAGTTTGAACACTTGAACATGTTGTTTGACTCGGTTAATGTGACGCCTCGTGTCATTATTCTCGTAACATGACACCGGATAATGGATTATTATTCCTTAATATCCACATCTTAGGGATATACCAGAATTGCGCAACAAAATAATAACTAAAAACTTTACATTGTTACATCAACCAGCTAGATAGGGCTAAAGTTTTTAGTACAAATATCACATACAAAAAGGAGATATAGATTACCATATACCCTAACTCTTAGAGACATGGTACTAAAGGTCGCCTACTCATCCCAACTACTTAATACGGTGTTCACCTCACCCTAGTCATCAATACAATCGCACTCGTCCCACGCGACATCCTCTAGGCATGTAAACCCCACGCCCTACTCGAGATATTCTCTGGCAAGGTTAGGATCTAACAAAGAAATTTAATAGCAAGGATGGGTACAACGTACTCAGTAAGCATCATTAGCAACAAATGTAATGATATGACTCATCTCTTTATAATCAACTTTCCTGTTCCATCTCTTCCCTAATAATAAAATAAGTTAAAGAGAGATTTTGCATGTTTTAGTATTCCAAACACTACTAATCACCCTAGTGAAGAGAAAGAACCCCAATCCATCTTTATGGCCTCCAATCAAGGAGACATGCATGAATTCATGATTTAATTTGCATTACATAGGCTTGTGTCGCTTTACCCATATCTACTCTGAGCTCTTTGCAACTGGGTCATCCATATTTTCTTAGATGTAGTGTTGAGTTAGAGTACATAATATTTTTCCTAGTTCTATTATTATATATTCACCCGGCTATTCATAGTTGTTGGTTTGGAGCAGTCTCTTACTCTCACCCGACTCCCATCCGACTGTGAACTAGTCGTTGGTCGGGGCGGTTTAACCTTGACCTAACAATCCACAATGCTAAATATATGCTCCTAGGCTCCCATTTTTAAGCTCTATACCAATTCTATGTTCGTCTGCTTTGGATCCATCACTTTTGGGTTCTATACCATTTATGATTTCCTTCACCTAGTTATACTACTTACCCTAATAGAGATGATAGGGTAGCATTTTTTGCTTGTCAAAACGAGAATATGGTTGACACTATAAGATACGACTCCATACCCGAGTGATAGTTATTTAGTCCTTATATTATAATCATATGTAGAGGGCTCCAAAATCTGCCTCTTTCTCTTCCTAACCAGGACACCCTCTACCCTCCTATAGTCCTATTATTCATACTTACAATCCAACTCCTCCTTCAGTTGGAACAACTATTATCTAGGGTGGGTTTTTTTAGGTTGTGCCTTATACTTTTTGGTTTATAGCTTATGATTTATGGTTGTTCATGAAAGATATTATAGAGAGAGGGATATTTGCATACGATTTTGGTCGGTACAAATGAAGTAAACACAATACGTACTACAATTTACTTTTAGACCCTGCTTTAAAAAAGCGTATGTTTTTTAAAAAATTACTATAGCAAAAATTAAAAAGCATAAGTTGGAAGTCCAATCAAACTGAGCCCTAATCTCTTTTTCTTCTCTATTCCCCATTATATTTTTGAAAAGGTATTTTAATGGAACAGGTGCCAATATACATACCTTTTCCAAATTCTTATACAGGCTGGGATCAGCCCCCCAGCCCATTAACCACCCTTAACAACGCAAGCGCGAACCACGTGACACATAACCACCACTATATAAGCTCCCAAGAGCTCTCTCTCTAAACCCTACCCGCCGCCGCCGCAAGCTCCTCCACCTACTCCAAGCAGCGCCGCCGACCCCTCGGCTCGAGCTCCAGGTCTCCCCCTCGATCATGGTGAGCGCCTCTCCTGAAACCCTAGCCTCTCGATCCGAGCCGGCTCTTCTGTCTCTGACACGCGCGGTGTTTTTCGTCGCAGGCGGACGTCGATGTCGAGACGGAGGTGGCCGCCGGCGCCCAGCCGAAGAAGAGGACATTCCGCAAGTACAGCTACCGCGGCGTGGACCTCGACGCGCTCCTCGACATGTCCACCGACGACCTCGTCCAGCTCTTCCCCGCGCGCGCCCGCAGAAGGTGACACCGCTAGTGCTGCTAACTTTTGTGTGGTGGTTTTTGTATCGTTTGGTTTTGGTCTGATCTGATGTGTGATGATGAGTTGCTTGCTTGTGGCATTGGATTTTGGTTAGGTTCCAGAGGGGTCTGAAGAGGAAGCCGATGGCACTCATCAAGAAGCTGCGCAAGGCGGTGAGTGATGCTTTGCTTTTAGACGCTTGTTCTGAGTTGGATGGTGAACTGTGAAATGCTAAGTTTGTGTAGGTCTGCTTTGTCCCTGTGCCGACCTGCTAGTTTTGGGAATTTGTAAGTTTAATTTATGGTTGAGTTGAGCAATTCAGTCTCTTACCATGCCCTTAGACCTCTAGTTCTATTAGTGCTACTAGTTGCGTGTTTGTTTTAGCAAAGAAAATAGTGCATTTGCTTGAATAAACACAGAGGCAGTTAACATCCAGGTTTTACCATGCAATGCAAAATTTGGCCTTTAGAACTATAGGACAGATGCGCTTTATTAGTTTTTATTGTTCCGGATTGTCATTTGTTTTGTTTGGTGTAGATTTGTGGCACTCACTGTTAGCATTTTGCAATTAATCGATGTTGCTGAGCGCTGGGATTTCAGTTTGATATTGTTATATAGGATGCAGCACATGTTTCGGTGTTTCTATTATGCATAGTTGTCTGTTACGTTAATGCTTTTGTTGGATATGTAGTTTTGATAGGACTTTGGAAATAAATTCTCCATTGATTGTGTTTTTCTTCAAGTTTCGAAATCTAATATGTGGTGCATTTTGACACTTCTGTCTCTACCCGTGCTTGTTTTGTCGCAACTTGAACTTGGTAACAATTTTGCCCTGCATAATATCATGCATTTTTGGCTTACTTATTTTGCACTGTCAGAAATTACATTTAGGAGTAATATTTGTTAGTACTCAATAGGAGAAATATTTAAGTGTGAATTACTTGATTCTGCATATGCATGGCATGCTTGTTGTCCAATGTCCAAATTAATCTATCTGTAATAATCTTTAGGACTTCATAGGAGAAATATGTAGGTGTGAATTGCTTGATTCTGTATCTTTATGCCGCTATTTTGGAGTATGAATGCACTTTTTCAGTTATTCTTATTCGAATGGGTGTTATTTGTTTAGGTCTAAGTCTTTCGATGAGACTTGTATGCTATTTTGGTAGCACTCCCACATGATCACGTGTTATCTGCTTAGTTAGCTATCTTTGTTATGTGCCTGGCCTGATGGGTATTGCATTGCTTTTCGGCAACAGTATTGAGTTGTCAATACCATTCTTCTAATAGGAAGATACATAATTCAGTTATAACCTGTTGATAGCCTATGTGTTAGTTTCACTGGAGTAATTTACTCCCAATTGGGGTCTGTTGGGGGGAGGGGGGGGGTAGAGTGATTGGGTGTAGGATCGTAGGGGCCTTCTCATCCCAAAAGTTAGTCAATGAGGTGAGAGACTCCCCCACTTTTAAGTTAGGTCTCTTGCCCTTCCACAACCAATGTGGGACTATTCCAACAATCTTTCCCTTCACACATTGGTATCTCTCAACCGTTCATCGCCCTTTCACCGTACACCGACGGTCTCTCAGGGTCACAGTCTATCAGACATTCACACACTAGTGTCCATCGGGTCGGAGATGTTATAATCGGGCTCTGATACCACTTGTAGGATCGTCGATGGCAATTAGAGGGGGGTGAATGATTGTAATTCGTAGCGGAAAAAAATTGTTTATGAATAAATCAAAAGCTATCACTTTTAGTCAAAATACATGCAAAACAATGTATATTGGTTTCATCCATGCTTGCATGAACAACAAGCGTCGTAATGCAAAAAAAAAAGCCTTGCCAAATTACTTTGCTGTAATCACTTAAGAAACTCACGACCAGAAAGTAGCATGCACATGCAAATCAAAGCAAAGTAATAAAAGTAGCATCACGTGAGGAATATTTTCAATGCAAATGTCACTTTGAATCTTTTACAATACCCAACACAAAAGCATCCAACACTCATATATTCATCAACTAGAAAAGATCACCTATACATGCATGCAGTCGCTTTTTCTTTCTCTCCAAAATCACGGTTCGGAACTCTCCAGCGCCGCCTGTTTCTTCTAAACAGCTGCCGCCACTGTGAACGCTCACCCGCACTCTTTTTTTTTCCAAAAAACTCGCGGCGCTGCTTTTCTTCTTTTCTTTCCAGAAAATCACGATGCCTTCGACCTCTTTCTTTTTCCGCCAAGGAACGAGCCGTCAGCACACCAAATTATCTAGTCGCTCACCTCACTGTCTTTGTACACAAATTTTGGGTTTTCCTTTTATACTCCAACGGCCACCGTTAGTCCTTCTAAAAATCCTCAACCTAGTTAAACACGTCATTAATCCTAATACAACTCATCCTAGATCTTTTTTCCTCAACCAGGTTTTTTGGCCCACTACTTTTCAAGGGACTAAAAACCTTTCATAACATGGTTTTTTTACTCTTCTATTTTTTTCAGTTTCTCACGTGTCGAAAGCGTAAAAAGCCATGTTATGAAGGGTTTTGGGTCTCTTGAAAAGTGGTGGACCAAAAAGTCTGATTGAGGCAAAAAGGCCCACGATGAGTTGTATTAGGTTTAATGACATATTTGAGTAGGTTGAGGATTTTTAGAAGAGCTAACGGTGGTCGTAGGAGTATAAAAAAATTCTAAAGTTGTGTACAAAGAATGTGAGGTGAGCGGCTACATAATTTGGTGTGCTGGCGGCTCGTTCCGTGGTGGAAAAAGAAAGAGGCCGGAGGCGCCGTGATTTTCCGGAAAGAAAAGAAGAAAAGCGGCGCAGCAAGTTTTTTGGAAAAAAAGGAGCACGGATATTTTGGCGGCGGCTATTTTCAGGCGGCGCTAGAGAGTTCCGAGCCGTGATTTTGGAGGGAAAGAAAAAAACAACTACATGCATGTATAGGTGACAAGTTTCTTTTCTAGTTGATGAATATATGAATGCTTGTTGTTTTTGTGTTGGGGATAGGAAAAGATTCAAGGTGACGTTTGCATTAAAAATATTCCTCACGTGATGCTAGTTTACTTTGCTTTGATATGGATGTGCATGCTACTTTCTGGCCGTGAGTTTCTTAAGTGATTAGAGCAAAGTAATTAGACAAGGCTAATTGTTTTTTTTGTATTACGATGCTTGTTGTTCATGCAAGCATGACTAGAAGTGATAGCTTTTGATTTATTCATAAACAATTTTTCCACTATGCACTACAATCATTCACCCCCTCCTCTGATTGCCATCGACGATCCTACATTGAGTATCCTACTTTTGTACTTTAGAATAGGCTTCTTTGGAGCTATCAAAGTTCACTTTTTATGTCCTACATGTTTCTCTGTAGTGAGTTATCGAGGTATAATGTATAAAAGGCATATATTCAAGATATGATGAGCTGCTATTTATGGGTCTTTTTAGCATTGAAAATTTTAGTTCTTAATGCCCTTGTTAGTCCAATTTGATCTTACAGATTTAGATGCGAAGACTTAATGAGTTCTGCTAGACTGCTACTATTTTAATTGTCTCTGGCAGCCATTCTTCTGTGTGTTCTTGACTGTACTTGCATGTTGTTCTCTCCTTGCAATGTCAAGTATCTGAGTTTCTGAGCGGAAGCTTCTTTGTTGAGTTGTTGACATGCATTTTGTAGGGTAGCATCATTGTCCTGTAAATACTGTCTCAATTTACGCTTTAGGTAATTAAGCAATCAGGTTTATGGTGAGTGAAAGCTTGTATGTACACGTGCATTTTGTAGGATAGCTAGCATTATTGTCCGGTCAGAGATATAACAATGTCAATTGACTCGACTCTCTGATAATTTGTTTGGTAATGGATATGGGGTTCCTAAGAAGTAATGCAAGTGAAATTTAGTTTAGTATTGCTGCTTATTCCATGGTGCACCAGGTAGTGTTTTAGTTGGGAGTTACAATTATAATACAGTGGGTTTTATGGTACATGGAGTTGGACGTGAATGTATTTTGATACAACTCTCCTTTGAGTGTATAGGAATTCTAAGTGAAGTATATTCTTAATACATGTATTGCAATTATAGAGTAATCTAACCAAACAATGGGACATAATTCCTTTTACTTGTAATTACAATGCGTATTGATGTACGCCTGAGTCCTGATTATTGTGCTTATGTGCTGCTGCTTGCATACATGGAGAAACACTGTGTAGTCTTTTTGGTTTGTTACTCGTCCAGATGCTTGTTGCTACTATTTCCTTTTCACTTTGCATACGCACGGTTAATTCATACATTTTGACAATGATTTCAACTTGTAGTTCACCTTTTGTTCTCTTGTAAAATTCTTGTAAACAGAAAAAGGATGCTCCTGCCGGTGAGAAGCCTGAGCCTGTGAGGACCCACCTCCGCAACATGATCATTGTGCCTGAGATGATTGGAAGCATCATCGGTGTCTACAATGGGAAGACCTTCAACCAGGTTGAGATCAAGCCTGAGATGATTGGCCACTACCTTGCAGAGTTCTCCATCTCTTACAAGCCAGTCAAGCACGGCAGGCCCGGTATTGGTGCCACCCACTCCTCACGGTTCATTCCTCTCAAGTGAAGTGCTCAGAGATGGGATTTTACGCTCCTGCAAGAGTTCATTGTTATTAGCGTGTCCTATGTAGCAGCTGTTGGATTTGCGCGTCGTATACCTACTCTCTAAAGCAGCCACCTTAAATTAATCCGATGTTATTTGGAAATTGGTCGAGATTTTGAATGTTACCCGTTGCAATATTAAGCATGTTATCTCTGTTGCCGTTTCACGCTCTCTTGCATGAAAAACACACGGCTTGTCGTATCACACTACCTTGTCGTGTCTGCTCTTGTGTTATTAACCGTTTGGTGACGAACTAATGATCCTGCCAGATCGGTGTTTGAAGGAAAGCTAAATGAGGCGGCTTGTTTGGTTTGACGGGATTTGCGTCGCTTAATTTTACGCCTGCTTGGTGCCATTTTTACCACCTGGGGCTGGGTGGTTTAGGCTACTGAGGTTTTGTTTGAATGGTGATCGGACCTGACTCGCTGAGCGCCGATTAGCCTTGTGGTGTTACTGGCTGTGAAGAAAGCGCTACAGTGGTCGCAGGAGTGGCGTATAACGCAAAGTTGCAAACTGTTTCTTTCGGTCCAAGATATATTCGTGCGATACGCGTTTCTTTCGAGCGACTGTGGATTGTGGAGGATGAGGTTATGGTAGATCCCGGTCTCTCATATGATGTAAAGCTGTTCTGTTCGTATTGGCTTTTAAAAGTTATTTTCTATAGTAAATAAATGGTTTTTTTTTATCATATCTAGTTTTCAAATAGAGACGGATCTACTAGTCGATTGTAATACGCACTACAATGACTTTATTTATATCAGCTAAAATCATACACGAATGTTTCTCTCTATAATCTTCTCTATAAATTGTTATTATTCGTAAGCCGAAAACCAATAGAACCCTAAATTGGCATTTAAGCTCATATAAACGAATTAGATCATGGCAGACTGACATTACACTTGCATGTAGTGCTCAGAGGGGCTTTGCACTAGTCTGAATTCACACGAATTTAACACAGTTTATTACCCTATCCCAGTAGAGGTTGGAAGTTACTGCCTGACGAGGTTGATAGATGTTCCGAGTTTACAACCTCTAGTTGTAACTTTTAATAATTCTTCTGAAAAAGGCTTTGATCATTCTTTTCCAGCTGATTGCTAACGGTTGTTCCTTAATACTATTTTTCATTATTAAGTCAAATCAGTGGTCAAACTCCCTCATTCACGTGCCCTCTCAATCGCTAGGCATTGAAGTACTTGTATTGCTAGGCATAGACCACTGCCTCTTACAGTTCACGACAAGACTATTTTAAGAACTGGAAACGGTTGCTAGTTCAAAGCCGCTGTTAGTCAACTGGAAACAGTGGCGTAACTATGAACTGTCCTTTTAGAACTACTCCCTACCTACGTTGATTTTTATAAGGCGTTCACGCAATTCAAGATTTAAAGTTTGTAAATTTTGATCAACAATTGATCCTATATATTAATCTTGTGGCACAAAAGTGATACCACTGGATTTCTATTAGAAAGTACTCTCTTATGATTATGATTTTATGGCTATGAACAAAGTAGTGTAAAAGAAATCAATGGTCAAAGTTTAACTTTGAAGACCGTACTAAATCAAATCGCGCCTTATAAAAATCACCGGATGGGGTACATCGTTTGTTATCATTAAGAGAACTATTTGCGAGGAAAAAAGATCACCTACTGCTATATTTTTTAGTCTAAAAATCAACTAGTGTTATTAAAAAAGGAAATGCTCACACTATATTATTACATTTTGCTAAGAACAAAATTGTTCTAGTCTATAGAGGAAACTATTATAAGCCAATCGAAGAACAATAGACATGGGGCACAGACTGTACCCATCATATTTGCTTCGATTATGTTTTTTATTCAGGATAAAAGATCAACTCTAGATTTGTTCGCAGTGTAGGCGATTAAGTTTGTAAGAAATCTCATGCGCACGCATAACAATTTCGATTAAAGACTGAATCAACATTACTAATAAGCTAAGCCATGTCTATATAATTGTTGGCCAGCTTGATCTCTCCTGACAAATACTCAGTGAGCAGCGTTATTAAGATGCACAGCACGGGGGCACATGCTTAGCGCCACTAATCATCGCCGCCCTTCGTGGGGTGCAATTAATGCATAGATAATCTTGTTGATTTCCCTTCATGTGGTACCGTCAGAACCGAGCTGTTCGAGCCAGATTAGCAGCCGCTTGCCTGCTTGCTTGTTGTTTAACTGCATGTTTCAGTTGCAAAAACATGAGGGAATTAAATTGGATTTTGGTCAATGTTTCCAGCTGGTTCTTTGCCAGTTGACGCTGATTAAGCAGCACCAGATAGGTCGCCGTTCCTAGTTGAGCTAGAATTGGATTTAGCATGAGCAAGTATGAGCTTCTGGACATGATGATCTAGTTGGTTACTCCAATTAATTAGTGTGAAGCAGCACATTCCTTTGATCTCTGAAGCGTACGTCGTGGCTGTCACAATTAGGCCCGTAAAATACGCTTAACCGGGCGTTAATGGCTCGGAAAAGACGGGTTTATCTACAACCGAGTCACTCTTTTAACTGTACTTTTAGTCTCTAATAATGTAACAGTTGATATGTTCATATTCTTGAATTTTTTAGGATATTCTTGAGTTGTTCATGCTGCACATCTACAGTAGATAGCAAGAAACGGAGAGGCAAGGATGATATGTCACAAGCAGGAAACTTCAGTAGTCACGGAGATATTTCATGGACGAAGTTTTATCTAGAGATGTCATCACTCACCACAGTTTAGCTGAAAAAAAGGCAAGAAAACAAACACATTGCACTCTAATCGAGTGTTCACTATACATTGCGAAAAGAAGACGCGAAATCTGCGCCTCTGTTACAATTTCACCTGCTTTTCATTTCTGTCCGGCTGAACGATCAAGGACCAACTGAAATGTCCGTGCACTGCCTGTTCATGGGGCAAAGTTGCGCCTTGAGCATCGAGGATGAGCAGCAGTGCAGGTTACAAATCTTTTTAGTGAAGTTATCCCTAGAAGAAGTTCTGGCACATATTCAGAGCTATATTTCCATTGCTCCTGACATTGACAGCCTCAGGTTTCAGCATTCGTGGCCTGCACTGACAGGTCCAGCGGCTGCGCATGGTTGTGCTCGTTTTCGTAGGTAACGATCAGCATCGCGGGGTCGCTGCGACACCTCTCGACGTGCTTCCTCGCAGGGCAGTCCTTCATGCTGCTGCACCTGTAGTATCCCCTGCACAACCAAGAGATTTCAGTTGCAATCTTGCATACTGATTCAGTTGTCTCACTCAGCAATGAACAATGATGCACAGAGCTACAAAGTTCAGAACTTCTCAGCCTGAATATTCCTCTCTGAAGTTTGGAGGAACCAAACCAGTTGCAAGTGTAATTGGTTTGATAAAGATTAAATAGTAGCATTAATAAGATGGCAAATTAATTGGCATAACAAAGAACTCGAGTACTCCTAATTAACCAAAGTGTGAAGATAATTGCTCATAAATAATACCTTGGATGAGGAGAGCCTTTAATCGGTTTCTGCCCATACTTCCTCCAAGAGTAATTATCTGCAGGTATATCAGCAATCTTGTCGCTGATTGCAGGCATCCTCACCACCCTTTTCTCCCTCAGCTTCCTGCAAAAATCACAAACAAATACCGAGTCAAAATCACAACAACTTGCAAAGTTAATCCCTAGCCAAGAAACAATGATACAATTGACACCAACTTTTTCTTTGGGCAATGGCATTTGCCATTGGCGTCATCCCCTTTCCTAGCGCACGTCTTCTTCGACGGCGCTGCGGAGTTGGTCGCGTCGGACATGCTGATCAACTGGTTGCTGATGGAGGTGAAGAACGAGGTTGCCGCTGATGAGGTGCAGACCGAGTTGTCGAAGCCGAAGCTGATCACCTCCTTGGCGCTGCTCCTCGGCATCTCGATGTGAAACTTGTCACTTTGCTTCTGATCAAACTGGAAGCTCTGCTGCTGGAATTGGATGTGAGTAGTGGTAGCAGAAGAATTAACTGCAGGAACAACACCAACTTTTGAGCTGTTCTGCACAGACACTGTGGAGGGAACACTGCAACCATTCAAATCCAAGAGTGGTGTCTCAAGAAACATGTTCCTATCAAACTTTGCCGGTGTGATCTTGGCGGCGCAAGGAGCCACCACCACCACCTCGCTCTCTTGGCTGCTCGGCGTAATGCTTCTCGCCTGCGGCGGCGCTAGAGTACTAGTACTACTGACATGAAGGCCATTGGGAATGGGACATGGTACCAATGGGTGGTCTAAGAGGCAGCTTGGATCAACAGGATGTGAGCTTGAGCTCCTCTTGCCAACCCTTGCCCTTGCATGGCCTACCCTGTTGCTCAGGATTGTGACCACCTTGTCGAACCGGGAGACGGCCTCGTCGGTCTCCGCGACGACGGCCCTGAGCTGGAAGGGGTCTCTGGACTGCGAAAGGAGCGCGACGAGCTTCTTGCAGCTCTCCACGGCCTCCCGGTTGGCTTCCTCCACCCCCTTCATGGTGAGGCCTTGAAGAATTTGCACCAAGAACGATGCAAGAAGCACCAAGAATTCTAGTACTAGTACTGAACCGATAATCTTGATGGTGCAATGGAACAGTGAGCGGCTATCGGCTAAGCTGAGAAATTAATCAAGGAGTTCGAGATTGGAATGAGATCATAGCATAGGTAGCAACAAGGTGAATGGAGTTGATCAAAGATGAAGAAGAGTTTGGCCACGGGTCAGAAGATTTATAGAACCATACAAACACATGCAGAAACTTCGTAAGATTGGATTGGTTGCAGCAGCAGGGAGGTTGGATCAAACAAACTTGCCCTGTGAATTGAGAGGGGAGAAAGGTTGCAAGATTGCAACAATGGTGGCGTAGGAAAAAAAAGGTTGCAAGATTGCAATAATGGTGGCGTAGGAAAAAGTTTTTGCTAGATCTTGCTGTGATTTTACAGGGAGAAAGAGAGGGCATATGTGACGTAGTCGCATTGGGTCCTTCACTTGTGCAATATTCCATTTGGGGTGAGAGGTGGAGCACCATCGGAATAAAATTTAGCGAAGTCAACGAGGGTGCTGCTGATCGGATGATCACAGCTGTCGGTGAGTTAGACGGCCAGGATTTATTTGATTTTTTGTTCTTGAATTTTGATTGATACTGAAATTAACACACACACAGATATATATATATATATATATATATATACATATATATATATATATACATATATATATATATATACATATATACATATATGTATACATATATATATACATATATGTATACATATATATATACATACTAGTAAGGTGCCCGTGCGTTGCAACGGAAAACCAAATAAAAATGATACATACTATCAAATATGATCTCAAACTGAATAATAAATATCAACTTTTTCTTACGTCATCATGTATCAAACAAAACATACATGTTCATACTCGTAAATAAATCAAGCATCGTATTAGTGAAGCATGATAGAAGTGCAGGACACATTTGAACATTCAGAATTTTTCATATCGTAACCATTAGCCTAAATTGATACAAGGACAATCAAATCTTATGTTATCAATGACATTTAGGCATCTAAGATAACAGGGATCATGCTACATTTGGAGAACAAATAGCAGATGCCATGCTAAATTTCAGAAATTCAACATTCTCAATTGTTCGGAAAGTATTCAAAGATCGGTGTTTGTGATTCGAAATCCAAAATAGAAACAAGAGCAATCATTGCCAATCTGCTCTAGCTATCCAATACATAATTACTTACATTCTTTTCCTCCTTGACACCTCTGCTTTCTTCATGATTTTCCGCATTGTCATCCAACTGAAATGGGTGGGAATGGCACAGTTAACGAACTTTTTTTTTACAAAATTGGCATTTAATTCAGTGCAGATCATAGCATGTAAAAAATGTAGATTATAGAACACAAGTCACTTGACTATCATATGGTTGCAACTTGCAACTACCTATATATTCGAAAATTTCTATCATCAGCCAGCCAATTTTTGAGAAGGTAAATTAAGCTAGGAAGATACTTACTTTCAGGTTCCCTAAGTTAGCTGACACACCCTCATTTGTATTCTCCTCTCCGCTTCCTTTTTTCCCATCAGTTTCTGTAGCATCTTGTAGCTGAAAGAAAAATGTTTAGATACAAGGTGACATGGTTCCAAAAGACATGGTTCACCTAGATCTGACAGCCATATTGGTCAATTCTATATGTTATTCCCTCCGTTTCCATAAAACCATCGTTTTAGAATGTGTGTAGTCAAACATTTAAACTTTGACCACTAATACACACAACAATATTTAGATTTTTCACGTGGAAATTATATTAGTAGATTTATCATCAAAAGTACTTTCCTGTGATTACACTTTATATAATTTTTACTAACATATAATTAGAACAAAAGAACTAATGGTCAAATGTGTGCATAAGTGTATTGGAGATTGTGTTGATATCTGAAATGACAACCATTCAGAAACAGGAGTGCATTTTTCTTCACAATGTAGCCACAAATGTGGCTAAAAAAATATAAACCACATCTGTTACAAAAGCCATGTGTAAGGGGTGTGCCATGCTACAAGGCTAGGTTTGGTCATGAACCAAACACGCCTTTCAAAATTAGTGCGAAAAAGTGCTTTAAATGTGAAAACATAGCTGTGAGAACTGAGAAGTTATCGTGTACAAAAGGTGACGTATCTCAGGTAAGGCAGATTTCTACAATACAAATGGTAGATTCTGGGTATGACTAAATCAAGCATTCAAACTAATAAAATTTAATCATATTCTTTAAAACAAAATTATGAAATTAAAACATTCAACTTTTTTCTTACTTTAAAGAGAAAGCAGGTATCTACCAGTGTTGAGTGACAAAACCTCATGATTCAAGAATTTTCAAAGAAATGTGACAAGGTAGTCTATTAAACCTGCTAATCTAAAGCACATGCAATCAAATGAAACCTTAAAAGGCAAGGACTCAAGAGCATACTTTGAAAGTTCGAAACATTCACTTTATAAATGGTAATCCAGAGTTCACTTTTCGTGCATATTCCTCGTATTGAGCCAAAAAGCGCCTCAAGAAATATTCTTCATACTGCTCTTGAGTGAAGGAATGACAAGAACAAACACAGGAGAAGCACAAAACCAAATATATCGAACACTTTTACGAAGATGTTTGTATTCAGCAGGTGATGAAACATACTTAAAGAGACTTTGAAAGGATTTATCCTCAAAATGGGAAGACTTAAACATAAAGGAGAAAAACACTGTTCTTTTAGAAGGATACGGTATCCATTTTGAAAAGAATCGCCACAATACAAATGCAAATGCAATCTGTGGATCTTGGATTGCACAAAGATAACACGGGTCCCTACGCCCATATAAGAAAGCTCGAATACCGGGATGCCGCATAAAACATGCATACCAAACACAATATTTAGCAATTGAATTATTGAATAGTCTTGCGAATTACGGCATGTTATAGTGCAAATTAAGAACATAAAAGTATTGTTATAGCATAGCTCAAGAACAATGAACGATGAATGCGGTATAAGTTAATAGTTTGTTACCTATAGACCCCATGAGTAATCAAGCGATGTTGGTCTTCATAGTGAATTCTTATAACATGCGTAAAGGCACACCCAACTGTCACAACAATAATTTACGAATAATTTCACCAATAAACACCATTAGAAGGCCAATATTATCGACAAACCAATACTCCTTTAGTTTCGGAAAAGAAGAGCTTCCATCGGTGTTCGGCATTGCAAAACTCATTGCCAAAACATACCGCTTGCGATAAGAAGTGCTTGCATGAAAAGGACCTTTATCAACTCACAACACGGCCACCCAAGTAAGTTAGGATCTGCAATTCGATCTAAAGGGAAAGAAAGAAGACAAGGAAAAAAAAGAATCACCAATATAGGCATACATTGTACTCTTTCTTATAAGTTTGATAAACTTATGTGTCCAGGTATTAAATGGTGGTTATGATTGTGTTCGGCGCGAGAGGGGAAGGGGGGAGGGGAAGGCGGCGGCGCGAGAGGAGAAGGGGGGAGGTGGCGGCGCGGAGGGAGGGGAGGATGCGGCGGCGGAGGAGGGAGAGGGGTGGGGGGAGTAGGAGGCGGCGGTGCGGGGGACGGAGAGGGGCGCGGCGCAGGGGTTGGGGAGTAGGGAGGAGGCCGGTGGGGAGGCGAGGGGAGGAGGCCGGTGGGGGCGGAGGGAGGAGGCGGGAGGCGCGCGCGAGAGGAGCGATGGAGAAAGGCGGCGGCGCGGGGGGTTGGGGGAGTAGGGGAGGAGGCCGGTGGGGGAGGCGGAGGGGAGGAGGCGAGGGCGGCGCGGCGGCGGGAGGAAGAAACCAGGCGAAGGAGAGCGGGAGAGCGGAGGTGAGGCGAGAGGCGGCGGCGGCGGATGGATTGCGAGGGGACCGGGAGAGGATAGGGTTTGGAGCGCGCGAGCGAACGACCGGATCTACCCTGGGACGATCGGACGGGCGAAAGCGGGGCGCGGAGAGGGGAGCGGAGCGGAGCAATTTTTACGGTTAGGATTTTATCTCGTAATCAGATCAGAGGGCTGAGAGGAGAGGAGTGACGACGGACCAACCACCAATTGCTTCTTTTATAATAGTAAAGATATGTATACATATATATATACATATATGTATACATATATGTATACATATATGTATACATATATATATATATGTATACATATATGTATACATATATATATATATGTATACATATATGTATATATATATGTATACATATATGTATATATATATGTATATATATATGTCAGCCACTTCTTCATTCTTTTTTTTCAGTTTTTTAAGCTGGTCAATTAAGCACTGTGCGTTAAGAAAGAGGTTGATAAAATCATAAACATTTCAATCTCAAGAAAATAAACTCATAAACATTTATGTTACTTTTCTTTGTAGGGCCGAGAACACCCTCTAGAGAGGGTGAATAGGAGCCCACACAATTAAAAACTTTTTCAAACCTTCTCTAAAGGAGAAAGCAAAGCTATTTGCTCCAACAACTATGAGAAGCTATGAAAATCATAGATCAACCACTCACAAGAAAAAGTCCAAGAAAAAACCGAGCAAAACATGCCCTGACATACCCTAGCGATCTGGCCTCTAAGCAAGGGATGGTCTGACTGCTAGCTAGATGAAGGTCTGACCTCTAGCTAGTTGAAGATTAGACCACTTGGCGGTCTGATCTCTAGCTAGTTGATGATTTGACCTCTAACCAAGAACAAAGCAAATTTTTAGCACTATTTTAAATCCAAAAATCAATGAAATTTTTGATCTACAACTCCAAATAACTTGAAGCTTGAACCAAGGATACACCATGAACTTAAGAACCTATCTTAACCAAATATTTTGAAAGGACTTTAAAAAAATTGGGATCTTTTGGCATTTAAAGCTCTGCTGCACCAAAATCGAGCTAAAATTATAAATTGAGCCAACTCTCAAACCAAACATCCAAATCACTTGAAATTTGATATACACCTTCTCTAGGATATCTGAAACCCATTCCAATCAACGATCAAGGAAATCGTTGCAAAATTTCTGACAAAAGAGGAAATCTCGATCTACTCTTGCTCATGAGTCCTTGATGATTTAGATGACCTTGGATGGGTTCTCACATTTTATAGCAAATTAGATCACAATACAAACTCAATCCAAAACACTTTCAAGGTTAAAACTTCAAAATCACTCTCTTTTGAGCCAAAACCGGGCAAATATAAGAACTTACAAATAACAAATGTCTAGATAGATAAGATCTAGTCTTCAAAAGACATCATCATCACTTACACATTCTTGGCACACATCAAGATCAAGAGGGTAAGGAGAAGTACAAAAAACTAAGCCAAATCAATATTTCATCTCTTGAGCACAAGAGAAAAATACTTAGACGAATTTTGATCTCTATTGATACTTGGAGATGAATATTTACAACCACACACAGATCTAAAGATGATAAAAAAACTCAGCCACAAGAGAATCTCATATCTTCCACAGGTTCTCTCTAAAAATCCTAATTCATCTTAATGCTAGGCATGAAATCTCTCAAAACCTTTGACCTAGCCACCTCTTTCTCTCCTTACTTATGAAGTCTCACAAGAGAAACTCTAACCAGCATCTTTAGCTGGGTTTTATCTATTTATATGGGCTAACCCATTAACACAACACTTACACATGCACGCTTCTCACAGTGTTCACACCCATTAACCCATTAGTAAATCAACACATAATCCCTTCACATTTTTCAGCATATACAAGACCTAAACCACTTAGGATAACACCGCAGTTTCGCACACCCCCACTTTTCTGATATTAGACAATTTACCAAAATACCCCTCTACCATCTTCCATGAAGTTTTTCACTTCCTTTACCACAAAGCATCACTTATACTTCGCCATCTTTCATATGATCCAATGACTTATTGCTAAGCATCTCACGTGTCTGGATCCCACTGAACCATCCTCGCTTTCAAAGACCCAAGCCACTTGGCGCACTAAACGTTTCTCCACGCACATGACAGTACTCGGCTTCCTTGACCGCACAGAACCTCGGCTCCTCCATCAGCATAGTGATGGTTCACCTTGCCGTTGCCCGTCATGTCCTCTACCGATCCTCTTCGGCTCCTCGTCATCTCGGTCTGTGACCACCCCACAAGCTTCTGTCATCTTTGGTGACTTCTTGATCGTCTGGAACTTTGCTTCTCCTGAACATAGTCTTGATCCCTTAACCGCTTTAGACCTAAAATCTTCTAGCTTAGTCCTGGTCCCGTCCGTCTCATCATGACGTAGCTCCAGAATCTTATAACCAACACAAACAAACAAACCATCATATAGTGCCGCATGAGACAAAATCATCAATATGCCCAATTGATTATAGTAGGAACACTTACCTCAATGCTTCCATTCTAGAAGCATCACCGCAAAATATGATGTTCATCTCCAATGCATTATGATCTTTGCTCAAACTTCACCTTTCTTGGCTCTTGTTCATCTTGTATCTTACTTGAGCTAACTATTTCATAAGGTATTTATGACCGTTCTGAACCTCAGTTATCTCTAACCTAGTCCCGGTCTCCCTGTCGTTAACCATAGTCACCTCCAAGCTACATGCACAATAATAGACCAAGTAATCATTTTTTGGTACAAGTTCTTCACAACTTGACTAATGTTAGTCCATAAATCACCATGTGACACATATGCAATGATCTAGGTCAAACCAGATCAAATCAAGACTAGAGTTCCCAATTTTCAGCCTAGCTTACCCATCTGACTGGTCAGACCGCTAGCTCCAGTCAGTCTGACCACTGCTGGCTACTAGTCAGGCCGTTGGTGCCGGTCGGTCTGATCACCATATTTCAAAAACCAAACTCAAACTTACAAACTTTTTGAACCAAAAGTCAATTATTTATCACAACTATGATGTGACCTCTACATAGTCTCACATGCTTAAAAACTCGTAAACTTGTTGTTTTATTTTCAAGACTGGATTGAATAATGCTCTTCAGCTGTATTTATATTCTGGCCAGCTCATCGGCAGAATGGATCAACATTAGGAAGTCAATGGAAATTTCATTTGTTTTTGTTACGTGGAATTAAAATGTATATATCATCGGCCAGTTGTTCAACTCCAGCAGTCATCTCAACTATGACACACAAAACAATTCCATAAGCAATCATCCAAAACTTTGAATAAGGCCAACCTCCTTTAACGGATGTACGATTGGTTACAGGACTATCGTTTGATTAAAAATCAACCCTAGATAAGAAAAAAAAAACTAAGCATTACTCAGACGTTGTAGGATACAATAATCACAGTGTAGATTCCTATTGTCCTGGCTAATTCATTGCACAGGTCATTTGCCTATGAACAGTAATAGGAGAAGTTTTAGTGCAACTCATAAGACTAGTGAATTCCGTTCTTTTTCATAGGAATAAGACTAGTGAGATTAGCTCTCTTTTTTTAGAGGAAGTGGAAGATTAGTGAGACACGCTATGGAAAAACTGGAAGGAACAAGCAAGAAGCTGGGCCAGCCCAGCAAGCGCAATTTGGGCCCGGCCTAGAAACACTAGAGGGCCGCATGCACCGAGCGGATTCCGCCTTGTTATTTGCCATCGGATCGTGATCGAAAAGTCTAGAAAAAAAAATAGCAGCAACAGTCCTTGGGTGATGAGCCCCATCAATCACGCACTTTTTTAAGGCTGGAATGATCCCAGATGACAGCCATTTTCCGGCACGTTTGGATGTATTTTTAAGGCTAAGTAATTGATTTAGAATGCTAAATCAATAATGACAGAAAATTATAATCATAAATGAAAAGTTATATATATATATATATATATATATATATCACTTTAAGTATACTCGTATACTAAATATAAGATACTCCAATGTGAATCACATGAAAAAATTGTAAGGAAATTCATAATTTTTAGCGTATTTCGTAAATATATTCATATACATATATAAAAAGAAGTATGTCTAAAAAAATATACATACTACATCTGAAAAATTGTTCATACCACCTAGATGATCTTAAATACTCGTATACTACACGTATATACTCTCCGTTACGCGAGATACTTTCTACGTTGTGAGATACAACATAAGGTGTAATTACACCCGAGTGTAGCTGTCCCCTTCGTTGCTGTCTCCAATCTGATCTGCCGAGATGGACAATCTGATCTGCCGGGATGGATGAGCATGTGGACAATTTAGATGTGGGGTTATTCGTGTGTTGGAGACGAGAAGACCCGTTCAACTTGCACGCGTCCATTCGGTAGGATGGCCGTTTCTCCCTGTCCGGAATCACCCAACATAACGTTGCATGATTCAATATGATTGCCACTGTCGTAGAAAACTGTAAGAGAGAGAAAAAAAAGACTATGCAAGCGCAGGAATTTAGCAGCAATTTTACAGGGACAAAATAGCTCAAATCACCCTTCTGGGTGTCTGTGGGGGTGTTCATTTTAGCTTTTAAAAACCTTAATTTTTAGTTTTAGCTTTTTTTTCACTATTCACTACACTATCCACTAACTCAGTTACAGTAAAAAAAGCTAACTACAGTAAAATTTCAGCCAAAAGCCATCGCTAAAACGATCACCCCTGTGACGAAAGGATTCTAGTAGAAGTTACGAGATATCACGCTACTTCCTACGAAATCCCATGCTCTACGAGGACACGCTCAGCGTCTCTCAACGCGGCGATAGACGTTAGCGACTAGCATTTTTTTCTTTTTTTTGTGTTTTATTTTTTCTATATTCTTTTATATTGTCTATGATAGGTTAACATATCGTTTTTATTTTTAAATTTAATTATATCAAATAAGCCAACTTAGCTACAGTAAAAAATCAATCCCTTACAGTAAAAAAGTCATAAGTTATCACTATTCCGAACGCTACCTAAAACGTATGCCATATGTCATCTCTCGATAAATTCCTTATTAGTACGATTTGGTTCTTGCATATGATCGCATGACTTATGATCATCGCTATTCTATTCAGTTTATGATTATAACCTTTTTAATAAATAAATAGAATAATATTTCATAGTTTTTTGAAGTGATTTATTGGACAGTATTTTTGAAGCGACTTATCGACATTTGATTCGTTCATATAAACACTCATACTAAGATAAAAAAACCATCAGACATAACCACAAGCTATCAGGCGCAACAAAAAAGAACATAGCTATTACCATTTTTTTTGCTTGAAACCTAATTATTCCATCCGATTTTGGCCTGTTCTAACTAGCGATGGTTTTTAGTTTCTAGAAGCAAAAAAACTATTTGAAACATGTTGATTTCTTAATACGTTTTTTTATCTTTTTCTTTGTATTATTTTGAAGATATAACGGTATTTTTTATTTTATTTTTTAATTAAATATCTCAGTAAAAATAACAAGCCGCTGCGGTTTCATTTCAGTAAAAAAAACTAAAAAACACACCCACAACCAAAATCTTAGGAGGCATTCGTTTTAGCGATAGCTTTTGGCTGAAATTTTACTGTAACTAATTTTTTTTACTGTAGCTGATTTGACTTTTTAGGTATAATTAAATTTAAAAAATATAAAAATAGAAAAAATATGTTAGCCCATTACGGATAATGCAAAGAAACACGAGAAATTTTTTTTTTCAAAAAAGTCTAAAAATTCTAAAAAATTTAAAAAAAATAAATTACTGAATAATGAAAAAAAACTGATGCTAAAAATACTGAATCGAGCGGGACAGTAGATGATCTGCCGACGCTGCAACAAGTCGTTTTAGTACATGGGAAGCCGAGATATTAAAAATCTGGAAAATTTTCTTCTCTCTCCTCCGGCCAGAGCCAGATCCGCTTGACAACCCGATCGAAGGAAAGCAACACAAAAGCAACCATCCACAAGCCACCAATCCCACCGCCCGATCCAGCTACTACGGTTCGCCATGTCCTCCTCCACCGCCTCCTGGTCGCGCTACGGCACCGTCCCGGCCACCTCCCCGCCGGCGCCGCTGAAGCCGGAGGCGGACGGGGAGGGCGAGGCGGCGCCCTCGTCGTCGGCGACGGCGGCGGAGGCCGGGGTGGCCTTCTTCTCTCGCGCGCGGGTGCTCGCGGGGGCCGCAGCGGCGGGGCGGCCACGGGCGTGGCGGGAGGTGCTCGACCCGACAGCGTTCTCGCGCCCGGACAGCTGCGGCGAGGCGCGGGCGCGGGCGCGGCGGAACCTGGCCTACTTCCGCGCAAACTACGCGCTCGGCGCGCTCGTGGTCGTCTTCCTCGGTCTCGTGTACCGCCCGCTCTCCATGCTCGTCTTCCTCGCGCTCTTCATGGCCTGGCTCGCGCTCTACTTCGGCCGCGGCGACGGCGAGCCGCTCGTCTGCCTGCGCCGCGAGGTCGACGACCGCGTCGTGCTCGCCGTCCTGGGCGCGGCGACCGTGGTCGCCGTCGCGCTCACCCGCGCGGGCCTCAACCTGCTCGTGTCCCTGGTCCTCGCCGTCGCCGTCATCGGCCTGCACGCCGCGTTCCGCATGAACGTTTACCTCGACGAGAGGGACGCGTTCGACGGCGCCATCTCCTCCTTCACGGGGAGCACCTACGGCTACACGCTCCCAAGATGAGGCATTGAATCCGGAGAGGATTCTTGGTGTGATTTTGATCTGTTCTTGTGGAGGTGTTCTTGGAAGATGTAATGCGCTTGGATTTTTGTAGTTTGAATGTTGTGTATAGAATTTTGTTTTTCCTTTCTGAGGGATGTTTTGATTTGTTTGTAGTGGTATGGTTGATGTTTGAGTGAAAATTTTGAGGTGTTTTGGATTATTTTGGAGCTGTTTTCAAGGGAAATTCTGTAAGCTGCTGCTCCAAGGTGCAGGCAAGTGTAAATCATCCATCCTTCCAATTAAATTGGGAAATAAAGCTTGTGACCACTAAACGCAATGCCGCTTACGTATGAATAAAAATACTAACAGGTGAAGAAAGGAGATTCTTGGTAAAGTTTAGCCAAGGAAGAGATCAAGTGGCAAGTGAGCTTAAGACTTGGGTCCATGTGATGAGTACAAAAGGTAGACTGCTAGTACTGTTTTTCTTCACAATTCTGGTTTCGGTAATCCTCACTTGTGTAAGAAGTACACAAAAGGCAACCATTCATGTAATCATGTAACCCTCTTGCTATCATATTAGAGTTACTGTTTACAAAAGATTATACCCCCAATGCTAAGATTCTGTTCTATACTTATACCCACAAATATCCATATGGTCTTAATCCCCCTTCCATTAGATGTACAAAAAGACATTCATGTAACCAGCCCAGAATCACTTTAGAGTCAATTGCTCGCAAATATATCAACCCCAATGCTAATTAAGCACCACTTAGACCAACCAAAAAATGACTTAACCATGCAGCTAAGCTACTCAACGCTTGGCATCGATGACTCGAGCTTCCTCGCGAGTGCACAGGCGAGGGGAGGTGGTACAACATTCCCGATCCGCGTGTGCTTGCTCTGGACGTTAGCATCATGTCATGGGATCGGATCAGAAGCTTCAGAAAAATAGCAACAGATTCGATTCATGGCATTATGTCATATATTGAATGCATCCCGTAGAGGTTCAGCCGAAAGATGGGCAAAGCAATTGGAGTGAGGCTTCCCTGTTCCTGTTTCCGTGTCCCCCTTCATGTTCCCTCGATCTGGACCGTTCGTTGATCGCAACGAGCGGTCCAGATCGAGGGAACACGGAGGGGGACACGGAAACGGGAACAGAGAAGCCATTTTCAAGCAAGCAATTGTGCTAAAAACTGTACAGAAATAGTACTCTGGTTCTGATTAAATAGCTCAACCTACCGTAAGTCTGTAATAGCATTGATGCAGGCAAAGCTACTACGAATTGCTTAATTTAGGCTACTCAAGTTTGCTTGTTAAGGCACCAGTGGATCTATTCATCTATACAGCAGCATCTTTTTTTTTTTTTTTGGAAAAATCAGTTAGTCTATGTAGATAAAGGATATGTGCGAAGGTAGTTCACCTGAGATCGGGCACATTCACGGACAGTGATGATCCTGTCCTGCTCTGGGTGGAAGCACACGCCGACCTTGCCCATTGGCTGGGGATCTGTTACAGATGTGGAGAAATTGCCCTACCAATCCAACCTCCCGTACAGGCCTTTCCATTGATTGTGCCTTTGGGCTGTGTTAGGCAAGCACCAAGGTATCGAGTCCTTCTGCCCTGTCGAAAGCTTCACCTGTATCCACATCATGAGAATCAACTGCCCCATGGTTACCAATAATGTAGGAAAATCCATGAAGACAAAGATAATGCAATGGCAGAATGCTACCTTCTCATCTGGCAGGTCATGCCAGTCACAGCCTGGGCGCTTTGGGATGTGCTTGCATCTAATGAGATTCAGTTCATTCATCTCTTTCAGATATGTGGTCAATCAACGAAACTGCATTGCCTCTGATCTTCTTCTGGAACCAAGAGACAGGTTCGCGTCCATGCTGCATCACAGAAAGGGGTAAACTCAGCTAATACAAATCAAGAGCATGGACAGAAGAAACTGGAGTATAGATGATGTGATACATACTTGTATTGTTGGTTTTCTGGCACCATTCTCCATAGGTGGTAGATCCCCAACTGTATCTCTTAACTATTATTGAGCGGAAAGGTACCCCGCCAGCAGTGCTCTTGACAGGTGCGTAATATTTATCATCGGATAGAATAATTTTCAGCTCACGGCTAGCAAAGATGTGCATTGGTTCAGGCCACTCAGGAAGGGTGTCTCCAGGCGCAGCAGGCCAAATGAATGCCTTTTTCCTCGACTGTGCAACACCATAAGCCCCTGCCTCTAAAATTCCAAATCGAACCTAGGAACATGTAAACAAGGTTAGACATATATAAGTTAAGGAAATGCTATAGCACGAGGACAAGCAGAGAAGAGGAAGTGTCAAGCACCTGGTATGCATCTCCAGGAGTGATGCCAGTGTTAGCCTGAAGGTCTGGCCTTTGTTGAATGAAACAAAGTTCCTAACGTTTTCTAAGAGAAAGAATCTAGGACAGAAATACTCCGCGAAGGACAAGAATGCTAAAATCATCTCGCGTTGAACTTTGCTCAAGGGACTTTGATTGAATATGTTCGTCCCAGAAAACCCCTACGAAATGGATACGCAAAAAGTCATGCAATCAGCATGGAGGATTGAACAAAGCATGAAGCATTTACTGGTATATAGGTAAAAAAATATACCTAGCATGGAGGGCCACCATTGATGAATTATACTTTACCCGGCATAGGCAGATTCTTAATCTTCTCATCTGAAAGTTTAGCTGCTCGTTCAGAAGCCTCAAAAGTCGAGATGCAATCATCAGCATCACCACACTTATCCATTACTGCCCTGCAAGGCCAATAGTTACAAATGAGTTGGGAAATACGGGAATAATATGATAAGTGCACCCAAAGGGGGGGAAAAGGATTGCATACTTCAAAATGACATTGCAGTTCACAAAATGCTTCTGAAGCTTCTGGATGATTTTCACCAAATGCTTCCCCAGCAGGTTCTTCGTATTCAATTGCCCATTTTGTATGTGATACACCTGTAGAATTTAATGGTCAGAAAGTATGTGGAGGCCAAGGCGTTCTATTAACCAACATGTACATGAGAAATACATACCAGATAGCTGCAATCCTTCAGATAAACCTCCACAGCCAGCGAAAATGTCAAGGGTTGCAAGGCAGTTCTCTGGTGGCACATTCTTCTGTTTATCTAAACCAGCTTGCTGATCGTCACAGATTTGCTTTCCTTTTGTTCTTTTTTGAAGTAGTAGGTACCTTCCTTATCAGTGACATGAGTTTAACATTGGGCAGTAGCTGGTTCAAGATCACACTCTTTGGTGTCACCTAATTCAAATTCTAAACAATCATTGTCAAGAAAATCTCTTTCATTTGCAGCATTGCCAAGGACAGTCTGTGAACCTTTTTGCAATATTCTTCCATGAACCATTTCTGTACCATCATGTTTCTCATACATATACTCAATAAAACACATGATGGCTTCACCTGAATCTTCTAATGTGACTGCCCCACCAACAGCAATATTGAGATCTTGAACTCTACATTTGTATAGAACTTCTCCAGACACTGTTTTTCAAGCTGTTTGATCTTCCCATTTGATTTCTTAATATTGGGCCCATTTTTGCGCTTGGGTTCAGATTCTTTCCTCTCATTGATTGAGATTTTTTCTTCATCACCAACTTTGTGTGCCTTCTTTCTTCCATCTTCGCTGCAAGGCCCGTGACAAAGGCACTTCGTCGAATAGATTCATCTGGAAAGTTTGCAAACTGCTGAAGTATTATTTGTCCATGCACCACAACGTATCTTTCAACAAGTGTTGCATTTGATGAAATAAACGCAGGGTGCCCACTCTCAATTTCTGCTACTTTCTTAACAACATCAGCAGAAATTAGCCACTTGGTGTCAATGGATTTATATGTGAGTGCTTCTTATGTTAATCTAACAATGTGGGACTAATCTACATCCTCATATGCACACACACATAAGCCATCATGGATCGAGGTGTTACAGTTGAGATTTTAGACAAAGCAGTGAAGCACAGCAAAAGCAAAAGGGGATGACTCCTGCATACTTTCTAGTCCTGATTGTGTCTATTTCATAGAGTAGATCAGCAGAACATGGTTGAACTGTCAATCACTTACACCATCCCTTCATAGAACAATAGCAATTCAAGAAGGCAATCTGTTGTTGTATCCTGTTGATATGTAATATGTAACTATGTTAATTCAAGAAGGCAATACAATAGCAATTCAAGAAGGCAATCTGTTGTTGTATCCTGTTGATATGTAGTATGTAACTATGTTAATTACAGAATACAGATAACAAAGATCATTGTCAAATTCCTCAAGTTTGTATGTAATATGTAACTATGTCAACCTAATTGCATAGTGCAACATTTAGCTTGTGTTACTGTCATTGATTCTTCACTTATCTTTACATATCTAAGATATCTTTTATTGTGATAAGTCCTAGCAAGTCAGAAGGATATACTTGCAGTATTATGAAGAACAAAAATGAAAATACTGGACCAACAAGGTGGGCAAAAGACTTCAGTCACAAGCCAAATATGAACGCCCACGGACACTAGGCGCAGCGACGAGCGATTGGGGGTGTGAATGCAATGAGGCGTGGGATGCCAAATTGCCAAGTGGCGTGGGGGTTTTGAGAGTTTTGACATTGAGGGAGGGAGGGAGGGGGCCCCTTCAGTGGGAACGCGATTTTTTCGCATGGATTGGTCCATGGGCGGAATTGAAATATTGAATTAGGGTTTGGACTTTGGAAATTTGAATCGGTTCTCAGACCGCGCTTTTCACTGGAAGAGCTCTGAGACTGTCATGGGAGGAAGCTGCTTGGTGGTGTGGAAAAAGGTTTGCAGACCGATGTCGCTCGGAGGTCTGGGAATCTTAGACCTCAAGACAATGGGCTGTGCGCTTCGTCTGCGTTGGTTATGGGGCAAAAAACTGAACAATCGCACGTGTGGACCAACCTACAAGCAAAAAACTGAATTCTTGGCCCTTTGGCACAAGATCAGCTCTATCTCCATCCAACCACGAACAGCTGATCAGCTTATTTAAAAACTAAACCCCTTTGAAGGGTACTCCACTAAGTCTGCCTACAACGCTTTCTTCATTGGTGGAACTCGCTTTGCAGTTTACAAGCTAAACTGGAAATGCAAAACCCCCATAAAATGCAATTTTTTTTGCATGGCTGGCTGCTCAGGACCGATGCTGGATAACTGACTGCCTAGCGCGTCGTGGAATTGCAACACACTCACTTTGCCCCCTTTGTGAGCAACACCCAGAAACGATTGATCACCTTCTTGTGCACTGTCCTTGGGTTCAGCAAGTCTAGGACCACTTCTCACGATCCTTTCGATGACCACGACAAATGGAACCAGTCAATTTCGACTACTAGATTGGCGGCTATTAATGCGCAAACAAGTACCCAAGGCTCAGAAGAAAGATCTTGACTAAGTCATTCTCTTCATATGGACCATTTGGCGAGAACGTAATGGTTAGATATTCAACAAAAATCAAGACGGATATCCAAGCGCTCTTAGACAATCTAAAGCAAGAGCTATATCGATGGTATAGGGTGGTTGCGCTCTCGCTATCGGCTCAGACCTCAAGCCTCTCCGCATATCCCCGCTGCGTAGCACCATGCCAGGTCTTCCGTAGTTCGTCTTGGTATAGGGTGGTATTTGCACCTTTTTTCTTTACTGCGGTTTCTTTGTATATACGCTTATATTGTGCTACTAGCATGTACGCACGGTTTACTGCTGTACGCAAGGCTATTCAAACGTAGGGCAACTTCTTCTTTTTCCCCTAAAAAAAACCAGCTTATTATATTTTTACAGTTTATCATGAAGGCATGGAAACGCCGAGGCAAGTTTTATCAACAAATCAATGCCAGTAATTCTACTCAGTACTGACAAACACACCGTATGCTTATTTGGCCAAATACTTTAATACTCCATCAATAGCAATTCCGATCACATCGCTAGGTACATCGTCACTTCGTCAGAGAAAAAAGAGAGTAAAGAATGCCTTAAAATAGGGGACAGAAGCCCGACAAGGCTTGTCAAACTAACATTTTATCTACATATCAAGAGGTGGCTTGAGCCTCGTGTAATTGGTATCGATGCTCGGATCAATCAAGGGCTCCAAATCCGACGAGCGAAGGGAAGCGGCACTGCACTGGTTCAGAAATGAGGCAAAGCTCCCGATCAGCCATGGCAACTTTCAGGTGGGGGTGGGGGAGGCTCTGGCCTGCCATAGAATAGCGTTGCCACGAACCCAGTGGCAGGGGAGCCCACAGACGACCGCACTCGGCTCTTTGGCCCTTTGTCGAGCCAGCAATCTGCTAGATCATGCAGGGTCATTCCCGGATTCACTATCTTGCCACCACACAGCATCTGCACCTGCAAGCACACCCCTCTGTAGGTCACAACATATTGAACAGTAATGTTTTAGTTTATGTAGAAATAGGACAATATTTCTCATAGGTTTTATAAATGTCACGCAGTGACATGCACTTGTATCAATGAACAAATCTGTTGCACAATGCAAAACAATAAGTTTTCTTGGATTTTTCATATATAATTATGAAATAATATTTTTTTACTCAAAGAACAACTGCAAAATTGGCCATAACTGGATCTAACTAGGCGTAACTTGGTGAGATTTCAGCTCTGGCTAGCCTTGCCCCTGTCAGGAAATCTGTAAAGTGATGATATTCTTTCTCATACCTGATTCTTGTAAGTAATGCCCGCCTCAAACTACTCACACTTACACTTGGACACACAAAACACGAACATGTACTGGTTCAGAGAAGGAAAGGAGAACACACACGCACAAAAGGATTTTGTGCTGCTCAAATTGCTGCAGCTTTTCGGTTTTTCTCTTTGCTATTTATAGCAGCTTCGGGCTCGTCACCGTAGATTCGCTTAGTAGCCGAGTGAGCCAAATGCCCTGGCACACCGTGGTGGAGGCAGCGATGTACTCGGCTTCACAGGAAGAGAGGGCCACGACTTTCTGCTTTTGTGACTGCCAGCTGACCAGGCTTCGGCTGAGGAAGAAGAGCATGCTCGTGGTACTCTTGCGATCGTCGATGTCGCCAGCCATATCGTTGTCGCTGTAGCCAAACAGGTGTGGCTGCTTCTCAATCTTCCTCGCGTAGTGGCAGCCCAAGTTGAGTGAGCCAGCGATGTAGTGCAGGATGTGCTTCACTGTGCCGAAGTGGTCTTCTTGAGGGAACTCCATGAACCAGCTCACATATCCCACGGCGTAGGCGATGTTGGGCCGGGTGTGAACTAGGTATCGAAGACTGCCTACGATGCTTTGGTACTTGGTTGCATCCACAAGCGGGCTTTTACTCTACTTGCTCAGCTTCAGGCGCGCCTCCATGGGCACCTGACATGGATTACATTCGGCCATGCCGCTGCTTTCCAAGATTTGGGGCACGTGGGCTGTTTGGCTGATGGTGATGCTGTTCGCGCCCTGATGAACCTTGATTTCAAGATCGTAGCTCAAGAACTTGAGATCACTCATCTTGAACAGGCTGCGCATCTCCTTGAATCTGCGAATCTCAAGCTCATTCGACCCGATAATGACTAGATCGTCCACGTACACGCCGACAAGGATGCATGAATCTCCATTTCTGCGTCAGTACACAGCATGCTTCGAGGCGCTCTGTTGGAAGCCAAGCTTGATCAAACTTTCATCCAGCTTGGAGTTCCACACCCTTGGTGCTTGGCGTAGCCCGTACAAGGCCTTCCTCAGCTTGAGTACCTTGTGCTCCCCATCACGGATGAAGCCCGAAGGTTGAGCCACATACACTTCCTCTGTCAGCTCGCCGTTGAGGAATGCAGACTTCACGTCTAGATGGACCTGCCAACCTTCGTGCGTCGCCACGGCCAGTAGTAGCCGCACGGACTCCATGCGCGCTACGGGGGCGAACACCACCTCGAAGTCGATCCCTAGGCGCTACACATAGGCCTCTGTAACTAACCACGCCTTGTGCCTGATGATGACGCCATGTTCGTCACACTTCACCTTGAAGACCCACTTAAGTCCGATAGGTTTGTGGCCAGTGGGAAGGTCAATAAGCTCCCAAGTGTCATTGTCCTCGATCGACTTCATCTCCTCAAGCATCGCCATACGCAGCGTTGATGCTGCTCTGCCTCGCCGAAAGAAACTGGCTCATCGGCCATGGTGAAGAGCAGCTCATTGTTGGAGTCGAACTTGTGTAGCGCATACCCAAGAGCTGGAGCCGGCCCGATCAAGTTGTTGACGGTGCGGAACCGAAGTGGGGCGCCGTCATGTTCGGCATCAAGTGCTGTTGCCGGGGTTGGAGGGCGGCGAGGCGAACTCCACCGTGCTTGAGGCCTCGGGCGTCACTGCGCACTCGACCAGCATAGCTGGTGTCGCCGCGCACCCGCTTGGAGTTGATGGCGTCACTGCGCACTCGCCTGGCGTCGATGCATGTCCCGAGCATGCGCCAGCAGGTGACATGGAGCATGGTGCCAAGCCTCCTTGGACACCAGCTGAATCCACAGTATTCGTTGTCCCTGGTATAAGCATGGCAAGGTACTCAACAGTAAATGGCTCATCGCAGTTCACCGTATCTTGCTCGGCACGGGCTTTCCAATCCCACTGTACCGACTCGTCGAAGACGACGTCCCGCGTCACGGGCACATGTTTGCTGGCGGGGTCAAACACCCGGTATGCCTTGGAGCTAGGCTCATACCCGACAAAGATCATGGGCGTGCTCCAGTCATCCAGTTTCTTCAGGTGTGGCTTCACGTTCTTGACGTGCGACGCAGTCGAACGTGCGGAGGAAGTGCACGGCCGGTCGCTCGCCATGCCAGGCCTCGTACGGTGTCATCCTGTCGACACTTCACGTTGGCACCTGGTTGAGGATGAAGACAGCTTCGCCCCAGAAGATCCCAGGTAGGCCCTTTGCCTTCAGCATGCTCCGAGCCATGGCAACGACTGTTTGATTGCGGCGCTCGACGACTCCGTTCTGTTGCGGAGAATAGAGAGTCGTGAGCTACCACTACACACCACGCTCGGCGCAGTATTCACCGAACTCCACCGAGGTGAACTCTCCTCTGCAGTCGATGTAGAGGACCTTGAGCTTGTGGCCTGTTTCCACCTCCACCGAGGTCTGGAAACATATGATGGCCGCCGAGGCTTGGTCCTTACTTGCCAGGAGAGCTAGCCACATGTACCTACTCTTGTCATCCACAAGTAGTAGGAAGTAGCGGCTGCCGCTCGGCGTCGTTGGCGAGATTGGACCACAAAGGTCGTCATGGACGAGATCGAGAACATGCTTTGCTCGATGCTTCCCCTGTTCCGGAAATGGTGTCTGCCTCTGTTTCTTGGCGAGGCAGGCGTCGCAGATCTGCTCCACTTGTTCGATTCGCGGCAGCCCTCGCACCATGGCATGTTGGGCGAGCTTGCGTATGGCCTGGAAATTTAGGTGGTCGTACCTGGCATGCCAGCGCCATGCGTCTTCAAAGCTCCTCACCGAGAGGCACACCGGCTGTGTGACGTCGAGCTTGAGCGTGTACAGCTGGTTTGGGGAGCGCTTGACTCGAGCTAGTAGCCGCTACTCCTGATCTTGTATCTTCAGGACGCCGTCGTCGATTAGCAATTTAGCACTTGGCACCTACTCTCGTTGAGTTGCTCGATGCTGATGATGTTGGAGGTGAGCCGCGGATTGTAGTACACTCCCATGAGGGTGCGATGCTCACCAGTCTTGCACGCGAACAGAATCGTTTCACGCCCCTCGATGTCGATGATGGATCCATCCCCAAACTTGACGATGCCGAGGATGCTGGAGTCGAGCTTGGAGGTCTGGGACCTGGTCATGTGGTTCGTGGTGCCGGTGTTGAGGTACCACACGCTAGCGTTGCACTCCGCCCAATCCAGCTATGCGAAGACCATTTCCTTGACCAGCCGGAGTGGCTTGGACTCTGCTAGTGGGGAATCGAAGATTCCAGTCGTGCGAGACTCCAGCGGCGGTGGAGAATCGGATATGACACCGCTCGATCCAACCATGTGAGATTTAGGCAGTAGTGAGGAATCAGAAATGGTGCTCACCGTTGCATCAGGAGCGTGGGTTCATCATCATCGCCCTGCATCAGGTGGGCTTGTTCGGCCCGCTTCAGCTTGCTGTAGTAGTTTTTGGCCTAGTGGCCCACCTTGCCACAGCTCTAGCATTTATCTTTGGAAACATCACGTCCCCACCAGATCCTGATACAGGCATACAACCCTTTCATCGCTTGCGCCACCACCATCAAACTTCCTTCGCAGCGGCCAGCGATGCCGATTCCCTATCCTAGAGCCGTTGGAGGATCCCTCCCCTTGTTGTCGATCCTTCGTCCGCGCAATCTACTCCAAAAGCAAATGCTTTCCATCAGCGCCTTTTGTGCCCACTGCCGGAAGCCGATCCTCGACCGCCTTGAGCCTCCCAATCGCCTCTTCCACTGAGAGTGTTGAGAGGTCGAGTAGGGTCTCAATAGCAAGAGTGATCTGGGAGTACATGGAGGGCAGCACGCGCAGGAACTTCTCGACAACCTTCTAACACAGCTCTGGATCGTCGAGGATGCTCAGCTGGTTGACGAGGCTGGTGAGTCGCATTGCGAAGTCATCTACCGTCTCGCCATCGCGAAAGTTGATGCCTTCATACTCCTTCCGAAGCTGCTGCGCCTTGGCCTTGCGCACTCGATCGATACCGACGTGCATGGTCTTGATAGTGTCCCAAGCCTCCTTGGCGCTCGCCTTGACGACAAGTGTGAAGATCATCTCCGGCGGGACAGCACGTAGGATGGCTTCCAACGCCACCGGTCTCGACAGCGTCCCAGAGACCGTGCGCCTACAACATCACCTTCATCGTGAGGGGCCAGTCGCCGTAGTTGGTCTGTCTCAGCGTTGGATAAGCCGCCGATCCCCGACTGCCTTCACGACTTGCTGTACCACCAGAGCGCTGCTGCCCCGTCAAAGCGGCCTCTGGGATGCGGCGATGATGACTGGGTGCGCCGAGGCGACGCGGACCTTGAGTGCGGCATTGTGGATCAAGCCAACCAGGCTCTGATACCAAATGTAAGTAATGCCTGCCTCAAACTACTCACTTTCACTTGGACACACACAACACGAACACGTTCTGGTTCAGAGAAGGAAAGGAGAACACACACGCACCCGCACACGCACACAAGGATTTTGTGCTGCTCAAATTGTTGCAGCTTTTTTATTTTTCTCTTTGCTATTTATAGAAGTAAACTAGGACTTGGCCGTTGAGGACATCCTACATGTGCGGCATGAACTGCTTGCATCGTGCGCTATCCCACACATCTAGTTCATGCCGTGTGACTCGGACAAATATTGCGCACAGCCACTAATCAGCCATGCACAGGACCAAAAGTAACGGAAACTAACAAACTGATAGGAAATGCACAGGATTATGAATGAAAAAACTAACATTCTCAGGATTATGAATGAAAAAACTAACATTCTAACTATTCTGGGTCTTGGCATACAACTAACTAACTAACTGGCAATGCTTATCACTGGGAGTCTGGGAGAAAGAAAGAAAAACATACGTCAGCTTCACTTGAAAGATTTAGTTTCTGCACAAGGTACTTCTGTATGAAGGAAGCAGGCAAATCAACATCCCTAGGACAATTTAATAAAGGTATCATGAGTTAGCGCAACTTAACAAATAGACATAGTGCTTTGAACAGGAAAGCATAACCAGAAAACTCACTTGATCCTCAAAAATTTTGTAGGTAGCTGCGGTAAAGGAGGTTGTCCTTTCCTGAAATCAATGTAAGCACAAGAGCATGATTTCTGCTTTTTCTTTGAAAGTAAAAAAAGCCTCGTAAGAAAAGACTAGTGTTTCTCACTGGTCAAAAGCAGCAATTAGATAGAACCATAATGCTCGCAATCTCCTCTTTTTACTAGGCTGTTTTGCCTTGAACCTTTTCTTTTTCCCCTTCAGAGTGAACACTTTCTTGCTTCCACTCTTCTTCGCTAGATTTGCATGTCTTGTCAAGTGCTCTTTAGCCTTTGCTTGACTGGCAGGAGCACCATTATCTGGATCACCAGACTTATTTTCGGTTCTATTGACATCTTCTGAACCAGATGTAAGAGACTTTCTATCTCTACCGACTCTAAGTTGACAGCCCAAAGGTCTCCATCCCCCAACCTTCTTTGCTGTATCTTTACTGCCCCACAAGGTAGAGTGCTGCATATAAATAGTGTAAGGTGGGGAAAATGAAGAATTAATCACCAAAATTTTGAATCCAAATAACAGATATGACTTGAAAAAAACATAGAACAGCAAACATTGTCTCATTGCAGACTTTGAAGGGGGTTAAAATGTGGACAGGACTTCTCTCTAACAAACAACGATAACTGTATTCGATGCATGCATAAATCACATTTAGGTTACAATGCAACCTTAACCACATGGAACATGATACATTTGGAAAACTAGTAAGATTTGAAGACACATATAGGAACTCTTAAGCCTCACAAAGATAGGTTCAAAAGTGTCAGCTCAATTGATATTTATCTTACGCCTAAATGAGACTAACCTCTCATGCACAAAAACCCTTCAGGTATCAAATAAACACAAGATCAAAGGATCTCATGGCTCGTGTTATATTCATTTAGCATACCACATACACAGAAGTGCACAGAACCAAGATGAGTTCAAAAGAGTCGACTCAATTGATATGTCTTAGCCCTAAAATAGTCACATGCTGATGCTAACCTTTAGCATACCAGTATACCGCACACCCAAAAGTACCCATAAGGCCATAACCATCACCTAGCGCAGACCTGTGCTTAAGAAAAGCTACATACCAAAGGAAAGCTGCGTAAGCATGAAGCTTTTGTTCTCCTCTTTGTCAAGCATTTCTGTATAGACACCCGAGGAGCATGAATTGTCAGTGAAGATAGAGATCTTTCTTTCCTCTTGACAGGCGATGGTGATATGACTTCTGGGTCCTCAACCTTCCGTCTTTTAAAAGGAAATATCTTTGACCTTACAGTATGTATGCTATGATCAACCCTGTATAGAAAATCAATTAGCTATAACATAGCTCAAATTGTTTTTAAGAAAAACTGACATAAAGGAAAATAAAATTTGCTTGTTATATGTTGGTTGACATCAAAGGCTGAAGATTAGTTAAGGTGCTAACCAAGATTGGACCAATCTTGCCCCTTCATAAGTTATACCAACAAAAAAGAGATGATGATGATGAGGGAAAGCATACCAAAAGAACAACATTATGGTCACCCAGGTTAACTGAGTCAAAACACATCATAGATAGTTTGTTAAGACCATTTAGTAAAGAAGGTTTTATGGAAGGAGATTACTACGCCGTCTAGAAGTCCAAATGAAAATCAGTACAGCCCAATGGTGGCATTGCAAAAGCAAGAAGATCTATGAGCAATGCAGGAACAGGCCATGGTGTGCATGCACAAAATGTCAAAAGGCGGGACAGCACAATTACTACATGGACGATGGAAGGCATGGTGGTGTGCAAAAGACTATCTCACTTCTACATACCAGAGGGAAAATTTCTCACAAATGCTGCCCATATATTTCCCAATGCACACTTGCATTTTCTTACATACACTGGCATCAGGCCCGCAAATTCAAAAAGGAAATAATTGGCAGTGACATAAAAAGAAAATACAATAATAACTGAACAATGGCTGAAAAGCCTCAGGATTACACAAGAATAGCAAAAATGAATAATTCAGGGAAACAGAGACAAACCTGAGTTTCTCCAATGGAGCACAGCCCAAATCAATGTTGCAAGTAGGGCAGCAGCAGACCTCCTTATTGACGAACTCCTCAGATATGCACTTTCTGCAAACTGGTTAAAGGTATAAAACCAATTATTGAAGATTTACAGACAATTTCTTAAGAGTTTCTTGTCATAGGGACCCCTGAAAGGCTGAAGCACTACAAATCTAATAAAGATAAATTAAGAGTAAACGGCCTTGGAGCCCCCAGAATTTGTGCAGTTGTTTCAGTTAACACCCTCAACTTGTATTTTACTTTGTTGACCCATTAAACTTGTGTCCGTTTGCACCACAGCTCCTTCCCGCTGTTAACTAACAGACTAGCTGAGGTGGACAATGACATGGCATGCAATCAAGCTATGGTGGCAATATATGGTCTCATGTGGCATTAAAAAAAGTCTTAACATCATAACATGTCAATTCTTCTTCCCCACTCTACCATCCATCATGGACAGAGCAAAGGGAGGCCATGGCCTGCTCTCGACTGCTCCCCTTGACGGAGGCCGATGAGGGGACGGGGCAGCGAAAATGGAGAGGGTTACCTAGGGGTGGCAAGGGAGAAACCGAGGTGGTGGCAAGGTTGGTTAGTGAAGAGGAAGACAACCACAAGGTGGCAAATCCTGCAGGTGTACATCGAAACAAATTGAGGGCAAATGCTCATGGGACGAAGAGGAGTCGCCAGGTGGAAGAAATTGGAATCCAGAGCAGCAGATGAGATTGGTTGTGCGCAGATCGGTCCAACAGGTTTGGGGGAGAAGGGCATGGTGCCAGTGCTGGTGCATGGCACCGGCAAAGGTGTGCATGCATGTACGAGGTTTCACCCTTGCTGTTCTTCTGCATCTTGCAATTCTTGATTTCTCTGTTCGTTGTCATTGTGTTTATTGGCTTTTGTGAACCTCTAATGTGCTGATTTGATTGCTACAGCAAGCCAAGATTGCTTTACTATTTGGTGATCATTATTCAATATACTTGCATCCTTTGAACCAAACGAAATAGATTGCTTGAACATTTTGATCAGAACACTTAAACAAGATCATTTCTTGGCTTCTTGGTCGATTGAATGGATGCTTTTACAGCCAAACATACTGTTATCTTAAGCTTATGATCTCCTCCGTGTGAATTAAGTGCTAATCCTGTCCACGAAATTCCAACTCGATGATTCTTGATTCCAAGTCCAGTTCAGATTTGCACATTACAAGGATTCTTGCGGTTAATGATTATTGCTGTTCGTTTCTTCAGTTTTGGTAATCTGTGTTTTGATGAAATCTTCACTTGAACAGAAGTGAGAGGTGGAAGTGTCCAGCGTGGCCAAAGAGGGCCCCACATCGCCAGCGCCGAGGTGGTGATGCACGTGACCTGCACTTGTGGCCTTTGGGGGCAGATGTGAGAAGTTGCCCTCCACCTCAGTGTCCTACATCACCAACTCAGCCACATCGGGAGCCACATCAGCAGAAAACGGTGGCTAACAGCGAAAATGACTTGTGGTGCAAACGGGCGCAAGTTTAAGGGGCCGACAAAGTAAAATACAAGTTGAACACAAGCTGAGGGTGCTAGGTGAGACAACCACACAAGTTTAGGGGGCTCTAATGCAATTTACTCATAAATTAACAATATAGTCATTTATGAATATCAAGAAGATAAATAAACTCTAAAACAAGAAGATAAAAATAGACAATATAATTTGCTTCAGTACTCCATCGAAGGAAAAGTTTCTGACTCTTAAAGCAAAAAACAGTGATCAATGATAAGGGGCGAATCTGAACTATTAACGGTAGTTAGTTTGATTTCATAAGACTGTTGCTTCTAATTTAGAACCCAACCCCATAAAAACCTAAACAGAAGTGGTGTATTGAATGATTATTGAATGATGGATCCACCAATCACCATCTTTCTATATGGTTTCATCAAAGACAAAACTTATATTAAGAATTCTCCTATTATGCAATACTTTTATAATTCTATCAGAGACAAAAAAAATGTTTTTCTTTAATCTGCAAAATGTCCATGGGCCGCCACCAAAATACTTCGCCACTTTCCCCTAATCACGATTTAAATGTTAGGCAGGATAGAAGGAGACCAAGATGTTTCGAATATAAACAGGTTTTATTTGGGCTTTGGGTCGAGTTGTATTTTTTAAAAATTTTGGATAATGTTATGAAGTCAAAACTGATTGCCATTACCCCATCAGTATTGATCTGTCTCTAATCATTAATAACTGCTGTTGCTTTAAGATTTACAAAGTTTTCTTTGATTCTAGTACTGAAGCAACTCCCTATAATATATTTCTGAAGCTATAGATCATAGTGACAAAACATTTTCCTAAAAAAATGTTCAGAGCTAGATTACAGAACTGTATCAAGCAGGAAACTGTTAGCAAATGAAAGCTAACAAAACTTGTCCATGGATAAAATATGGCCAGTTACAGCAGAACGGACTAGGATGTGAGTGATCACATAGGATTAGTAGTTTTGTCATCAAGATGACAGATCAATAGTTATATATTCCAGTGCTTAAAGAAAACTTCGGGAAACAGTTAATAAGTGTTTGTGGTTTATTTGGCGGAAAAGTGTGACAGCCAAGAATCACATAAGCTATACAGGTATATATATATATGGCTTCGATGAAGTGGGCATAATAGACATTGCAATGTTTCTATGGTTAGAGAATGTCCTTTCTTCTCAAGATGATGTGTGCAACTGTGTATTACACAATCTCCAGAGCATGAGAGAAATGAACCCAAGAAGATAAAGCACATAGTATATTGCCAAGAACACGAGCCAAAAATCGTTGGCTTTTATGAACACGTCGAAACACTCCCTGAAAATGTGGAGGGAAGACGATGACCAGCCATTCATACTTCCTAGTGGCATGGCCACATTAGAATTTCCACCCTTTTTTCCCAAACACCTTACAAATAAACAAACAGCCAACCTAACACTAGATGATTGACATATTAGCCAACCTCACTTCCTATGAGATAAACACTCCATTAGTTTCATATGCCAAGCCTCCAAAAATTACCACATTTATTATCTTCAAGTTTACCAAACTACAAACTAATCAATGCATCAAACCACACATATTTCCAAGAATGAAGCCCCACAAATCATCAAGAAGGCGCAATCTTTTCTTTCTTTCATGTAACGTCAGATATACCAAGGATCCTACGCCAAACAGAAAAACAAGCCAATGTTGTGCTTGCAACACATTTTGCTGCATTTGAGCACCTGCCCAGACAAACCTATAGCCTACAATAACACAAAAGCATAGCCTACAATAAGTCAATAACACAAAAGCGCCAGCTTTGCCTGAGCCTTTCCTCAGCACAAAACCCCCCAACAAACCACTTGAATAACACAGCCTTAAACAAGTTGTGCACACCCTCCTGGCAAAACAGAATTCATGTTATTTTCACTTGGATCACTGCGCACGCAAAAAAGCCCAGCGCCGTTCACGCACCCGATCACGACTGTCACCTCCCAAATCCCTCATAAAAAATGTTCAACGAACCCAGACTTGCGCAGTTGCGCTTCCCGCACAGCAACAAGCTGACAGAGCGGAAGATCACACGAAATTGACACATCAGACAGACATACCTCTCGCGCATCACCTCAAAACCCACACAAATGGCACCAAATATGCCAATTTCGCGGATGGAACGAACAAAGTGTCCACCCTTCACACATCGCCTGAAAACCCACACAAATCACAGCGCATGGAACGGTCGAAACTGCCATCTTCTCTCGCATAGCCTCAAAACCCACCGGAGATCGCCGCAAAAGGCGCAGATTTGACGCATGGCATGACCGGAGCAGGTGCCTTCCACGATTTCAGTCACAACGCGCTAGAGTAAAAAAAAAATCGAACCGTGTTTTCTCCTAACGGACGGGGAATGAACGGAGCAGAGAGGAGAGGACTCACAGGTGTGGAGGCACTCGGAGATGGTGGCAGCGTCGCGGAGGAGGCGGCCGCAGAGTGGGCAGGTCAGGCACGCCGCGAGGCTCGAGCGCTTCACCATCACGACGTCCCCGCCGCCATCTCCTCCCCCACCTCCTCCTCCTCCAGGCGCGGCATCTGCGACCGCGGTCGACGCGGCGCTCTGCATGCCGGGGACGGGCGACACGCGCACACGAGGCGAGGGTTTTCTTGGGTTTCCCTCTCGCAGCTTCGCTTTCCTTCCTCGGCTCTGCGCTTTGTGGCGTCGCAAGTCTCTCGGCGACACTGACAGTGCGCCGTGCGATTTCCTTCTACGCTTCCTGCGCGTGTGTTGGGTTGGCCGGACGAGACGAGACGTGTGTAGTGGCTTCTTCGTTTTAATAGGTTTATACTGCGCAGTTTTTAGATGAAAATTAATAGTATTGGTTTAGAGAAGTGGTTTTTGGAAAAAAAATAAGTAGTAGACAAACTAAGAAAAAGATATGTGTACAAAAGAGGAGTGGGGTGTGAAAATATCGAAGGGATGTGTGTGTAACAGTCTAACTATTTATTTTAAAAATTTTAGCAAAAAAATAATATAATTTAAAATAAAAATAAGCATTATTTGTTTGACTGAATTTCTACAGTGTTTATTTGACTAGTTTTCAGCTTTTAAAACATATTTTTTTCTTCTTAAAAGTAACAAGAAAAATTAAAGATAAAATATTATTTTGAATTTCTGTAAAAATCCTATTTTAAATCAATTATTTTACAGCATTTGGCTTTTGTCTGGATATTCTGTGTTTTCTGGAATTTAAAAACTAATTGCAAAGCTAAAAAGTATTTTTGTAAAAATTTAAAGACCAACTTTATGTTGAAAATTTGCTAAGTCCAGAATATATTCAAGAATTTCTATGAATTTTTCTGAATTTTTCGGACTTTATTTGCTATTTTCTAAGTATTTTCGAAGCTTTATAGTTTCGAAAAACGTAAAACAAAATTTAAACCCAAACTCTCCCTAGACTGGCACGTGTAAAGTCCAGATCCAATCTACCCCATCCGATTTGATCTCAGCCTTCCGCTCTCACTTACCCCCATGATTTCTTGACCAACAGCCCCGATTTTCTCCGTGCGCCACGTGGTAATCATCCAACTGCCCATCTCTTCCTTCTTCTCTCTCACCCGCTGACATGTGGGGCCGTACTCCTTCCACCTCCCCTTCTTCTCCATTGCCCCAGCTACCATTGCCGCTCCCGTCTGAGCTCATTAATTGGTCGTTCCATCCCGTTAACTCAAGTATTCAATGCCATTATTGACCACTAAGCCGGACAGGTTCATTCCACCGCATTTCCCCATCTTTTAATCCTGTTAAAACCCTCTTTAAGCACCACGACCATCGGCCTTAATCTTGACGAGCAAACCGACAACAGTTAGCCCTTCCCCGCCCTACAAAAACCCATCCCCGTGCGCCCTCTTCTCACCCCACACTTCACTCCTCGCTCAATTAGACTTCCCTACGCCCGAGGTTCCCCGCACCGTCCATGTCTCTCTTCGTTCACCGATGGAGCACTGACGAATAATCGCCGCCACCACAGTCCTCCCCGCGTCTCGCTGATGTTGTCTACGTCTTCCCTGTCACCGCACGACTCTCGGCCGCCCCTTCACCGAGCAAGCTCGTTGCTGACACCCTTGTACCACCATCAAACCTAACCGCCAGCCACCTTCCGCTCCTTTCCAGTAAGAACCTCCCTCGCTGCTAGGACGGTCCGAACGTTCTCCTCATGTCGATCAGACGGTCTGAACATCCTCTGACCAATCGGACGGTCTGAAAGATCCATTGCCATTCGGACAGTCCAAACATTCATTTGTCGATCAGACGGTTCATTGCCGATTGGACGGTCCAAAGACCCCTTGCCGTTTGGACAATCCAAAAGTTCATTTGTCGATCGAATGGTCCATTGCCGATTGAACGGTCTGAATGATCGTTTACCATGTGGATTGGTCTGAACTTCTCCATGAATCACCGCCGCCTGATCCCCATTTGACGGCCTCCACAAGCTCTTCCCTTCTCGGCCCACCTGTCCACCACATGTTGGACATGTCAACTCATCTATCAAGACAACATCCACGCCAGAGACATGTGACGTACCACGTCAGTACTTGACCACTCACAAGTCATGTTAGCTGCCACGTGTTTCCACATCATCACCACAACCCATCCATGCCACGTGTCAGACATGTGGCAGCCACGTCAGCAAATCCTGCCATATCACCTACCACATGTAGGGCTGATATTAACATAACATCATAATTCTAATTTTTTTAGAAAAATAATTTCATTAATTTTTTGCAGACGTCATAAATAACTTTTTCCTCAAGAAAATAATTTCAAAAATCAAGTTTAGTCTTTTTCTTTAGTTTTAAACTTCTAGAAGTCAGTTCTCTTTCATCTTAGCTCCAATTGAACCTGTTCAAAATTTTAAATTTTTCTACAATCCTAAATTACCCATTTATGTACTCTTTTAGAATTCTTAAATTTTATTTCAATTCTATTTGAATTTATTTTGCTTTGATTCTTCGTGCATAGACTAGGATGAATCCGAAGAGTATAATTTCGACGACTCACAGCACCAAGACTTCGAGCAAGGTAAATTACACCTTTGATCATGTTGCTCCCAGTAATTTAAATTACTGATGTTGTTTTTAAATTATTATGCGTGTATTTTTTATTCAAACTTAGTTTAAAGTTGATTTAAATTCGATTTACACCCAATTTCTTTGTGTACATCCAAATTTGATTTTGAACAATCATGCAGTGTCATCTTAGATGAAAACCTAGTTAGTACAATAGTATTAACTAGAAATTTGACAGAATTGCTTAACCAAGCTAAGAATAATTTTGATGGGAATATTTATTTCACATAAAATAATGGTTTTTAAAATATACTCTTGACTTCGGTGAATCGAGAAGGTATATGAATGTTTCAAAATAAAATATAAAACTTAGTTTGGACCTAAGCTAATAGTTAGGTGGTGGGTACTAGCATGTATTGTTGTTCGGTGATATAATATTGATTATCTGGCACAAGAGATATGTGGTTTAAGATTAAGTCAATTAAAGACTGGTCTATGAATTACCACTATAAAACCTTATTGTACTATCATAAGGCTAGTATAAGACAGTCTTAACTGACTAATTTGCAGATCTCAATCTGAGTCTCATTGTAAGTTGAAAGTGAGAGTGGCGTAGGCTATGTGAAATCTCACTTGACTCAAGAGGGGAGTCCCGGTCTGGTGAATTTCTTATTGGGGTGAAACCTTAGTATTGGCTTGATTAAGTTGAAGGCTTTGCTTTATAAATGCCTTGTCATGATCTCCCTATTGTACACCAAAAGAAGTGTGCTTATCCGGTGGCAACATGGGATGATCATATCTTATGGGTAAAGCTGTACAATCTCTACAGAGTGTATAAACTAATCTGGATAGCCATGCCCACAATCATAGGCAAACCAAGTAAAATTTTTCATGAATTAGATTTTGGTTTTCAAAATAGCTCCTAAAAAGGTTTATGAATGGATGAAATCTATAGGAAATTAAAAAGCATATGGATGGATGGAATTCATATGAGATCTTTTAGAAAAGATGGATTAGGTGGAATATGGTAGATATGGTAGTGTTTGGTCAGAGCATGTACTAATGATATTATTTTGTTAAATTACTATTTCTATCTATTATATCAAATTCAGATTTTGAATCTATTTATAGTATTTACTTAAATTTTGCTTTACGCTCAAACATACCTATTATGCCTTCCATTGTCAATCCTCATGCATTCATGAACTTTGTTAACCTGCTGGTGTAACTTGTGAAGTACTTTTTGTACTCATGTTGCTTCATCCACTATCTTCATAGGATTTCATCACCTTCGGTGAGGATAACGACGAGTATACCACGTTTTACAGTCATTCACCTGTAGGCAGGCAGGATGGACTGCTGCTTTATTGTTTTTCTTCCGTTGCTTATATTTAATTTTGGTCTATGAACTATTGATGTAAACTTTGACCATCAGGCCCATATTTAATGAATATTATTATGTATAATATGAATCTTTGTTATTCATTGTGTGCACTAGCTGATTCTGGACTAGTGCGATTTACACAGAGGATCCAAGAGTTGTTGCTCTGAGATCTGACAGCGTATGTGAGACAGAAACGAGAGGAGTGGGATGTGTGATACGTCCGTAACCCTTATCTTATTTTCAGAATGAGATATAAACGAAAAAATTAGGGAAACTATTTTTAAAAACTAGATGTTTATATTGGCAAACTACTAGGATCGGATCGTCGGAGAACAGTCCATCGCAGGATAGTCTCTCCTCTTTACTGGTCAAATCTCTGTGGAAAAAAACAGTAATGTTAAGGATACCAACTAAAAAACAGTAATGCTAGGGATACTGACTAAGGTCTGTTTATATTGATTTTTGGTTTTGGCTTATAAATAGTAACAACTTATAAAGAGATATTATGTGATTTTGATCAATATAAATGAAGTCACTGAGTTATACTATAATCAACTGGCAGACCTTATCTTGAAAAAAAATACTTCGTTTGAAAATTAAATATGTAGAAAGATATTTAGGGGGTAGAAAAACAGCTTTTGGGAATAAATACGTACACGCCTAAGTACTGACAGAGTACGTATCCTGTGGACCATTGGCCGGGTTGACAAACAATCACCGCAAGACTGTCATGCACGTCCATGGCCTGCTGCAGAGGTGTGCCTTATGTGCTTCCCGACGACCGCGCAACACGCCTCGCGGGCACGCGCTCTCGATGAGAACGTCCTACCCGATGCCAGGAGCTCCACCGTGAACTGGTACTCAGCGACAAGGTTCAGCAGCAAGTGGTGCGGCACCGTGCTGACGAGAGACCGTCGCCGCAGCTCCTTGTCTGTAGCACTGCGTTGAACCGCGGACGCGCTGGAAGGGTGCCCGAGTGCAAGCGTCCTTGGGGGCCGCCGCCGCTGCCGGGCCCCACGTCGCCGGCGGCGAGTGCAAGCGACGGAGGCCCACGTCGGTGGCGAGGATGGACGCAAGCTTGGAGTCTTGGAATGCATACCTACTGATCCTTTTGTGCAGAGACGCCGACGAGAGAATAAAGCCAATGATGAGCTTGTTTTTATATTCTCTTGTATTGGAATGCAAACATGATCGTTCACTCCAAACATGAAGCATCTGAAACACTTCTATCGGGATGTTCTTTTCAATCTAAAAATGGTACTGCTTCTATTTGGTTTTGTTTGCGACAACAAGCATACAACTCTGCTATGGCAAAAACAACACTACTCTGGAGACTTGGCAATCAAGAACCAACCCGCAGCAGAAGACACTAATTGAGGATGTAGTGCATACTTATTCTTTCTTTCTTATTCTTCTTCTTTATTTCACAGTAAATATCTCCCTTTTGCTCTTTTTGGGCAGAAGAACTATTCATGGTCATTTGCCAAAACTACTATGCTGCTTCCTTCTTCCTTTTCCCAGTTATCATCATTCGTACTGTGATCAACTAGCTTTGATGCAATTAATATTAAAAAGAGACCATCTAATACTAATGAATAACATAATTGACAAAGAAAACAGTGTGCAAGTTAAGTCAAAATCATATAATGTTCATAGGAATGTATCCCTACGGAGTACGAGTGGAATTTTAAAGTTACATTGTAAAACTTTGTACTTTAAGGACAAAAGTAACAAGCATTTCTTAGGAGCTTCAGGCCAACAAGACATGTCTCTGATACAATGAAAGATTTCGAACACAAATTTAACGTTGTCAAAACAGACCAGCTGCATGTGGCCTTTGCACCTACACTTGAAAGAAAAGAAATGTATGTCAGTATGTGATATCGGAAGATTGTATTAAGCATACCTTTTTCATTGAAAATAACGTATAGAATTTATATCTCCCGCAAAGAAGTCAGTGAATTCGAATTGTGCCTACAGAAGTACCATTTGAACATGCACAGGATAAGCTAGTTTATAAAGCTACCCACAAAGATGAAACAATGGTTTTTTTTTACGGTATGAAACAGTGGTAGCTGTAAAGATACCTGTGATTGATCCAATCGACAAAATGGCCATAGTTGATTTGGCAATGTTAAGTGATGATTAGCTGAGTTGTTTTGCAGATTCCCTTCTACATTTAGTTGACCCTAAATCAAATAAAGTTTGGTCAAAATTCAAAACTTGCAGACATTGAGTTGCATTAGGATAAAAATGTGAGAAGGTGAACTTAAAACAAAACAAATACTCCTTTTGTTTTTTTTACTTGACATTTTTGACTTTTCACAGTCTTTAAAATGTGACTTTGACCACTACTTTTTATAACTTTATACTAAGATATACTAATAAAATTATAATATTATAAGAGTTGCTTCTTGTGAATTACTTTATGTACTCACGTTACTTCATTCACTATCTTCAATTCTTCATAGAAGGACTGCATCAACTTCGGTGAGAATAACGACGAGTAGGCCACGTCTTACAGTTATTTGCCTGTAGACAGGCAGGATGGACTATTGCTTTATTGTTCTTCTTTCGCTGCTTATATTTAATTTTGGTCTATGAACCATTGATCCATTCTGCAAGCGTGATTCCTCATCATGATCCATTATACTGAAAAAGGCTTGAATTATTGGACTACATTATAAGAAAGTAGTCCTCAACTGCCTTAGCATCACCACCTTGAAGGTGCAACCTTCTTGTTTTCTCCAAATACTTTTGGTAATCTTCTTTCACCAAATGATAAGTTGTCATGCTCGTTTGCTGCCACAACAAATGAATTGAAGTTTTTATTCACTCAAATTCCATCTCGATCATTCAATTCAAGTGTTTTTTTTCACACGGAGGTCAATAATCTTGTTGCACCTATAGAATCTTGCTTTTTTTGGACTCAGACCAGGATTATGCTAAAAAAAACTGTTGTAAGCTAAAATTTCTGACCAGGTCGAACAATTGAATTTATTTTTACTGCATAGTTAGTTTTAGTTGTTGGATTTAGCTTCATGACACTTTTTATTTGGACAGTGTTTTACCTTGACGAGAACAAGGAGTAAATTCTTGAGTCCAAAACCATTTTTTAGCATATTTTGTGTAATATAAGAGCACATCCTTCTCACTGTTGAAAACTATTCCTATTTCTGGCTCTTCAACCATCCAAAAATCATTGTTTGATTGCTCAGCAGTAGCACTATCATCATTAGAAGAGATGGACATGTCGATATTTAGTTCTGTAGGGCTGTCAAGGTCATGATCGCGTTCTTCATTTCCTAAAAATATATTGTAGTTTTAGTAGTCAAATAATTTACAGTGGGTATGCAAACTTCAAAAATACCATAAAAAGAAAATTTAGAGGTCTAGATGAAACAATCTGATATATTTAAGAACCAATATAAGGAGAAATTTTGTCTTTGGTACATGAAAATCAACCCCAAAATGTAAGAACATGAGTCTAATTTGATATGTATAAACAAAGCAATGTAGTATCAGCAAGATTTTTTGTCTGTATTGTCATCAAATAGGCCAAAAGAGTAGAAGATTAGAGTTCATAACATCATACCTATGTTTGAGATTAACACCACGGAGGGGGACCCGCAGATGCACTCCTGCGAATTTTGTTGATGGTGACGAATCAAAATCAAGAGTTTAGGGTTTATCTTGGTTGATGAAGGAAGGGCAAAGCAGTTTGGCTAAAGATAGGGATTAGAGATGAGCGTGGAGTCAGGAGGGAAGCTCCCAACAGATGTGCGGTCATGTGAAAAAAAGCTTAGAAGGCTTCATCTTAGGGCATGTTTGTATTGGCTACGGCTGATGGTTTTTGGTTACGGTTGATGGTTTTTTTGCTGAAAATAAATAGTAATGGCTGAAAGAAGTGGCGTTTAAAATAAGAGGGTAAGCGGTAGAAAAAGTAAGGAAAAGATGCATACACGAGACAGGAGCGAGAGGAGTAGGGCGCATAATGCACCTCTAACCCCCTATCTTATCCTCAAAGCGAAAAGGAATTGAGAGGAGTAAAGAAGAAGCTTCGTGAAGTCAAGTGTTTATATTAATTTCTAGTTTTTTCGAGCAGAAACCAAAAGTAAAAAACAATACGAACATCCTCTTAGCCGTGCACAACAGAGAAAAGTTTCATAGCAACACATCTCCGTGTTAGCACGTGAAATTTACATACCAAGTTAGGAGAAATAGCATTATTGGTGGCAAAATCCCAAAAAATTCATGGAGTCAGGGAATAAAGTGGTGAACCATCCTACAAATTTTTTTAAGCTGGACACAATCATTAGATGGAAAAATCTTTACTATTATAAAAATAAAAGTCGGTGGTCATTGTTTGTTTTCTATATAAAAAAGTATATCTTAAAGTTAAAGATAATTATCGGTAATATCATTCAGAAGGAGTAGGAGGATAGTACTTAGCCTGTTTTGGTGTACAGAGCACGGACGCCACCTCAGCACAAGTGGAACAACGGCTCATGTGCCGGCTCTCAATCACCCCGGGTCGATCAGAAAAGCATCTTCAATAGTCGCTCCTTCTTCCTCCACCGCCCATCCCCCAATTCCTTGTCTTTTCCAACTCAACCATTCCACGCAATTCAAGAACCATTTTAGCACATGTGTTGAACTCTTCTCCAGCAACCGCCAATTTTGAACTACCTCAACCGTCGGCTGCCGGTTCACCGACGGCACTCGTACATCGAGGCAACCCTTCACCATTGTTAACTAGTTTTTCCAATAGTGAAGGTTCTCATTCGTTTGATCTCCGGCGACTACGACGGTGTCAGGCTCGACGAGACAACCGTAAGGCGGCACTGCTTCATGGAGATCCAGGAGGTGGTGATTAAGGTGGCCACCGGCTCGATCCGCATGCCGTCGGCTGCAAGCTCGTAGCGCTCGGAATCCAGCCGGTGAGACGAACTCTTCCTCTACCCCGTCGACCATCAGGGAACTCTCATCATGCGTCGTTCCATCTACACTACCCCTTCACCAAGGTCTCGTCACCAGGGAACTCTTCCTCCTTTGCTACGACTGCTGCACCAAGGTCTCATCAGAGGACAGGACCCTTGAGGAGTTTGCCGCGCCGGTTGATTCAGAAGCCATGTGTACATAACACGTATAGTTCACACATCACCGGAGGCTTCACCAAGCCATCAAACAACGCTCTTCAAATCACTACACGGTAAGACTCACTGTAACAATGTGTACGCATGGTTGTTTTATGACTTCCTAAGTGAAGAAGTTGTGGTGAAAATTTGCAGTTGTAGCAGCCTCATATATACATGCATGTGGATTTACACCACAGGACATGGGAGTAAGTATCTAAATTTACGCATCCATAAAATTATTTAGAAGTACGTTGAGAATTTCATAGATAGGCATCAAATCAAGAAATTCAAGAGAGATGGTGCAAGATAAGCTCCAGAAGTCCACAAAATTGATGGATTAGCAATTAATAATCGATAATGCAAAATCAGGGGTCGGGTAGCTTGTTAGTCATTGCTTGAGGCAAACATATAGCTCTCAAACTGAATAAACAACAAAGAGCTAACAATGAAAATTTTGAAAACTTTTTGGAATTTTTGGTTTTGAAAAAACTATGTAAAAAGGATTTGTGCTGACACCTTGATTAATTGCACATTATACAATAGATGATAGTATTAATACGTATGTCCTCACAACATATAACTCGACAAATTCATCTGTGTTTGAGATCCACAGCAACGGATAGTTGTACTCCTAAATATCTATAACAAGAATTGAAATTTTATAGAAAAGTACCCCTTAGAGTTATAGATAAGTATATGCAATGCCATCTAGAGGAAGTTAGTGACCACGTGAGTAATCAAGACGGATCGTTATTCCATGCATGATCGAATTTCCATAACTATTGCCTGCAGTTCGAACTTTCGAAGTCACAATTGTCACATCCCTTAGCCTTCTTTCTTCACATATTTCTCCTAACCCCCTAGTCGTCTTCCCTCCAAATGCCACAAGTTGATAGCAAGTATAGCAAAAAGTTATGATGGTGAGATGTGACGGAGAGAGTGCGTGGTCACCGGAGATTACCCCTAGAGAAGCAAATGATGACAAATAGTTATTCATTTGCATTCCAAAGGACAATAGGCTCTTCATTGGATTTATCGTTGCCGCTTGCCACTACATCATCACTGGTCTCTCACCATCGATCGCTGCATAATTTCCAGCTAGCCATCGCTGCTATGACGAATTGGTGATCATCATCTTACTACCAGATACATTGCTAGCCTGATCAAGAATCAAGTAGTTGTCTTTGTATCAGCTATGAGTTTGTGACTACATAACTTGCCATGGCATGCAGAGTTAAGTTATTGTCTCTGTATCTTTTTTTTACTAGACTTGAATTGAAGCTTTTTTGTTGCAGAATTGGTAGTGCATCTTTCTGTATCATTTTTACTGGAATGTTTAAACTCCGATGACAATGCTTAGGGAAGTTGAGTTGCTCGGATATTGTTCCTATCTAGCGTCTTCAATTTAGTTTTAGTTAAAACTCTGATATATATATCCTAATTGATTGTAGAGTCACAAGACCCATGGTTCTAATCTAATTGCTCGGTCTAATACTCTAATCTGTATCCTAATTTACATAGCACTCTCGTATTGCCAGGCTGCCATGCAACAATTCTGGCTTTTGGGCCAGCCTCAAATTAAAAATAAAATGAAAGAGGGGGGAAGAAAGATGCTATTCACACTAGATTTCTCTTTTAATTTGTTTCTCATAGCATAATAATAATTAAGCTAGCAGCAGAGCTATATGTGGGTCTTGTTTTTTGGGAATGCTTAAGAAAATTATATAGGAGACAAAGATAGGATCTCAAGTATATTGCATAACATTAGACCTTTATAGGTTCTTCTAAAGTACTCTTTTCATTATTTTATTTGATGTTATAATGTTATAAGAGTCCCTTAGTTCTTTTAAATTTGATGCTTTAGAGCAGCAGGGTGTTCTCTTGTATCTAATATAACCCCTTAGTACCTCCAAAAATCTCTAACAAAATCAGAAAAAAAACAATCAAATAAAAAACAAATTCCACCACCCTAAAATTTCTCTAAAAAAACGTAGCTCTACAGAGTACGTCGTAGAGCCAAGAGCGTGGAGGCATGACGTGGTAAAGCGCAGAGGCAGAGCCAAGGATGTGAGCTTGGTAGACCAATCCTAATAATATCAACTCGATGTGCTAGAATAATATGATTTTTTTTATCAATAACAAAGCATGAGTATTCATCTAGTGAAAATGATACATTTTAGTACAGCCGTGAATACAAACGGATTGCGTAGATGCCATTTTCAGTTGGAGGTCTTTTGTCTTCTACGTGTTATTATTTTCTAATCAGTGGTTATAGTTTTCTCGTACTTCCACTGTCCACAAATGTAGGTCATCGTGGGTTCCGTACGATTAAGCTTTTCAAGCTTTAACAATTAATATATGTTAAAGTATATAGATTGACTATATAAAAATAATACTATTGAATTTGTCTTACAAAATTTTTTCATTATATATATATATATAGTATATTATGATAATAAATCATAGTCAAAATTTTGTATTGAAAATCGTAAAAAGTCAAAAACTACTTATACATTTGTGAACAGAGAGAGTATGGTTTAGTACCTCTTGCTTACGCCCCACACGGCAGGTAGAAGGGGAGTGGTTTAATTTTTTGCAATCATAGCTTGGCTAGACTCTTCTATCCTAGTATATACAAAAATTCTTAAAAATATAGCCAAATCATTGGGCCCAAGAGTCTGTTCTTTTATGCTACAATTTATGATTTTTGGTTGTAGCTTATTAGTCTAATAAATAATGATTGGTAAGAGAAGCTAAAAGCAACTGAAAAGCCAAAAACAACAGGACCCAAGTTTAGCGTGTGCAATTGGCTCCACTCTAAAAGAATTAGGGGCTAGGTTTTTTTCACTTTTAGCCGGCTTCAATAGGAAGATTAAAGTAAAAAAGTGTACTGAGTTCAGCTGTACCGACCAAAATCGCATGCGACATATTTTCTGTATGTACTACCTCTCATAAATAGTTAGAATTCAAATATTTAAGCTATAATTTCAAAAAACCCACCCGGGACATCCCTCCAAAATACGCTCAAAGGGTGGTCCGCTACGGCCTATTATCCCCCAAAAAAAAAAGCGCTCTTTAAAGAAAGGAAACAACTCCTGTGAAATTGCGCACAGATTCTGAATATTCATTCGTCATTAATATTGCACTTGCTATACAAAGAGGGTGCTCAATTGGCCTGAATTTTAATGATTTATGGTTGAATTTATCTATACTTGATATTTTTTGCACTATAGCTAATAGTGTCTTATTTGAAATTAATTTTAGAAAATTTAAAAATAGAAAAAATAGGTTAACCTATCATAAACAATACAAATGAATACAAGAAAAAATATAAAAAATAAGAAAAGTAAAATTTAAAAATAGTGAAAAGTAAATCAGAAATCTAAATCCAAATGAGCGGAGCCAAAATCCGTGCTCAAGAAGCTCTATTACTGTACCATTTGTTTTTTTAGAGGATAGTACTGTGTCATTTGTTTAGGCCCACTTGGCCTTCGGCCTAGCGATTAATTACTCATGCGGGAACATCGGAAACGGGAAGCATCCGACATGAGACGGGCAAAAATGGGCTGAAAACAGCAGGGATTTGATCACAGGTGCGCACCAGGAGGCCGAGTCTGCAGCGCCGATAAATTGGGGGCCGGCCGGCCGGTGGCGCGCTGAGGGGGAGCCCATCGACGTCGGTCCGACGGGTGGGCGCCCGTGCGGATGTGCGTATCATATTATCATGCATATGCGATCGATGGTGGCGCCGCGCATGTGGGCGCGTTTGGTGAGCGGAGGGCCGCTTAGGGGAGTAAAGAGGGCACAGTCCGCGTGATACGGCCCGAGCTGTACGTGCGTACCTGGTCGGCGGCTGGCTTGCTAGCTCCGCGAGTTGCGTGACAAGGCTTAGCCGGACGGACGCGCGCAGTAACGTACGCACGTGTAAGTGCTTGCCCATCCGGCCGGGTCTGAGGTACATACCCATCTGAGATGAAGCTGGTTAAAATCATATTGATTTCTGTCTTACTCTTGTGCTGATCCGGAGATGATCCATTGCCTTTACAGCCACAACACTTACTGGCCTTATGCCTTCCTTACCGTACACATAACAGGTAAAAACCACATTCTTCTTTTTCATTGGCTAGGTCTTAAGCCTGTTATGGGAGTGATTCTTAATCTTCTTCCCATTGCTTTTAAAGTTCTTGACCTCTACCTGATAGGCATGGATATGGGGCTTCTCATTACTGCTGGCCCTGGCACGCTCCTCTACACTAATCGTGCTTGATAATTTAGTAATCGTCATACGCTCTTTAGTGTGTTTCGAGCAGTCACAAAGTCTCGCCACAAAGGTAGTAACTTGGTCAATATCACATTTACTTAAAAACTCTCTGACAGGGGATAATTGTATTGATTTAGATCACGTACATGGAGCTAAAGCTCATGAAGCTTCTCCATTACCGATCGTCCCTCTACTATCTTGTAGTTCAAGTAATTAGCAGTAATAAAAGACTCGTTCCCCTTATCACTTTCTGAATACTTTTCATTCAGCTTATCCCATAACTTTTTGGCCTCCGTGAAGTTGACATAGACATCGAAAGGCCGGTTCGACAAAACGGACAATAGCTTGGCCAAAGTTGAGTGGTTTACATTCTCCCAACAAGTTTTAGCCTCACATTCCAAAGGAAGCACTGGAGAATCCGAGATGACTCAAACAATTTGAGATCAACCAACCATAGTTTTGTTTTAGCTTGCCAATGCTTAAAGTTCGTGTCGTCAAAGACTTTCAGTTTAACGAAATCAGAAGATGAAGCCATTTTCAACACTAATTGATTTTCTGAATTGTTAGAAATTAGGCGGTTTTGGCAATATTTCTATTTTAATTTGTAACAATATGAAAATGATATGGAAACATGTGTGTTATCTCTCCAATTAAATAATACATTCAAAACATTAACTTATTGTAACATGCTTAATACAACACATATGTGGGTATATAAAATCTGTCTACTACACAAATGTATTATAAGATGTATTGCTCTCAGGGAGGAGTTTCTCAAGTTTAAAATGAAACTTGACCTTCTACAACCCATGTCAATTTTCATGATCACAAATGACAATATTTTCAATGATTCTGCTAGTCTAACTCAATGATTATTACCTCAGTGTAGTACCAAAGTCAAGAGCTAGCAGAAATCACAGATTTCGGAGTGCCAGCCGAAAATATCAAAGATATTAAACAAGTAATCAGGCACAACACACTAATGCATAGCAGAAGTAAAGAGTAGAAACTAAGCTCATGGTGTGATGGGAATGAAAGCCACCAAGACGATCGAAGGGCTAGACTCGTCAAATGATGATGTTCCAGAAAACTAATCAATGGCAAATCCTAGGGAACCAACATAGAGGCAATTGGAGATACAAAACCCTCCTTCTCAACTCGATACTCACCAAATCAAGAATCCGAAGCGTAGGTTGATGCCATACAAAGATCACAGAGAGCTTGGCAGATCACCAAGCGCACGAAGCCACACCCAAATGCCACACTCTTCAGAAATCAGAGAGCCACGCCGAACAGCCAGCAAGAATGTAGATCATTGCCAGACTCTCTGAAGCACAGATTGAGAACTCAAAGACTGGCGAGGTCGCCGAAGTCAAGCCACTGCCGACACCAAAATCTATGACGGAAATCAAAACGTTGCCACCAGATCGGGAGATGAGTTCTTAGATCTGCCATTCGGCCTCTCCATCCTCTGATTTTAAGGGGAGAAGCAACCGGAAATGAGGCCACGGCGCAACTGAGCCGCCGCCACTTTTGCCGCACGGGAGAGGATGAGGGGAGAAAGAATCGGGCCTCCCTGAGATGAATGGCGCACGTCGCCCATATCTCTTCCCCTCCTTCTCCTTACAAATGGGCCCTACCGGCTTTTCCCTTTTATTTATTTTCTTTAACTGAAAATTTAGGAAAATTCCCAAAATGCCCATCACAATCTACCGTACTTCCCATGACATCCATAAACAAAGACCTTATTTTTTTCAGCTTATAGCTTATAGTTTATAGTTTTTCTCGAACAAATAAATAGAACGATTTTTTCGTTGCCGCTTCAAAGCGGTTTACTAGGTCATACTAAGGTCAAAAACCATAAACCATATCTAAAAAGAACACATTGCAAACCTTCCTAATTGTTTTGTCCATCGGAAGCTTCTTTCAGATTATTCCTGATTGAAACTGAGGAGGGTGAGACAAAGGAACTTGCATTTTGGCAATGCCAGTTCATCAGAGGAGCAGAACCCCTCCACTTGCAGGCACTGATCATTCGCAAGTTGCACGTCTTATCCCAGCAAACAGTCGCCCCAATCTCTCCACGATGTCGTGTGGTGGGCATGCCTCGATCGGCACCTATTTTATTCAGCCCAAGCCCCCAAAAATCACGGAACAATCTCGAGCAACCTCTCGGTCGTCCGATCCGACCATCTCCCAATCGATCGCGTCTCTCGTACGTGTGGACCCTGAGGAGACGGGGAAGAAACCGAATCAATCGCCCACGACAACGCAGCACAGTGCATGCGCGTCCGCGCGTGCGTGACAGCGAGTAGGCTCGCACATAAAGCCGCGTACCAAACAACGGCACCTGTATCGATCGATCATGCATGCATGAGAGGCCGTGTGGTCGAGCGGGCGCGTGTACATGTATGACAGCTGACACGGCCGCGCACCGAGCGAGTGTGTGCTGTCAAGAGGGGACAGACACCAACCCAACGGGAAAAGCGTGTTCGGTTCGGTTGTCGCGGCACCAACACGTACGATGCGCGCGCCTTTAATCGCTAGCTTGCTCGTATTCGTTGGACCGTGCATGCACGCATATGCGCGCGCGCCTCTCTCTCCGTCGCATATGCTGGCCGGTCGATCGGTTGGGCCCGCATACGTGCGAGATACGTGCATCGATCGAGCGCGCGCCAATCCGTCTGCCGCGTGTATTATCAGGTCGACCTTTGTTGTTGATTTCGTTAGCTTCGTTTCCGGGATGTTGTTCATGCCGATCTATCATGAATCATGCGTGTATATATCAAAGCAGTCGGTGGCAGGCACACAAATCTTCCCTCAAATTGCATTGTGTGTGCTGTAGTTACGTAACATACATATAGTGGATACAAGTGCTTTGCGAGGTTGAGAGAGGTGTTTAGAGTCTAAAACTTAAAAGATGGGAGTAGTATAAAATGTCGTTGGTGCTTAATTTCAACTCACTATTTTATATATTCAAAATGGTCTCTCTCTCCCGGTTATGGTACCCTAAATGTTATATTTATAGTTACAAAAGAGATTGTTTACGTAAATAACTCTTTTGAAGCCTTTATTAGTAAGACCAAACCTATCTTTTTCTTGGTATAATCATAATGGATATGCATACTGTGTCTTTACCCTGGTGGACCGATTATGCCAATGTGAAGCCACTCCCCAACAGTATGCTAATGCTAGGCTAACAGTCCAACCGTATGGTCAGAAATGTTTAGTTCGTAGCCACGCTTGTCAGTACTTTAAGCTAGGTAAGCTTGATTAACTAGGCAACTGAGAGTCTAAGGTGGGTTCTTTTATGTTGTAGTTTTAGTTTTTGATTTTTAAATTTTGATTGTTTGTAAGAGATAATACAAAGAGGAAAAATCGTATGTAATATTGACCAGTATAGCTGAACTCTATAGTATATATTATAATATATCTGTAGATCATGTGAAAAAAAAAACAAAAATATCAAAGCCAAAGTCAAAATCAAAGTGGAAAATGACTCACCCTAAGACAGGCTGAAAACCCTGCGGTGATTAACCAGTGACGGTAATTAACCAGACTTGACGTATTGGTTACGGGGAGACTATGACAAGTACCTATCCGATGTTGCACACATCGGAGGACGTGACGTGGCCCATGCCATGAGCTAGCCAGCCATCCCATGCATCCAAGCGAGACCAGACTGGCCGAATCGCGACACGTGTGAGCCCCGCATGTGGCAGCGAGCGGCAGCAGCTGGCCCACCGAGTGCTGGGCCCACCGCACCACATGCGCTGCCCCCGAGGCCCAACAGTCCCAGGCCACAGGAAGGATTCTACCCCGATCCGGTCCAACACCCGGACCCACCTGTCGGCCGGGGCCAGACACGCAGCCCGCTAGCCCACTCCCCATTACCGAACCACCACCTCACTGTCGACGGGACCCACCTGGCATAGTGAGACATGTGCAGCAAGCTAGCGCGAGCGGCTTATTATTAACTAGAGCACGCCACCACTAACCAACCCACCGCTCCGTGTCTATATATGCAAGGCACGCAACCGAACGAACGAACGAACGTCTCAAAGTTGACCTCGACCACAAGGCTCGCTCGATCTCACGCGCTTCTCGTTCCTCTCCCTGCACATCCATTTGTTGTGATCGTTCGGCCATGGAGATCATCGACGCGGAGCTGCGGCTCGGCCTGCCCGGCAGTGGCGTCGCGGCGAGGAAGAAGCGGTCGTCGTCGACGGTGAAAAGCGAGGCCTCCGGCACGGACGACCGGGACGCCACACCGGCATCCAAGTAAGTGCATGTGCAGGGCTGTCCGTCTTTCCTTTAACAGAATAAGCTTTTCGTGTACGAGTGCTAATGATATTTTGCTGCGTGTGCACATGCAGGGTGCAGGTGGTGGGGTGGCCGCCGGTGGGGGCGTACCGGAAGAACACGTTCCAGGCGGCGACGGCGAAGGCGAAGGCCGGCGAGCAGGAAGGGAAGAAGGGAGGAGGGTTGTACGTGAAGGTGAGCATGGACGGGGCGCCCTACCTCCGGAAGGTCGATCTGAGGATGTACGGAGGGTACAGGGAGCTGAGGGACGCGCTGGACGCGCTCTTCGGCTGCTTCTCCTCGGTCGACGGCGCCCAGTTCGCCGTCGCTTACGAGGACAAGGACGGCGATCTGATGCTCGCCGGCGACGTGCCCTGGGAGTAAGTATCCTATCGAGATCTACATATAGATGTTATGTACATTATTCTGTGGATCTATGTATAACAAGTAGTAGTCTAATGAGTTGTTAACTTCTGTTGATTTGCAGTATGTTCGTCCGTTCTTGCAAGAAGCTGAGGATAATGAGAGGGTCTGAAGCGAGATGAATAGCAGACCGACGTCGAGCATGCAGCAGGTTTGGACAGATGGGAATGGTCGTGACTCATGAGATGCATGGCGTTCTATCTACGAGGTCATGCATGGACGTGAGATCAGGCCGCGGTTTAACGCATGAGAAGAAAGGCCGGGTTATACGTGGATGCATCGTGTTCTACGTACGTACTTAGTACTACGTATACATGAGATTGATCGTTCGAAGATCGGGATTCAGAAGTACGGTCTCCGCATCGGCGGTGTTGTACATGGCAGTCAAGAAATTCAGCCAAGTTGTTGCTGGAAGAACTGATATTTCTGTATATAAGCTTTTCTTTTTCTTTTTCTACTTCTTAGTTCTCTTTTGTATCAGTGAAGAAGCCTGAGAGGGCGGGGGGGACAAAAAGAGGAAAATTTGACTCAAGTTTGGTCGTTTTTCTCCAAGATTCCTTTTTGTGCCTGCTTTGACAGAAGTCATAGAAAACCTGTAGTGTCAACTGTCAAACCAGAATTCGTCTGATCAAGAAGCTCTTTTTCATTTTTTTTTTCTTGCCATTTTCTCTCTCTATACTTTCAGTTTTCCTTTCTTCTTTTCCAGTAGTTGTTTTTTTCTTTCCCTGTGGATGCCTTTAAAGTTCACTAACTACAGGTAACGGAATGCATATAAAGTCAGATCCGAGCAGTGAACTCAAAACAGGAATTTTGTTTTTTTGGTTTCCAGTAATCAATCACAAATCGACTTTTGATTAATCCTAACAAAGTTGGTAGCGATGGCGATTTGTCACGACTCACGAACACTGCTATATCCGACCAAGCCTAAGATCACCACCGGCTTACCGTGCAATCATCCTCAGTGATATTAACGATTCCTGCCAGAAAATGTACAAACAAGCATTCAGTTTTTCCAAAAGCAAACATGCATCATTCATTCCCAGATTTCCTGTTTTCTTCGCAGGGTATAAACTTAAAAACATAAGAGACGTCACATATACTGATCAAGCGATGCAAGTGGCAGCAGAAGCATCCAAATGGACGGCAGCCATGCGTGCTAATCACAAGGACATTTGACGAGCGACGACACATCACATAGAGCACAGCAGAAAATTCAGGAGTCACTGATAACGATGGCACCTGGAGCTTTCTTGCAGCCAGAATATTACTGCACACCGCACAGCTCATAACCGGGACCTCCATTGGCCATGGCTGCACGAGAAATCCCGGCTAAAATTCAGGCAGACGACAAGGAAGTGTAGCTGCCGTTGAAACATTGCTCCGTAAAGTAAAAACAGAGTATAATAGCCATAAGTAAAAATTTCCTAGCAAATGATGGGAGAATGCTTCTGCTACAGACAACGTGAAATAGACCAACATAATAGATGCGAATCAGACAGTAGGTTGACAATACAACATCCATATCATGCTTACAGGTCATGAAATCTCAAGAGCTAGGAGCAGACGACAACCAATTCACAGCCTAGAAAGGATAAAAGCATGCCTTCAGACAAGACTCAGTGTGTATTGAAATACTGCAATCATGGAGCTGTCACAATTCCAGCTTTCCAGTACTATTGAGTTGATGGGAGATCATGAGAAGAAAAAAAACATAACTGTAAAGGTGGCACGTTTTGGATGGTAGGTGTTACTGTAACAAATGGAACTAGAGAAATAGAAGGGCCATTTTACATCAAGAGAGCATACAAAATCATCAACTTGCTCAGGCACACATGCTGTGTTTTTTCGTTTGAAATTAACCAGGATTAACGTCACACTTTGGTGGAAAATAATCTTACTTTCTGCCTCCCTCAGGCTTCAGAATATTCATGCCTGTAGATATAAACAAGTAGCATGATGAGACTTCATATATTGATTAATAGCATTGAGTACAAAGTGACATTGCATGGCTAATGTTTTGCTCAGGCAGGCAAATGGTACAAAGCAATCCAACTAAGATATTATTCCCAATGATACATCGTCACCAACCTGTGTAAAAAAAAGTCAAGCGTCAATTTACAGTTATACACACATCATGTGGAAAGATTTTCCTTGTTATAGTCTTGAAAAAGATGCCCATGTTTTTTAGATTTTATTGTCACTGTTTTTATGGATCTTCACTTGTGAATTGTGATGGAATAAGCATACAGATACAGATACAATTCCATCCAGTATCAAGGCTGACTACAGAACCCTTGAGCGCTCACACAATCAGATAAAATTCGACTAACTTCACAGTTTGAAACATAACTCGGCACTGGTGATGGTGATAAGAGACTGCACTTGAATCTAATTAAGAAACTTGAGAAAACAGGACAGATGCAAATTTGAAAACAATTCATCAGCTGTTTTGTCAAATATAGTTAAATGAAAAAATGCATAAAGTTTAAAGCATAGATGCAAAGTTATACCAGCTTCCTTTTCTTCTTATGTCTCCTTTTTCGACGTTGTTTGTGAGCATCAGAATTTGAACTTAGATTGCTGTTATGATCTCCAGGCAGATTTGGTGCTCTCCTGTTTTTGAATGAGTCACCACTTGTGCTGTTTGAAGTATTGCTAGAGCTGGATAGTACATGTTTGTCCACAATTCTAGCTCTATTTGGTGCTAATGAGCGTGGTGGTGGCATAAGAACTCGAGCATCTCTCTGCCGCTGCAAAGCATAATAGGTAGGGTTAAATATATGGGAAAAAAACTACAACAGCTAATTGAAGAAGCTTTAGACACACTGCAGAGAACAACCTGGTTCTTTTCATCGCTTGACATGCCAGATGCTGCCCTACCTGAAGCACTGGAAGCTGGTTCTCTACAGAACATTAAGAACATTAGGATACCTGCCCTTTTTATGGAACATTTATGCTGTGGCATATTCACTATAACATAAGAGCCTATAGAAGGACAGGTTAAAAGATTATGATTCAGACTTAACAAAATAGTGGGAATAAATTTATTAGGCAATGTGATATATATTCATTATCCAGCATAATATGAAATGCTTCTACACTATATAATTTAAACTATACAACAGTCAACAAAATACGTAGTATGTCAACGCTTTTATCAGCACTATAAACTTGTATCTTGACAATGCTAGATTTCAAAACTAATTGAACAACATCACAATTGTTACAGAGTTCACTGTACCATTTCTTATGGAAAGATTATGCTCAGTCTATTCTATCACAAAACAAAGGGTGCTATCTTGTAGACCGGGATAGGATATTTTACAATTTGCAAAATAGTATCTCATGGATTTGCTTACAGGTTTAGGATTATTCACATAAAGTTTTTGGACAAACCTGCTTGAGTGACTGACTGCACATGAGAATATAAGCCAAACAACTACAGATAGTAACTGGTCACCGGTTGTCATGCTCTCCGAGCAACACAGCATAGATTTACTACTTTTATGCAATTATCTAAATAAATGATAGCATTGTTATAAATATTGTATGTATATTTATAAGACCCAAAGGATAATATATATAAGGAGTACAAAGGGGATATACAGATAAATATACCATATACAGATAAGGAAATTAAGACAAATAAGAAAACAAATAACAATCCTATTTATCCTTAACACCTCCCTCTCAAACTTATGGTGGATCACACACATTGAGTTTGAAGAGAAAATATAAGGGTTGTGCCCTAGTATGTGGCTTCGTGAAGAAGTAACAAGCTGTAACTCTGAGGACACAAACTGTAAAACGAGTACTCCCTCTTGCACCTGTGAGCAAGTGTATGAAGCATCTACACCAGTGTGCTTGGTAAGCTTATGCTTTATTGGATCATGGGCAGTACTCTAAAGTCTGCAAGTAGCCATCTTAACCAAGTAATTTCTGTTGTCACAACTGCCATAGCTCTCAACTCAGCCTCTGCACTTGAACGGGAAACTGCAGTCTACTTCTTTGTCTTCCAGGCAATCATGAAGGAGTCAAGAAAAATACAGTAAACAGAAATAGAACGACGATCAGAAGAATTACTAGCCCAGATCGTATCGGAGTATGCCTAAAGCTGTAGTAAAGTAGAGCTAGGGAAAAACAGCGGTGAGAGATTGTCCCACACAACTAGCGAAGAACACGAAGATGATTGTAGTGCAGATAAGTAGGACGAGCTATAAATTGACTCAATATATGAACATCATGAGCAATATCAGGACGAGTGCTTACAAGATATACCAGACTTCCAACAAGATGGCGATAACGAGTAGAATCCTCAAGAAGATCACCATCAATAGCATGAAGCTAAAGAGAGAGCTCCATAGGAGTCTCAGCAGTGCAAGTATCAATCAGCCAGACCGATCAAAAAAATCCTGGACGTGTTTCTGCTGGGAGAGGTAGTAACTCTCAGGCGTGGAAGAAACCTCAATCCTAAGTATGTAAGCAAACCAAGATCAGTCATCAGAAACTGTTCACTGAGATGCTTCCTCACGTATGTGGCGAAATAGTCACTAATGATGAGCATATCATTCACATAGAGAAGAGGCAGTGTCCTACCTCGAGGTGAAACGTGAACAAATAGGGCAGGATCATAGGCATTGACAGTTAAGCTGACAGTGGTAATGACTGAGCTAAAACGCAGAAACCAAGCACGAGAGGCCTGTTTGAGGCCATAAAGAGCACATTAAGACATGACCATCTGGAATAGAATACTCAAATAGTGGCTATATGTAAATCTTCTCGTGTAAGACACCGTTAAGAAATGCATTCTTAACATCTAGCTGAGAGATGGACCATCGGCGAACAGAAGCAACCACAATAAGAGTATGAGCAATAGAGGCAAATGTTTCATCGTAATCACGACCATACTTCTGCAAAAAGTCGCGAGCCACAAGACGAGACTTGTAGCGCTCAATAGTACCATACCTGGTCTTAATCTTGTACACCCACTTGCACGTGATAGGACGAGCATGCATAGGTGTTGGTACAATGTCCCAAGTCTCCATACGTCAAAGAGCATCAAGCTCCTCTGCCATAGCGAGCTGCCACTCAGAATGAGAAACAGCCTCATGACAACTAGGCTCAATGACAGAGAGAGCATGAGCTGTCGAAGTAAAATCAAGGCGATTAGAAGGCTGAAGGGATGTCCGGTCACGAAGGACGTAACGAGGAGCATCATCAGAGGAATCAACGTCGGTATTGGCAAGATACCAGGAGATGAGTCGGTGGTGCACCCGAGAGAAACGAGACGGTGGTGCTGCAGGAGCAAGAGATGGTGTTGCAGGAGGCAACATAGAAGGTGGAGGTACAGAAAGAACCACTGGAGACAAACTAGAGGATGGCTATGAAAGGAGAAAAATGAGTGAAGAGTCAGGGAGAGACAACCATAAGATCATCTCGATGGTGGAAGCAGGACGAGGAGCCGAATCTCGATAGAAGAAAGGTCAAGATTCATCAAAAACGTCTCATGAGATCCTGATCCATCGAGCAGAAGGATCATAGCAGCGATAACCCTTATGCTCAGAACTGAACTCAAGAAACACGCACTCAACTGATTGAGCTGACAGTTTGGTGCGCTCACGAGGCTGCAGCAAGACAAAACAGGTGCAATAAAAAATACAAAGATGACTATACTGGAGGGCACTAGAGTAGAGACGCTCTATAGGACTAACATCCTTAAGAGCAGTGGAAGGTTGCATACTGATGAGATATGCAGCCGTACAAATAACCTCAGCCCAGAATTATGGTGGAACATGAGGCAAGGAGAAGAATGCGAGCAGTCTCAATCAGATGACGATGCTTGCGCTCAGTAACCCTATTCTGGGTATGGGCACTAGGACAAAAAGACAGGTAAAGAGTGCCTTGTTCAGGAAAAAAATTGTCTGAAAGCGCCAGAACAGTACTCGCCAGTAGAATCACAACGAAAATTACGAACGAAGGACTCAAAATGAGTACGAACCATCGCAGCAAAGCTACAATAGATCGCAAGAAATTGACCACGATTAGACATAGCGAAAAGCTAAGTAAAATGGGAATAATCATCAATGAAAATTATATAGAATTTATGCCCACCTTTCGAGATAATAGACGCAGGTCCCTATACATATGAATAAACTAAATCAAAAGGACGAGATGACAAGGACTCACTAGAATGATAACGAAGTTATAGCTACTTGCCCAGCTTACAACCCTGACAAAACATGAACGTGTCAACAGTAACATGTCCAAGAACACCTTGACGAACTAATAAAGAAAGATGGGACCCACACAGGTGACCTAAATAGTGATACCACCGCGCAAAAGTTCCAAAGGTGGTGGCAGCAATGGCAATGGAGGTAGACATGGTAGGGGAAACTGAAGTGGACAGAAGGTGGAGGTGGTCGAGAATGTAGAGACCCTGACGACCCCTACGGCACTGGCCAGTCCCAAGTACCCTCCCTGTATGTCGATCCTGGACGAAATATGTGTGAATCAAAACCAACCCTACAACCAAGATCAGTGAGCTGTCCCACTAAAAGAAGCTGCATCATAAGTTGGGAAATATGGAAAACAGCTGAAACAGAAAAATCAGTGGACAAAATAGTGCCTTGATAGCTGACAAACAAGGAAGTACTGCCAGCTGTCTAAACAGAGATAGGAAAAACAGGAGGTCCTACTGAAATAAGAAATGTGGAGTCTGGTGTCATGTGAAAAGAGGTATCGGAATTCAGAATCCAAGAGGTAGCTGAAGGAGACATCTGAGCTAGATTGGTAGAACCCACTGAGCTGTGAGAGAGCTGGTAAAGTAGAGCCTGGCAGAGCTGCTGAACAGAGTCACCTTGCTGAGCAGAAGCTGATGAACCGGTCTGTCCTCCTGTGAAGGAAGGACCTCCCTGCCCCCCTTTGGTCGTCCACCCCCACACGCCTTGTTCCACTTTTTGCGCACCGCACAACTTTGGTAGTCGTGCCCGAAGTTCCTGCAATAGTTGCACTGAACTGCAATTGGTGCGAAAACAGGAGCGGAGACAGGCACCTGGGAAGATGCCATAGTCGAAGCAGAAAACATCGCCGTAGTCGAAGAAAGGGCAACAAGCATACTCAGAACAGAATGCGCTGCTAACCCCAGACGAAGCTCCTCAACCCGAAACGTCAAAAGGGCCTCACTGACGATCGGCCGCAGCGAGCAGCTCAGCAGTTGAGCCTTGACAAACTCAAAAACGTTGGGCGAAGGCGACAGACGAAATCGTAAAGATGAAGGCAATCATGATCCGCCTTCTGCACTTTATGGCACTCCTGGCAGAGTGGAGAGGCCAGCTCATCCAGCTGGCGCCAGAGACTGGCCAGGGCTCGGAAGAAGTTATCGACGTTAGAGTCCCCTTGGCGAAGTGTCTCCAACTCACGTTAGAGTGAAAAGAACTGAGCATCACTGCTCTGCTAGTATCGCTCACGCAAGTGTTCCTAGATTTGTCAAGTAGACCGCAAACCAACAGCGTCTGGCTGGATGGAGTCGTCGACACTGACCACCAGGATGGTGCGAACACGGGCCTCATCAGCACACCAGTGCTCGAAAGCATCAATGGCAAACTGAAAAGCCTCATCAGCAGCATCAACAGCAATAGCCTCTGCCTCCTTGGCGACCTCATCTTCTGCAGGAGATACGGAAGTGGACTGCCTGGGAGGAGGCTACACCGGTGGTGGCGAAGAAGGGTGTGCACCGGTGACATGCCCCAGAGGTGGAGACCATCAAGCGTGATCTCTATGAGAGAAAACCACAACCTGTAGTTCGTTCCATGGAGCTTTGTTCCCAAAAATGGGATCGCAGCTGATGGAATGGAAGTCATTGGTAGGCCACGCTAGACGACGCGGTAACCAAGGGAACAATGTCTAACAAGCGGTGCTGGATGGCGCGGCGGTTAGATCGACGTTAATTTTTTACTTTTTTTTGCTTTTGCCTTTTCTTTTCTTTCTTTTTTTTTTGTTTTTATAACTCTCCAATTAGATCTGATCGCTCAGATTAGACCCAATAGGTCGGGTTGCTAGGCACCAGACGTCGTCGAGCGATCTTTAGGCGATGGCGGCGGCGGCGGCGGAGACGCAAGCGGTCGAAGCGGCGAGAATCGACAACCGGGGGCAAGCGTCGGGCGATGACTGGTGGCCTAGCGCCAATTGCGAGAGAGCGGCTGCAGCGATAACGGCGGGGTAGGTATCGGCGATGGTGGCGGGCGGCGACGTCGAGCGGTAGCGGCGACGAGCCAGCGCACAGACGGTAGCACCGGCGACTTCGGGCGGTGGTCATGTGAACACCGATGTCAACTGGTGGTCAGAGAAGACAACGGCGGCAACACTAAGCGTGGATGGATGTCGACCGGCAATCAGAGAAGACGGCGGGCGGTGACCAGTTGTCGATGGCGACAATAGCGACGGCCGGCGGTCAAGTGGTCGTCGATGTGGCAGCGGCCTAGATGGCAACGAGGAGATTGCAGCAAATGGGAAGCTAGGTTAGATCTAGCTCTTATACCATATTATGAATATTGTGTGTATATTCATAAAGCCCAAAGGACACCATAAATAGAGAGTACAAAGGGGCAATACAGAGGAATATACCATATACAAATAAGAAAATCAAGATATATAAGGAAACAAATAACAATCCTATTATATCCTTAACAAGCATTACAACATAATAGTATATCACATGATATATCAGAGGGAACCTAGAAAACCAAGTATAATGTCCAAGAGTCGTGAATCATACTTCGCACTTTTATCGGTCCACTCATCATCTGCCTCTTCATCACTTGAACTTCCAGACATAAAGAAGTCATCATCACTCACATCCAAGGTATCATCATCGCTTGCTGTCTCTGTTAAGTGATGCAAAATAAAAATTAGTACTTTAGACAGTAGATATATATCCAACAAGGCATACAAATTTCAAATGCAAAGTTAGAAGAACATGAAGGATGCAAATAGAACAGAGGTGATCTACAAAATTAGTAATGCAAGCATGCACACCTTCTAGGTCTTTTCCATTCGCTACAGCAGTCATGAGATTCTCTTTGATCTGTCTACGCCACTTATTCCTCTTCTCTACAATATCAGGGTTATTACCCCCAGAGAACAGCGAGACATATTTCTCATTCTTTGGGAAAAACTGCAGACAAATAAAGATAATATTAATATTTAGCTGAAAATTCAAGCAGGTTCAGATAAAACAATGATTGCTCAGATTCTCCTATCGTAGAAATTTGTTGAACACCTACTTCAAGTACCATTTATGAATGTGACTGAGGATAGTCATTGCCAAAAATACACTAAATCTAATTCTAGGAGAATTATTCAGAAAGCAAAATAAAGTACTGTGGTGAGCTTACTCTAACATATTCGAGATCTTCTCGTAATTTTGACAGCTTATTGCTGGCATCATCAACATTTGAACGTTGCTGCTTCTCAAGGCGCCTTATCATCCTCTCAATCTTTCGCCTCTCTTTGACGTTTGAACACCCATACTAAGAAAATAGTAAGTAAAGACAGGCAGAAAGGGCACTAGAAATGAGTAGGGACAAAATAATTAAGTGATAGCAGACCAAAAAAATTTATCTTTCTATCTCTCAACTGTATTGTTCGTTGAATAGCCAGTTGATTCTGAAGCTCCTGCTGCCTCTTTAGTTCTTCCAATTTCTTCTCTTGAGCCACCCTAATGTCATTAGGAAGGTCCTGAAGAAAGAAATATACAACATTACCATCTCACCAACAGGGCTGAAAGAAAAGTAGGGCTAACTGCCTAGGGTTTATGTCAGTAATAATTAAAACCACCACAACAAGATCTTGATTCATGAAAGGCTCAAAGTGCTCATGTGTGTTCAGCAAAATGGCACCAATTAGATTTAGAAGGGGCCCAAACAAATGATAAACCTCGTCACTCTGGTTAAGTTTTGGGCATGTATACTTAAAATTGGGACTAGTGTGAGTCACAACACAGATGGCTCTAATGATTCAATATATTGCTTTATTTTCTCAAGGGTGAAAAAATCCTGCAAGCCTATCAGAACAATTCCTCAAGGATAAATGGACAGTATCCTAGACATCATACACTGTGTATGCACAAGCAATGCTGCTTGAATAGAAGTGAAATAACAATAACCAAAAGGGAGATGCTAACTTTTCCTTGCATACGCCCTTATAGAAGCCTAACCGACCTCAATTGAGAACAATGGACATCAAACAATATGAAGCATGTCTCCTTGGATATAAGTGAATTCTACAATCACCTGACATCTTAATCCTACTTGTTTTCCATATAAGTAGAGCTGTCAGCCTACAAGTATCTTGTTAAGCTAGGATAACCAATCATAATCATCGACCCAGCCTGTACTTCCCCTTTGACAAGAACAAACGCATGACTTTTCTAACATTTTTCAGATTCATCTAGTTAAGGCTGGATACGTAACATCAGATGTATTATTTTTGCAAGCAACATTCCACATGATGTTGCAATTTGCGACATGAATGCACACTCGCACAACCTACCAAAGCAAGCAGCAATCAAACTACATCACAAACTACCCAAAATCCTTAACGCCTCAATTGAACCATCCTTAGCTATAATCCCTACACTAGCAAGTGGCAACCGGTACTAATTGAGAAATTTCATCAACGCTATCGACCTACTCGTTGCTTCGCCCCAAACTAGTATCCCCACTCCACACGCCGCGGCTACTAAACCCTAACCATGGGAGGAAGAAGAAGAAGAAGAAGAAGAGAGACCGCCTCAAGCATAGGCAGCCGAGGAGACCCCAGTTCCCCAGTACCTTGCGGAGGAGGCGCCCAGTGGATCGGATCTGATTCTTAAGGGAGACGGTCTTGGCGGCGGCGGCACGCTTCCGCTTCCGGTCTGCGGCGGCCGCAGACGCCGACGACTTGGGGCGGCGGACGGCGGTGGCGCGGCGGGGGTAGCCGCCCTGCGCCATCGCTGGAACCCTAGGCGGAGGAGGAGGGCCTCGCATTTTGCGTGCTGACTGCGGGATTTGGTTGGGTTGGGCCTGTGGGTTTCGCGCGTTCCGTCCATCTAGAATGCTCGGCCTCGCTGTATTTTCCTGTCGTCAGTAAACGGCCGGGCTGTCAGCCACTCAGAGCTGCTTTGTAATAACTGGGGATGGTTTCTTAAAAATGTCTTACTATGATTAGTAGTTAGAATCTGCGACTTATTTTGCATTACAATAAGAAATGATTGCCTAATGTACTAGCTTAACATTCGTTCATGGCTTATTAATTGGGCTGTCTGCCCATCGTTGACTAGTTCAATCGGATCGGTGTGGCACCTTGAATATCTAACTGAACGTCCGAGCTCAATTTTAGCTCTAAACAACTTTAACTTTTAACTTTTTTAATTTCTCTATTTTTTTCTCTTATTATTTTACATTTTACATTGTCCGTGATATAACGGATTTCATTTTTTCCTTGGTTTTTAATTTTTTTAATTAAATAACTCAGAAAAAACTAGTAACTGTTATAGTAAAATTTTAACTAAAAACTAACAGCCTAAATGCCTGTTTGAAGCCGTTTTTGACTTTTGTTATAGTACCTAACTTTTAAATAAAATATTTTTTCAAAACAGGATCTACAAGTTAATTGTAGTACACGTTAAAAGCTCAACATCTGTGCCAGCCAAAATCGTAAGTGAGTATCTCTCTCCGTAATCTCTATCGTAAACAACTAAAATTCAAAGATTTCAACTAAAATCATAAGTCACAGCCACTTCAAATAGACCCTAAAACACAAACCAAAAACTTAAACTCTTTGGAGTGGGGCTCAAAGAAGACTTAGGTCTGTTCTTTTCAGCTTTTGGCTTCTGCTACAATACCCAATTTTCAAACGGAATATTTTTTAAAACAGGATCTATAAGTTAATTGTAGTACATATTAAAAACCTAATATCTGTACCATCAAAAATTGCAAGCGAGTATCTCTCTTTCCGCAATCTCTATCGTAAATAACTAAAAAGCCATCAGCCGCAGCCAAAAACCATCAGCTGCAGTAAAAAAAATAGGTCCTTACTCGATGAGAGGTAAGTACTGGAACTAATTTGATTACAAGATTAGTCACACTGGCTCAATCACGTGAGAATCTGCAGTCCAGTAAGACCCTGTTTTAAATGATTTTAAGATTTTTGGTTTTTAGAAACTGATTTTTGAATGAAGTAGGCTTTTAAGGTAGTTTTTATAAGTTATTTATAAAAGTTACTGTAGAAATTACTTTGAATAAAGTAGCTTCTCAATGCGAGTGTCTCTTATTTTCTTAATCTCTTTTGCAATCAATCAGAATATGAGTGCCTTTTACTTTCTTAATCTCTTTTGCAATCAATCAAAAGGCTAAAAGTTACAGTACTTTCGAACAGGCCTAAACCTTGTATGAATTCTCATTCCAAGAATATGCACCGTTGAAGCTCAGACACCGAACTATCCTTAACAAAGGTCAGAAACTTATGGGTTCTTCATGATGTACACCGAACCATCCTTAACAAAGGTCAGAAACTCACGGGTTCTTCGTAATGCAATGCATGAACTGGTTCTTCATAATGCAATGCATGAACGCTTTAACAATGTTTCGTCCCATGCAGCAGAGAAACAAACAAGCAAAACCATTTACCATGAGTCTATGAGCAGTTCTGCAGTTACAGCTTCCTGTCTGTTTGCCTGGCTGTTCCCAGGCAGCAATGCGATTAACAGCGCAACATCCACAATGGAAACATTCTGGTAGGACACCCAGATGGTAAGACAAAGTAGAGCTTTGAGATGCGATCAAATAATGGCACGCTGCAAAACAACTGCTTCGCTGCACTTTAAGGACAGGCAACAAAAAAACATCATCAATTACAACCAAATCTCAAGAATAAAATCAACTGCAACCACATTTGAGCTTTCTTTTAAGCCTAGAACAACATTACGATCACAACACCAAAGCATCAGGTACTGCAGAAGGATGTAAGAAATTGTCTCTAACAGAAATGAAAACTACGCACATCACAACAGACATGAACTACCGGAACCAAATTTATGAGAAGCGCAGACACAAACATACAATGATCCACAGAATTCAAATCATGGGCTGTCTATATTTTACGACCAAGTCACTATAACTGACAGTAAGCACTCATATTTACACAATTCAACAAAAATTTCATCCTTTTTTAGGCTGCAAATTTCTTGTTGATCCAAGCGCAGGATATGAACACATGATATCATTGACTATACCAGCAGAAATACAAAATAAGTTTAGGAGAAAGGATTACAGTATAGCATCACGGAGATAAGGATATCTCAACTTGGACAACCAAAAGCACTAAACTGGAAACAGTTTTCTAAAACAGCTCAAACAGGAATAAGCTGCAAACAAATAGCAGCCAATATGCAACACCGATGCAGACATGAAAGCAACAGTCTTTTCTGAAAACTAATATTTCAACCTCGTAGAAATAAAAGGGAGCAGTCTCTTTTTAATAACATAGTTCCCAGATAAGTATGGTCCCAAACAATCAAACCTTTTTTCAAAATCAAGGTGAAGGATAAACTGCCTTGGTGGAAACTTGGAAGTACCAGGTAAAACCCATGAACTATTAATAAACATGCGGGCACATATCAAGTCAGTGAACTATTTACAGTAACATTCAAACCAACCATAAATCATTCAATTTTCCAGGCCGTAGATTCTCACAACTCCACAAACTCAGGAAAGTGTGTTATTACGGGCAGTGAACAGTGCAGGAACAGCTGTTCTCCACAAATAAGTTGGCAAAACAGATCTGGGGTAGTGGATAACTCATACCAGGAAATACAAAGTACATCTGTGGATTAATCAACAATAATAAGAGATTAAACTTTATATGGCAGTTCTTATCAAGAGTATGACTCAATAGAGATAAAAGTAGTGCATATAAATAGCAGACCCACTAGCAAGCAGATTAACGCTCGCTCTGTCTCCATTGACCAAAGTCTCCGCCTCCACTTTGAAAAAATGGAGATAGAACGAACATCACCATCACCATCATCTTCCATTCCATCTTGTGTTCAAATTTCGTCAACCATTTGTGCAGGCTGCCGACACACGCATACATCAATCACTTTTGATTAGTCCAAACACCCACTACTGGAAAAGCAGTCCCCACCACCAAGTTTATGGCTAGTGCACTACAGACCCAAAAGGAAACAAATGAGAGCATGCCAGACTCTAGCAGCTCTCTCCATCACTCACGCTCATAGGGACACTGAAAGATGTAGGAGCATGAGCAGGTTATTGCTTACCATATCCTTGCAATTAAAGCACCTTTGAACAAAAGATGGAAAGGGGTAGGTGACATCATATACCATTGGTACAATTTCAAGTGGAGAGGATCTTTTAGGTCTTTTTCTGCCTCCTTGTTAGTGAATCAAAACGAGCAGTTTTATCTTACACTTTGATAGGTTGACGCCTAATAGTAGTTGTAGGGATGCAGGTTACAGTTGCCGTTACTATACTAGGAAGGAGTGTTGGGTTCAGGCTTCACTGGTTGGCCATCTTGTGAATGTTGTGTGTCATAGATTGCCATGGCAAGCGAGATTGGCATCATGCAGAGTGCTTTGGATTGGAGAAATTGCATTGCTGCCCCGATGTCTTCTTCCATCAGCTTTGCTACCTGTCTTTCTGTGCCATCCGTTGACCACTTTTCCCAAATCTGCTGTTTGCTCCCACTATCACTTGCTTCCCCCTAACGAAATTAAAGCAAGATACAGCTTAACCACCAAAAGATATGACAGTGTAGAGATGGAAAAGGACTCTCAAATTGATTCTTCAAGTCAAGGCACGATCATTCATGAAAGAAACAATGCACATTATATTATTACTACCATGGATCTAATGCTGGGGGTATGTGAGGCTCTAAATTTGGGCTCTGAAGCAGGGTGAATGCCTACAATGTAGACACTATGCTGATCAAAGAACTAGATGACACAGAGACCATTACGGGGGATCTAGAAGGCATGGCTGAAATACTTCATGGCTTCATCTAGCCAACACATCAGTAAAGATGAAATGCTCATTAGTGTCAACTATAGAGCTACAGTCATTGTCACTGAAAGCAAGAAGTACAAATGGCTTGCGCAGACATGGACAAACGGATCATGAAATCAGTAAAAGGTCAACAATGGAAATAAGGTGCCGAACGGACACTGCCTCTCAACACCACTGCCTAGAAGAAAGAAAGCGAGAAACTTAATAAGAGAAAAAAATAGAGGTTGATAACAAAAATGCTACTAGCCGTCATTATGAAACCAACCTAAAAAAAAGTTTTGAATTTGTACAGTATATCTGATTAAAGAACAAGTGATGCTTTCCCATTCCCATTCAGCAGAACAGACAGCAACTAACACAAAATGGAAAGGTAGGTGACATATAAAAGCATACAAAAGAGCAATCAGTTTTACGGTTTTAATAGCCATAATTTTTTGTGGTAATATGATGATTTATTCTTTTTGATATAACAGAACAAAAACTCAGAATCAACTTGAGCTAACAAACTAGCCTATGTTAAATTCTTAACTAAATGGCAGTAGAAATCAACTTACAGAAGGTTTACCTTAACTGAAGGAGGAATATCAGCAACCAGTTGCGCAACAGCACCAGCACCGCCCAGTCTGCTCATGCTTAAAACCTACCATCACAGAATCAAGGTTCCATCAAACAAGTAAAAACACAAACAGTGGTTTATGCTTCATAAAAAAACTCGACCTGCGGTGGGGAAGAAACCCTCCGGGCATTTTTGCTTAAGAAGAAGATTCTCTCACGCAGATCGAGAAACCCCCGAATCCCTGCCCCCACCCATACACAGCGGCATCAGCCCTCGTGAGAGCGACCAACGACCTCGACCACGACCAGGGTCAGCCTTAGACCTGTGCTTTGGTGCGGGAGCAGACGAGGGGGTTTTTTCCCTCAGCCCCTTGAAAATCCGCTCCCACTGGGAGTCGAACCCAGGACCTGAGGGGTGCTACTAGAGCGCTCTAACCATTACGCTAGAGGCCCGTTCGCGGTTTATGCTTCATAGATAATAGCACACTGAACTGTACCTTTACTTGAAGCCTCAGGAACTTCACATAATCAAGGATCTCATCTAGCATAGCTGCCCTATCTGTCTGCATGGTTTAAAAGAAGACATAAGAATTACTTGTTGTTGTCACCTTTTTGATGTTACAAAGTAACTGAACTCTGTATTTGGTGATTACAAAATCATGTATTGTACTAAATATTTATATAATCCAAGGATACATGCTTGCTTATCTCAGAAGGGGAGGCATATTATACATAAATAGCATGGTTCTCAGTGAGATAGATAATAATAAGATCTTTTAAAGAAGAAGTTATTTGTCAAAACAACAAGAAGCACAACAGTAATATAATATTGTCAGCACATCATGACACCAGACCACTTGCTGAAATTCTGTCAATGGCAGGCATGTCAACCATAGAAGCCTTTACCTTTATAACATCTACAAGTATACTGAACATTATTACCTTGCTTGTATTGGGGACCAATTCCTGTAGGGCCCTCATCCTTTCCGCTATTCTCTCTCTTCTTAGCTTCATTAGAACAAATATGGGTCAAAGTACTGCATAAACACCTAGCAGAGTCGTACAATAACAAATGGAAAGTGAGAAAATACAGCCTAAAGTAAGGCGGACATTCATATACATAAACACAACATAGGAAAAAAAAGATAAACGGGCCATTGCCATTGATGCCCCAGCTCCATTTTATTTGAAACTGAGTTCCAGTTTCATAAGCACAACATAGAAGCAGCAAACAAAATTGTACAACCGCTAGAAACATGATGTTGAAGTTCAAAATAAGCAGCCTACCTTAAAGCAGTGATATTCTATAGCTAGATAGTACTAATTACATCATAGGATTGCAACATGACATATGAATCGTCAAAAGGGGGAGACTTCTACTCCCTCCTATTAAGAGTATAAATGTCATTTTCTATATGTCTAGAATTTGGGTTCATGTGTGTCTCTTTGTACTATATATTACCTTTTGGATTATGCAATAGAACCAATCTTCATTCTTTCACTCTCTCCTCAAGACTTAACATGGTATCAGAACCCTAGAGCTCAATCCATATTCCGATGCTGTTGCCCCCATGAGGAGCTAATCCCGGGGGCGACCATCCTCGCCGACTGTTGCGCCCATGCCACCGTCGCCCGTGCCGCTGCTCGGATCTGGTCGCCAGCCGACGCGCTCGCCACAGGCCCATGCCTGCTCGCCCGAGCCTCTGCGCCGCGCCGCCGGCGGGCGTCCTCCCGGCTGCCACCAAGCCCGGATACGACCGTATGGGGGGCAGATCCGGTTGTCTCAACCGCCGCCGTTGACGCACCAAACCACCACCACCTCGGATCTGCTCGCCGCAACCGGCCTCCCCGCGTCGGATCCATGCCGTCCCCGTAGGATCCGGCCACCTCCGTCTTGCCGGCCCGCTTCCGCCGGATCCATGCGCGCGCGCGGATCGCCTCGCCCGCCTAGATCCGGCGCCTCCGCCCTTCCAGCCGCCGCCCCGCGGGTCGCCACCGCCCTCCGTCTGCCGACCTTGGGGTCGCCTCCGCCGCCTTTGATCCGGCCCGTTGCCACCGGATCCCGCATCGCCCAACCCTGGGGACCCGCCTCCGTCGTCGCCGGCCCCCACGTAGGCTCTCCATCGCTTTCCCTGGCTGCCCCGCGTTGCGCCGTCACCTCCCGGCCTCCGTGCTGCCGCGTCGGCCCGGCCTCCTCCTGGCCGACCCGCCACCTCTCCCTCACCAACATCAGTGCTATACACCGCCGCTCGCCTCCTCTTCGCCCAGAGCCACGTGTGGTCTGTTGGCAGTCGAGAAAGAAATGGAAGGAGGCAGCGGTGGAGGGATGGGGATTAGGTTTTTTGAGTTTGCCGGGGGGAACAGAAAAGTGGAGGTAGCCGAAAGCACACATTGACATGTTTGAGTTGAGGATGCTAGAATCCGCTGTCTTGCATTGAGTCCTTTTTTTTGTTTTGTGTCTTCCGTTGCGTCATCCTAAAGCCCATTGCTATCTCTCTTTCAGTTCGTTAAAGCCGTGCAAGTCCACAAAATCTTTGTCAGTCAGTCGGTTGCTTTGCAAACCACAATCTATTCTCTTGGATGGGTATGGCCCTCTCTTTCCTTTTGCATAGCTGCAACTACAACTCTTCTCTTTGAGCCGCTACAGATCGAAGAAGTCTTTGTGATGCCGCCGCTTCCCTTTGAACCGCCGCCTCGAGTTTCTAAGGCTGTCGCGCTTCTTCTGCACCACGCCTCCGTTGCGCTTCTTATGCACAGCGCCACCACCGTCTTGAGTTTCGATCTGTGCACTATGCTTATATCTCCCTCTTCGACTTGATTTGATAGCTCTCTCTACTTGTATCACCTTCCACATCCTCTTCGTCATGTTACCATGGTCAACTTTGCTCCTACTTATCTCTACCTTCTCGGCCCCTACACTTTGTGTTTTATGGGCTGTCACACGTTTTCGGATGTGAGACGATCTTTCTGACACAATTTTTCCAAAAGCCGCACATTACGACGATATCTTCAAGATACGGACTTTGGTGTTAAGGGTATTTAGATTATTTCCTTTTTTAGTATCAACCCTTTCAAAAATGCAATTTTATTGCATATGCCTTACATTTGAGGAGGGTGTTAAGGGTACAAGTGTCATTTCCTATATGCCTAGGGTTTGGGTCCCCATGTCTCCTTATACTATATATTACCCTTTGGGCTATACAATAGAACCAATCTTCATTCTTCCACTCTCTCCTCAAAACACCTCCATCCCGCAATGTAAGTCATTCTTGAGAAGCGTCGTCTCACAATATAAGTTCATTGCAGAAGCCAAAGGTGTAGTTATTACAATATTAACACTATACATCCCTGCTTTAATACTAACAAATGAGTGAGTAGTTATAGTATACCTTAAATAAGGGTATGCATGGTCCAGTATTATTAATAATACAACGACATGGCAATTATGAGCCTTAAAGGAAACGCCAAATGCCTCTGCCAAATGGCCGCCCATCATCTAGCTAACGCAACTGCCCTTTTTAAAACCTGTAATGACTTGCCCAGCAAGAGAATGTATTCAATATGGCAACATAGACGCTCAGTGCCAAGTAGAAGCTGATTGCTCAATCACACTATGCAAGCCAGGGCATGACACAAAATAATTGCCTGTGTATATGGAAAGCGGCGCTTAGGAGTCACAAATCTAGTTCTAAACAATGCGAAACTCCGCACCAAAATCTAATTAACCCCTGATCCCCTTGCAAACGGCATGGATGCGTTAAGCTACGAGAGTTCAACCGCAGGAACGGATATCATTACCCTCTCGGCGATGCTGTGGGGGTCAGTCGCCTGCCCTCGACGTGCCCGCACCTTCGGCCTCGGCGCCGGCGGCTGCGTCCCAACGGCTGCCCCGCCCTGCTTCGACTGCTGCGCGTGGAACACCTGAAACCCACCACAAGCACCACAATTAGCACCAGCCCTGAGAATTCCCAACTAAAACATACACGATTTGTTAGTCTCCGCTGCAACAGGGTACCTGGGGAGGCGGGCTGGGGCGGACGTGCGGCGGCTGCACACCAGCGGAGAACACCGGCGGGAAGAGGCCGGGGAGCTGCACGGTCTCCCGCTCCTGCAGAGGCGAGCGAGAAGCTTACCACATAGCACACCAGTACACCACGCACGCTCCGGTTCCACTCGACGAGGAGCGAGGTGGGGGAGACAACGCAAAAGCCAAAAAGGCGGGGAAAGTGGAGAGGGCGCTCACAGCCTTGCCGCCCTCGGCGTCGTCGCCGAGGCGACTCCCGCTCCCGGACGCCTCGGACGCGGCCGCGGCGTCGAGGCTGAGGGCGAGGGAGAAGGGCTGGTCGCCAGCGGGGCGGCCGCCGGCCGCGGCGGCAGAGAGGGAGTTGGTCAGGGAGAAGAACTGGTCGAAGAAGTCGTCCTCCGGGGCTTGCGGCGGCTGCCCGGCCATGCCCGGCGACGTGAGTCCAGGCCGCGGGCGACCGCCAAGCTGGTAACTCCTTGCTACCTCGGCTCTGCCGGCTCGGAAGGCGTGGTTCGGTCGCTCGCTCGCTCCCTTCCCTTTTATTTACTAGCAGTCGTAGCAGGGGAAGAGAAAAGTAGGGGAATGGGCCTAGTTGGGCCGGAATTTGACAGAGCTGCGTTAGCGACAAGAATTTGTTGGGCCAAAAGTGCAAACCCAAAATTCCTATATTTGGTCCAGAGAGAAAGAGGCAGAGTTCAAGGCCCAAAGCTAAAGCTGAGGTCCGTGTCATGGTCGTCGATATTAACCGCGATCTCGTGTGCACTCATCAATTATCATACATACAAATCATTCATACTGTCCCATGGACGCTACTTGTTGATTTGGATTTAACTCCATCGACGAGCCGATCGGTTACACGCGGATGCATAATACTTTCTTGTTCTTTTGGACGGATGGGAAGAACCAGATGCAATTTCATTCGCAAAAACAAAAGCAAGCATCAATTTATCGTTAATTGATGATGCTTTTTTTGGGAGAAAATTTTGATGATGCTATATATTCACCCCGTGTACAATGTGCATGAGGGCCAAAAGTACTGGCCCAAAGTATCAGAAGTTGGGCCAAGGTAGAGAGAGCCCAAGGCCTAAATTTCTTGCTGGGGCTAAAGATGTCATGGTCGTCGCGATTAACCGCGATCTCGCTGGCACCGACAATTCCCTACAAATTAACCAGCATTATTGCGATGCAATACGAACACATTAAACACACGCAAAGGTGTTAATCTTGCAAACAAATTGAAAACACAAAAGCAAATATATATACCATGTCACCGTAAGTGTATCAAATGCTAATTTGTTTGTTTTGACGCGCGATCATTGCTAGTTTGCACCGTGATCGATCAAATCCTCCACACCATGCACTGGTGATTCATCAGCCGTTTGCTTCTCGGTTTGCTTATACCAGGGTTTATATTCGAGGTTTTTTTCTCTATAAAAAGTTTATCTCTTTTGCTATTTCCTTTTTTTGCAAATCTAAAAAATAGTTTTATCGCAGGGTTTGCTATTTATTTGGCGTCCACCTACTGTGGTCTTCGTGAGCGGACGCCCGTGTCTCCGTCGTCTTCTCTGTCCATCCTCCCATCACCTTCCTCGCTATCCTACCCATGCCCCGTTCGGCGATCACAAGGTCTCTCAACTGCAAATTTTAAGCTCAAATTTTCTAATTGAAATGCCAGATTGTCAAGTCGATAGTCCAAAATTCAGTTTGAAAGTATCACGTTTTCCAGTTGAAGGCTTATTTTTTTCACTAAAATTTTTAAGCTTCCATGAGAAAATTTTGACTTTCAATTAGAGTTTTCGAACATTCACATGGAAATTTTAACTACTTTCAACTGCGAGAGGGTGTGTGTGCTGTGTTTAACGGTGGCGGCGCACACGAGACGAATGATTTAAGCAACGGATAGCGTCCACGGAATAGCACTCCGCTCCTTTTTACTAGCTTCTAAACATGAGCTCAAACCTCTTGGTAAAATTCCTCTTAGAAGTCCAAGGGTAAGATCACTCTCTCTCACCTATTCTCTCTCTAATCAAGAAGTACTTTCCTTTAAAATTTCTATCGAGCATCCAAACAGCATTTTCTATACAAATCCTGTATTTTTAATTCTTGTAGCATTAAAGTGAGCATGACGTTCAGTTCATATGTTTTTTTTCTATTTCTACGTTTTCAATTTCCAATGTTTGAAAGAGGTGCTCAAGATATGTATAGTCCGATACAAATTGGGCTAAGCCAATGAGCAAGCTCAGCATGGCACGCGTCCATGTAGCGAGAGGCAAACACGAAGCTGATCAATGCCGAGTGACGTCACCGTCAGATCGTCATCAGAGGTACGCGCGCGTGATCGGTGGGTCCTCCACATACGTCCGCCGCATGTGCTCCGCGTGGTGGTGGAGCGCGGGAGGCATGGAAGATGGCGTACGTCCACGTGCGGGCGCTCAAAACCCGGCCCGATGCAGCCCCTCGATCCAGCTCTGAAGTGGCAGCTGTTTATTGGAGCAATCCTCCTGAGACGCACCGCGTGGAATTTTGGACAGATATAACATTATTGATCTCTAAAATTCTAAAAATAATATTAAAATTATGAAAATTTTAAAACTAACCCTATCCCCAACCGTACGATCATGTAGAGGCGACATGTGTCCAGTGGTGCGGTCGGGCCGCACCATACCTATATGGTGTGCTCCCTAACCGCACCACTAGGCCACGTGTCGCGTCGGCATTGAGTGGTGTAGTCGGGGCACTACTACGCCACGTGTTGCATCGGCACGGTTGCGCGGTCGGGAAGGGGGCTACTTTTGAAATTTTGATGTTTTGAGGGTTATTTTTGGAATTTTGATGTTTTAGAGGCTATTTTCGGAATTTCGGAGAACAATCATACCACATGTGTCCAAAATTCCACCGCGTGTAATTGCCTTTGTCCATGTTCTCTTCGCTGCGTTTAATGGATTTAAGAGTTTTTATCTGTATTTTTTAAAATGATAGTAGATGATAGCGATATCATATATATTATTTGTATGATTTTAAGCTCGAGAAATTGTTTAGAAAATCTATGTCAAAATATCGCACCGCTTATTTTTTAAGATGATAGTAGATGATAGCGATATCATATAGATGATTTGTATGATTTTAAACTCGAGAAATTGTTTAGAAAATCTATTTCAAAATATCACACCGCTTATTTCGACTTTTGAACCCAAAAGCCTAAAAAAATATGACCTAAAGATCAAACTTCTAGAAATTGTCTTTACAATCAATTAGTGAGCAGTGACTACTTTTCGAAACGATGCGACAAACTGCTTTGTGGGAAAAAAACATAATTCGAGTTGTGGATAGATAAAGGTACACATGGCTAAACCATGCATCATAATTTCTTTATTTCTATGTATTATCTATGTGTAATTCTGCTCATGAGTAACAAAAACTAAGCTTCTGATTCTAGGGAAAAAGACCACGATTCAATTCTGGTAACTACTATCACAAACCCGTCTCGAGATATATGTAGTGTAGCAATGCTGTGTGGTGATGTTGAGGGAATGGCCCCAACCTTAGCCCAATCAGCCTATCATGTCAATAGCCCAGTAGCCTGGCATGGCAAGTACTAAAGGCTAGAAAAATATCATGTTTACCCATGTATATATAAACCCAAGTAGGGATGCTCATGTAACTTCAACTAGAAAAAATGACATATTTACCTCTGTAAGTGCATACCTAGATAAGGATAGTTATGTAACAAGCCTTCTTGTGGCTATAAACATGTGACTTAGTGCTCCATGGGAAAGGCATGACTCAGTTTTTTTAGGAAAAGATACCTATATTCTAGATAAGCATCCTATACACATTTTCCATGGCATCTATGACCCCAGGCAGCCCCTTCAAGGCCTCATCGATAGCGATCTTGTTTACTGTTTGATCTGTAACCACAACAGTTGACGTCATTCGTAGGGACTGACGTATAAGCTACGAGCTAAGGTAGGAGCTGTCCAAAGCAATGGCGTCGAAGAAGGCGGAGACATCGACCTTGAAGAAGACGTCGACCCCAAAGAAGGCAGTGACATCGATGACCAAGCGAAAAAGAAGCACCGTCCCCGAGGTCACCACGGTGAGAGCAACAAAAGCGACTGATGAAGGACCCTTGTCCTTGTGGCAGCGACGCACTGGTGCAGCGACAACGGAGGTAGTGACGAGTGATGAAAGAGGCCCTTCAGCGACTACACCGATGGTGGGGCAGGAAGCACGACAAACGGAGGAGGCGGCAGCCAGCGGGAACCCCGAGATAAGCAACAGCATCGGCGCCATCGCCATCACCACACGAGGAACAGAGGGCGTCCTCCCTCCTACAACAAGTACTAGCCAAGGCGCCCTCGAGGCGATCTGTAGGACGCTGTAGCAAGAGTTGGTGGACCTACAGAGAGCAATGCGCGAGATGCAGGAAAGCTAGAGCCAGCCGATGCCCACCGTGGTGGCAGTGGAGGCAACTATGGTAGGCGTAGAGGGTCACTGGGCCCGTGCTGGAACCTCTCAGTGGGTGGATCCAGAGTCGCCCCTCTTCACATGACTGTAGCAGAGTGACTGGATGGAGGATTTCAAAATGCTTATAGTGGAGTCATACAAGGGTGACACCAACCCCGTGAATTGTTGCGCATCTACGAGACGGCAATCGAAGCAGCGAGAGGGGGACGACACGACAAAGGCAAAAGGGTTAGCCTGGCACTCTCTTGATTTTTCACTGTCGTTCCTGACTCCATGTACGTGTAGGAACAAATCCAGAATCTCATGCACAACAACTTTAAAGGCAACTATGTGGAGCGAATTGATGTCGACCAGCTCTTCGTGGTGAGGCAGGAGTTGGGAGAGAAGCTGCGGGCCTACTTTTGGTGCTTCAAGAGAGTTTGCTGCCAAGTGAAAGACGTCAGCGGCACGACTGTAATCAACGCAGCTATCCAAGGTCTCTGGAAGGGCCCACTCGTCAAGCACAAGGACAACAGAGCAGACATGAAGTCATCACCTTTGATGTGGTAGACCTGCAGTACCCCTACAACGCTATCCTAGGAAGGGCCACCCTCAATGCATTTGGCGCGATCCTGGTGTAAGATTAAGCTCTATTAAGTTGGTTTTTATGATAATGACAAATACAATTATGAGAATAATATGTTTATTAATTATGATATCATCTAGTCTCATTGGATATAATGAATGATAAATGCTATTATGAGACTGACATGTTTGATTGATTATAATCTCTTAAGTCTCACTTGGATAAAGAGGTGAAAATCATATAGGTATACATTCGATATCTCATTCTTATAACTTAGTGCATTCCTTAGATCCAAAATATAGATTAAACTTATCCAAAAGCCTAAGATGAATATGTGCATATGTTTTTCACTATATTCTTGTATGCACACACTTAAGGAAGGTTTACTCTATGCTTTGTGGTTTCATTAGTATTAATTCATATTTCTCTTTCTATATATTAAAGATTTTTACTTTGAAACATATCTCTAAAGTATATATATATAGCTTGTGTACTTCATATAAGTGGTGGTGGAGGCTAGTCTCGAACATCAATAGACCTAGTCCTGCTGGCGACAAAACAATATGTTGTTAGCCGGCCTCCTCCTCCTTATCCAACCTCTATATCAATTGTTGCAACAGCTAAGTCGAGTCGATGCATGAGTTCTTTCTAATGTTGTATTACCTTCTTCAAAATATAGCGACGGTTTTCACTTATTTTTTATTTATTGCAGCAATAATGTATACTTTTTGGAGTAGTTTTCTTATAATATTGCATTAATAGTTTTTATTTCTTGCATTTTTTAGTTATGCTTTTGTGTTTGTTGTAATGAGTCTTTTTGTTGCAAGTTCGGTGATAATTTATTGCGTCTTATGATTTTTTTTGTTGTTGTATAGATAGTAAAGCTGAGATTATATTTTGAAGTGAGATCCAATAATTGAAGTGGGCGTACCATAGAAGCTTTTATCGTACTTACGAACGCTGCTCCCGTTTGCAAATGAGAACGGAATAAACTAGCAGTGCCCAGGAGAATAGAAAAGAATAGTCCACGCACGTGCAGCGCGGCGAAACCCACGTGCCGCGAAAGCTAACCGAGGCCTCCACTATTAATAGCTCCACCTGACTCCTGTCCCGTACCAAACCTCAACTCATCTCAGTCTAAGCCAAGCCGAGCCAACATATTCTTGTCTGGTTTCGAACAAGTCCACGTCATCTCACTGCCTTACTGGTAGGCACTGGGTAGATAGACTGCACGTTGTCACATCACATGGCATTCGTGCTCAAGGCTTCCTCCTCCTCCATTTACTCGGTTGCCGCCGCCGCCGCGGCCTCCTCGTCCTCCTCCTCGTCGGCTGCTTGGCTGCCCCTGTGGAGGCGGCGCGCGGCTGGGGTATCGACCAGGGCGGTCGCCGCCGCTCCCATTGCCCAGCTCCGCAGCGTGGCCACCGGCAAGCGCAGCGTCGCGGAGACCTTCTCCAGGCTCCGGGACCAGGGCAAGGTGCTGTTTCTCAACCCTCGATTCTTGATTCAACTCATGCGACTTGGAGGCAATTACGCCATTCGGTTCTTTAAGTCTTAACCTTGAAAAATTTCAGACTGCGTTCATCCCGTTCATCACTGCCGGCGACCCTGACTTGGCAACCACATCGAGAGCGTTGCGGATTCTCGATTCCTGCGGTTCGGATGTCATTGAGCTCGGCTTACCCTACTCGGATCCACTGTCTGATGGACCGGTTATTCAGGTATGGATTCGGTTTTCTTTGCGCTTATTATCAGTTGCAATATTGGCGTACTGCTATACAACTTGGAGTTTTGGCTTCACATCATTTCAGGCTTCTGCATCACGGGCACTTAAGCAAGGCACTACACTCGATTCTGTCATGGCGATGCTCAAGGGGGTAACACCTGAGCTGTCTTGTCCAATAGTTCTCTTCACATACTACAACCCAATTCTAAAGCGTGGAGTGCGCAACTTCATGGCTACTATTAAACAAGCTGGTGTACAAGGTAATTTTTATTGCATTTTGATTTCGGTTTCTGGTTTTTAACTTCTAGTTCTCTTTTTCCTTAATTTCATAAATTTCTAATTTTTGGTTTTTTTTTTCTGTGTTTCTTTGCATTGTTTGTGACGGGCTAATTTATTTTTTCTATTTTTATTTTTTAAAATTTAATTACACAAAAAAGTTATCAACAATTACAGTATAAAATAAATCAGCTACAGTAAAAAACCATAAGTCATATAAAAAGGCAAAATTGAGTGAGGCCTAGACTGTTGTAGTGGTGGTGCCATTCAGGGTTGTTGATTTACACTTTGTCATGTTGCAGGTCTTGTAGTACCTGACGTTCCTTTGGAAGAGACTGCATTGTTGAGGAACGAGGCCATTATGCACACCATAGAGCTGGTTGGTCCTCACTCCCACCTTGTCAGGTTATGTGGATGTGAAATTTGCTTGTATCTGTGTAGTTGTCTTGCCTTTGGTCAACTTTAGGGACTCAATAGATTCTCACTCGAGATTAGACCAATGCATCTTAAGCCTGGGCTATGCTCGGTCCAGGCCAATGGATAGAAGAGTTATCTTGAGTTCAGTCATCTGGCAATTTATATTTTTCACGATTTCCTGCAGGTTCTACTTACAACACCAACCACACCAACAGAGAGGATGAAGAAAATCACAAAAGCTTCAGAAGGATTTGTTTATCTTGTAAGTGCCAATGGATAGAACCCTAACTGGTTGTTGTTGCAGGTTTAGCATTGTGACCAGGACCTCATAGCATCTCCTTGTCCTAAACGTATTATGCAGGCAAGCGTCAATGGAGTTACAGGTCCCCGCCCAAACGTGAACCCGCGTGTCAAGGATCTTCTTCAGGAGATTAAGCAGGTTTCTAGAAAAGAAAATTTATCCCATTTTTTTCAGGAAATAGTAACGATTAATGTCCTATATATATGCTAACTAGTCATGTGCCCGTGCGTTGCAACGGAAAAACTTTAGCTATTAGATCGCGAGAGAGAGAGAGAGAGGGAGAGAGAGAGGGGGGGAGAGGAAAGGGGCGGTTAAGATTTTATTGTTCAGATCAAATGGCTAAGAAGAGATATGGGAGAAGACTCATCAACCACCAACTCCTTCTTTTAAAGTAGTAAAGATATGGTACTGTTACGATACAAGTGTTAATTCACGTCTCTAGTTATTTTGAGCTGTGAATCACAGAGCTTCTATTATTATCTGCAGGTCACTGACAAAGCTGTGGCTGTTGGCTTTGGTATATCGACACCTGACCATGTTAGGCAGGTAAATGACTAACTAGCTAGCCATATTCATTCAGCACAATTTTTTATAGCAAAATTAGTTTGACAAGCTAGTTAAATTGTTGCCTTCATCAACTGTTCATGGACACAGATTGCAGAGTGGGGTGCAGATGGAGTGATCATTGGCAGTGCAATGGTGAGACGGTTAGGTGAAGCAGCTTCTCCCAAAGAAGGGTTGAGAAGGCTAGAGGAATATGCGAGGAGCATGAAGGATGCACTGCCATGATATGTATATATAGAAGCAGTTAGTAAACCGGATTGGCTAGCTAGCTTGGTGATCATAACAAGAACGGGCCGAAGCATTTAAGCTGCACGTTCTTTTTGTCTGACAAGAAGATACTACTAGTATTGAAGTAGTTGTATCTGCTCTTCTTTTTTCGACAAAATAATGACGGAGGGCTTTGTTTATGAGCTCCAAATTAATGGATTTACGCCATACAAGGTTGTTTAGATCGAGTTGATTCAAACCATTGTTCGATCTTACGATGACTACAAGAGATAAGACTACAAAGGTCTGTTAAACTGAATACAACTCATGAGATATGTGTTGGACGTGTTGCAGTGCCGTCCAAACCACGGCAGCCTCTGCCGCAGCAATCTTGTACAACACAAATTAACTGCAGAATCTTCAACAACTCATACTGTTTAATAGCCCCCCTCAATCACAACCAGTAAGCACCAGATTGAGATTGTACTTGAGGCGATCAAAGCGATCTCTCGATAGAGCTTTTGTGACGAGGTCTGCTAGTTGATCTGCCGATGATACAAGCTGAACTGAAGAGCTCTTGCGGCAACCTTTCCCTAACAAAATGGAAATCTAACTTTGATGTGCTTCGTCTGAGCATGGAACACTGGGCTTGCAGTCAAGTATGTAACTCCCAAATTGTCACATCAGAGTTGATGCCCCTGATAGAAACACTCCTAATTCTTTCAGGAGAGACTATCCGCTCGGCTATAGCATTTGCTAGGGCTTTATATTCTGCTTCAGTTGATGACCTGGAGACTGTAAGTTGCTTCCAAGAGCTCCACGAGATGATATTAGAGCCAAGAAACACAACAAATCCTCCCGTGGATCGTCGGTCATTTGGGCACCCGGCCCAATCAGCATCAGAGAACACACTACGTAAACTAGAAGCTGACTTCGGAATATGAATTCCAAGGGACAAAGTACCTTTAGGCCCTGCTCAGAACAGCTGCGCGGTAGTGTTCGGTGTTGGGCTGTGGCTTCGCGCACACTGTTGATAATTTATCCTTTAGCTTTTTTTGTTTTTTTCGATTTTGTGTGTTTTATTTTTTTCCTGTATTCCTTTGTATTGTCCGCGATAAGTTAGCATGCTGTTTTTATTTTTATTTTTTTTAAAATTTAATTATGCCTAATAAGTTAACTCAACTATAGTAAAAAAATAAATCAACTATAGTGAATTTTCAGCCAGAAGTCAGAAACCATCGCTATTCCGAACGCCCTCTAAATATATCGAAGTATCCTCTTAATTGCTGCCCAGTGAATATCCATAGGCTGTTGAAGGAACTGACACACCTTGTTTACAGCAAATGAGGTATCTGGACGAGTAAGAATTAAGTACTGAAGAGCACTGACTGTGCTTGATACTGAAAATTTTCTGCCTCTAACAGAGGTTTGCCCTGGACTTTTCTTAGCTTCTCTGTAATAGACATGGGAGTACTAATTGGCTTGCAATGATGCATGTTTGCTTTCTGTAATATATCTGAAGCGTACTTCTTTTTGTGTCAAAACAATGCCATCCTTGTTTGCTGTCACCTCAACCGTTCGGTTTTCTTTGCGCTTATTCTCTGCACTATTTACCGTGGGCTACTACTTAAGAGTTTTTGCTTCACATCATTTCAGACTTCTGCATTACGAGCACTTAAGAAAGGCACTACACTCTGTCATAGCTGTTATAAATATTGTATATATTCATAAGGTCTAAGGTCTAAAGGATAATATATATATAGAGTACAAGAGGATATACAAAAGAATATACCGTACACAGATAAAAAAATCAAAACATATAAGGAAACAAATAATCCTATCCTTAACAATAGCGATGTTCAAGGGGGTTATACCTGAGCTATCTTGTCCAATAGTTCTCTTCACATACTACAACTCGATTCTAAAGCATGGTGCGGAACTTCATGGCTACTATTAAGCAAGCTGGTGTACATGGTATTTTTATTACATAGTTAACAACAAAAACTTATGATGTTTTGTACTTGCTACTTTAAGAGGTTTCTTGTTTTTGCATTTTCTGTCTATCTTAAATATGAAGTGAGATTACCTTCTCTTCTCCATTACATTGATAAGCAAACAATGAACAATGAATTCAAAACAGAAACATGATGTAGACTAAATTTCAGTTAGTGCCCGATCTTAAGCCAAAAATAAAAAGAAAAAGAAAAAGAAAGGGAACGGCATCTTTAAGGCATAAGAAAGAAATTTTACTCTTGAAAAGAGAGGACCAATTTAAAGTTTGTTATTGACTTATTATCACCTCCAGCTTCAATTTGTCATTATGTGTAAAATTTCTCATTTAATTACCGGACCAATTTCCACGATATATCTTCCACAGCCAGTCTGTCTGCATTGTACTGAAATTCCCTGTTCCTGTGATGTGGCCAAGCAAGCATTTCACTTAGTTGATATCTCTGTGTTTTTTCCCAAGATGATATCTCTGTTTTGTGTATGAATAAGATATAAAGTTACGCTAGATAGTTAGAATTAATTAGTTCTGCTTCTTTCATGTTCGTTTCCTTAAAATTGCATGACTATATGGCAACTTTGTCCCATGATCTCTGCAAATTTATTTTACCGGAAATTGGCAAAAATAAGGTCATTATTGCAATAATAGATTAGCTTTTGAACCTGGGTGGCATTCTCTTCTGTGAACTGGTGTTTTAACTTTACAGAAATTATATTTGTAGTTCTGTATTTTGCATTTATACTCTTGTAGTAGTTATGTCAATCAGGGTTGTTGATTTACACTTGTTACGTTGCAGGTCTTGTAGTACCTTATCTTCCTTTGGAAGAGACAACAGTGTCGAGGAACGAGTCCATTATGCACAACATAGAGCTGGTTGGTCCTCACTCTGACCTGTTGGGTCCTTTTTGCCCTTGTTCTTGGTTTGGATCTGAGAGGGAGAGGGAGAGGGAGGAGTACTAACCGTCTGTCGCGTTGGAGGAGGATCCGGCCATCGCTGGTTCGTTGGTGAGGTCTGCGCACGGGCAGCGACGGTCGGGGAAGAAGGCCGGTGACGGCGGCGGCGGTCCGGCGACGGTGACGGCGGTGGTGCTTCCCGTCGCTCACTGCGCGTCCCTCTAGATCGGTTACGGGATATGTTGGGTGGAGTTGCGGCTCCGTACAACCTCGTGTCCTTTGCCGCCGGCCTCCACCCCTCTTTATATAGCGCAGCGCGACAGGGGCCCACCAGCCAAGTGTTGGTGGCGCCCCGATCGTATGCTGAGTCAAGGCCCGATTAGCCGTTGGGCTAATCGGCGGTGGAGATCATTCTAACATTCTCCCCCTTGATCTCATCTATGCTTTAACTTTAATTACTTTTGACTTTACTCATTCCATCACAGATTAGTGCATAGAACATGTCTTATCGTCACGGTCAAACGCCGATAGATTTAACATCTACAATACACCTCTCTGTTCTGAAACAGTTACTTTAATCTTTTGGGCTATCTTTTAGTCCAGGAATCATAGGCTTTCCCTTAAACCCATGCCGGCTACATGTTCTCTGAACACGTTGGGTGGTAAGCCTTTAGTAAGCGGATCCGCTAACATCTTTGCGGTACTTATATGCTCAAGACTTATAATTTGATCCCGAACTTTATCTTTCACAACATAGTACTTTATGTCAATGTGTTTAGCAGCACCACTTGACTTATTGTTGTGGGCATACATTACCGCGGGTTCATTGTCGCAGTACAACTTAAGTGGTCTATTGATGTCGTCAACCACTTTTAAACCGGGTATGAACTTCTTTAGCTAGTTCACCTGCCCCGTAGCCTCATAACATGCTACAAACTCGGCATACATTGTGGACGATGTAGTGACGGTTTGCTTTGAGCTTTTCCACGATATAGCTCCTCCAGCGAGAGTGAATACATATCCGGATGTTGACTTTCTATCATCTCCGCATAATCAGAATCTGTATACCCCACTATATGGAGTAAATCTGATCTTCTGTATGTCATCATGAGACCTTTTGTTCCTTGCAAATAACGCAAGACTTTTTTTACCAATTTTCAATGCTCTATTCCAGGATTGCTCTGGAATCTGCCAAGTAACCCGGTAACAAACGCTAAGTCAGGGCGTGTACACACTTGAGCATACTTGTAAGCTTCCGACAACCAAGCATATGGAACCGATTTCATTTGATCGAGCTCGATCTTTTCTGGGGCATTGAAAATCCCCATATCTGTCGCCCTTGACTATAGGTGCAGGTGAAGGACTACTTTTATGCATACCAAATTTCTTTAAGACTTTCTCTATGTATGCCTTTTGTGATAGTCCCAATGTCCCTTTATTTCTATCCCGGTGAATTTCGATTCCTAGAACGAACGAAGCTTCACCAAGATCTTTCATATCAAAGTTTGAGGACAAAAACTTCTTTGTCTCCATGAGTGATGATATCACTACTAGCTAGTAGGATATCATCCACATACAGGATTAGGAAGATAAACTTCCCATCTTTAAACTTTGCATAAACACAGTTGTCCTCTACATTCTCTTTAAACCCAAATTTTCTTATTGTACTGTCAAACTTCAAGTACCATTGTCTTGAAGCTTGCTTTAACCCATAAATCGATTTCTTTAGGCGGCATCCCATTCTTTCATTTTCTTCCATGACAAAACCTTTCGGTTGTGCCATGTAAATATTTTCCTCCAAATCCCCATTAAGAAATGCCGTCTTTACATCCATCTGATGTAACTCTAAATCATAATGTGCTACTAATGCCATTATGATTCTGAAGGAGTCTTTACATGAGACTGGAGAAAAAGTCTCATTGTAATCAATCCCTTCTCTTTGCGTAAAGCCTTTTGCCACAAGTCGCGCTTTGTATCTTTCTATATTCCCTTGGGAGTCGAGTTTTGTCTTGTAGACCCATTTACAGCCTACTGTTTTGGCTCCTTTAGGAATAATTTCCAAGTCCCAGACTTTATTAGTCTTCATGGACCTCATTTCCTCTTCCATGACCTCAAGCCATTTTGAGGAATTTTCGCTTCTCATGGCTTCTTCAAATGAGATTGGATCATCCTCCATTTGAAATTCCTCTGTATGATAAATCTGATAATCATCAGAGATAGCTGATCTTTTTACTCTTTGAGACCTCCTCGGGGCCTTCACATTTGGTACATATTCTGTTTGGGGCTGCTGTTGCTCCCCCTCATCTGTGGCAATGGGTTCTGTAGGATCCTGAAGAACAGGTTCCTCATTCTCATTTATTGTTGCCACAGGAGGAACAATAACAGTCTTGGCACCACGTTGTCTTGCACCATCGGTGCGGCAAAGCAGTAATGCGAAGAATGGCTCTTGAATCATCGGAGTGGGCGCATACGCCGCTTCTCTTCAAGGTCAATCCTCGAGTTACCGTGCTTCCCTCATCATTTCATCCTCTAAGAAGACAGCGTGTCTCGTTTCTACAAACTTTGTATATCGATCCGGGCGAGAAACGAAACCTTTTGACTTTTCAGGTAGCCAATGAAATGGCGACTTCATCGCTTTGGGATCAAGCTTCCCAAGATTTGGGTTAAATACTTTAGCCTCGTAGGACTCCCCAAACACGTAAGTGGTGTAGTGAGGAACTCTTCCTGTCCACAACTCGCATGCGGTGTTTTGGGCACCGATTTACTAGGTACTCTGTTGAGAATATGAATGGCGGTTTTTAACACCTCCATCCATAAACTCAATGGCGGTGTGGAGTAGCTCATCATACTTCGCACCATATCCATCGAGTGCGGTTGCGTCTTTCACTACTCCATTTCTTTGAGGTTCGCCGGTGTAGAATCTTGGGCCACTATACCATTTTCTGTAGAAACCTTGCAAAGGTCCAGAACTTGTCCATATGGGGTATGTCGACCGTAGTACTCCCCACGATCGATCGGACTATCTTAATCTTTAAATCATGTTGGTTTTCAACTTCACCTTAAATATCTTGAATTTATCCAAGGCTTCATTTCTTTCTTTGATTGGATAAATATATCCGTAACGGGAGTAATCATCCGTGAATGTTATGAACGAGTCATATCCATCCACACTTTTTACAGGAAAGGGACCACAAATATCTGTGTGAATAATTTGTAGAACTCCTGTGCTTCTTTTGGCGTCTTTCTTAATTTTCTTTACATATTTTCCTTTAATGCATTCTCTGCATTGTTCTAAGTCCGAGAACTCTAATGGAGGAAGAATATCATTCTTAACTAGTCTTTCTATTCTCCCCTCGAAATATGGCCTAAACGACGATGCCATAATTTCGACGACGCATCTAGAGTTCTCTTTCGTTTTCGTTTGCATTCGTGAGACGAGATTCATTTACTTTCTACGCACGCGACGTTCCCATTATCGCATACGACATTCACATCATCACATACGAATTCACATTTTCACGAAGTGACAATAAATAAAGCTTGTCTTGTTTGATGGCAAGACCAATGCATTTATTATTAAACATTATTTCACACTTACCATTTCCAAAATGACAATCATAACCATCATTGTCCAAATTTGAAACACTAATCAAATTCCTCTGTAAAGAGGGTACAAAAGGACATCTCTAAGTAAAAGCTTTGAACCATTAGCTAACTCTAATGAAAGATCGCCAACGGCTTCAACTTCACTTGGACTCCATTTGCAACTTTAATGCATCTTTCGTTTCTTTGCGTAGTCCTCGTCGAAAGGAATCCTGAAGGAATTAGCAACATGAACAGTTGCTCTGAGTCAATCCACCAAGTGGATTTGAATATTGCACATACAGCATTCATTTATAAAGGTAATAATGTTCTCACCTTTCTTTGCCATTATCATCTTTAAATAATCGGACAGTTCTTCTTGTAGTGTCCTGTCTTCTTCTTGATGAAGACACCGATCTTTGTCTACAAGAAACTTATTCGTTGAGGTGATGGACGAGGTTTTCCCTTGTTCTTTGAGAAGGAGTGATTGTTGAAGTTCCTTTTCTTGTTATCCTTCACATAGTTGATAGAACCACCATGTGAGGATTTAATTCTTTCCTCCTCTTGCACACACATAGCTATGCACTTTTCCAAGTCCCATTTCTGGGGTGCATATTGTAGTTGACAACAAAGGTGTCAAACTCTTTTGGCAAGGAAGCAAAAATTAAATGAATAAGGAACTCATCCTTGAGAGCCAAATCCATTGGTTTAAGCTTGGATGCCATGTTACTCATCCTCGTATGTGCTCTCTTATGCCACTGCCACCACCGAGTACCTTTCATGTCACAAGTCGTTTGATCACCGTGTAGCATAAGTCTTTGAAGAGCCATGAACCGACTCTTTATTCTCTCAAGGTACTCGTGATGTTGTCACACTCTGCACTGAGCCCACAATTGCAGGCTCAATGTGTTCTTTATCACGACCATACACTTCTTGTTGGTGTGGTCCATTTCTTATGATCAAGATCATAAGACATCTGTAAGGGAGCATGATCCCTCTGTCTTTTCTGCCAAGCAGTATCATCCTCATTTGGATCCCTCACTGGTGCCATAGGCTCAGCGGGACGTGCTGTAGTGAGGACCCAGTCCACTTCAGCCAAGATAAACGCTAAGTCTATCTTTTTCTTCCACTCTCCATAATTATCTCCTTTAAGAGTGGGGATCTCTTTGATACAACTCATCAAGTTGTATCCGCCTGAAAAATATTTCAAATAAAGTGAGAACATAACAGGAAAATTATATGCCTTATTTCCAACGTTGGTCAAAAATATGACATACAATTAAATTAATTTTATCTATACATTAAATCTATATCACCGTTGGGCAGAAATAGAAATAATGCATAAAAAAACATCAATTAAAATTATAATATTGTTATTATCAACGTTGGTCGGAAAATAACAATATCATAATTCATAATAATACTCAAAAAATTAAATTCTCCCGTTGGTTCGAATTTAATTTAAAGAGTAATCACAATTTAACTTTTGCAGCGGAAACATCAATTAAAAAATTATATCTATTTTTCCAAAATTAAATTCTCCCGTTGGTTCGAATTTAATAATGAAAAATTATATCTTTTCTTTTAGATATATATATATATATATATCTAAAAGTATATCTACCATGAAACAATATTTCATATCCAAAAGCACCTGCAATTTTGCGTGCACATCTCCACCACACAGCTAAAATATCTTCTTGGTTGCCTGGTAAAAAAAACAAACTGTCTCCACCGCCCACTAATTTCGCAACAGTGCTCCTCAGATCCGCTTTTTGCGGAAGCGGCGTCAGGCGGCGGCGGCGCTCGCTTCGCCAGACTGCTCGCACGCCCGTCTGGCGGGCGACAGGCGGCGGCCAGCGCGCGCGGCGGCAGCAATGCGGCGCCGCGCGCAGTGCCTCGGCGAGCGTAAAGCAGCGGCAGAGCGGCGGGCAGCGCAAGGCGCCAGGCGCGCGCGCATAGCGGCCGGGCGAGTCTAGCGGCGGGGGGGGCTCGCTGCGGCGCGGGCGGCCGGGCGGGGCGGGCTTAAGCCGATCGACGCGCGCGCGCGGCCGCGCCAAGCCATGCTGCGAATAAGCAGCAGCAGCGCAGCGCAAGGCCGGCGGCATGCGCAGGTCCCAAGCAGTGCGCGAGCGGCGCGCAGCGCGCGGCGCAGCCAGCAGCAGCAGGCTCGCGCGGAGGCGCGCAGTGCCGGGTAGCGGCGCAGGCGGCGGGCGCGCGCGCGATGGCGCGCGTAGGCCACACGCGGGCGGCGGCGTGTGCCCCACCTTTTTTTTTGATCTGAGTCTTGGTATTCATCTTTGGATTTTCTTTGGATCTGAGACTCCAGATGGGATTTTCTTTGCCTCTATTCCCGCTCTGATACCATTGTTGGGTCCTTTTTGCCCTTGTTCTTGGTTTGGATCTGAGAGGGAGAGGGAGAGGGAGGAGTACTAACCGTCTGTCGCGTTGGAGGAGGATCCGGCCATCGCTGGTTCGTTGGTGAGTCTGCGCGACGGCAATGACGGTCGGGAAGAAGGCGGTGACGGCGGCGGCGGTCCGGCGACGGTGACGGCGGTGGTGCTTCCCGTCGCTCACTGCGCGTCCCTCTAGATCGGTTACGGGATATGTTGGGTGGAGTTGCGGCTCCGTACAACCTCGTGTCCTTTGCCGCCGGCCTCCACCCCTCTTTATATAGCGCAGCGCGACAGGGGCCCACCAGCCAAGTGTTGGGCTGGGCGCCCCCGATCAGGGCGCGAGTCAAGGCCCGATTAGCCGTTAGGCTAATCGGCGGTGGAGATCATTCTAACATGACCTTGTCATATAATGTTCGTGTGCAGGGGCGGAGCCATGAAAAAATATAGCCTGCGGCATGTTTAATATGGCTAACATGTCATACACGAGTCAGTACGGAATTAACAATCACACATTCACACTAGTTCTAATTAATTACAAGCAATCTCGAAGAGTCGAAGTCCAATACACATATGATTATGCATAGATTAAAAGTTACAAGTAAATGCATAAAACTATAGTGGTACCTCTCTACCGAAGCTTATATAGATTATAGATATTTTGTGATGACGAAAGTACAATCTACACCTAAATGACATTGTAAGATAAAAAATATGTGATTAGTGGAACAATCATATAGCGTACAAAAAATTGACATTGAAAAAGAATCACAACATACCGCTAAGATGGTAATCTACGACTACGAGGCAAGTTCATTCTCCGGGATTTGAAGCCTTGAAACCGTTATATAATCATGTTATCATCAATTGTTTTAAATATCTCTTGCTCGGTATAACACATCATTAAGTCATTCAACCATTCATTAGAAATCTTATTGCACAACTCAATCTTTATAATATCCGTTGACACTGGCAATGTCAAAAATAGCAAAAAGTAAAATTCGCCATGGCAGTGGGAATGTGGGATAGTGGTGATCATTTGCTGCTCCAGTTACCTATTAACCTAAAAGGTCTGAAATGTCGAGTTCTTTTAATTGTGCATCAATATACTTCAGCTTGAAAGAAGTAAATTGCTAGTTTATCCATCAGTAATTATGGAGTCTTCATCATGGCAATCCATAGTTTACCTTACCATGTTGTCATGTTGGTATATTACTGTACACTGCACTAACTTAGACACTATACTAAAATTAATGAGTACCCTGAAGGCCTGAACCAATATCTAACATGACAAATTGAATCAGTAATCAGAATCTTCATAAATCATAATCGAGTAAGTCTGCAAGTGAGTAGCCTGTAACCCGACTGGCGACTCATTGTGTCGGCCCAACCAAAACAAGAACCAGAGCCTGCAGGCAGCCTGCTCATGTGGATTGGCCGCCTTGCTCGCCTTCTCCCGGTGGCCGGCGCCCCGGGCGGTGCCCTGTACCAGCGGTCGCGCCCGCCTTTGCTGGCTGGCTCCGCGCCTCCGCCCCTGCCTGCAGCCTGCCGGCGTCGCCGCGCTGGCGCCCTGCCGAGTGCCGACTGCCGCAGCCCGCTCTGCCGCCTAGCCGGGCGCGCCGGCGCGGGGCGCTTGCTCCCGCCGTCGCTGCCTCCCGCCTGTGGCTCTGCCCGCTCAGGGAGGCTTTTGCTTTTGTGTTCAAAACACTGTAGTAACACTTCAACAATTTATCACATAGTGTTTTTTTGGTTTTTTTGAATTTTTAAGTTTTGTTTTTTTGTATTTCTTTGCATTGTCCGTTTTAGATTAGCGTGCTGCTTTTATTTTTATATTTTTTGTATTTAATTATATCTAATAAGTTAAATTAGATATAGTAAAAAATCGATTAGTTACAGTAAAATCTCAATAAAAATTAAAAGGCATCGCTGTTCTGAACACATGAAGAGCGATGAGTGATCTGGATCTGGATTGAGATTGTGCACTGCTTGGTTGCTTCACTTTCTGCAGGCCCTTGTTTTGGTTGGCCCGACTGGATTGGCCGAGCATCCATAAATCCATCTTGTGAGTTGTGATGGGCCCGTGCAAGATGCAAATGCAATGGCCCAACACACGAACACACACAGCAGGTCAGCGCAAGTCGCAAGATGCAAATCAGCAAATGCAATGGCCGAAGTGCCCAACACATGAACACGCACAGAGCAAACGCCACACGCCTGCCCGCCGGTGCCCGGGAAGACGGAGCCCCATCCACGGCGGGACTTACCGGAGGTGCAGGGGCCTCGACGCCGGCAAGCCCGGGCAGGTGTCCACCCTGCCCGGATGGTTTCCTCCGCCCCTGTCTTGCTTTTGGTCAGCTTTCGGGCCTAAATAGATTCTCACTCGAGATTAGACCTATGCATATTAAGCCTGGGCTATGTTCGGTTCCGGCCCAGAAAAAAAAAGGATGGTTACATCAGATTATCTAGACCCTGGACAAACCCAGCCCTAGAAAGTAGAAACAAGATCAGGTCAACCAGCCTACCCGGGTCGGCCGAGTTTGACCAAGCCGCATCCAGAAATTCAGGCCGGGCTGGTCTCAAATCGTTTTATTTAAGATTTGGGTACCTCATGCTGATGTGGATTAGGCCCGCCCTGGCCCTAAACATTGGGCTGAACCAGGCTTGGGCAGGCGGACTAGGCTGGGATGGGCGGGCCAAAAGCCGTTCAGGTCTGCTTGATATCACCTGGTCACACTTTTGTCGTTTATTTGAAGCGTAAGGTCATCAAATATTTTTTGCATTCAATCGCTAAACTTGAATGATGATGTTACCTGCACTACCTAGTTACAATGGTGTCACAGCAAAAGAGATTTGTGGGTACCTAGTTATCTTGAGTTCAGTCATTTCGCGCAGATTCCGATAACATTTCTTTCTTTTATCCCCTAGTTAATATTTTTCATTTTGGCTAGGACATGTGGAAGAATTATGGACTAGTATTTTGTGTTTGCATATCAATGAAACACCATATAATTTGTCATCTCAGGCTTCTTATACAGTTGCAGGAACTTAAACTAACATGTTTGAATAGAAAATATTAAGGAAAATGGAACAGCTGTAGTTTGCACGAAATTTGAAGTGGAAACAGTAAAATATTATGGCACCTCAAGCACATGACTAGTCACTTTATGCATTAGATTCACAACCATATTCTACCTTTACCCTTGAATTTGCTTAGCGACACCCAATATTTGATTAGTATTTGATTAGATTCACAGATGACAAGAAAACGCGACGAGGAACAAAGACCTCAGTGGAGTTCTCAGGGGTGGAAGCACGATGGCTATCAGAGCCACAAGTCGTCCCTGGCGAGTCCAAAGAGCTGGACTGGGAGGACGATGACCCCAGACGCGCGACACTGAGCCGGTTGATCTGCAAGGAGGCGGCGCCCTGGGGTTCACGACGGCGGGTAGGACATGGCCGTGCTCGTCGAGGTGGACTCCCGAGGGGAGAGGGCTCAGAGCGAGGCCTCCTTTCCTGGCCCTTAGTATTATCCTAGATGTCCTAAACCTGTGATAGTTCATGTGTTGTCGTCGTGTAGTTAATTCCAGTTCTGAAAACAACTCTAACCCGGTGTTAGAATAACAAATGAATAAAGAAGGTGATTCGGGAACGATCTGAAGCTTTATCGCATGAGACACTGAATTTTCTCTGTTGAGGAAAAAGACTTCAAATATTGTGTTCGTGTGCAGCCTGAAACATGGATTATTGGAATGAGTTATCCTGAGATGAGAGGATAGGAACAACAGGATAAGGCCGTGATCACTCACATGGCTGACTTGAGATTTGCCATCTGAATCCATCATTTCGTGTCCATGGATGAGGCGGCACAACGGCTGCGCTGAAAATGACATTACCTAGAGATTGTTCTTCTTGCCCTCTTCAGGGGGGAGCCAAGGTCCATCAGGCTGGGCCAGAGGATTATCCCCACGGTCCCAGATGCTGATACCTATCTAGTTCTCCGTAACGAAACTCGTATTTCTTTCATACTTATCATGTACTTGTAACACGTTGGTAATGAAATAACGAATCAAGTGGCTGGCTTGGGTTGTCAAGTCATAATGGAAGAGGTGAAGCATATCTGAATTTTAGGGAGCAGTGTTACAATTGGACAAGCTAGCAGACAGCTGCATAAATTTAGCATTTGGCAGCTGTGCCTGAGCGAGTTAACAGCTAGTAAGTGAATTGGCATGGACAAATTTGATATCTAATTGGCTGGGTTCTTTTGGACTTGCTATTTGTGACTTTTAGCTACAGTAATTAGTTTTCAAATAATACGTCTTTTCAAAACAAGGTCTATAAGTCAATTGTAGTAGATAGTGTACCGACTTCAGTTATATCAGCCAAAATCACAAACGACTGTCTCTCTCTTAGTAAGTCATAAGCCATGGCTATGGAAAGTCAATTGCTTGTGCAAAGAAGCACCCATCATCCACGCGCTGCCATCTTAGCATTCGGAATAATGTTGGCTTATGTCATTTTTTACTGTAGCTAACTTATTTTTTACTGTAACTGAATTGGCTTATTTGGCATAATTAAATTTAAAAATAGAAAAAACATGTTAGCCTATCACGAACAATGCAAAGGATTACGGGGAAAAAGGCAAAAAGCCCAAAAAATCTAAAAAAATTCAAAAAAGATGAAATTACTGAATAGTGAAAAAAGCAGAAACCTGAAACAGAAACTGACTTTAAACTGAAATGAGTGGTGCCTCGCGTTCACGTGTATCCCAAAAAATCCGCTCAAAAATTGGAAAGACGTAAAGAAGAAAAGAAAGGTTAGCCCCGCTCAACGACGCCGAACGCAGCGTTAGCGTTGAGCTTTTTTTACTATTTATTTTTGTTTTTTAATGTTTTTTGTTTCCCTATTTCTTTGTATTATCTATGATATGCTAACATTTTTTTCTATTTTTAATTTTTTTAAATTTAATTATGCCAAATAAGTCAACTCAGTTACAGTACAAAATCAGTTAGCTACAATAAAAAAGCCATAAGTCATCGCCCTTCTGAACGCTACCTTTAACATTTGGGTTTGACTCAGGTGTTTTAACTAGACCGGTAGAAAAGTAATATGTTTGTTTGTGATATTAAAACATGAGCTATTTCTAAAAAACCGAGGTATAATTTGTATTTTTTTTCCTTTGGGTGATTTAAAAACATGAGGCTTCTTCGAAGGATAAAACACGTTTAGGTAGACACACACAAGACGCATTTACACACAAGAGCAGATCGATTGGTCGCTTTAGGCAGCGCTCAGCGAACACAAATACAAAATAAATCAGTTATAATGAAAAAGGTTATAAATCAATGTTATTCTGAACACCCTTTAGAATATAGAAGAGAGGGCCGAATGATTTGCAAATGGCAATGCATAGCGAAGTCTTTATCAATGGAAAGAAATGAATAGCCTCTGCCCTTTTTGGATGGGGCTAAAATCGCAATCCACCACGACACAAAGTAACAACAAGGATATCCTTGCTTCCAATCGGAGACGCGAAAGGGATCGTTCAAAAAGATTGTTCCCTTGTATATCAATGAGATCACGTACACAGAGTAACAACAAGGATGCTGCGAAAAGGGGATAAGCATGGGGATCCCGTACTGCGCGTCATGCCATGCCATAATTGATCGCGATTCACTTGTGTATCAATGAGACCACAATATATACCTTAATTCTTGAAGTAAAATGTGAGATCTACGTGTGATTATCTCAGGGATAATAAGGTCCTCACGTTATTATCCCTCGGATAATTACACGGTGACCTCACATAAAACCAGAAAAGCAGAATTGCATTTCTTCTTTTTTTTCTCTCTCTCTCTTTTAGAACTCTGGAAAACAAAAACTGTTCTTTTTTTATGCGAGGAATTTGTTTATGGTAATAATCCCGATTGCCCGTAAGAGAAATGGGAAGTCATCGAAGCACTTCGCCGGTGGCTATAAGAACGATAAAGCTAACCAGCAATTTTACCAGAAAATTCATAGGGATTAAAAAAGCAATACTAAGAGAATAGGGAGGCACAACACGTGTATAACCCGAAAAGGCGAAAACACAGCCAACCCTTTCTAAGTCCAACCGGCTTGGTTTTCTCTGGACCAAAATAGCTCCATTTGTAATGGCATGTAGTCCTCGGCTCAAAATAAAAAGATAATCCTAAAAATGTATAGATATGAAGAGAATAATCCACTTCGAATATCTCAAAAATGGAAATTCACGTTTTCGTAAGATAAAAGTCCATCAATGGCCCCTCAACTGTTCAGTTCATCTAGTTTTCATCCCTAAAGTGAAAAAAGAGTAAAACATGTCCCCCAACTGACACTACCAGTTAAAATATGTCCTTCGCCCTTTGACTGTGGTTTTAACTCACCTCACGTCTATGTTAGATCTGAGATGGCCCATATGTTAAGGACTAAGAAGTGGAGCCCATGTATCATAAAGATGGAGAGAAGATGAGAGAGATGGAGGGGCCTTCGTCTCCTTCCTATCTGCTACGGCGGAAACAAATGAGGCAATGGGCGTTCGGGCGGCCATCACCAGTGACAGGGGAGGTGGTGGCAGGCTCCAGCGAGGGCAAAACCAAACTTGCACAACATGATGAGTCCATTTGTGATGGTCTTGTTGGCGTGGAAGCAACGAAGAAGGTGACAAAGGTTGGCCGTGGGGAAGGAGAAAGAGAGAGAGTCACGACGACTCCAACAAAATGACAACAAACAACGAAAGCAGAGGGGTGTGCGAGCCATCGGAGAAGGGGAGCACGAGCATGGTCTTGGGTGAGGAGACGCTTGTGATGAGGCCGGTGACGGTGGGCTATAGTCGGCGGGAGATGGTTTAGGCTGTGGTGCTCCGGTGAGGGGTGGTGGACAAGGATCGGGGGAAAAGAAAGAGGAGGAGAAGAGCTAGCTATTCCTTTATATACCACCGAAATGTCCTTGGTTTTGGTATATACCACTAAAAATATCGGTTCACTTTAATACCACCAAAAAATCCCCATCTTAGCAATATACCATTATGCCACCCCTCCTTTACTACTACTGCCCAAAATATGGTTCGACCATACCATGTTTTGGCTTGACCAAACTTGATCCTTCGAGCCAAGTTATTCCTTTCCATCCCCTTTGCCTGCCTTGTCTAGACACAGGCGGCAAGGTAGGCTTAGCCGAATCACCGAGGAGGTGGTGGTGAGAGGAAATGGAGGGGAGGATGCTGTAGCGCAGCGTGACACTGGCCGACCAGCTCGCTGCAATGGGGCCTGCCTCTATGGTGGGTCCTACAAGGTCGTGTAACCTCCGTGACCCACTCAAGCTGCACGATGAGGACGGCCTCGCCGCCGGGCACCGGGCGGCAGTCACCCTCGCGTCCGCCATGGTGGCTGAGAGGCATAGCTCGTCTCTATCGCTGTCGACCTCTGTCGAGCGTGCACTCCTCGACATCATCCGCGACGACCAGCCTCTGACCTTATCCGCCGCCATTGCAGAGGGAGCTGGCACCGGTGGCCCCCTCTTTCATCGCGCGGTATCCCTTCCACTTCCACGAGCAACCTCCCCACCCACATTGACCACCACCGAGGCCGCACCACCTCCTCTAGAGTTTGCCACCTAGTCAAGTGCCGACAGACAAGGAGCAGGGAAGAGGGTGTCCCTGATGGCATTGCCGGAGCAGACAAAGAGGTAGTGGAGCATCGGCGCCACACACTGGTGCGCAAGCAAGATTTGGTGGAGGCGTATGTATTGAGGCGGAAGACGAAGTAGAGCCAGAGGTGGATAAAGGGGTGTTGAGCAACAGATGCTGCTGTGTGTGCATGGCGTGGGCCAATGGCACGAACTTCATCCCGTGTGGCTACACCTTCTACTACACTTGCGCCTGCAAACTGCTCGCTGGCTGTGGCCATTGCTTGCTCTGCAATGCTAACATGGGCTAGATTGAGGAAGAAGGCGAGTAAGAGAGACGAGAATGCGTCGAAAAGAAGAAAGAGGTGAACAAGATAACGAAACTTACGTAAAAGTAATAGAGTAGTATATTTATAAAGATTCAGATACTTTCACGGTATTAAAGTGAACTTGAATTTTAGTATAGTACATACTAAAACTAGGTACATTCTGACAGTGTATACCGATTTTTTTTCCTCTGACAGTGTATCAATACTTTGAAGGTATTAATAACGTCGCATGCGTCGGCGCTGAGGCGCGGACTCGTAGTCTCTCTGCTGAGTCATCATTTGCCACCATCCAATCCGCTTCTTCCCCTCCCCGAGTCCCCGACGTTCGCCTTCCCTTCCCTGTCGCTCCCCTCTTCTCTTCTCCAAGCGAATCACTCGATTTTTTTTGTAGATCAAACCCTCGAATCCTCCGAAACCTTGTGAATCCCACCAGAGTTCGCCTCCCCGAGGTTACGATTCGCATCGGCGCGAGCCCACCCGAGCCGGATTTCACATGGAGCGCATCTTCTCCGTCGAGGAGATCCGCGACCCATTCTGGGCACAGCCCCAGCAGCCGGCGGCCGGCACCGCCACATCCGGCGGAGGAAGTGGTGCTGCTGCTGGTGGTGGCGCGAGCGCGATGAACCGATGCCCGTCGGAGTGGTACTTCCAGAAGTTCCTGGAGGAGGCCGTGCTCGACAGCCCCGGCCCCAACCCTAGCCCGAGGCCCGATGCGAGCGTGAGGAGGGGCGGAGGGGATGCGGCAGACGTCAAGCAGCCGGCGGCGTCGGCGTCTTCGGTGACGAGCGCGGTGGTGGACCCGGTGGAGTACAACGCGATGCTGAAGCAGAAGCTGGACAAGGACCTCGCCGCGGTTGCCATGTGGAGGGTACGATCATTCGTCCTTGTCTCTCGAGCGCCACCCACTTGCAATGCTACTGTGTGCTTCGAATATTTAGGCATTTAGATCGGTGGTTAGCTTATCGTATTGTTATGGGCTTATGACGTCTATGATCTGCAGAGTGTTGCTCTGCTCGACCTGCTCCGTGTAGGGTTTTTCAGAGGGAACAAAGCGGCGGATTCGTTGGCCTTGCCAATGAGATGTGGTGTAAGCCATCACATGTGTTCTTATGAAATTGTCATTCGTGGTGCATCCTTGTGTGTAGGTATTGGGTAGCATAGATCATTTGATTGTGTTGCGAGTTTGATGATTCTGTGAGTGTTTGGGTGTTCAATGCAAATACAAGTTTGGTGTTTCTGTGACTTTTTGTGAGTGTTTGGGTGTCGGATGCGAATACACTGTCGTATAACAGTTCATAGGTGCTTGTGCTTTAGTTGGATAATGTCAGCTTAATTTTTCTTTTGTATGTTATTGTCAATTTTTCAATAAATGAAATTAGCTTATTTTGTATACTCTTGGGATTAGATGAGCTTTGGCCTTCAGGATGTTAATTGTCAGATTTGCTTATCAAAACTTCATGCTATGGGTTTGTTTCCCCAACATCTGTTGTTAAATTATGCCCCATTTCTGCGCCTATTATTAGATCATTGCAAGTCTAGCTTTTGTTACATTTTGGTGCCTATCATTAGTTCATTGCAACCCTAGCTTTTGTTACATTAGGCCTTGTTATAAAATGAACAAGTAATGCAACAGTACATTGCTTCTTCTTTGTATTATACATCTTTCCGTTATTCTGTTAATTTGTAATACTAGCTCATGTCATTTTCATCTGCAGGCCTCTGGTGCAGTGCCTCCAGAACGTTCTGCAGCTGCTCCTACCTTGCCAAATACAGATGTTTCAAATTTAGGCACTCTTAATTCCATCGGAGGTACCTGTCTTCTCCGGTCACATCTTAGTTACAAAACTGTGTTAGGGATGAATGACTACAAGTTCCATATTTGCTTAATGATTCTTAGACCTTTAAAATTGTTTCATTTCTTTTTCTGTGTTGTCATAAACAAAAAAATATCCTTTTTTAAATGAACAGGGTTAACTTTTTTTTCTTGGAATTTGGTTGAAACATTTCCTTGCTGTGTTGCCTGTTAGGAGGTGTGTTTGCGGTTGCCTTAGCCAAGGATGGAGAACCTAATATCCTTTTTTTTTGAGCTAGGAGGGAACACCTCCTGGCTTCATTTATTGAAAAACTTGATATCTTGATTTTAGTGCTCAAAAGAGAACTTACCTGTTTTGATTAGCAAAACCTGGATCTTTAGGGCTTGCTCCTCCAGTATATTGCAAGGATGGGCATTTCACTTCAAAATTTGACTGACTAGCGAGAATCGTGGTTCCTTGTCATCATGTTATGTCATGTGGTGAAACATACACAAAATTGTAAATGCTAGTTTTGACTTCTGATATGACATATGTTTGGATTTTGGGCACATCAGGTAATGCGATTCCAATTCAAAACAAGCTAGGAGGTGGCCCAAGTGGGGGATTGGGTCCACAGTTGGTACAAAATGCTGATGTCCTTGCAAAACAGGCCACTAGCTCTTCCTCACGGGAGCAGTCAGATGATGATGATATGGAAGGAGAAGCTGAGACTACTGGAAATGCAAACCCTGCTGAACAAAGACTACAGAGGAGGTGATCCTTCTTACCTGCTTGTGAGATATACAAGAATCAATAGCTTGTCTCATCATGCATGAATGCCCCTTATCCTCAAGTTAGCCCTTTCTCTAGGATTTTTCCCTTGCTTGGTAGCTCCTTCGCTTTCCTACTGTATCATGCATTTGGTATATATTTTCTACCATATTACTATATTAGTTTTCTGTATGCCAGATGTTGGCTCTGAGTTTATTACAAGAGAGGATAATTTGCATAGCCAATTAGCCATTGTTTTCTTTGTTTATGGACATAGCTCTTTTGCTTATATGTTTTAGGATTGTTGTGTGCATAAGTTATTTGGAATGGATTAAATCAGGATTCATACCATATTCCTTAGATGCTTAAGTTGTTTGAAACTAATGCTATTGAGTATAATTACCAAAAGTCATGTATGCATGTATGCACAGTGCACAAGTTAATGAGCTACCTATGAATAGTGTACACATCCACAACTGCGTCTTCACCAACATCAATAGATTCAAGTGTCATATGATGGTATTCTGGATTGCATTGTGTGCCATATTATGTTACCTGTCCTAGATAGTAATCCAGATGATCTGTCGGTGTCTTTTTTATGAGGTTGTTGAACCTGTACTTGGATATTATGCTATTTTTTTTACTGGTTCCAGGAAGCAATCCAATCGGGAATCAGCCAGGCGTTCGAGAAGCAGAAAGACAGCTCACTTGAATGAGCTAGAGGCACAGGTCTGATAGTTCACATTATCCTTTTTAGCTGACAGAAAATTCTAAAATACTTGGCTAATGAGTTGAGTTGTGGACGTCTTATTACAGGTAGCACAGTTAAGAGTTGAAAACTCCTCATTGTTAAGGCGCCTTGCTGATGTTAATCAGAAGTACAATGATGCTGCTGTTGACAATAGAGTATTAAAAGCGGATGTCGAAACCTTAAGAGCAAAGGTACACTCATGTGTTATATGCTTTTTGCGCTATGCATCTGTTGGATCAACCACTTTAGCTTGTTTCAAATGACGTGTCTGTGCAGTGTGCACCAGTTTTAGAGAGAATCCATGTTAGCACTGTACCTTATAGTCACTGTTTGGCCATTGGCTCATCCGAACATGGTTATAATCTGATCAATCTGAACATGGAAAGGCATCAAATTTTGCAGGTGAAGATGGCAGAGGACTCGGTGAAGCAGGTGACAGGCATGAACGCTTTGTTCCCTGCCGTTTCTGATATATCATCCCTCACCATGCCCTTCAACGGCTCCCCATCTGATGCCACCTCCAACGCCGCTGTCCCGATCCAAGATGACCCAAACATTTACTTCGCCACGACCAGTGAAGTTGAAGGCAACGGTTACATGCCTGACATAGCTTCCTCGGCTCAAGACGAGGACGATTTCGTCAACAAAGCTCTGGCTGTCGGCAAGATGGGCAGGGCAGCCTCGCTGCAGCGGGTGGCAAGCCTGGAGCATCTCCAGAAAAGGATGTGCGGTGGGCCGACTTCGTCTGGATCGACGTCGTAGGAGCCCACTCCATTGGATCAGAAAGACTGAAGAAATGATAATTCAGTGGACATTGCTAATTCTGCGGTGTTTGTTTTATTGGCTGTGATCATTGTGCATTCCTGGTATCCTTGTTGCTCTGTTCCTGAAACACAACCGAATAGCAAAATATGCATTTTCGTCGACTGATTCCATGCACCTGCTGTCATTATTTCGAAGTTCCAATCGTAACATATTTGAAGTTGTTTTCTTAATTAGAGCCTAGCTGTACGAGGTCGAGACAACGGGAGATTGACCAGAAGGGTACTCATACAGCAGAGGGCATCAACAAACAAGGTCATTTCCTCGAGAGCCCATGACAACCATCACAATAAATCATTCATACCTAGCAAACGATTTGTTACGAAAAGCAATAAGATTAATCGGCAGTTGCTTCGTTTGGATGTGAACAACAATCAATTAATGAGATTGTAACACGTACGAACAGCCTAGCTACAAAAGATGCATAAATATTCCGTATAGGAATTACAACAAACGCTTGCGTAAGTGCCTGATGCCAGAACTTCATCTCTCTTCATCGGCCAAAAAGAATCCGAGATACATTGGCAGGGCATCGTCAAAAGGCCCATCCAACGGCATGGATGGAAGAATCTTGGGCGACTGGAGTTCTTATAAGTTGTTCTACGAATTTGATATTCTTGTACCATCTTTCCAAAAAATAAACCATATGATTATTCTGATCTTGGGCGACTGGAGTTCTTATAAGTTGTCTTGTACAGTGGCAGGAGTGATCGGCTCCCCCGTTTCCTTCTACCAAAGCAACGCCAATAAAGAACCGAAAACGATAGCAATATTGCAATGGGGATCGCCCATCTGTGCAAAGCGTTGCATGTTAGAAAAGAAAGCAACACGGAAAGCGAATATATGCTATTACATGGGGGTTGAAAGACTACCTGTCCAGATCGAGAATAGGGCTGTACACAATTGTTTCCCAGGAAGAAACGATGATGTGCCAGGCTGGATTGTAGTACAGCGACTCTGCTGACCAAAACATTCTCGTGTATGTCTCCAGGAAGATAAACATCACCCAGGCAACAATTTCAAGTAAGAAGAACTTGATGACAAAGCGCCCAACAACGACCATGACTAGGGAGAAGGTCACCAACCAATTAAAGAGCTTGTTATTGTACTCCTTGATGAAAAGAGCACGAGACTTGGCAAGCATCTGGATGCAATATCAAATTGGAATTTAGTTGCATATAAATTATAATGAGTTTGAAGAGTTGAAGCGGACTGTAGATTGACAAGAAAAGGCAGAAGACATCAATTTGCAGAATCTGTAATGGACATTCCGCTCTCCGAATTTTGAAGTGGCATATCAAAAAGTAATATTAACATGTCGCAGATAAATGAGAGACGAAAAGAGCTGAAGCATGAATTTTTTGGGGAGGTTTCTGAGGTCTATGCATTACTTCATTAGCTCAAATGATTCTTTTCTTATTCACAAATCAGGAAAAGGGTTTAGTAGCACCATCAGGTTGCTAAATAAGGTTAGCCTTCCACAGGGAAAAAAAAACATGCTGACAATATTTAAATGCCTGAATCTCTAGCAGCAGCGAGATGAGATGAAACATAATACCGAGCAATGACTGGTTTGTTGTGAATACTTAAGTTGTACAATGTATGAATAAATTACAGAAAAGTGCTACTGATGTCACCCGAATTGCTTCGCAGGTAGTAGGGATGCTGCACTGGTTGACGAATCCGCCCATGGCGAGAAGGCGCTGTGGTGCGAAGGAAAGATAACCCGAAGAGGTAGCAGTCAGAAGGCAAAGGAGAAGACAGGACTGGAGAAGTAGTTTATTTCTTGACCTTCGAATACAAGAGGTATCCCCCTTTATATAAGTTTTACATCTCCTAGCCTAGCATAGATATCCTACTCATATTCTAACTAGACACCTATTTGAAGTATATCTAATCTCGTGATACTAACGTGGACCACTTGGACTCCTCTCCTATTGCCTTCTGACTTCTTCCGAACCGACTGTAGACCGTCACACATTGCCGTTTGCTGCTGTGGAATCCGAGGCCACCTCAGTAGTTTCCTTGACCTTCTTTGATATGTTTTCCCCTAATATGAGTCCACAACATTTCTCCCCTCCTGCGGAAGCAGCTCGTCCTCAAGCTGGAATTATGGATACTGCCTTCAAAAAGATTCCACCGACTCCCAAGTGGCATCCGCTGGTGGTAATTCAACCGGTTGCACCACTTTGTCGAAGTCTGGCTTGCACCACTTTGTCCAGTGTAGGAATTACCCAACCATGCCGAATCTCCGGGAACGGTGGAAGATCAAATGGAGGATTCCCATAAAAACGCTTCAATAGAGCCACATGAAACACATTGTGTATGCGACTATGCGAGCGCCTTCTGGTAGCTGCAAACAATAAGCAACTGTTCCTATCCCTCCACAACTTGATAAGGTCCGTAAAAATGTGGTAATAACTTGTTTGTGGCCTGATGAACTAATGACGGAACCTGCCAACTTGCCAAGGATGGAGCTTGACCCATACCCAATCGCCTACGGCAAACTCCAAGCCACGATGTCATGCATTGTATTGATCCTTCATAGTCTGTTGAGCTTGTTGCAATATCTCCCGGATGTCGGCTAGAAAAGCATCCCTCTCTTGGAGAGACAGTTCAACAGCCTCAACTCTGGCTGAACCCGGCTCATAGGACATCAACGTAGGCGGTGGTCTGCCGTAGACGACTTGGAACAGAGTAGCTTGTATTGCGTGCTAAATGGAGGTATTATAAGTAAATTCAGCCATGGCAACCATCAAATCTAGTCACGCTGGCGGTCTCCCGACAAGCACCGCAAGTACATAGTAATCACCCCGTTGACCACTTCCAATTGACTGTCGGACAGTGGATGGAACGCTGAACTGAAATTGAGCTTAACACCGCATAAGCGAAACAATTCCTTCCAGAAGTAGCTAGTAAAGACCGAGTCGCGGTCACTGACAATATAGACATTAGGAGTCCATGGAGTCAGACCTCATTGAAGAAGGCCTGAGCTACTAAGCTTGCCATATAAGGATGAGATAGAACCAAAAAATGTGCATACTTGGACAGGCGAACAACTATCGTTAGTATGACTGATTTGCCATTGATCTTTGGGGGTCCTTCAACAAAATCCATTGATATATCAGACCACACATGTCGCGGAATCTCCAAGGGTTGAAGTAGGCTGGCTGGATGTAAATGCTCAGTTTTGTTGCATTGACAAGTCGAGCATGTGCGAACCCAATCTTGAACTAGTTGATGATCACTGGGAATTGAAAAATCAGCCCGTAAACGATGAAGGGTCTTTTGGATTCCCTCATGTCCCACGCCGTGAACTGCAACCAATATAGAAGCCGCCAAAGCCGAGTGAGCTGGGACAAAAATGCGATTATTATGCAAAATCAATCCATCAACCATTTGCCAATCCGTCCCCAAGTGGCCAGATTCAACTTGTTGCTTGAGGAGGACCAAATCTAGATGGGCCGACACTTCTTTGCGGATATCATCGAACAATTGAAAGTGAGGGATGGACAGCGCACATGATCTGCCACTATCTTCTTCATAACACCGAGATAAAGCATCTGCCACTCGGTTTTGATGTCCCAACCGAAATTCCACACTAAAATCATAGCCAAATAATTTACTCACCCAATGATGCTGTGGAATGGTGGATAGTTGTTGATCAAGAAGGTACTTCAAACTATAATGATCCGTTCGAACCACAAAATGTTGCCCCCACAAATATGGCCTCCAATGTCTAACTGCTTTGACCAAACCAATCAATTCCCATTCGTATGTGCCTAATTTGGCATGCCGTGGTTGGATAGGGCGGCTAAAGAACACCAATGGTCGATCTCCTTGATGAAAGCATTCGTATCAATGGTGAAGGTGCCTGCAAAATCTAGCAAATGCAAAACTGGGGCGGTTGACAAGGCGAGCTTTAGCTGTTGGAATACATTTGCAGCTTCCACCGACCATGCAAATGCCTCCTTCAACAAACTGGTCAATGGGGTGGCTAACGTCCCAAAATCCTTCACGAATTTGCGGTAATACCCAGCAAGCTTGAGAAAACCCCGAAGCGCCCACACTGACCGAGGTGGAGGCCAATCTCATATAGCCTTGATCTTATCTTCATCCATGGCTACGGCCTCAACTGAAACTACATGGTCGAGATATGCTACACTACTCTGGCCGAATAAGCACTCGGACTCCTTGAGAAATAAGTGATGTTCCCGCAATAGGTTTAATACTTGCCCGGACATGCAGAAGTTGTTCATACCATGTTTTGTTGAAAATGAGTGTATCGTCGAAGAAAACGAGCACAGATCGACAGAGGAAACGCCGTGGGACTGCATTCATCAAGGCTTGAAAAGTTGCTGGCGCATTGGTTAATCCCAAGGGCATGACCAAAAACTCGAAGAGTCCTTCATGTGTCCGGAAGGTGGTCTTCTCTATGTCCTCCACAAACATTCGGACTTGGTGATAACCGGAACGGAGATCCAACTTGGTGAAGAACCGAGCGCCTTTTAACTCATGTACTAATTCATCAATCACCGGTATCGGGAATTTGTTCTTGGCCGTTTTGGAATTCAAGGCCCGGTAGTCCATGCAGAATCTCTAAGTGTCATCCTGTTTTTTCACGAGCAACACTAGGAGGAAAAAGCAGACTTGCTAGGACGAATAATTCCATGCTCCAGCATAGCTCGTCATTGGCTTGAGGTGAACCAGATACTGATACGGACGAACCACCACCGACGGTGTACTTGGTATGAGATGGATGCGATGATCACAGTCCCGAGCCGGAGGAAGTCCACATGGTTCGGCGAATACATCCGTGAATTCAGCCAAAAGCGTGCCCATCAGATCCCGTCCGTCCGTGCTACGGACTTGAATACCGCTCGGTGGACCGGCGATACCGTGGTAGACCACCTGTTGGCCGCCCCTCCAAAACACCATGGAGAGCAACTGGAAGTCCTAGAGAATCGGCCCTAAGGTTCACAACCAGTGGACTCCAAGGACAATATCGAATCCTTCCAATGGTAACCAGTAGCAGTCCATGTGATACTTCTCGTTTCCAATCCAAAAGGCCATACGCCATGCAATCCCGGTGCTAGGCACCCTCTCCTCATTAGCCACTGTCAATATCAATCCCGGCCGAGGTGCCAATACCACACCGGCGGCTGTCACCACCTCTTGATGAAATTGTGAGTGGATCTGGAGTCAATCAAAGCCACCAGGTTGGCGTTGCCTACCCGCACGTTCAATTTCATGGTCTAGCCAACGTATATTCCTGTCAAGGCATGTAACGATACCAGCGAGTTTTGGACAGCCATGTCCAAGGATATACTTCTCATCGCAGTTAAAACACTGGCCTTTCTCGAGACATTTAGTCATCTCGATCGCGCGAGCTACAGACTGGTGTGGCGCCACCCCTTACTACTGTTGCCATTCCTCTGCCAAATCCACGAGGACGGTTGTTTGGATCGATCGCGTCGCGCCCGACGATTAGTCGGTACAATCATGTTGCTATGGCCGCCCGCTACTCATATGCTCGAGCCAGGCTCATTGCTACCTAGAGATCTGGAGGGTTTTGCAATTCCATGTCGGCTCGCAATAGGTCGGATAATCCAGAAGTAAACAATTGGACTTGTTCTGTTGACAGTCTGCGAGCCCGACATAACAAGGCTAAGAACTCTTGGTAATCTGCCACAGTTCCTATAAGTCAAAGTCTTGCCAATTCTCCTAGCGGGTTGGAGCGAATTGGCGGTCCAAACCTTAAGTGACAATGCTCCTTGAACCACTCCCATGTCGGTGTCCCTTCCGTGTGTTCTAACTGCATATACCATTGATGAGCCATCCCTACCATGTGGTAAGCCGCTAACCACACCTTGTGATCTTCTGTTCTTTGCCCCCAAACGGATTGCTCGCATCTGTTTAGCCAAACCAATGGGTCTTCTTTGCCATCGTATGTTGGAAATTCAATCTTGCAATAGCGAGGAACTACCAGGGTCTCATGCTGCGGCAGTCCACGAAGGGAGGTCCCATGGCAAATTGTTGTTGTGTTGCCAGATTGTCCAATTGTCCCCTTGAGATATGGAACCGAGGTGAGGCACTGTGGTTGGCATGGAAGATGGCATTGCTGTTAAGTGTTGTGGCATCCCCTTCCCAGAGCTGAAGCTCCTTGTGGCAGCAACGGAAGATCAACTAGTCTCGAGAGAAGACCATCTCCAGTTTCTAGAGTCTTGATGCATCCATCCTGTCCGGCCACCTCCCGCTGAACCATCGCCATTTCCTTGTGATCCGTGGCCAAACTATCCATCAGCTGCTTGGCGAGATCTGCAATTGCCATCTTCAAATCTTCATTCATCTTTTGAATATCTGCCTCGGAAGCCATGGTTGTGATCTCCTGCTCTGATACCAAATAGATGTCACCCGAATTGCTTCACAGGTAGTAGGGAATCTACACTAGTGGACGAATCCGCCTATGGCAAGAAGGCGCCGTGGTGCTAAGGAAATATAACCCAAAGAGGTAGCAATCGGAAGGTAGAGGAGAAGATAGGACTGGAGAAGTAGTTTATTTCTTGACCTTCGAATACAAGAGGTATCCCCCTTTATATAAGTTTTACATCTCCTAGCCTAGCATAGATATCCTACTCATATTCTAACTCGGACACCTATTTGAAGTATATGTAATCTCCAGATACTAACGTGGACCACTCGGACTCCTCTCCGATTGCTTTCTGACTTCTTCCGAACCGACTGTAGACCGTCACACATTGTCGTTTGCTGCTGTGGAATCCGAGGCCGCCTGCAGTAGTTTCCTTGACCTTCTTTGATATGTTTTCCCCCAATATGAGTCCACAACAGCTACCACCTCAATTTGATTAAAAAAATTCCCATCCCAATTACGAAGCAAATGAAAAATTATAGCACGCTAAATTACATTCCTAATTTCATCCGTAAGTTAGCTCCATTGTTGCCATGCAAACTATCTTGAAATTTAAGAAACAAACCTTTGACATTCTACGTTCATAGCTTTCCTTTGCAGGCCCCACGCAATCCCTTACAAAACTTCGATTGCAATGAAGAAAGCCTGCATTGAACTTTGCCATGGAAGGAAGCTTCAAGACTTGAAGGTGATCCATTTTATCTTCACATTCCGAGAAACGTGCTTCACACAGCTTTGACGATTGATACTCATTAGCTAGAAGGAAGTTTCTGTACACCTACAAGGTACACCCTGTAAGTATGTAAATATATTATCTTATATAAGTGATAGAAGGTGAAAGTTGATTACAGCGCATGTAAGAGGCGCCACAGAAAGGAAAGGAAAAAAACGGAAATGCCATCTAAATGGTTCAACACTTCAACTGCACCACTGGGATTATAATTTTATAACAAAATCAAAAACAACAAACAGAATCAAGATTTCATCATGTAAAAATCCATAGAAGTAATAGAACCTCATTACATATTATATTCATATCAGAAATATAAAGGTGCATTTTTTTTTACTTCAGTCTAAAATGCATCCCAAATAATTATACTGCTTAGACTACATGCATATTAAATATTCATTAAAAAAGAGCATTAAATATTGTTAACGAACCTTTTTAATCTCATCATCAAGCTTGAGGATTGACTTAGCAGCATGGTGTTTACCAAAGTGCTGCTTATCAAAGAGCGTTCTAGCTTGATCATTTGTCACCTCATGAACTTGCTGCAGTTTGTCTACTGGTACTGGTAGACCTAAGCCATCCATTTTCTCCCTATACACCCTCAGACATTGTTCAAGAATGGCCTTATTGAAAATTTCAACAAGAGATCCCGTTGATGGAATCTCTCCTTTATTCAAAGCCTCCAGAATCTGAAACACAAGAGGAAGTTTAAAAATATCTGATGGATCAGATGCATGTCAATAATAACCACATCAAGTATTTTACCTGCTGCAGGAAGGACACAAATTCCTTCCCATTTAGAGTTCTCCCCTGCACAATTTTTGGTCTAATGATGGATGTAACGACCTGCTTCAATTGCTCCCGCCTTTTTACATATAAGGGGTCAAGCTCTTTGTCCTCCATTTCACACAACTTTGTTCTTTGCAGATGAGGCTGCAAAAAAAAAAAAAAAAATTGGCGCCATGATGCTTTTTTGGGTATACAAAGCACAAGACAGAAGCATCATTGCATCAACATTAATTGGTACCATACAGAACATATGTAATGATTGGTATCAGTTACATAACTACATAACGACAATGTTAAACACTCAAAAGGGAAACCGTTGACCAGCCAATGATAATATAAATATACTGCAAGGAAGTCATCAGAAGTGCACCTGGGGCAAGCTAAAAGCAGTGCTGTTGTTGCCCATAACTGCCAAAGAATCTCTGATTTGATTGACCTAAAAACACATAGAAAACAAATTCTGTAGAAGAGTTTGGATCTCGTATCTTCTGGTAAAAAAGTGTAGACTTCATAAATAACTGTACCTCAGCAATATATTTGTCCCCTGCAAACAATATATACAAAAAAGCACGTCAATTCAACTATGCATAAGACATCTGTAGATGCTCAAATATCATTAACCTAACCAATAGTCACTGAGGCCGCTTGAACTAACCACTATCATTAGGAACCCGCTGGAGGGCTTCATTGACCATTTGTTGAACAGATTTTCCTTCTGCACACAAAGTTGCACTCTCAGAGGAAATTTGCATATATTAACATGAGCAAATACAGACAAATGCAAAATTAGGGGCATACTATTTAGAACCAAAATATCATGACCCATGCTATGGTTGAAGTCATCATTCTATCAAGTCCTAAGCTCCAGAATACTTATGTAATCAGAAATAATGAATATCACCGCTATAGCATAGAAGACATCAGCTACTGACTGAAAAGCCCATTAATTCAGCAATCCATTATGGGGAAAACAAAGCTGAACTTTATTAAAGTACAGGGCAATTGCTCTTGCCCCCAACAATTAGATTAAATGTTAAGTATAAGGAATATTATAGTGCTCACCTCAATAGAGCAATCGCCATTTTGACCAACATTAGTACTAAACCATCTAATAAACAGTACAAATGTTAACAGACTAAATTCAAACTATGCATACCCCAGCAGTGTCAAATGGAAGAAAAAAGGCACATATCATTATAATGTCACCATTTTTTCAACAGAAAGAAAGGACAACATATGCATTTTTAAGAGTTGGTTCCATTTAGCTTTTACAATCTAGCACAAAAGTCAAGTAAAATACGCCATATATTCAAATTAAGTTTTCATTTCATAAAAAGTCAAGCTGTTGGGAATGGAATGGTTTTAATGTACGTCATCATGCAATAACTGAGGTGGCACGAATTACAGTTCTACTGGTTGTTTATGCCACCATTTCTCTCTATCAAACATGGTATGCTACACTTCATAAATTACTACAAGTCTACAACACACATTGAGATCCAAACAGAATGGTCATATACTCATCTGTAGTTTATTACATGCAGTGCATAACAAACACCAAAAGTCATATCTAGGTTAAATTCATACACCAGTCTGAACTTTTGTATAAACAAAATGACAACTGTTACAGGAATCATGCTAATAGTAAGAACAATTCAAGAAGCAACTTACGAAGGAAATCCCTCTGGATAAGCCAGAGAAGCTTTGCTGGCTCAAAAGCAACATCTTGACCCTGAAGAAACAAGCAGCACATTGCATTAACAGTTGTAGATATTCCGTTTGTGCAAATTTAGACTCATGAAAATGGAATATTACCTTCACTCTGCTCATCACCATGCAGCAGAACAAAATTTTAAGGAAAATGTTAGTGTCAGAAAAAGAATAAAATTGTAAATAGAAACGCAATGAGATAAACAAACCTTCCATAGAATTCTTCGGCAATTTCAACAGCAAATGAGAGCCTAGATATATCAGCTTCACGCACCTGCAATGTCACAACAAATAAATTTGACACACACACACGAGAGAGAGAGAGAGAGAGAGAGAGAGAGAGCACCGTCTCAGGAAGGTTGTAGACAAGCACCGAACTTAAGACAGTTGCCAAAGCAAAGATCCTGCATGAAAGAAAATGATTCCAACAACAATAGTGACCTTTCCATCCTACAAAAAGTAAATCAGAAACAGGTACACAATTCATTTCTAGGCACAAACCTATCATCATATACATTTGATTTCCCAACACTCTCAAATCCTTCGGTGTCAAGATAAAGGACAGACACTTTGGAACCATCAATATCCATCTCAACAGGTGTACCCCAAACCCATACACCTACAAGAACAGAACATGTATGATCATAACTTGATAAGCTTCAATCAACAGATAGACAATATAGCTACAAGAACATGAATCTGGGAAAAGCACTCCACCTTTAGTTTTAGTATCTCGCATATGGCCAACTCCAAAACCTGCATAGTTAAGTTTACCATGTTTTCATTAGTCCTATTATGTTTTTTTTACAAAATCCATGGCTTGTAATACCAAAAGCAGCATCTACCTTTGTCACATGATAAGGATAGAAGCTGGTTGAGGAGAAAAGACTTCCCAGATCGATATGGACCAATGACCTGTGTTGACAAACAATCGATCATTGAGGTACTGCGCTCAAAATTGTGCCTGAGCACGCTTTAAGATTGTGCTTTGGCATTATTCAAGAAAAACAAAGTGGCGAAAGAGTTAAAGCTCTTCCAAATTATAAGTTCAAACTTACAGCAACAACAGCAATAGGAGTTTCAATCCTTCGAATTGCCTCTAGACCTTGTTCTGATAGACGGAGTTTAGTGTGGCCATAATCTGGCTCCACAATTGGAAACCTGTAAAGGTATATACGGTCAATACTCAATGGTAGCCAATCCTGCGAACTTCTAGCAAATGCCTCCTTGAGAAGCATCAGCAATGCATGCAGCGATGTTTCAATGTTTACAAATGGAAGGTTCAAAAGCATACTAGTAAACAAAGTTGCTTGCATCAGGGTTGTACGAACTAAGAAAGTACTCGCTTCTATCCTCTCATTGTACCCCCCCAGTGTGCTTTCTCGCTCAACACGATATACATTGTGGGTGTGCAGTGTGCCATAATCTATGAAGAACTCACATTCACTCAATTGAAAAAAGGGGTTGTTTCTTACTGATCTAGCAAAGTTTGCGAGAAATTAACCAACTGACAGCTATCTGGACAGCCGCCTAGCACATCTCTTCACCAAATTATGTAATAGCACAAAAAAACAAGCAGCAACATTTATCAATAAGCTCCATAATGAGCATAATTCATCAATGCAGCCATTGTGCAATCGAAGTTCAAATTGCAACACAGCTTGCAAGGTGCAACATTTGCACCCGTTCATAAGTCATTCACTAACAAAATGCCTAAAATTCCGCCCGCTTGGCCTTCTCCATGTACAAGTCACAGAGTACCAACAACCTGTTATTCCTCGACATCTCACCTAACTCGTTCTTTTAACTTGCCTTCAATGGCGACATGAGAAACACATGACGAAACGGTGTGGAATTGGGAAACGAAAAGCGAACCAGAATTAGCACCTCATTGCATCGTACAAATCACTGACCGTTTCCCATTCATACTCTACGATACCTTATCATCGCGTTGTATGCATCACCCAAACCAATACACGGGCACGCACTAAGCTGGCAATAGACGCAACCCAACATTGGATAATCCAATGCAAAAATCGGCTCCGCACCCCAAACACAAGCAACGCAATCGCTACAAAGTTACCAACAAAGCACAATCGCGAAGCAGAATCGAAGCTTACGCGCGCTCCAGCTCGTCGGGATCGGTACCTCCCGCAGCGGCGGCGGCGGCGAGCCAAATCAGCAACACTGCGCAGATCCCCGGGGCCCAACGCCCGGTCCGCCCCCACCCCATCTCTGCCCACACGGCCAAGCACCACGGCCTCTTACTCCCCTCCTTTACCCAGATCTCCACCCCACGAGCAAACGCGACAACCTAAGCACCCCAATGAGGCGAAGCGAGCGGCAATGGCCGGCGCGGGGGCGCCGTCACCTGGACCCCAGGCGGCGCGGCGAGGGGAGGGATCCAGCAATGCGCAACGGGAGCGAGCGCGAGGCGTGGGGATCTGGGGCTAGGGTTTTGGCGAACGGATTCGGGGTTGCGTCGACGAGAGGGGATTGGAACCGGAGGCGACGACGAGGTCGGGGAGGAGTGGGATGTGGGATGGGAGGAGGAAAATTTGGGGGAGGGAACGAGTGATGTGAGCCTCGCCTCGCCTCGCCTCGCCTCCGTATTTAAGCGGGCATTTGTTTTTGCTCTATATATCGCGTGATTAACGCCGTTAATCTCTACTATTTTAAAAAAACTAATTGGTACTTTCTACACTCTATCTTTCTCCTTCCTCCCTCATGTAAAAAAACCTTCAACTAAGCCCGCTATTTCTCTTCGGAGCTTCTTCCCGCGTACGATTCACGCACTTCATCTCTACCATTGCATTAGATATAGCTCGCACGCATCCTCCTTCCTTCCCCACCTTGCACCGCCGCCTCCTCTTCCCCACACTGCACCGCCGCCTCCTCCACTCCCCACTCCTCCTCCTCCCCCTTCCCTCCCCATGCACCGCCAACCCTCCATGCTCCCACCTCTCAAACTCTATTTCCCCACCTTCCTCATGATCCAATCGATCGCACGTAGCCACTTGAATGCCGAGCAGATGGCAGATCCGACGCCAACTCGACGATAGCCTCATTTGGTTCCCCGCCTTCAACTCACCTCCTGCTCCTCCGCCCGCTGGCCGTCGTGGCTCCGTTTCTTCCTCTCTTCTGCCACAGCCGACCGCCGCAACTCTGGCCCCTGCCGCTGCCTTCGACGATGTAGTAAGAAACAAAGAGCGAAAGAACTCTTGGCTTCTTGTTACTATCTTCTATCTGACGGTATTTCTGATCCGTTTTGCAAGGTTGCTTCTAATGCTAACTTTCTTGGTGTGCCCCTCACCAAGGTTGCCACCAACCTGGACTAATCAATCCATATCTAGCTAGCCTGCCTGTTGAACTATCTTCTCTCGCTATATATCATCCTCTTGGCTTAATTTGGTCACTACGTCCGGCCAGCACAACGTCCCTAATCGAGCTCCCGTGACTTGGTTTTGGTTAATTTCAGCTCTTGGTCGAGTTGTTGAAGAGGCAGTGAGATCGATCGGATGGCGGAGGAGGCGAAGAAGGTGGAGGTGGCGTCGCCTGTGCCGGAGCCGACCAAGGACATCACCGAGGAGAATGCGGTGGTGCCGGTGCCGGAGAAATCCAATGCCCTCGTTGTTGTTGAGAGTAAGGCACCAACTAGCACTTATCCCTTCAAATGATCAACATACACGTAGGCATACATGTCTAATATTTTTGTTCTCTCTTGACTTGTGATTGATGGCATGTAGTTAGTCCCCGATTTTGGAGCAACCAATTTGTACCCAGTGTTATTTTGTTGTTGTGCGTGTTGCCTCTGTTCTTATGTCTTCAGGCATAACTTTCATCAGAAAAAAGTTTCAGGCATAACCCCCTGTTTCTTTAGAAGCAAACTGAACACATTGGTACTTTGTCCTTTCAAGTTTGGGGGATACTAAGAAAATTAAGGTCCTTGACTGAACTATAAGATTTAGATAAGCCAAGATCTCACTCTATGCAAGGACAATTGTATTCAAACAATCTGTGTATGCCAATCTTGTGTTGTTGAGCAAGGACAACTGCAGTTGCAAAATTAAGCTCGATATTTTGGTAGCCAGATCATAAATTGAGCAGTCATGTTTTAGCCAATATCTAACTGTGTGAACTTAAATTCAAGTTGCATCATGTTGTCTACTTATGCACATTTGCATAGCTATCAGTCCTGTGAAAGTTCCTTTTTCTTGTGCTCGCATAATTTATCCTAATTCCTTTGTAATTACTAAGAGATTTCGTATTTAGTTTTTTGTGATTTATTTTGAGTTTGATGGATATGATTTTAGAGATTGATCCTGATATGCTCTTGGTTGCTAGCTCAGACATTATTCCCTTGTAATTTAGGTGATGACATCCTTTGTGGCAAAGCACATAAATGGGTCTCTTAACATATTATTTTATTCTCCTTTTTTTATCATAAAACTAGGAAGGAACTGGAGTGTCCCTAGATACATCTACTAATTTAGAATAATCAACAGGATCAGATGATAATATGTTGGTCTCTTCATTGTAGTTTATACTAGATGCATTAACTGCTAACTATTTATATTTTGCTATTTATGAAACACTTGGGTCTCTGATATTCTAGCATAGGTATGGGTAGGCTTTGATTTGGCAATTGGCTCATCCATTTTTTACCTGTTAGCATTGTTATATTTAATATGTTGTGCTTGTGAGTGGTGAGCTATCTATTTTCTATGTGCTCTTAGCTACATATTTGCCTAAATTTATGTAGTAGTGTCTAATCAACCTGGGTTTCATATAGTCACATGCAGTTGTAGGATTACAAAGTATAAGTTTTGAGAGGTGTTCCCACCAGCTCTGTCAGTGTTTTTAGTACATATTGGTAATAGCCAGCCTAAGAAGGCTAATATTAGATCAGCCTTTTGCCAGCTGTATCAATTTTTTTAAAGCTCCTTCAATCAGATTAATTAGCTAAATAGCTATATCATTGGGTACCTCCGATTAGCCTATTAAACTGCTTTCCACACATCTTTCCAGTAGGAATTAGCCAAATTTTAGCTACAAATACCTGGCATTTCAATCTAAAGTCTGCCATTTTTTGTCGCTTTCTGTAAAACAAATTATATTTTTGCTAGGCTTAGCTAAAGATCTTTTTGTTGTAATTCCTTTTCTCTGAGTGAAATCTTTATCTGTAGCTAAAAATTGTAGTCGGTTCTTGAAATAAAATTGCAAATTCTGAAGGTTACAACTTATGTGCCTGGAGTATACAAGTCCTAAATAAATTGGGCCAACGGTGGCATATCGAACTATATAATGTTTTGTGTCAAATAGTAGGTTTTAGTTTGGGCAGTTCTTGATCACCGAATGAATGAACTCTAGCTGATTCAAAAGATTTTATGACATATTAACACCATTCAAAATTTGGTAGTTGCTTTTTACATGATTAACGGAGACACCGACGCAGATAGTGTACACAGTTTTGGACTCGAAAAGCCGTTTGAAGAATCTGCTTCAGGAAGTCGCTCCATTTGTTTTGACTTTCGGAGAAGCCAAAAGCCCAAAAAAAGAGGGCCTAGGACTAGGTTGTTTATCCTTTTATCCATGCTTGAAGATATAAACCATATAGCCTAGAAGTATCCGTGTCTTGGACTTAGCCTGACATGCTTAATTTCTACACGCACTCATGCTTTGCCTATGATGCTTAACTTTTGTACATGCTTTCTAAAGCTTCTCTTCTGATTTCTGATATTTGCATTTGCCTATTATGTCTATAATATATCTTCACAAACAGTTTAACTCAAGGATTACCACAAGTTCGGGGTCTAGAAAAGATGATCTGACAAAAGACCTTGCTCACATTGTCTGTGAAATCAAGGGAAAACATGAGCTAAGGTATGGAGCTCTTTCATAGTTGTTTTATGAGTGACAAATTTCTCAAAGTTCATATTTGCTTTAATAATTGTCACAAAACTCTAGTATGTCTATGTATACCATGTTATTAGATACTACGGTCAAATAAGGCCAGTTATTGATGGAACGACTATGAATCAAAGATGCAGTATACTCTATCCTCACCTGAGTTCAAAAGAATGAACCCTATCATTCCCCTTGTGAATCCTGAGGAAGTACTTAGTGTCTACAATGAGCTCCATTCATATCTTGCATTTAGTTGTTATATCTCACTTTTCATCTCCAATGTTTGATAATCCACCTTTCCAATTTTCATCTTCTAAATTTCAGTTTACTCCTCTGTAGCTCTCCTCTTTAAAAGACAACTACCGGCCAACTGCGATGCCAACGGCCGCGGCCGGGAAAGGTGGCGAGCCCAACATGACAGCACCGTATGGAGAGCAAGCACACGCTCGTCCATCCCAAGCTCCCGATTCGCCTTAGCCACAGCCATTTGCGGTCACCTTTGTAGTCACCGAGTAGTGGCTTGACCTCCTCTCCTCCAGCACCGCCCCGTCGCTCAGCGTCCGCTGCGCCTGTGCGCCATCCCCAATGTAAACAAGCAAGTAGGGCATAGGACACCAGGTAATTTGCTCCATTTACCTACATTGTATCTTAGTGATGCAAAATTCTTTGTTTCATGACTTTCGGTTCTGTTTTTCACCCTTTGTAGTCCATGAAAACAAAGGTGATAAAGAGCAACCTGAATCCTATATGGAATGAAAGACTAATGCTATCCATACCTGATCTCATACCACTGCTTAAATTGGTAAGTATGTTTTCTTTTCAGGGACATTGAAAAATAATCGGTAATGAGTGCCTAGTTTTAAGTCTGATTTTCGCATTTGGAATAACATTTGCTTGAAACTGTTATGAATATTGTGTGTGTATTGATATGAGGTCCAAGGGACCATATATATAAGAGTACAAAGGGATATGCCATAGAGATAAGGCATATGTAGAATAGAATACAAACTCTATATCCTTAACACCCCCCTCAAATGCAAGGCGTATGCAATAGCATTGCATTTGAAAGAGTTGACATTGAAATCCAAAATCCAAGTCTTGGAAACGTCGTCGTAGCATGCGACTCTTGAGAGTTGTGTCGAAAATAGAAGATCTACATCCGATATCGTGTAGTAGTCCATAGAGTATGGTGGCAGCTCATAAAGCAGATCGAAACCCGAGACGGCGGCGACGCGGTGCATAAGAAGCGCAATAGAAACGCAGTGAAGAAGAAGCGTAGCGGCTTTAAAAGCTCGGAATGACGGCTCAGAAAGAAGAGCGGCGACATCATAGACCGAGACAGCGGCGGCGCAGTGCACAAGAAGCGCGGCGGCCTTAAAAGCTCGGGGATGCGACGTGAGAGGCTGCCCACGGAAGAGTCCGGAGCCAGCACGAATGAGGCTGGATTCGAACAGGGCAAGGCCAGATCCGGTGAAGACGAACCGGAGAAGAGCCATACAAAAGACCTGCACGCGGCTCAGAGAAAAAAAACGGCGTTTGCTGCTAACAAAGCAATCGACTAACCGATACAAAAAATTTGTGGACTCACATGGCTTAGACAAACTGGAGATAAAGACTATGGATTTAAATGGACACAACGGAAAACTCGAGAACCTAAAGGACTCAATATCCTAAAAAATAGGTATAAAAGATCAGTCTGAAAAACCTGAGCAATCATCCATCTATCTGCTCGAAGAGCAGATCGCTAGGCAGCGTTGGGGCAGCGCTGAGAATCCTTCAACACCCAGAATTGACATCTTACAGAAGATGACGGCGTATGGAGCTTTGAACATGCCCTCAGGATTGCCAATATCAAAAGCCATACAGTAAAGCCAAAAGGTGAGAGGAGCAGTGTTGCAGCCAAGGGCGGTCCCAACAACCAAAACGAGCCGGTTAGGTTAAAAGAGAGTCCACCGAAACGATACGGTCCGGTCAAAGGACCAGAGAACTCCACGGGTGACCAGAGGAAACCCACGAGCGGTGGGAGCTTCACGGGCGGCGCGAGCGCCCGCAAGCGCAAGGCGGCGGACGGCGGGGAGCCCGACGACAGCACCGGCGCGGACGCCGCGGCCCTGGTCCCCAGGGATGGGGATCCAGGGTCGTCTCCTGGCGACGCGGAAGGCCGACGCGGCGGGTAAAAGCCGACGCGGAAAGCCGGCGGCGGCGGTCAGGACCGGCGAAGCAGGAGGAGGCGGAGACCACGGCGTAAACTCCGGGCGGCGGCGGGAGATCCGGTGGCGTGAGAAGATCCGGTCGCGTCGGCGGCGGAGGCTGTCGTTGGGGTTGGAGACAGCATCGCCCTCCGTGAAGTGGCCCTCGGTGAAGTGGCCGGCCACCGAGCAGATCCTCCTCAAGTCCCGCGAGCGCCAGGAGCCCGAGATCCGCCCGCTCAAGCAGAAGATCGCCGACTTGAGTTGGAACGACGGCCCGAAAAGGAGGTGGCCGCCCCCGGGAGTAGAGATCGATCCTCCCGGGGGCAGCGGCAGCGGAAGACTTACGGAGAGGCTAGGGTTTGAGAGATATAAACCTTAGCTCTGATACCATGTTATGAATATTGTCTGTGTATTGATATGAGGCCCAAGGGACCATATATATATAGGAGTACAAAGGGATATACCATAGAGATAAGGCATATGTAGAATAGAATACAAACTCTATATCCTAATACAACTCTATATCCTTAACAGAAACCTCCTGGCAGCAAGTCTATGACAAGAACATGTTCACCACTGATGACAGAATGGGGGGAGGCTGAGATTAACATTATTGTCATGCTTCAGAAAGTCCAGCGTGGCCACCTTGAGATGGAGCTCGAGTGCGTCCCACTCACACAATAACCGTGTCTACAAAAATGGATTGCTCTAGCATTCTGGTTATCAACATCACAACATGGTTACATGAATAATTTATTTCTGTGAGTACCTAGAATTCAATCATACGTTCAAGGCTTCCAAGTATCAGATGTACCTGTAAAGGCAGAAAGGTGTACAGGATGTGAGTTATGATTTTGGTCCAATATAAAGTGGAGATCATTGTAGCACAACTCTTCTTGGCTTGTAGTCTTGTCTGTTAGAATTCCATCTTCTACAAATTCGGTAAAATATCCAACTAATGATTGACGAATTTGGTTGGATTATTGAGCCAAAATTCACACAAAGCTCCACGCGAATCATCAAAGCCCAAAGTAAGCACACAACTGGAGCGGTGCGGGTCTCGGATTCGGGGCATGCTAAGTGATGTTTCTGCTAGGAGCTAAAGTTACTGAGCATTTGATTGATCTCAACTTTGACGTATGTGGAGAGCCTTTAGTTTTGATTCAGTGAGCACATATATACAAGCATACAGATAGTAGGTTTGGATTATAGTTTTGCAGACTAATCTCTGTTACTTAAAAGAGAGAATTGATGGTGGTTTGTTTTCTATATAATTTCACACTACTGCTTATAAGAGAGTCGGTGAATGATATACGTTCGTCCATCTTTCTCCCCTTCCTAAAAAATCACACCGACATATACGCCATGACATACTCCCATTCCTTTATCCTTTGATTTTGCATATCTTCATCATGATTTTAAAGCATCATGTTATTACCTGTATTATCTATATAGTATTTATTTTTTCGTTGTAACGCATGGACACACGACTGTTCTGTTCAACGTGGCGTTTAACTGGTCGTTAGTGTGCGTGACGTTTTTCCGGGCCCGCATGGCAGTGGGACTGGGGTATGGCGAACGAAACGTGCTGTGCGTTTCGCGAGCTTGGGCTTTTGGGGGAGCCACACGACTCCCGACTTCGTGGCGCTGGCGAGATCTCCCTGGGGGAGGGGAGAGCGCACGTTAGCGGGCCCACATGTCGGTGACCGGTTGCCTCTACTTGCACGCTCCATTGCTGCACGCGTCGATTGCCCGTCACGGACTATGGCATTGACAATTGTATTTGTACACCTAGTGTGAAGCACGTTTGATAGCGAGGTATTTGTCCAACCGTTGCAAGTCTTCAACAGCTCTTTTTTCTTACGCATTTGGTTAATGGGATTAGATTTCAAAACATCTACAAAAATGAACCTAGCATACGTGCAGTTCTTGGCTACATGACACTCTTTAATGTTTAGCAACCATAAGATCGGGGGATTAAATCTCAAAAGAATGGCACTCCATAACGAGCCTAACCCAGCATGTAGTTTGTAGAACTCGGAACGGCATCGTTGCTGCGTCGGTTGGACTAACAATCGTACGGCCTTAAGTCGGCGGCGTGCTTCAACCTCACACGTCACGACTAGTGGTATTCAATGTTTGTTCGGTCGATCATTGTGTGTTTGTGGGAGTGCTGAACGGATGATAGTTTCTCCACGTGAGAGGATCGTCCCATTCTTCTTTCTATGCACCACCTCGTTGGCCGTGGCCCAGCCAACAAACCGCGCGACGCGTCGCAGCCGAATGGATCTTGCTTGCCCTCCAACTCAGAAATAGACGACTCAAAAAATTTAAAATTTTGAAGTACATGTGAAATTTACTTGAACTCGGAAAACTTGCTAAATTCGAAAATTATTTGTGATTTTCCGCTTTTTCTCTTTGGGAAAGCCGCCTTCATCTATGCCTTGACGTCTCCTCCTATGTTCCCTTAGTTGCGCGTCAGCATAAGTGCATTATAACATACCGATCGAAAAATATATTCACCTTCTCGGTAACTTCTTCCGAGGAGGGCGCAATGGTTTTCGAGCCCATCTCGGCAAGCATATCGTTGAAGAGAGCAATCTTGCTTTGAAAGGATCCCTTGATCTCCTTCCTATTCTACTCCTCGAAGCCAAGATACTTTTCTAGCTTTTCAACTTTGAGAGCTTGCTTTGCACAAATAACTCAAAGTTAGTTACAAAATAACCAAAGCAATACTGAACGGGTTTACGATCAATTATCTTGGTCATTCCTTCTCGAATGCTTGATTGCTTCTTTGTGCTAAAGAATGTTGTCTTTAAACTTGGTCGACTAGTCCTCGTTCGACCGGTCCTTGGCTTTAAGCATCTCCTCGAGCTTGAGGATGACAACACCCTTCGCCTCCACTTCATAGTTTTCATGTAAAGTTGGTATATGTCAGCTATCTATGAATCTATAGCATATATGATTTTAGATGATATAAAGGAGAGAGAAATATATTATCTAGTATTTAACAGATAGTCTTATATATAGTTTTTTTATTGTTTATATCATTGTATAGATAAATTATTAATTGTGTGAGTCATTACAGACAAATATTTAGATAATTAATTATATAAATTATCTTTAGTTATACCTATATATAACACAGTAGTGTATTACATACAACCGTGATCTATACTATTATATACATACTACAGCATATCAAACGCTGGCAGACTCCTCCGTCACTAGCAGCCACGGACCCACCGTAGTAGCCAGGCCAGGACGGAACATGCTTGTCGGACCCGAAAGCGACCAAGGCAAGGGCTTGGAATCAAACGGGAACCGCTAGTAGCCTAGGCTACGATAGGGCCCAGGCCCAATTCAGTGATTGCTCGGGCAAAACTGAACTGTACAACCGCGACATGAACAAATTGACACTTTTTTTAGCTCATAGTTTTTTTTTCAAATAAATAAATAAAATATCTTCTTTGTCATTATTTTTAAGTAACTTAACGAAATAGTATTTTTGAAACAACTTATCTGTATTCGGTTCATTCACACCGTCACTTATACTAGAAACAAAAAAAACTATAAACCGTAATCGAAAAGCGCCCACCTACAATCACCTTTCTCTCTCTCAAAGAAAAGAATTCAACCAAGAAGAAGATGTGCACTCACTCGTTAGTTTTCGTTGGGATAAAGTATATCTTCATATATTAACAAAAAAAATCTTTTAAAAGCATAGAATAGAATAGAATTATCTATGGTAGATGCACGGGAATACGCTACAACGACTCCACGTAAACAGTAGCGGCACTAAACATTTTTATTATGAGCATGTAGATTTCATTTTCCCTTCTTTCACATGACGGATACTTTATGCTCGTCTTGTGTGTACGGAAAACGACGCGTTGCTTCTCGGTGAGAACCGAGGACAACTCGAGAGGCACAAGACGAGAAGATCGACACATCGACGCAATTGAATTAATTGTCATCGCTACACCTCTCTTATTGACATCTGTCTCTCTTCGCTCCAGCATTATTGCCATGAACTGAAAACAACTTCAGATGCGCCTGGCTGGCTGGGAACGAACACGATAAGATGCAGAAACAGCAAGAAGAATTGTACTGTTCAGATGCTCTAACTTACCGGTGTTATTTCCTCTAGCTCGATCGATGGCGAGTGGAGAGGGACGGCGATGGAAGAAATCAAAGCGGGTGCCTCTCATGAAAAGGAAAGCAAATGGTAGCTTTTTATTCAATTTTTTTTCCCTTTCGTTTCATCTTCACGTCTTGGATTCTTTTCCCTCGACTGTTTTCCCCCATTTGATTCTGCTCGTCGAAAAGTTTTCATCGCCATGCCTGCTTGCTTCTTTTCCTTTTGTTCTCAAGCCCCCCGTGAAAAGAAAGATGAGCAACGCCTGTCCTTTTGCTTTTTTACTCGGAGTTTTTTTCCCCCTTCCACAGGTCATTTCCCCCCTCCTTTATCTTTTATTGGAGGGTTGAAATTGTCAAGTCTTTTTATGCGGACAAAATTTGAGAGACAAGAGGGTTAATTTTGAAGCGGATCCATCTTCCTGTGGATATTACTCTGCCTCGTTTCCTGTCAAAACACAACCAAGAGGGCAAATGATACAAATTAAAGCGAGTCATCCTCGCTAAAACGAAGAGTGGGACTATCTTATTCAAACAGCCAGTTCGATGTCTCTATTTTCGACAAACCGTCGAGCTACCCGGTTCTTTTTATCAACCACTCCGTGGCTCTCCTCTCAGACCCCACCAAAATATGTACCAAGCCATAATTTAGTCAACAGCTAAATCGACAAAATTTACTATTCCAATCTTTATTACCGTAGCCAAAGCCGATCCACACGGCACATGCATTCACCTCCTTTCGGGAGGGAGAAAAAGAAACCAAAATTTCCCCTCACCGATCACACCACCCTCTCATGGGAGGTGTTGAGAGAGAAACCCAGGCCTTTTGCCGTTTCCTGGACCTCTCCCTTGCCTGTGAAGTCTGGTACGTGCTCTGACCCTGTCGCGCACCACTCTCCCTGAGGTGGTAGACGAGCAGGGCGAGGAAATGCAGCGGGTGGGGCGTAGCTTTCGCGAAAGCAAAGACGTGTAAACTATTTCGGCGTTGGCATCTGGAACAGCGAACCCCTCTTGCCCTTGTCACGCTCAGACTCACGCAACAATGCACCACAGTATTGGTCCTGTCCACCTTCTTTTGTACGGTACCTGATGCTTCTGTGAACGATTTTGTACGACCGACGTAGGAACCATATGCAAATTTTAAGTTTAAAAAATCGTTTAGAGAAGCAGCGTTTGAAGGAGCCGTCTGATTATCTCACCTGCTAAAGAGGTTGAAGGCAAAAAAAAAAAAAAACCGTTACCTCCCTAGACTTGGCCTGCGGCGGACGGTCTTTCTCCAGACGGCGAGGGAGCAGTGGTCGGTCTCCAGACGGCGAGGATCACCGGAGGGAGTGGGGCCCACCTCCCTGGGTGGAGGGAGAAGATTTTTACCACCCACAGCCAACCTTTTTTCACCCCCCCCCCCCCCGGCCACGCCACTCCGCCTTTTCTTTACCGTCTCCGAGACTCCGACATCACTTTCAGTTTCACCACTCCCAAGTCCAAGGCGAGTCATCTCGGTCGTTCCTTTCCTTCCCTGACGCAACGTCAGATCAGACGGGCGGGAAAGAGGCCGGGATGGGAGACGAAGAAAAAGCGTGATCCTCATCGTAGTTCCCGATATTTACGTCTCTCCAGTCTCCTGCGCCGGGGGCATTTGCCAAGCACGGTGCACATCGCAGCTGGCCCCAATACCGAGGCCGCACACTCCCAAGCTTACGAATTTCCTTTTACACGATAATCGGCTCGGTATGAAAGTGATTCTAGCTTATAGCTTACTCACGGATAACTAGTAACATATGGTTAAATAATATATTTTTTTAAGATAAAGTTTTCAAATAAATTATAGTATAAATTGTGCCGAATTCAGCTGTATTAACTAAAATCGCACACGACTAATTCTTTCTGCATATTACCTCTCACAAATAGACCAAAATTCAAAAACCACAGCCATAAGCTTCGACATAAAAGAACCCACCCTTAGGCATGCATGTTCAGAACATATAATAGTTAGAGCATCTCCGACAGTACCATTTGAGATGTCTTTTAGTTATATTAAATGAGTAAAATACTATGTTAAGGAGAGAGAGGAGGTGATGAAAAATAATATGTTTATTTTTTATGCAAGAGACGATTTGAATCCGCAAACCAACGTAAGTAATGAGATGGTATGAAACAAGAAGTTATGGTGAAAATAGTATAAAATAGTTAGATGAATGATTTACTATAAGAGATGTTGTCTCTAATGTTGTTTTTAGATTAGACGAAAATCTTAGAGACAATCTTAAAAGACAAACTATTATACATACCCTTAACTGCAATCTTGCTGAGCTTCACAAGAACAGTGTAATCTTTCCAAAAGTTTTCGTATAATTTCTGCGAGATTTACATGTGCGGCTAGTGTATGTATGGCCTAAACGTAGTTGGATCTTCAGGCAATTGAGGTGGTAGCAACTTACATTTCCTCGTAGCATCGACATACACCGTGTTCGCTTCACGAGAATCCTAAACACAAGACGATGATACCATGGGCGGAGTCACCACCCGAGTAGTTCCGACGGTTGCCTGAGCTCATCGGCGATGAGCCGTGAACTTCACACGAGCAAAGAGTCAGGCGTCATATGAACATGACCCAAATATCGTGTGGACACATAGGCGTGGATGGGATACCAGGTTTGGCTCCGCCGCTGGGTGATACAACTCTCGCTCCTTCTCTAAACCCACCTGGTGTTCAACGACCGAGCTTTTGCCTTAATTTCAAGCGCTATTTGGAGGAATTACTGCGGTGAATGGGGAGGTGAAGTGAGAGCGGGGTAAAGGTGAGAGGGAGGGAGCAGAGCATGGTCACGCCATTCCCACTCACTGCCATCGATGCCGCACAGCGGATGGCATTGGCACGGCTCTCGAGACTGCACGAGCGGAGCCACGCCACGCCTCTCGGGCTCAGTTCTCCGCATTTCGCTGCTTATTTTAATCCATTTTTATTCTAACAACAACGGATGATGCATCGACGGATGCCCCACCGCTTCTCGCTTCTCGCTTGATCAGGTGAACTGTTATCATGTCCAAAGTTCAACCTGTTCATCATGCCTCCATCAAATTTCTTCTTTTCTCCAACGCGATACAAGAGTACATAATCATCTGAGATCACACTATCGAGTTCAGGAACAGTAGTAGTAGCTCCATGTAAGTAGAGGACAAGGAATTTGTGGCAAAACGTCATATATTTGCATCAACTCATTGTTCATCTCTTCCATAGCATTACAAGTACTGGTACTCGCAGAGGTAAGTAATTAATCCTGCAATTTCATATCAATAACAAGTACTGGTACTCGCAGAGGAGGTAAGTAATTAATCCTGCAATTCCATATCAATAACAAGTACTGGTACTCGCAGAGGAGGTAAGTAATTAATCCTACAAGTAGAGAAGGAAGCAGCGGGGATCATGAGGCTTGCAGCAACGAAGCAAGCAACCTCAACTGATCTCTTTTCTTACAGCTACAGCAACAACTCGGCTGAAGGGGTGTGAAGAATCACAGCTTCACAAAAGCCCCTGAAGCCGAAACCAAAAATTGCAAGGGTCAAAAAAGAAAGCAAGGGAAAGTAGAAGGCAAGTGTTTTTTCCCCCGAAAAAACCCCGGAAAAACACCAAAAAACTAGATCCCCAAACGGATCGAAGCGCGCGGAGAAAAATGAAACGAAAGAGGAGAAAAATTGGAGGGGGGATCGAGGAGTTGATGAGCTAGTAGTAGTAGTATAGTCCATCACGCCACGCTCAGAGGACGGCGGCGAGCCCCGTGACGACCTTCGCTTTGGGCGGCAGCTGCTGCTGCGGCTGCTTCTTGCTCGCCTCTTCCGTCGGGCGCCACGGCGAAACCACCACCGTGATCTCGCCGCCGCCCTCCGCGGCGGCGGTCTCCCCGCTCTGGTTCCTATCGAACAGGAGCTCGAACTCACCGGAGAAGCTCGCCGCCGACACCGGCGTCGCTGTCGCCGATGTGGCCAACGCCGCTGGGGCGGCGGGGGTTGCGGCAACGACCTTGTCGCTGCAGCGGACGTGCGGGGACAGCCACTTGGCGCGCATATACTCCGGCTTGCGCCACGGCGGGAAGTGCAGCCCTTTCTTCTTCAGGCTCTGCCACGCCGCCTCCGCCACGACGGCCACGATCTGCCCGAGGCGGTCCGGCGTCCCCACGAACAGCGGCCGCAGCGCCTGCAGCGCCGCGCGGTACGCCTTGGTCGACCGCGCCACCTCGAACTCCGACCGGAAGTCCACCTCCACGATCAGCCTAACCTCCCCCACCACCGCGTCGATGTACTCGTGCTCCCCTGAGCAGAGAGATGGATTTCGCTGCCGCGGTCAGCACCGGCCGTATAGGGGTTATCTTTTGAACTGAACTGAGGTGGGGTGGGTACCTGCGGGGTAGGAGGGGGTCTTCTCCCACCGCGACTTGCAGACGGCGGCGTCGTAGCCGAGGGCCCTGAGGCCGTCGGCCACCGCGCGGCGGCACTCCGCCTTGCCCTTGCCGCACTTCTCCGCGATCCTGGACGCGTCCGCGAGAAGGTTCCGCTCCGCGACGCTCGCGCTCTGCACCAAACCCTGCCACGAATCGCACGCAAAGGAGACATCCCTTTCATCATTTCAATGCGGAAGGCCGTGGGTTGGGGGGGGGGGGGTATCGTCGTACCTTGAGAGCCTCCAAGGTGTCGCCTGCCGCGGCCGGGGCGGGCGCGGAGGCGTGCTCGGAGTGGAGGAAGAAGTCGTCCTCGTCGTCGCTCTCCTCGTAATTGCTGCCGTTAAAGCAGTTGCAGCGCCCGCGCGGCGGCCGCTCGACGACCGCGGCCTCCTCCATGAAGCTGAGCACCATGCGGTCGAGCCCCACCGACCCCACCTCCGCCTCGCCGCCGGCGCCGGCGCAGGCGGGGGGCTTCTCGTCCTTCTCCCTCTCCTTGCCATCCCCGGGGAGCCGCTCCGACGCAGAGACCCTCACCAGCAGCCTCCGGAACCTCGAGACCCTCGGCGGCGCAGGCTGCTGCGGCGTCGGCGGCGGCTTCCCCTCCATGGCACCGTGGTGGTGGTGGTGGCCGTTCTTAAGCTGGAACGGCATCGATCGCATGAATCCTAACCACTACAACCACACCATATCGACCAAGCCCCAAGTAACAAACCACACCAACACACCACTACTCCAACCGCGTGCGGACGCGCGCTACTGTCCGTACTCCGGCGGGTCACCGGTGGCTGCCGCCATTTCCGGCGAGCGGTGGAGGAGACGCTCCTTCTCTGTTTTTTCTCTCCTTTTTCACAGTTTACACGCAGCGCAAGCGAATATCCACCGAGCGAGAGGAGTTCGAACGGGAGGAGCCTGGGGATTTTAAAGGGAGCAAGGGGCTCAGGTGGAGCCAGGATGACGTGGCGGGACGGTGGGCCCGGATGAACAGTGGTACGTGGCGGAGTCAGACGAGCCGTTGGTCACCACTCACCAGGTGGTGACATGCGTCCCGCACGGAGGGAGCACGGCGTTGCCGTTTGCGCGGGGGAACGAGAAATGACGATTCTGCCCCTTGTAATTTGCGGTGATTTCAGCCAATGGCTTTAGGCCATGTTTATTTAGGCTTTTTTTTAACTTAAAAGTAAAAAAACGTCAAATACGTGGCTTGTTAATCAAGCATTTGAAAAACTATAAGCTATTTTACAACTACAAGCCAAAAGACAGAAAAAATATGCTTATTTTGATTTTTGTGGGTTTGGAATAAGCCTTGTCACCGGTGGCGGATGTAGAAATTTTCATTATGGATGTTCGAAGTAGCAAAAATATTATTCAATAGAAAATGTAAAAATCAACAATAGCAAAAATTAAAGTACAATTATTTATACTAAAGCAACATCTCAAATAATACAAAATAATTAAATATTAACGTAGCATAAAATTATAAGCAACACATGTTGAATTGTAGCTCATTTCACACAAGGAACTAAATCTTTAGAACTATTACTTGATCATGATCCGAACTGTCATGCAAACAAGCACACAAAAAGCAAACAACTTCAGTAATAAGTAAAGAACAGATCTCCAAGGCTAACAATTCTAACCATGATAGCTGAAATTAGAGATGAACTGTTTTCCCTGAAACTACTAACCTGAGTCAAAGTTCAAATATGAATAATTATATAATAGAGTTATACAATCACAACGAGATACTTTAATAAAGTGAAAAGACAATTCACTTTTTCAGATTTTTGTGTTCAGCAAGCAGAAGTTTAAAAGTGCTTTTATTAATAACATACTTTGTTGAATGGTTTTTAGGTAAGAAACATAAGCAATGTTACGTAAACTGCTAAACAAAACATGAATCGGATAGCCAAACACCAAAGGGGATTAAATCATCCAAATGTCCAATACATCAAGCTACAAGAAAGTTTTGACAACACTTGCATAGTTTCTAAATAATTGATATATCGGTCATTAGAATATAATCAACTACTATGCAAGAACTTTAGAATCATTATAGATGCCTCACTTCTTTAAGCAAAATACAACTCATGTCTTTATTTAGATGCATAATTTTGCTTCAAATCTGATATTATCAAGGGAGGAGAAGGAGATGGAGGGATTACCATATTAGGGATATGGGGCCAATGCCACCATGGAGGTCGCTGGGTTGGGGAAGACAAACTTGCGCGGCTACACCACGCAGTGATTTGATTTGCGACTTGTGAAACAGCCACTCAGCGCTCTTGCATAGCCTCCTGGGTCCTGCCTCTAGAACTCCAGAGTCTAGAAGATTAGAAGTCTCCTACGCCACCAAATAGAGAGAGCTAAAGAGAAGAAACTGAGTAAGACCTGGAGTTTCTACCGTGTATCGTATAAATCACAATAGTGGGCTAGTGTTCAATGCCAATTTGGGCACAGGGGAGAGAAATGAGTCAAAAGGATCTGACGTCAATTTACCCTGACTGGGTACTAATTAACTATGCTTGGTGCTAATTAATAAGCTAACAGTGGCTGCGCAATGTGCTACAACGTGCATGCATGCAATCACGCAATGGTGACTAGGCGAGAGCTCACTTGCTGTCGTGCCCGAGCCTCATGTCATGCCTGCCCTGTCCTACCGAGTAAGGGGGCTATGGTAGGTGTCGCGTGTCATCTACTGTGTTCTCTGAGCTCAGTGAGTAGGTCATTTTTAAAAAAGAGCAGTCGGAGCTCATTTTTAAAGATTTTTTTTGCTACAAGCCATATTAGTGAACAGTTCTGTGCGGACGTAGGGAACGGAGGAGTGGAGCCGACTGGGTAGCGAGATGTACTGCCACCAACCCGTTTAAAATTTCCTTTTTTGGTTTGGAAGATTTGGATAGGGTGGTTATTGTAGTAATAACGGTGGGCCCACTGTCACACTTAAGTTTGCTGTTTCAATTTTTTTCTTCCCTTTCTAATTTTGGGATCACAAATTCCTGAACTATCAGCAGCCAAGGTTTTATATAGCTTAAGACTCAAGGGAAAATGTATATAGAATTGTTTTCAAGGTTAAAGTGCAAAATTTTATTGTTCCCTTAAAGAGTTAGTGACAGTGCACTTGAAAACGCATACAAGCTGTAAAATCGAAAAGTGAGACGCTGTGGCCATGTTTTTTTTTGTTGTGATTAATAATTTTTGTTTGTATTTTTTGATAGTAGATGGCATAGACACTAACGTAAACAAGGCAAACGATTTCAGGCTCGAGAAGCTGTTTAGATAATCCGCTTCGAGAAATTGCCTCATTTATTTTGACTTCCGGTAAATCCGAATCCAAAAGACACCCAAAAGGCTAAAAGAATAGGGTCTAAACCGAAGCCAAAAGCTACCCCAAAAGGCAAAAAAGGGCCTATGCCATATGAATATAGCAAATTTACTATTCGCAAGTTGCTTGATTTTTCTTGGCTATAAGATGTGTGTATCTAGTATTCTAAATTATTCCAATGGTTAAAAAATATACTTCCCATCGTGAACTAACTAGGAATACACACAAAGATGACTATGCGTGTAAATTTCAGTGCCACACACTTTATAGTAAGGCATACTCTTGTGGTTACGTGCTAAACAATGGATAATGAGGCTACACAAAGACCGCGATGAGCTATCCAGAACCTAAAACTCACAGTAGGGAAAAGTGTAGGAAGTATATATGGCGCTTAGTTATTATTTAGACATTTTCTTATAAAAATGTCATCTCTCTCTATTATGCCCTAGAGGCCATATTTATATACATATGAGAGGTTATTTACAAAAATATCTCTTTGGGATCTGTAGTAGTGAGGGAAAATATATTATTTCCTTGGTATAGTTATATTGGGCCTGCCACGTAATGACACACATAATAGGCATTTGCCCTGGTAGGTCGTTGGGTCAAGGTAGAGATCACTCTCCTAACAGTAGTCTCTCTTGGTCAACAACTTCATGACCGGCAAGCCAAAATCTTATTGCTTGCGCCTTGGCCCTCTCCGACCCTTTGGCCCATCGGTTCATTGCTTGGCAAATTTTTTGATTCATTTTGATTGTTGTTGCATGCTCGGATAGTATGGCTGGCCTTCGGCCCCTCACCGCAGGCATTCTGCCCTCAGTCTTGGTCTTCGGCTTGTCGCTCGCCTCATTTGCCACCCCCAATCAAGAGTGGTTGTTTTCATACATGTGGTTGTGATCCACCTGCGGGATGTGCAACATGGGCAGTTGCGCCGATTACGGGGGGTGCGTACGTCCCCTAAAAAGGCACGCCAGTCTCGTCGTAATTAAGGTCCATGTCCCATCGCTATTTAAGACATGTAGCGCTTGGGTTGAATCTATTTCTTCCTTTTGTTTAATCTCGCCCATCGCCATTGCTGCTCCTGCTATTCACTGAGCACATTGCTCTTGTTTCTGCTTGTCCTGTGTGATGACTCGAGGGAGTTAGCGTGCTAGGTGCAGCGGTACATCGGTGATGGAGTCGAGTTGCAGTGGTGAGGACGCACGATCTGAGGCAACTGTCGGTAAACAATGGAAAGGATCAGAGAAAGTGGTCGGTTCATTCACTAATTCTCTCAGGCCGTTGCTAGTGACCTACAAGCTTCTTGATGCGCTCGTGCGCGACGGACAAGTTTGTCGACCAGCAACTTGTTCATTGGCCAACCGCCGATGAAATCCCTCCTTCTCCGTAGAGTACATCAGGACACACTTGGGCCCCAACCTTTCTTTTCGACTCTGTAAAGTGCGTCGGGACACACTTGGGTCCCAGGCTTTCTTTTAGACTCCGTAGAGTGGCACGGAGCACGATAACCTTCGCGCTTGATTTTAGACTCCGTAGAGTACGTCAGAACGTACTTGGGTCCCAACGTTTATTTTAGACTACGTAGAGTGGTGCGGGGCGCAATGGCCTTCGCACTTGATTTTAGACTCCGAAGAGTACGCTGGGACATGCTTAAGTCCTGGTATTTATTTTAGACTCCATAGAGTGGCGCAGAGCGTGATGGGCCTCTGTGCTTGATTTTAGACTCCGTAAAGTATGCCAGGACACACTTGGATCCTAATGTTTCTTTTAGACTCCGTAGAGTGGCATGGGACACAATGGCTTTCATGCTTGATTTTAGACTCCGTAGAGTATGTTAAGATGCACTTGGATCCTGGCGTTTTCTTCTAGACTTCGTAGAGTGGCGTGGGATGTGATAGTCTTTGCGTTTGATTTTACACTCCATAGAGTACGCTACGATGGCCTCCGTTCTTATGGGCTTTCAGGCGTTGTACTCTGCTAGCGGCCCCCTTCCAAAGGCCGCAAATAGTGACGTTGATGATGGTCGTCTCATTGGTGTCCTTCACCTAGCAGCGGACCTTCGTGAAGCGCCTGAATATTCCCGTTGCTGCTCCCCTAGAGCTTGTCTTATTACGAAGAGCTGATCGGTATCAACTAGCTCTGCGTAGTTGCCTTAGAGGTTATTATGCATGAGGGCTTGGACCTGAACCCATGGGTAAACAGAGCTAGGAGCAATTGTGAAAAACCAAGACAACGCAACTCCCCTGTAGGGCAAGCAGTAGTCCATTTGCCTTCGTCGAATTGTCTCCTCCCACGGCTTCTATGGTCGTCTCGTAGACGTATAGGAATTCGTAGGGATCCATGTCACCCTTGTACACCTCCACCATGGGCATCTTGAAATCATTTGGCTGGGCGCGCTGAGGGGGGACTCGAAGTCCACCCACCGAGGGCACCGTAGGTGCTTGTAGTGGCCCCTCAACTCTTCGCCCTTTCCACGGTCACCTCCGTTATTGCTGCGGCATAGGTCTATTGACTCCAGACCTCTTACATCTCATGCATGGCCCTCCGTAGGTTTGCTAGCTCTCGCTGCAGCGTTCCACAAATCACCTCTAAGGCGCCTTCACTCGTGCCTAATGTAGGGATCAGTTACCCTTCATTCGTGCGTGGTGACGGCGAGGGTGTCGAGCCCGGCGGAGGTTGTCGCATTGACAGTGGGGACACCCGTGTTGTCGGGGGCCATCAAGCCCGGGTCCTCCGCTTGCGATGCCGCCTACTCTATAACCCACGTTGCTATCAGGGAGCCATCTTCGTTACCTACCATGGCCCTAGATGCAGTTACCCTAGTGCGCCGCTGCCATGGGGGCGAGGGGGCCTCGACTATTGGCTCCATTGCTCTCACCGCGGCGATCTCGGCCATGGTACTCCTTTTTCGCTTGGGGAAGATGCCGTCTTCTTCTTCGGTGGCATGATGCCCAAGCATCTTTGCTTTGGTTTATAGCTTTTACGTCGCTTCCCACAGATGACACTAACTGCTGTTGTTATACATCAAACAGTGGATAATGGGGTTACAAGAAGACAACGATGGACTAACCGAAGCCTAAAGCTCATAGTAGGGAGAAAGTGTACAGTTTATATACAACGATCGGTTATTATTTAAACTATTTCTTACAAAAAATGCTCTCTCTATGGTGCCCCATAAACTATATTTATATCTATAGGAGAGATTATTTACATAAATATCTTATTTGGAGTCTTGTAATAGTGATGTCAAACATGTATTTTCTATGGTATTACCATATTAGGTTTGCCATATAATAACACATATAATGAATTTTTGTCCTGATAAGTCGATTAGACTGAGATGGAACCCTCTCCAAACACATACGGTAGGTGCGTACTATACTACCAGTCGACCACTCGCAGGTTCTCAGCAGTCAGTATATACGGAAATGTTTCGGTGAGGCGTCCGAACCGAACAATTGGGGTGGCAGCAGCGACGGTCCCAACGGCGCGGGCGCACGGCGTGCGGGTAATTATGCGTCCCGTGCATTGTTGGCGTTTGGTCCTGAAAAGAAAGCTCGGCAAGAGAAGACCGGTAGCCACGAGAATCCATGATACTCTACGCTTGGTCACGAGAAAGGATCTAATCTAATTAAGGATGCTACATGATGGCTATTGATTAACACAAACAAAAAAAATGCAAACCCAAACTGCTCAACATTACCGTAGTTTGGCCATCAATCGCCTATTATTGTTGTCCAACTGCACGATACGGTATTGCTCTCTGCGACTATTTATGCCTCTATATATGGCTCTACCTGGTCACTGTATACCAAGATAAATTTAGGCCGTAATGCCTTATCAACAAAATGTCTAAGCTCTCTACCGGTGTCATCAGAAACTTGATCGTGCGACATATCCAGTACTACGTACATACCACCCGTAGATTGATGGCCACCTATGCTTTACAGTACTACATACACCCGTAGATTAGTATTACTATATGTCATAAACATTTTGTCCATACGTGCATCATTGCTTGCCGTGTTGGCGGCGGCGGATGTAGGTTAAGCTAGCCGGATGAAGGCCCAAAATATGGTAGAAATTGCTCGTGTGGTGTGAAAAATTAAGAAAAATTTAAGCTGCACCTTTTTTTCCCCGTCTCGTCGGAGCACGTAGTAGTGTGCTTGCAAGGAGGGACCTAACGGTGGTGGTTGCTCGTACTAGTACTAGCTCGTTAGTAATCCTGTACTGATGCCACCATTTGATCCTTAATTTTGTCCTTCTCCCTGTCGTCCTTCCGAGCACAGCCCGCATTATTGCCCCCTAACTACTGATTAATTGTGACATCACGGCTGTCTCTTTGGAAGCTGAGATGGCTTCCGAGAACGACAAGGAATCAGCATGAGGTTTCTTACTACACGATAACATCCTGAGGACGATCGGTGTTTCAGCATGAGAGCCGTCCGATAATGGCCTTGCTATTTTCGGTTTCTCAGTCGGCTATTGATATTAGTTTTTATCGATTATTATTATTTATTAGATCTATCAACTGTAACTAAAAAAAACATCAATAGTAATCCAAAAGAACGGACCAAAGTGAAATGGCTCGTTTTTAGGTCCACCTCGTATGCTCATATACTGGCATGGTCATGTATACCACCTTTGATTGGTGGTTTTTTTATATAATATTTTTGGAGACTGTCGAGAATATAATAATTTTTAAATTATTATGTCATTATATTTTTTAAGTATACTACTTATCGATAAGAAAGAGATTTCACAGGGTAGTCGTAAGCTCTTCTACGATCACTCAGTAGTCGTAAACTCTTCTACAACCATATAGTCGTAAGTTCTTCTACGACCACTTAGTTGTAAGTTATTCTACAACTACCATATAAGCATAAGTTGTTCTGCAACCATCACATGGTCATGGACCTTCCTGCGAGTATATCTCTGAATTACTTATCTACGACGACCTACCACGTTGGGAGTTTATTTGACAAGACGGTTAGAACGTGTATTTATTCACAATAACTGCACATGATCTCTCTCTGGCAACAACCGCCGTACGACGAACTAATTACTACGTCTCTATGACAATAACTCCCATCGGATGGTTATCACCCGAAGTGTTAAGACGTCTTTTGGCACAGAACAATGGCCACCATTTCACAGGCCATTTAAGGGTTGACGGCTATTTAAGGGTTGACGTCAGAGAGAAGAGGGATCAGATCCAGTCGAAGCAGGAGATAGTGCAAGTCATTCCGCATTACTTTCTTAGTTGTAATCAATTCTCTGAGCGATAGCCACACAGAAAGTAGGATTGTTATTTTCCTAGGAGAAGAACCGAACTTGTATAAAAATTTTCATATCTCTTCTCTATGTGATCGTAGCCAGGTCATCAAGAGGTTCTCTCGAATCCAAACAAACAATGATATAGATAACTATTGTATGTAATATTAGCTATGTTATTTATAGACATCACTAATGATAGCTTGTACAATGATTTTTCTTTTTATATGTCTCTATAGATAGTTTTTTTTATGACACAGTGTGTCTTGTTTCTTGTGTTATAGTCAACTGTTGTATAAGAGACTATATAATTCTTTATGCCCTCTTTTTGTTCTCTACATTATCTCATATTCTACATGAAAAAACTTCCAGACAACTGATATAAGTCTATTATACATGGCCTAACAAAGGTCGTGTGTGTGTAACGTGTGCTTGACACTCATCACAACTCCCGTCGTTACACACCGTAGCAAGGCACGCGTTAAGAACCAGCCGCTTATGCATTATTGCGTACAGAATAATGCTCCAAGCTACCCGGCACTTTGTTTTCCTCGGTAGAAATGGATAAAGCGCAATAATTTACTGTGGGCAACTTGCTCTGCTCATGACGTGTTCTGTTCGATGGATACATAACCCCTCCGTTAATTGATGTAGATAATCTCGATGCCGTAATTGAGCGACGGCGACGCGCTGCGACCTTAGGGGAGGAGGCAGGTTGGCCGCGTGATGCTGTCGAATTTTTACTGTCGTGGAGAATTCTTGGCGCATCATTCATGCACGACCGTGACCGAGGAAAATGAGCGGGTTAATGGTGATTAACCACGGATTTATGGCAAGCTGGTCTTAAAAAAAATTCAACCGTAGAATTAGGGTAGCTCTCTCTAGAAAATTAATTACCATCTGTAGCTAACCTGGAAAACTTCAGGATCCTCTCTGCTCTTCTATTTCGTTAATTAATTAGTTCATTAATTGTATACTACTTGTATTGGTCCTTAGAAGTTGCAAAATAAAGGCCCCGCTTAGCGTCCCTAGAAGCTAACGGTGACGTTTTTTTCTGTTGATTTTTTCATTTTTTCTGTTTTATTTTTTTTTTGATTTTTTTGTGTTTTCTTTTTTCTGTATTCTTTTGCACTGTTCGTGATGGGTTAACATATTTTTTCTACTTTTAATTTTTTTGAATTTAATTATATCAAATAAGTTAACTCAGTTACAGTAAAAAAAGATATAAACCACCGTCATTCTTTTTCGCAGATCAATCAAATATCAATATGCAAGCAAAAGATCTCCAGGTATCTGCGATCATATACACACATCTTGTAATAAAAAAATATTAAAATGCAGTGGTACCGTACACGAACGTTGCATGTTTTCTTTTCCACGTGATGTGAATTTATGCAAACATATTGGCTCCTTTCTTTTGAGTTTATGGCTTAATTTTCTACAGTAGCTAATTTCTTTTTAAAATGAAGTCTATAAATAAATTATAGTAGATATTATTTTAACTTTATCTATATTGATCAAAATTACACGTAAGTATCTCTATGTACTCTTTCTCACAAATAGCCTGAATTCAACATTTTAAAGAAAAATAAAAAATCACATGCTAAAAAGAATCCACCCGTTAGTCTCTACTAGTGAAACTAGCTTTGCTTCTCTCTCTCTCGAGCCCCGCTCAGAAGGGCTTCTGGCGGTGGGCGTTGGGCGACAATTTCACTGCAGCAGGTACTGTAGCTACAGTACCTGCTACAGTAAAATTGTTTTTTTTTCATTTTTTCGTTTTTTTAAATTTACTTATACTTTTTCCCGTTTTTTATTTTTGGTTTTTTATATTTTTTTCATTTAATTATACTCAATAAATCAACTCAGTTACAGTGTTTTTTCAGTCAGCTACAGTGTTTTTTGGCTTTTGCGATGGCTTTTGGCTTTTGTGATCGGAATAGTGATGGCTTTTGACTTTTCTTGAAAAACACTCAGAGTATGGGTCAAAAACATCAGAGTGAGTTGGTTTATTTAGTATAATTAAATTTCAAAAAATGTAAAAATGAAAGCGGCACACTAATCTAGAGCGGACGATATAAAGGAATATAGGAAAAAAACAAAACAAAAAAAACAAAAAAATGAATAAAAGACAAAAATATCAACAGTGTTTTGAACGTTGCTACAGAAATTTTGTCGCTGAACGCTGGCTTTTGCAGCCAACTTGAGCGCCCCTTAGAGTGGTCTCTCTCCCTCTGCTGGGCCTGCAACCTGTTGGATCTGCAAACCAGATTTATAAGTCTAAAATAAGCACTTACCGTAATACTGCTAGTCTTCTACTACTGCGTCTCTTGCCAAGGTGAATGGATCTATTGGCTTAGCTATAGTGCTACTGGACAGTGATCCTTCTGTCTACTTGCTGCAGACAGATGAATACCTTTTTACTTGACGTTTTTAAGGGGGTGATCGTTTCGGTTTTTTTCGGCTTCAGCTTCTAGTTTCAACTTTTTTTTCACTATTCACTACACTATCCACTAACTCAGCTACAGTGTTTTTTCAGCCAGCTACAGTGTTTTTTCAACCAAAAACCAAAAGCCATCGCTATTCCAATCACCCCCTTAAGTTATTACGGTCTTTGAAAAACAATTTTGATCACTATTTTTTAATAACTTTACACTAAATACTAATAATATTATAAAATATTTTTAACAATAAATTTAATGATAATAATTTTTATATAGTTAATTTAGATAATTTTAAATCTATTAGTGGCGGGATAGATTTTAGGAAATCAAGAAAAAAAAGGAGGGAGTACACGCATGTGTGAGGCCCATTAGCTGTCGTGTGCGGGCCCGCCTGATATCGCCATAAGTCCGACCATACATCTTGGATCGGACGGGCCTGGGCCCCAACGGTGACATGATGTGTACCGTGCTCTCGGGGTTAGCCTGTGCGGATTGCATCGTGGATGTAACGGCACAATTATTCGTTCTGCCAGACTTCCACCGCAGTTGGCGGTTGCAAACGTACAATGATAGAATCAACGGTTCTGATGGAGCATCTAGCGACCACACAAGATATCGTCGAAAGCTGTTTTTTCCCCCTTCGATTCTCGAAAATCCATTACTCTATTTATGCAGTTGCCACACGGCTGCAGCCGATCTGTTTCGGTCATGTCAATAGCTGCTCGAGAGAAATTCAAGCGACCGAAAATTTTCAATATATGAAGATTGCCAGAGAAGTGCGTATATGAAAAAGAAAAAGGCATTTTTCAGGCTGTCGTGAGGCCCGGTGACACGGGGACTTAGCAGACAGGTCGCACCAGCAGAACATAGGCCCCTGTTCAAAACGGTCTTTGGCTCTCTAGAGTTTTGATTTTTAGCTTTTAGAAAATAAAAAAACCGTTTTAGACATGTTAACTTATTCACATAGATTTTTTTCTTTTTTTCTTTATATTGTTCATGAAGATAGAAAATTTTTTATTTTCTTTTTTTCTTTAATTAAATATCTCAGTTGAAAGTTAATAATCATTACCATGCCTATTTCAACCAAAAATAACAATCACAGCAAAAAAAAAATATTAGCAAAGTTGTTTTCAAAGGTGGTACAATGGGGTGTGCAGATTTTTTGGCCTTAAGCGATGTGTTTGTGCAGTGTAGCTGGTCAATTAAAGGGAACTACCAATAAATAACCAGAGGCCCCATGGGTAGTAACATCACGAGAGCTCACATCAGCAGTTACTTCCACGGAAAAGTTACGGCAGTGGCGACTGTTCCCTCCTCATCAACCATGGCAACGCTGATGCTGTCCCATCAAGATCTTGTCAGATTAATAATTTAGATCCGTTTAAGTTAACTTTTTTTCGACTTCAGCTTTTAACTTCAATTTTTTTTATTATTCACTACACTATCCACTAACTCAATTACAATAAAAAAATCAGCTACAATAAAATTTCAACTAAAAGTCAAAAAACCATCGCTAAAATAATCACTCTTTGCAAAGGATCAGTAATAATGAGGAACTCGGCTTTAGCTTAGTTTGTGCGAGGCGTGCCCGTGCACCCTCCACCTTGGTCCAAGTTCTTTTTGGCTCGGATTTGGATGAACCATATATGGAGATAAGATAATTTTCCCTCTAAAAGCGAAAAGTAAAATGGTTTATGTGGTTTATTTGACGGAGAAAAACATGGAGGATGCATGAATTTGTTCAAATGAAAGAGAAACACAACAAAGTCTTCCTTCCCATTGCTCGCATGTAGTTGCAACTCAAAGGTGGGCCCACCATGATCGTCGATAAGACCTGGCCCACATGCAAGGGCATAGTTTTTTTTCAATTAAGAATTCATGCAAATAATGTGAGGGCATCCATGGCAGAAATGGTTATTGGAAAATAATACATTGATCCAAGTGCATGCCTCTTGCTTTCTTCTAGGCTTTACGTGATAACCTTCAAAAACTAATTAATCCAAATCATATGGCGAAGCAACTAATACATCAATGAGAGAATTAGCATTTAATCATCCAAAACAAAATTAAAATAAAGAAAGTGTAATTATATAAGAAATCCAAATACATAAAAACTTGATTGCAAAAGTGAACCTCTCAAATATTCGGTTGTAACGTTACAAGTCAAATGTACAAATATTTACAATCACAAGAACTACGAAATAATAAAGTTCTAAAGTAAGCATTACAAATTACAATTTCATCTGTTTACAAGAATAAAATTATACAAAGACATTACATCAATTATATTGAATATCTCCATGTCTTCACAAGCCCGTTCAAGTTGAAACACCTGCAAAATCATATTAGCCAAAAATTACAAATATAAAGCTAAAGCAAATTTTTATAATAAATTGCCGTTAGAACTTGATTTTTAATTATATTGCATGAGGGCAATCGCTCATTGAGATACCATGATTGTCTGGACCTAATTGGCACCTCTCGCGTTTTGGGTTTTCATCATTTGACAGTAAAACTCTCATTCTTACCTTTTTAACATTTACTATCGATGCTCTAATATCGATCTTACGTAATATTTATTGGATTCAGAGAAAAACTCTCAAGGCGGTGAAAGTGAACACACAGAGAGAAAACACGCGGATTTTATACAGGTTCAGACTTTCTTTTGAGAAAATAACAACCCTACGTCCTATACTATTACTGCTTGTGGAAATGGTTTACAGTGCAAGGACTTACATAACGGATTATACCTCACTGGGTCCTATCACTCATCTTACCCCCCTCTTCACAAAACCTATCCTTTTATATAGCTGGTGAACAGGTGGCAGTTGCTCCTTGCCTAGGAGGTGTCTTGTTGTTTCAGAAGTTAACCGCTAGATGGCGGTTGATGTCAGAGAGACGTGGGAGTAGTTCACCGTAGGACGGTTGTTGTCAGAGAGATGTAGGCGAGATCATGTACGATTATGGTGTATAAGCGCATGCTTAACTGCCTTGTCAGTCCGCCCTACTACGGGAGTGTGCCAGTTGCTGACTTGGACAGTTGTAACTGGACTTAACCAAGTAGCCATAGAAAAAGACTTACGACTAAATGGTCGTATGAGTCTACGACTAGGAAGTTGTAGAAGGGCTTACGACTAGATAGTCGAAGCAGGACTTACAACTAGGTAGTCGTAAAAAGGCCGATGGGCCACAATAAGTCTTACGATAGAATTCTTTCCTTATTGTTAAGGGGTATGCCCGAGGAATATGATGACGTAATAAACTAGAGGATTATTTTATCCTCATCATTTACCTTTTTACCCTTCTAGATGAGTCATTTCATCCATGACCATGCACACGCCACGTTATAAGCCACCGATCATCACTAAGGTCACGAAGTAAAGCCAACAAGAGCCAACAGAGAAGAAAATGGAGAAAGCCAACAAAACCACCGCCTATAGCCCACAGTGAGCTCGCCTCGTTGCCACTGCCCACTACCAGGCCATTGCCATAAAGCTCCTTGCCTTAGCTAATAGATAGGAAGCAACAATCTCTCATCACCACTCACAGGAACCACCACAGGAACCATTGCACTACACCATCTTATCACGGCACAGGACACTCACGAGACACCACCGACTAGCAGATAACCAAAGAGAGGTAGCATTGCCCTTTTTAAACCTTCACAAGAATCCTAACTTAGCCGAAAGAGGGAAGTCAAGAGAGCTGTCAATACCAAAGGACAACCGAAGAAGGGTACAACAGATAGAGGACATCGATCACAAGACTCCACATATCTTAACCGCATTAGGAAGGCGTAGTCAAGTAGGAGCAAGGGCATTCCCAAAACCCCTAATCCAAGCCAACGATGCTAGTAAGGTAAAATCTTAAGCTACATCATTTCATTTTGTAGACACTAGAGCCAACCAATAGAGCCACGACAAGACAATAGCCTTTGACTAACCACACTAGAACAAGGGAGGCCGGTGGCCATCCAATGAGCCTTCGGTCCATGAACATATTCCCCGGTGCATGCCAAAGCCCAAGTACCTCACTATTGCTCACCACAGCAACCCAAAACCCAAAACAACCTGCGACTAATCATATATCCATGCACCACATATTCATAAATTGAATCAACAACATAGAACTAGAAGAAAATGGTAGTAATGTAGGAGTAAGGAGTAAGAAGGAATTGGGAGGAGCCGAGGAGCAAGGACCAGACGTCAGTGGCTCATGGACCGAGACGCATGGTGCCGACAGAGGGTAGCCAAGGGACGAAACCATGAGCACCAATGCATGGCTCCGGTGGCCAATAGTCGTCGGGAAGGCCATGCATTGGTGGACCATTGTCGCCATGATGCACAACTCGACAGAGGAAGAACCGTCAGCGCTAAGGGATGCCGGGGGAGCTTTGGCTCGGCAGAGGCACATAGAGATGGAAGGGAGGCGTCAACGTTGATGGCCGGGCGCTTAGCGCCAGCAGGCGAAGAACCTTGGTGAGAGACATAGAAAAGGAAAAGGGGAAATGAATCCAATAGGAAAATACCAGGTCCACTCACCTAAGACCAAATCCATGGAGCCAAGCCCCTAAAATCACCAAGGGGACGGTTGGATTTGTGGTTGGCAGTGGCAAGAAAAGTTGGGTGAACCAGAGCGCCAGCGGCGCCCGAGAAGAAGGGGAAATCACTGAGGGGAAGCAAGGTAGACTGAGGCAATATGAGAGGGGTGCATAGTCGGTGGCGCCCTAGCCGGCGAGGCCGAGATAAGTGGAGGTGCCGAGAGAGGAGAAGGGAGGCGAAGTGAATCAGGAGCAGCCAAAGAGATAAAGCGAACGAAGCACCTGCAGTACAAGGTAGAGGCTAATATCAAGAGGGAGAGGCAAATTGATGGGCCAGTGGGTCGGTTCTCACGTCATGCGCCGAATAAAAAGAAAAAAAAGTAAAGGAGCCAATGTGCCACTTCATGGGCCAATGCTTCGAATGGAAATAAAATGGGTCATGGGCCAAACAAGGAATAAAAGAAAATTTCTTTAAAAAGATGATATAAGGAAATAAATACCCTCATAAACATAATAAATCAAATATCCAAAAACCCAACTAAAACAGAAATTTTACTAAAGAAAAGCAATAAAATATAATTTTTTTGAATAACCTGTAATAAATAAGTCTACAAATATCCAACAAGGGATGTTGTTTCATCTAAAACTACAACTGAAAATTTAAAAATAAATTTTGGCCTAAAGTCATGTAGGGGAAGAATTGGTTCCAGGGGGAAGAGACCATCTAGACCACCACTGAGACAGCTACCCTATAGTTAGGCAAGTAAAGTAGGCTTTTAAGCATTATGTGATATATGCATTATTTTGATATAGTTATTTTCTATTACTACTTTGCATCAAAAGTAATTTCTAAAAGAAAAAAGAAATTACCAGAAGAAAAGATAACATGATAAGAAAATAAAGAGAGCAAAACCACTAAAGAAATAGTGGCCTGCAAAGAAAAATAGTAAAGGAGGGTAGAGAGTGTTTTGATAGAGATTTTAGAGGTAGGTGAGACTCTCTACATGTGAATATAATATAAGGACTAAAAAATAATCTTCATTCTGGAATGAGCTATAAAACAATATCAACCATATTTTCCGTCATAAGCAGGCGAAACACGTTACTCTCTTTTGTTGCTAATATCTCCATAATGGGTAAGTAATATAAAACTAGGGGAGGAACTCAGGACTGGTATAGAACCCGGAAGTTCTGAGGCGCTTATATTAGCGTAGGTAGAGTGTCGAGTATTTAGACCCGCTACCAACATCTATTTTATAGTCGGATGGAGATATAGTAATGAGAGTCAAGAAAGCATTCTGTATTCTGAATTTGTGATTGCACCAAAGGAAATGCGAAAGACCTAGTGTTCATAAGAATTCAAAATAGCTATGGGTAAAGTGATACAAGTCTGCGTAGTACTTAATAAATCATGAATTCATATCAGTCTCTTGTATGAGTTACAGAAACCACCATGGCTTTATCTTCTCTAGAATGATTATTAGAGCAATTTCGGAAGTTAAAATCTTGCAAACTCTTCAAAATTATAACCATGGATTTTTTGAATGATAGATCAGGTAAGAACTTGAGAAATATGAGGACAAATATGCATCATTACTTAAAAACTTGCTGAATATTTCGTACTAACTCTTGCTATTAAATCTCCTCTTTTCAGAGTCATATTTAGCTAGGGTATACTTGGGATTTGACGAGGGTGGGGTTTATAATGAAGGCACTAAGGGGTATGAGGTTGAGGCTGACTAGGAGAATGACAAGGTAAAGGCCTTATATAGCAGCTGGAAGGACTAGACGACATGTAGTTCATCGTACCGAGTCGGACTTGTACTATGATATATATGCTCTTCTTTCATTTTGGGACCCTGTATAATTATTGGTGCTGAACAATTAATATTGTAATCACTTCGGGCTTGTATGTGCCTAGACCTTAAAGCCCTGCGTGGCTTGTAATTGATAAAGTGCATTTGTTTTTTATTATTGTTTTGTTGTAATTACTCTGATGGGCTTATTATTCGTTAAAGCGGTGTTCTACCGAATAAACAAGTAATAATATGTTGACTAGTGTTATTACCACTCGGAAATGACACGGGTCACCACACTTTATCACCCGCCTTTTGTTTTTTTCCTTGGTTAAGAAAAGATGATGCATGCTAGAGTGAAGAGTTCCATTGCTGGTCTAGTTCATATAATCAAATAGGGCATCATTTCATATTTCAGTGTCACAATAATATATATTCAGAGCAGGCTCCTGGTGTACTGGAGAAAGAAAGGGACCCAAAACGGTGAGCCCATTAGCCTCACTGCTCACCACTTTGGATGTAAATTTTTTGCCCCTGCAAAAAAGCAATGCTTTTGGAGGCTTTGTTTGCAACAAACAAAGCAGGTGTTACATCTAATGAGCCCTACTTAGTGGTTGATAGGGATAGAGGTGATGATGATATTACAGGGATGATGCACGAGAGGATTTGCAGGAAATATATAGGGTTTGGTTGTCAAAGTTCATGGTTATCTGTTCCCCCTTTTGCAATCGTGTCTGCGTTGTGTTGTGAGAGCCTTTGTTTCCAATCCTATCTTCATATTTTCTACTTTTGAGATAGCTTCGTAAGTCAGAGCATTGTATGGTTCGAGCCCACCTTGTTCTTTTCAACCGGGCTCCTATTGCCATGTGAATGCATGCATCCGCGCAACTTCAGAAAGGAACCACACTACAGATTTTAGAAGCAGCGAAGGATACAGCCTGACATGGGCTGGGCTGCTATATATGGCCCAGCCCAAGAAGCCCCGTCTTAGGGCTGGGCCCGGCACGCACGCATGCACGCGCGCGTAACGACGAACCGCGCACCGATCTCATCAATCCACAGGCACGATCTCCTTCCTTCCTCGCGTTGCGTCCAGATCGATAAATCCACGCGTATCATACCAGATGGGGTTGGGATTCACCGACCACGGCACGGCCATGGCTCCGACGGCTTCCTGCGTCGTGCTGAGCTACCTCGTGGAGGATGTCGTCCAGCGAGAGCACGAGTGCGCGAGCAAGAAGGCCTACGGGTACGGCCACTCGGGCGACCTCTCCTCCGCGCGAGCGACGACGTGTTTCGATGCATCCGCTCGCGCTAGATCGGGGCGACGAGGAGACCCCCGTCAAGTACCCAGGCGAACTACACGGTGACATCTACACAGGAAGGGAGCTCCGCCTCAGCGCCCGGTGGCGATCGCGGACAAGAACCTCGCCTCATCTTTAATTATTCTTCTCAACTAGTCTACTTGTGAGACAGCTCCGGCTGCTGCCACATACTCCGCTCTGGCTGAAGACAAAGTTACTATATCCTGCTTCTTTGTTGACTAAGAGCAAATACCTGAACCAAATGACATTCTGCCAATACCTAACGTACTTTTCTTGTCAAGACATTCTGCCAATCACTATCTATGTATCCGATTAACCTTAATCTTCTATTAGCTTATACCAAATACCATAATCTGATATTTCTTTGATACATCGCAAAACTCTTTTTGCAACAAAAAAATTTTATTCACTTGGACTACTCATGTACCTTAATAATAAACTGGTGGCGAACGTAATATTTGGTTGTATCGTAGTCAAGTATAATAAGTTTTCGACTAAACTTCTGTAAACCGTTCAATTTGCTTTATTTGCTCTAACTTCTATCTTTTGTTTCTCATTTGGCATCAAAGGAGTTACAATCGATTTGCGGTCATACATTTTAAATTTCTTTAAAATACTTTTTTGCATATTTTTTCTTAAGATTTGAAAATACCTAGGCACTGCCCAGTCGCCTTTACGCCGCATCCTCGGCAACAGCGCCCTGGTCCTCATGGCGCGAGACGGAGCTCTCTGCATCTGGTCGCCGGCGGTGTCGCCGTGCGCCAGCGTTGGTCCGTGGCAGAAGAAGGGGCGGCGCTTCCCGCAACAGGCGCCGGAAATCTTCCGCGCGCACGTGATTTTGTCGTTCAAAGGCCAGGCTTTCTTGGCCGATCTCGCGCAAGGTGTCCTGTGGACTGAACCTGGCACTCGGGCACGGGCAGTGGACGAAAGACTCGGAGCTCCGCGTGAAAAGCCTCTGGGAGCTGGACGGCTTCAAGAAGGCGGCCCAAGTGTCCCATGTTGAGGACGCAGGTGACTTGAGTTCGAGTGAAGCAACATCTGAATTATAATGCATTTTCTCCTGGTTTCCATTGTCAACTGATGAGGTTTTAACCCTAATTGCCAAAGCTTTGGTCTTGAAACATAATTGTTCAAGTCCTATATACTAACATGAGAGTAATTATGGACTCTCATGTTCAAGTTGTGTTACATATAGAGTTTAATTTGGCATGTCTGAAGAACCTGGCAGTAACCTAACCAATGGCATCTATATCTGCTGAACAGTACAGAACTATAGTAAGAAGAGTTTGAGTTGAGCTGTATAACAACACTTCTATAATTTCGTATAAGTAGATACATGGATTGGGACTTTGCACAAGATCATGCTTTTTTTTATGTTCTTCAGTTGGTACTAGTTGTGCAAAACAAAGGGTGGACAAAAATCGATACGTTTCTTTACACGAACAGTTCAGTTACAACCTTAAGGTCGTATCTGGTTCTGTTCCTGTGTTACGTATTTTGGCCACAGTTTTATACGAGATTTTAGGGTTTGGCCGCCTAAGATGTTGCTGTTGGAAAGATATACAGGCGATGTACATTCACATCTCTCCATGCCCAATGCTGTCAAGATTCCACGCGTAGTGTTATGCACATTTTCTCATTAGGATCAAAGTGTCACAAAGAAAAGCAATCTTTTTTCTCCCTCTCGGACCTGTCATTCTGATCGAAAAACGGCAGTTGGAACACTAAAATTTCCAAGAATGCAATTAGTAGACAGATTAATTGTACTCAAGAGTTTTAATTCCAGTCAAGCTAGTGGCAACTTTTTTTCAACTCCCGCTTAATCACCAATAAAATCACTTTGTTTTCTTAGTAGTATTCACTTATTCGTGGATCCCGAGTACATGATACTTAAGTCATGTGCTCAGATCCCTCTGATTGTCACTGTTTTGAATTTGGGAATCAAATTCTTCTATATGTCTTGCAAATTTGTATTACTATCGACTTGGTTCTATTTCTTTAAAAAATCAACTTGTACTAATCTAGATGACAAGTGGATTTTCAACATAACTTGCAGGAGTTAAGAATTTGTATTCAATTGCTGCTTAATTGATTTGTGTCCTTTCATGTTTAATCACTTGAAAAATTATTGTGTTTTCTGCAGACTGCAGTTATATTTGGCCGTTGTTGCTTTTTTTGGGCAGTTCTCTTATTTCAGATGATTCAATTTGCTATTATTTATTTGGTTACATATTGAACAACCTATCTTTTACTTGTAGGAGGAGGCTTCTAAGATCAAGGCTGCTGGTAAGATGTGGTACAAGACCATGATTTCTGACTCCGACTACACGGAGTTTGATAATTTCTCGAAGTGGCTTGATGTCACCCAGTGATCTATGATTTTGGTTATGGTCATATGTCATTTGTTATTGTCACCATTTTGGCAGTTCTTTATTGCGAGATGGTTACTTTTGGACACATTTTAAGAGACGTAGTATATTGTATATTTTGACAGCCAAATTCACTATTCGTTGTGGTTGTATTGGTTGTCTTATATTTTCATGATAACTCCTTTAATTTCGTGGGAAGACATGGTTAGAATATTGGTTCAAAAGGTTAAGGCCCTGTTTATATTGGACTTCTAAAAGCTATTTTCTATAGTAAATAGCTTTTCTACAATACATAACTTTTAAACGGAGTGTCTTTTTGAGACGGTGTCTACCAGTCGATTGTAGTATACACTACAGTAATATCATTTATATATGCTAAAATCTCACATCTCTCTATAAACTGTTACTATTCGTAAGCCAAAGGTCTATATAAACGACCTCTAAATTTCGTGGTTCACACCTTAATGTATATGGATTTCTTTGGATGATGTTTTGCTGCACAGTTAAACTACTACAGTATCATGAACCTTAGATCATAACGGGATAAACATCCATCGGAGAGAGGTCGACGGCGATGACTTGAGGTAGAACGACATGACTTAACGCCTAAAAATAATGGATACATGCTATCTCTTTTTACAGGGATGACCTGACTTAACGCCTAAAAATAATCTTTAAAAAATTTATCTCTAGTAATCCAATATAATAATAACTTGCTTAACTAATAGATAATACCAAACACTTAATAGATAGATTTTTAAATAACAAACCGTACCTAATATGCGTAGCACTACAGTAACTAGTGGATAAACAGCGCCATACAAAAAAAACTGGCAGTGACCGCTCGTGGTGAACAGTGCCTTGATACAGTACCTCTCGGGGTAATCAGTGCCTTGCTACAGTACCACGCACGTAACACACAGACTGAGATTGGACTCGACCAGCTTGACATGTTTATATTTACTGGGTATTGTTCCTTCCATTCTTCTATTCATGATAATTCCTAGTTTCTAGTCATTACTCATTATGAGGTTTGTGTTCCGTTGTAGCTTCGATTGCTACAGAAGCTGGGGTGTGGAGATTGTGAGAACCATCTACCAGTAATAATTTGTGAGGGTTTACTGAAGACCTGTTGTGAATTGTGTGTACATCTATCATTTCGCATTTGCTCATTTTGCCATTTTTCAACGCTGTCGATCTTGCATATTCTTTCTGAGAAAAAGGGGAGCTTTATTCATCTTTGATGTGGATCTCTCTTGTATCCTCTTCACCTGTGCAAGTTGCCAATCGCCCTGTCCTTCTAGGCTGCTACCCATGTAACCCATCAAACTCGTCATTTATCCACACGTATGCAAGCTTGTCTGCTAGCTTTAACCTTATCAGAACGTAAATAAATTGCCTGGTTTCAAGAAGAGGGGAAAAGATTCAATCCAATAAACGTAGCATAGCAATTACTAACAGGAATAGCACGAAGTTTCGTCGATGTATAAAACTAATAATTATAGCATGTAATTTAGATTCATCTGTTGTCTTCTCTTAAATTGAACGTGAGTAGATGAACAGATCAGAGTGCAAGACAAAATTAGCAGAAACATACGGACAAAATTAGCAGAAACATACGAGGAAAGCCTTTGTACAATTCACTCGCAAAAGAAAACTTTTGTACCATTGTCACAACAGAAATGAACGTACCTTACAGTAAGATCCCTTGTTCTCGTCGCCATTTTCTTCGGGCGGTTTTTTTTTTTTTTTGCTACCTCTACTGTAGGTTGTAGCGTACACACGAGCAGATTAAATAAGCTTCATTTGTGAGTGATTGTATTAATAAACGATGGCATTTGCAAATTAATCTGCACATTTTATGAGCAACTATTCCTTTTGGAACACCTGATCGGGTTTGAATGGTGGAGATGAACCGAGAGTACGACTTTTATATGGGCATTTGGATTCCTCGCAGTTCTCTGAAAACTATCTGCAGGATGGCGACCCCGAATAAAACCATTTAATTGACTAGCGTCGCCAAGTCTGAATAAACTAATTTTAAGGTAGTAATTTCGAAAAAGAAAAGGAAAGCAAGAGCCATGAACTGAACGAAAGAACAGGCCATGTCTGCAGCACAAGAGGACGCCATTTCCAAGGTCCGGGCCCTCAAACTCAGACGTCCCGATCGCTTCGTAACCGCCTGATTAATCTTTTCGCTCCTCCCAGGTTGGTCTCCGATCAGTCCCCAAATTTCTATCCTTTTTTTTCACATCCAGAATTTATTTTCTATTCTTGGAGTTTGGTGGTGGTAAAATTTTCAGCTTGTTTATTTCCTTTTTTCTTTTACCAGAACTGCTGTCTCCCTGGCTTTCACCTCGCGGGTTAATCCCAATCGAGTTGGAGCGACCCAATTGGGGATTAATTAGAATTAATACTCCGAGGTTGCCTGTTTCGTGTTCTTGGATTGGCAAGGCGAATTGACTGGTTTGTTTCAGGTGAGAAGTATTCGCAGCTAGCCAGCTGTTGTATTGGATTTCTTCCACGCTCAATTTTGCATCTTATTTAGATTGTGTGGTGAAGATTCGATCCTTTGGAGTTTTTGTTCTTGCTGTTCTTGATTCCAATTTGAGCTGCTGCTGTTAGTTTTCAGTTCCATATCTCAATCTGGTTTCTCCGAAGTGTTTGTCTTTGCAGGCATTTCTTTCATGTTGTTGGATCGTTAATGCCCAATGCTTGAGTTGCTACAGGTTGGTAGTGTTCATAGTTTCATGGATTCCTCTTGTTTTCCACCTTGTACTTTGGGTTTTTAGCTGGAAATTCCAATTGAGTATTCTGGCAATTAGGACTGAAACCAAGTCAAGTTCTAACTGTTAAATGTTCTCTGTTCATGAAAACTAATCCCTTTCTTCAGAATCAGTTTATTAGGTGCTCTTGCGTTTAATTTCCATCGTTGTATGTAATAACATGGTCCAAATTGGATCTCTGTTTGTTTCTTGTGTTCCTTATTCTTATGGGTTGATTAATATGCCATTGGATCTAGAAGGCGGATTGGTTTATCCTGTATGAAACAGGAGGAATTTTTGACTTCTGTCTTTGTGTTAAAGGTGTCCAATTTGGTGGTTTTCCTACGTTAAAACTTCTGAATTAGAGCAGCTGTTCGTAGTTCTGAGCTCAAAATCGAAGATGATCTATTTCTTAATTGGTGTTGTCCTGTTTTTAGGTCATTTTCAGTGCATATGTAGGTAAATGATGAGACTTTTTTTTGTAGATCTTGTGTCATCTTTTTTCATGCTGAAATTTTCTACTCGTTCCACTGTTTTTCGTATGGTTATTCTACATGGTGGAATTTCTCTTATTCCCACTGCTTCAGGAATGTCATATATTACCTTTCAATAATATCTTGAACCATCTTTAGGGAAAGAACAAGAAATAGCTGACACAAGTCATGTTGGGGAATATGTTGAAAATCCTGTTTTGTCAATAATATTGACTGAGGAATAATTGTGCTTGCCTTGATCTATTGATTTTCTTATTGTTAGACCTTACACATCAAGATTGTAGGATTATGCCTTAAAAAAAGATTGTGGGATTCTACCTGCTATTCTAGGCCTTGTTGTCAGGATTTGGATATTCACCTTAGTATCGTCTTTGTTACTCATCAGTTCACTTTTTGCTTCTTTTGGTACTTGCATCTTATTGAATGGCAGTGGACTAGTTCTTTAATTAGCTCAACAGTGAGGTCTTTTGCTATGATATATTCAGATAAAATTGAACAGATCACTTGGATCCAAATATCCAATATGGAGAAAACAATAGATTATACTCTTACCAGAATATCCTGTTATTGTCATCAAATCTTGTTTCCTTTTTCTTCCCGTGTTGCTAGTGCATATCTTGACTTTTTTTACTTCTCATCTGTCTGTCAGGAGTAGAATCATGAATCTTAGATATAACACAGCGGAAATTTTTAGGGAGAATGGTCTGACTTTCACTTCTGAAGGAAAACTTGGAGCAAAAAATGTGCAAAGGGATTATGATGTTAGGCCAAATCAACCAGCTATGGTTCAGTCAAGATGCAAATGGATTATTGGAGATGTAACTGAGGTGTTGGATCGTAACACATGGAAGCTTGGCAAAATTGCAAAGATGCTAAAGAACAATTACTTTGTCATCAGGCTCGCTGATTGCATACAACTGAAAGAGTTTCACATATCAAGCTTGAGAGTTCCACTTCCACATGCTCCTGCAGCACCTCGTAGCAAGCATTTTCCTGCAGCAGAGAAGGTAAAAGGTGCTTTTTCATTATAGACATGGTCATTTTTCAAATGAATCACTAACAGTTGCTTTGCTTAGATATTTACATGTTCATATCTCTTACATGATCCTTAGCTAATGTTCTGGTGAAGCTACCGCTTAGGCATTGTTTATTTAGATTTAGCTTTGTTAGCTTACGACCCATCAAGCAACCTTTGCGTTGCTTCGATTTTTGTATCCTTAGAACAGGACTAATAGCCATCAGTGCGAACCTGATTATAGTTGTAATGAATTATTCATCTCTTAGAAGGGAGAAGCTTTGCAGACTTCAATTGTTTCCAGGAAATTTTTTTATTTTCCACATGCTTTATCAGCCTTTATTCTCTTTTGGGAACATACTCCATACTTTATGGGTAAGTTAGAAGATGGAACTAGCAAGGCTAAGATGAACACCTCAATTTGTCCGACATCAGAAATGCCACGGCAGGCTCTTTTTTAAGTTATAGGTGTATGATTTTAGCAGTTTGAATAATGGAGGTGTTCCTCATATTGCTATTGCATTGTTTGCGATGCAAATCTAGTTACGTAGTTGAAGCATTTAAAAAAACACTGGAAGCATTAACCTCACTGCATTGTTGAGCTTCCATAAGTCACAAGACCATAAAAATATTTATGTTAATTGCAACAAACATGTTACTGACATGAATTGCATAATCTCATCATTTGTTTTCGAATACAATCCTTTACTTCTTTCAGATGTCTAATTTGTTTATCACCACAGAGGCAGAAATCTCATAATTTGTCTACTGCAACAGACTTAGTCTATGACTGAAGCATTAGACTATCTTTCCATTATTGCGCATTTCTCAAACTTTGCCGGGCAAACATTTTTATTAGTTGTGTTTCCTTTTCAGGCTACTGAACCGGTTAAACAGCTACCCACTGATCGCAACTTTCCTCGCTCAAAAGTTGTGCTGGGAATGGTTCATCGAGGCCATGAAGGGGAAGGGCACAGTGCAAAGAAATCTGAGGCAATTGGTCTTTGTCCTTATACTGGTGCTACAAATCTGAAGAGCAGTAAACTTGCTCCGAGAAGCCAGATGCCATCCGATGTCTTGCTTAGAATATCAGGCAAGAAAAGAAAAGCAACCGCGGTTGAATATCATCAGCCAAGGCAACAAAGAAGTCAGCCTGAAAAGGCAGCCAAAAGTTTTGTACTGAATGGTGTGATGGCTAAAAACTGCTTGTATAGGTCTTCACAAGTCAGAGAAGAGACTGAATGTTCAGTGGCTAGCTGCAGTATCAATGATGTGGAATACTTTGCCAATGACAACCAGCAATATTCTGTCGGATGTGTGAACTCCTTCCCTGACGACGCCATGTCTGCGTGCCCATGTACATCTGGGAGGGAGAACAACATTTTCTGCAGCGAGTCGGCCATTGACATCCATGAGATGGAGCTCGAAGCATATCAATCGACAATGCGAGCTCTCTACGCATCAGGGCCTCTAACCTGGGAGCAGGAGTCGCTTCTGACAAATCTTCGCCTGTCTCTGAACATATCAAATGAAGAGCACTTGCTTCAGCTGAGGCACCTCTTGTCTTCTTGATCCAGCGGCAGGTCATTGCTAATTAAATTACAGGAGGCTCTGAACTCTGGAAGGCTTTTTGAGTTTATGACACATTTGGCGTGTTTTGGCATCGTATTTACAATAATGGCCATAGATGCACTGTAATTACGGCATTGTTATTTTTGCCGCACGGTGACTGGGCGGTAATACCGTTGGGCTGGCACGTGGTGACAGATGCTCGGTGGCCGTGCGGCCAAGGACCTGCCACCCGACCACCATACGCCCAAGGGCCTGCCGTCCGGTGGCCGTACGGTAGGTAATTAAACCGGCTTAATTACCTACCTTAATTAGTAGTTCATATATATTATTTGTTTGAATTTTTAGATATAGCAAATGAGTTTAAAAAATTATGAAATTTTATGTGCGGCCTCCGACGCAACATACTCCATTGTGTAATTTTTTTTATAATTTTATCCGCTGTAAATGTTGCTCAAAAATTCATATAATTATGGCGTTTGTAGGAGTTGTTATATATAGCAAAAAATATCTATAAATTATAAAATTTTATGTACAAGCTCCTGACGTAGCTGTTCTAATTATCAATTTTTTTAGAAATTTTATGTACCCCAAATTTACCATGTTAATTCATGTTAACTTAATCATAATTAGTGAGACGAGATACTTATTTAAATCATTGTTTAAATCATATGTCGTACGGCCATCATGTAGTGGTTATCTTTTGTAATACGCGATATCTTTTCTTCGCACATTTGTCTCACGGCCTACCACGGTGTTATCTCTGATCACCGTACATCAAAAACGTCATTTCTGTAATTGCCGTTCGTCTATTGTCTTTGTTGCAAATATGATAACAAAACATGTCAAATATGCCAAAAAAAAAAAAAAACTCGCGGCACACGCACACTACACGCAGCAGTGTCACAGTTTTGATTGTACTCGTCTTGCTACGCGCACACGTGTCGCGAGAATCTGCCTCCTTCCGACACTACACGCTCCGTTCGTCGCTAAACGTGTCGACTCGAAGGCCGTATAAGTACATTGCCCGTACAGTTTGTTCGTCTGCTCCAATGGTTCTTGCATACTTGCCACTTTTTAGCTCGCGACTTCAGCTTGTCGAGAGCACCCAAGATTAGAAACGCTCTCCGGCCGACGTGCATAGCGAAAGTGCGCAACAATGCCGACGAGCCTCGTGAGGACGTCGTTGCCTTCGTGCCGCTACTTCTACGACGCGACGGTGGCGGCGCGTGGATTGCGTTCTGGCCTGCACCGGCCTGCGTCATCCGCCCGGCGCCACGCAGCCACCGGAGGTCCGGGGTCCGCAGCCGACCGAGGTGCCGGGCACGGACCGCCCGCCGGAGGAGCTGCCGGGCATTGACCTGCTGCCGGAGTCCGACGCGCCCCCGGGCGAGGACGTGCCGATGCCCAGGCCCGGCCCGGAGCAGCCGGGCCCGTCGATACCGTCGCCGCCGAGGCCGGAGATCCCGGCCGTGCCGCCCAACCCTGACGTCCCGCCGCCGCCGCCGCCGCCGGAGGTGGACCCGCCGAGGGCGCCGCCCGAGGTCGTCCCGCCGCAGCCGCCGGACGTCGTGCCGCCGCCCTTTGTACAAGCTGGTGCGCCGTCGACGCGCGTGCCGCTTGGCTCCTCAGACAAATAACGATGCAATGCGGCAGGACGCGGCGGCCTCTTGTCCCGTGCAAGACGTGCCGAGCCGAGCCTTTTGCCGTACGAGACGTGTCATCCTTTTATTTTCTTACTGCTAGGTCTAAGTAGAGTGCATGCGTTCTTCCCCAAAAAAAAACGTAGAGTGCATGTAGATCATTATGCGAGTATAAGGTGCATGTACGGATCACTCGCTGTTCCCATCATCCTTGTGGGCCATGGAAGAAAAGACAATGTGGCCACCAAGCGAGTTTTTTGGACCGATCCGCACCTCCCTCCCTAGCACCGAGCGAGGCAGGGCCGTGCAGGTGCAACGAGCCACCGGGCCGCGGTTGGGCTGCGTCCATCGTGGCACTATTGGGCTGGCCAATCCCCGCATGCCCATACATGCTGTGTGATGTTGGCGCCCACGCCTCCGTCCGTGGGCTTCGCGAGTCGGAGGAGGGCAGGTGTTACCACCGCGCGACGGCCAGCATGGGATGGCAAGAGCCGGCCGGTGATGCGCACGGCCTGGTTCATGCTTAAAGCGTAGCGACCTTGCTAATTTACGTGGCGTTGCTCGGTGTCCAGTACTCCAGCGGAACCGGGACAGTACCACCGAGATTAACGAATCCAGCGTGATGCAATATTTCAAAATTACAAAAAAAAAAATCCACAGCCGTAGTCCACGTAAAATTACGTAAACCTGCGAAGATTTGATTTCAAATTCGTCCTCGGTATTTTGTCTTTTTTGTTCTTGATGTCAGGCATGAATTTGAAATGATTTTTTTCAGGTTTACATAGAGCCATGCTCGTTACTAGTGTCGTGCTCGTTGCTAGTGTCTGAGCCTCTGGGGAGTGGTGCGAGCCGTTGTAGTAGCCTTGTAGCAGCATTAGCAATTGAGTTTATACCTGCAAACAAACAACGAGCTAGCTAGATATAGTAGAAAAGGCGGATGTGTTGTAGTGAACGTGACAGGCGCACGCGCTGACCTCAACAAAAAAATGTTCCGGCTGAAACGACCGGCCGAGGACAGCTTTCATCGTTCGGTTGTTCGTTCCGTTGCCCGGGGCCCCTGACTCGCGTTCGACCCTACGCTGTGCCGCGCCGCGCTGTGGCGCATGCAGCATGGTCGACTGCTCGTGAGTATAGCTGTGCAAATTGGACCGTACCGTTATAGGCTGGTATGAGGTTTGTCACTGTAGATCTGGTCTAGAGACGACATAGCTCGTTTAGATGATAGGCTGTGTTGGCACAGCCCGATGAACCGTGCTGTACCTAGGTCGAGTAGCCAACACGCCGGACCGGCACGGTACGACCCATTTAGATCACGAGCCATGCCGGTATGGTACGATCTATTTATTATAATTTATATATTTTTTCTATAATTTTTTTACAATATTTTCTTATTTTCTACATTTTTTAATCGTTTTCTTCTTTTCCGGGCTAAACAGGTCAACCGTGCATGCACAGCCCGTTTAACCCTAATCATATCTGTGTCTACATGATATGATCACAGCTCATATCTAGACTCGGTCCTTGATCTATGAGCCGGTACGGTACAACTTATTTATTATCCATATCTAAATAAGTTATGCCTGTCTTAGATCTATACCGTGCTGGCCCGTTGGACAGCTTTGCTCGTGAGAGCTGCACGCTTAGCCACTAGCGGGACCGGCGTCGCGGCCGCTTTGCGCGCCGGCCAAGCTAGCCACCCCGGCAAACCATGCGGAGAAATTATCTGAGTTTCGGGGTTTGAATCACCCGGGGGACACACAGCAAGATTTGGTACACAAAAACTCAGCTATCTGATGCTAAGTGTATACCTCCTCGTGTGAAAACAAGCTAGCGTTGAACGCAACGAGTTTGGCTCATCATACATAAAATATGCATTGATGGACGGCGTGTCGCGTATCTGCGCGCAGCACAGCACTAGGGCTGTGCGTTCGGTTTTTTCGGTTTAATCGGTTCGGTATGTACGGTATATACGGTAAATACGGTATAAGTAGTTTGGTAATATACGGTTTTTTTAGAAGTACGGTTCGGTATCGGCGAATCCCAATTTTTTTCGGTGCGGTATCGGTAATTACCATATTTACCACAATTGACGCGAATTGCGAACGATATGAGGCGAAACGATAACAAAGCACACTAAGCAAGCAGAAGAAAGCAACCATGGGCAAGCTTTAATTAATATAAATAAGTAGGAGTTACAGCCTTTAAATTCAAGTGCAACGAGCCTTAGATGTAGTCAGAAATGGAGTGATACGGATGGAGGCGAAGCAAAAAAATCATTGCTCGTCCGGATGGAGTGATACGGATGCTATCGTTGATTCGCTGGTCGGTGGTCGCTACCTAGGCACTGGCCTGTGGGCCATTGGGCCGAACGGGGGGGATGGAATTTGCTGGACGAGCGGCCGAGCAGGGCCTGCGAGTGCGAATGGATGGCGCTGCGAGACCGTGCGCAAGGCGCTGCGAGACGCGCATGCGCTGCGAGAGCTAGCACTAGTTCGGTTTATTCGGTTTATTCGGTTTTTAGCCGATTTTTCCCGAAAAAACCGAACACAAAAAAATCCAAAATCTGATAACCGAACCGAATACCGAAAACCGGTCAAACCGAGTTGACCGGTTCAGTTCGGTTTATTCAGACCGGTTTTTTCGGTTCGGTTTAAATATGCACAGCCCTACACAGCACAGCACAGCACAGCACAGGTTGTGCTCCTTGATGGTCGACGCAGGGCAGCCTTGCAATTGTTGGGGGCAGGACCACACCGCGCGCGCGACGACGACGCAACGCGCGCCATTGGCGACCAGACATGGCCATGGCACCACTCCCATGCACCTGCAAACAAATGGCCGCAAGTTTAGCTTGGCTCAGACATCCATCTTCCCTTTGGTTTTAGCTTATTTAGGGTGTTCGTATTATCTTTTGTTGATGTTTTTTTGGTTAAAAATAAATAATAGTAACTAGAAGAAATGATTTTTAAAAGAGGTAAGTGGTAGAAAAAGTGATGGAGAGATCGATGTGCGCGTAGAAAGAGCAAGAGGAGTATGATGTGTGTATGATCTCTATTTTATTCCGAAAGCGAGACAGTAGTGAGAGAAGTGAAGAAACCACTTTGAAAAATCGGATATTTCTATTGGCTTTTGTCTTTTCTAATTAGAAATCAGAGTAAAAGTCGCATGCATCTTGGATAGCACAACTGTTTGAGGTTTTGGAGGACACCTAGTGTTGATCTGAATGAGTTAGCATTGAAATGTGTCCAATTCCGGAGTTGACTTGTTGACCTTCCCGGTAGCGTGGTGGCACTATTTTCGTGAGCTAGTTCTGTCACTACACGTATGCCTTCATCTGCAACCGAGAAGAAAACAGCGCATCCTCTCGCAACCCAGCCGCGCTGTTCGCAGGAATGCAAAGGCCTCCATACGTATGCACCCCGACCCTGTGCAGAACACTTCCAAGTGCAGCAGAGAGAAATGAAGAGCCTGCATTTGTCAAAACTTCAAGGCACCCTCTCGCAAACAGTACCCACCATTTTGCGCCGATCCAAATCTCCAAACCAGCAGCACCCTGCACTCCTACGCTATGTGTGCGTTGCATGCACTGGTCCTGTCCAAGTACAAAGGCAACAGTGGCGAGCTCCCCTTGCCCGATGTTGTCACCTGTTCTTCCTCACATCACACTTCTCCCCTCCTCCCCCAAAGTAAACGAAGGCCAGTGCAAAAAGCTGGGCAGCGTGGCTTTCCAACGCCCCCAGCTCGTCTGGGCGAGAGTAGAGCAGCGGTGCTAGTACAGTACGCCGCCTCTTTATCTTCCCTTTCCTTCGCTTTATTGTTACGTAGGCTTTGGATGTGAGAGGTGAGGAGCACAAGTACGCACGCATACATGCCTACGAGGACCACCTAGGCAGCTAAGCATCTCTAGGCCTGCACCTGCTTGTAGGTTGCAAGGGATCTACATCAGCGCAGCGCTGCGTCTGCGTGGCGCCTGGGCTACTAGCATATATATTTTGTAAAAATGTGGTGTGGTGGGTTGTGGTACTGGCCTTAGACAAATGGACAGTACTTGGACCAATGGCAGGCACGCAAGTGATCAAAGATGGTAGATTCAAAGTGCATATGATGCGTCTAATCAAGCAGCGTGGCTCCGTATTAATCAGCCTAGCTAGCCAGCTTCTGAGCTCATGACCACTCTCTTCTGTAGCCTGCGCCTGCGTGTGTCAGCTGCAGCTTGCTACTACGAAATTTGCTGCGTGCCTGCCATTGCCTCTGTTGATAGAAACAAATATAGCAACCATAGAGATACAACAAAACACTCATGATACAATATACTGGCTAGGCTAGCCATGCATTCACTCCCCTTCTGCCTTTTGGATGGACTATCTCCTGTCATTTGATGTGGTGTGAAATCTTACTAGCACAGACCTATGGGCACGCAAAGATTTTGCATTTGTACTATATGCATGCTCAGTTAGTTGGGTCATAGTATTATGCCTGTTGGGAGTGTTGGCGCTATCTACTAGGAGAGGAGGGATCTGATTAGGACGAAATTTAGAAATAAAAAAATAAATTAAGAATCAAAAGTTTAAATTGAAATAAGCGAATTTAATATCTATATTTTTTTGTCCTACTACAGTTACAGTATAGTACTTACAAAGTCATCAAAATTTCAAGCAGATTTAAGTTAAACTGCTCCTGAAATATCTTTCCAGAGATTGATAACCAGTAAGTGTATCTGTGAGCTACTACACTTATATGGTCTGTTCTTTTTTGCTACGGCTGATGGCTTTTAGCTGTGGCTGATGACTTTTTGGCTGTTTGTGACAGAGATTGCAGAAAAAGAGATACTCGCTTGCGATTTTTGATGGTACAGATATTAGTTTTTTAACGTGTACTACAATTAACTTGTAGAGCTCATCTTAAAAAAATATTTTATTTAAAAGTTAGTTACTATAGTAAAAAACCAAAAGCAATTTTTAGAAGTCACAAAGAACAGGCCCATAGTGTATATTCTCTGCCAAATGCCAATGTATACTTGGTGGAACAGCCTTGAGGAATCTACTATTACACTTACATGTTCATGCATGAAGGCTGGTTGCCTGGCTGTCCCCATGCAGGAGAAGCATCCACCGTGGCTTGGTAGCTGCTTTAGTTATGTGGCCAACACATTATACCACTTTTCTATAGTTCCATACGCATGGCCTGTCCTAATGTAACTGCATGTCTGCATATGCTATTGCTACACGTATTACACCGATACTTTTCTTTTGATGAGAAGGATTGGACCAAAGCGACATGTTATATTTCATGCACAATTCGTCTTTGCAGACTTGTTGCGACAGGCGACATGTTACATCCAGTCGCTGCGTCCACTTAAGTTGTGACAATGCAGCTGAGGTGCGGTTTTCTTTTCGCAGCTGATCCCCAAGCCAGAGATTTTGCCCAAATTAATTCTGCGAATACGAGTACTCCAGTGCCACAACACAATAGATCAATAAACAGCAGCATGCTACGACCATATAGCAGTGCTCATTTTGACAATGGTTTATAGCTTTTTTTTACTTTAACTAACTTACTTTTTAGCTGTGATAGCTTATTTGATATTATTAAATTTAAAAAATTAAAAATATTAATCTATCACGAATAATGCAAAGGAATACGAAAAAAAACAAAAAAAATCTCTAAAAAATCAAAAGGCTAGAAAAAGATAAAATTAAATAATAGTGTATTAAAATCCGAAAAGCATCGCTAAAACGAGTGGAGAATCAACTTCTAGTCTTCTAGAACCTTTCTTGTAAAAACTTAAACTTTTGTGCTATCTTGTTTTGATCTGGTTAGACAAAAATTTTACAGAAAGAAAGGAGAGTCGCAAAGGGCAGCATGCTCTTCCATCCTCTCCATAGAGAAGAGCCCCCTGAGCCAGATCAAACAAACGAGAGGCAGGGGCACATTGTGCAAGCAGCAGCTTTCTTTTCGGCATCGCTCTCTTTTGCTAAGCCAAGCTGCCAAGGTACAGTCAATCAGTTGGGCTTGACTGCTCTCTCTCTCTCTCTCTCTCTCTCTCTAGATGCACGCCTAGTGGGCAGTAGTGTGTAGTGTACTAGTGGCCGGTTTCTTCTGTGCTGTTCTGCCGCCCGTTGGGAAGGTGTGGAGTATATTTCATTTTAGTAGGAGGATCTGGTGGTTGGGGTATAGATTCCTAGCTAGGCTATAGCTGAGCTAGCGAAGTATCGTCACATCGGCTGCCACGGCAGGAGGAAGATGAACAAGAAATATACCTCTAATAACTATCTCTTGCAATTTTTAGTACAAGGGTAGAATTGCATGGGTTGAAGATTATGCAATTAGATAATTGTAGTTTGGAGTTATTCCAATCCCACGATATACTTTGAAATATCTCGCAATATTTTTATATAATTTAGAATTTTATAAAATGAGAAATGAATATAGTAGATAATCTACTCTTTTATTTTGCACGAGGGTATCATGGTAGTTTTTATCATTGAATGATACTATATTTTCTATACTCTCAAAAGTCATAAGTTGAAAAAAAAAGATGATCATTTTGGGTTGCTGTGATGTATTTCTTAACCAATAGTATAACTAATAGATATTAGGCTTTACATTCAAATTAAATTGTTTTAATTAAGTCTCAGCAACCAATTGTTTTATCTTTTATTTCGAATACAATTCTTTTATCTTTGACTGGCTGAAAAAATATAGCACTGTGATTAGTTGCTGGTGTGGCATGAATACTATGAAATTTGTGTAACCTTTGTTGTTCTTGCTTGTCGTATCCTCTCCTGCACTTGTCAACTCGCCACTAGCTGGAACCAAATCCTGTCTTCTCAATGGCATAATCAATGTTATAGTGCTGAAGACAATCGTATAGCGTTATACAGTTATAATAGTGTTTTTTACAACGACTAGAACTATGAATCAATTGATACACAGTACCAGTGGTACAACATAGAAATGTTGTGTTACTCTCAGTGCAAGAAACTCTGAAAAAGACGGGTGTTTGGAATCCTACGTACATCGCCTGCCCTGGGCACCTCATCCCCTACCACCATACGCCATATCCAAGCAAATGAACATACTTCTGCAACCGTTGGTCTTGTTTTTTTGGTTTTTGACATTCGTCTTTTTTAAAAAATCGAAATAAGTGATGTGATTTTTTAAATAGTTTTAAGTTTAAAATTATATATACTGTTCACATCAATTATCTCTACTATCATTTGAAAAATATAAAAAAAAACTATCAACCATAATTTAAAATCATTAGCCAAAAACTAAAAGAACCAAGCCGTTACGGTCTCTTCAAGGCCCCTGCACACAACTACACAAAGGCCTACCTTTGTCTTGTGCATGAGCTCTCCTACTAGGCTATCACTCTTCCCCTCGAATCTTTCGCCTTTCCTTGTCATTCAGTCTCTTTCTCCACTTCATTACTACAACTACTATTCTGACATGAAAGTTACATGTAACATTCTGATGCTGACCTTGACAACTACCGTGCAGATCCAAATTAACCACTCCAAAAGGTTACGTAGGGTAGTTAGGTTGTAACTTAGCGGTTATTCATGACAAAGTTTAGACGTACGAGACCAAACATGCAATTCTTAATATTGCTTAGCATGACCATATATTGCTTAATATTGCTTAGCTGGCTGCTTTACTATTTTATATATATATATATATATATATATATATAATATATTCTCCTGAGACTTTGACTATAAAGCAATGTACGAATATATATTGGCATTTGGCAGTTTGGCGCACAGTGGATGGCTCAGTCACGGCACTGTGCATCAACCTGGATGAGCATGTGCTAGGAAGTTGTTCTCGGGCACACCTTGAATTCAGAATCTGCTGCAGCTGGCAATGCTGTACACAAGGAGGTATTTAATTCGGTACATAAAACTATTTTATCTTAGATGAGATAATTTCATTTAGACGGCTGGTGAAAAATATTATGTTCAGATATTATATTGTATCATTAAATAAAATTGAATGAACCACACAATCATGAATAAAATCATCCCATCCATCTTACCCCCCAACTTCAAAGGAGTGGCCGAATGGGTATGTGTGGCTCAATTTAGCTCATGAATTCGAGCACAAAGCAATAAAATCATCCTCCCATGTCTCAAGTCCCATTTGTGGCGAAGGCACGGTAACTGAACAAAAAAAAATGGACGTTTTTACATTATCTTCTGAAAAACTCGTGTAGATTTCTTATAAAATATTTGCCTTGGGATTGTTTCTACTAATACTACTACATTACTCCCATCTACCACGGTAAGTGTGCATATCTGTTGTTGCTTATGCTCATTTTTATATATTTTTCATATGTTTTGCTATTGCTATGCTTTGTGCCGTATCCATGTCATGATCGCCGTGCCACACGGATGCCACTGTTAGTGTTCCATACGGTAAGTGTGTATGTCTTTTGTTGCTTGTGCTTATTATTATATATTTTTCATAGGTTTTGTTTTTGCTATGCTTTATACCATATCCATGCTAGCTAAGCCATGATCATCCCGCCACACGGATGCCATTGTTAGTGTTCCATGAACTCCATTATTTATCACTTGCTTGGTAATTTCTCATACTCACCGGAGTGTGGTCTCAGAGAGTTTTTGAAACTTCCAAAAATTCAAAGCAAGTTTGAATTTCTCTGAATTTTGGCTTCAATGGAAACTCCACCTAAATTGGCATCTTTCCTAACTCTTCCGCATTCCTCTTTGGCCACCTTCTCCATTCACCGACACATCCCATAAACCACCTTCGCTATTGTTCTTTGTCCGACAAAATTCACCGCCAAATTCCACCACCTTTCACACCGATCGGTTAGCGTTGCAACACCCAATTCAACCATCGTGTTGATTTGTGATCCAAATTCTATATATCAATTAGGCCAGCTTCTGGACGGAGCGTAGCGAAGGCCCGTCGCCGGAGGCTTAGGGTATGGATCCTAGTCGAATTAGGGTTTCCTTGTTATATATATCCTGTAAGCCGCCATTTGGGATAGAGCATTAGAGTTGTAAATCCCCGGCGTTGTAACCTCACCCGATATAGTGAAGATTGTTGCTGGCTGGCGCCCGTGGTTTTTTTCCCCTCTCGCATTGGGAGAGTTTTTCACGTTAAATCTTGTGTCTCTCTGCGATTGATCTTGTTTACAACGTCGTTTCTTCCGCCAACACATCGTACGTCTCGCATGCAGAGCTCTCACACCACTTCTTAATGCCTTTGACCAACGTTGGATAAGACAAGGATGAGCTCTCAGGTCATTGCCGCAACTTCATTCGGCTGACCTAACAGTGCCTAAATTCTTGACACAGCAGTGCGTCGCCTGAGGAAGCGTAGAGCATGAGAGGCCAACTCAATTGCCGACCACGATCAAACCATGCTAAGCCTTCCCACGTCGTCCCTCTCGGTCACACGCCACCTCCCGAGTGGCGGATCGCCTATGCCAAACTGCCATAAGCAAGCCGGTCACAAAAGGCCACGAGCTCCTCCTGTGAGACATACTAGCAACCACATAGCCCCCAAATCCCTCTTCTCTCCCTTTGGACAAGTAGCTCGCTGTCACCAACAAAAACACGTTAGTTAACTGCTTTTCCAAATTTCTATCAATAGCTTCATTGTTTCTCAATTACGTTTGTCTAAAATCTCACTATCACACCACAAACGCCCCCACACCCTTACCCTAGCTTTTCCAATGCCCTAGCTTGTCGGCCACCTTCTTCCCTGCATAGCCACGTCACCTCACTGTGGGCAAGCTACCATAAACCACCACAGCCTGAGCCGGCCATACCATCGTCATCCCGTCACCCCAAGAATGTTCAAACCACCATGCAAATTGCCCTATTAGCCCTCCTATAACACATGCTAATATCTCGAGAACTTCCCATCGTCGTCGGCCACCTACAATGTTCCTCGAGGTCCACCGAACCCTAAAATGGATTCCTCTTACCCCCTTGACCCATCCATACCTTTGTTTCCCTCGAAAACATCCATAGCACCGCCAATTGCTCACCCTAGAAATCCTGTTTCAACTGCAACAGTGTCTAACAGAGCTGGCCAAAATAGTGAAGGCCCAGCACTGGAAAGCTAGCCTAGCCGAGCCCCAATATTGTGCATTATTGTTCACTTGGATCCTACATTGTAGCAACTCAACCTGTTATGAACAGTGCACACCTGTTACTATTCACCTAAAAATCTAAAAATATATTTATACCCATTTTGACCGTTTTAACCTCTCGAAGCCCATTTTCAACTCTGTTTAGCATGAAGAGACTCCAATAAAACCTTTGCCAACACAGATGTCATTTCAAACCTATGTTCAATACTGTTTTGCCTGTTAATATTCATTGGAAGCCTGGTAACACATATATAACTATTTCGATCGTCTTGAGCTCCTTTAACCCATTTTTAACTCCGCTTAGCCAAACCAAGCACGTATTTTTGTTTGCAGCTCGTATCTTGTAAAATAGGAATTTATTTGCATTTGTTTTCCATGCTAGTATATGAACCCAACGAGTTGGTCAACAGAAGAATTACATGAACAATTGAAGTAAGTCTAAAGCCTACAGAAAAGATCGAAGATATCGAAAAAGGAGGCAAGTCCTTATATTGATTATATTGAACCTAGTTTTCAATTGTAATATTTTGCTTTCAAATATAAATGCATGCTTGCCATTATTATTTATGTTGATTTCTTGGATACATATATTGTGATACCTTTTATCTCCTTTTTTGATATTACGTTACTCTTGTTACTATAGGATTATCACAATAGTGATATTACTAGATAATGGTTGTGTGTAGATATGCTTTATAGTGGTAATATTAAATATGACACAAACATTGCTAGCTGTAATTGAAAATATGACAATGATATTAGTAAGATTGGTTACCATCAGAAATAGGGAATGATTTATAAAATGATGGAGACTCGATTGGGAGAATAGTTGGGTTGAGACCGATGCAGATATTGCTCGAGGTCTGAACTGTTGATTTGTCTTGCCTAAGTCGACTAAGGATCGAATCCGTGTGTGATCATTTCTATACCCAATCGTGCAACCACAAAGTCCTATATGAGACTAGGGCCGGTCTTGGGATTTTAGGGGTCCAGGGCGAAATTAGAAATAGGAGTCCTAGTATAAATATCTAAATATAAATCTACATACACACATACACACACATATATATATCTAATTTTATCAACAAACACTTAAAATACGTTATGTATTAAAGAAAAATTCATATCAAAGAGTTTATAGATATTACCTTAAAAATTTCTTCTAACATTTCTAGATGCGAAGTCATTGATGATGGTATTAATATCAATCTCATCCAATAATTTCTTCTCAATCTCATCTATTCGTTTCCTCTTTTTTCACTGCCGGATGCATATTTTCTAGATGACATGGTACTGAAAATTTAAAGAACAGTAGATGAAAAAGGTTAAAGCCCAGACATGCACAACTACACCTTGGATAACATTGGCTAAAGGATATGAAAATCTCGATTATATCATATATGATGTAATCTATTAGAGAACTCACATGATGAATTGACTTGGGCCAAGTTCTGCCCAATGTACTCAGCTCTGCTTATTTACCCCTGAGCCGATATTTCATATTTGCCCCTGAGCCGAGAATGACGAGTCACGAGTGCTGGCATTCTACAATAGCAGCAACATAACAAGCATCAAATTTACAAAGTTTAGCATGCAGCCAAGATTGCGACAGGAAGAAATCCCTAAGCCAGAAATCACTTGCGCAAAGGATAATCACGGAATAGAATAAAGAATTCCTTCACATAGCCCCTAAAAATCCGTCACAGAAACCTAAAGACCTACTGTCTTCGTGGATCCAAAGGAACAAAATGAACGTCTTTACCTATCTATCATCAATTTCCGCAGAAACAAATTTCTCGCCACAGGAGCAAATCCGAGCAGACACTTCTATAACCGGACCACTTTTTGAAGAAACATGAGTAACACAAACCCCTAATTCATCCAAGATTTTCGCACTACGGCACAAGAAACAACACATTGGCCTAAGACGTAAGCACAGAAAAAGGACGAGCTTTCTCCCCTAAACAAAACCATCTAGGCCGGAAAAGAGAATTAGAGAACAGAGGGAAGAACTCACGACCGGGGCGCGGCGCATATTGGCAGGCGAACCGTTGTGGGATTGTGGCAGGCGAAAGGACGAGTGCTCAGTGCTGCACTGCTGCATGTTTTCGAGGCTCTGAGCGGCAGGCGAAAGGGCTCACGCTGCATGTTTCCGAGCGGCAGTCGGCAGGCGAACCGTTTTGGGGGCCCCTGGATTTTGGGTGCCCGGGGCGTCCGCCCCGCTCGCCCCCCAGGGCCGGCCCTGTATGAGACGGACGTGATCAACTAATTTGCTTTATTTCGATATGGACTCTTGCGCTAGTTGGGGATGACCTACAGGGTCATTACTTGGGAAAGATATGTTGGGGGTGAACCTATAGGGGTCACTACCTAAGGGTGACCTGAATGGTCTTTACCCTGAGAGAGAGTGCACTCAACCAGAGCTAATACCTCTAGAGCAAGTAAAAATATCGGAACAAGCATTGTAAAGGTTTTGTTATGATTACGCAGTCGCTCATCTATGAAAATGTGTAATGATCGATATTACGAGATAATCATATTTTATGGATAAAGCTGTACACCTCTGCAGAATGTTATAATCTATTCGAATAATCGTGCCTCCGACCATTGGCAAAGTATGAAAATACCACACCCTGTAGTTTTCATAAAATGATTACTAGTTTGTTGTTATGGTGAAAGACATGGACATCAGAAATAACCGTGAAGAGAGTTGCCCTCACAAAGTCAATTGAAATTAGACATTTTTTATTTCAGTTAAAATGTCTAAGTCATACGTTTGGAAACTATCTATAATATGATATGGACAAATTGACTTTACGCAAATGAAACATAAAACCATCTTTGGTTAAGCCTTGTATATAGATAATAATCCTAGAAATACATTCTATTATAGAGACTTGCTGAATACCTATATACTTAAACTTACTTATTTTCATCTGAGCAGATGACAAAAGGACAAAGAATGATTCAAACGTATGTATTAGGATTACAACTGCACTCAAGCGTTTCTGTGAGGATTTCCTCGATTCTTCTGTATTAAGTTAAATTTGTTGGCTTAGATGTCTATAAAGTAGCTAAAGTTGACTGTTAAATCTTATTTTAATTAAGTTAATATTTTTAAATGTTCATGAGTAGATATGATATTTTTTTGTTTATAATTGAATTTCTAAACTGTTATCGAAGGTACAACGACCCTGTTCAAAAAATGAGGCTGTTTCAGTTTTTTCAACAAATGGATGCAATCAGAAACTGCAAACTCGGCGATTACTTGACTTGAACTTTACATCAAGGTAGTACAGATACAAAAGAAATACATCGTTAAACCGTAGGTAGTAGTAGAGAGCTGGGAGGATGCCCTAAAAGCAAAGCAGGAGCACGAGTATAAAGGTGGCGGCCACGGCCGAGCCCGCATGGGGTACGGCTGGGTTTGTCTCGCCTCCTCCTCCTGGAGACCCCTCTCCTCCCCCCTCTCAATCCATCGGATCGACGCTACGCGATGCACCCTTCTGCACCCTCTCCTGTCCTGACACCCTGCACTGCACGCACACACACAATCTCTGCAGCGGTGGCTGTCTAGGTCCCCTAGGCCTCTAGAACCCTAAGCTAACCTAGCTACCCCCCTACTCCACTAGCCTCCTTGGCCTCTTCTGCCACCTCCTCCCTAATCCCTCTCTCCACTTTACTACCACTCAACCACTGTTCTGAACGGCTGAGTTACATGACAAAAACAGCTGCACACTTATTCTTATGATATATTTACCGTACATTTAAATTTAAAACAAGCATAAAAAATTTAAATTTTTTAGATATATACTTTATATTTTACTTCACTGTGTATAAAATTTTAATTTTAAATTCATTCTATATTAAGAGTTTAATTTTTATCAGAATTTTTTGATACTCTTAACATAAAATAAATTTAAATTTAAAATATTATACATAAGTAGAATAAACTATAAAGTCATCTATAAATTTTTTTAAAAAATTTTTCATGACTATTTTTAATTTAAATAAATGGTAAATATATCATAAAAATGAGTGCATAATAGATGTCGCCGAGTTACATAAGTTGCAATATTGTTACACACCTCCCCCACCATCCACAACCCCTCTATAAATCTTGCGCCTAGTTCTCTTCTTGCTTTCCATCTCTTCCTTCTACAAGGTCTTGAAACATGCCATGTTCTTGTTCTCTCTCTCACCCTCCTCTCTCTTCTCCCTACATGAATCCTTGATTCTTGGGATGCTACACCAATTTGTGGCTAGCTAGCCATGTTTCTTGCCAGATCAGATCTCATGGCAAGTTCTCTGTGATGTAGGTAAATCCCCAAGGAACACTCTGTAGGTTCTCCCCTGATAATCTCTCTCCCTGAGTTTGCTCGTCTTCTGATGCTCCCATGGCTTCTTCCACCATCCCTCTCTACCCCCCCTGTTGTTCTTATCGTGTGCCTAGGAGTTCTCCGCTGTGAGGGTGAGAGCCCCTAGTCCTAGTATTTTATGCAATCTTGGAAACTGTCCAAGGGAACGAGTGAAGCTGCCAGCATGATCTAGCTCTGAGTGATCAACATGAGGCACACATACATGTTTGTGTGTGGATTTAAGCCAATCCTGTGGTCATGCCTTGCTAGGTCATGCTGCGGCAGCCTCACTTCTTCCCATCATTGGGCACAGCTATGAGTCTGCGCTTTGTATTACGCAGACAAAAGGCAGGTAATACCAATCTTTCACTAGGATAAATGCTTCCTCCGTTTCTTGTGTTACTGATTATGGTAATAGGGTGAACTTAATCAAGATGAGCTACCATCTTGCCTTCTTTCTAGTTTAATGTGACATGGCCTGGTTTGCTCTTGCTCCACATGTCTTTGACTACTTAACCCAAGGATTAATTCACTGGTCAAAGATTTAGGTAGCTGCTTGGGCCTTCCATGGCTTAATTTAATTGGCTATTACCAATAGTATCTTTTGCCCACTGCTTTGTCTAGGGGTTACTCTCCAGTAGAGTATCCGTCTAGCATGTCAACGGCCGCATCCAAAGATGGCAGAGTGCAAAAGAGCTACTAGATGAGTTGAAGTGATCTGCTCTAGCAATTTAGTGTTTCCTGCTTACATTTCCCTGCTGCTTAGTTTCTTGTTCTGCATGCTAGTTTCCGAGTTTGTGAATGGAAGCTGGGGGTCCCATGCTCCCCAGCCGATTGCCTGTGGTACTTGATGGCTTCATATGCTGCTCATCGCAATCTGTTGAGGAATCATTTGCATTGAGTCGTTTGGTTCGTTATCTATTGGTTGTGTAGTGTAAGCACAACTAGCTATAGAAGTGCCAATGTTCATCTGCTAACCGGCTGAGCTGACGTAGTGTTAGATCATGTGTTGTTTGATCCCCTCATACTCTGATCCCTACTGGGTGGTTTATGCTGCTCATCGCAATCTGTTGAGGAATCATTTGCATTGAGTCGTGTGGTTCCTTGTCTATTGGTTGTGTAGTGTAAGCACAACTAGCTATAGAAGTGCCAATGTTCATCTGCTAACCGGCTGAGCTGACGTGGTGTTAGATCATGTGTTGTTTGATCCCCTCATACTCTGATCCCTACTGGGTAGTTTATGCTGCTGCTTGTCCTATGGTTACAAAATGCAAGAGTAGATGATATCTTGACCAGTTGAACGACAACAAAATGAGGATCTTGACCACTTGGAACCACCAAAATTTATGGTCTTGACCAATTGAACCACCAAAATTTATTTTGGCGGAAATGAAATGTCTTGCCTGAATTGGCTTGGTACGCTTCACAAGTAGTTCTCTTTTGTGCTTAATAAAATAGACTATTTTGAGATCTATTCGAAGAATCAGCTTAATTATAAGTTTGATCTTATGAATCTTTATTACAAGTCAAGGAGCCATGTTACTTTGCAAGTTGTAAGCTGTTGTACTGCATTATATAAGTTCAAAATGCAAAAGTAGATGATCCTGATCAGTTGAACCACCAAAATTTATTTTGGAGGAAATGAAATGTCGTGCCTGACTTTTGGCTTTTAGTACCCTTCACAAGTAGTTCTCTTTTGTGCTTAATAAAACTGATTAGCTAGACGTCAGCTATGAAAGTTCGAAGAATCAGCTTAATTTTAAGTTAAAAGTATGTCTTGAGAGTTTGACGTGAGCTATGAAAGTAGTATTCGAAGAATCAGCTTAATGTTAAGTTTGAAAGAATGTCTTAAGAATCTTTATTACAGGTCAAGGATCCATGTTACTTTGCAAGTTGTAAGCAGTTGTACCGCATTATGTACAGTTTGAAGTATGTCTTTAAGAATCTTTATTACAGGTCAAGGAGCCATGTTACGTCTCAAGTTGTAAGCAGTTATACTGCATCATGAAAGTTTGTTTAGGTACACCCTGCTTGGGTCTTTAGTATTGCACATGGCAGTCCTTGCCATGATCAATGCTGCTAAGAAATCTCCATTAGTTTACCTGCCATACCCATATTAATAAGTAATTTGTGAAAAGACCGGAGGAAGTAAGTAATTTGGAAGCAGCTATCATTTGCTGTCCAATCCCCTTCTGTGTAATCACTCCACTCAAAACTTGTCTCTGAAACTACATGTTAAATCTCACTTATTTTAGTTTGATTATTTCTTACGGATCTGTAATGGTCCAATCGGTAGACCGGAGGGAGCATTCTACCAGTACTCCAATTTCGCTACCGTGTCTGTGCATCGCGCACACGTATTGGTTGATGAGGGCTCTTGCGTTGCTGTTGCGGCGACCCAAAAAGCTGTATGCACGCACCGATTTTAGGGGGTGATCGTTTCGGCTTTTTTCGGCTTCAGCTTCTAGTTTCAGCTTTTTTTTCACTATTCACTACACTATCCACTAACTCAGCTACAGTGTTTTTTCAGCCAGCTACAGTGTTTTTTCAGCCAAAAGCCATCGCTATTTCGATCACCCCCTAAAGTCGTAGGCAGCCCCTCCGATGTCGGACAGGAGACGGGCGCCTCTTGCGTACAAAAGCACGGGGCATTCTACATTTGAGGCGTTGAGCACGTACAAGATACTTGCGTCAATCACAGGCCAAATTAATTTTCTGGAAGGTTGCCTGAACAGGTAATGGAGACTACGGTCGAGGCCAAAGTAGAGGTTGTTATGGTTTATTTGGTCTAATTAATTTTAAAAAATTTAAAAGTAGAAAAAATAGGTTAGTTCATCATGTATAATGTAAATAAATGTAAAAAAAGAATCGGTAAAAAAATTTAAAAATAATAAAAATTATGAATAGTGAAAAAAGTCTAAATCTAAATAAGTAGTGTCTTAATCTTGAATTGAATCTAATCTACCCTAATCACACGGCCTCTTAATTGCTGAGTCTGAAGTGTGGTTGTGAACTGTGACCGTGTTAAATACGGTAATTTCCCCCCCCCCCCCCCAATTTGTGCACTTCCATTTCAAAGCGTGTGCTGTAGGCTCCGTTGAAAGTGCATGTTTCTTTTTAAACGATGCCTTGGCCATTAGTGTCTGCGTATTTAAAAGCCCTCAAAACTTCTCTAGATCTCTGGCCATGTTTAAAATAGTTTCTGTCTTTTTGTAAGAAGTTGGCAATTTGAACGGAGTTATTTTTTAAAATGGTATTTATATATCATTTTTAGAAATTGCTGTAGTAGTTGCTTTGAACTCTTGTTATAACATGAGTGTTTTTTTTCTTTCTCAATCTTTTTGCAATCAGTTAAAAATTAAAGCTATAGCTAAAAGATACAGTACTTTTAAATATAGCCTCTGTCTGGTGGTGTCTGCCCCTTTCAGTGGGCAGTTATGGTTCACCCACAAGGAGCTGAAGTTTCAGCATGGTCAGAGACGATTCATGAGTGCCTACTCAAATGATGCAATGATCGATCAAAACGACCAGAGGATCACATCATTCACATGCTACCTGCAGCTTCACCTGCCTGATGGATGCAAGCGCAGGAGGAAAACATGCATTGATGCATTCGAATTCGCCAATCAATTGGAGTAACTCCCATTCTGTTGCTTGTATCTTGAATTCGCCATTGCTCACTGTCAATACAGCTCAAAGACATGGCAGGTCGATGGAGAGCCCGGCGCAGTGTCAGCTGACCGTATTGTATGCGCATATGTACGATCGCGCAAGACAAGAATTAAAGGTAAACAGCTGTATGCTACGGGTGCATTTAACTTGTAGCTAGCTTTGTCAGTGATCAGTTTGCTTGTTTCTTTCTTCATCTCTTCGATCCTTGAAATTTTTTTTTACTTGTCAGTGTGATCAGTTGCTCCAGCTCGATCGTCTTCCTTTCACCGCTACGCGATGCAGGAGCCGTACGTACCACCCGTGTTTTGTTTGCTATCGTGTTTGTCCGTTTGTAAATTCGTTGCCAGCGGCTAGTGTTTTGTTATTGGAGAAAGGTAGAGTAAACGAAATTCATATTAAGCTAAGCTAAGCTTTTGTAAAAGTGGGCTCCCGTTAAACTAACAGCGAGACTATCGCATCACCTCTCGATGCTAGTTAATATTCTTTATTACCAAGGATTTCACGTGAGTTTTTACTAGTAGTGGTGCGATTTCTGAAATATGAGAGATTTCTACGTTCCAAACTACACATTGGATTCTTGATCTGTCTTCTACCAATGGCAGCCGTCGTACAATTTGTACAACCTATATAATTTGCATGCCTCCGATCGGCACGGCATGTGATGAATATCTGTATGAGGTGCCCTTCATAAACGAGGGAGAAGAAAAGTACGCATCTGTAGCACTACTGGATCAAGAGCGGGGTGAAGATTTCGATTTTGTAAATTTGTAGTTTTTCAAAGACCAGGCGGTCAGACCGGCCGGTGATAGCGGTCTGACCGGCAGTCGCTAGCGGTCAAACCAGCTAGCGTAGACTGGCCGGTTATGATTTTGGATTTTTGGTCGTAGTTTGATTTAGTTTGATCTAGGTCAATACATATGTCGCATGAAGCATGTTTTGACTAACATGGGTCACGTTGTGAAGACTTTATGCCCAAAAATGATTTCTTTATCATTGGATATGTATGGAGGCTTGAAGTCAACCATATTCAATGGCGATGATCGAAGCAACGTACATGGAGGACTCGATGACTAGAACGATTAAAGATGTCTAGTGAGATAACTGAGCCCAGGCATGGCACAAGGAAAGCAAAAAATATTGATGGAAAGTTTGATGGACATGTTGCATCATGTGACTTAGTCAGTCCAAATGAGGCGTGACCTTGTAAAACCAAAATGGGAGAGATTTGATACGTGGCAAGCCAATAGTGTATGTACACGTGATAAGCATGGCAATTGCTTATAAAGAAGATGAAGATCAGATCAAAAAAGAGTATTTTTGTAAGTTGATCAAAATACCAAAGACTACCTTGTATCAAAACTCGGTGCTTGGAAAAACAGTTTAAATTAAGTAGAAGCTGAGAAGATCGAGTTGGATCAAAAGCTAAAAACTTAGCAGATATAAACTCATGAGCTTTGAAAAACATTCATAAGTGTTGTGTAGGGTTAACTGATTTTCTCTATTTGTGCTAGTGGATAATATCCATTGGAGTTAGATAAGTGTTGGTTTGCCTATTTTTTTAATGGGTTGAGATGGAAACTTGCTTGCTAACCATCTTTATTGATAATGACCCTGACTTAAAGGATGAGGACACAATCCTTCCTCTAGTTATTCCTGAGTTGGTTGGAGAGCTTGCTTCCAGTACTCCATTTTCAGTAGAGCAACATCTTTCCACCTTCACTAGCACTTTGAGTGGCTCTGCTCCTACCTCCATAGCCCATAGGGTAGAGGCCACGTCTGCACCAAGACATCCTCATCACATTCAACGACGACGCCCTCAGGAGTAAATGATTAGGGATCTGTATGAGTGAGTTACTTGCTTCGGGTTTCTCTCCGGATTTTCATGCATATTCTATTTTATTTACATCTTGTGAGCCTTAAGATGCTATCCATGTTTTATCTGATTTCTCTTATGTCAATATCATACATGAAAAGTTTGAGAACTTTGAAAGAAATCAAGTTTGGATCTTAGTTGAACTTCCACCTAATCATAATGTAATTGATACCAAATAGGTATTGAAAAGTAAATAAAGTAAGGATGGATTGGTAGTTCACAATAAGGGTAGGCTTGTAGTTTAAGGTTTTTCTTAGGTAGAGGGCTTAGATTTTGAGGAGATATTTGTATCTTTAGCTAGATTAGAAGTCATTCGTATTTTGCTAGTATTCACGACGTTTAAGGGCTTTAAGTTGTTTTAAAGGGATGTCAAGAGTGTTTTCTGAATGGTTTCATAGAAGAGTAGGTTTATGTGAAGTAATTTCCCGGTTTTGAAAATCCCAAATTCTCAAATCATGTGTGTAAGCCTTGAATGGATTGAAGCCCCTAGAGTTTGATATAATAGACATAAGAGTTTTCTACTTTAGAATGATTTTAAAATGAAAATGGTATATTAAACCTTATTCACTCTCAGGCATAAGTGACTTCTTACTTGTTCATATATACATTGATTATATTATTTTCTGTGGTTATTCTTATACTTCGGTGTCTAGATTTTCAGATTATATGAACTAAAAATTCAAAATGAGTATGATAGGCGAGCTGGCTTTCTTTCTTAGTCTTTAAGTCAAGCAATTGAAGGAAGTGACATTCATTCATCAAAACAAGTACACAAATGACCTTCTTCGATGTTGTGACATAGGAAGCGGCAAGTCTATGTCTACTCCAATTGCCATTTCTACCACGCTGAATCCTAATTAGGATGGAGAGCCCGTGGACTAGATGGAGTACTACAGCATGATCGGTTCCCAACTCTACCTCACAGCTTTAAGACCAGACATACAGTTTGATGTGTGTCTGTGCACTTGATTTCAGGCTTCCTCTTGTGTTTCTTATCGTCAAGCAGTGCATCATATCTTTAGATACCTTCAGGATACTCTTAACTTTGGACTCTGGTATTTTTTCTTATTCTGCACTCTCTTTGCACGCTTTTTCTGATGTTGATTTTGCAGGGTGTAGGATAGAGAGGAAGAGTATCTTTGACACTTGTCATTTCTTAGATACATCTCTTATCTTTTGGTCATCTAGTAAGCACTCCTCTATTGCACAGTTCGTTGTTGAAGCGGAGTATATAACTGCTGCTAGTAGTTGTTCTTAGGTTTTCTGAATTTTATCTACTCTGCAATACTATAGGTTGGCCTTAGATAGTTCTCTTTTTTGTGATAAATCTAGTGTCATAAATGTTGCCAAAAACTTAGTACAACACTCTAGGACCAAGTACATTGATATTTGATATCATTTTTTTAAAGACCATATAGATAAGGGAATGTACTTCACTTTGTTGAGTCAGAGCACCAGGTTCCAGGTATTTTCACTAATGCTCTATATTCTTCTCGTTTTGCTTCTTTGCGGGGGAATTAGGAGTTATTAGTCCTTTTGGCCTATTTTGAGGGGGCTTTGACTTTTTTGTATCCCTTGTATCATAATGTATATTTAATTTCAATAACTTGCACTGTAAAACTCTACTTGGAGCTTTGATTATTTTTCCTGTATGACATGATATCTTGCTTTACATTCTACTAGATTTGGTGCTAGTTAGTTTTATTATGTCTTTCTATATGTAACTTAACTTTGTTATGGTAACTTCCTTAAATGTGAAAAACTTCAACTAAATCTTATCTTATTGGATCTTGTGATTAGTTTTGCTCTAGAGTGATCCTATTATGATTCATGCCATATCAAATAAGCTAACTTGAGTCTAGAATATAAAATAAGTTTTAGATTGAGCTATACTAGTTTTTTTTTAATAAAAGCATGAGTTTACTTCTCCTAATCTTTTGCGGCTCGAATCGGGTATAACTTATAGACTAAAGAGTAGCTCATTGTTCTTGGATTAAAAATAAAAAGAAAAAATAATCTCTTTTATATGCAAAAAACGGATCTCACCAATTTTTTCTATGAGATGGCTTGCTATTGCATTAGGCATGAAATTAGAAAGAGTTTTGGATGACAAATATCACTCTTTTAAGCACACGATTAAGAAACTAAAATTGTGAAACATGGTTAAGGTAGCGGTAGTGAAACTAAAAATGTGAAACCGATTTCGCTGATAATGGCTAGTTTTCTGACCATTGCGAAGGGAGCAGTAGTTGTGGTTCTATAACGACGGAACTACTGGAAATCTTTATTTTTCAGGGGTTTTGCTTCCAACGGCTAGTTTTTGTGGTGTGGGTATATATACCCTGTTGTGACTGGTTGGGGTAAAACTTTTGGCACTTCATTTCATTCTTTTGAGCTAGTGTGAGGTCTTTCTCTCAATTGTACATATTTTACACTTTGTGAGTAAGGAAGGCTCTAGATTGCATATATTGTATTTAGAGGTGGATTGAGTATCTACTTGATGTTATGCATTTATCACATGTTGTGAGGGGCTTGACTTATTACTCTTGGAGTTTGCTGACTCTTAGATAACGTTGGAGGCGTTGTGCACGATGATCTTCTCAAAGAAGGTTATGAGAAGACCCGACGAAGTGTGAAGGTTGGAGGTCAGCTACCTAGAGCAGGAAAGAGCTACCACTAGTGTATTTGAGGTGGAAGGCTCAATTCATGGAGTTGGTCTAATTTGTTTGGGCTTACTTCAACGTAGTCTAGGGGAGACTGACTAGTCTTCGAACGCCACGGTAAAAAGCAATCATGTCATTTGTAGTTTATTTTCTTGTATTCAACTTAGATTCAAGCAATTTACATTAATAGAATTAAATTGATTGCTTATCATTCTATGATTACAAAACTAGACTTAGATTGTTGGTGCACTTAGGTGAACATTATTTGTGCTAAACTAATTTGAGTTAGCTTCCGCATTATATACTTGATTTAGCCAAATAGAAATTGATTTTAATTGAAAAAATTTTAAGATCGTCTATTCACCCCCTTTAGTCAGCCTCCTCGATCTTATAGCGGTGGCTCCGCCGTGGCCTCTCACGAAACCCTAACAATAAGCCCACACTAGTGGATACAACCAATCCCAAATAGGAAAACCCAATATCTACATAAAAACTGGTTTTACACACACTTGCATGCTTTTCAAAGCACGAATCCCACATGGCTCTAATAACCTGATAAGATATTCTATCCTCTAAGGTGTAACCTAAATCATTTGGGCTAACGTTGTGGTTTTACAAACCACATTTCTACTTAATATCGAACAATTTCCTCATTTGTTACCCACTAGCCTTCACTGCGCTTCTTCTTGAAGCAACTACCATAACAAAGCATGTGATGCCCAATGACTTGCCGCTAAGATCGTTCGTCTACTTTGAAAACCGTCACAACTTGAAATGCTCAAGTTCAATGGCACACCACATGCATGTATTTGCCTCATCATGATACTTGTTTCTTCTGCGCTTCTTCTCTTGAGATGATGCTCCATCTAGACTTAAGCAATCCTCCATGGCTTCATGGCACCTCCCCTAGCCTTGGTTTTGCTATTAACCGCAACAATTACCAAGCATCTTGCACATCAAAGAACAAGCAACCGTTTCGAGTATAAGTGACATGCACTCGACTCATTAACAAAACCGATGCAAACATACACTTGACACCCACATCAAAATTTTCACATTGCATGGCCTTCTGTCATGACTAACATTTGCATAGACCCACGCCATAAGGATCACAACGAGACCAACTCAACTCGTTCAATTTCCCATTGGCCAGTCTGACTGTCAACCAACAACCGATTAGATCACACCACAAATTGACTTAAAACATTCCGGTAATATCATCCTGAATAATATCATTTTATTTCAGTCATGATTACAAAAAAAAAAATCTCACGTCCCAAACATAGCCAAATTTTACTCAGGAAAGAACGACCAATACTTGACAAGTTCAGACGCAGTGATATGCATCGCACTAATCTTTGAAATTATGGGCACATGCCATATGCATTGGCAGATGAACACACGTCAGTCGTCATTGTGCTCAACGTTTTATTTCTTTTTTTTTGCTCCGGGACATATGGTTGTGGTGGTGACGCGGCTGCAACGTGGGATTCAACGACCAATACTTGATTAGGAACTTTGGCAGGAATAAACAGTCGAACAAACTAACAGCAGGCAAGAGGGAGGGGTATGCTAATTTGTCCTGTTACAACATATGGCCCCTGCAACGTGGGATTCAACCACTCCCTATCTCAACATCCCATACACACGGGAAAAATTATTGGTGACAAGCGAGACGAATGTATGCAGCATCCACAGCAACTGAGCAACATGCCAGCATCAAATGCCTGACAGTTACATCTAACACTATTTCAGCACAGTTATGCCCTTGACTGCTAGCTAGTTGGTCCTTGCAATTCTTGGTTCCTTTTTCCCCCTTGTATTGAAGGAAGGAGGGGGATCAGCAAGCCACATAGCAATGCAAACAAACAGGGCACAGATCTTGCAACTTCCTCTACAGCTCCATCAAGCACAATATTGACAGAAATAGTACCATATGTATTTACCCGAGGGGAAGAACTGGACATGGCCATAGATGCAAAGCAAGGACATGTCACCAGTTTCATAGTTTAGTCTCCTGGAGACAGGCTCATTTAAGCACAATGTAAGGAGCAGAGAACATTACACACATCTAGATGGATTTACTCGAGGAGCAGAGAAAAACCAGGCCACTGATTAGATATTCTGATTCTTCACCATTATAGAAAATAAAACATCTATTCACAAATCTGCAAGGCCTTGCCTTTTATTGGAATAAAACCCCACATGCTCAATTCTTCAGTAATGGTAGAGAGAACAGTTATTCGACATAACACTGACGTAAGGCTGGCCTCCAGATGAACATTGGTAGATGGCAAAGACAACATCTAAGCATAACATCCTAGCAGTCCAATACCATGTAATTGCAGCAGGGTTCTAGATTCATGCCATATGCCTCTCGCGATCTACAGATTAGTATTGTGAAGACCAATCTGCAGCGCTGCCAACCCTAGGAATGCTGGTGGTATCCTTCTTGACCTGTGCATCGACTGCGTAAGTTGAGCCGCAAACCTCTCCTTTGCTGTCGACCCTTGGCACTGGTTTTACCTCGTTCAAAGGATGCTCGTAGCTCTGCAATCCTCCGGATGACGTGAAGAAGAAACCTGATGAAATCATTGAATGCCAGCGATCAGAACAGAACAGAGTTCCAAGTCTTGCGAATACCTGTGATGATTGCTTGGCTCATTATGCATACCTTTAGGGAATGGTGCAAAGGATTTCCCACAAGCCTTCTTCACAATTTCAGCATCATCAGAAACCACGAGACGACCCTCCGAATCAACTCCCCAATAAAATGGAACTCTACCATCAGCATCCTACAAGAAGATGGACAGGGGCTATCATTTGACCTGTCTATACTAAGTAGGGCTCATAAACAAACACGGGCAAGGACGAATAAATCCATTAAAGTAAGATGCTGACATGCAGAATCCTACACATGCACAAAGAACAATTATTTTAGATCTCAAAAGGTAATTATTCTGGTTCTAAAATAAATGTTCTTTGTGCGTCTCAAAAGGTAATTATTCTGGTTCCAGTTCCCAGGCGACAAGGTCTACTAGTGCTTGTACCATGAATTATATAACAAGGCGCGACCACAATATTGCAAATGCAATAGTAAAATCTAGTCTTCACCAGATATAGAGAAAAATAACACAGTCACATAACACACTATTGAATTGAGTATCGACATTAACAAAATGGAAATCCGAATATTCACTTACAGCAGCCATGAAGATCGAATTGGTTGAGCAATCATACAGCACAAACGCAAATTTCCCACTTATATCTCTGACAACTTGATCTGCAGGGTAAGGTCCCCTGTCCCTCAAGGTTCTGTAAGCCTCAATAACGATGTTGACCTCAGTAGCACCTTTGCTCAATCCATATTGCTGCTTCAGCACAGCAATGTTCTCAATCGTGCCTTGGAACAAGCAGAATATGTCGTCCACAGCAGCAAACAACCTACAAGCACGAACGATTCGGTCAAAGAAAAGGTACAGCATACACCTACAAAAATTTTTTCGAGAACATACAAAAGCTTTGCTTGTCTTTTACGCACCTAAAATTAGAAAAAGTCTCTTAAGGTATAGCTTAGTGACAAACCATCTAATGAGAACTTATCAAACCGGGAAACGGATTCAGTCAGATGCTAAGTTTGCTAACACATGAACATCAACAGGATCGATGGTTGTTTATAACGCAGTGATAATTCAGAACGTAGACCCTCTTAGGCCCACCAAAATGTTAACAAGACTACAAATGGAAATAGTCTAGTAATTAACCATCAGGCAGGATTGGATTGGATTATGAAACAAGAAATTAGCCATTGATGAATCGATCAGCAGCGAGCAACAGTAACACCAATCTAACCCTATCAGCATCGCATTTTATGACAGATCATATCCACACCAAGCGCTCCAGCACATGATGCTGAAGCACCGTACGTGTGGATCATAGGAGCACAGCACGGCGAGAATCTATCCTCACCTGGGGAGGAGGGGGCTCTGGTCGTGGGACGAGTAGGCCATCGTGGCGCCGCCGTCGATGCTGACGGTGACCGCGCCGTGGCGCGCCTCCCGGAACCGGTCGGCGAGCCCCGCCGCGCCGTCCCCCGCTGGCCCCGGCTGCCGGAGCCCCTCCGGGCTCGGCGCCACCGCCCGGTCGAACACCGCGAGCATCTCGTCACCCGCGCCCCCGCGAATTGGGCCCGGATCACGCCGCAACGCAAGCCCGGATGCGCGCCTCTCCTGGTACGCTTCGATCTTCCACGCGCCGCGCGAACCCGAAACCGCAGGTATTTCTGGGATAAGGAAAAGACGAGAAGTGATCTCTCGTCTTATTATTTATGGTGCTGCTACTGCAGCAGCGGCACTACGTGGATGGATCTGTCGGTGCGCGCGCGCGGGAAACGCGGGAGAAGGATCGAGACGACTCCACACGGCGCTACACCTGTCACGACCACCGCACCGCACTCCGAGAGGATAAAGCCAAAAGATGAGAGAAAAATGGAAAATGGAGAGCGGTCGTGGAGGCCCAGTTCCGTTACTACGTGGCCTAATACTATCAGGGAGCATTTTTTAAAAAGTGATATAGTTTAATTTAGCACCATTTTATTCATAGTTTGAAATTCCGTTGCCACGCGGCCGAGTAATCCATGACATACCATGATATGACCCAACGACAAACAGTTGTCTTGTTGACTTCCCCCCTCTCTCTCTCTTTCTCATAAAAAAAAGGTCCTCTTGCTAACAGATGGGGTCGAATCTAGTCGAGAAAGAAATTACAATAAATGTACCATTGAAAACACCAAATGTCCTTCATGACCTGTTCTTTTCAGCTCTTAAAACAGTTTTTGGCTTTTACTATAGTATCTAACTTTCAAACGAAATATTTTTTTAAAGATATAGTCTACAAATTAATTATAGTACACGTTAAAAGCCCAATATCTGTACTATCCAAAATCGCAAGCGAGTATCTCTCTCCGTAATCCCTGTCGCAAACAGCTAAAATTCAAAAGTTTCAGCCAAAAATCATAAGCCGCAGCAAAAAAGAATATGCCCTATGAAAACAGTTTTCACCCCAAAGTAATATATTGCGATACCACAGGGGCACAACACGTTTCTGAATTCTACTACAGGAACAAGCTGTTTGAGCACAGACCAACCGTAGGTCAAGATTGAATACATCCACTTGGGAGCAATTGCATACAGCAACGCAGAAACACAGTCTCCGAAACGGAATGCGGTTATACACATAACTAGTTACATATTATCAACTGTGGAAACCTGCGTCTGGACTTGTAAGTTTGACTCAGGGGACCCAATAATTGTAAAGTGAATGTGAACAGAGTAAACAATAAAGAAAGGAGTTCATCTCTCATCTCTCTAACTTCAATTTATTGTTTACACTATTCTGTGTTTGATTTATCTCTCTTGCCACCGTGCCACCGTCCCCACACGGCCGAGCCACCACTGCACTGTACCGGCGTCGGCCGCACCGGTGTCGCTGCACGCCTCCGTACGCATGAGCCATCGCCGCCGCACGACCGCACCGCACGAGCCGCCACCGTGCCCCCGCATACACCGCCGCATCTCGTCGCGTAGCGCCATTGCGTCGGCTCGCAGTACGCGCCAGATCGCCATCACACCGCCCCGTAGCCACCACCTGAACGACCGTCACCCCACGTGGCCGCAACTGCTAGCATGCGCCGTCAGCCTCGCCTCGCCCACATGCGTCGCCCGTAGTGGCGCTGGCCACCTGAACGTGTCACCCGAGGCACAGGGCGCCCGCACGTGCCCCGCTGCCACTTGTTTTCGATCGACATCCGCATGGCCGCCACCAACTCTTGGCCAAACACCGCCGTCGGCCTCCACGCGCACGAGTCGACCACCTGTTGTGCCACGGCTGCCGGCCCCCTTTTCCTACGCACGTATGAAGTGAATAGAGGTAGGAAAATCCTACCCCCTCTTGAATCGGCCATGAGAAAAATGGACCGTCCGATTGGCCATAAGAAGTTCGGACCAGTCCGATCAGTCAAAATGAATTTGGACTGTCCGATCAGCCATAGAATGTTTGGGGACCAGTTCGATCGGTCAAAAAGAATTTGAACCGTCCAATCGGCCATAGACCGTTCGATCGACCATAGGGCTTTCGGACCAGTTCGATCAACCATACGAAGTATGGACCATCCGATCAATCATGGGACGATCGGATCAGTCTGATCAACCAAGGGAAGTTTGAACCGTTCGATTGGCGATCGGCCGGGGAACGGGGTGCCTGGATTTTATAGAAAGGCGCTTAGAAAATCAAAAAATTACACAAAATATTTTTTAGAATTGAAAATTAGCAGAGAAACCCTAAACAATCGTAGAATTCACTAAAAACACATATTCTAGCATAAAAGGGTCTCAAGAATTCAAATTTGGATTTGTTTTTTATTTTTGCATCTGAAGCTTGTTTAGCACTATTGTTATTATTTTCTATGTTTTTCTATATTTATTTACTATTTTAAAATAATCATAATTATTTAATTACCCTTAATAACCGAAATTAACATTAAAAATATAGAAAATACGTAGAAAATTCTGAAATATCACGAGAATATTTTGTATCATTATCTAATTTATTTCATACATATTTACCTACGGTAAATTTATATATTTCCTTCATGCATATGTAGATGACAGGCATTACGAACTGAAAGTTCGAGGGCTGGCCCAGCATCGTCAAAACTATTTGACTTGGACTTCCAATGTAGATATCATACTTGGAGCCAAAAAACTCCATGCTGTCATTGGAATTGGTGCACTACAGGATGTCAAACCCACACATGAGGAAAATGATTAGGCACTTCATTTTCTCAGGCATCACTTGTGTCTCACTCTCAAGAATGCATACATGGCAGAAAAGAGTGCACTAGAATTATGTACTGCACTCGAGAAGCGGTTCGAGAAGCCGAAGTATACCATTTTTTCTCAGACAGAGCAGGAATGAATCTGATTCAGATTTACTGATTTCAAGATAGTTAGAGAGTATAACTCTGCTCTGCATAGAGTTTATACTAATCTTCAACTTTATGGCAGTCAGATCACAGATGAACAGAAAATTGAGAAAAGTCTCTTCACCTTTCACCTTAGTATAGTGCAGTTTACGTGTAACTATCCTCAAGACGATTTGGAGAAGAGTTGTGACGAGAGGAGGGGATTGCGTTGGGCTAGAATGGGCCCAAGTCGCTCTCGCCTCGGCCCACAGAACTGTATAATGGGCCGGAAATGGATTATCAGGCCCACATACCGTATAATGGGCCGAGAAAGGCGTGTACTGCGCTGTAACCTTACATGCGAAGGCACCAAGTCGTTGGTCTCCTTCGTTTTCCAGTCTCCATCAAACCAGCGAGGCCAAGTATTTGCTTGCTTCCTTCCTGCCTTCGTCTTCCTCCCATCCGGGTCGTCTCGTCTCCGTCGACCTCTGAAGCCCTAGCGGAAAGCGAGGCGAGCGAGAGGGGTCGCGATGTTTGGGTACCAGAAGGTGCCGGACCTCGAGTCCGGCGGATGCTCGGCGGCGCTGTACCCGGGGATGGTAGAGAGCCCCGACCTGCGGTGGGCGCTCATCCGCAAGATCTACGTCATCCTATCCGTCCAGCTCGCCATGACCGCCGCAGTGGCCGCCGTCGTCGTCAGGGTCCGCGCCGTCTCCGAGTTCTTCGTCTCCTCCAACGCCGGCCTCGCCCTCTACGTCCTTCTCCTCGTCCTGCCCTTCATCGGTCGGCTCTCCCCGTCTCTCTCCTGAATTTTATGGCGTTAATTTTTTGTTTCGTGAAATCTGTGTGTTAGTGGGCTTGCTTCGTTCGTGTGCAGTGCTGTGCCCTCTGCACTATTATCACCAGAAGCATCCGGTCAACCTGCTGCTGCTCGGCCTCTTCACCGTCGCCATCAGCTTCGCCGTCGGCATGACATGCGCCTTCACCAGCGGTAATAACACCTCCGTTCCCTTGTTCCTTGTTCAAAATCATGGTTAGTTGTTCCTCCGCGGTCGGAATGAAGCTATGCATTTGTTCTAATTGAGCATCCGAAACAGTTGTGCGTGTTGATTAGTGATTTTAATGAATGAGCTGTTTTCGTTACGAATCCCATGCTTAATTGTGACATTCACTGAACTCATTGTTAGATATGTGTGCTTTGGTGAAAATTTCCATTTGGTCTAGTTGAGCATTCAGATTAGTTGTGTAAGGTAATGCACAATAATAATGAATGGAATCCACTCTTGACATTGGGATTCTGTTCCAGAGGTGATACATCTGTTCCCTTGTTCTTTGCTCTAAATCATGGTCAGTTGTGCTCGATGATATTTAATTAATGGAGGTCACCCCTGGCATTAGGAATCCTCTGCTTTCTTGCTTCTGTCTCTAAATCATTGCTAAATACGTCGGCGTGGATGAATTTTCCATTTGGTCTAGTTGAACATCCAAAACAGTTGTGCAAGATGATGCATGGAAACCACTCTTAACATTAGTAATCTGTTATATGATTTTCAGCAAAAGCATATATATGATGATGCTGGTGTTTTGTTAAGTTGAACACCTTATGCATGAAGCTTTTGGATTGCTACACAATGCAAGCAAATGCATGTGCATGTGGCTCTTTGGTACCACAGAACTGTGCTGCACTAATAGAATGCAATGCTGAAGTCTCCCCTTTGTAGACCCATCTGTAGATTACAGTATCCTATGTCTGTTTTTATTGGCAGCAAGCTTTGTCTTTTCTCAGGGCTCAAGGCTCTTACATATAAATGCTCACCAATTTCCTATAAGTGCACCAATTCTATGCAGACTATATTATCATAATTGCAAATGTCTGACGTTATTCTACCATCACCTGTCAAGTTTTAGGTGCCAGAAACTTTATGATATTCCCATGCAAGGCAAAATCATTTTTCTTATCGCCACTTTTGTGGAATCGGTCCTTCAATCTTCATGTAGTTGCCTTGTTGAAAGGTTTTCTGGTAGTGGAGCCCTTTGTTCTTTTCTTCTTTTTCTTTTGTTGGTAAATACTTGTGGTGGAACCATTCATTAGGTTTACCCCCTTTGCTGGTTTGGATTTTTGGAACTCACAACACCTGTAGAAATTTTGGGCTTTACTAGACCTTTTTTCTTCTGAGAATTAGAGAGTCATCCTCTGTTTTTTCTGCCTCTATATTTTTTGATGGCCATATCAGCAAAATTCCACTTGGCCATTGTTGCAAATAACGCACAGAATAATAGAGACAAGAGACACGAATTTTACGTGGAAAACCCTTGCGGGAAAAAACCACGGACGCTCGAAGGCAAATCACTATATTGTAGAGAGATTACAATGGAGAGACTCTCTCTTGGCTTGTTCATCCTATGGACTACTGGGGTACTTATATAGTATTGGGGATAGAGTCCCACATGGAAAGTAAATAAAATAAAAGTCCTACACGGACACGAATCCGAATTCGAATCACTTTCCAACAATCTCCACCTTGAGCCGAATTCGGATCACTTTTCAACAATAATCTCCACCTTGAGCCGAATTCCCTCCAGTAGTCGAAGAATATTATGAATTTCTCCAACAAAATCAGCATGTACACCTTGAGCGTCGAAAATCCACAGGACTAGTGAGTAATACCAACTAAGTCTGAGCAAAGCTCAAACTTAGATGCAGGAACTGGCTTTGTCAACATAACAGCTGGATTATCATGAGTACTTATCTTGCAGACTTTAATATCACCTTGAGTAATGACACCTCGAATGTAGTGATACCTGATATCAATGTGCTTTGTTCTCTCATGGAACATTTGATCTTTTGTAAGGCAAATAGCACTTTGACTGTCACAAAATATTGTAGTGCAAGATGTACTTCCACAAAGCTCAGTAAATAAACCTCTCAACCAAATAGCTTCTTTGCAAGCTTCAGAGATAGCCATATACTCACGTAGTAGACAAGGCAACGGTAGCTTGTAAACTTGCTTTCCAACTTACGGCACACCCTCCAACAAAGTGAACACATAACCAGGTGAGAGACCTTCTTTTATCCAAGTCTCCAAAGAAAATCGAATCCACATAACTAACAAGTCCATCTTTAATCCTTCCAAACTATAAAGAAACATTAGATGTGCCCATGAGATATCCGAAAATCCATTGAACTGCTTTCCAATGCTCTTTTCGGGATTAGCCATGTATCTACTAACCACACTTAATGATTGAGATAAATCGGGCGAGAACATATCATGGCATACATAAGTGAACCAACCGCACTTGCATATGGGACTTTAGACATGTACTCCACTTCATCATTAGATTTTGGACATGATCTTTGAATAAAGTTTGAAATATCTTTGCTAAGGAGTACTCACGGGTTTAGCCTCATGCATGTTGAAACGACGAAGAACTTTATCAATGTACCCTTTTGACTTAGATATAATTTACCAAGTTTTCTGTCTCTAATGATTTCCATACCAAGAATCTTCTTAGTTGCACCGAGATCTTTCATCTCAAACTCATCGCTTAATTGAGCCTTCAACTTTGAAATTTCAACCTTGTCTTTTGCAAAGAATCAACATATCATCAACATATATGAGCAAATAAATAGTGAACCATTAACAATCTTGAAATAAACACAGCTATCATAATTTGATCTTTTAAAATCTGAGATATCATAAAGGAGTCAAATCTCTTATACCATTGTCTAGGTATTGTTTCAAACCATAAAGAGATTTCTTCAATTTGCAAGCAAAATTCTCCTTTCTGGAACGACAAAACCTTCCGTTGCTCCATATAAATGTCTTCTTCTAATTCCTCATGTAAGAATGCGTTTTCACATCCATTTGTTCAAGCTCAAAATCATGCATAGCCACAATACTAAGCAAAGTGCGAATAGAACTATGCTTCACAACAGGAAAAGACATCTGTGAAATCAATACTGAATTTGATGTATCCTTTAGCAACTAATCTTGCTTTATACCTAACCTCTTCTTGGTGAAACGCCTTCCTTTTCTTGAAAATCCATTTGCAATGAATAGGTTTCTTCTCAATTGGCAACTTGACTAGCTCCCAAGTACCATTCTTGTCAAGAGATTCCATCTCATCATGCATGGCAGCCATCCATCTTTCTGAATCACTAGAAGAGATAGCTTCTGAATAAGATGAAGGTTCTGCAGTACCTTCAATTTCTTTTGCCACATTTAGACAATAAGCCGCAAGGTTGGCTTCTTCAATAAATCTCTTAGGAGGCTGAATGTTCCTCCTTTCTCTATTAGCTGCAATGGAATGTTGTGTTGGTGGCACAACAATAGAAACTTCTGGAGTATTTTCCTTGTTGATTTCTTGTGTAGATCCTGAATCAATAATATGCTCCACTTGCACGCTTGATTGCTTCTCAACGGGAACATCAATAGATGGTTTATCATGCAACATAGCAAACTCATCAAAAGTAACATCTCTACTAATAACCACCTTTTTAGTTTCAGGATTCCACAACTTATATCCTTTCACACCAATTTTATAGCCAAGGAAAATACACTTAACTGCTCTAGGTTCCAATTTACCATTGTTGACACGAGCATATGCGGATGACCAAATATTCTCAAATTTGAATAATCTGCTGGAGAGCCAGACCATACCTCAATTGGAGTCTTCTTATCAATAGCTAAATTTGGTGACCGATTAATCAAATAACAAGCAGTGGAAGCGGCTTCAGCCCAAAAACTCTTTGATAATCCAGAGTTTGATAATATGCAACGTACCTTCTCCATGATGGTTCTGTTCATGCGTTCTGCAACACCGTTTTGTTGAGAAGTGCCAGGAACGGTGTAATGTCTCACAATACCTTCTGACTTGCATAAAGCTTCAAATTCTCCTGAACAAAATTCCAAACCATTGTCAGTACGAAGCTTCTTCACATGTTTACCAGTTTGTCTCTCGATCATAGTCTTCCACTCCTTGAATGTGTTGAATACATCCGATTTCTGCTTAATGAAGTATGCCCAAACTTTTCTCGAATAATCATCAATAATGGTCAACATGTAGCTTGCACCTCCAAGTGATGGAACGCGGGATTCTCCCCACAAATCGGAGTGAATATAATCTAATATGCCTTTTGTAAAGTGAGTCGCAGTGCTGAATTTCACCCTCTTTTGCTTGCCGAAAACACAATGTTCACAAAATTTCAACTTATCGATGTTTTTGCTATCAAGAAGTCCTCTTTTGCATAATTCTATCATTCCAGCTTCACTCATATGTCCAAGACGCATATGCCAAAGATTAGTAGCATCAGAATTAGATGATTTATTTGAAACAACAGCAACATTACCTGAAATAGTAGTGCCTTGCAGATGATATAAATTGGCAGCTTTCATATCACTTTTCATCACAATAAGAGAACCTTTTGTGACCTTTAGAACTCCACCTCCACCGGAATACTTGTACCCTTTAGCATCAAGAGTACTCAACGAGATAAGATTTCTCTTTAAATCCGGAATATGACGAACATCTGACAAAGTCCTGATGGTGCCATCAAACATCTTGATCTGGATAGAACCAATGCCTGCAACCTTGCATGGTGTATTATCACCCATCAACACGGATCCACTTGGCGTAGCTTCATAGGTAACGAACCAATCACGGTTCGGACTCATGTGGAAAGTGCAGGCTGAATCAAGAATCCATTCATCATCGATTTTGCAATTACCGGCAAAGGCAACGAGAACATCTCCATCAGAACCTTCTTTGGTGACAACGGTGGCTCTAGCGTCATCCTCTTGTTGATCCTTCTTGAAATTATTATTTCTCTTCTCCTTGTTCGCAACTTCCAAAGACTCGGATATGTCATGTCCATCTTTCTTGCAATACCGTAAGACTTCACCTTACGGATTTAGATCGCCTCTGAATTTGCTTTTGCTTCGCCTCTTGAATTGTCGTATAAACTCTTCTCATATTGCTCGCCATGACAGACAAACCTTACGCATGCGTGCTTGAACTCCCACCGAACCATAAGTTTCATCTTTTCTTTAGCATGCGAGCTTCATAAACTTCACTGAGAGTAAGAGTGTCTCGACTATATAGAATAGTATCTCTAAAAGTAGAGTACGAACTAGGCAGAGCATAGCAAAATAAGACCCAAATCTTCATCATCATATTTTACCTCCATAGACTCGAGGTCAGAAACAACTTCCTTGAAAGTTGTCAGGTGATTCAACAATGAGGCCCCCTCCGCCATCTTGTGTGAATAAAGCTTTTGCTTCAAATGCAACTTACTGGTCAGATCCTTGGTCATGCAGATCTGCTCCAGTTTCAGCCATAATGCGGCGGCGGATGTCTCCTTCATAACCTCCTGTAGAATATTATTTGATAGATGAAGATGAATTTGGGATAAGGCCTTACGATCTTTACGTTGCTTCTCATCTGCGGACAGTGTCGCTGGCATCTTGTCGATCCCCAAAAGAGCATCATCCAAATCAAGCTGTGATAAAACGACGCATCTTGACTTGCCATAGAGAAAATCTCGTGTCGCGGTCCAACAGCGGAAGATCATATTTCATAGTAGCCATGTAGAAGAATACCAGAAATTTTCGTGAAGATAATAGCAAAAATATCAAGCAATAGTACTGAACCAAAATTTGCAAAAGATAATAACAAAACTATCAAAAGATAGCACTGGACTTCCCTTCGTTCCTTTCTTTTTGTCCTCGGTTTCCGTGCCAGAATTGCACCAAAAATGACCAATGCCTATTCTTTTCTTTTGCTGTGTTGGAGGCAATATGGCATGTGGATCTTCACGTGAGGTTGGCTAGTGTTGGAAGCAAATTGTTGACTAGTGCTTGATTTGATTTAGAAAAAAAAAAACCATAGAAGATCCCAGCTGGTTGAAAAAATCTTCACGGATGTTGTTGCTTTGGTGATACTTCCTTCTCTCTCCTAGTGCTTTTAATTTTGCATGGAGGCAATAGAGTCCTTTTTTTTTGTCTCTGACACAAAACAGCACAGGGAGAGATTTCTTTGTCAAGATGGATGGATAGTTTGCTTTTCACGTTACCTCTGCTCCCTTCGGCCTGAGCGATGGAAGATGGCAGTAGCTTGACCCCGAGAAGACAATGCGTCTTTGCTTCCGCGTGTGCGTGACCGAGGCGAGGAGGCTGAATAAGACTAGGCGCTGCTGCCTTTCTACGTAAGCCACCGATCGAGGCGAGAAGATGTGGTTGCTGTTGCGTGAGAATAGACGAAGACACGCCGAAGTATTTTATCTGCGCTGTGGAAGACCGACTCCAACTCCGAGGCGAAGAAAAATCAGGCTATCGCTCGGATTCGACGAGAATAGATCTGTTTTTTTTTTTCGTGCTCTAAAATTCCTGTGCTCTGATACCACTTGTTGCAAATAACGCACAGAATAATAGAGACAAGAGACACGAATTTTACGTGGAAAACTCTTGCGGGAAAAAACCACGGACGCTCGAAGGCAAATCACTATATTGTAGAGAGATTACAATGGAGAAACTCTCTCTTGGCTTGTTCATCCTATGGACTACTGGGGTACTTATATAGTATTGGGGATAGAGTCCCACATGGAAAGTAAATAAAATAAAAGTCCTACACGGACACGAATCCGAATTCGGATCACTTTCCAACAGCCATCAATTTCAACTTCTTTTATAATACAAACACTTTAGGTCTAGGAATCAGCTGTAGAAGAACTACTTGAGTACCCTAAATTTTCAGGTAGGTACTCTAAATTTTCAGGTAGTGGTGCCTCCTTGTTGAAATTTTTCCTCAAGGATCCAAAGTGCTCTGAAGCATATTGCGGAGCTACACAATGAAATCAATTCTTATTAGTTCAGACTTCAGAGTTATCGTGTTTACTGTCTGGACTGTTGTCATGTGTAATTACAATATGCACTGCTGATTTGAAGCAAGTTTAGATGTTGAGCATTTTCCACTAGCATGTGAAGGCATTAGCACTTGAGATATCACTGCATCTTGGGATTTTGTAAATCGCCTCCTTTTGGATTTGATACCAATTTAGAATCACTGAAGGTGTTGAGCATGAGGGCTTTTGATATTTCTTCCTCCCTCTATTTGCTTTTGATTGTTAGATGTTTGAAACTTGAATTGGTTTGTTGATGTTTGTGCTGAAAATAACAAGAGTCTAGCCTTCCAATTTTCTTTCAGTTATTATGCATGTTCTTCTACCTTGTTTTTACTTCCACTTCTGTCCTAGGTCATCAACTGTTAATACTCTTCAATTCTTCGTAGGAATCGTGCACATCAACTCAGTATTGGTTCTCTATCGAGGAATTGATTGTAGCATGTTATGTGAACAGGAAAAGTCATTTTGGAGGCTGCAATTCTTACAGCAGTGGTGGTGATCAGCTTGACTGCTTACACTTTCTGGGCTGCAAGGAGAGGCCATGACTTCAATTTCCTTGGTCCCTTCCTGTTTGCTGCTATCATGGTGCTGATTCTGTTTTCCCTGATCCAGGTTAGACGGCTGCACCTTCATTCCCTCCGAAGTCTTTCATCTTTAATCTTCTACATTTTTTTGTGATGGATACTGTAGGTTTTCAATTGCTCATGTCGATTTCTGCATGGTACTGATGACACTTTTTCTGCGTAGATCTTTTTCCCATTGGGCAAGATCTCTGTCATGATATATGGTGGACTGGCATCGCTCATCTTCTGTGGCTACATCGTCTATGACACGGACAATATTATCAAGCGCTACTCATACGATGAGTACATCTGGGCTGCAGTGTCACTCTACCTCGACGTAATCAACCTCTTCCTGTCTCTGCTGTCACTGCTGAGGGCAGCCGATTGCTGAGCGCATCCAAGCCTTTGCTTGATCTACTAGTTCTCTAGCTTGTGCATATCATAAATTCCTGAATCTTCACGGATCCCTGTACCCTGATTACCAGCAAATTCTGTCGATTCTGCCGTAGATGCTATATCTTGCTTAGCGGAGGCTTCTCTGTATGGAACCGCAGAAAATTGTTTACCGGTTTTTGCATACATTCAATGTTGGCTTACTTCTTTGAACGCACAAAATATGAGTGCTAGTGAGTTGCAGTGTGTAAAACACGTAAATTTATAATTCCCTACCGTGAAGCATTTGAGTATACTCCTGAAGATACATGTTCAGGCTTGCTAACCAGCACCAGTGCACGATCCTGCGTGCACAGAACTTGTCCAGTTATTTTCGCAAAATGGTAGTAGTAGATAACTGGACACATTATGCCTGCCAAACACAAGAAAACCTGCTTCGACCACAGCTTGGTGATGGTGGGCGAAGACGCTGCATCTCAGGTTCTGAACCACGTGTGAATAACTGAACTGAACTTGCTTGCTGAATTAACAACATATGGAGCTATCCATCTGCTGTGCAACTGTCCATCTCTCTGGAGGTTTTTTTTTTCCAGTGGACAGATTTTTCAGTATCTGTGTAAGTTCTTTTCAAGTGCTACTTTCAAAGGGGTAGTACTACTACAACAGTATCTTTGCAAAAAGAAATTGAAACGATGCCTGCATATGATTCGGACTGGGAGTGAGCTCCATGTCTACAAGTCGTGCTTGTTGCAATCTACCATAGCCTCGTAGCAACCAAAGCACTCCACAACCGGATGATTACTCGGTGAAAGGGTCAGGCAACACAATCGAATGGCGAAATGGACGATTTGACCTCTCTCCGCCGTCAGTGTCATGTTCGTTTCTATGTGATCTGCGTCTGTTCTTGCCACGACGTGGAGGCGTGCTACCCGCCGGGGCACGGCGGCGGCATGTACCCGTACATGATGGAGAGCCCGCAGCTCCGGTGGGCCTTCATCCGCAAGGTCTACGTCATCGTCGCGATGCAGCTGCTCGTGATGGTCGCCTTCGCCGCCGCTGTCAACCTCACCGACGCCATCAGGTCCTTCTTCCTCTCCCGCACCCTGGCCGCCCTCGCCGCCTTCGTCCTCGTCATCATCTCCCCCATCACCGGTGAGCTTCTCCGTCGGGTTGGGCTGCCTCTCTGCAAAAGGTGCGTACACGCAAGGCTTCTTGGCATGTACCACTGTGCTTGTCGAATCCTGTGCTTGTGCACAGACTTCTGACACACTAACTAAACGATGAGAGCATTCTAATTTACTGGAAAGCTCCTGCACATCTGAAACAGGGATCGCGATATTTGAGGCGGCGTCGGCAACGCTGCTGCTGGTGGGGGCCTGACCGCCTACACGTTCTGGGCATGCCTCGTCCTCATGCTCTACGCGCTCGTCCAGGTAAATAAATAAATGGCAAGAAGTTCAACAAGAATTGGATAGATTTACCCAGCTACATCGGTCGATTCTGTTCCCGATGGGCAAGGCAACGACGATGGTGTACGGCTGCGTCGCCGCGCTGGTGTTCTCCGGGTTCATCATCTACCACACCGACCACCTCATCAGGCGCTACACCTACGACGAGTACGTCGCCGCGGCCATCACGCTCTACCTCGCGACATCAACCCTCTTCATGGCCCTCGTCACGGCGCTCCGAGCCGCCGACTGATAGGACCAAACGTTAACGCTCCGCCTGTATACTAGATCATATGCAATGTATGTACAGATAGGGTTGAAGGACACCACTGTGATTGGACATTAACAAAGAAGCACTGCCATGGCAAAATCAGAAAGATCACCAAGCAGGCAAGCAACAAAGCACCAGATAAACATACAACAATTGTTGCGCGACAAGGCGATGAAGCAGAGCGAAAACAACTAAGGTTCACCACAAATCAAACTGCCCATAGACGGAGCTCTGCTTGCAAATGTGGCGCAGACAATATGCACGCGGTAGCTTTGGTTCATTCACGGAATGAATATGAATTTCTTACGAGGAAACATCGTTTCGTTTGTCACACAAGCCCATAAGTAGCCCTACAGCATGCAGGAGGCCAAGAGCCCAAGAGGCAATTGCTTTTACATCTCCACCAGAGCCTGAAGCTCTTAAAATTCCGCATGTATAAAATGAGGGCACAAAGTTGCCAAGATCAACTAAAAATTCCTCAACAGTTAACTGTTTCTAGTATGCCATGCACCCACTGGAACACACTAACTTTGTTGGGTCTTAATGCTCTTCTATCTTCTTCAGGTCCTTCATATTTGTTGTGTCCACACTGCAAAAAGAGCATTTTAGCAGATGAATCACAAGTGATGACAATTTCCATCATACATGTACCGGGATGGAAGGTGGGTGCGAAGGAGAGTTTCAGTCTGCACTATGCAAAATTGAAAACTTGAACTTTGTTGTCTCCTGACTCCAAATAGGATATTTTTTTAGCACATTCAGTTTTGATTTGGTAAAAAAAAATCTTCCACATTCATTTTCTTTTTCTAAAATAGTCAGTTACAAAAAATGGAGAGCATCCACCCAGTGAAAGTTATTGCCACTTCCGTAATGTAACATGATCCACCTGGATTGTTGTGCAAGCAGATAAAGCCTACCTTTGACCTTTACACTCCTCTTAACATGTTAGAAATGTAAGGAAGCTGGTCGCCAAACTAGGATTTGTAGTCTTGAGGGGGAAAAATCAGCAGTATGCATAGCTATGATCAAAGGCCAACAGTTGCAGTGTCACTCCATAATCTTATCAATCATCAAGTGGGCAAGCATGGGTATGTATTATGGTCCAACACTTAATCCTCACAAATTAAACAACTTGATTAACTCGGAGAATAGGTTGTTCGACTTTCTTTTTTGTGGTAATATTAGAATATCATCTGGATCTTCAGTTACTTCTACTTCAGATGAGACAGCATATTTTATTATCTTCGCTCTTAACAAAACTCAACTAATTATGAACCTTCCACAAAATCTGAATAATACAGCTAAACGGGCCACATAATAGTATGCATCGAGTGCTAATTAGGAAACAAGCGATAATAAAACTTACGTGGTTCCATAAAGCGCGATCTTCTGAATTTTTGAGACGTCACATCCACTTTGATTGTCCTCGACAAATATAGTCAGGCTGGGATGATAAAAAGGTGTCATAAGAAAAAAGAAGAATACTAAAAAAGGGCAGCCGAGAGAGAGAGAGAGATGATACCTGCGAACATTCTGGAACTTGACATACTTTAGCATCACAGGCTTGCTCTACAGAGAAGAATGGCCAAGGCTCATCAATTTGAGGTAAAACATTAGCTAAAACAGGAATGACTGTGATGTCGAAGACTAGATGGCCATCAAGGAAAAGAATACAAAATGGAGTGACAAACTTTAGGATAATAAGACACCTCTACTAAATGATCGGCAGACAGATCAAGACTGTCGCTTGGTAGATAGTCATTGACGTTGCTGTCATTCATTAGAGAAATTTATGGTCAGCCTAAAGAGAAAAGGTGAAATGCTTTGAAAACTTGGAGTATCAATGTGCTTCACTTAATATTTGAGAGGCAGTATACCTGAAACCCATGTGCTCTTTGTTGGAGAAGAGTTTAACCGTTTTGGGGCCTGTGATGACAGAATAGATGTTATTGTCTTAATCATTTAAGAAAAGACCCAAAAAAACATTGGAAGTGCATTAAGAAAGGGGCTACTAACTTCTAAGAACCTTTGATACACGGACACGTGCCTGAACCGCCGTATTCGTGTCCGACACGGATACGACACAAACACGTCGTGGCGGCTGAATTCCGAATTAACTTTAATTGTTGAAATTCTCGACACGTGTCGAATACGGCGATTACGGGAGTCGGACACGGTCCGCTTGCGGGCGGCTTGCACTAACCCTGCTCTTGCCGATTAATCCCCCGACCCCCATTCCCCACCCGGCCACCCCTCACGCTCCTTGCCATCACCTTACTCGCGCCACCGCCCACCGGCTCCCGCATCTCGCCGGCGCCTGCATCTCCTCAGTCCTCCCTTGTGCATATTGGTTGATCGTTGGGCAAAAGGAAACACTCCACTCCATTGTTTGGCATATTCACTTAATCCAAAGTGAACTTAAATTTTCCTTTGCTTTTGCTAGCATTTCGGTTATAATCCAATAACCCATTTTTGTTTGTAGATATTATAGTGACAAGTGGATCAACCAAGAAGGTGTTGTTGGCCGTGTACCCTCACACAAAGATCTTGAGATTTCACAAATGAGGATGAAGTGCTTCAAAAAGTTCTTCCCTGTCCTTGAAGATCTCAAGAAAGTGAAAGAAGAATATGCAAGATTTTCCACTTGTTCTAGAGAATTCAATGACTTTGATTCTATTTATGATAGATGGATCCTTGATCCAATGAATTGGTGGGCGAATCATAGACAATCCGTTCCTATGCGATAAAGTTTGGCTCTCAAATTGGTTAACCAACCAATCTCATCTTCTTGTTGTGAAAGAAACTGGAGCACATATAGCTTCATCAATAGCATGAAAAGAAACGAATTAACTCCTGTGCATGCTGAAGATTTGGTATTTGTGCATAACAATTTAAGACTTCTATCAAGAAGATTAGAAGCATATAAAACAGGGACAACTAGAATGTGGGATGTGGGAGGAGATAGCTTTGAATCTTTAACTAATGTTGGCATTCTAGAGGTTGCTTAGTTCCAACGGTCACCACTTAGGTCGGTCCCATTGAATCACTAGTGATCATAAATTCACAAAAACACAACTAAGGTTCCACCATCTAGCACAGGGACCCTCACGGTCGCAGACCTAGCAGACAAAATCAACACTCTTGCTCCACAAATCCTTCATGCATCTAACTTGGAGAAGTGTCTTAACTCTAGCCAGTCGATGCATACAAAATCTAGAATTCAAGCAAAAAGCCCTAATGGGGAATTGCAAATCTCACCTTCTTCCTCGGGGCCTTTGAAGAGCGCGGAATGCAGCTTGACCACCTGCATGAAAGGGATGTGGATCAGCAGCTGCTCATCCGAATCGCTGGCGAGGTACAGCCCCTCGTCGTCCCGGTAACCCTGCAACCACCAAGCATCGCAACGCAATCGCCTTTAAAATCCGCAGAAGGATAACATAAAATACACACGGCCTCGCTAAACACGAGCGATCAGGCACAACGCCAACATCTACGAAACCCTAGCAAAGTTTCTCAACAAAATTCGAGCCGCCCCACCAAAAATCACGCAAAAATATCCAAAATCCGAGAACTGGGAGGGGATCGATCGAGCTAGGGTTCGGTCGGGGGGAGCAGCCGCGCTACCTGCTTGAGGGCGTTGGCGATGTTCTGGGAGGCGTCCTGGTTGAGGCACTCGACGCCGCTCCAGTCGATGAAGTCGACCAGATCCACCTGCCCGCGCGGCACGGACGCGGCGGGGGCGGGGGCGGGGGCGACGGCGGCAGGGGCGGGGGCGTTGGTGGTGGCCATGGCTTCGGGAAGGTCGGGACGGGGAGGGCTCGAGAGCGAGCGAACGACTCCGACTCGCGAGGCGACTTGCGGCTGCTATGCGATGCGTACCGCGGCGCGGTCGGGCCAAGTATAGGCAGCTAGGCTGCGCGAAGCATCTTTCCCCTCTTGGTCGGGCTCGAGCTCGAGCTCGTGTTGAGTTTGATGGGTTTTGTTGTCGACTTGCTATGCTGAGTTTGGTTTGATGGTGGAATAACTAGGCCAGGTTAGTTTAATTCGATTTTTGCATTTGACAACGAATCTAATTAGCCTAAAATGATTCAACAGGGTTAGTTATTTTACTCTTTTTCTAGCGTAATCTTAACCTAAGAGAGTATGTGCTTTGACATAGAAAACCTAGGACTGGAAAAAAAACCTATGTCATTTTCAGACGTGTCTTATGTCTATAGCTTAAGGAAGAAACAGGCCCAAAACAATTAAGTAGGGAGTAGGGCAGCTAGTAAATCTTTCATAGCTAAAATTTTATGTACAATATGCATTCCTTCCTCTTGGCAACATGTATGGCACAAAGGGCGTGCATCGCAGGTACATAGAGCTTTAAGGAGGTGTTCGGAATAGCGATAGTTTTTTTGTTAAAATTTTATTGTAATTGACTGATTTTTTACTATAGCTGAGTTGGCTTATTGAATATAATTAATTTTTTTAAAAAAAGTAAAATTAAAAGCGACATGTTAGTCTATCACAGACAATACAAAGAAATACAGGGAAAAACACAAAAATACCAAAAAACAAAAAAATAACAAAAATTTGAACAGTGCCGGAGAAGCCAACACCCACCGCAATCGCTGGCGGCAACAAAAGCTGAACGAGGCCTAAGAGGTTGGCCTCTTTCGGGATATTTTGTGGTGTACATCACAAAAGCGTATGAGAGACAGAGAGATGGGTTCGGTAGGATCAAATGGTTGAGAGGTTGGCCTCTTTGGTCCGTTCACATTGGCTTTTAACTTTAACTTTTGATTTTCATCTTATAAATAGTAACCGTTTGTTAAAAAGTTTATAGAGAGACACTTATGTGCGATTTTAACCAATAGAAATGAAGTCATTATAGTGTGTATTACAATTAACTAATAAACTTGTTTTGAAAAGATACCCCGTTTGAAAGTTAGGCACTATAAAAAAATATTTACTGTAGAAAAGCAGTGTTTAGAAGTCATTTTTGTGTGTGTGTTTTTTACATGTGTTTTTATGTCACATTTTAGCGGAAAGTATCGCAAGGTCCTTACATACATGTCTTTTAGGTAGTAATTGTAAGAATGAGGTCTTATATTGCTAAAGAGCCCAACGGGTCAATATATGTCTATATACAATATACAAAGAGATCATTAGACTATACATATATCTAACACCTCCTCAAACTTATGGTGGATTAACAACATTGAGTTTAGAGAGATAGAACCAATACTAAGCTCTAATCTATGCCTTAGTGAAGAAATCTACTATCTAAAACTCCGAGGTCACATACTAAAATATAACTCGACAATCACAAGAACACGAGTGTGAAGGGAAGAATTTTTTGCGGTTTCCATCTGAGAAAAGGAAGAATTGATTTTCTGAAGAATCTGATGCAAAGGATGATCCTAAAGAGGAACTGCAGAATCCTACCGTTGCGGAAGATGATACGATACACGGTCCCTCAAGGACATTGTCGCAGACTCTGAGGCAATGCATGACAGACTGAAGATTGTTGCTACGGGAACTGAAATGATGCAGTGCCAGCTAAAAGACATTGCTGCAGAGGCTCAAGGATTTATAAGAAGATATGCAACAAAGAGAACACCTCCATGGAAGATTTTAAAGCGTCCTGAAGATCATACGGTTGAGCTTAAAGCCACACTCACATCCCAGCTGTATGATCTTTTCATAATGTGAGCATCAAATCTAATTCTTCTGGCTCTTGTACGTAAGTTAATGCCTTAATGGATCGTAAGAAGCATCATATATATACACTGCTTTTGCATATTTGCAGCCATTTTTTGTATGCTAATTTCCGGTGCAACAAGTGAGGCTTTGACGACCCTGAACGTGTGTTGACTGACTCAGGGGGTGTTGGAATAGCGATGACTTTTGACTTTTGCTGAAAAAACACTGTAGCTGGCTGAAAAAACACTGTAGCTGAGTTAGCTTATTGGGCATAATTAAATTTTAAAAAAATGTAAAAATAAAAACGGCATGCTATTCTAGAGCGGACGATGCAAAGGAATACGGAAAAAAATCAAAACACAAAAATACCAAAAAAAATTTTACTAGAGGACGAAATTGCTACAGTAGAAGCAAACGCTGCTACAGGAAAAAGATCTCCAATCGCGGCGTTCAGAAGCTGTTCTGATCGGGAAGCCAGCTGGACTCTGCAAAGGCTAGGAATAAGTTGATAATTCTTTTGGTTTTGGAGGCCATGCAGGGGCGGATTGAGGCCCCTAGCACAGTGGACTTCAATATGAGATATGCAAATATTAGTAGTGTATAGTCTAGATAATTTTAACCTAATCTAAAGTAATAGTATATTATATATTAGTTCTAGGTGGTTAGTATGCTAGAGTTCAGCATGAGGTGTGTCAAATCTTGGATCCGCTGAGGCTATGGATAAGAGAAACTATATGCACTGTATGGTCATTTGGTTGTACTCTTCTGGTCTTGGTGTCTTACTATTTCTTGCACTACCTGATGCGAAAGAACAAAAATAAAAGGAAGTTTTAAACAAGAGAAAAAAAAAGGTTGGTGTTTTAAGCAAAACTTAGGGGTGATCGTTTTAGCGATGGCTTTTAGCTTTTGATTGAAATTTCACTGTAGCTAACTTTTTTTACTGTAACTGAGTTAGTGGATAACGTAATGAATAATGAAAAAAAAGCTAAAACTAGAAACTAAAGTTTTTAAAAACTAAAACAATCGTGGCCTTAGAAGTGGACTGGACTCCTACAAGTTCAGTGTTCATCAGTCCAGGCCCTGTTCTATTGTTCCCCATCGCTTCAGTTCCATCATCGTAGTACTACTCGTACCTTGATGGCTTTGACTGTTTAGCCCCCATCAGTTCCTTTCGTTAATGTGGCCGTTGCTATCGCCGTGGTCGTTACAATTGCCCTTTTCACACAAGAACGAAACCAAGACCAGGAGGAGCCTGTTCATAGACGTAGAAACATGGCCCAATACGGGCGTACCGGAACTAGTACAGTCTACAATGCAATAGCTGCCCGATCTTGATTTGCGCTGTGCCTGCAACGTCTGCCTGCCTCCCCAGAAAACAACACTGCAGTAATTATCCCCATTCACGGTTCACCAATGATCATGCTAATTAAAACATTATGGGGTGATCATTTGGACTTTTAAGCTTTTAACTTTTTTTATTACTGTAGCAGCTTTTTTCTGTACTGTAGCTGCTGATAGCTTTTTTAACATAATTAAATTTAAATAATAAAAAAGTTATATCAACACGGATAATACAAAAGAATAAAAAAATATAAAAAAACTAAAAAATTAGAAAAAAAAAAGAAGCTAAAAACTAAACTATCTCGTATAATAGAGAGTATGTACGTGTGTATATAAGTATTTAAGATTATCTAGATGGTATATATATTTTTTCAACATACTTTTTTTTATGTACATATATAAAAGTATTTATAAAATACGCTCAAAACTATAGACTTTCTTACAATTTTTTTATGTGGTTCACATAGGAGTATCTTATATTTAGTATATGAGTATACCTAAAGTGATAAAGGAGTATTTTAAGTTTATTTAGGTGGTATATTAGAGGTGGATGTAATTATATCTAGATATAAAAAATATTTTATATATATATAAGTCTTTGTAAAATGTCTCGATCCCTAAACCAAAGCAGCCACCTTTGTGGTTGCAGATCAACGTAGGTGAAGTCGTAGCATCTATCGATGGCTTAATTCCGGCGTACAGTGAGAGGACTGCAATGACATATACTGACGTACGTGGGCCCTTCGTTTGCACTGTGTTTAATGCTTTGTTTAGCTATTTGAGTTGTTTAGGTTTATTTGGGTTTATCCTGATCGTTTCAATTTTTAGTTTTAACTTTTTTTTTTTACTATTTACTACACTATCCACTAATTTAACTACAGAAAAAAAAGTTAGCTATAGTAAAAGCCAGAAACCATCGCTAAAACGATCACCACCACGCAAAGGTTAAAAATATATTATAGCTGTTGTTAATTTTTTAATATATTTAATTTAAAAATATTTTAAAAATAAAAAATATCATTATAAATAATACAAAATAAAAAACAGAAATAAAAACTGGATGCAGCAAGGTCTTAATGCCATCTAGCTAGTACTGGTCCCTCTTCCGCTTTGGATCGTACACACTGTCCTGTCAAGTCGAGGGCTCTCGCCTCTCGGCTTGTCACGTGGGAACGTGGCTTGCTGTTCCTTAAAAAAAAAGGACGGAGAGAACGGAGAAATCGGAATAGAGAAAACACAGATATATATCTAGCTAGTACTGGTCCCTCTTCCGCTTTTTTCATTTTCTTTGTATTCTTGTTTACATGTTATATATCTGTTAATTTATTGTTTGACCTATGTATTTAACAGATATATAACATGTAGATGAAAACACAGAGAGAACGGAGAAATCGGAATAGAGAAGCCGCATTCGTGACATGGGCATTGTATCGGGGAGGACGCTAGGTTTTAGATAACGCACTATCAGGAAAATTAATGTTTAGGCTCTCCTCCGATCGGTCTAAAAGCTTTCGATTTCTGGCTTCTAAAGTCAAAAGTCATTTGAAATACGTCAATTTTTAAATTTTAATTTTTGTTATCTTTTTTTTTTGTTTTTTTGACCTTTTCTTGTTTACCCTTATTATTTGTATTATCTGTGATGATATAATGATGTTTTTTTTCTTATTTTTCAATTAAAATAACTTTAAAAAGTTAATAACCACTACTATATAATTTTAGTCAGAAATCAGAAACTAACAACCCATTGAAGCCGCCCCTTAGACTTAGAGAGTAGCACCTCCATTAGACACCACTGTAATCTCTAATACACCTTTTGGCTATTACTTTTTGTCATATATTAGAAAAATATCAAAAACTAATAATATAACGGTATTTTCTATGACAAATTTAATAGTATAATTTTTATGTAATAAATCTAATTAAATACTCACACATATATCTAAATACTCACATATATTTGTGATCAAAGTTTTAAAAGATTAACTGTACGTATTCAAAAACCACAAGTGAAAAAAAAGATGAAGCGAGTAATTTTTTGTAAAACAAAAACTGTTTGTTAACCGATCGAGTGTCACGATCTTATGGACCTCGCGGGCAGATCATAAATAAAAATGTTATGTATAGCTTACAGTAACAGAGTAGTAACAAACAAAATGGAGCGTATGAGACGGCAGTAACTAATCTGCTGCAGAGTTGGTGTGCATGCATTGTTGGGCACACGTCAACCAAATCTTTCCGTATTGGAAATGGTCGCCTCTTGTTAGCATGGACGGTCCTACCATGATTCAAATCTTATCATAAAATACTTAGTATTTATTAGATATATTAAATATATATATAGATAATTAAGCTAAATACTTTATATTTATATTCTTCGACTAATTTTAACTCACTTTCACACATCTTCCTCCTCAATTCACCTCAAGATTGTAAGGAGTAAGCGGGCGACTATGGGTGGAACCTAGCCGCTGGACCGTGGGGCAGCTATCGGGCGGAGTAGGGATTGCGCTATTGCATGAAGGTCATACACATAAGTGTTTAGACAATACATGTGATTCTAAGGCATAAAGTATCATCGAGTTAAATTATTTTTTCTTAATTAGTTTCTCTAAATTAATTTTATATGTTGTTTCTGGTACTGTCTCCAGTACGAATAATTTGTCTTTTGATTTTAGCTAAATTTTTTTTTGAAAGAGAGATTTTAGCTATTGTGAATCCTTTTCTTTTCTATTGAATAATATTTTATTTATTTTGAATACTCATTCTAAAAATTCTAGATCCGTCACTGCTTGCTAGCCCTCCCGTTCCCAACGATGGACGGCAAAAGAATCAAACGAAAGGGAGAAGCTTCTGATTTCTTGCAAAGGATTGAGTACTTTATGTAAGTTTTTGAGATTTTCTCCGGTGCTTGAGCCCTTTATTAGTTTTAATTTGACAATCTATAACTAAAGGTACCTATGTAAAGGTACTTACATCGTGGACTAGATATTAAGTTAAAGATTGGATAAGAAACTTTGTATCCATATCAAATTAGAAGGAGAAAGGTAAGCTGGTATGCCCTCTAGTATTGCAAACCCTTGATTAAACGTTCTATGAGGAGAAGACTCGGCAAGAGAGGTTTGCATGGGGCGCCCTGCCGTACGGCAGAGGGCAACACACGCCAGTGCCTCTGGCCAGTGCCAAGGTGAAAGCAGTGGCGGCCGCGTTGCTGATTTGAGTAACTAACAGGAAGATCTTTCCTTCAGTTCGGCCAATTGCATCCAGGTGATTTGGTGATTGTGAGATGGATTGTGGACGCCATAAAATGTCAATTCTGAAATGATCTGTCATTAGATCCGTTGAAATATTACTGGGTTAGCCGGCAATGCAGTGATCTAAGAGCAAATTACATGATGTATGAGCAATTTACACAGTTTTTTTACTAAGTACGTATGATTGATTATGGTAATCAATGGCACAAAGGGCCTGGCGACGGACAATGGGAATTGTGACCAGATCTCATAGGCATCTGAAGCAACCTCGCTAGCATGAGAGATTTGCAATGAAGCCACTGGTTAGGCATATTTGCGCTGTGAAGCATCATCTATGCAGTGTATGGAACATTTACGTAGGCATCAGTTACACGGATTCAGAAATGTTTATGGAGTCACGAACACAGGGGGCATGTCGGGGGCAGCTGCCCCGGGTTCGCTGGAGGCAACTAGGTACCTACGCTTAGGTATTTCAATGTTTCCTCCGGGCTGCGGCTATGGATGCTCATGGAGGAGGAGCTAGAGTCTTGAGGAAGACGCTCGGCTTAGCACTCTGCCCTTAAGGCCCACTGCTTGGCAAAAGGCCACCACCAACTGCCGACCTACCCACCATTGGTCTGCTCCAAAAAAACTTAAACTTCTTGCTTATAGTTTTAGTTGCTGGCTGGAATTGTACTGAAATAACTTTTAGCTTTTTCTGAACTATTCAATTAAAAAAATTAAAAAAATCATTATATCGTCACGAATAATACGAAGGAAGAAAGGGAAGAAGCTAAAATAAGTTAAAATAAGCCGAATTAGAAGCTAACGTATTCTAAATAGCTTCTATTTTAAATAAACCGAAAGACATGAAAAGCCAGAAGGTGAAAGTGAATGGTGAACTCCTCATGCACAAAGCTTCTTCGAGAATAGATGAAAAAACCAATTTGTTTGGAGGCCACAGAGAAGCGGAAACCATAATCATAACACCTCTTAATATGAAAACCAGGAGAAGAACCTCCTAAGCAGGTGACCAGAGCACGACCAACAGATTCCTCCGTTAAACGAAAAGTGAATCTGCTAAGAGTAGCCAGCAGGAAAAATTCACATGTAAAAGGAGAAGGGGCGAAATGAACCGAATAATTGTAGCGCAGGAGAACCTCCTGAGAGAAAGCCAATCCATGGGGAGAAAGCGCCATCCTTTAATAAGCTTCTAATTTAACTCAAAAGGACCAGTAGCAAATCGCCACAACAATACAAGACTAAATAACTATTGTCAAATAATTTCTAAAAGACCATCGTCCATCGGACCAAGTTTTGAACTGCATGTACTACGTAACTGAGCACTAAAGTAAGTAATTTAACATGAATTCCCAGACTGAGTAACTGAATATTGCATATTGGACTAAGTAACTCAACATGAACTACATAGTTTTTACAGGACCTACAGTTGTTAAGAGGTAGGCAGAAATTGCCGTGGTCGCTGTCCGCTTGATCTGACTCTGGATGAGTGGAGGTCCGCAGAGGAGGAATGTGTTCAAGTAAATCTCAATTCACAAGTTGGCGTTGAACCTGTTCAGCATGGAGAAAGAAAAAAGGCAAGAAGACGAATGTGTGCTGCATGCTAGTTGATCCGTATCAGTGGAGGTCTGCAGAGGAGGCGAAGGAGAGGACACGATGACTCTGAAAGACAGGCGGCGGAGAAGGGGAGGGGAGAGCGCGGCTGATCGGTTCGGAGCTGCTCGCCGATTCAAAGAGCTTGACGTGCCACCAAATGCTGTTGCGATGAACAGCAGCAAGTCGCAGGTCACATCAGAATCTGATGCGAACGGTTCTGTGCCGGGGCGTGATGGGAGGTTCCGCAGCACTTGAAAGCGAGAAATCATGTGAGATTACGAGCAAATCGCATTGCTCAAGAGCAAGAACGGGATTAAGATGGGAATTAAGGGAGATGGTTGACCCACCACCTTACATTGCAACGTCATGAAAATGATTGAATTATCAGTAACCATCTGGAACAATGATACAGGTATATTAGTATACTAGTACTACACCAACAGACAAGCTAGTATTTCTATCTATATTCCTTTAATTTATCATTTTCGGTTAGATATTCTCTTTGCTTTGATTTTTTTTTTTTTTTTGGCGATGACTCTTTGTTGAGATTTTGATCTAGTTGGACAGCTACTGGATGATGCTTTTAGTTCATCCATCAGAAAAATTGCAGATGGGCCTGACCCACTCTGAAGTGATCCGACGCGTTATCACTCATCACTAACTCTATTTCCTTACTTTTTTTCAAGTACAAGAACAATAGTTCCTACTCTCTTGTTTGATATTCTATTTTTGTGGTCTATTAATTGTGGTTCATATATGAAAGATAAATGTGAGATCATAGCAATGAAAAAAATCCTTCCTAGAGTGGAATAAAAAAATGTTCCAAAGAAAAAGACTAAATAAACAAAGGTGATATGGCCATCACCTAAATCCTCTCATCAGAAGTAGACTCTTTCTAGCTGAAATTGGTGACCACTGAACAGTGAATACAGAAAGGAAAGCTACACAAGACGTGCCTTTCTACTATTCCAAACAGGAAGCATCCTAAGCCCAGTCCCCATCGTCAAAACTCGTGCAGACGACATAATATTGGTTGCTCCTGTCGATCGATTGGGTCGTGCAAGCATAAGCACAGAGAAGCTAAAGAAGCCATATACAAAGTAAAAAGGAATAGCGCGAGTGGCCAGCAAACACGGGGAATGGCTAGAGCCAAAGGCATTTATCTATTTTTAATAAGTTTAATGAAAAGCACTAATACGATTTTTTTTAAAGAAAGTACCAATGCTTCGCCTTGTCAGGTCAGCATTTGATTGACCACTAGAAACCATCTTTTAGTGTACTTGATTTGAAAATGCTGGAGAGAAGGACATGAATAATCAATATCGGTGAAAACGACGTACTAACAGCATCGTAAAGAAATGAAGTTATGACTGGATGAGATCTCCAGTGACACAAACAAGTGCAGCTATGCACGATAAGAATGTAAGGAAACAACGTTAGGACCAAAAAAAGAGTCAAATGTCAAGTTTGGTGGCATGTTTACCTCATCCTATCCCCGGAATACGACGGTTTTCCTGGCAAAAAGGGATGGAAATCACTATTGCGCATTTCATCCACAATAAATGGAAAATGATCATATGCTTCATTGGTACTCCCTCCAGTTCCATAATATCTGTCGTTTTGGACATAATCTCACTTACCAAGGAGGGATTAATTAGCGTGGCTATTCCCTATTTTGCCCATATTAAATAGCATTGCGTGGTAATTTTGAGCACAACTAGCACCTAGGCCGTGTGGTTAGGGCTGCCATCTCAAAGCAGGAGGTTAGGAGTTCGAGTCACGTTACTTGCGTTTTTTTGTGTGATTTTTGTATGGCCCTGTGACTTGCTTGCTTTGCATGGCGCATGCATTATCCAACCAAGTATTTTTGGTTCTAAGGCAGCGTTTTTTTGGTGGGCATCTGGAGTGTTTTTTTCACTCACACCTGTAAGTTTCGTTCGTCCATTTTGCCGCCATGCAACTCTAGAAAACTTCTTTTCGCGCGCGCTGCTCATGTATTTATACAGCTGTACACCGTGTAGACCTAGCATGCCAGAAGTATTTGCTCCATTTTGGCTTCCATTTTGCTTGTGTCTGCCAGTGCAACAAGCCCACAACATAAGACTTCTCAATCAAGCAAGGCTGAATAGAGATGGATCGAATATGGAGCCACAAGATGATTCTGCGATGAGATAGAATACGGTATGTTTCTTGTTTATCTGTTGATTTAAGATAGATACAAACATGAATCAATGTCTTCAACTTTTAGCCGTGCATTTACATGTTACAGTTGATTTCAACTTGAATGCTGGGATTGATTTGAATTTGTAACTCTTTTTTTCTTTGTAAATTTTGCATCCGTTCAACATTCTTTTTGCCATACAACAATTCCTTTCAAACTCATGTTTTTGGCTCACTACTCCTAGATGATAATGCTGTGGAAGTTGGGATTGATTTGAACCTAGAACCACCCGTAGAAGAAGCTACTGGTATTCCTAACCCTCTTTGTATTTTGCCAAATCATCTTCATTAATTTTTGCCATTGTTGAAATCTCACTTTGTTTTTCAATTCCCAGGCAAGAAAGATGTGCCGAATACAACACGAAAAGAAATATTTCAAGCTTTATTAGGAAGGAGCACAAATGGAAAAGTAAAGCGGCATGTAACCAAGGAGGTCGCTGAGCTGTTCAATGTTCATGTTCGATCTGTTCAACGTATTTGGAAGCAAGGTAAAAGTTATCTTGATCAAGGCATTGTGGTTGATGTTTCTAATAGAAGGTGCAACGCCGGTCGTAAGCGAGTTGAAATAGATTTATCTGCTCTAGGTGACATTCCACTTAAGGAACGAACAACACTTGAAGATGTATGTGCTCGGTTACATGTGAGTAAATACAAGTGCTAAAGCGAAACGAGAAGGTATCATTAAGCGTCATTCGAATAGCATAAAACCATATTTAACAGATGCAAACAAGAAAGCTAGATTGCAATGGTGTGTATCCATGCTTGATCCAGGTAGCATGCCAAACAGTCCAATGTTTAGGGACCTATTTGATGTTGTTTATATTGATGAAAAATGGTTCAATTTGACGAGGAAATCTGAGAAATATTATATGCTTGCTGATGAAGATGAGCCTACACGTACATGTAAAAGCAAGAACAACATCCCTAAAATCATGTTCTTAACTGCTGTTACTCGGCCAAGGTTTGATGTCAATGGAAATTGCACTTTTGATGGAAAGATTGGGTGCTTTCCTCTAGTTACTTATGAGCCTGCTAAAAGAAGCAGTGTTAACCGGCCAGCTGGGACAATGGAAGTGAAGCCTATCGCATCTGTTACAAAGGAAGTCACAAGAGCTTTCATGGTCAATAAGGTATTGCCGGCTATTCGAGCTAAGTGGGCACGTGAAGATGTCAACAGACCTATCTATATTCAACAGGACAATGCTCGGCCTCATCTTGAACCAGTAGATGCATTATTTTGTGAAGCTGCTAAGCTAGATGGATTTGATATTCGGCTAATATGTCAACCGGCAAATTCACCGGATTTCAACATCTTAGATTTGGGTTTTTTTCGTGCTATACAATCTATTCAAGATAAGAAGGTCGCAAAGACAAAGATGCGAGATCTTGTTCGGTTGTTGAAGAGGTCCTATCTCTTTTCTTTCGTTCATTTATTTTTTATGAAAATTTGCTTGAAGCTAATCTTAATAATTCACACAAAACAGGCCTTTCAGGAGTACTCAGCACAAAAGTCCAACAGAATTTTCTTGACACTTCAACTTGTTATGAAGGAAGCAATGAAAGTAGGAGGAGGAAATAATTTCAAGATTCCACATATGAATAAAGGAACCCTTGAAAGACAGGGTCGTCTTCCTTTGCAAATCAGTTGCGAATCATCGTTGGTAGGGGAGGCTATGGCCAAGCTGGCTGAATAGTTTGCCAAGAGAGAAACTACTGCTTTTTCATCGATGGAAAAATGTAATGGATCAATTTGAACTGTGATTACAAGTACTGGTACTGCCAAACAACATCAAATCGACTCTTAGATGAGTACTGCCATCGAAACATCTGCGTTTAACTTGACATACCTTGGCTCTCAATGCTTTCAATCTTGTCGATATCAGGTAGGAGTACTTTGCAGTCGAACTCTTCCAGATCGTAGATCCAAGCCGTGATTGTGTACTCGCTATGGACGAGACCGCAACGAGAGCACGGCGTAGTGCGTATGCGCGTTGCAGGGGGGATCTCGTTGTGGACGCGACCGCACCTAGTGCATGGCTTCTCGTCGGCGTCGTTGTCTTCACGTGTGGCAGTGTCGTCGGAGGCGTCAAGACCGGCGCCAACGTTGTAGTCGAGTTTAGGAAGATTGGGTGTCCGGCACCGGTGTGCGATCGGCGAGCACCGCGTCACGTCACAGTGTCGGTCGGCGGCGACGGCGTATCCTCACCGGTGTCCAAATCAACCATGGCAGCCGGGCGGTCACCGTGGTCGAGTTCGCCAAGCGCCGGCGTCTTGTCGCAGTCGTCGACGAACTCGACGCCTACTAACCGAGATGTATCGCCGGCGTAGCGTTGCTTGCACGCATGCCTCCACTAGAATCCATGGCGCTGCTCTCCTCGATCTGTGCAAGCTTGGCTTAATGCATGCAAATCTTACTCCATCGATATTGGTCTCACGACCATGCAGAAGTATTACTCCACATGCGTAGCGGAAACGAAGCCGTATGCATGCATGAGATGTGGAGAAAGCAATTATGCGCATGCATACACAGAAAGCAATTACTGCGCATGCATACACAGGAAACGAAGCTTCATATATAGGAGCAAATTCGTCCAAAACTTTCTCTAAAGCATGCAGCGACAGGAATTTTCACACAAAGCTAAGAAGTCTTCAACGACAAATATTATAGAACTGGAGGGAGTACTACACTATGAAGGAATGAATTTTTGTCACATTTAATACTGTTTACGATCTTAATTATAAAAATAGCCGTATGCGAACCGTATTTACAGAAATAGCGTTTTTGCTGTCCGGTGGCTGGGCGGCAATGGCAGGGGGCTGACGCGTGGCCCCTGCCGTCCTATAGGTGGACGGTAGGTCGCCTGCTGCCCTGTGACTGGACAGTAAGGGGCCTGCCGTCCTATGACTGGATGGCAGGTGAAGCCAGCCTAATCACCTACCGATTTTTGTTTTACTTAATTTTTGTTTGAAAATTTTAATATAGCAAATGATCTTAAAAAATTATGAAATTTGTGTGCAGTTTCCCGACATAACATAGTTGACTGTTTATTTTTTGGTAATTTTATCCATTGTGAATGTTACTTAAAAACTCGTACGATTTTGATATTCGTAGGAGCTATTGTATATAGCAAACAAACTCCAAAAATTACAAAATTTTATGCGAAGTCTCCCGACACAGTCATAGTAATTGTGTAATATTTTAGAAATTTTATGTGCTTTTAATTTACCACGTTAATTTATATTAATTTAATCGTTAAATTAACAATACTTAGCATCTATCTTTTCTTTTGCATTGTGTCCTTCGCACAATTATCACTATGTCAGTGTCGTCTCCCTCGTTTGCACTAATGTCGTTACGTCCATGCCATCCCCCCTCATCCACTCCCTCGTCTGCATATTTGTCGGTGTTACCATGCCGTCCCCCCTCGCCTGAAGTAATGTGCATCCACAAGGAGTCCTTAATTTGTAGGGTGAGTACACTGAGTTTCCTTTTTGCTCGACCATAAATATGAACCTCTTATATTTCATTATCGCTCATCTCAGTCGTTGTTCACAGAAGCTAATTCTCGTGGTCATCACTCAAAATTAAGAGTGTGTAACTTATTATTTTGAGAAGTCAGTGCATAGCTTATTAAGGACGTGACAGGAGAACGTGACAGTGCTGATTGCTACAAATATTTTCTAGCCATTCTAGTATACTAACTAGAGTTCTATTATAAGGTGATAACGTATTCAGGAATCAATGTCAAAGGAGGTAATAACAAATAGACATTAACTAAGTTTTAAAACTAGAATTGAAATACATTGAGTAAAAACACATTCAAAACAACATAATTTTATTTTACAAACTGGGATCGACATGATCCAAATGTGTGACTTGCCTTGCTCCGCAATGGGTGTGAATAATCATTAAAGAGTTCTTCCGAATCAAATTGCATCGTCTTTTCACATTTAATTCTTAAAAAAACCTTTTGTTACCTTCTTGCCACCAAATTTTAAGGTTCTAAATCCATAAATTAAGTCTGAACTAAATTGAACCATTATCTTGATTTATAATTTACAAAACAACTGCATATTAAAACATAAATTTTGGTCCATCTTCATAGCACATAAAATTAAATAAGCATAGAGTTCCATCAAGTTTTGGTCCATCTTCAGAGCACATAAAATTCCTAAAAAATTACATAATTACTAAGACTGTGTTGAAAGGCTTCGTGTAAAATTGTGTACTTTTTGGAGCTCGTTTGCTATATGTAACAACTCCTACAAATATCAAAATCGTACAAATTTTTTAACAACATTCACAGTCGATAAAATTACCAAAACATTGCATAGTCAACTACGTTATGTCGAAGGCTGTACAAAAATTTTCATAATTTTTTAAGTTCATTTGCTACATTAAAAAATTCAAATAAAAATTAAGCAAAACAAAAAAGGCAGGTGATTAGGTTAGCCAATTAGCCAGCCTAATCACCTGCTATCCAGCCATGGGACGACAGGCCCCCTACAGTCCGGCCACAGGGCGGCAGGTGGCACACGTCAACCCCTGCCGTTGCCGCCTGGCCACTGGACGGTAAAAAACGCTATTTCTGCTAATACAATTTGCATATGACTATTTTTGTAATTACGATTGCAAACAGTGCTAAATGTAATAAAAAATCGAAGGAAATGGGTAGTACAATATATGAAGATGGTTGTCATTCAGTGCAAACATTCGTTTTGACTTTTGACCATGTCCTCCGGACACTGGAGGAGGCCAAAAACTTGGATGCAAAGTGCTTATTCTTTTCGGCTGTGGCTTATGAATTTTGAATTCTGGCTGTTTGCAAGAGAGTACGAAGAGAAATAGTTGTGTATGATTTTAGCTGGTATAGATGAAGTTGATACAATATCTACTACAATTGACTTATAGACCCCGCTTTGAAAAAACACTCCGTTTGAAAGCTAGTTACTGTAGCATAAGCTATAAGGTATAAATCAGAAGCCGAAAAGAACAAGACCAAAAGCACAAAAGTGAAAGTACCACACTTCACAAGCAGTTAACTCTTGCCTACTACAACAATTGTTAGTTTTTTCTTAGGTATTTAATTGAAGAAAAAAATAAAAAAAAATATTATTATATCTCTACAGATAATATAAAGAAAAAGAAAGAAAATAAAAAGTTTTATCAAGAAGTCAGCATGTTCTAAATAGTTTTTAGTTGAGAGCCATCTCTGTTTACAACGGACCTCAGTTAGCTACGTAGGAAAAATAGAATCACTCCTTTCGTCATTTGGTTTGCCCGGCAATATGAACAAAATCGTCGCGAAGGAAATCGCAAGTGAAGCAGACAGCCATGCCAATGATCCAAACATTAAACAAAGAAATTAAAAACAAATGATTCACACACGCATACATGCACCAACGAACACCCAACACAAAGCCAAAAAAACAAGTGCCTATATAAGCCAAATTAAACGCACGGCGAACACATACTAAACGCAAATCAGAAGTAGCAGTACTTCACTCATAGGCACATAGCGAGCAACCAACATTCCATTGTCCGTTTCATTTGCATGCAGATACTGCGCGGCTCAGGCGTGATGAGGAGCTCGACGGCGGCGGTGTTCCTGGCACTCGTCGTGGCCGCGCCGCTGCTGCCCTCGTCGCAGCCGGCGCCGAGCATGCCGCCTTCGCCTGCGGCGGCGGCGACGAACAACTCGCGGCTGGAGAAGGCGTACGTGGCGCTGCAGGCGCTGAAGCGCGCCATCACGGACGACCCCAAGAAGCTGACGCACAACTGGTGCGGGCCCGAGGTGTGCGGCTACTTCGGCGTGTACTGCGCGCCGGCGCCCGACGACCCGTGCGCGCGCACCGTGGCCGGCGTGGACCTCAACCACGGCGACCTCGCAGGCACGCTCCCTGAGGAGCTGGGCCTCCTCTCCGACCTCGCCGTCTTCCACCTCAACTCCAACCGCTTCTCCGGCTCCCTCCCGGAGTCCCTCCGCTCCCTCCACATCCTCCACGAGATCGACGTCAGCAACAACCAGCTCTCCGGCCCCTTCCCCTCCCAGCTCCTCTGCCTCCCCAGTGTCCAGTACGTCGACATCAGGTACGCACGTATTATACGTATATTATACACGTATACACCTGTACCTGCAATCAGGGGCGGAGGGTTGGATAAATTTGCACTATACCCATTTATATTTTAAAAAATCTTATTGTTGTTAAGTGCTATTTGCTCCTTCCCATCGCATATAGTTATATTTGTATAGTTTGTTTGGTCTCTCCCATTTTTAAATTCTGGCTCTGCACTGCATAGAAAAAGCTATGGATCAATGCAACGTATATATACAAGTATATATAACTGGCTGTCGGTGTATATGGTGTGTGTGTGTGTGTGTGTGTGTGAAGGTTTAACAACTTCTGCGGCGAGGTGCCGGCGGCGATCTTCGACAAAAAGATCGACGCGCTGTTCATCAACAACAACCACTTCAACTTCAAGCTGCCGGAGAACTTCAGCAACTCGACGGCGTCGGTGATCGTGCTGGCGAACCTGCCGCGGCTGGGGGGATGCCTGCCGAGCAGCATCGGCGACATGGCCAGGACGCTCAACGAGCTGGTGCTCCTCAACAGCGGCATCTCCTCCTGCATCCCGCCGGAGATCGGCAAGCTGGACCAGCTCACCGTGCTCGACCTCAGCTTCAACAGCATCGCCGGCACGCTGCCGGACACCATCGGCAACATGCGCGCGCTCGAGCAGCTCGACGTCGCGCACAACATGCTCTCCGGTGAGATCCCCGAGGCCATCTGCGAGCTGCCACACCTCAAGAACTTCACCTACTCGTACAACTACTTCTGCGGCGAGCCGCACCGCTGCCTCGAGGTGCTGCGCATCGACGACCGGCAGAACTGCATCGCCGGGCGCCCCGACCAGCGGTCCGGCGAGGAGTGCATCGCGTTCCTGCACCGGCCACCGGTGCACTGCGACGCGCACGGGTGTATCGCGGCACCATCGCCTCCGCCGCCACCCCCGCCTGTGCATGCGCCTCCGCCGCCGGTATACTGATCCGTGGTAATACTGTGACTTGTAATTGTTAATTTGCCGCCTTTGTGCTGTGAGAAAGGGTAAATGCATACATGTAGTATATACTGTAATCTTTATTTTTCAGAAATGAAAGTAATAATGGATTGATAGAATTGCATTGCAGAATTCAACTGAAGGTTTTGTAAAAAAGATATTTCAGTGTTTTATATTTGTTTCTTGCTTCATTTCAAAAATAATAATTGTTTCTGGTAAAGGTTTTTAATGTTCTAGTACTACATAACTAAATCATCTGCAAATAATGTGCCCTTAGCAGTGCAACTTCTGCAAATACTTATGTCGTGTCAGATTTCATCAGTTATTAATTGGATCTGGGATGCAATTAGATGAGGAACCATGTTATGTTAGAAGTCAGTTCAGAATTAGGACCACTGCTAAAGTGGGGGGGGGGGGGAGAGAAAATAAAAAAGATCACTGTTTTGCTCTTTAAAGGTTGAAAAAGATGACTGTTGAGTTGAATTAATTAAGTTAAACATATGAACTTTGGGGATTTATAGAAAGTACATAACTTCATGCCATTTGGCAATCCAGATATCAACCATTGTCAAAAAGTTTCATTTGAAAAGAATATACATGTCCTAGTCAAGAAAAGGAGCTAGAAAACCGGACAGAAGTAGTAGTAGAAAACACAGACAGCAAATTAAGCAAGATTCTAGCTCAGGTACACCAAATGATGAACAGTAATGGCATAAATGCATTTGATAAAGATTGGTCAAAGGGGAATTAATAAAAAGCAAGTTCTGCTCATGGATTCCAGCTGCAAAGAAGAATTTCTTTTACTCTTTGGTTGATCAATTCAAAGGGCAAGAAGCTTCTACCTCTCATCTTGGCTGGCTCCAGGCGGGCCAGAATTCCTTTACGCAAGCCACTCAACAAGACGGCTTCACCCTGTCCATATAAATTAGTACAAATTTTACTCCTTGTCCTCCTCGTCACACACATCAAACCACTAAGATTAGATAACTGAAAAGAGTATACTATTTTCAAGTATATCCAGTTATCCAGTATAATACAGCAGTCAACTAATTTCCAGAGACAGACAACAGGGACGGCAATGGTATGTGAAGGTGATTCTGATGGTAACAAGAACATGTACAGTATGACTGAAGAATACAAGCGGTTGAAATCAAAATTGTGAAACTTAGTGGTCATGCAGCATGGCATGGCTGACCTTTGTCATTGATCCGTTGAGTGAATGACAGACTGGCAGATGTTAACTAGGCAAGAACTGGACAAATTTGCAGATAATGGAAGAGGCAAATGAAAATATGGCAACGAGGATGACTAAACCGGTGTTGGACCAAGTACAACATGCTACTTGCCCTAAAATTACTGACAAAAAAGTTGATTTACCGCCCTGTTTAAGTAATCAGTCATAAAGGTACAGACCAGGTTATGTGATAATCAGGTCCCCTAAGATAGCAGGTGACCTAATGCATTGTCATATTGCTATGGTGAAGGAAAAACAAGGTTTGTTTACCAAGTTAAACGAAGTATAGCTAATCTAAACATCTCTCAGTATGTATTAATGGTGGCTGCTTTAGCAATTTTTCTCTTCAGTCATCTAAACAATGTAGTTTATTAATTTGTTTATGACATAACGTAGTGATGCTGAAGCCAAAATGATACACTATTCTGTGCGAGTAGCAGGAACATGAGGTCTGATCATCCGTTATGACTATTATTAGACATAGTACTGGTTAGCATTACACCAAGTTTTATTAGGAGGGCACATGCCAGAAAGAGATGTATTACCAACCTAAAGACAGTTTCCTAGCCTGCCAATATCATGAAGGCACAGCCTTTGATGAAGTGTTGATTTCAGTCAATAAAATAATAGGTTTAAGTTTTTGGGGATCTCCTATGGTATCAATGAAATTCAAATGAACGCAACAATTTCACAACATGGTGGCACCTCACATGAAACTTGTTGATTAGCTATGTTACAAACACAATGAAGTCAAACTTATAATTTATTAGGTCCCGCTCGTTTCAGCTTTTTTTCAGTTTCAATCTTTTTTTCACTATTCAGTAATTCATCTTTTTCTGAATTTTTTTTAGATTTTTAGGCTTTTTTGCATTTTTTCTGTGTTCCTTTGCATTGTCCGTGATGGGCTAATATATTTTTTCTATTTTTACATTTTTTTAATTTAATTATACCCAAAAAAGTCAAATCAGCTACAGTAAAAAAACCAGCCGCAGTGAAATTTCAACTAAAAGCCAGAAACCATCGTTAAAACGAACGCCCATAAGTATAGGGTGTGAGGCTCACCAGTCACCAGTACACCAGTGGATTACGGGTCGTACTCCAGTTTCATAATCACCTAACTGGATTTAGATGGTACTGGTACAAGGGAGACCAGTCAAACTCATGCAGTACCAATGCAAACAGAAAATCTGACCTACAAAATCTGGTAAAAAATTCCAGCATCATATGGAGATTAAAAAAATGCAGATGATCCTAAGGAACATGTGGTCAGAACTTGAATAACAAAGGAAGTTGTTGGGTCGGCATTTGCAGTCAAGTATTAACTACCAGGGACAACTACAGCGCTTAAAGAACTACAACCTGCCTATCCTACATTAGCTAGCATTTACATTCATGCTAAGAAACAGTGCTGCAATCTGCCTATAGACTTCCATTAACTCACATAGTAAGACACACATGGGAACTTTCTATCAAATAGGTTCAGATCCCATTTAATCTTGTGGTTGTTTCCTTTCAGAATCTTACAAGAATGTAAGCCACATGTCATACAATCATATTGTAGCGATAGAGAAAACGAAACCTAGTTGTAACAAATAACTCTTTGCCAGGATCATGGTATACATGCACCCCAGATGGTCAGGACATTATCAAGCTATGGCCATGATTAAGCATTACACATTCACTAACAAACTTAGGTCATTTATTATTGTTTCAGTACCTCAATCTTGGAAAAAGAATCTTCAATTATCAGTAAGTTTCTCATGGATGTACAAGTTAATCATACCTTTGATGGATACAAGAAGGATAGGGCATCGTGGTACAAAAATTCTGTTCCTAAAATCTACCAGTAGTCTCCACAAGAGCAGACCCAATCCTCAAAATGGTGGAAACGATTTAGATCTCTGAGTACGATCAGCCTATTAAAGACCATAGAGACAATCTTTGCCATCGAATGCCAATCTGGACATACACAGAGATTCTTCACAACACGGAGGGTAGTTCCTGGAGATGTATTTAGTGTTAGACAACCATATTTGGTTTGCGTGTGTACGAGTCCTGAGCCAGGCGTGAACCGCTGGCCGGATTCTCTGCTGATTTGGTTAGAGAGTCTTGAGGAGATCTTTTCGGTATTGTTTCCATAAACCGCAGATCTCCTCACCCCTATATATGTATACTAGGTCTCTCAATCAATCTAAGAATCTTTTCCACGCAATCTCATTTGCTTTCATGGTATCACGAGTCTAGGTCATCACCTGGTTCTTTTTCCGCACCAAGCGCGTGCGCCCCTCACCGGCGCCGCAGCTCCTCCAGCGCGTTCGTCCTTCCCCGGCGTCGCTGCTCCTCCAGCGCGCGCGCCCTTCCCGGCGCCGCTGCTCCTCCAGCCACAAGCTCTTCCCGGCGCGCTTTGCCCATGGCCACACCATCCGGTCCTCCTCCCGCTGGCGCCGCCGTCCCTACCGACGGTCGTGCCGCTGATGCCGATGCTGCTGCTGCCCTCAAGCGCACGGAGGATGCTCGCGCTGCCAAAGAGGCCAGCGAGCGCGCGGCTCGTGACGCCGCTCTCGTCCGCGCCCAAGAGGCCGAACGCGAGGCTGCCCTCGCCCAACAGGAGCGCGATGTTGCTGACGACCGTCTTGGGCGCGCTTCGCCGCGCCGCTCGCGGCCTTGCGCGGCTGAGCCCGCCAAGGATGACGCCACCACCGACGCCGGCTCTCACGCCGGCGACCCCCCTCTCCTCGAGGCTCTTCTTCACCACGAGGCTGTTGCGCTCCTCAACCTGCACGCACAGGCCGTGACGGTGCAGAACATCCGCGCCCTCGTGCCCCTTGTCCTCGACCTCAACTCTGCCTTCTTCGCACGCTGGCGTGAGTCCTTCCTCCTCACCGTCGGCAAGTTTTCTTTGCAGCAGCACGTCCTCTCTGACGTCGCCGCACGTCACTCCCCGGATTGGGTGCGCATGGACTGCGTCGTGCGGACGTGGCTCCTCGGCGCCATCTCCGACGACCTCGCCGATGCCATCTCCGAGCGCGGCGCAACCGCTCGCACCACCTGGCTTGCCATTGAGTCCCAATTTCTTGGGAATCGTGCGACGCGCGCGCTCTTCGCCGACCAGGAGTTCCGCTCCTTCTCCCAAGGCGATCTCTCGGTCTCCGAGTACTGCCGGCGCTACAAGCGCATGGCGGAGGACCTCCGCGACCTCGGCGAGCCCATCTCCGACCGCACACTCGTCCTCAACATCATCCGCGGCCTCAACGAGCGCTTCACCGCCCTCGGCCTTCATCTCGCGCGATAACCCCCCCACCTTTCTCCAAGTGCGGGCGACCTTCATCTCGAGGAGCCGACCATGGCGAAGACGTCTCCCGCCGTAGCTCTGGCCGCCACCACGGGTCACGGCGGCCCCGCGCCCTCCATCGCCCCGGCCGCCTGCTGCATCGCCTTCCGAAACCCAGCAAAGACGCGGCCGCAGCTCGAGGCGGCGTGATACGGGGTCGCCCGATCTTCTCGACGTAGGATTAGATACTCACGTGTAGCCTCTCGAATCGTAGCGATCCTCCGTTGCCAGTGCAAGAACGAACGCTCTTTAATTCGCAAGAACACACGCGCCGGACTCCACGACCACCAAGCGAAGCCCTATCGCGCTCCTAATTCCCAGCGGAAAGGTTGAACGATCTCGAATTGCAAGAACTTGCAAATCTTTCTATTGTGCTTTGATTGGCTATCAAAAATCAAGATACATGCACAAGTTTGCAACTTCCGTCACGTAGTGTGTTCACAAATCCAAAATTCATGCATCCCTTTTTCCGTCCAGGCATGCTCGTATAAATACGGCGGGGGCAAGACCCTCCCGCACACACGCGCATACATGGGCCTAAGGCCATCACGAGATGGGCTCAGCCCAGTACAAACCGAAACAACGTTTTTGTAACAGCAAGCTTAATGTTTGGCTAAGACTAAACTTAGTACACGCAGGGACTTTTCCTCTCCAACTTGGACCACATGCTCTTTAATCAATTTGCTCTTCCATGACTTGGGTTCAACACATCTTCCCTTGATTCAAACCTAAGAGCAATTAACATACTAGATTTAGGTAGTATAAAACTCTCATTAATAGAAGGATTTATTTTAAGAAACAAATTCACCTGTTTATTTAAAAACTTGGCTCTCGCTCTAGTTATTGGACCTTTTGGTGCTTCATTAATATTTGGAGAAGATGACGACATGGTAGTATTAGGAATGTCCTCATCATCCTCCCTCTCTTGAGAAGGAGTCGTCCTCGACTCTGCATCGTCTTGTCCAAAGAATGGCGATAAATCAGCAACATTAAAAGTAGTACTTACCCCATAATCGTCTCCTGGAAGTTCAATCTTGTAGGCATTATCATTGATCTTGGCAAGTACTTTAAAAGGACCATCACCACGGGGCATCAACTTTGATTTACGCTTCTCCGGAAAACGTTCTTTGCGAAGATGTACCCACACTAAGTCACTGGTTCAAACAACAATTTCTTTCTAGACTTGTTAGCTTTAGAAGCATAAGCACGTACCTTTTGTTCAATTACCTCTTTAGTCTTTTCATGGAGCTTTTTGACAAAATCAGCACGCTTTGAAGCCTCCATATTAGTACGTTCTTGTAATGGAAGTGGCATTAAATCAAGTGGCGTGATTGGTTTGAAACCATACACCACCTCAAATGGACACAGTTGAGTTGTAGAATGCACCGCCCTATTATATGCAAATTCGACATGCGGTAGACAATCTTCCCACTCCTTTAAGTTCTTTTTAATCATTGTCCGCAGCAGCATTGAGAGTGTACGGTTCACCACCTCTGTTTGTCCATCGGTTTGTGGGTGACAAGTTGTTGAAAAGAGCAGCTTCGTACCAAGCTTAGCCCACAAGGTCTTCCAAAAGTAGCTCATAAACTTGACGTCACGATCTGACACAATTGTTCTTGGCATTCCATGTAATCTCACAATCTCCTTGAAAAACAAGTCAGCTACATGCGACGCATCGTCGCTCTTATGACAGGGAATAAAGTGTGCCATCTTAGAAAATCTATCCACAATAACAAAAACAGAGTCCCTCCCCCTCTTAGTCCTAGGCAATCCTAACACAAAATCCATGCTAATATCTTCCCAAGGTGCACTAGGAACTGGAAGTGGAGTATACAAACCATGTGGATTGAGTTTTGACTTCGCTTTATGGCATGTGATGCATCTTTGAACAAACCGCTCGACGTCTCGCCTCATCCTAGGCCAATAGAAGTGATCAGCCAACATCATGTACGTCTTCTCTCTTCCAAAATGTCCCATCAGTCCTCCTGCATGAGATTCCTGCAATAGTAGCAAACGCACGGAAGATTCTGGAACGCATAGCTTGTTCATGCGAAAAAGAAAGCCATCATGAATATGAAACTTATCCCACCCTTTCCCATCTGTGCAATTAGAATATGGTGTGGAAAAGTCATGATCGGAAGCATATAATTCTTTTAAACTTTCTAATCCAGGCACCTTTACTTCCAACTGAGTTAAAAGCACATTCTTTCTAGACAATGCATCAGCTACCACATTCTCTTTGCCTTTCTTGTATTTAATAATGTATGGAAAAGTTTCAATGAATTCAACCCACTTAGCATGTCTACGATTAAGATTAGCTTGGCCTTTCAAATATTTCAAAGCTTCATGATCAGAATGAATAACAAATTCTTTAGGCCAAAGATAATGTTGCCAAGTCTCTAAAACACGCACAAGAGCATATAATTCTTTATCATAAACAGGATAATTCAATTGTGCACCATGAAGTTTTTCACTAAAATATGCAACAGGTTTTCTTTCTTGCATCAAAACACCACCGATACCTATTCCACTAGCATCACATTCAATCTCAAAAGTTTTAGTAAAATCAGGTAAAACAAGCAATGGTGCTTCAGTCAAACATTTCTTCAATTCAGCAAAAGCCTTTTCTTGTGATTCTCCCCATTCAAAAGCAACTCCCTTTTTAGTTAATTCATTTAATGGGGCAGCAATGGTGCTAAAATCTTTCACAAATCGTCGATAAAAACTAGCAAGCCCATGGAAGCTACGAATTTGACTAACATTCACAGGAGTAGGCCAATTTCGAATAGCTTCAATTTTAGATTCATCCACTTCAATGCCATGAGCTGAAACAACATAGCCCAAGAACACCACTTTGTTTGTGCAAAAAGTACACTTCTCAAGATTAGCATACAATTGTTCAGTTCTTAGCACTTCTAGCACTTGTCTAATATGTTCAACATGTTCTTCCAATGAGCGGCTATATATCAAAATGTCATCAAAATAGACTACCACAAATTTTCCAATGAAGTGTCTCAAAACATGGTTCATTAATCGCATGAATGTACTAGGAGCATTAGATAAACCAAAAGGCATCACTAACCATTCATACAATCCAAATTTTGTTTTAAAAGTCGTCTTCCACTCATCACCATGTTTCATTCTAATTTGATGATATCCGCTACGCAAATCAATCTTAGAAAAGATAGTAGAGCCACTCAATTCATCAAGCATATCATCTAACCTAGGAATAGGATGACGATAACGAATGGTAATATTGTTGATAGCTCTACAGTCTACACACATTCTCCATGTACCATCTTTCTTAGGAACAAGAATGACAGGAACGGCACAAGGACTAAGACTTTCGCGTACGTACCCTTTTTCCATGAGTGCTTTCACCTGTTGCTGAATTTCCTTTGTCTCTTCCGGATTGGTGCGGTACGGTGGCCGGTTGGGAAGTGGAGCTCCCGGTATCAAGTCAATCTGATGTTCGATTCCTCGTATGGGTGGTAGACCAGCGGGTACCTCCTCCGGAAAGACGTCTTCATAAGCCTGTAATACTTGAGAAACCACACTAGGAAGAGAGGTTAAGTCATTAGTAGAAAGCAAAACATCTTTATAGAGTAACACCAAATGTTCCACTGTAGGCTCATCTCTCATCTCTTTCAAATCAGATTTAGTGGCTATCATGACTAATTTTGTCTCTCCCTCATCCTTTCTTTGTCCGCTCAATTTTAACTTGCGGCTCTCATTCACCTTTTGTGGAATCACACTCTTTTGCTGCTTCCCTCTCTCATTCTCCACTTTCACTTCAACCTTGGGCATGTTATCACATATAATTTGAGAAGGAGTTAATGGTCGTAGCACTATTTCTTTATTATTCCACATGAATTTGTATTGATTAGTTCTTCCATCATGAATTACAGAACGATCATATTGCCATGGTCTACCTAATAACAAATGACATACTTCCATAGACACAACATCACATTCTATAGTATCGCGATAAGAACCAATCTGAAAGCTAACATCAACTGTATACCCAACATTCATTGAACCATTATTGTTTAACCATTGAATTTGATATGGATGTGGGTGTTTCTTATATTTCAAACCAAGTTTAGAACAAAGCTCTTTGCTAGCTAAATTGTGGCAACTTCCACCATCAATAATAACTTTGCAACACTTACCATCCTTACTCACCTGAGCCCGTGTTTGGAAAAGATTGCAGCGTTGTTCATGATTTGATTTTGCTTGCACACTCAACACTGTCGGTGTACACACAAGTATAGGACCAGCCTCGGGGTCACAAACACCATCTCCATTCACCTCCTCTCCTTGTCTTTCCTCATATGTGTCACCAAATCTTCCACAATCAGCAAGGGCATCACCTTCCTCCTCGCTAGTAGAGTCATATTCACCATTTTCCAATAGCAACATAACCTTGTTATTTGGACAATCCTTTTGCATATGACCTCGTCCAAGACATTTAAAGCATTGGATGCCACTACTCCTTCCTGTAGAACCCACTGAAGATGAAGGCGAGGGTGCTGAACTCTTCTTAGCAGTTGGTGTTGTAGCATTCTTCCCGCTTGGTGCAACACGTGTACTAGGAGCAAAACTTCCACTAGATTGATTAGCTTTAAAAGAATTGAAATGGGATGTGGGTTTACCTCCGTAGGTGCTGAACGGGTATGTAGGATGATGTTCTTGTTGCTCTCATATCAAGTTGCACTTGTCTCTCAGCTTTGGTCGCTTGATGCACTAATTCCACCATGTTGTTGTAAGGCTGAAATTCAGTTATGCGCTTTATGGAAGGGTGCAAACCAGCAAGGAATCGCGCCATTGTTTGCTCTTCTTGCTCATATACATTAGCTCTAATCATAGCCATTTCCATCTCTTTATAGTACTCCTCCACCGTGAGAGTTCCTTGCTTCATTTGCTGCAATTTATCAAATAAATCACGTTTATAATGTTTGGGAACAAACCTTGCTCTCATGTGGTACTTCATCTCTTCCCATGTAGTGATGGGAGGCTCGTCGTACTCTCTCCTTTGATTTTGAACTTGTTCCCACCATATGAGTGCATAATCAGTGAATTCAAGTCCCGCCATATGGATTTTCTTCTCTTCGGAGTAATTGTGTAGGCGAAACACTTTATCCACCTTGAGCTCCCAAGTGAGGTAATCTTCAGGATCATGTGTACCTGAAAATGTTGGCATAGTAAATTTGAGCTTACCAAACTTCTCCTCGTGTGGTCGACCATCGCCGTAGTGGTTACGGCGGCGGTAACCATCGTCGTGGTGAAGAAAGTCGTCGTCGTCGTGAGGTGCTCCTCCACGGCCTCCATGTCCATGGCCCCTCCCCGGACCATGGAAACCGCCCCCTTCACCTCTCCTAGGTGGGGGTGGACGAACGGCATTGGCCACCACGCGATCTCGCCTTTGTTGATCTTCTTGACCACCTCGGGCAGCGGCCACTCCCTCACCACGTGGAGGAAGGGCAGCCCCAAGATGAGCATTTCCTTCTTCGGGTTGTGCCCGAATTGCTCGCATAACGTCGTTCACAATGTTCCCACGCAACACATTCATCTGTTGATTGATCTCAATGCGAAGATCCTGTATATCTGCTTTAAGTTCAGTCCGAAGACCTTGCATATCTGTCTTGAATTGTTCTCCCATTGCAGTAGTGCCAGCTACAAATTCTTGTTGCAATGTACTTCTCATTGCCTGATGTTGAAAGCGAGTCACCGGGGCATTAAGATCAACTTCATGCTCCTCACCATAGTTGTCTTCTCCACCTGACATGGTTAGATTGTGCAAAGAAAACACGAAGTAATAACAAAATATATGGGGGATTAGTGTAAATCACTCAATCTCACTCTCTTCCTTGCAAAAAGTAAAGTTCTCACCTTTCCGAAGTGAATTAAGGCCAATAAGAACTTACACTTGGTAGAAGCTTCAATGGCAACGTGATGATCAAGCGAATATAAGAGTGTTCACAATTGCACAACAACGGTTATTTAGTAGAGCTTGGTATGGAAGTGTATATCCTAGCAATCTGAAATTCTTGATGTTGTAAAGTTAAGTAATAATCCAAGCTAGAATACTTTGCCTAAGTGCTGATCCAAAGGTTTAAGTGAAGTGTATGAACGCACACGCAAAGATCAATGTGACTTAATGCAAACAAATGAATGAGCTAAATAGAGGCGATCTGAAATTGAGGAATAAATAGCTCGTTTTGCACCAAGTACTAGGAGAGACGCTAGCCAATTGCAATAATATGAATATAAGGGCACAAGATTGCTCGAGAAAATAAATTACACAATCTGAATTTATAGATTAAGAACTCACCCAAATTCGGCCAATGTTTTCCTTTTCTTTTATTTTCTTCCTTTCTTTCTCTTTTTTTTTCTTTTTTTTTTGCTCAAGCCGTAGCTTCCCTTTTTTTTTAATCAACTCTTTTTTTTTGCAAAGGCCGAACCAGGTTTAATTGTTCTTTTGATTTTGCACAGGTCACAGATATTCAGAAAGGTGTAAAATACTCAAAAGCAGCCCTTAATGCAATATTCAACAGCTAGTCTCAATTGATGAAAAAAAAATATCAACCAGATTTTTTTTTGACGCACTATAGCTCGACGCGAACGGTATGAAATCCTGAAATTACTGTAGCAGACCGTGCAATGTAGCAATCCTGAAATTACTGTAGCAGATCGCGCATGTAGCGATCGCGTGTTGCACTGTAGCAATCGCGTTCTGTAGCTGCGCGCGGTACGTAGCCATGCGGAACACTGTAGCAACCGAGACTCAGTAGCAATACGGCGATAAGAATTCAATTTGGCCAAACGCGATTGCAAACGGCGGATTTCCAGTAGGCAAGTTTTGATGATTTTTGACTTTATGTGGATACAACGAAAAGCGACGCAAAGGAACACGATGATCAGCACCTAAACAAATTTCTAATGGATTAAAACCTAACAAAACTCACAAAAACAACGGATGCAAAACTAGGGTTTGGATTTTTTTGGTTGATGGACTATGGAAAAAATAAATCAATCTAAAACAAGGGTAAGAATCCTCCGAGGAAACCACGCTCGATACCAAGATGATACGGGGTCGCCCGATCTTCTCGACGTAGGATTAGATACTCACGTGTAGCCTCTCGAATCGTAGCGATCCTCCGTTGCCAGTGCAAGAACGAACGCTCTTTAATTCGCAAGAACACACGCGCCGGACTCCACGACCACCAAGCGAAGCCCTATCGCGCTCCTAATTCCCAGCGGAAAGGTTGAACGATCTCGAATTGCAAGAACTTGCAAATCTTTCTATTGTGCTTTGATTGGCTATCAAAATCAAGATGCATGCACAAGTTTGCAACTTCCGTCACGTAGTGTGTTCACAAATCCAAAATTCATGCATCCCTTTTTCCGTCCAGGCATGCTCGTATAAATACGGCGGCGGCAAGACCCTCCCGCACACACGCGCATACATGGGCCTAAGGCCATCACGAGATGGGCTCAGCCCAGTACAAACCGAAACAACGTTTTTGTAACAGCAAGCTTAATGTTTGGCTAAGACTAAACTTAGTACACGCAGGGACTTTTCCTCTCCAACTTGGACCACATGCTCTTTAATCAATTTGCTCTTCCATGACTTGGGTTCAACACATCTTCCCTTGATTCAAACCTAAGAGCAATTAACATACTAGATTTAGGTAGTATAAAACTCTCATTAATAGAAGGATTTATTTTAAGAAACAAATTCACCTGTTTATTTAAAAACTTGGCTCTCGCTCTAGTTATTGGACCTTTTGGTGCTTCATTAATATTTGGAGAAGATGACGACATGGTAGTATTAGGAATGTCCTCATCACGGCGTGCCCAAGCGCGGCAAACGCGGGGGCAAGCGCGGCGGCAGTGGCGGCGGCGGATCCGGGGGCATCAGCGCGACTTCCCCTGCTGCACCGCGCCCTGGCACTCGGTGGCCGACCCCCTACAATCCCTGGTTCGGGTCTATTCAGATGTGGCCCGGACCAAGGGCTCCGATGCCGCACGGCCCATCCCAGCAGCCGCATGCCCTGCTGGCTGGGCCCCAAGGGCAGTGGGCCGGCCAGTGGGGTGTGCCTCCCCCCAGCGGGTATGGGCCACACGGTTGGGACCAACAAACCCTCGCCGCCAACTTTCAGACGATGTCCCTCCAGCAACCGCAACAGAACGAGTGGTATTTTGATTCCGGCGCCACTCATCATATGACCGCCGACACCGGTATACTCACTCCCACTCGTTCCCATTCTTTTCCACCTCACATTATTGTCGGTAACGGGCATCTTCTTCCTGTTACTACTACTGGCATCGCTCATTTACCTCATAACCTTCGTCTTAATAATGTTCTTGTTTCCCCGAATCTTATTAAGAATCTTATTTCCGTCACGCCGATTCACTTCCGCAATAATCGTTCGTGGAATTTGACCCTTTGGTCGTTTCGTGAAGGCTCTTCCCTCTCGGAGAGAGATCGCCAGGTGTGACAGCTCCGGTTCCCTCTACACGTTTCAGCTTGCGGCATCCTCCTTCCATGTCGCCACCTCATCCTCGCTTTGGCATCAGCGTCTTGGACACCCCGGTCATGAAGTCCTATCTAAACTAGCACAAAATTTTGGTCTCCCTTGTAATAAAAGTGCTAGTGACTCCCTTTGTCATGCGTGTCAGCTTGGTCGTCATACACGTCTTCCCTTTCATGCGTCGTCATCACGCACCATTCATAATTTCCAATTAATACATTGTGATCTTTGGACCTCACCCATTACTAGTGTCTCAGGTCATAAGTATTATTTGGTTATTCTTGATGACTGCTCGCATTATCTTTGGACGTTCCCGCTACGCCTTAAATCTGACACTTTCTCCACTCTTTCTAATTTTTTTGCTTATGTCCACACCCAGTTTGGTGTCCCCATCAAGGGAATTCAATGCGACAACGGGCGCGAATTTGATAACTCCACCGCTCGCTCGTTCTTCCTCTCCCATGGCATACACCTGCGCATGTCCTGCCCTTACACCTCGCCTCAGAACGGTAAAGCTGAACGCATTATCCGCACCACAAACAATGTCATTCGCTCCCTCCTATTCCAGGCCAGCATTCCTCCCACCTTCTGGGCTGCGGCTCTTAGCACTGCCACCTATCTTCTAAACATTCTTCCCACCAAAACGCTAAATTTTTCTACACCTCATCTCTCCCTGTTTGGAACACAACCATCGTATGAGCACCTCCGCGTTTTCGGTTGCAAGTGCTATCCCAACCTTTCTGCCACCGCCGCCCACAAGCTTGCCCCTCGCTCCGCCCTGTGTGTCTTTCTAGGCTACTCTCTCCACCACAAGGGCTATCTCTGCCTTGACCGTCACACCAACCGTATCATCATCTCTCGCCACGTGGTTTTTGAAGAATCCTCCTTTCCCTTTTCCGAGGATCCTTCCCCTCCCACTCGAGCGGCCTTCGATTTCCTGGAAGAATTTACTAATCCCGTGCCGGTCCCTTTTGTACCGTCACCATGTTTGTTGCTGCGCAGCTCGGCTCCAACCGCACGCCTCGTCGACCCACCGACGTCATCGCCGCGACCACGTCGCGGCTCCCGGCGCCGGACTCACCACCTCGGCGTTCTGCCGGGCGGTTGCGACCATCCCGCTCCTCGATCCGCGCCGCACCGGTCGGTGGGCCGCCTCCAGCCTCTGGTGGACCTCGCTCCACGTCGCGCTCCCCTGATGGGCCAAGCTTGTCTGCTTGGCCAATGCCGTGCTCGCCCAGCGGCGCACGGTCGAGCGGGCCCAACGCCCCAGCAGCCACACCCGCCTCTGGTCGCCCTGACGCCGGCTCTCCTAGGCAGCGGACGTCGGCCCTCCCACTGGCCCCTCCTCGGCGTTTCGACGTTGTCTACGCCCGGCGACCTCTCACGGAAAAGGTCCAGGCGCCCGCGCCCGTGGCGTCGCCTGTGCCCATGACGCGCGCCATGGTGCCAGCACCGGCGCCCTCTCTGACACCTGCGCCCCTCCCTGTGGGCGCTGAGCCCGTCTTTCCCGTGACCAATCAACACGCCATGGTCACTCGAGGGAAGCACAGTTTCCGTCAGCCGGTCCTGTTCGAGGCCACGTCACTGTCTCCGGTTCCCAGGACTTACCGTGCCGCTCTCGCTGATCCAAATTGGCGTGCTGCTATGGAAGCCGAACACTCCGCTCTACTGTCCAACCACACATGGGACCTTCTTCCACGGCCGCCCCGGTCAAATGTGGTCACCGGCAAATGGGTGTTCAAACACAAATTCAGAGCTGATGGGTCCTTTGAGCGCTACAAAGCGCGTTGGGTTCTTCGCGGCTTCACCCGCCACCGGTATTGATTTCACGAGACATTCATCCGGTCGTCAAGCCCGCTCATCGTCCGGACCGTTCTCTCATTGGCTCTTTCACGCTCTTGGCCCATTCATCAGCTCGATGTTGATAATGCTTTTCTGCATGGTACTTTGTCAGAGACAGTTTATTGTGCTCAGCCTTCTGGATTCGAAGATGCTGCTCATCCGGATCATGTGTGCCGCCTTAATCGGTCTCTTTATGGCCTCAGCGAGCACCTCGAGCTTGGCACACAGCGAGTTCGCGTGCCATCTTCTGACTTCGGCTTTGTTGAGGCCAAATCGACACGTCCTGTTCGCCTATCGCCGTGGAGCGGACACGCTTTACCTCTGCTATATGTTGACGACATTGTCTTGACAGACTTCCTCCATCGCTTTACTCGTACCATCGCGGCTCTCGGCGAGTTCCTATGAAGGATCTCGGCGTTCTTCATAACTTCCTAGGTATGCATGTCCAAAGCATACGACCTCGGGTCTTTTTCTCTCTCAACGACAATACATGACTGAGATCCTTGAGCGTGCTGGAATGGCCGACTGCAAGCCATGTTCGACACCTGTTGATGTGAATCCGAAGCTCTCTGCAGATGGCGACCCTGTGACTAATCCCACGGATTTCGCGATCTTGCGAGTGCCCTTGATCCGACCTTCACGGGCGGACATTTCTTATGCAGTTCAGCAAGTCTGCCTACACATGCATGATCCCCGGGAACCTCATCTTGCTACCCTGAAGCGCATCCTGCGCTACGTGCGTGGCACTCTGCACATGGGTCTGTTCCTACGCTCCTGTCCTCAGTCCGACTTGGTGGTCTACTCTGATGCCGATTGGGCCGGCTGTCCTGATACGCGCAAGTCAACCTCCGGCTACGCAGTTTTTCTTGGTGACAACCTGGTCTCCTGGTCGTCCAAGCGTCAGAATACCGTCTCCCGCTCCAGTGCCGAGGCTGAATATCGAGCTGTTGCCAACGCCGTTGCCGAAGCCACCTGGTTACGCCAGCTATTGTCTGAGCTGCATACTCCTTTGCGCAAGACAACGTTGGTGTCTTGTGACAACATCGATCTGATCTACATGTCTTGAATCCCGTTCGGCATCAGCGCACCAAGCATGTAGAGATCGATCTACACTTCGGGGCGTGTTGCACTTGGTGATGTCCGCGTTCTTCACGTTCCTACGACATCCCAGTTTGCTGACATTTTCACCAAGGGCCTGCCGTCGTCAGTTTTCACGGATTTCCGATCCAGTCTAAACGTTCGTTCAACCGACGATTCGACTGCGGGGGCGTGTTAGACAACCATATTTGGTTTGCGTGTGTACGAGTCCTGAGCCAGGCGTGAACCGCCGGCCGGATTCTCTGCTGATTTGGTTAGAGAGTCTTGAGGAGATCTTTTCGGTATTGTTTCCATAAACCGCAGATCTCCTCACCCCTATATATGTATACTAGGTCTCTCAATCAATCTAAGAATCTTTTCCACGCAATCTCATTTGCTTTCATTTAGAAGCCCAAAAGCAATTGCCAGCTTCTCACTGTGGTATCTTAGGCTTGTCGCCTTCTCCTCCTCGTCCATTTCAACAGGAAAGACATGCGAAGTATTAGGGACATAACCAACAAGTTTTAGATGCCACTTCATCAACCATTCAGCGTGAATGTTGTAATTGTGGGTGCCTTCCATCTCCTGAGAAGAACTCATGAACCGTGCTATCTATCTCAATTGAGCTACAGCCTGGCACCTTTACCACCCCTTTTTCACTTATCAGCTTCCTTACCCTGTTCATCTCTTCCCATCTCCCAGTGTTAGCGCACAAGTTTGAGAATATTACGAAGTCACCACCATGAGAATCATCCAGATCAAGAATCCTCTCAAAGACACGTTTTCCAATATCAACATCTCCACGGCCTCCACAAGCAGAAAGCAACGTCCTCCATAAGATGGCGGTTGGCTTTATTGGTAGTTCATCATTGAACTTGTAAGCCCTTTCAAGCTGACCTGATCGAGCTAGCAAATCAGTCACACAACCATAGTGCTTTATCCCTGGAATGATCCCACAATCTCTCATGCTATCGAAGTATTGGAGCCCTTCACTCACCATACCAGAATGGCTACAGGCTTAGAGCACACCTAGGAATGTAGCATCATCAGGCTTTATCCCTTGCTTCTTCATCTCTTCGAACAGCGAAATGGCCTCTCTGCCGCAGCCATGGCTAGCGTACGCCATCATCATCACGGGCCAAGCTTGCTTATCAAAGGCGGTTCTAGTGTAATTCAAGGGTATTCAGCTGAATACCTAAAATTTTTAGTAAAATATCTACTATATATAATATATATAATACATATGTATACTAATAGTTAGACCAAATTTGTCCTACTTATATCTAGTTAGCCTAAATTGGTATCGGACCCTTTCAGCCTATTTTCTTTTTCTAGGCCCAAATTAGTACCAGACACTGGTCTAGATCCATTGTCGTGATTTACACGACATATGATAGAAACTACAAATCTCACTCAATCTCTCCTTTTACTCAAGTCTCTCATCTTTGGCTCTCTTCATCTGGCGGCTTAGGAAGCTTCTAGTTTTTTGGACTCTGGATTTCTAGAGACAAGATTCAGGAGGCTATGTAGGAGCACTAGAGCGGCTATCTTGCAAGTCACAAGTCATATTACCGTCGTGGCTCACCGACGCGGCACAACCACACAGCTTCGTCCTCCTTGACCCAGCAACCCCCATAGCTGCATGGCTCTATATCTCTAATTCAGTAATCCCTCCATCTCTTTCTTCTCTCTTGGCGATCTTCGATTTAAAGCAAAATTATATGTCTAAATAAAGACATAAATTGTATTTTACTTAAAGAAGTGAGGCATTTATAATAATTCTAAAGTTTTTGCATAGTAGTTGCTTATATTGTAATGATTGGTGTATCAATTATGTAGACACTATGCAAGTGTTGTCAAATCTTTCTTGTAGCTTGATGTATTGGTCACTTCGATAATTTGATCCCTTTTGGTATCTGCCTGTTCGATCCATGTTGTGTTTAGCAGTTTAGGTAATACTGTTTAAGTTGTTTAACTAGAAACCGTTCAATAAAGTATGTTTATGATAAAGTACTTTTGAACTTTTGTTTATGGAATATAAAAATCTGGCAAAGAGAATTGTCTTCATGATATTATACCTCGCTTTCAGGGCATGAAGCATTATGGCGTTAATTTTTAATTATTTTTATTTTTTTATATTATTTGAGAATAGCTGTACTTTAATGTTCGCTATTGTGGACCTGTATGTTTTCTATTGAACAATATTTTTATAACTTCGAATACCTATTATAAAATTCTTGGATCCGTCACTGTTGCTTATCTCTTAATTCCATCCCCCTAGAACACACACCAATGGCATCTTTCAAGCTCCCACACTTTGCATACATGTCAATCAGCGGTCAGCGCAGTGTTGACCTTCAAGAGCGAGTCAAGGCGTACCTTCCTGACGTACTCATGGGTCCACCTCCCCAGTTTGAGCGCCCCGAGCAATGTGCACACCGAGTGCACACTAATCAATGTCACGGACGTCGGCTTGAGCCCCTTCGCCTGCATCTCCCGGAACAGCACCAGCGCCTCCCCGGGCCAGCTGCTCCTCACGGCCGCGGTGATCATCGCATTGTACGAGACCACGCACTCCCCGTCCATCCTGTCGAACATGACGCGCGCGGCTGGCACGTCCCCGCACTCGGCGTACATGTTGATCAGAGTGGGCAGGACGTACTCGTGCTCCGCGACGCCGACCTTCACCGCCACGCTGTGCGCCTGCCGGCCCTCCTCCTCCCGCGCGGCCGCGCACACCTTGAGCAGCGACACGAAAGTGTACGTGTCTCCAGCATCTGCACGAACACCCGCACCGCTTCCCCGGGCGGGGCGCCAGCGCCGGAGAGCGCGGCGTACCCGCGAAGTAGCGTGTTGTACCAGACGACGTCCCCCGGGTGGGGGGGTTCTGTCGAACATCTGGCGGGCGTAGGCGAGGTGGGCCGGCGCGGCGCCCTGCGCGGTGCATAGCGTGAGGAGCCTGGTGACGGAGGCCGGGTGCGCGTGGAGGCCGGCCTTAATGGCGAGGGGGTGGAGCTGGGCGAGCGCCCGGAGGCTCGTGCAGTGCGGGAGGTGGGAGAAGAGCGGGTGGTGGTGGGGCGGTGGGCTCTTGGATTTGGCGGGAAGGAGAGGGGGAAGCGTGGCGGTTAGAGGCGAGGACGATATGGCCGTTATGTTATCCAGTGAGCACGGGAGAGGCGTCATCCGGAGAAGATTACGCGATGCTGGAAGCTTTGCCACTTGGAACTTGATCTTTTTGGAATTGCGCATAAGCCCTTTTGTGAGAAAATAAAGGTTTTTTTTCTCTCTCCAAAGTACATGGATGAACAATATTTATTTATTTTTAATTATAAAGAAGACACGCTTGTATCGACATCCCCATGCACGTACACCATATGCACAATATTCAAATTTGTTGGGTTAGAATTTTTTTTAAAAAACAAATCCATTGTGTTTTATATTTGAGAAAGGATGCAGTTGATTAATAGAGACATTAAAGCTTACCGATTATCGTAGGATCAAACTTGAGAAATTCCGCACGATCAAACCCTAGAAAAGCCATAGTTAACCCATCTAGCGTGTAGTTAATGGAACTTAACTCGTCTTCTGTCAAATAACACTAGTGACAAACTAGCTGGCTGTTTTGATAATTATCAAGGTAGGGAAAGTTTGGAGTTTGGCAACAACCTAGGGGGAATTGAAAAGCACCCCAGAACAACAACATTGGCACCTGTGGGAAGGATTCACGTACCAAGCTTGCGTATGTTGGAAACGCAAGGAGAACGGCACAAGACATCAAGAAATGGAAAGGATCCAAGGCGGGTTTGTCTAGCTCAACACGGCGAACATTGCTCTCCTTCGTAAGAAAGTGGAAGTGACTCGTGTGGGTGACTACAGACCCGTTAGCCTTATTCACGGCGTAGCGAGGACCTTGTCAAAACTTTTAGCCAACAGGCTTGCGCCACTTCTCAATAGCTTGGTCTCTCCCTGGAAGAGCACTTTCATTTTAAAAAAGGTGCATCAAGAGAATTTCCTATACACCCAAAACTTGGTGCAAAAGCTCCACATAACTAGAACCCCATCTCTATTCCTCAAATTAGACATCACAAAGGCTTTTGACTCATTCAACTGGGATACCTTCTAGAGGCCCCACAGAAAATGGGGTTTGATGATCGTTGGAGGGAATGGATCTCTATCTCTTTGGCACATCATCCTCAAGAATACTCCTCAATGGCCACCCAGGAGAGGGCTTTTACCACAGGTGTGGGGTGAGATAGGGCTAGGGCTGTAAAAAAAGCTCGAGGCTCGCGAACTACTCAAGTTCGATTCGTTTTATACTCGATTCGAGCTCGGCTCGAGCTCCAAACGAGCCGAACTCGAGCCTGACATTAAACTCGCGAGCTATTCGCGAGCTTGTGATATTTTTCCCCAATCTCATTTCCCGTCGGCCCGTCCCGCCCCGCCCACCCAAATCCCGCGCCCCCCATGCGGCCCCGCCCACTCCTCCTCTCCTCGCGCCCCCCGCCCGCTCTCTCTCCTCGCGCAGTCGCGCCCCCACCCCACCCCCTCCTCTCCCCTCGGCCCCCGACGGCCCGGCCCCTCCTCCTCCCCCGCCGCCTCTCTCCCACCCCCCCGCCCCGCCCCACCCCCCGCCTCCTCCTCCCATCCGCGCCCCACCCCGCCCCCGCCACCCTCCTCCCCATCCGCGCCGCCTCCTCTCCCACCCCGCCCCACCTCGCCGCCTCTCGCCCCACGGCGCCCTCCTCCCCCATCCGCGCCCTCCTCCCCCATCCGCGCGCCTCCTCCCCCCATCCACCGCCTCCCTCCCGCGCGCCTCCTCGCCCCGCGCGCGCCTCCCCTCCTCGTCGGCGCCTCCCTCCCGCCGATGCCCCTCTCTCCGGTCTCCCCGCCGCGGCGCCGTCCTCGACAACCGGCGCGCGCGCCTCGCGCCCGGCCGCCCGATGCTGCCACCGCTCGGCGCCCCTCCTCTCCCCCGCCGCCGGCGCCCCTCAACAGGTACCGAGCTTTGTCCGAGCCAAGCTCGAACGAGCCTGAAATTATCAAGTTCGTTCGAGCTCGGCTCGTTTACAGCCCTAGATAGAGCAACCGTCTATCCCCAATGCTCTTCATTTTGGCCATCAACACATTGCACAAAATCCTGAATGTGGCCACATAGCAAGGGATCATCTCCCCCCTTCGCACGAGGTCTGCAAACATATGAACCCCACTCTATGCAGGTGACGCAACGATCTTGGGTTAAAAGGAAGTCTACTTTCCTCGGTCGGAAGGTTGATGTTGATCAACTCCGTCCTCTCCTCCATCCCCACTTACCACCTCACGATCTTGCAGTTGGCCTTATGGGTGAGGAAAAGTATTGATAAGCTACGATGGTCATTCTTATGGAAAGGGAAGGAAAACACGAATGGGGATGTTACCTAGCCTACTGGAGGACATGTTGTAGACCCAAGCAATTAGGGGGACTTGGGATCACCGACCTAGAAAATTTTGGTAGAGCACTCTATCTTCATTGTCTGTGGTATGATTGGACAAGCCAATCCAAACCTTGGGTCGGGACACGTGTACCTTGCGACATCATCGATCACCAAATGTTCGAGGCTTCTACTGTGTCCACCATTGGGAATGGTGAAATGGCAACGTTTGGCAAAATCATTGGTTGGAGGGTGTTGCGTCCAAAACCTTCGCTCCAAACCTCTTCAAGCTTGTCAAAAGAAAGAATAGATCGGTTCTCCAGGAGCTTCATAACAACACCTATATCCAATCTCTCAGGGAAAGATCACCAGTGCCATAGAACCAAAGGAGTTTGTCTCACCTCGGATCCACCTATGAAATGTGCAGCTCAACCTAAACATCCCAGACACCATCACTTGGTGTTTGACCCCAATTGGTATCTATCGGGCAAAGTCAGCGTACCTCGCCTGTTCCAGTGTTCTTATGAGCATTACCAACTAGATTTGGTATGGAAGGCCAGGATGGAAAACAGATGAAATTTTTTGCCTGAACACTGGTCCAGAACAAGACCCTCATGGCCGACAATATAGCCCGTAGGGGATGGCCACACCAGCAATTTTGTCACTTTTGTGGCAGACCTCAGAAGATGGGCTCGCACCTTTGCCTTCACTGTCCTTACGCCTAGGAGGCCTGGTCGATGGTGCTTGCAGGGAGGTATAGCAACATCCTGCAAAGAGTGAAACCCCTCGATTTCCAAAAAAAATCATTGCTTGGTGGTAGCATGTCAAAAATGGAATCCCGAAAAGCCACAGGAAGACGTTGAGCTGCAAAAGGAATAGATGATAACTTTGCAAATGTAAGTAACTTGATGAATTATACATGATAACTTTATATTTAGGAGATGGTAACTTTTTCATAACTAATAGCATGCATGCATGCAGTAGGAGAGAGAAAAGAATAAGTGCACTTGACTTGTAATTTTTTACTTTGTTTACAAGCTAAAAATAAGATAGCTCTTTTACCAAAAGTCTGACCCGCGATCCATTTGCACCATTGTGTTCGAAATTACAACTTAAAAAAAAGATCCATATTGAATATGTTTTGATGCTGCAAAATTACTATACGTACAGCGATAGTAACTTCATGTATTATGGATGATAACTTTATGTGCAGTGATAGTAACTTCATATATTATAGATATTAACTTTATGTGCAACGATAGTACCTTTATGAATTATAGATAATAACTTTATGTGTAGACGATAGCAACTTTATAAATTATAAATGATAACTTTATATATAAACCATAGTAACTTCATGCATTATAGATGATAACTTTATGTGCAAATGATAGTATCTTTTTTTATAATTAACAATTTCGCTAGTAACCGTCCGTGTGGTGGGTTGGTGGGACGATTAACTGATTGGGTCGGTCGAGTCGTATGCTTATTCTACACGTAGCTACTGAATAGTGTGTGTGTGTATAACATATACTATGCATTCACTCTTATGGTATACTTACTGTGCACTCAAACTAAAAAAAGTTTTGAAAATTTTCAAAAAAATTTCTGGATGTACTTGGTTTACTGCTTCAAATTCATACTATGTTAAAAGAAACAAGAAAGAGAAAGTTCTGACAAATTTGAACTATTAACATTTGTCAGGTTTTTCTCTTTTTGTTACTCTTAACATAGAATGAATTTGAACTTGAAATTTTATACACACACATAAATATATATACATGTATACACACAAAACCATTACAGGTTGGAATTTGCGAAATTACATGATAACTTGCTAGCTGAGAATCACCCAAGTACAAATGCGTGCATCCATGCAAATGAAATGGCGTCCATGAAGACAGTGTGTACGAAGGCAAGCCTTCTCTTGCATCAACCAACGCTGACGCGTACAAATCCAAACTCCAAAGTCGTAGTCGGCATGAGCGAGCCTTGTCGTTCGACTCGGTGGCATTCGTCCACAAGCTACTGATAAGGTGACAAGTTCTTACACTGTTCCGTTTCACAATGCCAGAAAAAGACATTGGAGAAGAGACATGATCAGGTGGCGATATGGCATCGTGTCTCAAATTCTCTCGAGTAGGGATCCCATTATGCCAGGCATATTGGCATTACCAACCTAACTGTAGCTTACTGTAGTGAGATCAATAATGTGTTAAACCAGATTTATCAAAAGATATATCGACCTTAATTAGTTAGTTACTAATTTCCTATGCATAAAAAAAATAGGATGAAGTGCTCTTAAAAGGTTAGTAGTGTGCACCTTTTTGGTTTGAGAATCAAGCTAGTGACAGCATGTACATTTGCCTAGGCAGCAGTAACTGAAGATCTTCGAGTACTCTGGTCAGCCATGGTGTTTAGAAGCAAAGGACTGGAGATAATGTTGACTGCAGTTAAAAAGCACAAAGGAGTTACTAAAAAAATCAAACAAGATCCACATATTAATTTACCCCAGAACTAGTCTTTCCTGTGAATAACCTAACCCTGTGATGGGACACCAGTGTGATGTCATTATATATTCTCTTCTAAAAAAATTACCATATATTCAGTGTTTGGATAGTAGAAAATAAGGGGTAGGAATAGAATTAAGATGCAGATAAATTCAGCCATGGAATCGAAAGATCGAATTATAGATCTATCTCAGTTTACATTTTTATTCCATTCCCATACCTCACATCCCATTATCCAAACGGCACGTAAGTAATCGGCCCTTATTAATCCATTTTCCATTGATTGCAATCGATGGATTCACTCCTCGGTTGAAAATTTTATCTGCTTACTTATCTCCTTCGCGTCATTTGATTGTTATTTTGCGAATTGGATGCATTTGATCGGTTGATCCCCTCCCCGTGGGACAGTAGGCTGCAAGGGAAGGGAAGGAGGCAGCTTGGCTGCCATCCATCTGTATCGGTTGGATTCTCCCACCTCTCGCTTCCTTTTGGGCTTCTTGGGAGACCCACCACACCTTCTCCTCCTCTCTCTCTCATCCCCCACGTTCTCCCTCCTCCTCTGGTCCCTGGGAAGCAAGTCTTTTAGTGCAAGATTCTATCTTTACTGCTCTTCTTGCTGCTGCTGTTCGTTCTTGCGCAGAGATTTGCTCCTTTTCTTGGATTCACGTGGTTCTTGTGTGAGGTTCTTGATCCAGTTCTCTTGTGTCGACGCGTTCCGGGACAAGATTGCTGCTCCTATAACGGATTCTGTTCCTAAGTCAGATTTGATTGATGTGGTGTGTTCTTGGAGCCAGGGGTTCTGATTTGGCCGCTCCCAGTGCTCCAATCCCCCACTTTGATGAGGCTCTCGCACTGTGCGAGCTACTGCGCCCCTCCCTTGTGCTACATCCCCTGCCTCCCCAAAGCCAAAGATGCAAGCAGCGATGCTGTCTCTGCGGCGCCGTGCCCGGTCGGTGTCGCCGCCGCGGCCGAGCACAAGCCTCCTCCGGTTCAGACGATTGAGGTGGCGGTAGCCGAGAAGGACGATGAGGACAAGAAGGACGAGGATGATGAGGAGACGGCGGTGGTGCCGTCTCCGGCGGTGCCACGGAAGGGTAACCTTAAGAAGGCCAATTGCGCTGACAGCAAGTGTGCTGCGAAAGGCAATGTGAAGTGGTTGGATTTGCTAGGGAAGGATCTTACCGAGGTTAAGGAATTCGAGCCAAGGTATATCTCATCTTCTCCTCTATCAATTTCTTGCAACTGTGGATGAATTCTGAATCTTGAATTAGTGTTGCCTCCAGTTAGTAGGTGAATTGTCATCTTGTGGTGTGTATGTTTAATAGTTCATCCTTTTAGATCAACAAGGAGAATATTTTGCGTGCTCGACTTTTGGTAAGCTAATTTTCTACTAGACCTGGTCCTGGATGTTATATCAGATTGTGTTGTGTTGAGTGTTGGCATAAGTGAAACCAATAAACCATCCCCCAATGCCAGATATGTTCTCTATTTGGTTAGCCCCTTGAATGATGGCTGGCATTGTTTTGTTCTTCCAAGAAATCAGTTTCTTGATAGAAGAAAGGGGCAAGCCACACAACTTGAAATACTTTGTCACGGTGCTTACTTCAGACAGACGTCTAGGTCTTACAAGACATTTTCGTGCTCGTATGTCCATGATTTTTGTGGAGTGTAAATCTGTGTTTATTGCTCAGATCAGTTTTATACACAGACGTTCAACTTAGTGTTCTATTAGTTATAAACTTTATAACGAAAATTTATCTTTGATTCGTGAAAAATGTGGACATCGATTTTTGTTTATTGTGCTCCCATCAGTAATATTCTAGTAACAATATATTTGAGGTACCAGGTAAACTTTAGTGAAGTAGTCTGAGTGCACATTTTCAACCCAAGTATAATCAATAATTGGGGAGGTATCCCCCAAGTTTACCTGCTTAATTTCAGACCACAGTCAGTCAATGTTGATTTTTAGAGCCGCATTATTTCATTTGTTCTGTGTGCTGTTCCATGAATTAAGTTGCAGGTCTTTGCACAAACATCTTGGGTATAGCCTTGTCCATAGACTCCTAGTCAGTAGTCACTATATATGATAGATAAGTAAATGACAAACAGATAAGGACATGCCAATCAAACCATGAAATTATTGATCATCACTACTTTCCAGTAAGAAAATTCCTAATCGCAATGTTACTTCGCTTTCGCCTTTAAGAAGAGACTACATTTGTTACAGTTTACTTCAAAATGATTTATAGAACTGCTCTCATGATTCATGAATGGTTGTCCTGTTCCTATTCACCGCTTTTATCTTGAACCAATCAATAAAACAACAATGGAAACATCATTTTCATTCTTCCTTTTTTGCGGTATGGATGGCATATGGACATAAAACTCTCAAGCGACTTTTCCACCTTCTAGATACGCTTCTTCTCATGGCATTTTCACGTCTGGTGTGGCTTAGCTTGACATCCTTGACTGCTGAACCTTTTTCCTTGTAGAGCCTTGCTTGCTTGTTATTATTGTACTCATCACATTGTGCCTCTTATGATTCCATACAGCGAATCCGGAGACTCGCTGGACGACGGAGATGGCATCTCAGCATGTGTTTGCGTCATCCAATGAGCCAAGAAGAACCCCCAGACGCTGTAAATTCTGTGAATTAAAAGGGTTGTCCGCATCAATCATGATTTGTTCTTTCCAGTGGAGGGGCCAGGTTGTTTTGTGAGCACCTCCATGAGCTCCATCGAAGATGGCCATCATCTGTTGCCTGTACCAGTTCCATCAGTACATGCCGCCATTGCTGTATAGGTTTCTGCCATTTATCAGTCAGGTCTCTGTTTGTGTTTGGGTTGGTGTGGAGCTGGTCTGCAGTGACACATTTGACACTATTGGTGACGTAGACATGTAGTTCAGAGTATTAACTACTTCTGTAAAGTTTTTATACATAATTATTCGAAACAGATCCTGTTTTCTTCAAAAATAATTATGCGCATGCATGTATAATTCTCCTTAATTTGAAGCTGTTAAATGAAATGATTGGATTGTAAGTTGAACCACAAGTAGTCTCGTAGTTGCCATTTTTTTCCGATCAGACGGTTTGAAGTTCTGACAAGATCATGGTAGATCTGAGCGCAGTGTGGGACGGCCCAGAGAAAAGTCTGGGCCCCAAGAGCTATCAGGTTTCATATTTTGCCTAGGCCCGGTCCTAAGGCCATGGTACGTGGGCGAGACGTTGGGCCGTGCCTCTACTCTGATCGAGAGAGAGAGCGTGCGCGCCCCAGCCCTGAGCGTTGGCTCAGTGGGAGTGGAAAATTTTATTGCGTAACAGTGGCACAGCTGGATTTGTGTATCAGCCAATCGGATGGCGATATATGGCATACAAGCACTGTAGCACAGTAAAACACTGTAGCAGATTTTTGGGAGACTGCTGTTTTCCCTGTGATCTACAGTATGTGCTATAATGCTCAACAGTATTAGCTACAGTTGTGCACATGTCTCTGATTTGCTCGTCACACAAACCTAGTTTTGCCACTGTTGGAGGATAAAAATTTTCGGGTGGAAGGGCCGCTTGTTTCAGCTTTTTTTTTCAGTTTCAGCTTCTAACTTCAGTTTTTTTTTCACTATTCAGTAATTCATCTTTTTCTAATTTTTTGGGTTTTTTTTGTATTTTTCTTTTTTTTTCCCGTGTTCCTTTGCATTGTCCGTGATGGGCTAACATATTTTTCTCTTTTTTACATTTTTTAAATTTAATTATGCCTAGAAAACCAAATCAGCTACAGTAAAAAAAAACTAGCTACAGTAAAAAACCAACTACAGTGAAATTTCAACCAAAATACAGAAGTCATCGTTAAAACGAACGCCCCCTCAAGAGGTTGTTCGGTGCTCTGGCCCGTGTTCGATCCTTGTGATCGGTAGTCTCATTCTCGGGGTCCAGTACCCTCTAGAGAGGAGTCATCGGTCAAAGCTGGGCTAGCCTAGTGTGTGGCTTGCAATAGCGGTGGATCGAGGATTGTATGGTGTCTTGAACTGTATTTGCTGAAAAAAGATTAGATACTAGAAATAATATATGCTGAATTATAAAATTTATATCTCAGACTGAGCTAGAATTATCTGAACTATATTCTAGTAATTTTTTTACGCCCCTGACTGAAGCACATGTTGCCATGGGCTCGGATCCGCCCCAGGCCTGCAATGACCAATTTAAACGAGTTAAGTGAGAGAGATCTGAAGCCTCTCAGTTTTGATCTTTTTCCTTTGGAATCAACAATGAGGAACACTGATGCTCTTAAAAGTAGTTTACGAGTGTGCGTCGTGCTAATACCTTTTTTTTTTATAAAAGATTGTTCATGGTGTTACTTAATACTGGTACTCAGTGTCGAGGTCAATGAACTGTGATCGATTCATTCTCGTGCATAATGCACTGAGGTGTGCGTGCGGACGTGCGGTAACTACTAACTAGCTGCGTGCCACAACTAGCGGCTCAGGCTGTAGTGGAGTGGAGCCAGTACCCAAGTACTTTCTTCGCCTGCTACCTGGACGCGATGCGACTCATGCGAGTGCTCCCAGTACTTGGAATGGAGTACTTCAGCAGGACAGCTAAATGTCGCCAAACTAACATGGAAGGGAAACGGGCAAGCCGGCTACCTCTCATGGAAACGTCACTGGAAGCATGCAAGTGACCAAGTATGAAGAGCCTAACGTAACGATGACGCAAGTGCATGTACTCAAAAGGTGGCAAGCGCAAACCAAACTGGAGGGAAAAAGGTGACATTTACTTGAGAGTTCAGAGGCCTAAAGCAATCATCATCACAACCAAACACACAGCTGGACTACAACTATACCAACAATAAAATATACTACGCCGCGCCAACCAGATCAAGGAAACATAACAAATGCCATCAAAATTATAGCCAACATAAGACAACATTAATAAGTCCAAAGTTCAGTACTTGAGATTACATGCCGATTTTTAATTGTTTAGAGTTCTTTAAGCTGAAGTACAATAGCAGATCACAAAGTCCAAAGACATCGCGTCCATAATTTACATTCAGTTTTTCAGTGCGAAGTAGAGTGTGCTAGTAACAGACAGAACTAATTGAATACATGCATCTAGTATCAAGGACACATCCAAAAACCGTTGGTCAGTCACTACAAAACAGTGCCGCGGTGACGAGCCGCCATCACCGGTTGTTGTGATTTCATAGTCGAACTTCGACTGATCCTACCGGTAATAAGCCTGGTGAATGGCAGGAGCCATTGCATTGTTGTAAGCTCCCAAGCCGTTGTTGTATCCGCCATAGGAGGGGTAGGTCATGGGAGGGGATGGGTATGACATGCCAAGGCCAACGTTGGATACCTCAGGTGGGTATACATATGGCTCCCTCATTGCGACTGCGCTCTGGCCACGGTAGAGGGTGCGTCCAGCTGGCCTATCATAAGAGTAGGGAGATGCCGTACCGTAGGAGGCATGGGAGGACGGGGAGCGAACGAATGTGGTTGTGGTGGCAGTAGGCGAAGATGATGCACTGGTGTTGTAGTCAGTGAGACGACCTGCCTTAGCAGGGGGCATTGGTCCTCCATTGCTTGCCCGTATACGCTTGTTGGCTGGACCATAGCTACTGCCGCTGGAACTGCTTGATGCCGCCTTTTTCTTCTCTGTCTTGGCCTTCTCCAGTTCTTCCAGCCGCTTCAGAAGATCCTCCAATGGAAACTCAGCTTCAAGTTTGCGGTCCTCAACACACTTTATGACAGCCCGCAGTGCAGACTGCTCCTTCTTGTTCGCATTGATCTGCAGCAGAAGCAGTATTAGACCCTCTAATTTGGTGCAAGAAACAAAGGAAGATACTGAAAAATCCTATCTGTATGCCACAACAGCAAACTGAAATGCGGTGCTAGATAGCAAGCAGAGGTGAAGCAGTATAGCTGCACCAAAAAGCACACACTATCATCTTCTAGAATGTCATGTTGACACACTACTTGTTGACTTTATCAGGAAATCTGCACTGACTTCAAAATGATCATTTAGACATTACCACTGGACTTACCCCAGATTGGCCAGTGCTTGCGATCAGGTTATCTGGAGTAGAGCATATCTTCTTTGAGCCCTCCAGGTAGGATTTCAAAAGAGGGACTGGGGGGAATTTTTCCTGAAGGCCAGCCTCATATGCAAAGTTCACAGCATCAAGTTGTTGCCCCTTGGTGATAAGTTCTTCAATGATGTCTGCAAACACGATTTAAAATCGGATAAGGCAACTTAATTCTGGCCAAATTCACTTAAAGATATGATGGTCTATCATTGTGAAAAACAGCAATGTAACCAATAACAATCAATCCATACATACATACAAGGCAACAATAGCATAGGTACTCAATTAGGCCAACCAAAACTATCAACCCAACCCAATAAGATCATAATCTCATAGCAGTACAAAAAACAAATTACAGGATAAACCAGCGACTTTGTGTTGCAGAAGCAAGGGAAAATATTGTAATACATGGGATGTTGAAACATGAGAAAAGCATTCCAGGTTTTAATGAAAAGGCATAACTCTTTGATGTTGACTAAAAAAGCTACTCATACATTTGATCAAAAATAAAAGAAAAAAATGCCAATGGTGTTATTGAAGCCTAAAGCATGGCAAATAACAGGGCATCCAGAAGGCATTAGTCTACTGATGCTCACATCAGGGTGAATGGGAAATCAATAATACAAAGTTCATTCAACGGAGAAATAATACCATAGAACTGTAACGATAAGCGTAAAAATCCAAAGGACTCTACAGGATCGTACTTAGTGGTCCAAGCCCGAAGACAAGCACCACTAAAACCTATTATGATGATTGCAACAGTCAAGTGTGGTCCATGGTGCCGGCCATACTAACTGGGGAAAGACTGCAGCGTTTCCCAGCACTTGTCTACGACAGTGACAACACATCCCAGCATAGGGCACACTTAATGGAACTATACAGTCTAATCACACAATCCCAACAATAACCCAAACACCGTATCACCACAGCAACCACCTTGTCAATTACAACTACAACAAGACTTGCTCTAATAGTCTAATTAAATCTGTGCTACTGCTCTGATCCGCAATTCCCTGTACAAACGATAGCCTCGTAGTGACTACTGAACGATAGATCTGAACCAACTCCAACGATTATATGTTTTGCATCTACCAACAGCTAGCTCGGTTCATCATTTCAGCACTTTCTTGATCTAGATAACATGTAACAACAATCGGAGAGAAGAGAGCACAAACTAAGACAATACCATCCATCTCATCCTCGAGGCCAAGCGTGAGAGCGAGGCGTGGCATCTGCCTGCGCCACGAGAAGCTCACAACAATCCTCCTGTACAGCTCCCTGTCCTCCTTCTCTGCCACCGCGAAGGTCGCGACATGCTGCAGGAACGCGTGCGCGTCCGGCGGCTTGGCGCCCTCCACCCCACCCTTCCGCTCGGCCGCCTCCTTCCACTCCGCCGCCATCCGGCGCGCCCTTTCGCGCGCTGCCTGCGGCACCATCGGGCGCGTCGCCCCGATCTCCGGGTCCGGATCGGCCAGCGCCGGCACCACCGCCTCCAGTATCAGCACGCACGCCCACGCCATGTCGGTGGGCGACCTCACCGCTCGCTGGTCCACGGGGAACACCTCGGAGACCGCGTCCATCACGAACCTGGCCGGATCGACGCAGCGCTTGAGAGCGTCGGGCAGCTCGGCGCGGAGCGCATCCACCTCCTTCCGCCGCGCGACCACGAAGCCGAGGAAGGCCGCGGAGTCCATGCTGGAGCAGAGCGACCCGAGGCCCTCGGCGACGTCCGCGGCGTCGGAGGGGGGGCCGGGTCGCGCCGCGCTTTCGACTAAGGAGTCGAGGCGGGAGAGCGCGAGCGAGACGGAGCCGTCGATGGAGAGCTCTCGGCGGCGGAGCGAGTCGAGCGCGCGGGATGAGCGCACGTCGAGGATGCGGCGCTTGGAGCGCAGCGTCTCGGAGCGGGCGGAGAGGCGGCGCTCCAGGGAGTCGAAGTGCTCAGTGAGCTGCTGGTACAGCCGCGTGCAGCTCGCCAGCAGCTGCTGCTGCCTCTCCAGCTCCGCGAAGCCATCCCTCACCGCATCCCCCGTCGCCGCCGCCGGAGCGGCCATGGGGTGGGTGGGTCGGTCGGTCGGTGCAAACCTCCGCTCGATCTGTGAAACCCTAGAGGCTAGGCTAGTATTTCGGGGATTGGAACAGGGGAGGAAAGGGAAAGGAGAGCGGAGAAAGCAAACGCGAGGCGTGGGTGGGAATAATAAATGAGAGAGGGAGGGGAAGGTACGGACCAATGGGTATACGACGCGTGGCCTTGGCGCCAGTGTGAGGTTGTCGCGGGAAAGATTGGCCGGGCTATAGCTACGCGCTGCGAGGAGGAGGGGTTTGGCTCGGGCCCATCTGTCGGTGAGGTGAGTCTCGCGGAGCGTGGGTCGAGAGTGGCCGTAGAATTTTTTTGTGGGAAATGTTGGAGGTGTGCTGTGAGAGGGAGTAGAATGTCGGGGCCAGGGGCGGTGAAAAGACTCGAGGCTTGCGTGCCAGCTTAGCTTGTAACGGTTTGGCTCGGTTCATAATGAAAACCAGAGGCGCTGAGTTGCGTTAGTCACTGTGTATCAAAATAAAAGAGATAAAAATTTATATTAAAAACAAAGTGTAGGGGTTCTTTGGTAAAAAATTAAGAGATTTTTTATAATAAAAAAAGAGTGGAGGGGCTTTTTCGTAAAAACCGAAGGTTTTTTCGGAAAAAACCAAAGGCTTTTTCGGAAGAAATAAGGGTATATACGTAATTACGGGAAACTATGGGTCGTTATCTAGTAAAAAAAGAGTGCAGAGGCTTTTTCGCAAAAACCCAGAGACCTTTTTCGGAAAAACTAAAGACCTATACATAATTACAAAAACTTTTTGGATTTTTTTGGGGGAAGTGACACATGGATACGCTGGGGCCGTGAACCCCCCAGCTTTGTATAGTTACTGATAAGATATGTTGTGTTATGGTAGTATTTTAGATCGGTATGTTAATCAATCAAGTTTGAGTTGGCTCATAAGTCACTCATTGGCTCGGCAGGCTCAGCTGGCCTATTTGATACGTGCGTGCATTACTTCGCCTCTCTAGCCTATTCCAAAGCACGGTCTTAAGTCTTAACCATTCTCAAGTCACGACAACATCGTCTACCCGTACCGACTGTCGACACTACCTTTCTCAAGTCTCATCCGATCCAAAACAATTCCCCTTCTCATCTCAAGTCTCAACCCTAGAAAAAGCTGGCACCTTCCCGTTGGCGTCCTTCTCCATTGGCCCCTCCCCTCCTCGCCATATGCCTCCACCCCCTTCGTTTTGCCTTCCCTGAAGTTTCAACCCTAGCAAAAGCCAACACCACACCGCACCGCATAGCATAGCCGTCGGAGTGCCGCACCTCCCCATCGTTGTTCGCCTCTGTCGGCCCCTCCCCTCCTCGCCGTTCGCCTCTACCCCCTTCCCTCCGCTTTCCCTGAAGTCTCAACCCTAGCAAAAAACCGGCACCACACCACACAGCACAGCCACCTTGGTAAAGCACTCCTCTTGCTAATTGTTTTATGGCATACGCTAGATGATGAGTGCTCACTTAATTGGTTTTGTGATTTAGTTGCTAATGTCTATATCAATGACAAATGGGATAAGAGTGTAATGCCCCCGTCTTTGGAACAGGAGCGCCGTACATCCCGCAACAGACCAGGAGTTCTGTTACGGACAAAAAGATCATCGAGCCTGCTTACGAGCATTCAAAAAGAGTTAGTTTGGCAGAAATAAGACCTAGTGGTCAGAGTTAACATTTTTATGGGCGTCGAAGCCCAAATTATACCTTACAATTAGAAGAATCGAAGAAAAGCACCCACAAGAACGCCTGGGTGCGATCGTAACCCTAACTCGAACACTTGGAATGCGCTTCAAAAAAAGCTAGAAGCCAGGACAACCAGGGCCCCAGATTTGCAATAGAAATTATTTTTTTTTAAAAAAAAGCTAAGTAACTAGTAAAAATCACATAAGTTAGAAAATAACATCAATATGTTACTGTTATATGGGCCTGGCCTACCTGTTATTCTCAGATTGGATGTTATTTCTTAATTTATACATGTTTACAATATTACTGAGCAAATTTCCCTTTTTTTCTAGGCTGCAACTTCCTGTTATGGATACGTAAGTTGCACTGGATTTTTTAATTGAGTTTTTTTTTAATGAGTAGCCAATGACAACTTAGCTAATGGCTTTGTTGGCAGGCAACGCTGTCTTTGTTGTTCAGTGTCAGCAAAGCTTGGGCAAGTATTGAATAAAACAATCGGGACATGCTTGCTCACACCGACATGGAAAAATAAACTTGATGGTGAGATTTATTCATCATCAGAGACCATTTACCCCAGCAGCAACCTTACAGCAAGGTACAACAGGAGCGATGGTTCGGTCTTTCACCAGCAAAACAGCTTCAGAGTTAATTCAACTTAAAGCTTTACAATGACAGTGGCTACCCTTTGCTCACATTCTGTCCTAAGAACTAACAAGGCTTTATCTAAATCACTTGTCCTAAAATGAAACCAACTCCTTTCGACGTAATACAACAATTCAACAATGGAATATAAATAAACGAGGGCTACATGGAAAGAAACCCTATGGCTGCTTCCAACAGGAGCAAGTGGTGTAATTTCATCTCCTGGCGGCAGCATGCCCGCTCGCATTAAACAAGATACATAATTTTGCAGCAATTCAGTAACCCGCTTAGGCTGTGGATTCTTCCTGGTTACTACTCTGACAGGCCATCAGGAGCTTGGCTTTTGATACGGTATACTACCTTGGTAGCCTGCTGTCTCTTCTCATGCTGTGATCTCGTGTTATCCTGCTTAGGCTGTCTATCCGTAGCCATCCTCGGATCCTGCTTGGCAGGTACACCCGTCTGGCCTCCGCTTATTTGCTTGCCAATCCAAGTACTGGGAGGTAATGGTGGTGGGACCCCATTTACTGGTCGCTGCTCCAGAAATCCTGGGTTTTGGACAGGTCGCTGCTGCGGAAATCCTACGTTTTGGACAGGTCGTTGCGGCATAAAACTGGCGTTCTGCATGGGCCGCTGGGGTGGGAACCCGGCATAGTGATTCGGATGTGGCTGGTTAGGCAAATACCCAGAATTCTGCATCCTGTTATTTTGATGCAACCTTGGCCCATCTTGGATTGTAAGTTTTGACATCCCTGAATGGATGCCACCATCATGACTTCGAGAGTTTGGCCGTTCTAGTATCCGCACATTCTGTCTGCTGGCTTGAGTGTCACCAAAGAACTGAGGCCGAGGATTAGGAACGCTCCTGGATATGTGTGCATGGTATGAACTATCCACAAAACCCCTCTCATATCCCATTGGTCCAGCTGGCCTTGGTCTGTTTCCAGGGCCATAGGGTGCACCCCTGTATGGCATGTCAAGCAGCCCAGCAGAGTTGCCGGATTTGATCTGCAGGGAGTTTTTCACCAGACGGTGTGCAGCTTCTCCTAAGACAGACCCTGACAGAGCTCCAGAAACCTGAGGCCTGGAATTAGAAAAAGATTTACGATGAGAGCAAACAAATTATCGGATTGGTCATGCTACAACTAATGGAAAAAGGCTGGTTGTTCCCATAAAAAAAATAAATATTAATCCATCTATGTCAAACCAGCATGTAACTATACAAAGTATTTGATTCAAACGTGATGGTCAGCTGTTTCCGAATTATTTCTTGTACAGATGAAATGGTTCAGCTAATCATACCTTTCTCTTGGTTGTCGACGGCTATTATCTTCATGCCACAGGACAGGAAAGGGTTTGAAATCACTAGGTTTCAATATCTACAAAATGGTACACTATGTGTTGGTCCATGAATTTATCCAAATATTCCAAGGTTGATCTCTTCATACAAAAAAGAAGTCATATATTTCAACTGAAAATGAACTTTTCTGAAAGAGGTAACCGTACAAACATAAAAGGATAAAAAAGATCTAAACAATTAAAAGAGCAATAAAAATGTTCACATAAACAAATTTTGTGTCACATTATAGGTCGCTATAGTTTGTGTGCAGTCAAACTTATCCCTTTATCCAGTAGTAGTTACTGTAGCATACAAAGTACTTAGATTGGTAACATGAAAATAATATCAATAGATTTGTCAGAAAAATACTTCAGTAAAAGTATAACTTCGTAATGCTTTGATGACATAACATTATAAAAAGCAATGGTCAAATGGCTCAAATATACATCTTCGAGACTGTGAAAAGTCAAAACACCATATCATATGAAGCAACATCACCCATTACTTATGCTTATTAGCTAAGTCAGAGCAGACGTGTAGGCACCAAGAGAAGTCAGAGCAACATCACCCATTACTTTTGCTTATTAGCTAAGTCAGCAACTCCTCCATTTACACCAAAAGAAAAATGTCACTTGTTGTATTGCTGTTGTCAAAAAGTTTGAACTAGAAACGATTTGGCTTTTATTATTAAGAAAAGAGAAACAAATATGCTTATGTTTTCAGGTTTCCAGGAAGTATTGATTATCCAACTAAATGCATACAGAATTAGGAAATACCTTTGCTGGTATAATTACCCCCTCGGGAGGTTCCGGGATGTGTTTGTGATACTGAGGATTAAGATAGGTAGCATTCCTGAAAAACGAAATTAGAAGGACAATATAGCACTTGAAGAATTTTAATAGTGGCTTTTAGGTTACAATATGCTTTTACATCCTAAGATACTTACAAAACTCTGTTATGGGCAATTCCATTGAACCCCTTAACTGGAGATATCACAGAGATGCCGTACCAGTTTCTTTCAGATAAACAAAGGAATCCATTCATTCCACCACTGCAAACAGGAGGGAAATACATCCAACACTGTCAATAATTATTTGAGAGGAATATGATCACTAAGAAACAAAATATTCATATCAATGTATGCAGCATTTCTACCGACCTAGCAGCAGGGTCAATGGGAATAACATAGGAAGGATCTGGCATTGATGACTGAGAGTACATCTGATACAGGAAGGCAATCGGAGCAGCCAATGGATGAGTTTCCCGCACATACAGTATGTCAAACATTGCCCTATTCCTGAATCTCTCTTCTTCCTGCAAAAGTGGGAAACAACATATCAAACACACAAACAAACAGAGAAAATTTAAAAGCCTAGAACGTTAACATAGAAGGATCCCAAAATACAGCTCAAAAGAAAAATGAGAAGCCTAGAGCATTGATATAGGATCCTGAAATCTACATACTGTCAATGTGTCTTCAAGTTTCCGTGTCTCCGCAAGCAGACGCCTTTCATCAATAAAAGGCAATTTTGCAATACCCTGGATAGAACAAAACAACATAAATGAACCTTCAAGCAATAATTGAATCAGTTGCCTGGAGCAAAAAATGATTTATCCATTCATTGCATTACCTGCCATGCAAAACGTTTCCCATTCATGTCTATCTCAAAATCTGCAGTTGCAACGGGAAGGCATCATGGAATGATGGAATGAGTAAAGATTTTACAAATATGCACTACCATCCTATGCATGATGTCCTGAGAAAAAGGGCCTACGTTATGTTCTTTACTCTACTTCTTTGAAATCTTTTATAATTTTAAACACTTTCACTCTGTGTTAGTCGTTAGATAAGAGATGGTGGTACCTTTAGGATAGAAAGACTTCAATAGTGAATTTGGATCAGTCATCAAATCCCCATAGTACTTTGGCAATGCATTGGAGCTACAGAAGAATAAATAGTGAATTCATCTTGCAACCCATGATCTTTGTCATTCTTCCAATCCAAATATGGAACAGATTCAGTAGCATAGGGAATAACAAACCTAGCAGATGGCAGTGTTCCCATTAGTTGATCAAATGGCTTGAAAGGTTGACCCAAGAAAAAGGTGATCTCCAATTCAGCCAAGCCTTTCAAATCAGATGCAAAAGGCGCATAATGGTATGGATAGAACCTGTCATGGATAAAAAAAACTTAGTTGATAGCTGATACCAAACACAAGTGCTAATTGCTATATCCAACTGATCAGCACCATCATGTATGCATGTTGATATGACAAAGGTGGAAATTATTTCTGACAACATGACTGATTTAATAACTATGACCTTTGACTCTTATCTTCAAGTTGTTATCAACGCCACAAGCATCGGGGATCAACTATCAGCAAAACAATAACTACACTAGAACCTGCTAGAACCATATCTATTTGTAGTGCATATTGGGGATTCTCAGCAGCATAATATTGCACAGCAGACAAATAACATAAGTTCTTGACATCATCACACAGGAATATCACTTGGATTTCATGGTTGACAATTGAACAAGAAAAAAATAATGAATTGATTTACACCAAGTTACAGAACAATATTGTATCAAATGGCAATGATTTGATTCTAGTAAGGTTTACATTTTTGTTCATGTGGATGTGTTGCTATAACTAATCAGATAATTGAGAATTTCCATTGAAAAATCAATAGATAGGTAATAGGTTGCTTGAGTACGTTTGTGGAGTTAAGAATCTTTAATGAGCCTTATCTTAAGAAGTGAAGATAATTTTTAGGCCAGAAAAGAAATAGTGAAGAAGACTTGCAGAAATATCAAGTGGTGTGGTCTCTATCATGAGAAAGAACAGTAGTTGCACATCCTCACAGATGATGGTCAATAATTACATACCACTGCCATGAACAAACACCTTGATAGTAGTATCTCATAACCCAGCAAAGACCTTCCACATATTTCTGGACCTGAAACATGGATAATAGATAGTTTAAGAGACCAAATAAAAGATAGGTGGATTCATGTAATTTTTTATCATAATATGAATTAGATCATCTAACAAATACAACAGACCAAAAAAATGCCAATTGATGCAGATATATATAATAGATTAGAGCCAACACCCAACTTCTGAAGTATTATCATTGAACATCAGAAAATTTGACATGGAAATTCGTAGGCTGTAGAATTTGACCTATAGTCTACACTACATAGATCTACAAGTAAAAAAAAGAACACTTCTAATTCAATTATTTCAATCAATGCACACATAAATAATTGCTGACAAACCAATCTGAGAACATTTTAGATCAAATTTTGATTGTGAACAAAGACAGAATCCACTTTTTATTAGTCCATTGGCCAATATGGCAGCCACCATTGCCAATACAGCAGGTGGTTTGTTGCAGTCAGTAAGTTGTCATAGAATCATGTAGCTTCTTGTTGCAAGACCAAAAATGACATCTTCATGATATGCTAGTGGCCTAACTATTTTAGAACACTGAACCATCCATATTGGTCTAATGTGATTTTATTACTCTATTATTAAGGGCAACCATTCATTATGTTGCTATAGATAAAATATTACTTTGGACAATTTATTTTCTGTCCTGTAAAATCTAGTCATACATCCACATGTCAAATTCAAATAAAGGAAGAAGCATGCCAGGGGATGTTAGATGGTAATGCTTGGTCGTTAGTTTATGAATTACTGCCACTCCAGAAATCAACAGTGGATAGCAAGAAGACTCACAACATCTTTCTGAACTTGGTCAATGGGTTTCGATTCTGCCTCTTCTTTAAACTTCTCAGCGTAGTACCTCTCCCTGTATCCTGGTTCTCCTAATTTTACCTGAAGGGGTGATAGTGAAACAGAATCAATAGGCAAAACTTCCAAAAGACGAACTTCCATGCTTCCATCTCATTATCAGCAGAGAACCAAAACACCAGAAATTACTAATTGAACAGATTCTTTGGCATTTTAAGTTAAAGGCAATTGCCAAAGACTGCCACTCACTAACCATGAGCAACCAACGAGAAAATATTGTAATATGATATACTGAGTATATAGCGTTTACTCCTTAAAAAACAATATATGAAAAGATGAAATGAAGACACAAAGTTGAACAAACAACAAAGGCATTAGCCCCATGTTACAATGCTCAGTGGATCAAACTGCTAAATACATAGCTAGTTGGAAGATACTGGGCAATGCAGAGTACGATGCTTTAAAGCATGCACTGATTCTAAAAACAGAAAGAAAAGTCTGGGGAGCTCTGAGGGAAGGTTCAGAATAATCGTAAGCAACCATCTTGATGATACTAACAACTTGACATACTAACATAAGATAATTTTGCTCTGTTTGGCTGGACAGTGCTACGCTTCGAGATGAGGCAGTTATAGAGAATGCTTTCCTAATCTACTAAGCTATTATTCAACATAATCAAATTGCCAAATAACTAATATATCAAAACTAGCAATCCAAATTGCTTTTTTGGAATCCACTTTACAGACAGTTACAAGAACACAAGATAGTAACATGAACAATGAAACCACAAGATGTTGATATTACATTCATCGTATATAAGTTTAAGAAAATGTGAAGGTTTCCTTAGCTCCAACCCTTTAACTACTTATTTAGCCATTGAAGAACATAAACGCCTAGCTACAGAATGAGCAGCATGGTCCAATCAATAGATGATAGAAACATTCAGTTCAACTGTTGGCTTCACAAAGGCATGTTCCCTACTATAGCCAATCAGCGATGAACCACAGGACAATAAACCCATGAGATTGACTATAGACTTCCATTATGTATCTTTGGTGTCAATATGCTCATGTGGATAAGGTTTAGTGGCCACCCTGCTACACTATTATCACTGGTTTATGAAGAAAACCTATGGTTCTGACTAGGAAAAACAATAACCAGATGGCATGGTTTCATAAAAATTTCTAGTCACTTATGCAATACTTGATAGTGACAGAAGATCCTGCACTGAAACAGTTCAAGATTTATTTGCTAACAAATGTTCCAGGTGTGTCAAGAAACCAAAAGAAGATTTAAAGTATTAACAGAAGATACTAATGAAATTAGTGCAAACTACGGGTCCTTTTAAAAAGATTGACCATGATGGCACAAAATTGTATAAGATCTACTTCTTGCATATTATCACCACTATTCCACTACAAGAAGAGAACATACCTTGTCCACGTATTTATTATCCTCGGTGTTCTCTCTCTGCATTTTATTCTTCTCTTCATTATTCTCGATTGCCTGCAATTTAGCAATCATAAACATTAACTTATCATTTAACATAGCATTTTCAAAGTACAGGTTTAGTTAACAAGGTTTTCTACACTTAAGTAGTAGTAAATAAGGTTACCATGAATCAAGAAAACTAACAAATTGTTTGGAAACATGTGCTCATGTGGAAGTCAAACTGCACTCCATTTGCAGAAGTTCACTAAAAGGTTTAGTAAGGATTGTTTCTCAAAAGCATCACCCCTATGGCATTCTACTTTCATTATTCCATTGCAACTTAACATCCTGACCTCATTCAATAACATTGCAGCAGAAACATATAACTACATCAACTTATGACTGACTTACTAAGAGTATCACTAAGTAACTTTTGCTCGTTCCCATAAAATGCACCTCAGAATCTTCATACCAATCATACATTTGCACCATATAATAGTTGTTTGGAAAAGTCTCAAGTTGCTCACAGACATAGATAGGTCTCCATGCATTTGCATGCTAAAGAATGTATAGGATTATGCAACCGAAGATGGGCATTGATGGGAGAGCAGTTAGAAAGTACCTGCTGAATACGAGTACGCTTCCGGAAAATTTGTTCTTCGTGGATAGCAACGGACTGAATGAAATGCTCCACTCGGTCCAATAAAACCTTTTATTGAAAAGGAGAAAATGTCATGATTTCAGGCAATTGCCCTGAAGTAAAAATGATAATCCATGCATTCTGCAGTAAATCAGCATTTTCTAAATGATGTGACATAAAGGTTTGCTTTATGCTTATAAGGTGATTAATAATCCAGAACTACTCTTTTTGACATTCTATAAGCACTTGTTACAACGAAACTGATGCGATGGTAAGGTTTTGAACAATACAAGAATTGGAGAACTAAGAAACTTTACCTCACCCCCATCAGTGAGGTAACCACCCATTGATGTGAACTCCCTTCTGTAAATACTCATGAGAAGATTAATGGCACCCTACACAATACAAAAGGCAGTTAATCACTTCACAGTTATGCACAAATTATTGAATAAGCAAAAAGAAACCTAGTAAATAAAAGGAAAGTCTGTAAAATGAACAGACCTCACGAATTTCCAAAGTCGGCATGTGAGGCAGAAAGTCATTCCCAACAAAGAAACACATAAACACAAAATCATCAACAATGCGTTCAAAATTTATCTTGAAGGGAGGATCTACAATTTCCAAATCCTTCTCCAGGTATTCACGCAGCACCCAGATGTTAAGAAACTGTTAACATGCCAATAAGTTACACGGTGAATCAACAGCAGTAAAAGATAAGGAATTGCAACTTGCAAATTTAAATAAGGTGATATTGAGATTGCAACAGCAGAAAATTTGCAAGAAGAAAATATATACTGTATGAAAAAATACTGAGATAGAATAGATGGACGAAAATGTATTAGAACAAAAGGTGATGTACTTCAGAGTACCTGGTACTTCTTTTTATGAATAGGAGGGAGCTCTACAGAATTATCAGCCTGACCAGGGCCTCTGCATTCAGCAGCCAAATGACCAACTTGACCACACAGAAAGCATTTTTCATGTTGCCCTGGCATCGAGATCACCTGTAAAGTCAGTTGAATTCTGTAGTTATGGAAGTACTCCTAAGTTACCATAAAGAACACAGAAATTTAACTTTGAGAAAGATGGCCAAAGTCAGATGCATAAGCAAACTTTTCGATAAAAAAAATTTAAGTTTTACCTCTCTTAAAATGGAGAAGTGGATCTCATGAGTTGCCAGAGAAAGCATAATCAAATCAGCATCCTGAAGAATGTCGCGGCCCATGTGTAAAGCAGAGGAAGTGTAAACAACAACTATTTCGAAATTTGCAAGTCAACTTACAAGGCCATATAAGCAATGGCGTGTGTTTGGATCAAACCCTGGAAGATTGCGCTGCAGACGGATGTATGACATTATCTTGTGCTCCCCCTCCCCAGGAACATTAGAATCAGACAATATAACCTTCAAAAATACACCCAAAGCAGTTCTCATTTAATACACTAGAAAGCATCTCCGGTCGACTAATTTTGCGATTCTAAACCAACATCAATTAGTATCAACACCTTGACAGACTGCCACCCAAGTGTGCGATTCAATCTCATCTGTATGTAGTACTGAAGCGCCGTAGATAGTACAAACATGAACTGTGTCCCCGGAGTTATGACATTCGAGTCAATTGCTTCCGACTTCTCCTTCTCAGCCAAAGTCCTCCCCTCTGCCTCAAACTCCTTCCTCAGCCTTTCCTCCTCAGCTGCCTGAACAAAGTAACAACATGAGAACTGCCACCACTACCCACACTGACAACATGACCACAAAAGCAGTAACCTTACCGCATCAGCAGCATCTTTCGCGGCACGGAACCGCCTCGACCGCTGCTGATTCATCTTTGCCCTCGGCGCAACGCCATCTGCGCAATTCGACAGAGCATTCATGAGCCCGGCTTAGCATCGCATGGCACTATGGCACTAGCAGCAAGCAAACAGCAAGAAACTCACCGATGGCCATGTAAAGGAGCTTTCTTGGGCGGACGAGGCCGAAGAGGTGGTCAATGTAATCAAAAATCGACTTGAACACCTCGTCGTAGGTGGTCGGCGAGGGCTGCAGGGAGAGACCAGAGCCGTGAGATCGAGAGCAAATGGCAGGGCAACACTAGCTAGGGTTCAGCGAGGAGGCAGGGAGGGAGGCAAATTGGGGAATCGAGTCGTACGCGGCCCTCGGGGTGGAAGCAGGGATGGATGATGCCGTTCATGTCGAGGTAGAGGTTGTCAAACTCGAGGCCGTTAGGATTGGGGCGGCGGAGGTCGACGGGGACGAAGGCGCCGGGCTCGAGCTCCACGGGCTCCTCCTCCGCCGCGTCGGATACCGTCTGGGGGTACCGGTCCGCCAGCCACCGGTAGAACGCCGGGACTCCCATATTCTCCTCCTCCGGGACGGAGCTTCCAAAAGCTTCTAGCGCGGCGGGTGGCGTGTGGTGGTGGCTGTGGCTCCCTCCCCTCGGTTCGATCTGGAGACGAGACGACGAAGGGGTGAGGAGGCTGCGGGGAAGAAGGGTAACGGCCTCGCGCGTGCCGCGTGCGTGCGTGAGCTGCGCCTTGGTAGCTCTTAGCTGTAGTGCTGGCCGAACAGGCGGCTCGGCCTGAAAGATATGGCTCACTTAGCCCGTCAATTTAAATAAAACGAGCCATACTGACCCATGAGTCGAACCGTAGACCCAATAATAGCCCATCAAGCCATAGGCCGTGCCGTGCCGACCTAGATTTATTTAGCTCGACGGGTCCAATAAATTTGTCTAACTTATTTACCATGAAGTTTTAAAAATATAAAAAATTCTAGAAAATATATAAAGTTTTAAAATACAAATAAATTATTTATACTTATAAATTAACTATATAAAATTAAAAAATAAATAATAAATTCCTATAAATAATTAAAAAATGAACAGTCAGGACGGTAGCTCAAGCACTGAAACACGCCCTGACACAATTTGGTAGTAGATCGTGCCGTGCTTGGACCGGGTTTGTTAGTGGGCCATGCTATTCCTCGCGGAACCACCAATAGTGTGTTGTGGGGTGACCTAGTAGACACAGGCCATTTGGCCACCTCTAGCTCTTAGCACGATCCAAAATTGATCTGATCCGAGAGAATAGCAAGTAGAGGTGCCCCAAATGGGCCATACTAGGCGGTTCAAGCTGAAGCACGACGTTGTTGGCGCATGACACTGCCTACCATCTAAATGGACCGTATTGGCTCAGGCGACAACCCATGTCGTGTTTGGGTCAAGCCTATACCCAACAGGTTGGTCCAGTCCAACACGAATAGTATCGGGACTTGTCACGACACGTCATTTGTTTTTGTATTTTTATATTTTTTTGAATTTTTACAAATTTTATATAGTTTATTTTATAAGTATATATAATTTTTCCTTTTTTAAATACATTTTCTAGGTTTCTTACATTTTTTCAAAAATTAACTGTGCCCAGACAGGGGGCAACACGACTTGCGAGGCTATTCATACTTGGATAGATACCTCAACCTACGCTCGGCACAACACGCCTCATCTATTAGACACAGGGCTATGTCTATTGGACACAGGCCGCCCATTCGGCCACCTCTCGGACCATGGGGTGGCAGTAATTCAAAGGGGTGATGGGAATAGCGATGGCTTTTGATTTTTGCTGAAAAAATACTGTAGTTGGATGAATAAATAATGTAGCAGAGTTGATTTATTGAGTATAATTAAATTTTAAAAAAAATAAAAATAAAAACGATATCTTAATCTAGAGCGGACGATGCAAAAGAATACGAAGAAAAAATAAAAAAACAAAAAAACAATTTTCACTGTAGCGTGCGTTGTACACGCTACAATGAAAAAATCGCTGCAGCCCAACGCCCACGGCAAAAGCCGAGTTGAGCGCGCCCAAAGAGACCATTTGGACAGTGATAAATGATGGGTGGAAATGGGATTAATATATTAGGTGGAATCATTTCAATTGTTGGACGAGAGATTTTGGGATAGATTTATCCCACCTTACATTCTTACGTCATTCTATTGTTGCATCAACAACACACTGTTGCGGTTGTTATTTTTACTTGATTTTCTAAAATCCATACCATTAATTTTTTTTAAAAACTTGATCACCAAAAAATTTAAAACTATCTAGATTAGATATACAAAAATTATATAATTAGATTTATTGTTAAGAATACTTTCATAATATTATATTTTTTATTAGTATATCTTAGTATACAATTATAAAAAGTAGAGATTAAAATCGCATCTTGAAAACCGTAAAAAATGAAAAATATTAAGTAAAAAAGAACGGACGAAATAATTAGCATAAAATCATGTCGCAAAGTGAACTTGCATACAGATGATTGTTCAGTAATAACAGGAAATCTTTGTGTAAATTTTTTTATATGAAGAGTGTGTAGCTCCTCACAACATCGAGAAGTAGAAACTAGAAAGCATATTCCTCTCAAAAAAAGGAAAAAAAATAAAAAGAGCAACATATTGTTGTAATGTAAAAGCTTCCCTCACGGCCCATTTCAGCCAACCAAAGCCCAAGTAAGCCACCCACTAACAAAGCCCGCACAGTTACCCGCCCACCAAATCGCAGCCGTCCGATGAAGCTATAGGGTTTCACCCTCCCATATAATCCTCCCCGCGACCCCGCTTCCAAAACCTTAGCCGTGCGGACGCCCACCTGGCCGCCTCCTCCCCCGAGAGACCCAGCCGCCGCCGCCATGGTAAGCCTCCTCGTCTCGCCTCTCCGCTGCTCTGCGTGCTGATTCCCCTTCCCGTGTTCCATTCTGACGTTTGCGATGATTCTTTTGGTCGCAGTCGCTGATCACCGGTGAGGACTTCCAGCACATCCTGCGTCTGCTGAACACGAACGTGGATGGGAAGCAGAAGATCATGTTCGCGCTGACCTCCATCAAGGGTGTCGGCCGCCGTTTCTCCAACATCGTCTGCAAGAAGGCCGACATCGACATGAACAAGAGGCAAGAACTCTCCCCCTCGTCTCTTTCCCGCAAAGAACTCGTCAGATCTCGCTAATTGTGGGCCGAGCTGAGCCGTGTGTTGTGTTTGTGGGAGTGCAGGGCCGGCGAGCTGTCGCCGGACGAGCTGGAGCGGCTGATGACGGTGGTGGCGAACCCGCGGCAGTTCAAGGTGCCCGACTGGTTCCTCAACAGGAAGAAGGACTACAAGGACGGCAGGTTCTCCCAGGTCGTCTCCAACGCCCTCGACATGAAGCTCAGGGACGACCTCGAGAGACTCAAGAAGATCAGGTCTGAACCTGCTTGTTACTATTACCACTCTTGGTTGATGAATGATGATGTGTTAGATACAACTACTAGTCTCATGCGCGTACTTCTCATTTTGGACATGCTTAAGGAGTACTAGTTGTTGTTCATGTTTTCTTATTGATACTACATATTTGGTCAGCTTGTTGTTAGTTAGCTATGGGGTTTTTGGATTGGCTTTGTGTTCCACTGAAAGCCAATCGTGGAAACTTTTGAAGTAATAAGTATGATGTTCTTCATGCTAGAATATGGTTTACGCTGTTGTGGTGGCTATACTTAGTTCTTTGTGGACATGTTTGTTGTGTTGGATTTGCTCTTATAGATTGTGAAGTGATGCTTCCATCTGCATAGAGAAACTTTGATACAGCTGTATATATGGTTCAGGGAGGTCTAGTGTCCACGGGTTGTTTAGTTCAGGGTGAGCTGATCTAGGGTATGCCAACAAAGAGTACATTTTGGGTGAAATGGGATGGAACTATTGGCTGTGGTTTGGGTTGGGTGGCTGACTGGCTGTGCATTGCTACAGAAGTTTTTGTTTAGGGTAGCTTGGCAAGTTCTCAGATATGACATTGGTTTGCAATTATACTAAACTTAATTCCATTTGTAACTATTGGATATAAAAGTTCAATTTCTTCATTTCTTAGCATCAAATTCTGGGTATTACTTGCAAATGTTGATTATCTGGTGTTGGTTAATTCCATATTAGTGTGAAATGGATTTGCCATTATCTCATAGACTGTATGATTTTCAACCTCTTCACGCATGTGCTTCTAGCATCGCTTTGTATGTGATGTCAGTATTTTAGAGTTTGATGGCAATGCTTTGTTTCAGGCAGAGGCCTTAAACTTTAGGATGTCAGTCCCATTATTTAGTGCATAACTATATGATTTATCACCTATTGCTTTTTGCAGGAACCACCGTGGTCTGCGTCACTACTGGGGCCTCCGTGTCCGTGGTCAGCACACCAAGACTACTGGCAGGAGGGGAAAGACTGTTGGTGTCTCCAAGAAGCGATAAGCTTTTATATCCACCCCACACATCTTGGCCCTACTACTGTGTTGGTTCATTTCCAGAGAGTCTTAATGAAGTGTTCCTGTTAAGACAGTCCCTTTGGATGACGTTTTGCCTAGGATAATCTTTTGCAGTTATGGAACCTTAATATATTGTATCTTGAATGTCTTTTGGAACTTCTAAGAGTAATTTGATTTCTATGAGCCTGTTGAGGATTGACTACTTTCCATGATTACTGTTATTCTCCAGTATTTTCTGCATAGAGCAGCAAATTGCATGCCTATTTTGTATGGTTATTGCTTGATCATCATTTTTGTGCTATGTATCTGCTCCGTGTCTTGTGTCAGCTCCGTGCTGTAGAGTTACTGCTGCTTGTGTACTGTTTGGGCCCATTGGCTGTTGAAGATTGATTTATGTTCAAGCCTGTTGTCAAGTGATACGGTTGAAGGGAAAATCTTGTAGATTTTGCTGGCTACTCTGTTGTTACTACCACTTTCGTAATGGTAAATGGTGATTTGCATAGTTATTGAACTCAGACCGGCGATCGAATCGGTGGAGTCACTGGTTCATTGGTCTGACCAGTGGTTCAACCGGTGAACCGGCGGTTCGATCAGCACTCAGCTCTCTCTCTCTCTCTAAACTATCTTAGGCTCTCCGTAGATGAGCCGAGTGCAGAGTAGGGTAGTAGACTATCGTCATGTAAGTATGTAACAAAATAAGATCTCAAAACAATATATAATAGTATGATACTACTCTGCTATAGCAAATAAATTGTAAATTATAATTCTATAAATCAGGAATGGGAAAGCAGTAGCCAAACAATCCTGAAACAAGGATGATATGCTTACCTCATAAATTTATCTTGTCCTTGGAACACCAAACAGTTCAGCAGTCCATGCTGTGTATATTTCATACATACTCATCCTCTCAGTTTTCACTGTTATGATAGGAACAGCCAACAAGTAGTGACAAAAGGTTCCAAAAGGAAATAGAAAAGCAAGTGTAAATGGTAATAACAAAAATGTCCACAACATCACTAAAATCACATTATTGATCAAGAATTATCATGACCTGTTCTTAAGAAGCAAAGACAAAATTCGTGATTGCCAGTAATATCTTAAGAGCATAATTTGACTACTGCAAGTACCAGAATTTAGCTGTTTGATCATTTGATGTCAACAATATACCTGCAACTAATGTACAAAACTTCTAATCTTATTACTACATACGACCTCCATGGGCCTTGACATGTTAGAACAGATCACATATAACCATGGAAATACTCATGCATCGTACATGTGAAAACTGGAAAAAAAAATACAAAAAATACATTGCCAACATCTTTTGATGTTCACATAACTACTATAAAATGTGGTGATGCTAGATATCATGATCTAAATTCCCAAATAATAATAAATCAGACAGAAGCAACAACAACAATTTAAGCGAAATATCACCGTTCTAGAATGCACCTTCAGAATTTCCAAACACTCATCCCATCAAGGAAAATCACAAAAGACAAAGACGATGAAACCTTCCAGGCTGCAAGAGTGTAGCATCAATTAACTGTGGTTTGCTGCACATAAGAAAATAACTAGGACCATTAAAAATGAAATGCAATTATGCAAGCTATTTGAGCTACAAATTGTTATCCTCGTTAGTAAATGTTCATCTTCAAGGTATTTCATCCTATGCTGACTGAAATTCTTCAGAAGAACATTCTGTGACTGGTCAATATACTGATATAGTCCACAAAAACAACATTCCACTTCAAATCTATTTTCATGTCTCCATCAACCGATCAAAGTAGAGATTAGGAGAACAAAAGAATAAATATGCAGAAACTACAATCACTTTTGCTTTGAGAACTAACCTTGTCTAGAGCTGAGGTGAGGTGAGGTGGCTCCGTGAGACCGAGCACGCCAGGTCGCACAAACCCTAGAATCAGAAGGGATGGGTGGAGACTGGAGCCAGAGAGCACGATGGCACGACCCAAGGCCGAGGGAAGCCAGGCCCCTCTAAGCCGGAGGAGTAGGCCCGGTGAGGAGTCGCACAACGGTGACGGGCGACAGCGACAAGTGGAGAGCCACGCTTGTGAGGTGCCCCCGTCAGCGGTGGCCATCGCCGTGGCGGCAGAGATGGGGTAGTATGTGAACCAGAAGATGTAGTATTTGAATACCGAGAGGTGGAGCTTGGAGCCGATGCGGCCGGCGAGAAGCGGTGAGACCACCTCATTAGAGGAGGTGGCGGCGGAGTCAATTGGGGAGGCGCTCGGGTGGGAAGACAAATCGGAGGAGGGCGTGACGATCTGCAGCCAAAACGGTGGCGAGGAGTGGCCCAGAGGGGGAGAGGAGCGACGCGAGGAGGTCGGCTAGCGCCACCTCATACTCACATATTTCTAATTTTACTCCTGAACTCTAAGCAAACCAAGTGTATCTCTGTCCAATACAATAACCGTTTGGTTCAGTTGAAACTGGCCGGTTCAGCGGTTTCGTAAAAAACTTGGTAGGTTTGTCTGGTTTTTTTTGGTTCAACTGCATAGACGGTCTTTGAAGCAAACTGATCCGGTGTAGCCTCTGGTTTCGGTTTTTTCAGTTCAACCGATGGTCCGGTCCGATTTTCTTAACTATAGTGATTTGTTGACCAAGCTGTTGGATAGAGAGACCTAAGAAATAGGCTGCTGCTGCTGCAACCTGAACAGATTTGGTTTTTTTTTCTCATCAATTACGCAGGAATTTTACGAGAATTTTGATGTGATGGTTCCTACAAGGCTTGCGAGTAGCGTGTACTGCAATATCATGGGTCATGCAAAATAGTCCTAGGTTGAGCAGCTGAGCTTGAAGTTGTCTGTCCTACTAAACATGTTAGTATCTGTTTGTTGCTGCTAAAGCGTAACCATAAGCAAGCATGTTCCTTTCTAAGCTCGCAAAGATGCGTGCATTCACTAGGCAAGAGGAACCCGGTTGAGAACAACAATGTGCCCAGCCGCGTCGTGCTCGGCAACATCGTCGCCGTCGACCTCGGGGTGCGCAAGAAAGAAGGCCTAAGACGACGACGCCGCCTCGCTGGTGGAGGGCTTACGCACCTCGCCGGCCTACCAGGTCTGTCTGCCCTGCTCGCCCGGGACTCCATCAAGTTCGTCACCGTCGAAGGCGGCCATGCACGACACTAGTGGCACAAACATCTGCTGCTCATAAGGCACAGTTATATTAGCCATGAATATTACCATCCGTAAACTGGATGAAGAGAGAAGTCCCATGCACGCACGATCCGCGTCGCCCCGCATCGATGTAACGAATCCACTATCGGTTCGCTTACTTGGAAATCGAAATCCCCAAACAGGATATTAGTTCGCTGTCATGTTCTTGATGATATTGTAATGGAATGACGAAACTATTTCTTCGCTTTTTATCTTGGATCAATCCGGCCGGTTGGGCGTCGCCTCTCCGGACTCTTCTTCTTCTTCCGTCTAATCCGCCAGGAGGATATACATTCACGCAAATCACAGCGTCAACCAGCGTCGTCGATCAGCCATGGCGACGCCTCGCCCTTTGCCTTCCTGGGTCGAGCTGGACCGCACTGTGCTCATGGACAGGATGCCCGTCCAGGACGAATCGGAGTGGGCGATCGCGAGTACTGTCACGACCCGTTGCCGTCGACGGTGGAATCGCCAAGATGTGAGCGTCAAACTCGCGTACAGGATAGTTCCTCGTGACCACCGGTGACGAAATCATGGTGATGCGACGCGGTGGTGGAGGGCCTGACGCTCCTCGAACGCGTCGCCGACCCGCCGGGCATCTCCGCCCTCTGCATCCGCGCGAGCGACGACGTGCTCGGAGCGAATGGGCGCAGGCTGTGCGCCAGCTTGCTCACCGCGGACGAGAACCTCATCGTCATCGCCGCGGCCTTCACCGATGGTTGTTGATCCAGTGATTTATGCGTAAGCCTGTTGTCAGATGCTATATAGAAGGCAATGCCATGGATGAGAAGCAAAATCCTGTGGGAGGTAACAGGTGGTTTGTCGAGATCTGAGAGCATAGAGGAATTAATGTTCGAGCATGCATCGGAAGTTCTACGGCTTGCGCTCTTAATTATTAGTTCTGCGTTAGAAACTTAGAAATTCTGGAGCCTGCAATCTTTTGTCTGCCTTTTTTTGTTTTGGTTGCTTGACATTGCCTGAAATTATTAGTTTTGCCTGCAATCTGTGTTCTGTTCTGTGTACACTGTGACATTGCGAGCTCGAGGAGGCACACAGCTTCGAGTTTCTCCTCCTCTTGTTTGTTTGTTTGTTTGTCTTTTCAGTGTCATCATGTTTGCTCTTTGATCATTACCTGCTTTTAACTTTCAAGGCTGCACGCACCACTAACACAAAAACTCGTAGATCATAACAGAAAGATGCTAGTAAAAGTTTCCTTTTACTTCTGAGTGTAGTCCTAATCAACATCCAGATTGCCGAATAATTTTTTTTAGGGTACATGCAAGAGGGTTACATGTCATTGCATTAAGAGGGAAAGGAGAGGTATAAGCACTAGTGGACCAAAAGCTTCCAAGATACAAGCTGAGGGGAGGGGGAAACCGAAAAAAAAAAGAGCGGGCAAAAGAAAGGAAAGAACCGCAGCAACCAAGCCCGTCTGTTGCCAGCGGAAGAGTTCTTGTAGGAGGACGTCGCTTCGATACCCTTTTATGGTTGTACTATTACTTTTTGCAGCCTGTGGTCGGCGTCGAAGTCAACGTACTATGTTGCAAATACATGTCAAGTCTAGAACTCTGGATCTTGCAAATAAATGTACCAACATATATTGCATAAATCTTGAATAGCCTGCTTAATACAATGCACGCGAGTCTTTTGCATGTCGTAAAAAAACAAATCATCAACAAAGACTTACCCGATGCTAGTTCGCCAATGGTGATACAGATAGAGGCGTAGCCAGCCTGAGGCTCAGCCCACTGAAAATAAAGATAGTAAGATTTGTACTATTGCTAGCTACAGGTAAACACTAAGGAATTTCTCATTTGGACCTTGGGCTATTGCCTCGGCGATCCGAGGTTCAGCTCAGCCTCCGGATACAGATGACTCGTTATAAATTGATGTATAGCAAGGACCTTATACACTATAAACTTTATGCTCAAAGAACCTTCCTTTGGGTGTGCCCTTTTGGCCTAATATATGCAGCATGACACAACAATAAAGAATAATAAGGATTATGAGAACACTTGAGGGAAAAAAAATCATAGACATACAATCGATAAAATCATTATGTGGAGAAGAAGTTACAGAATGCTCTTGGCATATTACATGTGTAGATAATTTGTGATGTATGCCCTTTGCTATCATGAGGCTTACAAGGGAATAAATAGCCTTAGAAACAGGAGTCTTAGATGAGAAAGGAATATAATTCTAGTCGGTAACAGAAACCAAAATCTATTTAGAAACTAAAATAGTAACCCGTTCGGAGATAGAAACAATACCCCGTTTGGAGATGAAACAAAGTCTCAGAAAATAGTTGTGAAGAGTTATAGTCAAAAGTGCATCATGTAGCCACGTCTGACTCCAGTCGACGCAAATACTTTTGACACCATGGTGGTACAAGTCGATGTAGAGTCTATCACAAACACTGATAGGATTCTTTAAGTGGTTAGATCAAATCAGATTTAGATAACAAAATACAACAAATGGCTTACTAGTAATCTATCTAAATCCTAAAGCAGCAAGTTGTGGGGGTGGGGATGCTGCTGGAATCCAATTGCACCAATTTGCGTGACGCATCTTGCAATTGCTTGCGTTTTTTTTTTTTTTTGCTTCTATTCGAGATGAGATCTCCCTGGTTTTCCTCGATGACGCTAGATGCGTCGCATCATGATTCATGTCTACTTATTAGCTGTGTGATTCATGACTAGCTGTTAGTTGTGTGCTCATTTGATTAGGATTTAGAATGATAGGCGGTTCTTTCCTGAGGATATGAACTGCACTTTTCATGAACATGTTAATCACACCACCAGGAGGCAATCATTTCTCGGGGGTGCAGCACTCTTAAGACAAGGTGAAACGGGTGACAGCGGTAAGCCGGGAACGTATCCTCTGCCCTAGTGGAGCAAACAGCAGGCCGAAGGCACAAACCGGCAAAACACTGTAGATACCACAGTACATATGCTTACTGTGGCCCTGCTGCATATATGCTTACTGTAGCATTGGATCTAGCCCCTGCTTCCAACATCCAAAGGCAAATTATTGTGCTTCTCTGCTTTTGCACCTGCAAAGGTAGAAAGGCGGAGGATACGAATCCTGGTAAGCCGGCAACAATAGGTTCCGTTAGTGATTGCGATGCGTCTGAAATGGGTATATTAACTTGCACTTCCAGGTTATTCTTTTCGGTTATAGCTGATAGCTTCTAGTCCTAACGTAAGCGTTTATGTAAACAAACTGAATACCGATAAACCATTTCAAAAAAACTGTTTTGATAAGCTGTTTTAAAAAGACGGTGACAAAATTGTCCTATTTGTTTATTATTAAAAAGTCACTAGCTCAACGCCCGTGCTTTGTTATGAAAAAACATATTATGCCAAAAGTTCGATCATCATCATCATCAAATTCGGTCTACTGCATGCCTTTGGTTCCGTTGCCACTTCACCGCTCACCCTCCTAGCCGCGCTGCTCGCTCTCTTGACCACACTCTGCTAGCCATCTCACCCACTCCCTGGTGTACACTCATAGCCCTGGACTGGTGGACTGATGTGTACCCAAATTGGCCCCTCGGTGAATGCTAGCATGCCGTTGCCTCCTCACGGTCTACTTTGCCATCCGGCCATGACACTGCCCACAAGATCGCACCCTATATAGTATAATTTTTGCATTATCCTTATAGACCTCAAATTGGATGTAGTCGTAGATATAGTTGGAGATAAGATGAGTAAGTTAGAGTTGTTAAGAGATTTGTTTTGTGGGACAGTGGTAGCCAGAGGCCAGATTCGATGGGTGCACCACAGGGGACTACCGACGAAGGGCGAATCCGTTGGTTGCGCGGGGGACGGCCGACGAATGGCGGATCCGAGCGTTGTAGCGCGGGAGACGGCCGTTGATTCCTTAGATTAAAGAGAGGATTCTGCATTGCGCACAAAAGGTTTAGTATAATTCTGCAGCGTGTGTGGAACTGAATGCTTAGCTTAACCTGAATAATCTGCACGTTGGGGGAAGGCGGTAGCGAAGCGCTCGGCGACCTCGTGGCCGAGCGGGGCGCCGCCGACGCCAATGACAAGGAGTAACGAGAGGTCACGGCGGCGCACCTCCTCAGACTTGGTCATAGCCACTAGCAGAGGCGGCGCTGCGGGTAGGAGTATGACGTGGTACCAGTCTATCGTGCGCGGCGCGGCGCCGAAGTCGAACCACTCCATGAGCATGGCCGTCGTCTCCCCCATGGACACAGATCACACCACCATCATGAAGTCGAACACGTGGAACAGGGGGAGGGGGAGCAGCCAGCGTCACCGCTAGTGGTGGAGGCTCCTTGTCCGCCTCGGCGGCCTCCCATGCCATCGTCTCCCTGTTCTCGTTGTGCGCTCACACGAGCATGATGAGGTTGCGGTGCGTGACCGAATGACTATCCAACTAATGAACCATTGCCCCTTTGGGTCCTTGGTTGGCTAAAAAAGCTAAGAAGGGCAGTGAAAGCATGCATTGATGCATATGCATTTGTTGAAGATTAACCAAGGTGTTTTTATAGTGAATATTTGACGAGATTTTATACGTGCTCTAATATAATACCATGATATAAACACATGCAAGTTCAAATAGTTGCGCGTGCCATCCAAAGGCAAGGAAACGTATGGCTTAGGGCATGTACAACATTTCAGACAGCTGCTGTCTATATATACATGCATATCATACATAGACAACAAAAAAACAGCTTGTACAATAGGCTGTCTATTTAGTTATCTGCAACCTCATAAAAAAACAACAAAAAAGACAGCTTGTAAAAAAGACGGCTTATATAACGCTCACAACGCCATCTCTTCGCCTAAGAGCAGAAGCGTGGGTCGTCTCTTCGTGAGAGGACGGTTTGTGTCTCTCTCTTCTTTAATTACAGTCCACGTCGGATGATTTTGCTATATTGACATGATAAAGACAGCTACTGTCTCTCTACTGTACCTACCCTTATGCATGCACAGAGCCAAAGCTATGTACTAATTAAAGTGCATGGGAGCTTGCACGTATCGACCATGACCGAGTACTATTCCATGCCTGCACGCACATGTACTAACCACCTCTCTCTCACACTCTCTTACCAAATACTTGTACGACTTTTAATTGAGTCCAAGAGCCAACCAGAGACGCTTGCAAACTTGAGAAGACGCACTTTTGCTCGCGACGCATAGACTCAGCGCAAATTCCCAATAGCTATCTACAAGGGAGTCCGTTAAACCTTAATGAACCGAATTATCTTCAGAAGATTCTAGTAGAGGCAGTGCAACGACTTGCGATGGTGCCACACGCCCACACGATTTTCTCGTGTACTACCACCAAAACGCACAGGAGTCGAGCTCCGGGAATCATCAAGAAGAAGCTGGCATGCACGGTCGTTGTGTCGGACTACTTCACCTTCACCGTGGGAGGTGCCGCCTCCCCATCGGCGGAGGCCAACCTCTTATACACCTCCGACCCCATAACAACACACCTTACATGGTTGGGCAGTTTGGCGGCCACCTCGGGAGCTGTGAATGTGACGACTGGATTGGAGAGCCTGACCCGGTGCTCGTACTCCTCCGGGGGTGGATGCTCGGTTGGCGGGCAACACGACAGCACTGATGGACATGAGCGCGAAGTGAAGCACAAGGACGTCAAGGTGGGAGTGGGTGACAACGAAGACGACGTCACCGGGGCGGAGGCCAAGAGAGGACTAGAGGCCGTCGGTGAGGGAGCGAATGATGGCGAGGAAGGAAGGGGGTAGGAGACGAAAATGCTAGCGACAGTGTTGATGAGGGCAGGGCAGTTGGGAAGCGGAGAGGAGGGAGAAGGCGTAGACAATGGTGGTGGGCAGTGACTCCAGCAGGAGCGCAGCCGGGGAACAGAGGCTATAGAAGGTCCGTGTGGTGGCGCAGAAGCCACTGCGCAGGTCGATTTTGGCGGGCTGCTGCTCGAGCATTGGGATGTGGAGCGCGGAGCTGGGGTCAGGGTTTCACCTTTTTTTAGGATTTCCTTATTGTGGGGAGCAGGGAAGGCTAGGTGCAGTGGTTGGATGGAGAAGAGGGCATAAGTAGAGAGGTCGAGAGACGTGGCTAATCCCGACTCATATTGGGAGAAGGGTGCTGGCTGGGGGCCCACCTGTTGGCACTAGTTTTCTGTGAGAGAGTGATGAGATGGCAGATGAACCACCAAGTGGAAGTTAAGAGGGGGGATAAACCACCACCACTAACTCTTTTTAAATAGTAGAGATAAGTCATAGATCGAAAAGAGCAAGACCAACCGTCTAGCAAGGCATAACCTTCTCGAGGCAACCGTCCAAAATTTATCCACGATTCCATATTGACAAGGAAGAGGAATTGGAATACCAGGTTATTTCTAAATATATTTATCTTTCTTGCGGTGCCGAAGATAGGAACACGCCCTTTGATTGAATTGAAGGCACAAGATACAAATCAAATCTAGTCTTTGATTCATCAACGAATGAACTATACATGTATAGTGTAGAAGTAGAACCGTAGATTGTAGTGGAACAAAGTCCTATTCTTTTTTGTTCTTGGTTTCTCCGGAAATCAAAAGGCTAAGGGTTAAAATGGGGTGGCCTTTTAAAGCAAATTCTCCAAATAGCTTTTCGATCCTAAAACCGTATACGTTATCTACATCCACATCTCCGCAGTCAAGCCATGGCAGTAGTTGAAAAGAACCCAGAGGGGAGAGGAAACAAAAGGAGAGTACGTGGACCCTCTGCCCATTTGGCCTCGGAACAACGTGGAATGGAATGAGATGCAACCCAAGCAATTGGAATCATACGCGGATCCAATTGCCAGCATCGCCCCCTGGCGTCACCTCCCAAATTCTCTAGTCTCCCCCAAGTCTTTAGATGAGTCTTGATTCCAATTCTCTCATATCTCTACGACCCGTCCGAAAATATTTCATATATCACAGGCGTTTCCCCTATAAAAAACCCTCGTAACCCTTCGCCTGGATGCTACAGCTGCGCGGACGATTTCCTCAATTTCTTCATCTCTTCCAATCAATTTGCTACGTGTAAGAACCCTCGCCCTCTCCCTTGTGATTGTATGATCTTGATGCTGTGTTGAGATTGTAATGTGCTAGTGTTAGCATTACATGATCAGGAAAAGATTCAGCTTATTAAGGGTGTGTTATGATTATGCCATTAGTCACATTATCATAGACTGGAATTACTTGGATCTGTAATCTGTTACCTGCTAGCTTGTCTTGTTTAATGTTTCCCAGTAACATATTGATTTGTTCCTTTGCAGTTTATTAATCACTTTTTCGTTCTTTCTGAGACGTATAGGCACAATTTTCTTGTGACATACATGTAGTTTCTGTGGAGATGATAAGGATATTTTTGCTTACTTTAACGTACACTGTTTGGCCGAACCGATAAAGATGAGCTCAGTATAATTTTTACTACAATCTTTCTGTTGACCTTATCTTGAAAAAACGCACCGTTTAAAATCTAGTTACTGTAGTTTGTACAAGTATAAGCTGGCTGAAAGTGGAAAAGAACTCAGCCCTAATCCAGATTCTGATTTGAGATTGCCTTCTCTTCTTGAGCTACCTTCATGATCCTGTTTGCGTTTGAAGGATTTGCTGCATCATAAAAAATGCCCTTCAATTCTACTCCGTCCAATCACAAAAGAGTGATGTATTAGAATGTGTGCGGTCAAATTCTATAACTTTTGATCAAAGATATTCGCTTTTCAGTAAATGCACTCAACTTGCTAGAACTTATGCCCTCTTATCCTATAACAAAGGTGACATAGCTCACATAGTATGCTAATAAGTTTATTTATCACTGGACATATGCTCTTTCTTCCAAAAAAACCTGGACATATGCTTCACATGCTGCAGTGCTGCGCACCTGTTATGCAATGCCTTAACATAAGCCTTAATGACTTGATCTGAGTTTGAACGCAGCAGCCTTCTGATCCATTGGGTACATGAGATTTTTTTTATATTAATTTGTGCTGCAAAAATAATGCAAAACTGCAGGGCTAAATAATTCCACAGTGTATCACAGCTGAGTCAGCCATGTATTTTTCCAACGTGGCATCGTCGGTGTCCTTTCTGAAATTTCTTCTTTTTTAAGGACAGACTTTTCTGAAATTTCGTAGAGGATGGTTCGTATTCGTAGCAGTACTCGCAGAACTCATTGGTTGCCTAAGCTGTAACTTCACCTGCAAGTACATGAGACAGACATGTAACCATGAATGTCAGCGAACGTACTTACGATATTTGATATTACGAGGTCCTTTTTTTAAACATGATATACGAGGTACTTTTTTTAAAAAAAAACATGATATACGATGTACTAGTACTACAGTAATCACGTGTGCTCGCTCATCGTCAGCGAATCAGCAATTGGCCATACAGCAGAAAGCACAGTGGCTGTACCTGTATTGGCAAAGCTGTACATATCAGTACAGGCCCAGTCCAACACTCCAGTACATGGTACGCCTAACTGAATGAGGATGAGTCATTTGCTGTTGCTGCAGAGACTTTCTTGAACACCCCCTTCCATTGGTGTGTGGTTGAAATGTTGGAAGTTTTCCATGAAAGAGATCAGCTCTTAACACTTTTCTCTCAAGAAGGGGAATTGATTGGTTCCTTTACCTAGATTGGTAGGTATTTTAGTTCCTAATCACCTGTTTGCTATATATATACAGTAAACGTATCAATTACAGTCGACAGGACAAGAACTGGAACCTGTCACTATTGTCCCAAAAGACAAATTGCTTCTATTTTTTTTTAACGAAGCCAAGCTCCACCAAGAAGCTATGTGCCTATATATAGTACCAACTTGCCCTGAAACTCCTCCATAGTTTTTGTGCTCCCCCTGCTCACCACAAATATTTTATTGCTACTTGGAAAGATAAAAGTAAATTATCCTTGGTCTCTTGCACAGTTTTGATTGCTTTATGCCTTCTTCTAGCTCTTGTGATTAGGTTCCTTGGATTGTTACTGATCCCAATGGGCTTCTTGGTCCATTTTCAGGTGGTGGTTTTGAAAGGGGGATTTCATCGAACAGGATGAATGCATTAGAGGCAACCAGCAGGAACTTCAAGCAGGCGGCCAAGTTGCTGGGTCTGGACTCCAAGCTGAAGAAGAGCTTGCTCATCCCATTCAGGGAGATCAAGGTGATGATTTATCCTAGCATTTTTTTGTCCCATGAATCTGGATAGCCTATGTATGCTATTTGTTTTGGCGTTCTCCTTCTGTTCGTTACCTTCGCTATTGTTTAGTTTATGGAGCTCAGGGTTTATGGAAAAAGATCACCCCGAGGTAGTTGACCTATGATTTTTTTTTTTACCTGCACCGTAAATTTATGGTTAGTTTTGAGTTAGGTAACTAGATAATTTGTGCTTTCAAATTGAGCAGGTGATTTTGAAATCTTCGTATTTGTTAAGGATATAGAATTGTAGTAGGATATAGAGTTTGTATTCTATTCCACATATGCCTTATCTCTATATGGCATATCTCTTTGTACTCCTATATATATGGTCCCTTGGGCCTCATATCAATGCACACAATATTCATCTAACATGGTATCAGAGCTAAGGTTCAAACCTCTCTAACCCTAGCCTCTCCGCAAATCTTCCGCTGCCGCTGCCCCCGGAAGGATCATCTCTACTCCGGGGGCGGCCACCTCATCTCCGGTCGCCCGGTCCTCTTCTTGGACCATGCGCCGGGATCCTCTTCACCAGCTCGTCTTCGCCGGATCTGGGTACCCATGGTCGTCGGGGACGTCGCGCCAGCCGCTTCGGTCGGGGTTGCCTTCGCTCCTGGTTGCCGCCGGAGCTGCCAGCTCACGCCGCCGCTCGCCTTGACCGCCTCTGCGCCTGGCTCTTCCGCCGCCGGGTTGTCAACCGAGGCCAGATCTGATCGATCGAAGTCGAAGGCCGACGCTGAGGGGCCGCATCTCCACCGATCCGGGCCGCCGCCGTTCGGATCTCCGTCGATCCGGCTCGCCACCGCCCGGATCTAAGCCGATCCGCAGCATCGATCGGGAGCCTCCGCCTCCTCCTCCCTCCGCGTTGGGCCGCCGCGCCTCCCGGCTCCTGCGACGCCTCCGCGCCTCCTCTTGGCCGCCGTGCCCGGCCGCCTGCGCCGCCGCCTGCGTCCGCCGCCATCACGAACTGACGCCCTCCGCCGTCTTCGCTTCGGGCCACGGCCGCTTGTGCCCCGACCGCCCCTGGCTCGCCCTGCCGCCGACCTGCGGGCGCTGGCGCATCTTGGCGGCGAACGGCGAGGAGGCTACCAACGGGGGCGACATGCTCCGTGGGGAGAGAGAGGCTTTCTCACGGATTGGCTTATCAACCACCTGCGCCTGCTCGGTGGAGTTTTTCGCCGTGCTGCTCTTTATTCACAGACGCGCTCGGTTCCACGCCTGCTTTCTGCGAGGGGCGTATATGACAACGACGGCTTTACAATATGGGTTTGCCACTTTGCCGTTCTCCAGGCGCTTGGCTCGATCCGCCTCTTGTCTCTCTTCGTGAAGGTGTTGGTGTGATCTGTTGGGCGCTGGATGGGTCTGGATGTGTTGGTGGTCTGCGCACTGGTTTTGTCTTCCTGTCAGGCATTTTTGTTTTGAGTCTTTCAGTGCGTCTACTCAAATCTATAGTCATTATCTTCAGTTCGTCTAAGCCATGCGAGTCCACAAAATTTTTGTGTCGGTTAGTCGATTGCTTTGTTAACCTCAGTCCATCTTTTAGGATTTTGTATGGTCGGTGCCGCCTCTCTCGCGTCTGTATGGCTCTTCTCCGGTTCGTCTTCGCCGGATCTAGTCTTGCCCCGTTCGAATCCAGCCTCATTCGTGCTGGATCCGGACTCCTCCGTGGGCGGCCTCTCGCGTCGCATTCCCGAGCTTTTATGGCCGTTGCGCTTCTTGTGTACTGCGTTTCTATTGCGCTTCTTGTACATTGCGCCGCCGCTGTCTCGGTCTATGATGTCGCCGCTCTTCTTTCTGAGCCGCCGCCCCGAGCTTTCAAAGTCGCTACAGCTGAACCCGGAACCGCCAGATCCAGGCTTCCCGCCGCCGACATCGGACTCGGGTGGGGCTCTCCGCCGACGCCAGCCGCTCGGGTGGGGCTCTCCGCCGACGCCAGCATCTCGGGTTTCGCCGCTCCGCCGCCGGTTGTCCCGCCCGCCCGCTCTTTCGCGGCTCTTCCCGCCCTGGCGAGGCGCCTGGCGCGCGCGGGAGCACTGAAGGCCCCTCGGCGAGCGACCTGCCTGCGCCGGCCTCGCATTCACCGGCCATCATCGCCGGACCGCTCCTGCTCGTCGCCTCTCTTCTTCTATTCGTGCTGGAGAGTCACGTGGAGAAGATAAAGACAGACAGAGAGAGAAGATGTCGCCTTCTTTCTGCCTTTCCTTTTACAGATCGTCTTTCCTTATCTACAGATTGAGAAGACTGGTCGGTTAATCTCCTCTCTCTCCAAACTGCTTTGGATTGGCTGCTTTTGCTTTTGCCAGAAGTCAAAAAAAAAAAAAAAAAAAAAAAAAAAGTCTGTGCCAAGGTTTCAGATCTTCCGCTGCGTCCATTCAAATCCATAGTCTCTATTTTCAGTTCGTTTACGCCATATGAGTCCACAAATTTTTTGTGTCAGTCGGTCGGTTGCTTTGTCAGTCTCAGTCCATCCTTTAGAATTTTGTATGGTCGATGCTGCCCCTCTCGCGTCTGTATGGCTCTTCTTCGGTTCGTTTTCGCCGGATCTAGTCTTGCCCCGTTCGGATCCAGCCTCATTCGTGCTGGATCCGGACTCCTCCGTGGGCGGCCTCTCGCGTCGCATCCCCGAGCTTTTATGGCCGTCGCGCTTCTTGTGCACTGCGTTTCTATTGCGCTTCTTGTGCACTGCGCCGCCGTCGTCTCGGTTTATGATGTCGCCGCTCTTCTTTCTGAGCCGTCGCCCTGAGCTTTTAAAGCCGCCACGCTTCTTCTTCACTGCGTTTTTCTTGCGCTTCTTGTGCATCGCGCGCCGCCGTCTCGGGCTTCGATCTGCTTTATGGGCTACCGCACGACCTCGGATGGAGATCTTCTATTTTCGATACAACTTTCAAGAGCCGCATGCTACGACGACGTTTCAAGACTTGGATTTTGGATTTTAGTGTTAACTCTTTCAAATGCAATGCTATTGCATACGCCTTGCATTTGAGAGGGGGTGTTAAGGATATAGAATTGTAGTAGGATATAGAGTTTGTATTCTATTCCACATATGCCTTATCTCTATATGGCATATCTCTTTGTACTCCTATATATATGGTCCCTTGGGCCTCATATCAATGCACACAATATTCATCTAACAGTATTTACTACTTCATTTGTGTTCTAGAAAAAAATTGCTTCTTCACTTGATATCCATGTTAAGTTATTAAAAAAATGTTTATTCAGAGTGAATTTCCTGCTGAATATGACAAAAAAATGGTTGAATTGACTTCTTGGTCATTTAGCCAGGTTCAGTTGTATATAGTACCCTTCTAACCTTTTATGGTCAATTTGGTCATGCTTCTTGTCTATGTAAGGTGAAGTATTTGTTTCATTCATCAGTAACACGCAGCTTGTGGTTGCAGGTTGAATGCACAATTCCGAAAGATGATGGGACTTTAGCATCCTATGTTGGGTTTAGGGTACAACATGACAATGCTAGGGGCCCTATGAAGGGTGGAATCAGATACCACCATGAGGTAAGCATACATGTTCCTTGGTTCTTCTGTTCATGATACAACCAGTCAGTACTCAGTACTTGATTCTTGCTACACTTTGCCAACTTGGAATGGTCCTTCAGCATAAATTCTACGTTCTTCAGGAATCTATTATACTTAGCATAACCTTTCCAGATAATTCAAATGAATAATTGTTCAACTTAGACTGTTTTGCAATATCTACCTGCAGTAATGCATAACAAAGTTATATTGGAAATTAGGGACGTCTAGCTAAAGCTGCCATATGGGATCACATTCTGAATTTGTTTCCATAGAAGACGGTCATGTGTATGCACTAGTTTTCTCCTTAGTTAAGACTGCTTCTAAGACACTGGCAATTGGCAAACAAGTGTGTGGTTGCAGACTCACAGTAAGTCCTTGCATTTACAAGCTATTACATAACTCAGGTTGATCCTGATGAGGTCAATGCCTTGGCACAACTAATGACATGGAAAACAGCCGTGGCTAATATTCCATATGGAGGAGCTAAAGGTGGAATAGGATGCAGTCCTGGAGAGTTGAGCATCTCGGAGTGTGAACGACTTACCCGAGTTTTCACCCAAAAACTTCACGACTTAATTGGCATCCATACTGATGTTCCAGCTCCAGATATGGGCACCAACTCACAGGTTATTTTCCTTTGTATATTTCCTTTTTGTGCAAGACTTTGGTGAGAATTAATCATCTGTATATGTGTATTCTAATATGGCTTGTTTTGCTTGTTGCATGGATGTAGACAATGGCATGGATACTTGATGAGTACTCAAAGTTTCATGGTTACTCACCTGCTGTGGTGACAGGAAAGCCTGTTGTGAGTATCTATCCTGCACTCTTTATTATGTACGCGTAATGAAAATGATGTTTCCAGATGAAAATTGGAAGATACCATGGAGAATTCCATAAGAATTTGTCGAGCACATTCCTTTGGAGAGGTTACAGCACGAATATGATGCTTGGTATTCAGGATGATTATTCGTATGGAAGCATTAGGATTTGATTGTTCAGGGAAAGCTGGTTTCTCCTTATCCCACACATGCTCATGAATTTCCTGCTCAATATATAGGACCTTGGAGGATCACTGGGAAGAGATGCAGCTACTGGAAGGGGAGTTCTGTTTGCTACTGAAGCCTTACTTGCAGAGCATGGCAAAAGCATCTCAGGCCAGAGTTTTGTAATACAGGTAAAAGATTTCTTGCAAAAAAAAACACATGTAGATGTGTAAGTTAAAGCTCTTTTGGCTTTAAAATGATGAGAAATAACCAAGTGCAGTATGAGTCATCACGGCTCACTCCAAGACACGCAACATAAACTAAGGAATACTTAATCAAAAGAATGACAGAAAAGAACCATGCAGAGTCAGTGAATCACAAACTATGTGCTTTTCACCTTCATGGCTCCTGATTGCAAAAAAATCATGAATAAGGCTACTCTAGCCATTTCGTTATCTTCGTTTGCATTGCAAATCAGGCACAGCTGAACAAATCTGCAAAGGTTATCTGTCACAGAGGAGCAACTATTGTCTTGCTTGCCTTTTCAGGGATTTGGTAATGTTGGTTCCTGGGCTGCTCAACTGATCAGTGAAGCTGGTGGTAAGGTGATTGCTATCAGTGATGTCACAGGAGCTGTCAGGAACACCAACGGCCTTGACATCCCCAAGCTAGTGAAGCACTCGGCAGAGAATCGCGGGATCAAGGGCTTCGACGGAGGAGATGCGATTGACCCACACTCACTGCTCACTGAAGAATGCGACGTCCTCATCCCGGCAGCACTGGGGGGAGTCATAAACAAGTAATCTTCTTCATCGTTGCAGTTCATTTCATCCTTACAGTAGTAGTCAAATATAACTTCTGTCTGATTACTGTTGTGTGTTCAGTTGAATTCTGGCCTTCTCTATACCTCCATACCTAATTGTAAAATGTTCTTCACCATGATTTTCCAGGGACAATGCTAATGACATCAAAGCAAAGTACATCATTGAGGCTGCGAATCACCCCACAGACCCTGAGGCAGACGAGGCAAGTCAATAGCTTACAGTATCCGACAGACTGACAGTAAAGAAATGCACTACCGTCTGTAATATTTTCTCTCTGCATTCCGTCTGCAGATCCTGTCGAAGAAGGGCGTCCTCATTCTGCCAGACATCCTCGCGAACTCCGGCGGCGTCACAGTGAGCTACTTCGAGTGGGTTCAGGTCAGTAACTACTTCAACTGTCAGTTGCTGCACAACGTCCTTGCGCTTTGTTCAGAAATCAGAACTGTGTAACTGTGAGGCAGTCAGGCTAAGCCACTGATGCATAACGCTGTTGTTGCGATTTGTTCAGAACATCCAGGGTTTCATGTGGGACGAGGAGAAGGTGAACAACGAGCTGAGGACATACATAACGCGCGGGTTCAGGGACGTGAAGGAGATGTGCAGGAGCCACCACTGCAACCTCCGCATGGGCGCCTTCACCCTCGCCGTCAACCGCGTCGCCCGCGCCACCGTCCTCAGAGGATGGGGAGCATGACCTGATGATGATATCTATCGCTCTGCGACGCCCCGTGTGTTATACCTCGAGGCTAATCACATTTAAGCAACGAATTAATATTCGTTTGCTCAGTGAAACATTGTTCTAATAAATAATAAGTTTTTATAAAAGTTGGGCAGCAAGACAATAATATAGATATTATCTATTTATTACAGTAGTTGTCACGTATGGCTATAGTCTTTAATACAATTATTTGAATATAAGAGATATGGGACATACATCCTATCTCTCGTCTACTCTGCTCGATGAGACGCCTACTCATTTCAACTGTCGAATAGGGTGTCTACCTTACCTTGGTCCTCATAGTAATCGCCCTCATCCCCTATAGCCTCGTCGGTGCCTACGAGCCCTTTATCCCACTTAGGGTAATCCCCGGTTAGACTAAGAACTAACAAAGGAAGATAATAGTAAGGCTGAGTACTAGTGTACTCAATAAGCATTAATAGCAAAGTGCACTTTATGACTCTTCTCTGATTGTTATCACATTTTCTAGTTATATTTGATTTTGGAAGTTAATTTATTAAAAATTAAGTGGTAAATTTTATTTTATAAAAACACTACTTTTCACTCGGGAAAAGAAAGATTCCTAGTGACATCTGTAGCCTCCAATTTAGGAGACAGTCATGAATTCACGATTTTATTATGCATTGCGTAGGCTTGTGCCATTGTAACCATAGCTATTATGAGCCCTCATGAAACTAGGTATCCCACACTTTCTTTGGTGCAGTGCTAAGTTCAGAGTATAGAACATTTTTCAAGTTACGTTATTTAAATGTTTACCCATCTATTTTTCACCGATGTCCTGAAACGCTCACTCGACATCCACTGACTCCAACTCTGAGCCCTCATGAAACTAGGTATCCCGCACTTTCTTTGGTGCAGTGCTAAGCTCAGAGTATAGAACATTTTTCAAGTTACGTTATTTAAATGTTTACCCATCTATTTTTCACCGATGTCCTGAAACGCTCACTCGACATCCACTGACTCCAAATAGCGTGGTTGGGCTGGCTATCCCTTCACCCGACACTCCACTTACGCTAATATATACGCCTGGAATCACTCACATCGGACTTGCGCAACCAATCTTAAGCTGCTCCATCACCACTCACACTTACCATACTTACCCGTTGTGAAGAGGGTAATAATGTAACAGGTAGCACTTTTGCCCGTTAAAAATGAAAAAATGGCTGTCACTTAATTACAACTTCCTTTCCGAGTGAGAGTTTTGTTAGTTCTTATGTTCTATCTATATGAAAAAGGGTCTCACTTGCCCTCCCTTTCCTGTCCAGGGCCTCTTTTACCATCCTACTAAATACTCTTGCAACCCAACTATTCCTCTTAGTTGGACTGCTCTCTTTTCCCATGTCTTATCTCTTTTCACCTTGTAATAAATTTTTAATGCATGTATACAATAGATGATACAGAATGTATTTGTACATTTAATATAACTAGATTTGTAATCAAAGGATAAGTTTTCCTGCGTACTAGTAGTAAGCATTAGCGTCAATTGCGACTGGGTCCGCTATCTCGGCCTGAGCTGACTCACCTTCAGCATTTAATAGGGATACACGCAACTTGAGAAAATATTTTTAATTAGGAATCTATAAATTTTAGAAAGTCATATCCCTCATTTTGGTGAATTTCTAGCCGATTTCATCTACTACCTATTTTTTCAGGTCTACTAGGGAAGTTAGCGTTCTTGGGGTCTTTCCTTACCTTCCCTCTCTAGGTCAACTTCCTATTCGCGTGGCCTACTCAGCCCAACCATTGTGCATGGCCCACTCACGCACGGCCTGACACTCGCACAGCCTAGCCACTCCACAACCTGGTCACACACACACTTGGCCTGGCCCACTCACACACACACATCCTAAACACACCACGCCTCACACCTGTACACACTCGGCACTCAACACACCACATGTACTCGGCTTACACTGACGCCTCTCCCTCTCTCTTGCTCGCCGTGGTCTCCTTCCTTACTTCTCTGGTATGGCCACCACCACCGCTCCCGACTCCTCTTCCGTTGTCCCGCTCCTTCCCATGTGTCTTCCCTCATCAAATCTACTCGATGTGCCTTCTTCCCTTGGGTCACCGCCTCCTCTTGGCTTGGATCGATTGATCCGCCTCCCCTTGGCTCAAATCCGATCGTTTTGTGTCCCCTCGGGTCACCTCCTACTAGATCTATGGCTTTCTCGATCTCACCTCGTTGGATCTATGGCTACCTTAGTCTTTCCTCGCTGGATCTATGGCTACCTTAGCACATCCAACTTCCTCAGCTCCCTCGACCTCCTTCGCCCTCATGGAGGCTGCCACCGGTTGGGGTGTCTCTAGAGTAGGCTTGGCTGTGGCCGAAGGCCATGACCTCGGTGGTGCTGGTTATGGTTCGATGGCTCACCTCTTCTCGGCTTTCCCCTAAGACGGTTCAACACTTTCTTCCCCTTTTTACTTTTATGTATTTTTGCTTTAGTTACCATTTTTGCGATGCTTGTATCTTTTACCACTCCCTGTTTTGGGAGGACCAATGGATGCTATAGTGATGGGACTCGGTTAAGGGGAGTTTTGCGCCAGGGAGCATGCTCCCTTGCCTGAGTGCACGCGTGGCATCCACGGGTTTGCCGCTGGTGGTTGTGGTAGCCACCGGTTGGGAGGGGTGGTCTCCTTTTCTCGGCCGCCTTGCCTGGCCAGCCGTGCTGAGGTGTGGTGCATGCCATATGTAGTGCTTTGCTGTGGGACCGAAAAGGATAATGATAGGGAATGTGGGAGGAAAAAAGTGGTCCTACTTGTGTCGAGCATGGAATGACAAGGATGTTGGAGACAGTCGTGGTGCGGTCCTCACGTGGGCGAAGATGTGGACAATGTTCCCTTGTTGTTGTTGAAGATGTCATCTTATGGTCCTTACGGTTGGTCCACCGGGTCCTCTGTGGTCCACACCCTCCTTCAACTTCCTCTATTTCCTTGCCTTCTCTTCGCTGGCTCTCCATTCCTTGCCTCGCTCTATGGGCTACTTGGATTGGGGAAATGCACTCTGGCTTTGAGGCAATGGCTGGGGTTCCTTGGCCTTGCTTGGCTGGTGGTGTGCTGGTGGGCATGTTGTTGGCTTTCTTCAGCTAGCTTTAGGGGCTGCCTCTCAGCTATGAAGAGAAATGGAACGGGTTGGCTTTGGGGGCTTCCTCTCGGCTATGAGGAGAAATGCAGTGGCAATGCGAGGGGAAGAAAACTAGGGGCTTTAAGAAGCTAAGGCCTTCGGCTGCCCCTCTCTCTCTCTCTAGTGTAGGGTCAAGGTATGGACTAAAGGGGGTCGAATAGGAGGTTCTAAAAATTCTTACCTTCTACAACTAATTACCACAAATTGAAAGTAGGTAATATTTTAATGCAATATTAAACCTACACAATTTTAGAAAGACCGAGGCACCATAGGCAATAATCTCTACAAATATATTTCTAGCACAAGTAAACATGACAATCTTAGCAATTTTATAACTAGAAATATAAATATGAAAAATAGAGAGAATCAAGTAACCAAAAGACACACGATGTTTTACCGTAGTGTTCGAAAACTTACCGGTTTCCCCTAATCCACGTTGAGAAAAGCCCAAGCAACTTGGATCAGCTCCATAAATTAAAGCTCAACTCCTCAATCCACTAGTGGTTGCCCTTCCTCCGCTCCGAAGATGGTGGACATCAATCCACTCATAAGTCAACACTAGGCCTCTTCACAATCTTCTTAAAGAGGTCACCTCGCAATCATCCTCCAAGCCATCTAGGTGTTAACAAGCACCAAAAGTAATAAACCACAACTTCACTTGACAGCGATCAAGTGCCAAAGGATCATTCTAGATGAATGGACTTGATTTTGGCTCAACTACCTCAAATGAATGGATAATGTGAAATTGAGGTGTGAAGAAAATACTCAATGCTCAAGGATGTTTAATAGAGTCTCTTACTTCTGTACTTGAGCTGATGGAGGAGTATTTATACTCATACCAACCAAATATAGCTATCGCATAAAACAATCTTGAAAAATCAGGGACATCGATAGTATCGCTATGCAATTTATGCAACTACCGCATTGTACTACAGCAACTGTAATGGCTATATCAGAGCGTCAGAGCTAGCTGTTTGAAAGTTGTAACGGTATTACCACCATTGAAATTACGGTAGTTTCGATTTTCGGTAGTTCCAAAAAGTTAGCACGGTACTACCATTTACTTCGAGATCAAAAGTTCGTCTTCTTTGGAAAAAAAATGTACCACCCAAATTTTCGGAGTTCCGAGTTCCGGTAGTTCCAATATGGAGTGCAGTCATACTGCTTCGCGGTAGTTCTGCCATTCATTTTTCGGTACTACCGATATCAAAGAGGCTAAGTACTTCAAGTGGGTACTCTCTGAAAAAAATGTACCGCCCAAATTCTCGAAGTTTCTGATTTTTGGTAGTTCTGATTTATTGTGCGGTCATATTGCAACGCGGTAGTTCCACCACGTATATAGTGATACTTCCGATTTTCATGAAAGAGCTCAAATTATTTTTTAAAATACGTTCTAAGTGCATGTATGATCCTAAATTGATCCAAATGATACAAGAACATGCTGTCAAGTTACTTACTATGATCCCTCTTAATAGTACAGCAATAAACCTATAATCCGGTTTTTCAATCTTTCTTCTAATACCAATAAAAGTAAAAAGGGATCCTAAACTATTTGTATCTTTGTCTTAAACCATCTTGATCCTCATATTGACCCTTAGCATGCATTTCTAGTTTGTTACGTTCATCATTAGGGACTAAACCTATTTAATGCTTAGCAAACACATTAGTCTCTTATTCACATATTGTCATTAATTACCAAAACTATTTTTAGGGGTCTAGATGCTTTCCTCCAGTTCTGTTCACCATTGAGTTGCTCTCTCCTTATCTTCGGATGTGTCTTGGGTCACTGTGGGGCTTATGGACCATTGGTCCGAACTGTGGGTTGTGCACTGTGCTGGATTCTTGGTAGCCAAGGTAAGTCTGTAAAAGTGTGAGCGTTGGATTTTCTGGTGGCTGGATGATAAAGTCCACTTATGGTGAAAGGCACCAACTTGCTAGGACGGACTGAGAACTTCGATAAACGCTACTCTAGTTGACTTCTTATAGTCGGAGGGTTCTGACGACCAATTTACTCATTCCTTTTTATTATCCCTTGGATTGTTCTTTTTACCTGCTCTCCGAGCGCAAAAGGAAAAATGCGGGCTAAGGGTTTTGGCCGGTTTTGAAGGATTCTATTCGTCGAGCAATACGTGGGAAAACAAAGCAAGGCAAGGATGCAATGCAATCTAATTTAATTTTGCTTTAAAACTATTTTTGGCCATGCACTATTTTCTGTTTCATAATTGCTTAGGATTCTTGTAATTAATCAGGCACTGTAATAATGTATTTATTTTCTTTAGGAAGGCCCAAAGCCAATTCTTGTAATTTATTGAGTTGTAATTATCTGCATAATTATTGATTTACTGTTAATTTCACTGTTCAGAGTTAGTTAAGCTTTAGGGCTTTTTTTCACGCGCTCTCTTCTCCTGCGTTTTCTTTTGCTCTCGGTTTTTGGTTATCCATCAATGGAGATCCCAAGAAATAGATTCAATAATTCCGTGTGTTTTCTTGGAGAATGACAGAACAGCTAGTAATTTCGTTTGGGGTATTGATAAACATCACCTGGGATGTTTTTTTTTTCAAACTTTGGTTTGTTGGCAACTTGCATCATGCATTCATGTGATGAAATCCGCAGAAATAGTACATGTGTTCACGATTAACCTCTATTGATTGAATCACACATGTGTACAGTACATGACAAATCACTCGTCAATCTTGGATTCTTGATCGATCACTCGACGAGCGGATCAGTGGAGATGAAGCTGTAGATGACCATGTCCCTGAGTCTGCCCTTGACCACGCAGTAGCTCCGCAGCACGGCCTCCCGCCGGAACCCGGCCCTGTCGAGCGCGCGCTGGGACGCGGCGTTGTCGACGTCGACGAGCGCCTCCACGCGCTCCACGCCCTCCATGTCCGCGAACACCGTGGCCACCGCCCGCTTCAGGGCCGCCGTGGCCACGCCCTTGCCCCAGTGCGCGCGCGCCAGCACGATCCCGAGCTCGGCGCGGCACCGGTCGTCCGTCGGCGTCACGGACACCGCGCCGACTGGGCGGTCCTCGCCGGCGAGGCAGATGGCGCGGAACCAGGGGTGCGGCAGCACGGTATCCTGGATGAAGGCGAGCAGGGGCTCGCGGGACGGGTAGGGGTCCCACGTCATGAAGGCCGTGGCCACGGGGTCCGACGCCCACGCCATCATGGCGTCGACGTCGGCGAGGTCGAACCGCCGGAGGGTGACCGCGTCCATGGGCTCCGTCGTCTGGGCAGGCGCTTCTTGGTCCATCTCCGGGCCTTGTTTGACGGTGTTTGCTAGACCCTGCCCTGAGTAATCAATGGAGTTCGTCTCTGTTTTATGGAGTATTTTAGTCGCCCTAATCGAAGGGAGACGCTCAACGAGACAACGGTGAATGGCCTGCCGACCTTATCTTGTCAGAGAGGAGGGATGATTCAGACCTGACCTAATCCACAATTCGTATAGTATTCGGCTCCACAATGCTACGCCTACACTGGATGTAAAGCAACCAAACAAAAATTCTACCTCTGGATGAAGGTTCTGTGAAGTAACTAGAATGATTGTACTTTTGATTCTCTTTCAGCAAATTGTCACCAATACTTTTAAATCTGGCAACTACTAACATTTCGCCATAGTGCTGTCCAACAGGTCTTGTCGGGCTGGTACGGCATAGACCCGATATAGGTACGGCTAATAAATGGGTCGTGCTATACTGGCCCGTAGACCGAGGACCGGGCTTAGGCACAGCCTATGGCTGTGCCGTGCTGATACGGGCACGATTAGAGCTAAATAGGCTGTGCTGGCACAATTAGTCTATTTAGCCTGAAAAAAATTTAAAAATTATAGAAAATTGTAGAAAAAATAGAAAATTAAGAAAAATTGTAAACAAATTACAAAAAAATATAAAAAATTTAACCAAGTCGTGCCGTGCCAGCCGCTCAGCCCAGACACGGCCTGGTCCGTCATGCCTTGCCGACACAACCCATCGTCCAAACGGGCTATGCCATGCTAGGACCGAGCCTACAGTAATGGGCCTCAGACCGACCCACAAGGCATGACCCATTTGAACAGCTCTATTTCATCATGTTAATCTCAAGGGTAAGACGGGCACAGTGCGAGTGAGACACGGCGCTAGTCACATTTCACTCGCTCATCGTTTAAGAAAGAGCATGTGGTCCTATTTCAAAAAAAAAAGAAAGAGCACGTGGCGTTGAGAAGCTCTCTTCCCGCCAAGTGGCACGTGGTCGTGCATGACCACGTGTAGGTGTAGTGCCACTAATCCAAATCTCCAAAATCATTGCGGCCTGCTAAAGCGGCATCCCAACACATAAACCGAGATTGTATCTTACTAGCCACATAGGTACGGTGTCACGCTGTGCTAACTACCATGTAGACCAAAGCAAAAGAGACGAAACTTCGCTATCATGTGGACCGAAATAAAAGAGACAAAAATTCGTATAGAAATAACGTGCTAGGGGCCTTTCTGAAAAAACCCAAGGACCTGTGCGTAATTTCAAAGAAATCGTGGGACGTTATCCAGTAAAAAGGGAACGGATGGGCTTTTTCGCAAATAACGAGGGTCTTTTCGAAAGAACCAAGAGTCTATACGTAATTACAAAAAATCACAGGGTGTTATCCAGTAAAAGAAGAGCGGAGGGACTTTTTCGCAAAAAATCAAGGACCTTTTTGTGAGAACCAGGGGGCCTGTACGTAAATATAGAAATTCGGAGAACTTATTTGCAAACCTGCCACATGGCTCAGTCGGTCGCCCAAGAAGTCGCCCGCTAATAATATACGGAGTATTTGGACACCTAGGCTAGCTTTTCTTAATCATGTTGGTAGAAGTACTTTTGTACCAACTATACCCTACTTACATAATATCACCGCTTGCATAAAATGGCATTTTACAAATAAATCAACTCCGATGATGAAGAATGGTGAAAGTATGGTCCGTTTCAAACAGTTTCTAATTTTAAAAACTAAAAACCATTTAAAATATATTGTTTTGTAATGTGGTTTTTTTTTCTCTTTTTCCTTTGCATTACCATAGAAATATAACGATGTTTTCAATCTTTTTCAATCCTTTTCACTTTTATTTAATTGAATAGATAAAAAAACTAACAGAGTCAAAAGCCACATTACATTTGAATATGGTCTATATTACGTCAGTTCGGTTGATAGAGCAGCCAACCTGTGATTAACTAATAGGAAAGTAGAGGGCCTCTGTCTAGGTTAGGAAATACTGGCAGATGTGGTCCTCTATATATAGATATAACACAAGGTAAAACCCACTCTCACTCGTGTTAGTATGTCGTACGAAAATCATATCAACCATGGTCTGTTTGAATTCGGTTTAGCTGGATGCTATTATTTTGCTCAAGTTGAGTGTCAGCGTTTGGAGATCGACACAACAGGTGGTGAAGTGCTAGCCGGTGGAGGTGTAACGTACAGAAATGAGCAAAAAGGAAGCGCGAACGAGCTTACGGCGATAATGGTCATGGGTTGCTGTGGGTAAAGAGATACAACATGCAAAAACGTCATTCATGTCTATCTTCTGGAGTAGAGGCTACGGGAACCTATCAGCAGTTCCATCTCACTATATGAATGAATAGTAGATTTTTGAATTAAAATAGATAAGTTTCCCCCAACAAATCTTATTTTCAAAAACGGAAGAATTGAGTTAAGATTTGATGATGAGATGATACAACTTCCTGATAATGCACTTTTGCTACTAATCTTTGCAGAGTACATTATACTTACCTTGCTATTATCTCTCTTGTTTAGGCGAAAGCCAGCCCAGAGTGACCCCATAGGCCCCGCTCGTTTCGGTTTTTTTTGGGCTTCTGTTTTTTTTCACTATTCAGTATTTTATTTTTTTCTGAATTTTTTTAGATATTTTAGGCTTTTTTGTATTTTCTTTTTTTCCCGTGTTCCTTTGTATTATCCCTAATGGGTTAACATGTTTTTTATATTTTTATATTTTTTTAATTAATTATACTCAAAAAAATCAAATCAGCTACAATAAAAAAAAGCCAGTTACAGTGAAATTTCAGCCAAAAACCAGAAAATATCGCTAAAACGAGCGCCCCTAAGTCGGACGAAGGCTACATTGAGAGGCATGCCGTGTAGACATTTCTTTCATCTGACCCATGTAATTCCGTGACATCGTTATACTTCCATTTATTCATCTAACCCATGTAATTCTGTGACATTGCTATACTTCTATTTACTAGTAAGGTGCCCGTGCGTTGCAACGAAAAATCAAATAAAAGTGATGCATACTATCAAATATGATCTCAAACTGAATAATAAATATCAACTTTATCAAAAACTGAATAATAAATATCAACTTTTTCTTACGTCATCATGTATCAAATAAAACATACATGTTCATACTCGTAAAAAAATCAAGCATCATATTAGTGAAGCATGATAGAACAAGCATACCATACAACAATATGTATAGAAATGATAAGTCATCAAAGGGAAAATTTCAACACAGCCAACAGAAAAAAAAAGAAGTGGAGCCACAAAAATATAATCGTTGTTATTGTATTGTCGCACACTTGTTCTCAACAAAAGAAATGATCTCTTGCAATGCAAACAGAAACCTAGCTAGCTTGTGCTCGTCTCCATACCAAGTTGGCTAGTGTAAGTTGTCTATCATAGTTTCCAAGGAAGATGAAATATCACTAAATAATTAAGAGAAAGATTGATAAACAACACTCCTTAATAAATATAATAAATGTTCATATTGTCATCTCATAAAAAGGATTAAACAGCTAGCATCCCTTTTAAGGATAGGTATAAGCAAAGGCTAAATTGTTCTTTATAAAGAAAGGAAAACAAGAGTAAACAAAACCCGCACCTCTCTAATCTGTATGGATGATAGGATCTAGGCAACCAATTGCAGAAACAAATAACACGATCATATCATCCAACACATGAAGAGGCAGTCTCCGCAAGGGTTCGTTAACTTCAAAAATATGTGATGGGGCCAATTTACTAAAGAGCTTTAATACTATTCTTTCAATTTATCATATACATGCGTCATATTCTTGAGAACCAAAACAAGTATAGTATTTGGATGTCTCGTGTCTCTCTATATGGATATTTTCTTCAAAGCCACACACGCACACCCAAAAAACTTACATAAAATAAATTAAGCAAATTGAAAATCATGGGTTATAATCAAGAAAAAGACACCAACCATCATAATATCTATTGGCAGTCTTACAACTGCAACTTGTAATGCAAAATTCATTCATTACACTTTCTAAGTAAAACAATCTCCTTACTGATCAAACATTGTCGATATTTTCTTTTGTATGAGCTCCACACATAGACGGGGAGATAATCTGGGAAGATTTTCCTGTAATAGGAGTATTTTCATGATACTCCAAACAATCAAGCCTATAATAACAAAATGCTAAGGGATATCAGTGTTGCCCAACATGGGATATCAATCTAACCTTGTCCTTACCTAAATAACACACTTTTAATCAGAGTAGCCATTTAAGCAAACAACGAAATTAAGATTGTCATATTACAATTGTTCTACATCTTAATTAAAATAAAATGAAGTTATGTTTATTCTTCATTTTGATTAACTTTCTATTTAGACAACAAAAATAACTCAATTCTTTAAGAACATTCCAATCAAAGATGTTTAGGTTCTTTTAAATTATTTTTTTTACTACATTAGTTTCTTTATGACTATACTCTAGCCTATATTAATGGATCACTCTACAGAGCGACTCAAGTAGGAATTCTCTTTAACCTCTCCATATCCTTACAGAAATAGAGCCAGCCTAGAAGATGACAACACAAGAAAAGTAAATAACTTCATTAAAATAACAACAATGAATCATAATACACTATGTTCATTAAGTAATAAGTCGTAGATGAATGCAATAAGACCAAAGACAGTAACAAAATTCAGATTGTTATTAACCTAAAGAGCTTTTAACACTATTCTTTCAATTTATCATATACATGTGTCATATTCGTTTCAAGTAAAAAGGTTTAGTCAGAACCTACTTGGTTCGCTAAAACTTTATTATAGTAAAGAGGAGAAGACCAGTGGTCATCGCGATCCAGAGAAATCACCAACCAACAGAGCAGGAGCTTACCCCTGCAAGAAGACACACCAAATTTAAAGAATGTTGCGTATATGTTATATATACTCAACTAATGGAAGCACATAAAGTAAGCAACAAGTTCCAAATTGGATAGTTAATTAGCTACCAAGATGCCATGTATAAACAAGAAGAGGATGCAAAGCAACCCTCCGTCAATGTATTCTCAATCAAGTTATAAACTACGTACATATAAAATGAGCTAATGGCTAGTGGCTATTGTATTGAGCACACTCAGTCTGTAGTTCATCGCTTGAACAAAAAGCAAAGCAGAGAAGATGACATTTTAGTGCAATGGACTGTAAGTAATATGATCAACTACATCATACCTGCAGCAACAATATTTCCTCAATAGGAGTTCGGCTCCCAAGTCACCCCTGGCAACCATAGCCTAAGGCATTCAACATTACATAAGTAAGAACTTCAAATGCTTAAATTAAAAAGGTCACATTCTAATGTTAAAAATCAGAACAAGGAAAAAAAGGAAGTCCTATTCATGATTTTCCATAAACTCCAAGACCATTGATTGTTAAGATGAATCTTTTGAAGGCATCTTACTAAGCATAATTAAAATCAGACCATAACCCCATCAGATGCTGTGATGATTGAATGTAGGTTAGGATTGGAATCTGCACTTTCAATTTTCACGATTACGTGTATATCGGCATTGGAGCCTGGAAATCAAAATCAAAATACACGATCAAGACATAATCAAAACAGTGCTGGACATAATTGATTATAAAGTAGGGAATAATTGTTACTTCTAAGATAATCCTTCAATTCATGCACAACTTGAGCATCTTTGACAAAAGAAACAGCATAGTAATCAACCTGATTTTCCACACCAAACTTGAGCATCGTTGGGGGCGTCGTACCTGGACAGGAGGTGTTTGCAGGAGGGGCAAGGTCGCTAGGTGGTGTTGAGTCCCAGGTCCCAGGTGTTCGCCGTGGTCGTGGAAGGCGTGGCTGTCGTCCTCGCTTCGAGTCGCCGCGACAGAGGAGGTGCAGGCGACGAAATCCAGGGGCGGGCACCAGATGCGATGAAGATAGAGGGAGGAGGAGGGAGTCGATGATGGCGGCGGCGCGGGGGTGGCGGTGGAGTGGAGGTGGCGCGGAGTGGGGGAGGAGGCGGTGGCGTGGGGTGGGGAGGGGAAGGAGGCGGCGGCGACGCGGGGTGGGGGGAGGAGGCGGCGAGGGGAGAGCGAGGGGGCGGCGGGGGGAGAGCGAGGGGGAGGCGGATCGGGGCGGTGGGGGGAGAGCGAGGGCGACGCTTGGGAGGGAAGAGGGGAGGCGGCGGCGGCGACGCAGGGTGGGGGGAGGAGGCGGCGGGGGGAGAGCGAGGGGGAGGCGGGGGGAGAGAGAGGGGGAGGCGGGGGGAGTGCGAGGGGAGGCGGATCGGGGCGGCGGGGTAGAGCGAGGGGAGGCGGATCGGGGCGGCGGGGAGACCGAGGCTGCGAGGGTATTAGGGTGCGGAGGGGGCGTTGAGGGGAACGGTTCGGATTGTATCTAACGAGATCGAATGGTTAAGAAAAAATGAGGGAGGACTCATCAACCACCAACTTCTTCTTTTAAAGTAGTAAAGATTTAGCAGCGTTAGCTAGAACTTTAGTACTTTCGTATTAAAAGACGTAATATTGGACGGACTTGTTAAACCCTACACAAGATGTAATCTTCACATGGCATGGTATTGTAATGATAAATGTGACTTTCTCTAGCTATTCTCTAGCTATAGATGCGGTGACTTGAACAATGGCGGCTGCGGTTGCTTCCACCGCGGCGACAACGCATCGAGTCTTGGGATCGGTCAGAGCGACGCCACAAGGGCGGCGCAAACGGCATTGCCGCACAGTAATACCGAGGTGTCGCTCATGGTTGGAGAAACCGAGTCGAGGTTGGCGGGCGAGGATGCAAATCACACACCTGTGTTGTCTGTATTCCATTGATATTTATTGATTTACATGTGCAAGAGTTACAACAGGAAATCAAAATCAGATAAGGATTCAAACAATTAAACCGATCAGCCTCCGCTTCCTATTCCTGGGACGGGCGCACAAGCTGGTCACCGTCCGGCACAGCTCCTTGACGGCGCATCGGGCGTCGTCGCGTTGCCCGACATGTAGTCCATGCACGGCGACAGGTCGACGAGCTCGAGCAACTTTAGGACTTTCTCAACCTTGTAGTATGGATCACTTGTTTGGTCCTTGGCTAGAGAGTGTTAGGAAAGAATTGAAGCCTCTGCTCCTGTTAGGGGCGATTGCTACTTGTTGGTCACTTTGGCTATACAGGAATGATCTGATATTTGAAAAAAAATATTTTGTTTTCCCGTTACAGGTTATCTACTCAGTCTTTCATTGGCTTCGTACCTGGGTTATACTACAGACGCCATCTTCGCAAGATTTGGTTGCAGCAGCGTCTCAACAATTGGTGTGTGTGGGCAAGGAGTTTTTTACCCCGGCATATGGGTGGCAGTTTAGTCTGCGGATTAATTGTCATTAGCGTGCTTATACTTTTTTGTCTTTTTGGTTGTGTGCATTCTGGTTATGCAGAGACCGGGAATTGTTTTCAGGGTCTTGTATCATCTTGATGTTAAACCTTAAAATTTAATAAAATTTTCCTTATCGAAAAAATGCAGGTGGACCCGCCGGAGGTCGGCTGCGGCTGCGCTGCGCACCGGTGGCACGCCAGGAGCGCCGTCGCCACGGCCAGGCCAAGGCCAAGCGCAGCAACGTCGTAACCTGATCCCATTGGCTTCGACGATTGATCGGGAGGTTTACGATTTTCAATGCAAGTACGTGTATCACGCACAAAGAAAGTTCTCCGATTTATAGCAATCTTGTCCGTGACAGATCGACACATGTTGAAACTTGTTCGAGACCATGGAAGCAGCCAGTTAGGTAGCACCGGTGAGCTCAGAGTCGTGCAATTGTTTGGTCAACTTCTCGCCATTTTTTTCATGCTTGGGCTTGATTTTGCAGAGTTAGCACGTCTAGAAACAGAGACAGAGACAGCAAATGCATGCATCAGCATTGGCTCGGTTCGTGCAACCACTTTAACCGAATCCTCATCTACCACCACAAACATTCTCCAATATGTTCACTGCAAGAAACAGCGCAAGAAGTTACATAGTTGGTTTGCAGCAGCTTCAAAAATTTTCCCTCCAATTAAAACTGTCGTTACGCACCTGAAGAACAAGGCGTATGAGGCGTGACAGGACGATGATAGGTGGTGCGGTGGCCACGCTGCAGGCGGCGCCGGCGTCGGGGCAGGTAGGGACGTCGTGCATGGGATCGCAGCTGGTGACGACGTTCACGCCGTGCCTCGACTTCGTGACCGGCAGCACCAACGGCGGCAGGTCGCCAACGCAGCAGCGCTGCAAGTCGGTGGCGGAGATGGTCCGCACCGGCGCTGACTGCGCCTGCCTCATCCTCACCGACAACGTGCCCTTCTGCCTCCCCATCAACCGCACGCTCGCCGTCTCCCTTCCCAGGCTCTGCAACTCCATGTCCGTCCCACTGCAGTGCAGAGGTTGGTTTGTACTACAGCCTAACTTTTTACTGCTACTAGTAACTATCTGTTGCATCTTGGTAATTTGCAGGTACAGCAACGCAAATCCCAGCTCCAGGTAATTTACTTCTTCTGGTTTAACCAAACATCCTTGGCACATTTCATACTACTGTCGATTACTGAATAGAACACTGAACAATTTAACTTGCAGGACCTGTTGCATTTACTCCGGCACTGCCCCCTCTGCGTACGGATCTTGCCTTCTGCTCATATCACACCAAAGTTGCAAGATTCTTTTATCTGAATTTTACTTACTAGTGTGATCAAAATTTCTCAATTCTGCAGCACCAATGCCGCCGGAACCATCGGTGCAGCCGGAATCGCGAAACGATCCCACGGCAGCGTCGCCGGCGGTGGAGTCGCCGCTGATCACCATGGTGGTGCCCAGCTTGGCATGGAGGAGCGCTCGTGTGCCCTTGGCGCCTGCATCCGTTGTACTGCTCGTAGCTGCATCCATTTGGGTTTGATTAGATTGGGCATATGCTGTTGACTTGTTGTAGGATGCATCATTGCATGTGCCATGTACTTGTCTTGCTTGAGAAATATTCGTAGATTTTTGTTTTGAGGGCTTTGGCCGTGTAAACATATATTTTTTTGGGGCTGGATTAATATGATGTGATTATGGAATGTGTGCTCTGCATATGATCTGTGCAAATGTGCTGTTGTGATTGATGGCTAGATACCATCATCATAATTCGACCTAAAATATTCTGCAAGAGAAATGTTAAACGCAGTCATGTTTTAAAATGTATGTTGAATGGGTCTATTGATGCGGTTCCTTTAGCATAATTAGATACTTGTGCTTACATTTCAAGTAAAAAAACAGCTTCTGATTTTCTAATCAGAAGCGTACAGTTTTGTAAAGAACCACTGAAAACATAAATTAATCCCCTTCGACCGAGTTGACCAGTCGCCTTGTACGACTTCTTTCTCCTATTAATTGAATGGGCAGAGCTCCTGCTTTTTCCTTTAAAAAAAATATAAGTGAAATTTTGCAGTGCTCTCGAGTTCAGGAGAGAGCGAAGTGCAAGGAAGCTGCTCACTCATGATCGCAGGCAGGCATTTCTCATCACATATCCAACGCAGTATGCTAAGAAAGAAGAAACAAGAAGAAGAAATTGACACGAATTTCTGTGATGGTATCAGGGTAGTTGAACAAGAACAAAAGGCTACATAGACGTCAGTGGTTAGCACTTAGCAGCCCTGACCTGGCTAACCTGCCGCAAGCGAGCACAAAATTAAGTAGGACGTCGCCTGTCACTACCTCGCAAACTTTTCACCGGCGAGAGCGAAGGCAAATCCATCAAACAGAAAGCAGAAGAAATTCACAGCAAACACTTGTACCAGTTTCTATCTACCAGCTTCCAAATCCCCAGATGCCGATTGGATTATCTTCTTACATTTTCATTTCTGCACATACGTCTACCGGTTTCTACAATGTGCAAGAAAAATGTCAAGTACAATACATGCTACTTAAGCACGGATTATATATTTCTTACATGCTTTGTGCTCGCAATTCAAAGATCTTTCTCTTCACAAAAGTGATCTCTGCAAAAACACGGTTCCTTTTACCAGATGTTGGTATCATGTCAGTTGTCAGGATGACCAATGCTACCTCCTAACCGACTGAAAAACGCAGAGATAGCCAACAAAAACCATGCTGTGACACTCGTAACGTTGTGAGACTCATCTAACACGGCAAGGACCGACACCTGGTTCAACTCTCAACACCAATATTTTTTTTTCTTTTGCAGAAGCATATTCCCTGAAGTAACAAGTCCATAACAACTCCTGCAAGAATCAGCAGAAAAAATGTTTTTTGACAGAGTAGGAAGTAGGAACAGGCAGCTTACCAACATAACCAACTCAACCACCTTCCCCCGCAAATCGTGTCCTATAAAAACCACACCAGCACGAATCCAAAGAACACAACCGCACAAGCTGATTAACCCAAGCTACCAGCATCTAGTTCCAATCCAAGAAGCCTCCTGCGGTACCAAAGTCTAAGGGAAGATCAATGGCGGCGAGAGCGAGAACGGTGTCCATGGCCTGCATTCTGGCCGCCACGGCAGCGCTGCTCGTGGCCGCGGCGTCGGCACAGAACGGGTGCACGACGGCGCTGGTCAGCCTGTACCCTTGCCTGAACTACATAAGCGGCAACGAGACGACGCCGACGAGTACCTGCTGCTCGCAGCTCGGCTCCGTCGTGCAGTCCCAGCCGCAGTGCCTCTGCACCGCGCTCGGCAGCGACTCGTCGTCGCTCGGCGGCATCACCATCAACAAGACGCGCGCGCTCGATCTCCCGAAAGCCTGCAACGTGGTGACCCCGCCGGCGAGCAGGTGCAACAGTAAGTGTTCGACCAAATCCTAGAGCGCAAGCCATTTCAGAACCACTCTGAAAAAATATATCGCTATGCATTATTTTACTTCTTGCATTGCTCAAGTAAACCCGTTTTTGCTTGCAGCTGGTGGTGGCAATGCTCCCGGTGCTGCTACCCCGACCACGCCGGCAGTGCAGACACCGGGCTCGTCCGGCGTAGGTAAGATAAGAACCGTGGTGCTTATTGATCTGTCCTGGCTCTCTTTTACATGACGGTAATGGCGATGGACGTACGTTAATTGGATGCAGGAACCGATGGGGGATCGAAGTCGACACCGACGGCGCCGTACCTGGTTAACGGCGGTGCGTCGCTCCGGGGACAGGTGTATCTGGTGCTCGGCTTCGCAGCTGTCGCGGTCTACGCCATGGCAGCCGTGTGAGCGTTTCTGCTACTGAACTGAAGCGCTGGTGATTCAGGTTGTGTTTTCTTGTGTGGTGTTGGCTTGGCATTGAGCATTGGCGAGGAGGATCGAATTTTGTGCTTTGCATTCGTACTATTGGTTGTCTCCTGCAGTTGCAATAAAGAACACACTACTCATGGTTTTGTTTCCATTGATAGTTCGTCAGTTCCAGAGTGAGCGCACCCTGACTGAATGTGTCTACCATAGAACAGATAGTATACGTTAAACAGAAATGTACGAGTGTTAACCATGGCTTTACATCCTGTCCTTAGATGCTTCACCTATCAGGCTATCACATCGTCATCGATCTAGAACAAGTGAACACAGATTCTAGGACAGGGGTGTGCCTTCGTAAAGAAGAGAAATGTTACTTGATAGAACAAGATACCCAGAAAAGATCAGCAGCAGAGCAGCACACATCTGATAAACGGGCAAAAAACAGAGCATCTACGAGGGCTGAAAACAGAGCAGTGCGCGTACTGCAAAGCTGTTCTCAGATGATATTATTGTGCTTAAAGTTTTACAAAGTAGCGCTAAAGGCTGTGAAGGGGAACCGATAACAAGGACCACCATGAGATGTTAAGACTGTACAAAGAAGCATCAGGCTGTACCCTATGCGGTCTCCAAAGGGTTGCCACTGATGTTGTGGCAGGCGTACTCCCTGGCTCCATCCTTGTCAACAATCTTGATAACGAAATTTTGAGGAGCAACGACCAACCTGAGTCTGATCTCCTTGAAGCACTTGTCAATCAGGTCAACCGCCTCCTCAACCGTTATGTCAGGACGATATAATTTGTCCATCATAGCCAGGCAAAAGTAGGAGCTATATCCAAAAGCCCCTTCTCGATTTTATGGAGTGGCAATGTAATGATGTAGTACATCAATGGGCCAACCTCCTGATCGTAGCCAACGAGAGTTACTTTCACGAAATACGGATTCTGCAAAATTACAATACGAAGGATTAGTGTCAGGGAGAAGCTAAACTTTACAGAAAACGCACATAGATGAAGACAGGTCAAATTATCAGAAAAAGGGACAACATATCTTAAATGTTGTTATCTAACCCTACGCTGAAAACTAGGGAACATGAAATTGCATCAGTTTACAAAGGTTTGATCCTAGAGCAATATAAATCCCACTCAAGTAATCCTTCAAAAATAAACAACAAAATTCAGACAAGAAAAGAGATTCAACTCACTTGAAACATGCATCCTACTTTTGATTTTTAGTACAACTTTGTTAAGGGCATGAACTCATAATCTTACAAACATGTTTCTTGTTTCTATTCTAACATCTATTTCAGATCCAATGGTCAATGTTCGTTTGGATTGTCTGACATCATAGGATCCATTGATCACAAGCTGATAACATACATGGTCAAATCTTTTGATCAATTTTTTAGTTCACAGAATCTACAAATAAATAACAACTAAGCAGACAGAATATGTCATCCCAATAATTTACAGAGTAGGGATCTATTTAGTCTACCTCTTTTGAAAACCAAATTATATAGATTCTACTCTGGAACACAAACAACCCACACCTACACGATATATGGTATATACCACCTTTTTTTGCACTACAACATAAAAGAAAACTCCAATTCTAGCCTCATATATAAGCAAGTTATACTACTAGAAGCTATGACATATCAGCAGAGACCTCTCATTCAATCTGCAAAATAAGCTCTCCGTTTGACATAGGCTTAAACTTAGTTCGATACGATAGAAAGCTAAAGATTAAGGTATACCAAGCAAGGTTCCAAAACCCAGAACCGGGGGTAATCCTGGCCGGCAGCCGGTAACGGTAACCGGCCGGTTACCGGAAATCCCAGAAAAACCCAGACAAATTTCATGATTCGAAATCTAAATTTGGGTAGTTTGAAACCGGTAACTGGTCAAAAGCCGGTGAAAAACCAGCAAAACCGCTAGAAAAACCGGAAAAAGGCAGAGAAAACAATGGAGAAAAATATTTGATACGTATTTACTTCATACAATAGGTAATCTAGCACAAAAAATGTCTAAACCAACATAAAAAGTGCATTATGCAATCATAAATCTAAATTTACATTTAAGTAATCCTGGCCGATTTTTTTTTATTCAGGTACCGACCGGTATTTCCAGTAACCGGTGATTATCGGCCGGTAACCGCCGGTTTTTCGAACCCTGATACCAAGTGACCAAACAAGTCTTAGCAGTCATATTGGTGATCATGCTTGTACAGATGGCATGCATGATACTGGAAGCAACATAGAAAAATATCTGACTGTGGCATCGCAAACTGAAAATGTTTTCAACTTGGGGGTTTAGGATAACGGTGAATAAAGGAATCAATTCAGTTGTTCACATATCCAAAATTTCATAACAAGCCCATGTTGTACTAACATTAAACAAGTTTATCACAGGAATCTCAAGAAAGAGAGTTTCTTCTTCAAATAGAAGATGCAAATATAGAGCAGAGCATCAGTTAGATCTTTGAGCATCAGTTAGATCTTTGATGCTAGGAGCAAATGAAAATAATCATACAAGGTCTCGAAATTAGCAGCTTCTAGTAAGGATCAATGAGAAAGGACTCCAACAATATAGATACTTCACTAAATCGAGGAAGGCATCAGTTCATTAGGAGGTCCCATGTTGTTTGTACTTCAAAATTTGCATATACCATATAGCAAGAAATGGTTCTCATGGACAATATCATGGGAACATAACTTGGCTGCTCTAGTTAAATGGTTAACTCTCTGCCCACAAAATCCCATGACCCTCATAGAACAGTTAGTTCCTAACAAGGCCCACATTTCACCACCAGAGAAACTAATCATGTATACTAATTTCACATTTGATAAAAAAAAATTGCACTTGACAATGTGAGATCCAACTATATCCATTCGTATTCACAAAATCACATCGTGATAATTCTGTATAAGTACAGTGCAAAAAAACTAGAAATGACTTCTAGGCAAATAGCAATACCACCATAGAACCACATATTAGCAAAGCCATGAATCTGATTTAATGTATCATAAGCTTTTGAACAAAAAATAGGAAACAACGATTAGTGATAACATCATGAAGTACACAAATATCCATTACCAGATCATGAATTTCATCATCCATGGATAAGAAAGGTGCTAAGGACAGGCACCAAGGATAAAAGCTGAGGAGGATGTAAGGTTAAACCCATAGGCTAGAAGTGAAACACCAACACTAGGATATTAGGCACCCGCACCTAGCACATTTTTTTAGTAGTTCTACACTTTGCACATTAGTAGAAAAAGCCTCTGATCCAGCTCAAAGCTGGCAACATTGGAAGGATCACCCTTGAGCATCATTAGGAGACCCCCAAATGATGCGTAAATCTCCCTGGAAGGAGAGAAAAAAGTACTGCATGAGAAAACAGTCAACTAAACGAAATGAAGTACTGCACGAGAAAACATAGCAAATAGAAAAGTACTACATGAAAAAGCATAGCAAATAAACAAAAATCAAAATCCCTAGAAATAGATAGAGCTGGAGTTTATAAATTAATCTAAACAAACTCATTAAAACATTTCTGCTCCCTTCTTTTCTTCATAAAAACCAGATTGATCTTGAAGGAATTTTCATGTCCAATCAATGGCTATCATCATCAGATGAAAAGAATGTGCAAATTCATTATGATTGATCAAATAGTATAATCAAGTTCCCTTGATATTCAACACACTTTGCAGAATTGTCTTTATAGGCTCAAACTCTGTCACAATAATGTTTCATCGTGCTTAGAGATAATAGGCTACATCCCACATGGTTACATTTTCTGTAAGACCATGAAAAAAATCAAGTTAATTGTTGATGTATCCACTTTGACAAGCTCAAATGATGGGGAAATGTACTTGTTATTAGTTCAAGAATCAATAGAGGTTGAGGATTTATTAGCTGACATGTAAACTGCAAGAGCATATTATAGGACCAAAACCTTGATAAAGAATATGTGGTAGGAAGCAACAGGTGAACAAAATATACCCAAGGTCCAAGCTATCATATGGTACTCATTTTTAACAGAATAGTCCTATTGTGTATTAGAAGCTAGAAAACCTATACATTAGTTAACTAAATTATGGTTCAAGGAAAACCATACACTTTAGCATTTTGACCAGAGGAGGTGTCTTCCGAGATCTTGTAAAGCTTTCCGTGCATGACATAATCAAACTTCTCAGCCAAAGTTTTTTTGCCAGCCTGAAAAGGATATAATTCAGTGTCAACTTCCCAATGCTAGGAGTTCTATCTATATACCTCATCAGATGCAACTCCATGAAGAACAATGAAGAAATCTTATGAACCAAAAACACACCAACCTGCATTTGCATTATTCAATATCATTACATTACTTCAAGGTCAACCTATACGGTGCACATTTCACAGAAAGGCAAGGCCAATCACCTGTGTGTAGTAGCCAATATCTGGGTTACAATCCAAATTCAGAGTAGGAGCTAAAACCATGGTAAATTTGTCCCCAGTGTGCATAGGATAGGCCTCTGTGGCAACATCTAACTGCATGTACATATCGAACTGCTCGCTACGAGCTTCGATGTGAGAAACTGCACACAAACAATACAAGGACAATATAACATCAGGTCATATTTCACCAACACTGGGAACAGTACTTGAAGTAGTACGTGTGAGATGAATATCAAAACCACACTTAGGGGGGGAGTTATCATACTATTTAAGGTATCTATCGAAACAGAAATTCTGCATAGGTAAATTATATAGGGCAACATTTGACAGAAAAGAACATTCATATAATCGTCCAATGTTGCAAGCATATCATTGGAAGTGCAGCACAACTTATTTTGTTAGAATTACACAATTATGCAAAACAACTCCTTGATATAGTAAAAAACCAGAAAGACTCCAAAGGAAAAACATAAAGGATTTTTTTTAGCCAGCTGTGCGTAAAAACAAAAAATCTAATCAGTAATCGTTAGAAAAAATGCTTAAAACCTGAAAGCAGGATTGCAGGATACAATTAGGAAGGTGCTCAATGCCAACACCAATCACATCATGTGAACACAGGGCTTCAAAATCACTCAAAAAGAACTGAAAGGTGACAAGGACAAGCATCCTGCCAGGGCAAGTAAAAAAACTCAAATTCACCCTGATTGTGACTACACTTTCATTGCTTATTTGCTCAAATCACATTACAAATTTTGACTGGGACATCCTTTTTGCCTCTAACAGAACCATGAACATAGAACTAAGGAAGAAGGTAGCATCGGCAAAAGCTTCCCAGCATAGCATGAGCACTCACTGATACGAGCAATGCAAACTGAGCTCGGGAACGCCAATTCAAACTGTCATTACACTATTGCCCGTAACTATATGCTGAACATAGTAGAGCAATTCTCACATAGCAGTAAGCTGCGGCGCACAGTAGTTCAGAAATCGTTCTTTCAAGTGACGAAAGGGCATTCATAAATGGGATTACCTTTGTCTAACTTTTTACCATCAGGATCGAGCTTGGTCACGATGAAGATATCCTCGAAGAGAAGCTCGGCCATTTCCCCTGCAAAGATGGGGGAGCAAGAGCAACAAATTCACTCTTAGATCGATTCTACAGCAGATGAATCAAGCAACTAGTGGAATCCTGTACACGGGTCCGCGCCAGGGGCGGACCCAACGTGGGGCATGGGGGTTCAGTTGAACTCCCAAAATTTTTGGGAAAAAAACTGCTATTAGTACTCCATCACGCAATAAACTGCATGGAGAAGAGGGAGGGGGCGAGACATGGCTATCTGGATGAGACTGCTCACAGCAAATAAAAGATCCCCCACGAGGATGTTGACAGGGGATCTCCGGCTGGCGCTCACCGCGCCGTCCGGCTGAAGAAGGGGGAGGGCCGGCGGAACCAGGAGGAGACCCGGGGCAAAGTTGAGACAAACCGGACATTGAGATTTGAGGGTTCAAGTTGACATTGAGGGGCAGACCTGTGCTCCTCCGCGCCGCGCCTCCTAGCTCCCGCCGTCCCACGCGCCCGCGCGGCCTCGCCGCGCTGCCTGCAGTCGCCGCTCGCTCCCCAGACTCCCTCGACGGACTCAACCCTTGGTGACTGTGTGTGGCGTGGCGACTCTGGGCAGGTGATTAGGGAGGCACAAACTTGGGCCTTTGCTTCTTGTGGGCCTTACAACACAACAAGAAATCTACTATGCAGGCCCATATCACCACTCAGGTCTCAGCCCAGAGCCCACGCCACACCTGAATCGTCTTCCTCCGTTCGCTCCGAGCCCCCGCGCACCATGGCGACGGCGGCCGAGGTACCTGGGGTACCTCCGGGAAGGCTCCCCCCGGGGAAGTTCCGCCACTGGGGAGGGGGGCCAGATCTGGCGGTGAATGTCTCGAGAGCTCCTTGTGGTCTTGATTATGTATCTTTTGAGACAAATGAAGCTGGGGCACCGTCTGCCAGCGATATGGAGACTCGAGCGTGAGGTGAATTGAGAGAGAAAAAAGATCGAATATTTTTTCCGTACATAAAGAACCCTACTCGAATTAGAGTATGACTGGTCATTGGTTGTTCACACCGTTTCTCTCAAACCACCAACACAACGATACATGTATATAGATATAATAAAGATGCAAAAATTATAGAAATTAATTATTTATTACGGGAAAAATGGTTGACATAAAGTTAGGATTATGATATGAATTAAATAGCAAATTATAGAAATTAATGACAGTTACATACCTAGCTGATTCTGCCCTTTTGTGAGGGATCTCTACTGCTCGTCCTCCCCTGCCCCATCACTATCATAAACCGATGCAAATCCCTGAGGGGTCTCTACTCCTCGTCCTCCCCTGCACCATCCCCCTTTTTGTGAGGCCTCCTCTCCTATACCTGCACTACCCTCGGTCTCACGAAAAGTGGGTTGATCACCACTAAGGTGACCAAAGTGAGTGTGGAATAGGACCCCTGTAGTGGCGGCATCCGGGACGGCTCCTGGTGCACAGAGATATGCGCCCCATAGGTGCTTAGACCAGGCTGTGGTAGAGGCCAGAAATATTGGGTGGTATGATAGTCTGTCTGACTGGTGTCAGGGAAGCTGGGGAACTAAGGAGTCATAGGGGGTGGGTGAGACGTAGGGTGAAGGTGATATTGCTCCCCTCCAATGGGAAGCAAATGCTTCGGCCCTATTGAGTGCTCCGACGAGGGAGCACTGCAGGCAAGCAGAAGAGATCGAGCGGCGTCAGTGTTCTCGTCGTACGCAGAGGAGCTGGCACAGCGGCGCTAACCTCGAATCGCCCCGGCGTGGAGACGGGGCTGATGAGCATGACGACGCTGTTAGGAAAATAAATAGTCCCATATGGATTGTGAGAGGAAAACAAGCACAACTTATAAGTGTGAAGGGATCTCCACCCACTAAACTAGTCTTTTGGGGGGAGAAAGCCCAATAACACTTATAAGGTTGTTGCTTGAAGGGCTTGCTAGTGGGCAGCCCGTGGGCTCAGTGCGCAGAGAACGCAAGCCCATCTAAGAAAGAAGAGACCGAGAAATGGACCCGGTGGAACCAGAGTGGTCGCCGGTTCCAACATTTGGTATCAGAGCCAGAGACCTAACATCTCTCAGGGTGCAGTGTGCACAAATCCATATGGAGGGGAGTTTCCCAGAAGTGCGGTGTGCACAATCCATATGTAAGGGGGAGATTGTTAGGAAAATAAATAGTCCCATATGGATTGTGAGAGGGAAACAAGCATAACTTATAAGTGTGAGGGGATCTCCACCCACTAGACTAGTTTTTTGGGGGGAGAAAGCCCAATACCACTTATAAGTTTGTTGCTTGAAGGGCTTGCTAGTGGGCAGCCCGTGGGCTCAGTGCGCAGGGAACGTAAACCCATCTAAGAAAGAAGAGATCGAGGAATGGACCCGATGGAACTAAAGTGGTTGCCAGTTCCAACAGACGCGGAGCCACTTGGAGTCGTGCGCGTTGGCCGAGTAGACGATGGCGCCCGCTGGGATCACCATGACGCGTCGCCTTCCCTGACGCAGAACGACTCCCTCCTCCCATTCCGCAGCAGCACAAGCACCCCATCAGCTTCCTTGACGTAGAAGATCTCGTCGGCGTCGAAGTGGCTGGGCTGCAGCCTGCAGGAAGGCTCGTGAGCGAAGCGCTCGAGCACCCTGAACCGGCCGTGACGCGTCCGCGTGCAGTGCCGGAAGCTCTCCTCGCCGAAGTGGTACGGCCGGCGGCCGGCAGAGCACCCCTCGTCCCCTTCCCGCTCCCGGCCCCCTCCTCCGCCCTACCTCCTCCACATCCCTCCCCGCGTACGACGCAGACGCAAGGGAGAAGCATATGAGAGGACGAGCGCCAGTACTGGCAATGGCGATCTTGCGGCGGGCTTCACGGTGATCGAAGTTGGATGGAAAAGGGTTTTGAGAGGAGCGATGGTGTATGAAGGGGTTGCGACTTGCGAGGAGAGGGTGGCGAGAGGCACGGAGCCATGCGCGCGGCCAGGTGGAGGATCGGGATGCGTACGTGGTGAGAGGAAGGCGAACGCAAACGCTGCTGTGCTGGGCACCCGCATGCATGCAGGAAAGGAGCAACGCACGTTAATTGAGATGGGAACAAACCGAACAGAGAGGGAGCAGGTGATCCTACGTCTACATTGCATTCATTCACCACAGAGATTTTTTTTTTGCATGGGTTTAATGTATGCATGCCATTTGATCAACGTTTTGAGCCAATAAGTAAAGCTAAATCAATGTAAAGGAGAATCTAAGATAGCCGCATGCATACACCGGAGAAAAAGGTCCGATCGACTTGCAAGTTGCAAGAACACAATACTACTTATATTCGTTCAAGGACTTGTAGCATATGGAGTGTTCTTTTGAGCTGAGATTGCCTGAGAGAACTGCTGAAAAGGGGGGGGGGGGGAAGAACGGTACCATAGCTCGGCTCCTATTGCACGTACGGGCCAAGAGGTTATAGAATAGGCCCTACACGGGCCCAAGTTCGATAGAACTAAAGCGCATCGGCCTGGGGGCTTCAATTTTGGGCCTTTCCTAATGAGGCGCCGCCGCTTTTGTCCCTATTTTGTTTCCATTTTCCTCTCTCTCTATATATATATTAAAAAAAAGAGGTTTGGGCAAGGTGAAGTACTTTCTGTCACTGTACAGTGCGACACGCACATGCGCGCAGTAATTGATGGACAATTTGGGCAAAGTCGCGTGCGTGGATGCGTGGCCGGATGGTCTCTGCGCGCCTTGGTACGCAGCGTGCGCGGTAGTAACCTCGCAACGTCCAGTGCCGTAGCAGACTAGCACGCGGTACGACCAGATGATGTGGTGCACACATACACGCCAATCCTCGAAGGTCGTGCAGAGCCCGCACGCGCAGGCGCTCGCGTCCGTCGTCACGTCATTTATTTAACCGACGACTCTGAGTAGGCAGAGCAAGCGAGCAAACGGCCAGTCGCCTCTGCTCGATCTGCGCCACCATGCATGTCCACGGTTACCGCGACGTTGACAAGGGTGGGGTTTTTCTGCTATGATCCATGGTTTTGACTCTAACTCAGAGTGTTTACGTCAATATATCAAATTCTAAAAATCTATTTTTAAAAGATTATTTTGGTAAGTCGTTTGAAAATAACAGTGGAAAACTGTTCTATTTTTTTTTATTCAAAAGGAAATTATAAACTATATAAGCCATTAGCTGAAGAGAGGAGGTCATTTTGCGCTGCGTACGTGCGGTAGTATTGGGTGGGTTCTTTTAAATTGAGACTTATGGTTGTGGTTTTTAAATTATGACCTGTTTGTGAGAGGCAATAGAAGAGGGAAACAGTCACATGCGATTTTGGCTGGTACAGCTGAATTCGGTATAATTTATACTATAATTTACCTGTAGACTCGCCCTAGAAAAATACACCGTTTAATGGCAAGTTACTATAGAAATTGAAGCCAAAACCTAAACATAAACCCAAAAGAACTAGGCCAATAACTTCATGGTCATGCATATGCATGCATGGGCAATGGCAAAGCCAGCAACAAAATTCAGGGTAGGCTAGGGCGCTAAACTAGATAGTTACAAATACATTATTTTACTCTTATTCAATTCAAATCCATTCATGAATACAAGAGAAACAAAGCTAAAAAGAGATAAATACAATGAAAATACATTGGTAATAGAAAGCGCATTAATTATAGCAAATCTACCAACAAAATGTGACACATCAATTCTAATCGAAACATATAAATCATAATTTTACTTTAAATCTCTAGACTCTAGTAATTCAAGTTTGTCAATGGCAATGATAGTATGATACAATGTACATATAATCTCTATTCTCTAGCTCTAAGAAATTCAGTTGCTCAATACCAATAACTCAGTATAATTGTACAAACTATTAAGATTAAAGAGTAATAGCAAGTTTTACCTTGTCCCTATGACGGTGTGCCTAGTGGGCTGTGGCTATGGTCTCCTTGGTCACTCCGGTGTCACCATGTGCCTGTATCACTCCCAAATGGGTGAACCAAATGCTCGATTGACCAATTCAAAATATCAATCTTCCATAGGGGTAGAGCCACAGGCCACTCGGTGTCTTGGTCTCGACCATTCCCAAATCCCCACTTCCTCAACTCAGTAGCTCACGGACCTCAGTCCTCAGACGAGACACCGACAGGTCGACACGACGCCTCCCTTGCTCGGCTTCTCCCCAACAACCCAGCCCCCAGTCGGCCAAGCGGCTAGCCTAGCTCCTCGGCCGCCCCCCTGATCTGGCGGTTGGCCTCGACTCCTTGGTTGCTACAACAGCCTAGCTGTTTATTTTAAAAATTAGGGTAAAAATTCATTTAATTTAAATTAAATTAAAAATAAATTGATTTTGGTTGCTTAAAATTTTAAAAGTTTAAAAGCATGTCTGCTTTCAAAAAGGCTTTATTTTGAAAAAGTAATTTGAGTAAATAAAGTATATTTTAAATTTATAGAAAAAATCCTAATTCAAATTAATTATTTAAACTCATTTGGTTTTTTCCTAATTTTTTTTGTGTTTTTCTAAAATTTAAAAATAAAATAGTATTTTTAGTATAAATATTTAGTACAAACAAAAGCAAGAAATATTTTTCCTAAGATCAAAATGGTTTCAATAATTGTTACAACATTTTCTAGAATTTTTGGAGTTTATTTACTAGAACCTCCTATTCACCATCTCTAGTCGGTTATTCTTGATCCTACAACGTGACAGCCATATCAGAAAACAGCCATGTCACCTGCTACGTGTAGGTCTGACGTCAGCATCCCGTTATAATTCAGAATTTTCTTTAGAAAATTAATTCAAGCAAAAATAAAATCCCTAGCTGACATCATAATTATGAATTTTAATTAGAAAAATAATTCTAGTAATTCCCTACTGATATCATAAATCTTTTTTAATAGAAATATAATTCCAAATATTCTGATTTTTTAATTTCTTTAGAATTCAAACTTCCGAAAGTTCGCTCTCCTTTATTCTAACTCTGATTGGGCTCGTTTAAAATTTTAAATTCATCAAAAATTTCTCTATATCCATTTCTACTCTCCTTTTTAATATGTAGAGTTTATTTGAATTTATTTAAATTTTATTTCAATTTAGTAGATTACTTTCACGTGTGGACTTCGATGATTCACACCAATTCGCGGAGCAAGACAAGTCACACATCTTGATCATATTAATCTCATATTGCAAAATAAAAATATATTATTTCAAATTATTCTATATGTATATTTTTATTAAATGTATTTCAATTTCAGTTTTAAATTTAGTTAATGCCTATTTGTTATTACCTTCTTTGATTTTGATTCCTGAATACCTTGTCACCGTAGAATAAAACTCTGGCTAGTACACTAGTATGAACTAGAGAATTTTGTAACAAATGCTTAGACCTGCTTTAACATAATTTTATTTTGGAATAATTTTTGTACATAAAATAATAAGCTTTTCAAATGTACTATTGACTTCGGTGAGTCAAGAAATGCTATGAATTATTTCAAAATAAAATATAAAATCCGATTTAGACTTAGGCTGGTAGATAGGTGGTCGGTGCTAGCATGCATTGTTGTTCGGTGACATAATATTGATTGTTAGGCACAAGGAATACGTGGTTTGAACCTAAGTCAAGTTAAGAATCGGTCTATGAGCTACTGCTATAAAGCACTTTTTGTACTATCATATGGCCGGTATGGGACAGTCCTGACTGACTAATTTGTAAGTCCCTACTTGAGTCTTGCTGTAGGTTGAAAGTGAGCATGGTGTTATGGATTCCTTACTGAGGTGAAATCTTAGTGTTGGCTTGGTCAGGTTGAAGGCTTTGCTTTGTAAAGACCTCATCATGATCTCCTCGCTATATACCAAAGGAAGTGTACTTATCCGATATCTATATGAGATGATTATGTCTTGTGAGTAAAGCTGTACAATCTCTTCAGAGTGTATAAACTATCCTGGTTAGCCGTGCCCACGGTCATGGGCAAACTGAGTAAAATTTTTCACGGATTAGACTTTGATTTTCAAAAATAATTTATGAAAAGACTTATGGATGGATGGAATCCATAGGAGATTTAAAAAGTATATGGATGGATGAAATCCGTATGAGATTTTTTGAAAAATATGGTCTGGATGAGTTGCCTGTGGTTAGGTTAGTATGGAGGATGAACCTACACTAACAGTATTAATTTTATTTACAATAATATTTTTACTTACTGTATTAAGTTCAGTAATTTTATTCTATTTATTGTTTTTTATTGAATGCTATTTTATGCTCAAACTAACCCTATAAGCGTTCATTTGTTGTTTTTATCATTGTATTGTTTTTTTTTCATGTGGCTTGCGGAGTACAAGTTTGTACTCACCGTTGTTTTCATATCTCAAAGGAGGACGACTTCGACTACGGCGAGAACCTGGACAAGTAGGCTGTGTTTTACTGTCGTTTGTTTGTGGGCAAGCTCAGTGGGCTTCTTATGTTTCATTGTTTTTCTTCCTCTGCTTATATTTAAATTTGGTCTATGGGACCTGGATGTAAACTTTGGCAATTATACCCATATTTAGTTAATAAATAAATATTATTGTGGTAGATATTTATCTTTGTTGTTCACTATATGCAATTGATGATTCTGGACTAGTGTGATTTACACATATGATCTGAGAGTCATTGCTTCGGGATCCGATAGCCACCGCCGCCCGCCCGGACTCGACATCTTGGCCTCGGCAGTCGGCCCCTCCTTGGCGGCCGCCCACCCTTATCTATAGGGCGTCGCCAGGATATTCTCAGGCAGTGTCAGGCTCTGCTCTTCGCCTCATTACAAGCCGCACACCGCCGCTGCCAGGGGCCAGGTGCGTGTGTAGCACCTCGTCTCTCTGGCTTTCCCCGTCTCCCATGCGTGTGGTGTTTTGTGGCCCATGGCCCATGTGCGTCTGGAGTGGTCTCTGCATGTGCGTGGTGCCGTGGATGGACCATGGTGGCTCCATGGCTAGCATCTCTTGTTGCGTGTGCAGTCTGTTGGCCTGGACCCTAGGGTGAGTTGGCCTAGCTTGAGGGGGGTCTTCGGGTGAGTTGAAGTCTAACGAAGCCTACCCAGTGGCTTCGCCCCTGTGCATTGGGGCATGGGTTGGTCGACGATCAACATGGGCGTGTTTAGTCGGCCGCATATGTTCAGCCTAGCCGTTCCAATGAGCATGTATGAGTAGATCCTGGCCCATTAGATACAATTTTGCACAATTGGTGTGTTAGTGTGGTTGGCCGGATCAATCAGAACAGAGCTTGCAAAGACATTTTTTGGTTTGACCTCTCAAAGAAAGAAATAACCAAGATTCAAGACCAAAGAACTGGCGGCTAAAGTCAAAATGGTATCAAAGAATTTCAGCAAAACAAATCTTTGCACAAATTATGTTTTAAAAAATCTCTAAAATTATATGCACCCCTCCAATCACAAAAGAAAGTGGTTTTTATATCGACACGATCTCTAAAATTGAACTTTGGCCACTCATTTATGTTGTAATATATTTATAAATCATATTAATATTATAATATTACTTTTCAAAATAAATCTGTATATATCGTTTTTATGTAAACATTCTAAATATTTAAAAAGTCTCTGATAGCTAAAGTTTATAAAGTTTGACGGCAGCAAAACAATTTAATTTTGTGACAGGAGAGAGCAGCAATTAAGGGAGCTAATTAGTTCCTAAAACATTCGTCTAGCTAATAACTTAACTAAACAAGGAGGAGCAAATTAAACTAGTTGCACCCCATACAAGTCACATCCGATATCTTTAACAAGCTAGACAATGCAAAGGGCTGACCTGCATCGATCCATCCATCCATCCATCGTCCATCCATCAATGCTGGTCTAGCTTTCTCGGCTAGCTGGAGCTCAAATCCATCACCTTTACCTTTATTTTCGTTCTGACCGAGAGGAAGCCCGCTCAGAGCCATCACTTCCAGACGCGTACGGCCATGCAGCGGCGAGGACAGAACGGTACAGGCTACAGGGCAACGCGAGAGAGAGAGAGAGAGAGAGACGAAAGGCAAGACGTGCTGCTGCTGCTTCGACACGGCAAAAGGTGAAATAAAAGGAAATTTTGAAGGACGGCGAGCACGGTCACCACGGCAGCCTCAAGATTCGTACCGGCGTCCGTGCTCGTCGTCGCTCTGCATCTGTCTGAGGACTTGAATTTCCGCGCAGCCTCGAGGGGCGTACCTGAGACGATCAGATGATTTGACAAGGAAAAAAAGAGCAGGAGACCGCACCGCGCCACGTGCCACGCGTGCCGCATGGGAGGGCCATGCATCACGTACGATCTCTCGGAAGTCCCCGGCAGGAAATGTTTGTTTCGACGGCCAGATTTCTCTTCAGCTTTTTTTTACAAGGGGGAAAAACAAGTAACGCTCTGCTCAAAACGCTTAAAAAACGACTTCTACATTTGACTTTTATTATTTTTACTATTTCGTTTTTCTATTTTATTTTTCTTTGTATTATCTGTGATAGGTTAACATATTTTTTCTATTTTTAAAATTTAATTATATAAAATAAATTAACTTAGGTATGTAAAGAAATAAGCTATAGCAACAAGTCATAAGTTATCGTCATTCTGAATACCACCTAAGAAGCACTGCCTCACTTTAGTGATAGAAGAGACATACAACCAACCTACGACGGGCAAAGACACAACTTAGGAACCGAGATTAACCATCAAAGCGACAACACCTACAGGCACCTGAAAACACAGCCAAAAAGTAATGCACTATTCAGCTTCCAAGTTCTGAGTCGAAAGGTCCGTTCAACGGCCTTGTTTTCTAAGATTTTTTTTTTGTTTTTTTGAAAGTTAAAATAAACAAAGTGATTTATTTAATTGGATTTTTCAAACGGTTTTTAAGCCCAATGGCCTTTGTTACATACTAAACTAGGTACTTGGCAGGTAAAAGGATACGGCCAATATCTACTATCCAGTGGTCCATGATACATATTAAACTAGGTACTTAAAAATCGACGGCGACATAATCCCCCTGCATTGGAGATTTGAAGTAGTTGTAAGGAAGAGAAAAACAATGTACGTTCAAGGTAACAGTCAAAAGAAAAACCAAGGATCAAAGCAGATCGATGCGTTGCTTGCTTCTTTCCCTTTTTACCCGCTTTATCTTTTATCTTTACTGGTTACCCAGTGCTACAAGCATCTCTTTTGCTTTCTACCATCCTTCCAGGTTCACTCTTAACTTGGCTGATGGAGACGATAAGTCCTTGGTTGACCAGCTTCACTCTTCACTAGGAAAGGGAGAAACAGCACCTGGCAAGCAGTCAAAACTCCAATCTTAATTCCAGATCATGTCAACTAAATGCACTGTACCGTAGTAGGTGAGATCACATCGCGTGACTCCCTCCAGCCAGGGACCAAATTGAAGGAGGTCAAGGCTTGTTCTTTCAAGCAAGCAACAGCGAACTGGTCAAATGGATGCATGGTTTCATATGCCAATGTAGCATGAGAAAAAAACAATTAGAAACATGCAAACTGATTAACATGATGGAGTGTTCTTTAAAGGAGAAGCCATGGTAACAGAAAATGCGATGCGCTCAAGCAGAGGAGGATTTGAGCAACAATCAAGTTCGGAGTAGGAAACAGCAAGCCTCTCTACTGAGCTTTCCTTTTGCCACAGCAATGAGTGCAGCAAATGCAGGCATCATTTAGCTTCTAAAGTACACCACCAGAAAAGTATGCACATGATTATATCTGAGCCAATCAATCAAAGAAAAATAAAAAAATAAGAAAAAATATTATTACATCTCTATAGACAATACAAAGAAATAAAAAAACAAAATTAAAAAGCCAACATATTATTTTAGCTTCTAACTTTTAGAAGCCAAAAACGAAAAACAAATATACTTAGCGGACCCATAGTAAGGAGGAGATCGGACGTCAACACACCATCGTGCACGGTGGTACAAGTTTGTTGACTCCTACTGGTTTTATACATGTTTTGTTGGAAATATATGCAATATTTTAATTTCAAATTTTACTAGGAGATAAATAAAAAATACTAGTGATGCAAAGCTAACTACTAACAGTAGGCTACTCATCATACTTCAAAATATACGTAAGAAAAATATAGTATCAAAGTCGTACAAGCATACGAACGACTTACTGTTAGGCTTGATGAAGACCAGAAAGCAGCGCAGGCGTGATGCAGTGAAGGCTTGATGCAGTGCAGGGTGTAGTAGGAGCGATCGTGCAAATGCGCTGCCCAAAAACCTTATTGCCGCCCCGTGCAGATTCTCTCTGCGACAATGGTTCGGAGATCTCGCTCTCCTCTCTTACCGGTGCACGCCGAGAAGAAAGGTCGACGAGGTTCGAGTGCTCAACACTTCGTACAAGAGTGGAAGAAGACAATGGGAGAAAGAAATGGAGAAGTTCAGTTCCAAACCTGGACGTCTCTAGGCCTTTTATAGACGTGCTAATTACTCTCTAGTAACTGACGCCATTAGACTGAAATAATAATCAAGTAACTGACTCCATTATTCCCTGGTAATTACTCGTATTCAAAACAAATATTTAAGCAGTCTTATTACCAGTCAAAAGAAGTAACTGACTCCATTATTCACTGGTAACTGCTGATATTCAAATAAAATTAATGAAAATTAAGCAGTCTCATGGTCTGCCAAGTGGCGCGCCACATCACGGCACGGTCGCGCATCACAATTCACAAGTCACGCGATTTTCACACAAAAATATGTGGCATCCACTTTCATAATTCAAAGAGTGGCATGAATTTTACCTTATAAATTAGTCTCCCCCACATTAGCTTAACAATATAGTACTAAACATTACATGTTTTGAAATTAATAAAATAGGTCTCAATTTGTGAGCCTATTATTAACATTTTTTTGAGTGGTACGGATGTGTCAGTACTCCGTTCCAAATCTGAATGTATGCTGCTATGACTAAATATAAATAAAAGGACTAGTATACTATATATATAGAATAGAAAAATCTTTATCTTCTTATTTATCCTGAGGATATATATATATATATATATATATATATATATATATATATTACTTTTAACTGTAGGTACTACTTTTAGGATATATGTGTTTTATTGGACCTTTTGAATCAGCAGACCGAATGAAAGTAAGTGGAGATCTTCCCACAACAAGTACAAAATGAAAGGTGGAACTGTATCCTTCTTTCTCAAGGGGTTGATACAACTATCTGCCTTGCAAGCTTAGTGGGGAGGGTGTTACATCGATTAACTAGGGCCTGCTCGGACTTTGGATAGTAAATAGACTGTTATGTTCCCTACTCCCTTAGTCTAATTTATGTCATTTTAGAAATATGGTTTGGAATTACAAATATCTTTTGTTTCAGATTTTACATCAAATACATCTATTAAATACCTTTTGACCATTTGAAGAATCCGTTTCTAAAGGACGCCCTGTTTTAACGTTTGGTTTTTCAACTTCCGAAAGAGCAGAACAGGGCCTATAACTTTGCAAACCTCTAAAGTCACATCAATCTATCATTCTTCCCTCACAATGAAAATCATTATCCATAAGTAGATCAATTCAAGTATCATTCCCTTGCCGATTTGCAATAATTTTACACCTCATAGCTGATACACTGGCCATCTTACAAAGTTTCCAAAGGCAAGGGGAGAAGGAAAAAAAAACGATGAAGCTGATTGACGTCTCCAAACAAAAGAGGAAACGGACTGGAAGGCAAGAGCTGGTTGAGTTCTATAGTTAAGTATTGTGGGCTGATACTTCCATGAACATGGCCGTTCGCAGGCAAATGGTTAGTTGCAAAATTGCCCATCTATCCTGCAACAACACCAGAGAAAACGTTAGGCCTATGCGAGAGTTTTAGGTTTTCCCCAACGATCAAGAAATCGATTACCTTTATGTTAGTTTTTGCACAATGTGTTTCCCAAGCATCTGCCACAGGCTTCAGATCTTGGCATTAGTTACTCAAAAGGTTAAGTGTGCATCTTGAAAGCTAACAAAAAAAAAAGACCAGATGGGAAAATATTTTCAGATTCACATCTGATCATCTAACAGATCTTGGACCCTAGTTATTGTTCATCGAAAACCCGCCGATCTGCATGCAGAAAACTTACATATAGCATGCATTGAGCCGAATTAGTAGAACTTTATGTCTCCATAGCTGTAAGAGTATGGCAAAAGCTCTTCCACCTCCACTCTAGAGCTGAAATAGCCCATGTTTCTTCTTCTCTGGCGGATAATTTCAACCTCCGCCATGAAAATACTGTAAACTGGCCTGTGGTCAGAGAAGCGCGACTCTCCGCGAACATAAGACAACTGAATGAGGCCATTACCATACCACAAAATTCGATCACACCTTTGGTAAAAAGAAAAAAGAAAACCTTCCTCAGTAAGTTGCTTATAACTAATACAAAGTAGGAGAGTATCCTGGTAGATACAAGTACAAAAGAAGTTACCAAGCTGGTGTTCTCCTCTTTTCCTTGGGACGAACGCCCTCACCAGAATACCGATCTGAGTTGAATGAGTATTTATATGTTGGAGGAAAATAGATCCTTCCTTCTTTCCATCCCTGGAAAACACGTCCACATCTTCGCTCTAGTCGAAGCTGTTCCAAAACAAGTAATTCAGACATGGCCCTGAAACCAATGCTTTAGTGTAAAGTGTGTAACAGAGCAGTGCAAATTACCTGATCTTTCTCCAACAGTTGCTTCCAATTATGCATTTCAACAAGAGCTTTTGCTGAGGTGTACGAAAGGGAAATCCGGTAATTCAAATCCCCAAGCCATATGATGCGACTGCAATTAGAATGAAGTGAATATTAAATTCATGCCTAGTTTTGTGTTGCCTCTACATTACTATGTTCAATAAGGAAGATAAATTCGTACTCATGCTCAAGAATTGTTTCAGGTGACTTAACATCACCAGAACCGCGAACCCGCGGAAATCTAGTCTTCCTTAAGATCTCCATAACATCAGAATTTCTGCGCAGTTCATCTCCCTCCTTTTCCCCAGAGGTCAAATGACAGCATATAAAACAAAAGGTTGTATGATGCAAAGACATGCTTATTGATATAGAACCCTGCGGCAAAAGGAAAGGACCTTAAGAAATGTATACTACAGTAACCGTGAACAAAAAACTACATCCAAGAGAATTAAAACTAAAACAGTGCAGCTTGTACATTGTCCAGCCTTTACCTTATTTCCAAGATAACCCATCAGTCCTCTACCCACACAAGAAACTTTCAGGTTTCTCACATCATTTCTTATCTCACTGCGTACCCAAACTGTGAGAAATATACCAACCATCTGCTTGCTGGCAACCAAACAATACCTGATACAAACACAATATTTTCAGAAGTTATTTTTAGAAACTTCAAGACAGAAGTGTCATAGTTAGCTTAACACTGTTGAGATCAAATATTTAAGAGACTTTAGAATAGATTCACATAAAGGATCTAAGAGAATTATATAAAAGAACAATCATACATGAAAGTTCATGTATTATTATAAAAAAAATACCTAGAAGTATCTGGCTGCTCATCGTTTTCTTCCATAGGTGTTGAAGCTCCGTAGCCATATGGGAACGGTGAAAAATATGGTCCATTACTTGCATCCTCGTCAATATATTCATCATCTGGTGATCCCAAACACTGGAAATTTCCATCAAAATCGCTTGGTCTGCACCCCAAGCTAACTGGGTCAGAGACACTAAACCTACGGTCCAACCTTGGTTGTGAAAACATATAACTTCCTTCAACTCTTAAACTCCGGCTAAGGTTGTGGAATGATCGACGGTGGAAAAATGAAAAGCTATCCTGTCTTCTTGATGAACCCTCAAAGTCAGCATCTAGTTCCACAACCGGATCAGGGACAGGAGATGACGTGTGATAGTCACCGTGACTGCTAGGCCCAGGATTCTTGTTCAATGTTCTTCTAATAAGGGATACCCACTTCTTCGCTGGAACGTTGTCTTCGGTACCAAGAACATTTCCAGCATTCAAAGGAACAATTTCTTGAAATCTGCAAAAGATTAAAAAAAATTAGTTGAAGGAAATAGCTCAGGAGCACTGTAGTTTAAGTTTGGTTTGCACTATCAAGTTGGCCTTGGACAATACATACCCTAGCACATAGATATCAGCAGGAGGTGAAGAATGGAGCCACTCATCCAAATCTAACCCCCTTGATGGGGATTTACCGCCAACATTCCACGTTGAGGCAAAGATTCTACAAGCATAAGGAATAAAAATAATAATTCACCAGATTCTACCAGCGAAGTCAAAGTCTGCCTAAAAGCATCATGGACTGTGGCAGTTGAGTGATTTACAAAACTTTATTCTTATCTGCCACATCACTACCAGATATTAGATTAGTTGGTCTCCACACCACAGATAAACAGTTGAGCATTGGATCCCTAAGCTTCCAAGGCAGAGAAGCACATGCAGTGAACAAAGGGTACCTATAATCTTGAGCTTCTGTCAGGCGTGACACATCGAAGTCATTCCTTCCTCGACGAATACGATCAACATTTCGCTTCATCGACCGGTCTATATGCCCACAAGGAACAACAGAAACAAAGAAAGGAACGATCAGACAAATTGGTAAAAGTATAGAGAAAAACTGTATTTGGTGGATTATTTAAATTAATTTGGTGAAACAGGAGCTCAACAGAAGAGAGTTCTGGCCAAGGAAAAAAGAGAGGTAGCTGCGATCTTTGATGTCTGAAGAGAGAGAGAGAAGTGTGGTCCAAATGCTTTAACTGTACCAGTTCTGCTTTTCTTGGCTGCGCCTGCCTCCCTCTCTGAGCAGCTGGTCCTCCATTCACCACCATGGCCATCCCTTCCTGGATCACCAACACAATTTAGCCCACACCAAACAAAGACAGCAAATGTAAAGGAAATTAAATCTGTTTGAGACCGGTCCGGTAGTTCTCTATCTTGGAATGAAAAGCAGAAGCTTAGACCGGTAAAAATCCCTTGACATGAGAAGCATACAAAAATCCCAAGCAGCACCAGACAAATATCTGCATCACTTGGGAAAAGGTGTTTGATTGGGACGTTCTAAGGACTCGTACACCATTGAATCAAGACCAGGAGCTGAGACTTAAATGTAGCCGTGTCTCTGGAAAAAGGTTTTTGATTGGGACCTGTCCGGTGCTAATGTATCTTTGAATCAAAACCAGGAGCTTGGACTGGAAAGGTCCGATGGAAATGAGAATCTACAAGCATTCAACAAACCTTCCTAAACCACGCAACCAGTAAGCACAACCAACAACACAAAAGCAGCAAAATAAAAAGAACAGGTTGTTGGTTGAGAGTTGAGACCCTTAATTTGCTGTACATACGAACTGAGATTAAAACTTTGGTGATGACAAAAAAAAAAAGATATCACAAGTACCCATCTTTGACTCAAAATGAAACACTGGCATTACCTTGGCTAGCATCGTAATCCGCGTGGAAATCCTGTGCCTTAGTCTTGATGTTGAACCACTTCCTCACCAGGGATTTGGACCATGAGAGCTACACATTTAGAGCCAAATAACCACCAACTTGATCAGAGATACAACAAACGAAACAACACGCCCAGTTCGATCTGAACACCACGAACTAAGCACATACCTTGCTCTTCTTGTTGCTCTCTTCTCTCATTGTCTCATAGCACACTGCCTGAAGCAGCAGAATATTCCACACCGGTACACCCCTCCCTCCTCCTCTCCTCTCCGGCGGCTCCTATCCGTCTCCGAGCACGCCAAGGTGTGGCCTTGTAAAGGAAACCTCAAATCTTGAACCACTTTGGCTCCAAATCCGTATTTTGATCCGGGGACCTCAAATCTTGGACTGAATTGAGCGCCAAGAAGGACCAATGAGCCAGCTTGCCGCCACCAATTGCAGGAGGGATCACGAATCCAGCTCAACTTGGAGCAAAAACCCACCAAATCTTCCTTTCCTGAGAGGTGATTCCGGGAAGCAATGCCGCTACGGCCTACACCAGTATGGCAGGACACCACACCACCACCTTGCTTCTGAATGCTCCCTAGGCTTTTAGGCGCTAGGGGTTAAGGTTACTGGAGGTAAGTGGTGTGAATGGTGGAATTCTTAGCTTTTCTGGGCTTGTAGTTTTTTTCCCAAATCTGGACCCTTCCACGTGTAATTGTATTTCAGCCCTTTCTCCATCGTGGCAGCAGCGGCAAATGGCACGTGTCACATGCCACGCTACACGACCGCAACAGATTGCCTCCACCTCAGAAGGTCCTACGATGATACCCGAGCGTAGTAGCTCCTACTGTGGTGCCGTATTGTGACAGGATTAGCTGGACCACGAGTGTACACATAAAACTAGCGGCTATGCTCCTAACCAAGATGTCTTGACGCGGTCCCACAGCGTGACAGATATTGCTATGGTGCTATACCACAGTAGATTTGTGGTTACCATGCTCGGGAGCGACTTGTTGTGGTTCAGATTGTTGCTACGGTATAGGAACACAACATGTACATATGTCGTCCAACGTTGTTACCATGGTCATCCAGGAGGCTTAAAAGTGCAATTTTTGTATGAGAGGGATGAAAATTGAAAGAAAAAAATATTCAAGGCCCAAGAGTGTAATAGCTTCATGAATGGTGCGGTGGTGGGGTCCTGGTTTGCAATACTAAGGTTGTTGACTTTTGATCGTGGATTGTTGTTTGTATTTTTGACATAATAGCGAATAAATGTACTTAGTTGCAGACTTGGCTAGCTGCTTTTAGAATCTACTTTAAAAATCGCTCTATTTATTTCAACTGAGAAGCTAAAAACAAAATACCGAAGACCAAAAAAAATGCTAGGCGTGAGACTCATGTTTTCTGATCTGCCTTATCTGCTTTTGCTGCCTCTTTTATCCCTAACCGCATCTCTCTCTCTTTGCTTTATTTTTCTAATCACTCTGTTCTCGGCCCGCTCGCTCAAATCCAAGCTACTTAGGGGCCGCTCAACTCAGCTTTTCCTGTGGCTGGCGGTGGCGGCAGGAACACTGCAGTAGGTACTGTAGCTACAGTACCTGCTACAGTAAAATGATTTTTTTTGTTTTTTTAAAAAATTTACTTATGCTTTTTTCTGTTTTTTGTTTTCGGTTTTTTATATTTTTTTACATTTAATTACACTCAATAAACCAACTCAGCTACAGTATTTTTTTCAGCCAGCTACAATGTTTTTTCAGTAAAAACCAAAAATCATCGCTATTCCGATCACCCCCTTAGCTAATGTACATATAGGCGGGAGTACTTGAGAGGAGGAAAAGGTGCAAAGCATGGGGAGTGAAGCAAACAGGGAGCACAAATTGCTAGCTTTGGTATATGGTATGATCGTTGATATTTATATAATTATATTACGCGCAGTTGCCAGGTTTCACTGGCCGTGGGCCCTGTCCCCGGCCCCACATTCTGCTCACCGTCAGTTAGCCGCGTTTCCTGGTCCCGTGGGTCGGCACGAGCCCGCCTCCATTTGGTCTCTCTCTTCGTGGATGCTACCGTGAATTTGCTACGGGCCCCCTGCTCCGTGTGGCCCACGTTTATGTGGACCTACCTGCTACTGTCATCGATTTTTTGTGAGGAGGTCAATCCTCTCACAGGAGCTGCGGTTGTTAAAGTAAATAAAGCGAGCAATAGATTTACTTTAAAGGCGGCGATCAGCGGCCGGACATTAGGACGTTTGGGGTAGTGCAGCGATGCAGTGGACCGGTGAAAAAAAAACCAAAGAACACGCAATAAAAAGGCTATGACATCCTTCGTGAACTTCTGTTACAATAAATTTTTACGGAAGAAGGCAGTAAGAGGTTGTTATTTATGCAACAAATCAATAATTCACTGTAACAAATCCAAAGACATAGAAAGGGATGTTTTTATGCAAGTATATATATCTTGCTAGAAGATTCGACAAAGACATTACACCAATGAAAGAAAAACACTTTTTGCAATAATCTAAGCAAATGCTTGCAACAAAACGAACTTGTAAGAGGATCAGATGGGTAGGGAAGTAGTAGAGCTCGTCGACTGAGGAGGAGGATGAAGTATATATTTATCGCCTTAAGTATATTTATATACTAATTCTAAGATACTTTAATACTAACCACATAAAAAAAATTGCAAGGAAGCATATATTTTTTGGCATATCTTGTCAACACACCTTCGTTATCGTACGTAAAAGGGAGTGTGTTAAAAATGTGCATATCAACTTAAAAAAATATACATACCATATAGATGATTTTACATACTTATATACTACATATATATATATATACCCGTATTGTGTAAGATATTACTTTATGAAATACGGTGAAGAGACTCTAGAAAAAAAGCCTTCATCCATCTCCCTGGAAGCAAGCGAGAGCAACCCCCCTTCCCCGTTGGGCAAACGGGAGATCGCTGCTCCTTTGCATGCATTGAGCCCTATGGATGTACGTGTCCGGTAGCATGGTTTCTCCCATCCAGCGTAGTCTTTTCATGCTTGTCTTCACGTACGTGCACACGCACGTACACCCAGAAATCATCCAAACACTACACCACAAACCATGCGTATGTATAATATATGTACATATTGCTGTGTTGTTAATTCCCAAGCAAGTTTGGGTCCCCAGCATGAGTGTACAAATATATATAATAGTATACATCACAGTGATGGGATCGAGGAGGCATGCATGGTTGGCATGGATGATTTTTGTTTAAATTTGCACGGTTTTTGGGACCTACGTGTGTGTGTGTGTGTGTGGCCGGTTGCGAGCTTGCGAATTCGACCGGGGCCAACATGTATGCAACACAGCCATGCATGCAGCATGTAGATGAGCCTCATTGTCGAGCAATTGGAGCAGCTAGCAAGGCTTCATGCATATGAGTTCTTTTTTTAAAAAAAAAATAGCACGCAGAAAAATGGTTCTCTTTCGCTAAGCGACTCTCGAAGCATTTTGTTTTGGAGATGGCCTAATATCGTGCTAGTTAATTCGCCAAGATTATCGATCAGGAAGGAATGCATAACTCAAGGACACATGCATGCATGAATGCTTACAGACTTACAGTGCTTGCTAGTCGGTGGCTGCAGGGGGACGCGTCTCTGAGCGACAGCCATGCATGGAGCCGCGTCGTTCGGACCTAGACCCCTGCCTCGGCCACACACAACATTGCCGCTTAGTTCGTGGGCTTGGAGGGATAATTCTGTACGCTTCTGTTCTAACCCTCGACTACTTACTGCTTCCCAAAGCGACTGGTTTACTCTTTAATCCATGGTTTGCACCGGCTAACGAGCCTAGCTAGGTAGGGTCTTGCTTTGAGAGGCGTGCGCATCTGGTAATAAGAAAATGCCATGTGCTAATGCCTGATGGGCTAGCTAGCTCATGCTCCCCACGACCCCACCCCCCAATGCTTTGCTGATCTTCCACGCATGCAAATGGCTAGAACAATCAACGTCGTCCCATTGGTCCACGTACGTACCATCGGTAATCGTGCTAACCATCAAGCGCTGCTACCTCTTACGAAACAATTAACAAAGCGGGAGTTAGGTGGTGATCGTTTATCTGCAAACCTGGGGTTGTGGGAAGAGGATTTTTTTTGTCAAAAAAAAAAAAAAAACGTCGATGCTTAAAGTTCTTAGGCAGAGCAGTTCAATTATTTGTTGGTCAGAAAAGCTGGAAGCTGATGATGGATTGTTGCGTTACAGGAAAGATCTAGTAAGCACAAATGCACGTTCCAATCATCATCGCGGCTTTTGGGAAAGCCATGCTGAATCCTGGATTCGCTTCTCAAGGCCGGAGAGTGAGCTTCTTTTCAGGGCGACCAGCCGGCCGGCCTCGCGGACCGTGCACCGTCCCCGTGCACGGCGAATGTTATATCGGCCGCCCCCACCGCCATGCACGCCGGGGGTTAATTTGCTTTGCCAAACGCGTACAAATTACTAATTACTTCTCCTTGCGATTCACTAGAGTAGGTGTGCCCAACGATCGAGTAGCACGTGTCCTGTTCCGGTGACAAGCGTCATGTTTGCCGACGAGCTAGCTCCGGTACACTGCGCGAATTAAGAAGTCCTTCGCGGCGGGCCAGGAGGAGTGCCAGACGCGCGCCGACGACGGCGCTGCGCTCGCCTCGAGTCTCTGCACCCCGCAGCAACGGCAGCAGCCCGTAGTTCTTCCCCCTCGGCGACGACGTCAACAAAGCACCGCACGTCGGCCGTGCGCGCCGGCCCCGCCCCACGCCACAGCAAGTACGCCTTCGACACGGCGCGTGCGCGGCTCGTGGCGCAAGGAATGGCGACTGGGCTTTGCCCTTCTTCGGCCGCGCGCAGTACGTCCCCGACTACGGCCTGTCGTTCGGCTTCTCCGACCAGGACAGGTGCGACCTGTGCCCGGCCGACCTCGCCACGACGCTGCGGCAGTTCTGTGTGACCAGGTTCTTCAACACCACGCTCGACTGCTACAAGCCGACGTACCACATCGCCGTCGTGACGGCGGTGGAGGCGTCGCGCGCCGCCGGGAAAGGGGATCTGCGGATGGTCAAGCGGGCGTCCAGGCGCTACCACTTCTCCTCCAGCGCTTCAGTAGGCTGGGCATTGTGATGCATCATGCATGCCCTTTTGAGTGGGGAAAAAAACAATCTTGTTTTTGCATCCCCTGCTCTTAGCTACCATTTGATGTGTTCCACTGTGTTGAGTCCTTCCAGACACAGGTTTCCCAGCAGACGTGAACGTTCAAACAACAGATGCATGCCCATTTCTGATCACCGGTCAGACACCGGCATGACCTATATCGAGTGTTATACCGGTTCACCTAAAAGCACCTATATTAAGTTTTTATACCAATTAATCTAAAAACACCTATATTGAGTTTTATATCAGTTTACCTAGAAGCTTTACTAACGAGAAAAAGTGACCGATATACTTCAACATGAATCGTGACTTGTGATTGTGAATCCAAAGTTCCAACAGCAAAGGAGACAAGGAATTGCATTCGATGACAAGACCGGCACAATGGTCTTCATCATCCAAACACAAGCACACGCGATAGAGTATGACCTGGACCGCATCTTTCCCTCGTGTGCATGTATCTGAGTTCTGCTTCGATTGGCAATCTAATCCTATCAGGGCAAGCTTGTTCCATCTCACAACGAACTCTTCTGGGCTTCCGGCTCCACTCGTATCTCAAGTGACTTCGCCTTGGAGCTTGAATACAACAGTCAACACACGGTTCGATCACAGCAGAGGAGGCCATTTTTCCTGAGATTTTAGCTCCAAGGTCAGTCAACACACGGTTCGACCACAGCAGAGGAGGCCATTTTTCCTGAGATTTTAGCTCCAAGGTTAGGTTGACGCACATAAACCAAGACGTCACAGAGTTGAACTCCCCAGACGCATGAATCGTCTGATTTTGTACGTCATTGTGAGTCAGGCGAAACTGCAAATGTACCTTTACATGGTTGCTGGGAAAGGCAGAATTAAGTTCGAAGAGTTTCTTGTGTCTCGTCCACTGGCTTCCTCCTTGGTATGCTCAAAGATAAAAGCAGCTAGGTCAGGTGTGGCTGCAGTTGAAGTTATTCTGCAACCAGTCTCCCATCGCCGATGGATCCCTTCACTTGGATATAGAAAAATCCAACTCCACAACCTGCAGATTGCAAGGCAGATTCAGTTTCATCACTAGCCACGCCACATTGGTCACCTTAGGACATTTAAGCAATATGTAAGGAAAAATCAGGCATGTACAGCTCTACTCAGCACTGATTTTTTTTCTACAAGTTGAGGGTGCATATCCACACCTAGCATAGATTAAGTTAGTTAGCATATGAGGAACCACCAAATTCATGAAAAGGAAAAGGATTTATCCAAACGATGTATTGCAAATAACAAGGACAGGCAAATATTCTAACCTGCTCTATATAGCCCGTGTTCCTTGACATGACTACCCCCAACGATTTCCAACAGTAGCCTACATGAAAACCTTCTTTCCACTTCTTATTAATCCACTTATAAGGAAAAGATTCACTGACTTTGTATGGTTGCTGTGTAAGGAGTTCCAGTAATGACAACGGATCAGATCAGAAGGATATCTGATGGAAAGATAGACACCAACAATCACTACTAGAAAATAGATCATCCCTCACGGTTCAAAACCGTCAGGAAAATACAAAAAACCGTCAGGTTAATATTCCCTTACGGGTTCCTGTCAGGCAAATCCCCTCAGGGCTGGCTGGTAAGGAAAATTAAATTTGGCTGACGGTTACCCGTCAGGGAATATTAACCTGACGGTATTACCCGTCAGGGAAATTTAACCTGACGGTCGGTTAACCGACTGTGAGGAAAATTGATTTAACCTGACGGTACTAACCGACCGTGAGGAAAATTGATTTAACCTGATGGTACTAACCGACCGTGAGGAAAATTGATTTAACCTGACAGTGCTAACCGTGAGGAAAATTGAGACAAACTACTAACAAATTATAACAGATTTGTTCATATCAACATTACACATTGATAATAGCTCTAACATTACATATCAACATTGCATATTGACTTAAACAAAGGACAATATGTAAACCTGCATATCAAATAATAGCTCTAACATTGCACAAACCAGACTATCATTCATCCATCACACAAGATATATATATATCAACATTCATCAAGCATTTATCATATTACATAAGCATCAGAAGCAAAATTAAGACAAGTTTAGAACATTAACATGGTAAACCTGAAAAAAAGGGCAAGTAATGGATTCGCCAAGCATAGACTGAAAAAAAAGGCCAGTGGCTGGATTTATCATATTACATAAGCATCACATAAGACAAGCATTCATCAAGCATAGAATGTCTGTATTATGGGTGCTGGATTCGCTAAACCTGAAAAAAAAAGGCAAAAAGAGAGTGAGAGGACTTAACATGGTAAAGCAATCAAAGAATTACATCTCACAGATTTTCTTGGTTATGGTGGCAATCCTTACCAAGTTCCTTACCTGTGGTTTCAATAACAAGATGATCAAACTTCCCCTTCTTCTTGTCAACCAATTCACCAATCATACGGACTAAATCACCACGCACGGTCAGCAAAGAAAGGCAACCATTATTTAGCATCATTATGTCCTCAGCTCCAGCAGTTTGTGCAGCAACTAATGAACCATCGATATCAACTTCTCCATACTTCAATGGAAACAATGACATCAAAGGGTATGAGTGGTTACATCCAAGAGTAGAAAACTAAGTGTTGCTCAGGCACTTAAAGAATAGACATACAGTGAAAATTTACTCATACAGGCAATCAGGCATACCTCATTCTCAATGACAGCGATCCGTTTTCCATGGTGAGCGGTCAAGATGTGATTTAGTAAAGTTGTCTGCAAATAAAAACAAACCTTGAATATACCAGAGACGAGTGATTCATGGTAACAGAAGTCATTAAACTGAAACAAACAAGGTAGTATTATCTAAACAACGTTGCATATAAGATAAAGTGTCAAAGGCGCAAAGCTACATAATTAGTCTTGCTGTCTTGCCAATCCATACTGTAAAGCAACAACAGGTGAGAAACATATCTACAATCAGATGGAAACAACTCTAGTGCGAAGTATCAAGGTTTCACTAATCCTAGTCTTTGAATCGGTCTTTATTCGACTTTCTCGAATCACACTGTTAAATGGGGAGGAGGCGTTACGGACCTAGGGTGCGGCGGGGCGGCGGCGAGGTGGGTCTCGCGAAGACGCAGCGAGGTCCCGAGGTTGGGGCCGAGCGGAGGAAGAAGGCCCAGAGGCCGTTGTCGAGGCGAGGCGCGCCAGCGCGGCAGACGTAGTAGCGGCGCGCGGCGTCGGCGGGCAGTGCGAGATCTGGACAAGCACGTCGATCGGGGCGGCGTCGAGCGCGCCAGCGGCGTACTCACGCCGCCGCCGGGCGTGGCGCCGCGGGAAATCGCGGAGGGGAGGAGGGTCGTTGTCGACGAGGAGCGACGCCGCCTGGCGCATGGACTCGGAGAGTGCCGACAGCTCCTCCATGGCCTCCATGGTCGGTCCCTCTACCCCTAGCGGCGGCGGATCTCACGGATCGGGCGGTGGCGACACGCCCCGACCCGAGGCGGGGAGCGAGGGGAGGCGGGGGCGCGCGGGTGGGAGGAGGGAGGAGGAGGGTGGGCGGCGGAGCCCAACCCACCGCCGATCCGAGAGGAAGGGAGGATGCGAGGAGGCGGGGCGAGTGAGGGGAGGTGGGGATAGCGAGTCGGCGGGGCGGCGAGGAGAGTGAGGGGAGGCGGGCGGCGGGGAGAGCGAGGCGGGGCGGCGAGGAGGAGAGCGAGGGGAGGCGTGGAGGCGGTGGGGAGCGTGAGGGGGAGGTGGGAGGGAGGGAGAGGAGGCGGCGCGTGCGTGCGTGGGTGGGAGGGAGGGGAGCGGCGCTGGTTGGGATGGAGGGAGGGAATGGGGCGCGCGGCGGCTGCGAAATTGGGAAAAGGTGGGGGTGTTAGGGTTTCCAATTATCCTCACGGTGATAAGTGGGCCCGACAGGAAAATGAATTATCCTCACGGTGATAAGTGGGCTCAACAGGAAAATTGATATCCCTCACGGTCTATGCGGGCCCGTCAGGAAAACGAAAATATCCCTCACGGTCTATGCGGGCCCGTCAGGAAAATTAAAGCTCGTAAGGGATGATCCGTTTTCTAGTAGTGAGTTCACCAAAAAAAACTGGGGTTGCAGACAGTAGACAGATGTTGACAATTTATTAAATTAGCATACTGTCCAAAAGTTATGTAAATATTCAACAAGAGAAAAGTGGTAAAACGATCCGTTCATCACTAGTTTATGCGCTACGACCAATGGAAAATCAATGTCAACATGTAATAGATATTTCCAAGACACATTATGCATTTGTCTACCAACAATGCTGTGGCAACCTCTACACACCAATTCCGGCAACCATGGTCTGATGAGACCATATATGGAATGCACACATGCAGTTCATGCCATGCTTATATAGTACCTTCAGACTTGCATGCTTGCAAACCTAAGGTTAAACATCACAGTAAAAAGGGAGAAGATGATAAACTGAAAAATCAACTATGCTACTTGCCCAGCAGCCATAGCTTTCAAATTTCAATGGAATCCAATATAAGATAGTACAACTAAACATAAACAGCTACGTCATGGTTATGCAAGCAACAACAATGGCTGTCATGGCTAGGGGCGAATTCACTGTGGGTGCTTGTGGGGGCTCGAGCACCCCCTCCTCGGTGGCGTCGGCGTGGAGGGGGAGGTCGGAGCCCGGAGGCGCTCGCGTCGCTGGTCGGCCTCGCCGCCTCGGTGCATCCACCTTCGCCAGTCGCCACTGTGCACTGTCGGTAGGAGGCTAGGAGCGGCCCGAGCTTTATTGAAGCTGCGAAGTCACCACTTGTGCTGTTGTGCGGGACGATGAGGGACAACCTGGTGCCGATACGCGTTGTCGTCGAGGTGGACGGGCAGCGCTATAGGGACGACTTCACTTGGAACCCCCTGCGGTATCCTTGCCTCTCTTCCGTTCTCGATTCGTCTCCTGTTCGCTTTCTTTGGTTCCTCTGTTCCGATCCAGTCTTTCTTGCGCCGGGTAGATCCCGACTCAAAAATCATCAGCTTCGCCAAGAGAACGACCAAGGACCTCAAGCTGCCGGCCAACTTCGTCCCCCAGATGCTCCAGTCCATCCAGGTACCATTTTTTTTCTGCTTGCTTCCCTTTGTGTTATATCTTCCTTAGGACGTAAAGATTAGTTGATATAGGTATCTTGCAATTTTACAGCTTTGTCACTTACTAGTACTCTATCGGCAGTGTCTTCTTATGACAAAAGACCACTGTCGAGCTTTATTGAAGCTTTATTTGATATTCCAATGACAAAAGATCAGTAAATACAGCTTTGGTATACTTTTGTTATGCTATAGTCTTAACAGTAGAGCTTCCCTTTTATTTTCATCCTGGATTCGCCACTGGTCATAGCAGTATCATTAAGTCTAGTATGCATGACCCATAACCTTGGTGTACAAAGGGTTCTGCTAAACATTTGTTTCAAAATAACAGCTCATTTTCGAAAATTTAATCTAGGGGGTGGTTTCAACGAATGGCAGCAGACCAGTAAGAACAGTTGTCGGTAGAGAACAGGTAATTTACAAACCTTTGGACAGTACGACAGTGTGCTTCCATTGGTTGCTCCAGTTATTGCTGTTATGTAAAAAATTCTTCTCCCACTGCTCCATAATCCAGTCCTACATACAAACAAGATGGATACAGGATTCCGGATTGATCAGAGAGAGACAGAGAGCATAGTGCACCTTGTGCAGGAAGAATCGTGAAAGCAGATAAACTTGAGAACAAAATCTAGTCCCAGCGTCCATGATGAAAGCCCAAAAATTTGCTGAAGAAGCCACACAACTTGCGGCCGGGGTGGCAGCGGCCTTCTCCTTGCGGCTGTGGACTTTCTTGTCGACGCAGCGGTAACGGCGAGTGGAGAGGTTATTACTTATATTTTCTCTTACAAAAATGTTGTTACACCTTATATGGTGTCTTAAGGTCATATTTATAGCCAATGAGGAAATTATTTACATAAATACCCTTTTAGGGCCTGTAATAGTGAGGACAATCATGTCCTTTCCTTAGGATAGCCATATTGGGTTTGTCATATAATCACACACATAATGGGCATTTGGTCGAATGGATCATTTGGATTAAGATGGGGGTCACTCCCCCAACATTGGCAACTTTTGATTTTTGATTTTTTTTGCTGAATCGATATTGTACCAGTTGTTAGCTTTTTGTTATTCAATTAAAGAAAAATATAGAAAAAGAGAAGAGAAACATCGTCATATCTCCACAGACAATGTAAAGAAAAAAAAGAGAGAAAAAAATGCATTAAGAAATCAATACGTCCCGAATGACTTTTGACTTCTAAATGCTAGAAACCAGAACCCAAAAACTGTTTAGAACGAAGCATATACTTGTTGACGGTTCTAATCCCATTCTAAACTCTAATAAACGCCTGGTCTCTTACAGCGAAAAGGGTGGAAGGGGAAGCTGGCCTGTGGCCGAATAGTTCATGCGTTCACTCATTAGTAGCAGTAGTTTTTGATTGTGTAGATATCTTTTGCAGCGACGATCACTCTGCCGATCGTTGTGAATCACTTTCATGAACGTCACTTTTGTTGGAACCTATGGTATTTGTCAGTGACGGATTCAAAAATTTCATGATGGATATTCAAAATTATAAATATATTATTTAATAAAAAAATAAAGGTCTATAATAGAAAAAAATTAAAGTATAAATTGTTTATACTAGAGACAACATCTTCAATAATATAAATAAATTATAAAATAATTAAGAATTACAATTTAATTTGATAATGCTTCATGTCTTGGAAGTGAGATATAATATCATCATCCTTAACTTACAGAAAAAGTTATCGCTCAAGAAATGTAACCAAGCAATCATTCAAGTATTGCTTCCCCATTTTATTTCTTAGCTTATTCTTTACACAATTCATTGAAGAGAACACTCTCTCAACACTAGCAGTTGCTACGGGAAGAATTAGCACCAATTTGAAAAGCTTATAAACAATTGCATAATTAGGGTTCTTCTTTGTTTGAACAAATATAATGTAAAACTCAAAAAGATTGTTCACTTTTCTAAACCTTTCATCTCTATAGTTGTCGGTTGCCGCATCGGCCTCGCTCATGCTCCATGGCTCCTCGCGGCACGTACCGTGCCCCGCTTACCTGCCGGTTACTGGCCCTACCGTGCCCCGCTGCTCTAGGTTCTTGCGCGGCGTCACCAGCTAAGAGCCGTCCAAGCCCTCCCTCTTTGGTGGTCAGGTCTAGTTAGGACTTAGAATTAGGTGATGGCCAAATGGGCAGATGGGCCAACATCATGTGCCAAAGTGGGCTAGTAAGATGGGATAGCGAAATAGGCCAACAAGACTCTAGTGGAAATTGGGCTGATTGGGTATAAAAATCCTTCAAAACCATCTTATTTTGAAGTTTTTACGGTCACGATTTATAATTTATAACTATGACTTATGATTTTTTTTTATCATAACACGAGTGTTTGTATAAACGAATCAAACTGATAAGACTCTTTAAAAATACTTTTCTGATAAGTCGCTTTGAAACACCGATGAAGAAACTACTCTATTTATTTATTTTAAAAAACTTATAACCATAGGCTGGAAAGAAGACATTCAATATGTGCTCCAGGTGATGAACAAAACTCTCTCGTCGAAAAAATAGTGATGCCACTCATGTGGACAGAATCGCAATCACAGAAAAAACCGTGATTCCAGATATTATATAAAACTGTATCACAGCTTTATATGGAGCCACCTGATTAAGATCTTAAGCAAGACAAAACGAAGACAGAAACAACGTGACAACAATCTTACAACAAAACAATCTTGGCTTTGTTATGTGTCATAATGAAGACAGAAATAACGTGACATAAAGCAGGTTTTTAAATGGTTTTTTGAAACCAAAATAGTATTTGTCATCTGCTGTTGTATCAAAAAAATATTGAAAAAAAATTATTAGCCACGGAAAAAAAAAACAGAGCCTTTACAACACGGATTAAGATCCTGCTCCATTGTTACAGACGTTTCAATGGAGTAAGCACATATTTTGCCACCTCCAAAAGGCCCAGGCCCACCAAATCATTAACAGTGGAGAGAAAAAAAAACGTGGCAAAATCCAAACCCCTCGTCGAATTATTTAAGCCGCTCCTCTCCCCTCACTTTCTCCCTTTTCTCTCACTTACCATTTACCAATCGTCTCGCCTCGTTAGGGTTTCTCCTAGGGTTTTTCTCCCGCGCCGCCACCGCCCCGCGCCCTCCGGATCGCCGCCATGGCCGCCACCTCCCCCGCCCCGGCCGCCGACCGTATCCTTAACCACTCATGCGCGCTTCCGTTTCCCCAATTTGCTTTCATTTTTTCTTTTTTGGGGGTTTTGAGTTTTTTTTTGTGGGTGTTTGACGGGTAGTCGGATCTCCCGGTGTTTAGTTCGATTTCTTCGCTCCAGTGCGTTCGTTGGTGCCTCGGAGGATTCCAATCGGGTTTGGTCGCGAGAATTGTGTGTTTTTTGGATGATTCTCGTGTCTCTTCGATTATACGAGGTTTAGAATTTCAGAGCGTGTGGCGTTTTGTTTTTGTTTTTGTTTTGTGCTCCTACTTTTTTTTTCCCGAAGAGTTGTAATTTCTTGCCAGGAGCGTGATCTCTTGGTGTCTGCGTTTGACCTTGAGTTTCTTGGCTGGAATATTAACTCCCACGCTTGTCAGTGACTGGATCAGTTTCCCTTAAGCGGTCTTGCTGCAGAGGCTACGGATTTGCTGCAGAAGCTGTCCCTTGATGCCAAGAGCGAAGCCATCGAGGCCCCGGTGACGAAGGAGAAGGTATGATCCGCTTCTCTCCGTACCATCTTATCGGATCGCCATGTGATGCTAGTGGTTGAATCTATCTTTAACCGCAATAACTTTGCAGATGTCGGGAGCGCTGGACGGCAAGTTGAATGACGTGGCGGCGATTCCAAACCCAGCAGTGGCGCCAATGGAGCAGTGGGCAACTCCGGCGCCACACGATTACAAGGATCTGGGCATGTATTATGGCGGCTACCCTGCTGCTTACTATTACGGAGGTGAGGCACTAATGCACCAGTCTAACATTTACTTATGTTTTTAGTGAAATGCTAATAGCAGGGTAATTATGAACATTACACCTGTTGCGAAGTTTGGAGCATTTACTTTGAACTCGAACGAATGCATAGGATTTGTCGCTTAGCAGTGTAGTTATGTGAATTACACCATGATCCGAAGTTTAGAGCGTTTACTTTGAACTCTTATGGTGTGGGATTTTTGAACTTGCAGGTTGGGGTGATTATTCCATGTACATGAGCCATGATGGAATGGAGACACCTACTGCTGTGAGTATTACATCCCCTACTTCACAATGTTTTCAGCCAATTGTGCTTGCTTGGTTCAGTCTAACATTTAACACTTCAAAGTTAGCAAAGAAATGTATACTGTGTAACATATTAAAGATTTTAAATCATGTGGAGTGTTTTTGAATGAACTGGTCTAACCTGTTGAGTTTCTTCAGGGTGCTTATGGGGACTTGTACTGCTATCCTCAATATGGTGTTGCAGCACCCGGACATGATGGTCAGATGTATGGAACTCAGCAGTACCAGTACCCATCTACGTACCACCAACCTCAGGCTCCTGCTAGTAAGCCACCATACAAGACTAGAACTGACAAATTAGCTCCAAAACAAGAGGAGATTTCCACTGCTGCTGCTGCTGCTGATGCACTTCCTGCTGTGGTGGATGCTTCCAAAGCCACTTCAAACAGCATTGATGATGTAAAAGGTCTGAAGACGACGACTTTGCCACTGATACCAAGTGGGCATTTGGGTAGTTATCAGAATCAAAGTACCAGACCAGCTTATCCGTGGGATGGTGGTCAGACCTTTTCGGGGAAACAGCAGAGGCTTTCTAGTGGCAATCCCACTTCAACTGCTTCAAATCCTAAAAACAAGGGTCAATCAAAGAATCAGAATATGCAACCTCTTCCTCAGCTGATGGTGAACTTGCTTTTCTTTGCAATAAACCTATTGTTATGTTATTTATTGATCATTGCTCAAAAGCTTGTGGCACAGAATTTCAGTAATTGTGTGATCATTGTTGTTTATTGTTTGCACATACTCCTATTCTTCACTTTGGCTTGCTGAACACTTGTTCTTTATTGAGTTTGGTTCTTGCCATGTTACTGTTAATTGGTTATGTGTTATATGTGTAACGTTACACTATGACTAGTCTTTTGGTCAATGTGAATTTTACATATTCTGAATCTATTCTAGTTCATAGCTTTGCTATATTGGGATTACTTATTTCTCAAAATGGACACATTTCTTGTAGGGTCTACATGGACATACCTCACCGATGGGTTCAATGTACTCTGGTAGTGGAATGTACAACAGGAATGCCTATGGACCTGGCTTGTGGTATGGATCACACATCTATGGGCCTGGACTGTATGGTGGGTGGAATGCACTGTCGGATGGAAAATACAAGCCCCAAGGGAAAACTTATGGATCTTATGGTTTTGGCAACGAAAACCTTGATGGCTTGAATGAGTTGAAGAGAGGACCAAGAAGTGGACTCTCTAAAAACCAACAGGGCTTTGGACAAGTTGTTCCGACACCTGTGAAAGGACAAGATGTTCCTGCCAGTGATGGGTCTAATGCAGTTCTGCAGGATCAGTACAATCGGTCTGACTTTCTTGAAACTTACTCAGACGCCAAATTCTTTATTATTAAATCGTACAGTGAGGACGATGTTCATAAGAGCATCAAGTACAATGTCTGGGCAAGCACACCCAGTGGAAATAAAAAGCTTGACACAGCTTATCTAGAGGCTAAGGAGAAATTGAGCAATTCTCCTGTATTCTTGTTCTTCTCTGTAAGTTTTTAATCATTGTGTTCTTTTAAAAAGGGGCTTGTCTTTCTGCTGGGTTCTGATGTTGTTTTTTCAGGTTAATACCAGTGGGCAGTTTGTTGGTCTAGCTGAGATGGTGGGTCAGGTTGATTTTAGCAAGACAGTGGAATACTGGCAGCAAGACAAGTGGACTGGTTGTTTTCCTGTCAAGTGGCACATTGTAAAGGACATTCCTAACAACTTGTTGAAGCACATCATTCTCGAGTATAATGAAAACAAGCCAGTGACAAACAGCAGAGATACGCAGGAGGTGAGAATAGTGGCTTTCAATTCTTTCATTTTTGACCCAATTTCCTTCTCTGTATAAGTTTCATGTTGTTACACCATAGCAGATTTTTCCGCATCAGGAAGCCTTAGTAGTATGTCAGGCACACTGCTATGCATTAAATTGTTAAATGTTGTGTTGAACAACTTTGCATGTTGAACTCTTTAATGGTTTTCCCCATACCTTCTTGCGGTGGCTGTAGGTTAAGCTTGATCAAGGCCTTCAGATGCTGAAGATTTTCAAGGACCATGTCTGCAAAACATCCATCTTGGATGACTTTGGCTTTTATGATAACCGCGAGGAAATAATGCAAGAGAAGAAATCACAGCGGCATCATCCACTGAACAAGGTAAAGAACCATCAGCATATACATTTACAGGCAGTCTAACTTGGTGCGAGCCTCTTAGAAATTAGAACTACTGAAAACTAGCTCTTTATGTTAGTTTATTAATGTCTTAGAGTATGCCATTTTAAATGTTCCTAGTTTTGTTGGTGTGAATAGTGAATACAGGTTGGTAGTTGGGAATTCTTTTTAGTCATTTTCCTTTTGAAATGTAAGGATTTGCATTTTTCTTCATTGGTGAATTGAATGGCATCCTTTTATCATTTTCATTTGAGTGTTCACCTGATTTTTAATCAAGTTTTGACTTTAAGAAAGGCTGGAGTTGTGAAATGATCGTGTTAGCTTATTTGAAGTACTGTTATTGGCCCTGCAGATCATGAACAGAAAGCTGCCTACAGTCGGCAATACTGAAAATGAAGCCGACGATGGGAAGCAGGGATTGCAGAAACTTGAGGTTGTAGGAGAGAAAAATTCTGTGATGGAAAATGGTGTGGTGGCGGTCGCAGTAAATGGCGTAGCCCGAAAAGATGCTAACCCCACAGCCCAAGGCTTGGCTGTTGCAAATGGCTGTTGATTTTTCCGCTCAATTCAGCCATTTGAGCTTTTAGTGTAAGGTGACAGGCTGCTGCAGTTCAACTGTTCAAGGCGTTCAGGACTCTGTTGGGTCTCGTAGATGTTCCTTTCAATGGGGTGTAGGTTGCAGAAAGTTGTGAAGTCTGAGGTTGAGATAGATATCAGCTGTTCATGTTCCGTTGAGATGTGTTCTCTTTTATCTTTCATCAGTATGAAATGTGCGTAGGAGTGGAGATATTCTGTACTGGTTTTGCAAGAAGTAACTTGTTCCGGAGGATTTGAAATGCGTTTTTGTTTTGAACTTTACATTCTTTTACTGTGCCCATCATGAATCACGTTGAATTTTTGTATGATACGAACGATTAAGCTTTACATTTTTCCCTTCATATATGGGGCCAACCGTGAAATGTTTTCTTACTCTAAAAAGCAGTGTATTCTAAAATGTTTTTCCCTTCATATAAACCAAGCAATCTGTTTTGGATAGAGGAATTCGGTAGGAATTGTTGGCAAAATTGCACTCATTCCTACAAAATTCTAATCAGAATTCGCGTTTCCCGAAACAAAGGCTAAACTAATTATAGCAAATAACGTCATCGTCTTGGGATTGGGATATAAACATTTGGAAAAAAAATTATGCTGTTTGGTACATAACCAGTCACCACTGCTCGCAACGTGTCCAGTGCAGTGGGCTCCGATCCTACCCGGAGACACATGCCACCTTTCGTCCTCCAAAAATAGCCCACAGGACCAGCCCACAAAATGATTACTTTAAAAGAGAAAAATCCAAACGGGAAGGAATGGAGAATTTTTTATTCTAAAATATAGAAATATACTCATAAATTTTTTTACAGGAATGACCTTCAATCGTCTAAACGTTACACGACTGGATTCTATCGCCCAACGATTGTGCGACACATATGCAGTTAGTGGACCGTTGGGCGATATAATTACAGTCGCGTAACAGTGGGACGACTAGGACCTATCGTCCAACAGTTAGATGACTGGATAATCAGTTGCCTAATCGTTGGGCGACTGCGTGGGAACAAATAGGGAGTTGATGCGTATTGGGGCGGAGGAAAGGGAGCAGTGTCGGTGCGAATAAAGAGAGGTTACGCCATGAGGGTAGTGTAGTATTTCATGATAGACGAACGGTCGTATAAATGTAAATTATAGTACAACAGTAGTTCCATACTGTGCGATGCGATTTAACTAATTGCAACATTGAAAATGTTTGTAGGCAAACATCAACAATGTCGATACCCACTACATTGAAAGTGCATTACGGTGTCAGCACCATTCGTGAAGGTCCAAATGGTGTTTATTTGAGTAGTTTTGCGTAAGCCACTTTGGTACACCCGGACGGTGTCACCCGTAGCTTCTTCTTAGACCCTGATGTTTGCAGCATCGTCATACAAGGGCTTTGGAGTTGATCTTTCACGGACATTAGATGGAAGTTGAGGATATTGATGCGTACTGTTACGTAGAAGCAATTTGTGCAAGCCTGCCAGCGCCGTGGATACAAGTGTGTGCTGTTTTTGTAACCATACCTCGAGTCCCAAGTAACTAGGGACACATAATGAAAAAGGATAAGAAACACTTGACACAGCTAATCACTGAAATTTCTCAGAATCAGTAGGGAAGCTAGTTGAAACCTGATACAAGTATGGCACCTTTAGAAAAGGGCATACCAGATGTGAACATTCCTATGAAGGTAGAAACTAGCATGGATGTGTGCACACACATCAGACCTAACAAACTAAAGGGACTTGCTCCTGCAACTAGAAGATGCGGTGAGCAAGCAGAAGAACTACAAGGATCATTCCATGATGAAATAGTTATAAATTATGTGCACACAGGAGAATCCATGAATAGGACAACAACTAATGTTGATATATATTTTGCAAAGAAAATTACCACAATCATCAATCTTGATCTAGAGTCAACATCGCTCGCTGAATATAAGAAAAGATCAGATTAAGAGGATTGTAAAAAAGTAATAGAAATTGAATTATTATATTTGAATAAAAGAGAGGAGTTTGAACCTGTAAGCTGCACGCCTCCCCATGTGTGCCTCGTAGGGCATAAGTGGATATTTGTTCGAAAGAGAAATGAGAAAAATGAAGTTGTAAGATATAAAGTAAGACTTATTGCATAAGATTTCACTCAACGTCCATGAGTTGATTATGAAGAAAGATATTCCCCAGTCATGGATGGTATTATCTTTAGATATTTAATCCTGATGGCAGTAAATCTGAATTTCGAAATGAAATTAATGGATATGGTAACAGCATATTTTTGTGAATACTTGGATTCGAAAATTTATGTGAAGGTACCTGAAGGTATCCTTGTCTCAAACCAAGACAGAATAAATAGAAACATGTACAGTGTAAAACTTAGGAAATCACTGTACGGACTTAAGTAATCTGGCATAATGTGGTATAATCTTTTAAGCGACTTTCTATGCAAGAAAGCCTGCACGAACAATGAGAATTGTTCCTGTATATTTATACGATGATCCCATAATGGGTTTATATAATCTCAGTATATGTAGATAATCTGAATATCATCGGAACCCCTAGAAGATATAAAGGAAGTATGCTCTTACCTTGAATCAGAGTTCAAAATAAAAAATTTAGGTAAAATAAAATATTACTTATGCTTACAGCTCGAGCATGTCCTAAAAGGAATATCAGTATATCAATCGGCCTACACTCAGAAGGTGTTGAAAAGAATATTTGCAGTAAGAAAAGGATCTGTATAGACCTAGAGAAGAGTAGGAGGAAGTCCGGGACAAGAATTCTCATACTTAACTGCAATAGAAGCACTTGTGTATATAGCAAACTGCATTAGATCGAATATCTCATTTGCTGTAAATCTATTAGTAAGGTATGACGCAGAACCTACCAAGATGCATTGATAGGGAATAAATGACATCTTCTAATACCTCCAAGAAAGTAAATATCTTAGATTATTCTACAAAAAGAATCAAGAACTAAATATGATTGCTATGTAGATGTCAGGTCCCTATCAGACCCGTATACTGCTAGATCACAAACAGGCTGTATGTTCTTGTGTGGTGGAACTGCAATTTCATGAAAATTGTCTAAGCAAAGTCTTGTATCGACTTTGATGAATCGCTCAGAAATCATAGTACTGTACGAAAGCCGCACTAAAAATATGTTTGGTTTTGACGGATGATTTACCACATTCAGCAGTCATGTGAACTGAACATCGTGCATGCTCCTATAATTATCTATAAAGATAATGCAGCTTGTCTTGCACAAGTACAGACATATTACTTGAAGAGTTATCTTATAAAGTATGTCTGCTCTAAGTTATTCTATGCTTATGAATTGTAAAAGATGGACGAAATTAAAATACTGTATACTAAGTCGTGTGAAAATCTTAAAGATTTATTCAGTAAGTCATTTTCAATATATAATTTTGAATGATGTGTACGTTGAATTGGAACGATGAGACTTAGAGAAGTGCAAAATTCTAGGAGAGATTATTCTCAAGCTCACTATTAAAACTTAATCACGAAGATTGAGTATCCAAAGAATAAATTCTATAAATTAAATGAAATTGGATGAATTATATTCTTTTCCCCTTGATGAGTTTTTTGGAAGTTTCTCGGTAAGATTTTTAATGAGACAATTCGTACAACACAACATAACATGTATCATGTAATCTTTCTCTAAATTTTTCTTACTGAGTTTTTATGGAGTTTTGATGAGGTATAAATGTGTCGGATAAATGCACAAGGGAGAGTATTAGGAAACCTAGATCTGCACCTATAAGCCTAGCTCATTAGTGGAGACATTTTACTTGTTTATAAATAAATATCCTAATCATTATAAAGTAAATATAAATATAAAAAATAATAAAGAAAAAAAAATTCTCTTTTATCTCTCTATGTTTAATATATTATTTATATTATTGTATATTTAATAGATCTCTTTTCTCTAAGAGAAATGGTTCGAATCTAAGGGCATCTCCAATGGTCTGAGTCAGCTGACTATTTGCATGTACACATCAGCATAAATCCTATGTGGAGGAAAGAGAGTATGCAAAAAAAATCGAGCCAGCTCTTCCTTAAGCACTAGGCTATAACAGAAAACGATGCAGTCTCTATAAATGACTGTGTGTGCATGTAAGTATCAAATAGCTATCCTTATAGACAGTCCTTTGTATGCTAGCGATTTAGTTGATGATGTGGAAGTCTCCTAGTTAGTTGCTAGCTAGGACTATTAGAGATGCCCTAAGTATCTAACTCGCCTGCGATTCCTCAACAAAATTAACCTAAACTTTAAAAAAGAATGGAAAAGAAATGCCGTTGTCGAACTCGGGAAAGCCTCCTGGAAGAACGCGACCCAAAGGGGAGAGAAAAATACTACAAGAACGCGAAAAAAGAAACTAAATTCTCTCCTGGAAGAAACAGGTGGGAGGGGAGGAGGAGGACAAGAAGCCATCCCCCGCCTCGCCGGCAGGCCGTTCCGCAGATCCGATCGATCGATCGAGCCCCCGGCCAATCCTCGCAAGTACGGCTCGGTCTGAATTTGGCTGTTGGTTTGGTTGTTCTACGTCTGTTTCTTTTTTTAGAATTTTGTTCAATTGTTTGATGCGTCGTTCTTGGATGCGATCGATCTAGGACTGGCTGGTTCGTTGGATCAAGTCTGATGCTTGATAAGGGATTAGCATGCCTGAATTTGTTGTGATTCTGACGATGGACAATTCATTGCCTTTTGTCTTTGGCAAAGCCGAAGATAAAAGGTCTAATTACCTATAAAGGATCAGTTTTCAGATAGGAGAATTCATGTAGGCATGGATTACACGATAAACTTAGCTTCTGCCGTGTGGCCTTGCTGAGGTTTCTTAACCAGCGCAGCAAGGTGAATCGTTTAGCCGGCACAATTGCTTCCTTGCGGTTTCCGCAGATAGCGAAGATAGGATTACACTCAAGAAAGATAGGATGATGCCAACATAGCGAAGGCGATAAGTTTAAACCTTCTCGATTAGCATGGAAATTGACCATCGATGATGTTGTGGTGACGGGACAGTTGCACAAGGTTTCTTGATGAGTATGATAATACACCATAGCAGGGTAAGAAATGGAGACTTGGTTGCTTCATTCCTTAGTCTTGGTTTACCTCACAGCGATGACATTTGTGCATTTTGCTGGGCTGGTCTCACTCTTTCCCCATACAAACTATCGCAAATCTGCACATTTTTAGATTCTCTGTCACACATGTATGCTTGTTTGAGGCTATATTTAAATCACTAGGGAACACCTATTGCAAAGGGGAGTAGCCCGATCTGGAAAATGCTAATGAACATGTCCGTGTCGAGGTTTGATCATGTGCATGGGGTGCTAATTACTAAGTGCCGGGGGGGGGGGGGGGGGCTCTGTCCACAAATATAGTGCTTATTTGGTGGTATTCAGTGCCTCTCTTGACCTCTATTCCGAATGATATGAATGGACAACTAAATTGGTGCTGCAGGTTGGGATGAGTTCTTGTCATAGTCAGGAGCTTATATTGTGTTATCGAGCTCAGTTGATCGGATGTTATGGAGTTTTATCATCACTATTCTTTATGACCTTATAACCTGATTGACAGGAACGGCCAGCTAAATTTGTGCTGTAGGTTGGAATGTGTTCTTCTCATGGTCAGGTCAATTCTGTGATGTAATCATGTTATGTTCCACAGTTGCAGTAAAAGTATTTGTGATGACCATCTGACTCTTACGTGGTTCCACCTACTTTTTTTTACATTTTGTGCAGTAGACATGTTGAATTATTTTTGAAGTTTCTTGATTAATGATTGTTGGTTCGTGCTAATGGAAGTGCGATTGGTGTTCTGTAGAATGGCACAAGAGAGCTGGCAAAAGGAGGCAGAGGAGACTGGTGTCCACAGACCTGAGGCCCCTGTATTGTGCAGTAATAACTGTGGCTTCTTTGGCAGCCGGATGACAGAAAACATGTGCTCAAAGTGTTACAGAGACAACGTTAAGGCCAGTACAGTGGCCACTGAGGAGAAGAAAGCTGTTGTTGCATCGTCTTCCACACCTTTGGGGGCAGAAATCACGGATGGAGGGTCTGCTTCAGTCGCAGATGGGAAGCAAGTAGTGGAGGATGAGGCACCGAAGCCACCCAGTAACCAGTGCTTGTCGTGCCGGAAGAAGGTTGGGTTGACAGGATTCAAGTGTCGCTGTGGAGGTACCTTCTGCTCAATGCACCATTACGCAGATTCTCACAAATGCATATTCGATTACAAGCATGCAGGCAGGGAGCAGATAGCCAAACAGAATCCTCTCGTGAAAGCTGACAAGATCACCAAAATATGATGATGGTTCTGGAGGAGCGCTGCTTGTTTATTTCCTCATGATGTTACTTGATCTGTCAAGTTTACTTCAAAATTATGTGTCAGGGCTTGAATTGTGTCTATAATTCTCTTGGAATTAGCTTTGCCAATGAACGCCATCGACAAACACCACCGACCGATGTCTATCACTGGTGCTTGAGCATTGCTTGCTGGGACATTGCCCTGAGTTGGTCGTGCCTTCAAGGGCTACATTCTGTTGGTGTTTGTGTGGGAATTTTCATTGGCACAGGTGCGCTTCTGTTTATTTGCAGTATGAATAATGTAAATATTTATTTTTAACGTTATGCAATTCTACTGATTACATTATTATGCTCAAGGCTTGCCAGGCTCCCATGATCATCTGTTAGTGTAAATCATGATAGATTTTGGTGTGTTTTGTGTTTAGATGCTTCTGTGTGGACTTGATCTTCTGTTGAAATAGTACTTGTTGCATATTGTGAGTCGTAGAGGAGAAATTGCATGTCTTTTTCTGAAAGTTCCACTAAGAATTTGTTGCCAAAAACCCCCGCTGTGACAGTATGAAAATATCGTGACATGTGAGCTACCTATTGCTGTTTCTGAAGAAGTCATTGCTTCCACTTGGGGGGTTGTTTAGGATGATCCAGCTTAATTGTCAATGCCTCCACTTCGGGGTTTGTTTAGAATGTTTCTCTCTCTCTTGGAGATAAGCTTTAGTGTTTGCGATCTTGTTTTGTTCCTGAATAAGCTTAAGTGTGTGATCTTGTTTTGTTCCTGAACTCATAGTATAAATCAACCACCACTACGAGAAGATTCACTGAAAACAATGGAGTATAATCGTTGATGAGTAGACTATGACTCAGCTGGTAATTAAAAATGGCAGCAGAAATTGAATCTCCATATGCCCGGATGCATCATCTTCAGAGAGTAGTTGGTGGTGACCTCACTTGCATAGGAACCAGTTATTTTTGCCAACTTGCAATGAACGAAAAGTTGTGCACCTAGAGTTCTAGGCCATGTTATGTTGGATCCCGGAAACATGTGCTTCTCTGCATCTCGGATTTGCATTCAAATCATCTGGATACTATATTGCATAAAGCCAATCAAATCTGGATCACTTGCATAGTTGCATGGTACGAGTTCCTATATTAGGCCATGATGTGAAGCATTGTTTCTGAACTAACCGTAGTTGATTAGTTAGTCATCTAGCTCTAGTAGTGATTAGTGTGTGAATATTATGTGAAAAATCATCTCAATATGTATCCCGAAGTGTGGAGTTTGGGCTCAAAAAGGATTTTAAAGAATTCGTTTAAAGAAACTGCTTTTATTTCAATTTTAGGAGAAGCCAAATGCACAAAAGAATAGAGACTATTATCTCCGGCACAAGATCTGTACTAATTACTAACCCAAAAATAACGCAACAAATGAACAAGTGTAAATCTCTTTCAAGCACACGTTCCCGCTAATGCAACAACTGGACAAGAGCCAAAACTTGTACAGCAACCGCGGCGAACAGCCCGGTGGATCGCCAGTGGCCCGCCGAGGTGGCGGCGATCTGTATGGTGAAGTTGCACGCGGCGGTGGACGGGTCGGTCTGCGTGGGCACGGCGAGCCCCTGGAAGTCGCAGGCGTCGTCCTTCTGGTTCTGCACCTGGAAGTACATGCTGAAGGCGTAGGAGGCGTTGCCGTTGGAGTCCATGCCGGCGCACGTCGAGCCGTATCCGAGCGCGGTGCAGTCGGCGAATGTGCACGCGAAGTTGATGTTGTCAGCGAGCTTGCTCGTGTCCTTGGCGTTGGTGTTCACCACGCACCACGTCCTGGAAAGGTACTCGACGTCCTTCGCCGGCACGAGCATGGTGTTCTGCCCCTGCCCGGTCAGGTCGACGGGGTACTTGGGCTGGCCGTCGTACCGGAGGATGCCCCAGTGCCGCTCGAAGTTGCCCGGCGCGACGCTCTTGATGTCCTCGTCGAGGAGGCCGAACAGGTACACCTCGATGTACTGGCTCGGCCGGAGCGGCGTCCCAACGTTGGCCGCCAGCCGCTTGAGCAGGCCGTTGTAGAAGCGCTGCGCGTAGGCGGCGGTGGCGTGCTTGTCGCCGTCGGTGGGCCAGCCGACCTCGCCGACGATGATGGGCATGTCGCCGTGCCCGAACGCCTTGAGCGCGGCCACGAGCGTGTCGAAGTTGGCGTCGAACACGTTGGTGTACTGGACGCCGTTGTCGACCACCGGCGCCGGGCCGCCGTCGAAGAAGGCAAAGTCGACGGGGAAGTCGTCGTTCAGGTACAGGCTGATGAACGGGTAGATGTTCACGGTGAATGGCGCGCTGTTGTTGCTCAGGAACTGCACCATCTGCGTCATCGTGTCGGCGATGTCGGCTCGGAAGCGCCCCGCCGAAGGCACCGGGTTGCTCGGTGGCGAGTTGTACACGTCGGCGTTGAGCGGCACGGTGGCCTTGATGCTGTCGCCGAGGCCCGCCTCGTTCAGCGCGTTCTGGATGTTCTGCAGCGCCGGGAAGGTCACCTTGTCGAACGTGCCATTGTAGGACGCCAAGAACGGCTCGTTGCCGACGGCGACGTACCTGCAAAAAACGCGAGCACAAGACGTCACATCACCGCAGCGCCGCAATGAATGAGAACAACGAGCAGAGAGGTGAAGCTGAACCGAGGCAACAGAGCGGGGGGCGGGGCTCAGTCTCACTTGATGGTGACGCCGCCGTCGAAGTTGTAGCGGGAGACGTTGCGCCTGACCCACTCCTTGGCGGTGTCGTAGTCCGTCATGGCGTCGAGCATGACGTTGGGGATGGCGACCATCACCTCGATGCCGGAGCCGGCAAGAGCGCTCAGGGAAGCCTGGTCGGCGTCGAACAGCTTCACCTTCTTGATGCCGTTGTCCTTGAGCAGCTGCGCCACGATCTTGGGCGGCAACGGGTGCGACGCCTGCGTGCCCCAGTTCATCCCCAGCGCCTCCACCGCCGGGACGCCGTGCCACGACACGGCCGCCAGCATTGCCACCAGCACGCCGAGCCACGGATGGAGCACGGCAAGATTCGCCATTTGGCTCCTTGGGCGAGCTGATCGGGACCCAGAAAAGATCTCCTCCAAGAACGGATTAATCGGAGCACTGTAAATAAGGCCACCTGGATGCGATGGTTTGGAAATCCAGGAAAATGAATCGGGCCAGAAAAAAGCTTGGTGATTTCTGATCCAAACAGAGGCAAGATCGATCAGAATCGACCAATGACGGCCTGTGAACTCTATAAACACGAGCCCAGACAGACAGCAAAAAAACGCAGAGCTCCAAGAAACGGCAATGGAAGCGCGTAGACTACACACGAAACCACGGTTTCTTCTCACTCGACGCTGTCCTTTCCTAATGCCTATTCCTCGTGACATTAACAGCTCGGAGAAAGCAGAGAAATTCACGTGTGAATGCCGGAAAGAAATCCCATGAACCAAACAGTAAAGATTGGCGGTTCGGCTGGCAGCCACTGCAATCAAGAAACAGAGGAAGGAAATCGAAGGGGCAGAGACGGATGGGAGAGCGCGGAGGCTTTCGGATCAAGCGAACAACGCAGCACGGGAACCGAGAAGGATCAGTGATCAGAGAGCCAGCATTAAACTCTGAGACTGGGAGTATTACGCGGGGGGAGGGGGGGGGAGTGCGAGTGGGAGAGGACGCCGGGGTGGGAGGGAAATGGAACGGAGAAATGGTAGTGGAGGGGAGGGGTGTTTCCGTCATTTCAGCGCGCTCGCGTTTCGGTGCGGAGCGGGGGTCGACGTGGCCCGCGTTCCGCGGTTGCCGAGTGGAGCCCACGTGGAGCGGGTGCGCTGTCGGTTTAGCGCGCGCCTCCCCGAGGCAAATCAAAATTTTCTTCTGAAACCTTCGTGTACTTTTTTATATATGCGCTATAAAAAATTCAGAATTTTCTTATAAAGCTTCATATAATTTTATTTTTTTAAAGTAATTTGCATGAATGGATTTTTTTTGGGAAAAAGATATGGGGACAACAGAGGAGACAGACGTATCAGGAAACAGACAGAACATTTAGTGTCTTATAAATTTTTAGCATATATGGTACTGTTTGCATTTAAAATTATAAAAAGGTTCGTATGCAATCAAGCTAATATGACACATATATGCACATTTTTATAATTATAGATGCAAACAATGTCATATATGCCAAAAAAATCATGTCTTGCCGGGATTCCTCATGCCCATCACTCTGATTTCTGCTTAAGGCTTGTCGGCCAAGAAGTCAGATCGAATAGATCGGCTTTTGGAAGCGGTTTCGTTGTCTAGCTTTTATCCCCTATTCCTCCCCTGACATTGCGTCAATCTCGCTCCCATCCGCTTGCTCGCACCCGCTAGCTATAGGGTTTCCTACCCCGACGTCGCCACACCTTGGAGAGGTGGTGCCTTGCCAGATCTGGCCGTCTCCTCTGGGGCCTCCCCAAAGGTGAATCCACACTAATCCAACTCCAGCTCGACTGCCAACGGACAACTCTTGCTGGTCCCTCTCCTCCGCATCCGGCAAGCTATGTGCATTGCCCGACGTGTGCTTTGAGCCGACATCTCCGGTTGTCTTTGGATCCTTATTCGGGTGTGCCTCCTCCCCCTCTGTCGGATCCGCATCAGCCACGTTTGCTTGAAGGTTTTCAAGTATCACAATGATCAACTAAATGATGCAATGTACTTGAATGCTCTCAACAACCTCAAAATGAGAATATGAAGCAAATAAGTTGAAGAGCAAGAGCTCAAATATATTCGATGAGGTCCAAGAGTTCTTGTTTGCTACTAGTGGAGAGGTATTTATAGACTCCAACTAATAGGATGACTGTTCGTGTCAAAATCCTTAAAAATCAAGAGATACGGTACTACCGCCATATAATGACTGGTACTACCATACCTTCTGTTCAACAGTTACTTAAGATTCATTAAATACACATGAACTAGCCAAGGTTAACCGGCAAAAAACTAAAAAAACCAAAAACAAATTAATTTTTTTTTTAAAAATAGTGATCTAGAATATAGATGTTTAAAGCTGAAACCGAAACAACAGGTTTTTTACTTTTTCTTGTTTCCTCGTGCTTGCCTTTCGGCAGTGCAGGTGAGTGAAATACAAACAAAACCTTGGGAGTAGTGCGTGCCTGAATCTTCTTTCTATGTGGATCCTACGCCCTTGCTGCGTCCCTGATCGCAGCACCGTTTTGCGGAGCACCTTGGTCGTAATGTTCTGCTGTCTTCAACAATAGTTACCACGGGCAAGGACACGAATGCTTCGAAATCTAACGGTGGCAGTGAATTCACTACTCACTACAGGCATCACTAGTGGGGCTGTGCATTCGGTGATCCACGCACGTACGAATCAGAAGCTGGGCCTGCAACACGAAATTTCGCACTGTTCCCCCCTCGTTTGACATGAATCCAAGCCGAATTTGTGCAAGTAAGGTACTATTTAAAAGTATTATGGTTTTTGTTTTTTAGCTAATTGTGAGAGAGGTCGAGAGAGTATGGAACACCTATGTTGAGAAACCATTTCATTCATTCAAAGTGGCTCATAAGTTAACTCTATATATAACTTATAAAAACTACTTAAAAAGTCATCCCATTCAAAAATCGGTTTCCAAAAAACTAAAAGCCAGTAAGTGTTTAGAACATAGCCTAGGGCGCTCGCTTTAGCGATGGCTTTTGATTTTTGACTGAAATTTCATTATAGCTGATTTTTTACTGTAGCTGATTTGATTTTTTGGGTATAATTAATTTTAAAAAAATGTAAAAATAGAAAAAGTATGTTTACCTGGACAATACAAAGAAACACGGAAAAAAATACAAAAAAATCTAAAATATCTAAAAATTCAAAAAAAAAACAAAATACTGAATACTGAAAAAAAACAGATGTTAAAAACAGAAGAAAAAAAAACCGAAACATGCGGGTCACCAATTTGTTCGGCCGCCCGAGCATCAAATCGGAGCAAGCGGCCCACCCACCACGTCACCTCGCTCGTTCGGGATCGGCACCGTTTCACTGGCGTGTGTACCATACCTGTCAGAAAGAGTCTCAGCGCCCGGCAAAAACGCTCCTCCCCTCCCCTGCCGCGCGAGGCCGCCCCGCCCCCAAATTCCCGCCACTCTCCACCCCATCCCCCTCTCCCCCAATCCAATCCCCAAATCGATCGCGCGCTCTCTCTCTCTCTCTACGGCGAGGCGAGCCGAGGGAGGAGGAGGAAGATGCTGTGAGTGGACAAGTACCGGCCGAAAACCCTAGACAAGGTCACCGTCCACGACCAGGTCGCGCAGAACCTGAAGAAGCTCGTAAGCTCCCGTGATCCCCGCCCGTCTCCAGATCGGTCTAGGGTTTAGCCTCCTTGTGCCGTTCTGTTTTAATGGCGTTTGGTTTGGTTTAGATCACGTGGCGGAGAAGGATTGCCCGCACCTGCTCTTCTATGGGCCGCCGGGGTCCGGGAAGAAAACCCTAATCATGACCCTCATCAAGCAGATGTTCGGCTCTGGCGCGGAGAAGGTGTGCCGTCTTCTTCTTCTTCTTTTTTTTGCTGGAATCTCTACCTTTTCTTTTTGAGATTTTTCTTGTGGAGGTGAGGTTTTGGTGGTGACGATTTCGTGTGTTTTGATGTCTCCCTTGCAGGTGAACATGGAGAACAGGACGTGGAAGATCGATGTGAGTACTAACCTTTTTAAAGCCCATCTCTGTTCTCTCCGCTACTTTTGCAAATCGCAATGTGGTGTTGAAGAATTCACAAAAAATTCCTACATGGCACGAGTACTAGCAACTGCTCCACTTAAGAATTTGAGTAGGGGTCCTATGCTCTCCCAAAAAACTAAATTGCACAAATTTTAAACTGGCACTATTAGTACCGGAGCAGTGGGTGGTTGCAAATCAGACCCTTAATGTGCCTTAAAAATTGTGCATTTCACTTTTAGGGAGTGCATTGAAGCACTCCTTGGAAACCTTCCTTTTGCGTGATCTTGCCGATTACAGCACCATGACAGATGGTAGTTTTTCCTGTGGGAAGTTTGTGGTATTGTAAAGCTGACAAGTTGGATTAGCTGTGGATTTGGTCCAAGAATCTGAGGTGCTATTTCATTTCTCCAGACTGGGACGAGGACATTTGAACTCGAGTTGGCGATGCTGTGAGTACCCACCATGTGGAGATGAACCCCAGCGATGCAGGGTTTCAGGACAGGTATGTCGTTCAGGAGGTCATCAAAGAGATGGCGAAGAATAGGCCAATTGATGCCAAAGGCAAGAGAGCATTTAAAGGTGGGTGCATTCAAGAGCATAAATAATGATACCAGGCTGAGATAGCACACCTCTAGTTTGGGCTGAATGCCTTGCTTTATTTAATTTGCTACTTCTTTCCACATAAACTTAACCAAATTTCTGTTAACTTGCAGTCCTCGTTTTAAATGAAGTTGACAAGCTATCACGAGAAGCACAGCATTCCCTCCGTAGGACTACGGAGAAGTACAGTGCATCGTGCAGGCTGATATTATGCTGTAATAGCTCCTCAAAGGTGACAGAGGCTGTAAGGTCCCGTTGCTTGAATGTGTGAGTGAATGCTCCTAGCGAAGATCAGGTCGGTGATGGAAGTTTCAATTATCATTTTTGGTTTCACTAGTTGTTGTGTCATTGGCTTGACTGTTTGGTTATACTGAACTGTTTCATTGGGAGTTTAAAAGTAGCATTCAACTTCCCTTATGGGTTGCTTGATTGTTTACGAGTGTTTAGTTGAATGACGTGGAAGTAAATCTGGTTCTTGTTTTTTAATGTGGTGAATCGCATGTACAAGTGGGACTGTAATTGGGTGGTGGCAAATTGTCCTCTTTAAGGTTCAATTATATGCTTTTGTGGGAAATTGTGGCAATAGTTGAAGAAAAAGGTTTTTGGCGTTGCAGCTATGTTGCTTCAATCCTCATTAACTTATGCCGATTTAAAAACCTTATACACTTAACCCTGCTGAAAATTTCTTCGTCTCGCAGATTGTCCAAGTTCTGGAGTTCATTGGGAAGAAAGAAAACCTGCATCTTCCAGCTGGATTTGCTGCCCGGATAGCAGCACAGTCAAACCGTAATCTGAGATGAGCAATATTATTTTTTGAGACCTGCAAAGTGCAGCAGTAAGCTCTTCAGCTAAGTTTAATTATTTGCAGTTTCCTTTATACTGGTTGCGCTGTGCTCCCAGTTTTACGTTGCGCTGTGCTCCCAGTTTTACGTGTATCACAATCTTACTCCCTTTGAGCAGTTACAATTGTCTATTTTTATGTCAAGTATGCATTTCCTTTTCGGATTTCAGATATCCCTTTGCATCAATCATGAACCTTATCAATGGTTATCATGAACCAACCGAGGAGGATGTGGCAGGGTCTTCGGGACCCGCTTAACAATGATCTTCGTGACTTGTTCAGTGCTTCCGCGCTGATCCAGCTGGGTAATGGCGAATCCACGCGTTTCTGGATGGGCGCATGGCTGTGTGGGCAAAACATCAGATCGCTCTTACCAGCTCTTTGGGAGAAGGTCAGGACCTCTCGTCGCCATGAAAGTTTGGTCTCCGAGTCCCCCTTTCGACATTCCCTCCATCATGGATATTCTTCGGCTAGCGGATTTGCTAGTCGGCATCCACCTGCAGCCGAGTCAAGATGACATCGTCTCTTGGCATAGGACTGCCAATGGACTCTACTAAGCCCGATCTTCCTACTTGGCGCTTTTCTATGGCGCGATCGGCTTCCCCTACGCGAAGCAATTGTGGAAGAGTTGGGCGCCTCCGAAAGCAAAGTTCTTCCTCTGGCTCGCTCTCCACCGTAGATGTTTGACCCTGCGCAAGCATAACATCGAGGCACCGAAAGTATGTTTGCTCTGCAGCCAGGAGACGGAAACGGTCGACCACTTGTTGCTACATTGCGTTTATGCTAAGACGGTTTGGTTTAGTCTATTTCAATGGCTTCGCTACTTCCCTTCAACTCGTCCAGCCTGAGCGATCGATGCGTTGCAGTCTGTCGGTCAATTCCGAAGGCCCTCAGAAAAGGCTTTGACAACCTGTTCTTGCTTATCCCTTGGATGATTTGGAAAGAGTGTTATAACATCTGGTTCATCAGCAAGCCCCTCCAACTCAATGTTCTGATATCCTCGATCAAGCAAGAATGTTTCGTTTGGGCAAAGGCGGGAGCTACTAATTCAGGTCTCCTTTCGCCGAGTAGCGTTTCTCAGTCTCCTCCGGATGACCAGATGTAACTGTTATGAATAGTGCTTGTATTCAATATGAGACCAATGAGCCGGTATATATACACAAAGTACAGGTGGTAAATATGCAAAGAACCCTTCATAACAATGGGGAATAACAAAGTATACATATATCTCTAACCCCCCCTCAAACTCATGGTGGATCAACAACACTGAGTTTGGAGAGAGAGAAGCTGTGCTGTGCTCGAGTCTGGGCCTTCGTGAAGAAATCCGCTATCTGAAGCTCGGAAGGCACATACTGAAGAGTAATCACCTGATCATGCACACAAGACCTCATGAAAGAAGCATCAACATCAATATGCTTGGTGAGTTCATGCTTCACAGGATCACAAGCAATACTAATAGCACCTGTACTGTCTGACAGAAGAAGAGTCGGTGTAGTGACAGAAACACCAAAATCCTCAAGTAACTACCGTAGCCAAGTAATCTCTGTTGTCAAGAGAGCCATCGCTCGTAACTCAGCCTCTGCACTCGAACGGGACACAGCAGTCTGTTTCTTCGTTTTCCAAGCAATAAGAGAACCACCAAGAAAAACACAGTAGGCAGAGATAGACCTGCGATCAGAGGGATCGCTGGCCCAAGTAGCATCTGAATAGGCCTGAAGCTGTAGGGAGCTAGAACAAGGAAAGAAGAGACGGCGAGAGATGGTCCCACGAAGGTATCGTAGAACGCGAAGAAGGTGGCTGTAGTGGACCTGAGTGGGAGCTGAGACAAACTGACTCAGAATATGAACTGGATAAGTGATATCTGGACGAGTAACAGCAAGGTAAACAAGACTCCCAACAAGGTGACGATAGCGAGTCGGATCAGAAAGAGGCTCGCATTCGAGAGTCGAAGGTGAACATTGAGCTCCATGGGAGTCTCAACGATCTGTTGATCGAAGAGAGGCGCGATCAAGAAGATCTGAATATATTTCTCTTGGGACATAAAGAAGCCATCTGGAGTGGAAATAACCTCAATCCCAAGGAAATAACGAAGAGGACCAAGATCCGACATAAGGAACTGCTCACTAAGACGAGCCTTGACAAAGGCAATGTACTCAGAATCATCTCCGTAATGATCATATCATCAACATACGAGAAGAAGAAGAGTCCACCACGAGGCGAAGTGTGGACAAAAGTGCGGGATCATGGTCACTAGCGGAAAAGCCGGCGGTGACCACAGAGGAGAAGCGCTCAAACCAAGCACGAGGGGCTTGCTTGAGGCCATAGAGAGAGCGACGAAGGCGACAGACCATGCCCTCAGGAACAGAATACCCAGGTGGCGGATGCATGTAGACCTCCTCACGTAATTCGTCATTAAGAAAGGCATTCTTGACATCAAGTGAGAAACAGACCAGTGGCGAACAGAAGCCACCGAAAGAAGAGTGCGAGCAGTGGTCATGTGGGCAACAGGAGCAAAAGTCTCGTCATAGTCAACACCATGCTCTGCTGGAAATACGAGCAACAAGACGCGCTTATAGCGCTCAAGAGAGCCATCGAGCGAGTCTTAATTTTATAGACCCACTTACACGTGATGGGATGAGAATGAGAAGGAAAAGGAACAAGATCTCAAGTACCAGTACGCTCGAGGGCAGCAATCTCCTCGGCCATGGCAAGTTGCCACTCAGGGTGAGTAACACATCCCTGTGGGAGACAGGCTCACGAGTAGTTGCACCAAAGAAAGGCAAAACGAGCGGAGGCTGAATTGGTCAGCGATCGCGAGAGCGTAACGAGGAGAAGATGACCCATCAGGGAAGATGTACCATCGAAGAAGATGGAGCAGCGGAGAAGATGTCTCATCGGGAAGATCCTCAATCACGGGTCGGCGAGTGTAGAAGATAGGTATCGTAGTGGGAGGAGCACGAGGAGTCGTAGGAGGCGGCACAGCGGCGACAACGGCGGAGATGCCACGGGGAATATGTGGAGGCTCGATGGAGCAGTGGATAAGGGCAAAACAGATATAGGTGTATCCGGAAAGGTCAAGAAAGACAGAGACTCCACAGAGGAAGTCGGAGGAGAGGCGGGGCGTGGGTAGAATGGGCGAGACTCATCGAAAGTCACATCCCGAGAAACCCGCATCCTTCGACCAACCGGATCCGATGATCGATAGCCCTTGTGCTCAAGATCAGTATCCCAAAAGACATACTCAACGGTGGCGGTCGGTTTGGTGCGTTCTCGAGGCGAGGAGAACGTAGCAAACGCAACCAAACATATGAAGGGCGAGTAGTCGGGAAGAAGACCACGAGACGTTTAACGAGGATCGCACCAAGAGCGAAAGAGGTGGATGTTGTTGAGATAGGTGGCGGTGGAAACGACCTCGGCCCAAAAGTGAGGTGGAGTAGAGCGGCAATCATCGAGTACGAGCCGTCTCAAGGAGGTGACGATGCTTGCGCTCGGCGACACCATTCGAGCATGAGCACCGGGACAAGAGAATCGGCGAGTCCATCGCTCGAAAGGAAACTGCGCAGGAACGAGAGGTACTCGCCAATGAATCGACCACGAAAGACACGAATAGGAGTGGAGAATCGTGTGTGGATCATAGTGGCAAATTGTTTATAGATAGACAAAACCTCACTACGAGAAGACATGAAATATATCCAAGTGTGGCGAGAGAAATCATCTATAAATATGATATAATATCGATGACCCCCTTTCAAACGAAGGAGCGGACCCCAAACATCCGAATGAACAAGATTAAAAGGACGCGAGACACGAGACTCACTATGAGGATAAGGAAGTCAAGTTGTTTACCTAACTTACACCACAGCGGTCTAAAGACACGTCTTACAAAGCAGACCCGAAAGACCACGGCGAACTAAGGATGACAGATGAGATCCACACAGATGACCAAGACGGTGATGCCACTGCTGAAAAGAGCCGTGAGACGAAGTGGGCGAGCGGAGAGACGGCGGCGATGGTGGCGGCGGAAGGAAGGTGAAGCGATCAAGCTCCCAGAGACGCTGTGAGTCACGGCGCCGAGGCCGAACCAACCGAGCTCCGTGTGGCGGTCCCGAACACAACAAGAGTCGAGTCGAGAATGACACGATAACCAAGGTCGATGTCTCTGTCTAGCAGAAAGAAGCTGTATAGTGAGGCGAGGAATATGAGCAACAGAAGGAACATGAAAGGATGAGTTGCTAAGAGATCCTCGACCAGAGACAAAGAGATGTACCATCAGCAGTAATAACACTGACAGGAGAATCAAGAGGTGTAATAAAAGACAGAGTGGAAGAATCAGGAGTCATGTGAAAAGATGCTCCAGAATCAAGAATCCACGGGAGGTACTGATCGTGTTGGGGTGGTTTCTCGGTGCTCAAGAGTCGATGCGAACTCGCAGATCTGTCGAGGAGAACCTAAAGCGGCAAGTAGGCGTCGAAGTCTGGTTATCTTTTGCTCGGTGAGAGAAACTGCTGAAGAAGTCGATGCAGACGGCGACGTAAAAGCACTAGTGTCAGGAGAATAACGGCGTGACAGATGCCGCTTCTTCTTATAGCACTGGGACTCAATGTGGCCGACCTTGTCGCAGTAGGAACAGTGAGGACGGCCACCTCCAGACGAAGGGCGGCCACCACCACCGTGGCGGCCGGCGAAGAAGCGATGTAGCGTAGACGGCGGCGAGCACGAGAGGGAGTGGCATCGGACCAAAGACCACTCAAAGTAGTCTCCTCTGCGCGTATCTCGGTGAGAGCCTCCGGAGAGTGACACGAGGGTGGCGTGCAAGAAGCCGAGCACGTCTTTGCTCGAACTCGGGGCGAAGGCGAGTAAGGAACTCGTGAGACCACTGAAACTCCAAGTCAAGACGTATATCCAGCGAGACGGACAGAACGAGCAGCGCCAGCAGCGGAGAGAGTCCAAGCGACGCCGATACAGCAGAGCTCGGCGTAAAGGCATCAACGATAGCATCACCTGCTGAAGAGAGTGCTCTTGGCGAACCACGGACAGTGCGAGGGCATCACGGAGGGCTCGTGGCGCCGCGAAGATGAGTCCACATCCGAAAGCGAAGAGTCCCACAACCTCGAAGAGAATCGAGGCCGGATATCGGGCGATGAAGACAAGCGGCTCGGCGTCGTCATCGCACCACCGAGTGTAGGTGGTCGACGATCCTTGTAGAAATCAAAGCCTCGATAGGCGGCGCGCTTCATCATCGCAATCTGGCGGCCTCGATGCGATCTTGTCGATCGTCGGGGTAATGCAACAGCGTGGGCTCCGTCGAGGAATAGGGCAAGCGGGCGGTGACATCGCCGAGAGGACGCCCGAGACGTAGACCACGCATGTGAATGCGCATGTGAGACACGAAGTCGGTGTAATTAACACCATCAAAGACCACCGGCGGCGAGGAGGGAGCGGTGCCCATTGGTAGGCGGCCCGGGCGCGCGGCGACCAATACAACGAAGTCTAACAGCGGCGCGAACGGCGCGGCGGTTAGATCGGCGTTTTTGGGCCGAAACCCTAACTATTGCGGGCCTCGGCCGTTAGCTACACACGCACACACGCACGCACACACGCAGAGGCGCGCGGCGCGGCGGCGGCGGCGCGCCGTTAGCGGCCGGCGGCGCGCAGCCAGCGCGCAGGGCAAGCGCATGGCGGCGGCGGCGCGGGACGGCCGCGGCGCGTGGCGCGGCGCGCGGAAGCGGCAGCGTGGCGGAGCGAGCGGCGGCGGCGCGAGGAGCGGCGGCAAGCGGAGCGGCGCGGCGGAGGCGCGACGGCGGCGCGCCAGATCGCAGCCGGAGGAAGCGGCGGTGGCGCGGTCGATGGTGAGCGCCGATCGCAGCAGCGGAGAGAAGCGGCGGTGGCGCGGTCGGTGGTGAGCCACCCCGGCGGCAATGGCGGCCGGAGGAGAGACGGCTGACGGACGCGTCGCGAAATTCGGCGATAGATCCAATCGGTGGAGACAAGCACGGCCCTAGGTATGACAAACCCGGGCTCGATACCATGTTATGAATAGTGCTTGTATTCAATATGAGGCCAATGGGCCGGTATATATACACAAAGTAGAGGTGGTAAATATGCAAAGAACCCCTCATAACAATGGGGAATAACAAAGTATACATATATCTCTAACAGTAACTCCCCCCTCTCCCCTTATGTTTGCCCTTTCTTGGGCAATCTAGACTGTGTACTAATTCCCTTCTTCTTAATTGAATGAAACGCCACTAGCGTTTTTGAGAAAAAAAGCTATCAATATATAGTAAGGCAATAGCTGCATTGAGCTGCTTTGAAACCCTTACATGTTAAAAAAATCCCTCTTAGCTTACCCTTACATGTACTACTTATCTTAATTTTTGCCTTTTTTTCGTATTCTTTTGTATTATCCGGGTTAACATGTTTTTTCTATTTATATTTTTTTAAATTTAATTATATTAAATAAGTTAACTCAACTACAGTAAAAAAAATAAGTTAGTTACAGTAAAAAAATTATTAGTCAACGTTATTTCGAACGTCCCATTCAATGCTTTTATTAAGCCGGATGAAGATGGGCTGTAATCCATTTTGAAAGAAAGAAAGCATCAGAAACACAAATTGAACTACTCTCTTTTAACGATAGAGTGAAACCACATCCACAAACACAAAATGGCATTCGCAGACACGATCGAATCAAAACTCGAAGAGTTGTCGATCAAGAGAAGCTGGCAGGAATCTATTCCTACGGCCAGGATAAAAACAAGAATAAGGAAAAAAGGATGGCACTGATGAAGAGGAGAGGTGTTCATGAGTCGAGGCCTCGGCCGCCGCCAATCCCTCCCGGGCCCCACCTTGCGCACCCAGATCGCGGAATCCGAGCCCACGCCACCGCCACCGACAGGTGGGCCCCCACAAAACTTTCCTACGTGGACCACGGGCATCAGCAACGCCTCGCGTACGAACAAAGCGGCTTTTCGCGAAGCAACATGCTGGCGACCAGTAGGTGGTTCTGTCCTTTAACAAGTGGGCCCTAAATTCAGCGAAAGGGTGGGGCGGGCGGGGCTGGTAGGTAGTGCAGCTCACGAATCTCACCGACAGGCGGGCCCGCACGGTTGTCCCCACTAGTCAGTGACCCAGAAGGCGAGCCGTGCGTGGCGATAACGCGAGCTTTACGGGGAGGGACAAAATCTAGACGTTTTCGGTACTGTTAACGCACAAAAATTTTAAATTTAACCATCTTTATATAAAAATTTTAAATCTAGCCCCCTCCTCACCGCACGATTCGCCAGAAAGTGACACGTGGTGGAGTCGTGCGGTACCGGACCGCACGACTCACCAGGAAGCGACACGTGGCGGAGTCGTACGGTACCGGACCGCACGACTCACCAGGAAAGTGACACGTGGCGGAGTCGTACGGTACCGGACCGCACGACTCACTAGGAAAGCGACACGTGGCAATCGTGCGCTCCCGCACGACTCTAAAATCGTGCACCACGTGTCGCTTCCTGGTGAGTCGTGCGGTTCGGTACCGCACGACTCCGCCACATGTCGCTTTCTGGCGAATGACTCCGCCACATCACTTCCTAGCAAAACGTACGGTGGGGAGGGGGCTAGATTTAAAATTTTTTTATAAAAAAAAGTTAAAATTAAAATTTTTGTACACAACAGTACCAAAATACTCCAGATTTCGGGAGGGACATCACGCTGCTCGCGTTCGCGTCGTGCACAGCGCAGCGGCTGTGTTATATCATTGGACCCCTCCCCACTCGCTTGCCTACCCGCCCGCCTCCCTCTCGCTCCGAAGCTTCTCTCCTCTGGTACGACCAGAGCCCAGCGAGAGGAGAGGAGGGGAGGCGCGGGCTAGGGTTTGGGCGGCGGGGGTGCGGAGATGTCGACGCCGGCGAGGAAGCGGCTGATGCGGGACTTCAAGCGGCTGCAGCAGGACCCGCCCGCCGGCGTCAGCGGCGCGCCCCACGACAACAACATCATGCTCTGGAACGCCGTCATCTTCGGGTAACCACGCCGCCGTATGATTCTCGCTAGGTTTTGGAGAACTTGGGATCTCGTAGAGTTGCGAAATCCTTTTTCTTTAGCGTGTTTGCTTGGTGGATTAATCTGCTGCTGATGCCGTTCGCTTCTGGTGTTTGGTGCGATTCGGCAGGCCGGATGATACGCCCTGGGATGGAGGTGAGCCCGTTCGATTTTCATTTCGGTTTGTGCCTTTTGATCCGTATAGTTGCTCGGTTCCTAGTGTTTGCATACTGCTAGTTTCGTGACTTGGTGTTTGGTAAATTGGGACTCTAGGTTATGCCTATGTTTACTCTGATTTCTGTGAAAAGGTGCTATCTTTCTCGTTTGATGTCGCATCTCAAAGGTGTAGATGTAAAGAAATGGGGGTGTACAATAACCGTTTGTCCCCCTGACAGCGAAAGTGCAACCTGCGTAGCTATCAACCTTGTGCTTCATTTTGCTTCCATTTTAGTGTTTTTTTTCCTGATATAGGAAACTTACAGCTATGCCATCTCTGATGCATTGTTGTTCACTGAAAAGGTAAAGAGCTTGATCTCCTCACGCGTTTGATTGATGCTTTAGTGCTAAGGGCTGTCACAAGTTAATGAAAAAGCGCGTGATTAGCATGATTCAATTTGTTTAGGCAATTATGGGTGTATACATTTTTAGCCAACAAATGTGCAGTTCTAACAAGTAAACACGTACTTTAAAGTTCGAAAAGTAGTTATTCGTTTCTTTAAATGTACAGTTTGGCATTCTAACAAACACACCTGAAATCAAAAGCAATCGGCATACTGCCTATAAAAGAGCATGCTCCGTAGCACTTGGAATAATAAATTAAGGAAGACTTCTTGATTTTCATTGGAACCACTTGCTGCAGTTGTTGGAACTTTTTTTAGTGAATTGCTGATCATTACTTGTTTAGTCAGTAGTCACAGGATATGCCATGTAGCTAACTAGCTATCATATGAGCGGGAATGGGGGGATGCCTCATTTTAAATGGGGCCACTCTCTCTGTGGATTTTGGAGTAAGAAACTGTTGAATTAATCATTGGAAGTTATTTGATGTCGTAACCCAATTGCCGTCATTCATCAGGCTAGAAATAAAGTATTAAAGTTGGATGGGATTAATCCATAGTTAATTCTCTAGACGACAGATCAATTTGGACTTTTGAGAGATGGGGCTGTAGTAATTAGATGGCAGCTTCATTTGGTGGGCTATTGTTTGTTTGAAATAAAACTGTGCTAGAATATAGGATTATATGATACAGGAAAGTCTCTTACTAGAATTTGGTGACATCCACTATCTATCCATATTTTGTTGCCTGTAAGACTAAAACCTCAGTCTTATGGGATTAGAATAATCGACTAAAAACCTTGGACCTACTCTGATGTTCATATATCATATACCTTCGTTTTGGACTGTTAAGATTTGCAACCTTGTGTAGTCAGATCAAGAAATTTTGTTCATGATATAACACAACAACAAACGTGATTCATGGCACCAGTAAAGTATGGCTTGTTTGCATTGTGTCCTTAGATTGTTTCAGTACAAATAATGGTGTTAAGTCAGTAATCATAGGCCCACTAACTTTTGATTATGTTACATATGTTATGAATATTGTGTGTGTTGATATGAGGCCTAAAGGATCATATATATAGGAGAGTACAAGAGATATATACCATATAGAGATAAGGCATATATAGAATAGAATACAAATTCTATATCCTACTACAACTCTATCTCCTTAACATCCCCCTCAAATGCAAGACGTATGCAATAGCATTGCATTTGAAAAGAGTTGTTACTAAAGTAGTAAAAATAAAATCCGAAGTCCGAGTCTGGATGATGTCGTCGTAGCGTGCAGGTCTTGAAAAATACTGTCGAATCAAGCCGAAGAGGAATAGACAGAAGTATAACAGCGCAGATCGAAGCCCAAGACGGCGATGACGCAATGCACAAGGTGCAGAAGAAGCGCGGCGGCCTTAAAACCTCGGGGCGGCGGCTACAGTAGCGGCGGCATCATACGACTTCTACGATCTACACGTGGCTCAAAGAGAAGAGCGGCGGCTGTTGCCATGGAATAAGGGTAAAGGCATGGCAGCAGCAGATTGAAGCCCAAGACGACGACAGTGCAATGCACGAGGTGCAGAAGAAGCGTGGCAGCCTTAAAAGCTCGGGGCGGCGGCTAAAGTAGCGGCGACATCTTAACGACTTCTACGATCTGCACGTGACTCAGAGGGTTACTGTCATGCAAAACAAAATTCCTAGACTTCTATGATTGACAAAAAAAATTTTGGACTCGCATGGCTTAGACGAACTCAAATGTTGGAGACTACGGACTTGGGATGGACGCAAACGAACGGATGAAGTGGAGACGACGGCGGCCTGGGCAGCGGCGGCGACGAGATCGGGAAGGAGACAATGCCGCACACGGAGGGCAGCGAAGTGGAGGACGCCGCGCACGGAGGGCAGCGAAGTGAAGACGACACCGGCTTGAGCGGCGGCGGCGGCTCGGGGCAGCGAGCAACTAGATCAGAACCTTTTTTTCTCTCTCCTTTTTTTTGCTTGCTTGCTACTTAAAGCGCCTTACGGATCGGATCAGAGACCGAAGAAAACTTCAAAAAAAGAAAGAGGATGGATGGGCGCGGCCGGGGTGAAGCGGTAGGTGGCGCGGGACCGGCGGGAGGGAGTCGAGCGATAGGAGGCGGCACCAGCGGGCGGCGGGAGGCGGATGTCGGGTGGAGCTCCGGCGGCGCAGCACCAGCAGCGGCGTCCATGGCGGCGGCCGTGCGCGGAGGCGGGCGCTCCGGATGGGGTGGTCGCCACAGAGGCGCGCGCGGCATCAAGCGGCGTGCGCGCAGGGCCGATGGGCGGCCGCCAGGCGGCGGCGGGTGGTAGTCAAAGATGCGGCCGACGGCGGAGGGGATGGAACACCAGTCGAAGTCCATGGCGACGGAGGCCGTCGTTGTCTGCAGGCGCAAGCCTCGTCGCCGATCTCCGTCCGTGCCACGTCGAGCGCCTCGGGGGGCAGCCTCCGCTTGAGGGTGACGCGCGAGGGGCCCGGCTGCCCGCCGCAGAGCGGGCACGGGTTGCCACCGGGATCGCCTGCCATGGCGGATGGGGCAGGCGGCCGGTGGCCGAGTCGAGGCGGGACGCGCTGGGATCAACGGTGGCAACTCCACTGATAGCCGGTCGAGTCAAGAGCTTGCAGTTTGCATCTGCGCTTTGGACCTCACGAGTGTTGGAAGAAGTAGCCGCCTCCGGGAGTAGAAATTGATCCTCCCGGAGGCAGCGGCAGCGGAAGTAGATCGAGAGCGAAGTTAGAGTTTCAACTTTTGCTCTGATACCATGTTATGAATATTGTGTGTGTTGATATGAGGCCTAAAAGACTATATATATAGGAGAGTACAAGAGATATATGCCATATAGAGATAAGGCATATATGGAATAGAATACAAACTCTATATCCTATTACAACTCTATCTCCTTAACAACATATACAGGCACATTCAAGATGACCCTGCAATTTACAGAAGATTATCCCAACAAGCCACCAACTGTTCGGTTTGTCTCAAGGATGTTTCACCCAAATAGTATGTTCTCTCTAAGACCGCTTTTTTCAACCACTTGGTTATATTTTCAAATGATTAAATTATTCTCAGAGATTGAATTCTTGAAAGTCTGCACAAATTAATGTTATTATTATCCATTCAGTTTACGCAGATGGAAGCATCTGCTTGGATATCCTGCAGAACCAGTGGAGCCCTATATATGATGTTGCTGCAATATTGACCTCTATTCAGGTATCATTTAGATCCTCTCTGAGCATATTGAATTGCTTCGATAGCTTCGTTTGTTCTACTACTTTCTATTGCTCGTTGTTCACTTGATTACAACCATTGATACCTAGTAGGAAGTTCACAAAGATTTTGTATTGTTGTCATTTCATTGGTGTAGAGATAGATCCCATTCTTGTTTCCATAATAACAAGGAAGAAAAAAGAACGTTATTCCCCTATAGCTTGACATAAGTTGCACCCACCAAAGCTAGATCCAGATTTTATTGACAGTTGTTATTGTTTACGAAACCACCTGCCATACAGGTAACGTGCCACCAATAAGTAGTTATCAATGATGCAGCATCTGAAAGTTTGATCATAGCATGCCAACTAGAGCCTTTCATCCATTTGGTGGTGGATTATTTGCCTTCATTTACTGCCAAAAGAATGGCCTGGGGGCCATGGGTTATGTCTCCCTGACAGTATCCACATGTCAAACTTAGTTATTTCTGTTGTGCTTTGCTCTGCAGTCCCTGCTCTGTGACCCAAACCCAAATTCCCCTGCAAACTCTGAAGCAGCCAGACTCTTCAGCGAGATCAAGCGCGAGTACAACCGCAAAGTTCGCGAGATCGTGGAGCAGAGCTGGACAGCCGACTGAGGCAGGGGGCATATCCACATCGCCAGATTCTGCAATAAGCAACGCCAAAACATCTGCATTTCTGGCTTTGCCAGCCTGTATTGTCCACTAAAACATTAAAACTTCAGCGGTGATTGTGTTCCTGTGCTTGATCCCCTGCTTGGGCTGCTGGTTTCCCAAATGTAGTGGTTACCTATTTGATGAATTCAAGGTATTGACGCTTATGTAAAGAGTTATACTAGCCAAGAAGTGGTTGCTAGGTTGCAGAAACCTCATCCTTGAATCCTTGGTGCTTTCTCGCTGTACTAACGCTCGGTTACAAGGTTGTCGACCCTGTACTTGAGATAAATGGTACTAGATTAATGATGATCATGTAACTCTGAGCGTTGGTAGAAACAGGCTTGGCTATTGACAGAACGGTACAGGTGCTTGCACAGCACAGCGTTATTGTAACCCTAGAGGAAAACAAACGAAAGGTTCTTCTGAGATCAAGGATTCAGATAGCAATACAATAAGGAAAAAAAAAAAAGAAAGGCTCTACACTGACAAAACAAAAGAACAGTAGTTGTTTGTGCATCAAGAAGGAAATTCTGAGCCCCTTTTTGCTGCACATCCTGGAGGATAACTCATAACTGATAGCTCCATCTTCAGCTGCAGCCTGCAGATTCTGTACACTGTTGCGAAAAATTCCATCTTCAGATGCAGCTTGCCGGCACACTGATCATCCTAGAAATCTCAGGGTGGACTGTAGCGTTTCAAATCGCTTCACTGCTTTGACCTACAGGTTCAAGAAAATGAGCTTGCCGGCACACTGATCATCCAAGAAATCTCAGTGTGGACTGTAGCGTGTCACATCGCTTCACTGCTTGACCTACAGGTCCAACAAAATGGAGCGAGCCATTTCAGAATCTAACCGAGCAGCATGATCAAGGTTTAGGTATGTGAATGATCAGAAAATGGATGATTGGATGGGAGAAAACACCTGACTATCTATCTGCTAAATCTGGACGACCTGGTGACCCAGGACGACGACGACACCTGCGACCCCTCGCTGCTCCGGATGTCCCCCTCCCAGTCATGCTGCACCTGGGTAGCGAACTGGAGGTTCCAGAGCACGTCCTCGATCGACGGCCGCTGCGCCGCCTCCTTGGCTAGGCACCTCAGGCAGATCTCCATGACCGTTTTCAGTGATTCATCTGAACACCCCTTGCTCACTGCCGGGTCTACAAAACTTCTTCTCCTGGCCCGGTCCTCGTCGGCAATTGCCCATAGCAGCTGCAGCACAGTGAGATTAAGGCGTTTGTGTTGTGTACACTAGCTAAGTTCACGAGTTGGCATTGTCAGGTACAAAAAGTTCAGGTAATCATACACACCAGTTCTTTCAATATTTCCACCTCGTATATGGATGTGATTGGCTTTCCAGACACAACCTCAAGTAGGATCACCCCAAAATCAAATATATCGGTCTTATCACCGAGCATTGTACTGCAAAGTAACATTCGCAAAAAAAGGTGGTGGTGGTGTTATTAGTCGTACTGATTGAAACTGCTAGATGATAGCATCAGAAGGTTGAAGCTTCAACAGTCAAATATGGACTAGTCCTCGGAAGTACCTATCAGTTTGGTGCTTGCCTCCAGCTCCTCCCTGCTTGGTTTGACAAACAACATAACATTGTTTGTCAGCAACAGCCATAAAACTTTACTAGAAGCAGCTCGATGTTAAAATCATAAGTAAATTTTTCGCTGATCTACCCCAGGTTTCGTAGCCTCTCCTAGGATTGGGATATTGTAGCTGTTAAGGATAGAATAAGATTAGGATTAGGACTCCTAGTTGTTTCCTAATATGCTACTTCCTTTTATGCTGTGTTGTATTCCTTTTGTACATCCCCTTGTACCTGTATATATATTGCCCCTTGGGCCTCATGAATAGATGCACACAATATTCATAACATGGTATCAGAGCCTACCTAGGGTTTGCCTCGGTTTGCTCGCCGCCGCTCCCGTGCCTCTCCCCGACGTCGCCGGCCGCTCTCGCCGGCCTCTCCCCGTGCGCCGTCTCCCCGTCTCCGCCGGCACCATCGCGCGCCGCCAGCGCCGCCTCGCCGGCAGCTACTCCGCCAAGACGGGCACCGGCCGCGCCGCCGCCACGCCGCCAACGCCGCCGCCGCCTTCCCGCGCTGCCAGCGACCGCGGCAACTGCGCGGCTCCCGCGCCTCCGCGCGCGGCTCCTCCAGCCCGCGCAGCGCGCGTCGCCGCCCGCGCGCGCCTCCGCCGGCGCCGCCGCGCGGCCGCTTCACGCCGCGCCGCGCCGCGCCTCTCCCGGCGCCTCTCGCGCCTCGCCTCTTCGCGTGGCGCCGCCGCTCGGTGTGTGCGTGTGTGCGTGAGTGTGGGCGACGGCCCACTTTAATTAGGGTTTCCCTTTTTCTTCGGTAAAAAAAAAAAAAAAAAAAAAAAGCAAAAAAAAAAAAGTTGATCTAACCGCGCGCGTTCGGCGCGCTGTTAGACCGTTGTATTGGTCGCAGCGCCGCCTACCAATGGGCACCGTTTCTCCTCGCCGCCGGTGGTCTTTGATGGTGTTAATTACACCGACTTGTGTCTCACATGCGCATTCACATGCGTGGTTTACGTCTCGGGCGTCCTCTCGGCGATGTCACCGCCCGCTTGCCCTATTCCTCCGACGAGCCCACGCTGTTGCATTGCCCCGACGGTAAACAAGATTGCTCACGAGGCCGCTCAGTTGTTGATGATGAAGCGCCTCGCCTACCGGAGGCTCGGATCTCTACAAGGACCGTCGACCACCTACACTCGGTGGTGCGATGACGGCGCTCGGCTCTTCTTGTCTTCATCGCGATCTCGGCCTCGCTTCTCTTACGAGGTTGTGGACTCTTCCGGCTTCCCAGATGTGGACTCATCTTCGTCGGCGCTCGAGCCCTCGGTGATGCCACTGCACTGTCCGTGGTTCGCCAAGAGCACTCTCTTGACAGGTGATGCTCTGTTGATGCCTTTACGCTCGAGCTCGCTATCGGCGTCGATTGGACTCTCTCCGCACTGCTGCCGCTGCGTTCTGTCCGTCTTTGCTTGGATATACGTCTTGACTTGGAGTTTGGCGGGTCTCGAGTTCCTTACTCGCCCGTCTGAGTTCGAGCAAAGGCGTGCTCGGCTTCTTGCACGCCACCCTCGTGTCACTCTCTGAGGCTCTCACCGAGATACGCGCGAGGAGACTCGTCCGAGTGGCGCTGTCCGATGCCACTCCCTCTGTACTCGCCGCCGTTCTGCTACTCGCTGCCTCCAGCCGCCGCCACAGGTGGTGGTGGCGTCATCCGTCTGAGGTGGCCGTCTCACTGTTCCTCTGCGACAAGGCGGCCACTTTGAGTCCCGTGCTATAAGAAGAAGCGGCATCTTTCACGCCGTTCTTCTATTGGCACCGGTGCTTCTCGACGGCGTCTGCATCGACTTCTTGACTTCTTTCACCGAGCGAGAGATAGCGGACTTCGCCGCTTGCTTGCCGCCAGTTCTCCTCGGCGGAGTTCTGCGAGTTACGCTCACGACTCTTGAATCGAGAAACCACCCTCTACGATCGGTACCTCCCGTGGATTCTTGATTCTGGAGCATCTTTTCACATGACTCCTGATGCTTCTACTTTGTCATCTATTACACCTCTTGATTCTCCTGTCAGTGTTCTTACTGCTGATGGTACATCTCTTTCTGTCTCTGGTCGAGGATCTCTTAGCAACTCGTCCTTTCATGTTCCTTCTGTTGCTCATATTCCTCGCCTCACTATGCGCCTTCTTTCTGCTGGGACATTCGACCTTGGCTATCAGGTCATTCTCGACTCTGACTCTTGTTGTGTTCAGGACCGCCACACGGGAGCTCTGGTTGGTTCTGGCCCTCGGCGCCGTGACTCACAGCGTCTCTGGGAGCTTGACGGCTTCACCTTCCTTCCGCCGCCACCATCGCCGCCCGATCTCTCCGCCACGCCGCCGTCTCCGGCTCTTTTCAGCGGTGGCATCACCGTCTTGGTCATCGTGTGGATCTACTTTGTCATCCTTAGTTCGTCGTGGTCTTAAGGGTGCGCCTCGGAGACGTGTCTTTAGATTGTCGGGTGTAAGTTAGGTAAACAAATTCAGCTTCCTATCCTCACGGTGAGTCCGTGTCCCAGCGTCCTTTTGATCTTGTTCATTCGGATGTTTGGGGTCCGGCTCCTTCGTTTGAAAGGGGTCATCGTTATTATATCATATTTATAGATGATTTCTCTCGCCACACTTGGATATATTTCATGTCTTCTCGTAGTGAGGTCTTGTCTATCTATAAACAATTTGCCACTATGATCCACACACGCTTCTCCACTCCTATTCGTGTTTTTCGTGTTGATTCTGTTGGCGAGTACCTTTCTCGTTACTGCGCGCTTCCTTGCTGCGCAGGACTCTCTTCGATTCTCTTGTCCGGTGCTCATGCTCGAAATGGTGTCGTGGCGCAAGCATCGTCACCTCCTTGAGGCGGCTCGTACTCGATGATCGCCGCCTCTACCCCACCTCACTTTTGGGCCGAGGTTGTTTCCACCGCCACCTATCTCATCAACATCCGGCCATCTTACGCTCTTGAGTGCGATCCTGTTGGCGTCTCGTGGTCTTCTGCGACTACTCGCCCTTCATATGTTTGGTTGCGTTTGCTCGTTCTCCTCGCACCTCGCGAGCGTACCAAACTAACCGCTCGATCTGTTGAGTGTGTCTTTTTGGGATCTGATCACGAGCACAAGGGCTATCGGTGTTGGGATCCGGTTGGTCGAAGGATGCGGGTTTCTCGGGATGTGACTTTCGACGAGTCTCGCCCATTCTACCCACGTCCCGCCTCTCCTTCGACTCCTCTGCGGAGTCTCGTCTTTCTTGACCTTTCCGGATACACCTATCTCTGCTTTGCCTCGTCCACTTGTCCCACCGAGTCTCCACATATTCCCCGTGGCCTCTCCACCGTTGTCACCGCTGCGTCGTCTCCTCGACTCCCGTGCTCCTCTCCCTCTGATACCTCCCTTCTCTTTTACACTCGTCGACCTCGTGTTGAGGCTTCTCCGGTGAGTCCTCTTCTCCGATGATCCACCTTCTTCGATGCTCCATCGTCCCGATGGGTCATCTTCTCCTCGCTACGCTCTCGCGATCGCCGGTCGATTCGGCCTCTGCCGCTTTGCCTTGTTGCGCGACTGCTCGTGAGCTTTGTCTCCTCACGGGATCTTTGCTACTCACCCCGAGTGGCGGCTTGCCATGGCGAGGAGATTGCGCCTCGAGCGTCTTGGTACTTGGGATCTTGTTCCTTTGCCATCTCATTCTCGTCCCATCACGTGTAAGTGGGTCTATAAAATTAAGACTCGCTCGATGGCTCTCTTGAGCGCTACAAGGCGCGTCTTGTTGCTCGTGGCTTCCAGCGAGGAGCATGGCGTTGACTATGACGAGACCTTTGCTCCGTGGCCCACATGACCACCGTTCGCACTCTTACGCCGGTGGCGTGCATTGCGCCATCGGTGCATTTCGGCTTGATGTCAAGAATGCCTTTCTTAATGGTGAGTTGCGTGAGGAGGTCTACATGCATCCGCCACCGGGTATTCTGTTCCCGAGGGCATGGTGCATGCCTTCGCCGCTCTCTCTATGGCCTTAAGCAAGCCCTCGTGCTTGGTTTGGCGCTTCTCCTCTGTGGTCACTGCTGCTGGCTTTTCCGCTAGTGATCATGATCCTGCGCTCTTTGTCCACACTTCGTCCGTGGTCGGACTCTTCTTCTTACGTATGTAGATGATATGATCATTACGGGAGATGATTAAGTACATTGCCTTTGTCAAGGCTCGTCTTAGTGAGCGATTTCTTATGTCGGATCTTGGTCCTCTCGGTTATTTCCTTGGGATTGAGGTTACTTCCACTCCGGATGGTTTCTTTATGTCCCAAGAGAAATATATTCGAGATCTTCTTGATCGCGCCTCTCTCATCGATCAACAGATCGTTGAGACTCCCATGGAGCTCAATGTCCACCTCCGACCCTCGGATGGCGAGCCTCTTTACGATCCGACTCGCTATCGTCACCTTGTTGGGAGTCTTGTTTATCTTGTCATTACTCGTCCGGATATCACCTATCCGTTCATATTCTCGAGTCGGTTTGTTTCAGCTCCCACTCGGGTCCACTCACCACCTTCTTCGAGTTCTGCGATACCTTCGTGGGACTATCTCTCGCCGTCTCTTCTTTCCACGTTCGATTCGTTCTGACTTGGCCTATTCGGATGCTACTTGGGCGGCGATCCCTCGATCGCCGGTCTCTCTCGCCTCTTGTGTTTTTCTTGGTGGTTCTCTTATTGCACGGAAGACGAAGAAACAGATGCAGTGTCCCGTTCGAGTGCAGAGGTGAGTTGCGAGCTATGGCTCTCTTGACAGAGAGATTACTTGCTACGGTGGTTACTTGAGGATTTGGTGTTTCAGTCACTACACCGACTCCTCTCTTGTCGACAATCTGAGTGCTATCGGTGTTGCTCGTGATCCCGTGAAGCATGAGCTCACCAAGCATATTGGTGTTGATGCTTCCTTCATGAGGTCTTGTGTGCAAGATCGGTGATTACTCTTCGATATGTGCCTTGAGCTTTGATAGCGGATTTCTTCACGAAGGCCCGGACTCGAGCACAAAGACACGACTTTACCTCTCCAAACTCGGTGTTGTTGATCCACCATGAGTTTGAGGGGGTGTTAAGGATAGAATAAGATTAGGATTAGGACTCCTAGTTGTTTCCTAATATGCTACTTCCTTTTATGCTGTGTTGTATTCCTTTTGTACATCCCCTTGTACCTGTATATATATTGCCCCTTGGGCCTCATGAATAGATGCACACAATATTCATAACAGCTGCCGATTTTAGCGACATGATTCTGGTCTAGAAGAATGTTGTTGATTTTTAGGTTGTTTCCAAATAGACCAGGTATCATCCCTCCATGCAAGAACTGAATGCCCTTTGCGACTCCGATGGCGGCTGATATTCTCTGCACCCAGGTAAGCTTCCGTCCTTCAGTTCCTTCTGGTGAAAAACAGTTCAGAAAGCAACATAACAGTCAGTGACTGGATTGTCAGAGTAAGTGAAATGAAGGAGAGGTACTGACAACATACGCGAAATCCTGCTCCTTAGGTTCCCATTTTGCACGTACTCGAACACGAGGTACAATTGGGTTACAGTGGAATCGTCAAGATCATATTCAAAGCAGTGCCCTAGAGCGCTGACCAAGTGCCGATGTCTGAGCCTAGATATTGTTTCAATGTGACGGTTCAAGCTTTGGGAAGTCTGGCTCCTCCTAACCTTCAGACTCCTGATTGCAACTGGGGCGCCATTGCTTAGCCTTCCCAGATACAGCTGCAAAGAAAAAAAAGAGGAAAATAAGACAACCTTTAAATACATGTGCATGTGCTTATAGCATATGAAAAAAATGATGAACTCATGGGCACAACTAGAACAGGTCACAGTAAATTGCATGCATCAGTTGCCCCAATTCTGAACAAGCTGTGAATTGATCAATGGAGAAGACGACGTGAACCTCGCCATGAGCATCTTGCCCCAGTAGAGAAGAGTTATCGAAGTTATCAGTCGCAGCTTCGAGCTCAACCAAAGAAAATGATCTGTATGGTGGGATCCCCAGAGCTCCCAGCTTCACTGTCTGTGATATGTATCCTTTTTTGTTCCAAACACCAAAACGAAAGCAAAAGTTAGCGGCGTTGACATCAACTTTTGATATATCAAGAAATGAAATGCAGAGATCGATCAGTGAGATCATACGTGCATCGGCGAACAACTTGGAAGGGTAGGCACTAGAAGCATGTTCTTCCACCAATGTCGCCGGAGGCCTTGCCTTCGCACCTTCCATGGTCACCTTCCTCACGGCGAAGAAGGTCATGACACCGACAAGCGAAACGGCGACGAGAACCGCCATTGCAATGCCGGCGACGAAACCAGCCTGCCGGGCAACTCTCTTCCTCTCCTTGCCAGGAACTATCCCCACGGCCAAGGCTTGGTTCTGACAGAATGGTAACGGGTGCTGTGAACCATCACTATTGTCCAAACAATTCGCCGACGAGAGCACCACCGTCGCCGGCTTCCCGTCCGGCCTCAAGCAAGTGGGCACACTCCCCATCAGGAGGTTCGACGACAGATCGACGAACCGGAGGTTGTCGCCGCACGGCACCTTTTCGGACAGCATCCCGGTGAACCTGTTCCCGGAGATGTTGAGGTATTGGATGGACGGCAGGGACAGAAACGCCGGCATGAACGGTCCGACGAACCGGTTCCACGACACGTCCAGCCGCTCCAGCAGGTAGAAGGAGCTCAGCTCGGCTGGCAGGCCTTCGCTGACCCTGTTCCGGCTTAGCACCACCGTCACCACCTTCCTGCCCAGCTTGGGGAACACAGGCCCGAGCGAGTTGCCGCCGACGTCAATCACCTGGAGGTTCGTCAGGCGTGTCATGTCCGGCAGGTTCCCGGACAGATTGTTGGACGCCAGTACGAGCGACCTCAGCGACGGCATGCTCCCGAGGGACTCCGGCACGGAGCCTTCCAGCGAGTTGTTCCTCAAGCTCAGCACGGCCAACAATGGCAGCGTCCCGATCCACCCAGGCACCTGACCGCTCATCATGTTGTTGTCAACAATCAGAGTCTGTAAGCTCCCGAGCCGCGAGAGGCCTTTTGGGATTTCGCCGTAGAGGTAGTTGCCGCTCATGTTGACGATCTCCAGCGACGCGAGCCGCCCGATCTTGCCGGGCAAGGGGCCCCAGAGGCCGAGGCCGGACAGCGTGAGCACCTTGAGGTCGGGGAGCCTGGACAACGTCGTGACGAAGGCGCCGATGGAGAAGTTCATGGGGAGGGGAGGGGTGCCCTCGGGCCCGGCGATGTGCAGCTGCGTCACGGTATCCCCGTAGCACACGACGGCTGCCAAGGGGGCCATGGTGCCGCCGCCGCAGAAGTCGGTGGTGCGGCGCCAGTGGCTGAGCATCGGAGGGTGGTTCAGGAGCTGCTGGATCTTGAACAGAGTCCATGTCTGGGAGGGCTGCAGCTGCGTGGTTTCTGGGAGTAATGCAAGCAACACTAACAAGGAGATGAGCAGGCAATGGCATGGACCGGCCATTGGAGAAGATTTATTTCTTTAGTGTTACTGCTTTAGTCTGCTTCTTGATCAACAATTACTAACAGGAGAGAAGATGAACAAAGAAGCTGTACTACCTAAACTAATATTTTGTGATTCTTTTCTCCTTTTTGTGATCGAGGACAGTACCAGCAGCAGCAGAATCAAGATTTTGATGTGGGTGCTAAGGACGAGAAAAATATGATCTGGAAGCAAAACTACCCAGCTCCTTTCCCTTTCTTAATCAATAGCACAGACATGAGTACTAGATCAAGAAACTTATGTAGAAGGTAAAGAGAGATTAGATGGATACTAAAATTCAGAGGTTTGCATGTAAGGAGCAAAGAAGAAAAAAAGATGAGCAAAGCTGCTTGAGAAAGCTACTGGTTACCAGAAAACAATGTGCAAAATGGCACCCAAATCTCTCACAAAGATCTGGGCAGTAGACTGTTAACTCTCCCACCCCTAACCAACAAAGTACTGGAGGAGAAATTAAAAGAACCCTGTTGCTCCCGTTGCAGGAACGTTACAATACTTGCTCCCTTCCTTCAAGAACTGTCAAGAGCAACACAAAACCAACGTACCGCTTGGTGCCAAGATCACTACACTACACAAGAAACCAAACAACAAATTAACTGAACCTTACCTTGCAATCACTGAAACAGTAATGAAGTGGCCAAGAAAACCTTCCTCAGATCACTGATGAACAACAAGATAAACTCTTTGTTTCTTGTCATAGACTCGCAATATACTGTCTAATGTGAGTGCTCTCTGGTACTACTACAACTACGAGTAGTTGCGGACTGGTAGAAGCGATGCACATCACGGGGGTGGCAGAAGCAGAAGTGCAGAACCGCCAGGCAAATGGAGCAACGGACAAATGGTGTCTCCAAAGGTTGAGCTGGAAATGGGGAGCAGGCAAAGGACAAAGGAGTACCAGTCCAGTGCTCTCATTTGCTCTCTCTTCTCTATAGCAGTATTGCCCACAGGGAAAAAAATCAGGTATGATGCTTCCTTGGGATTAGATTTTGATATGTGTTTGTTCCAAGTATGAGTAAAATATTGTGCTGCTTTATGCCTTAAGTTTTTTTTACTGAACTTTGCTAATTAAGACTATGAAATTACTGTCACAGGCTTTTGCTTTGAGAATAGTGTTGCCATTTGCGATTGCTTGGGATTGTAATGATTTATTCACATATTTTATTTAGAGAAATTTCACAGTATACCACTGAATAACTATATGATTCACAATATAGTACTCATTGTGAGGCTGATATATGGTTCTCAGGTCCATATGTTACTAAGACCTAAGTGGCATACAGTGAATATACCAAGTTATTCATTGATATATAATAAAGTATCTTTTTGATATATGGTTCTCAGGTCCATATGTTAGTAAGACATAAGTGGCATACAGTGAATATACCAAGTTATTCATTGATATATAATAAAGTATCTTTTTTCTACTTACACTTAGATAAGCCAATCCTAGAGCACAAGTAGTCGTTAGGACATGATGCTATTATTATTGAACGGTAATCGTTAGCAGTGTTTGATGGTGCTTCGAGTGAGTACCTGGTATGACCCTTTTTTTTTTTACTTCTAACACCTACTGTTATCAAGTACGATGAACATGACTTTTTTCCTTGTGCTTTTCCCTCTTTTCTTGGATTCGTCATTTTTCCCGTTTCAGTACTTTTACACCGGGGCCATTTCCTCTCTGCTTTGCTTGAGGTCCGGTTCAATTCGATCGCGGTTGATGGTTTTTGCCTTTCGGCTAAAATGATATTATAACGATTGAAAGAAGCCATAGCTGAAACTAGAAGTGTTCAATTTGGTTGTTGGCTTTTAGCTAAGATGATTTAAAAAAGAGAAAAAAAAGAAAAAATATGGTAAAAATTGAAAAGGATTAAATGAACATGAAAGAAAATGAAAGAACAAAGAAAAACAAAAAAATTGATAGAAGGAGGCGGGAACAACACCGGTGGGGCCAATGGAGGGGTAGCCACGGAGGCGGAGGATGACACCGACGAGCGCGACTGGGTAGTGTCACCGGATTTGACCAAATCTGCATGGGCACGACCAAATCTAATTGGATTTGGCCGTGGAAGAGCGACAACACCAATAGACGGCATCGGCGATGGAGTTGACGAAGATAAAGCGGGGCCACGGCGAACGGAGACGACGATTCGGGCAAGACGAGCTCGGAGGTGGCGGGATGAGGCTAGGGCGGGGGTGGAGGTGGTGGTGATGGGTGAGACGGACAACGGTAGCGACGCTAGCGCCAGGTGAAGCGGCGCCAGCGCCAGGTGAGGCGGTAGGAGGCCAGATTCGAGAAACCGCTACAGTATCATCAAGAAGAGGCTTGTAGAAGCCGTTTCTAAAAGCTAACCCGTTCAATTCGACTTTCGACTTCTAGAAGCTAGAAACCGAAACTGTTTGGAACGATGCCTAAAGCTAAGGGGAGCAAGAATCAAAGCATGCCCTCCATTCCTGGCATGGAAGAAGCTAGGGTTTAGTTAAAAAAAGATTAACACAGAATGATAGACAATGCACATAATTATCTACACTGAAACCTTGAGCTCTCCAAACTACAGTGTGCTATGATGTCTGTGAGATTTTTTATAGTACTACATGCAAGATAAAAACCTTGTGAAATAAATGACATCCACCAACACGCCAAGTGAGCTGCGTGATGGGCGATGGCGGCCAAAACACTGTAGCGTACTGTAGCACTTTTGTTTTTTGTTTTTATTTTGTTTTTTGTATTTTATTTTTTTCCTGTATTCCTTTGTATTGTTCGTGATAGATTAGTGTGCTGTTTTTAATTTTATATTTTTTAAATTTAATTATGCCTAATAAACCAACTCAACTACAGTAAAAAAATAAATCAGCTACAGTAAAATTTTAGTAAAAATCAAAAACCATCGCTATTCCGAACGCTACCTAACTTGGGCACTGACAGTACTACTACAGTTCCTTGTCCAGCTTAGACCACACACCAGCACTTCTTTCTAGACAAAATGAAGTTCATGATAAGTGCTTCTGGAACTGGTTATGTACCTAACGTATATATCTTCTTCACAAAACTGTGGTCCTTACAATTAATGCAGTGTAGCAATGTGCATGTTAATGTAGAACAAATACGAGTGAAAAAAAAAATCTAACACCTTTCAATTCCTCGAGTAAAAAAGAACAATGAATTATGGTCCTAGAAGAACCATGTTGCATCATTTACTCTCTCAAAGAACAAGGAAAATACACAGATTAGCTATACTTTTTTAAAAAGAAAACCAGTGACCTCTCTTGCAGTGCAGGACCTTTTGTGCCAAACATGTCTGCTTTTCTTAATCGTAGGAGAATCAAAAGCATATGGTGTGATGCCCTACTACAACGACAACAGGAGAGACGCCAACTTTTTACAGACTCACATAGCTCATTTGGACCATACTTTTGATAACTTTGTAGTATCAAACAAAGAAGTTAATGATGTCCAGTTAGCAACTTTGTAGTATCAAACAAAGAAGTTAATGATGTCCAGTTAGCTGGATAGGATTCTGATTCTCCCTGCTTGAACAGTTACTAACTCTCGACAGAGTTTGAACTCACATATCAGTACTTAATACAAACTCACAATCTCAATAATTGGTCGCTTGCAAGAACAATCAAACAGAGAGCTTTCCCTTTCATTCGGTTGAGGTCCTTCCATGCATTGAGACCATCTCCTTTACCGGCTCACTCATCCTACCTCAATTCCACGTATTTTTGATAGATTAAATCCAGAAATATACATACGACTAAAGCATTACTATACTGTGGAACGGAGGAAGTAGTAATAAGTAGTTTGGTAAACAGTTACCAGCAAAATTAACAGCAAAGGGGAGCTTATCAAGAAGATTGCAAAGAAAAAACACCAAAGTTTGCGAGGCAAGCAAGTAATTTGAGCTTGTGCATGTATGATATGGAACTGTTCATACAAATAGTAATGTAGCTATTTTTTTAATTTGGTCTTCAAATACCCATTTTTACAAATCTAATTTCTTCATAGAGCTCGGCAGCTACGACAGACAACACTGCGTTACAGCAGCTCAACAGATCCTATCAGCCATAGGGGGTGATCGTTTCGGCTTTTTTCGACTTCAGCTTCTAGTTTCAGCTTTTTTTTCACTATTCACTACACTATCCACTAACTCAACTACAGTGTTTTTTCAGTCAGCTACAGTGTTTTTTCAGTCAAAAACCAAAAGCCATCGCTATTCCGATCATCCCATAGTAGCTCAACAGCAACCTACCAAACGGCACAAAGCGGCAGGTGCGGCACATATAGCCCCTTTCAGGCTAATTAATAATCAGTAACACTAATTAATACCAATTAGCACTAATTAATAAGTAAACTAATCACTAACCAAACACACGTGTGCGTCCTGCGGTAGGGCCGAGTAGGATACTAAATTTGTAAAAATAGATATTTAAATGTTAAATTTGAAAAAAATACTATATATTATTTGTGTGAACAGTTGTGTCGAGACGTACCACGTACGTGACTGAATCGGCACGTACGAACTCCATTAACTGATGTCGGCGTCTGGCGAGGTGGATGGCTGTTTCCTTGGCGCCATTACTCTCGCCCGAGACCGTGACTTCCTCAGCATCCAACGGTCGCCTGATGCAGCCACGGTGCATGTCATGTGTTACCTGGAACCGGGAGTAAATACCGTCGCCGCCGCACACGTACGAACGCAACCGTCGTCGTACAGAAAATTTAGTGCCGTTTGTTAGCCATGCAGGCACGTATACAGTACGCAGTAATACAGTATACACGCATGCATCCATAGCGTCCACTGTCACTATTTGAGTTTTAATATATCAAGTACAAATCAAATAGTTCAGATAATAAAAAAGAACATGGTTGGCAACATCACCACCGGTGGTGTGGCAAGATTTGACCATATTATGATTGATGGTGTGACAGTGTGTATTTGCCATACCAAAAGGATCCCGTGGGGGGTGGGTTCCGTGAGAAATATCCCCATCAGGCGTGGGACGGTGATCTCCCCCCACGGAGAGAATGGGCTAGGGCCCAGTTGTGCTAGCGGGTCCCTGTGGGGGTCGGCTCTTTGTGGGAACCAAAGACGAGGGGCACTTTCCTCTGATAGACTTAGCGGGGCAGAGCGGGGGGCTTCCTAGCGGGGGTTAGGGAAGGGCCGTGAGAGCATCCTTCAGGACCTCCGGCCCTGTTGTCACCCCTAGTCGGATTTAGAAATAAAGTTGAGATGAGTTGCTAATATTTTTTTAAAAGAATTATTTAATTAAAAATTAGATGGATGCAGAGGTGAAAAAAGAAAGAAAAACTATGTCAATGAATATCCAACGTAAAGAAAATGTCAAAGATCATTTCTAAGCATTTGAACTTTTTTTGGATGATATATATCATATTTGTATTGGTTTATACCTTTGACTTCTGTTTAGAAAACTCAATATAAATACTTGTCTTTTTAAAACGACTTCTTCACTTCTCTCGTTACCATCTTGCTTTGAGGATAAGGTAGAAGACAATAGGTGCATTACGCACCCACTCCTCTTGCTCCCATCACGTACACGTATCTCTCTCGCTTTTTTCACCGTTTGTCCCCTCTTTCTAAAAGCCATTTATTCAGCTACTACTATTTATTTTGACAAAAGCCATAAATAACAGTCAAAAGCTACAAGCAAAACCCAATAATAACCCCACATAAGCTAGTTCATGTTGCACCAGTGACCAGTGTAGAATTTTCTGGGACCATGCAAATTAACACTTGTCTGTGGCCCGAGCCTCTGCTGGCCCATGTGAAACCACATATGACGATGCTGATAATTGCCCAGTTGAAAGGTGGAACGGATCGAAGCACCAAAGATCGTAATATCATCTTTGAATCTTTATCAAGATGAGTTCATGACCTCTGGGTCAAAGGCTCAAAGCTGAGGGGATGTGCATCCTTGTCTCTTGGAACCAAACTCTTACGAACAACTGACATATTATGGCTATAATTACCAGGAAAGAGTCCTTAAAAGGAGCAAAACATATTGCCTTTATGCAGAATAGCATGAGCCTATGAATGCCAAAGAAAGAAGAATAGAATCCTAACCAGCAAATGTTGTACATGTCCTGTCCCTGACAGGCGAACCACAAGAAATGACATCGACGTTTCTTTGTGGACTTTTAGCCATGGCTCACCTTTTACTGACGTAGCACAGAACAGAACAGCTATCTGGTCTGTAAACAAAATAGTACCAAGTACTAGACCTAAACCCCAACCTGGGTGTGAAAGATCAAGATCAGGCATCTAGTTGAAGTTGATTATGGACAGTTCGATTGTCACGGCATCAAATGCACATCCAGAACGGAATTCTAAGGCACAATCAATCACGGTACCCGTATTCTCAACTTGATCTACAGTTAAATAAGCCTCCAACTCTCTCTAAGTACATTGCAGGAAGTACAACAAGAAACTACTTTGTTCAAGGTAGCACGAACGGAATGATGAAGGTAAGGTAGAATCCACAAGCCAACGGTTGGCGTTAGGAGCAGGAGAACCTGGGATGCTGATTGGAAGGTTAGTCGAAAATAAACATTTGCATGTGCATAAACAAAAAGATGCTTAAAAGATGAATCTAAAAGTTAAACTCAAAATTTCATACTACATGATGTTCTCTTTATTGTGTTACCAGGAAGGCAGAGATGCTACATAAATAGATCAGTTGACTAAACAAACAATCTAGATGGAATTATTACACAATATGCAACAAATTCAGTAACATGATCGTCCACAGTACAACGTTCTAATGTGCCTCCGATCCAGTTATCCTTACAGACAACACACTTAGAATACTTTTTCACCACAACTTATCAGAACATGTTTGCCTGTCATTGTCAGAGAACGCTGACAGAAACATAACAAAACACAATTTTAATAATAACTAAAATGATAACAAAGCAAAATCTGTGGTGTTTATGAGAACTTATTAGTCACAAGCTAAAATTAAGCTCAAACAAATAAGTTCCTCACGATTATTTTTGGTTGCTTGCTGGAAAATGTGCAATTTCTTCCACACAATTTCGAAAAGGCAACCAATGAGGTGCGGTCCACTTAATCCAATTACTGTATGGGGCCAGTAAAACAAAAAAAATTACAGCAAAAAACTGAATAGTCCAATGATGAGCTAAAAGAATGGCAAAGAAGTTTCAGGGGGGAAATGTATGTCACTGTCTCCTACCATAAACAACTAACAAAGAATACGAGACAAAAATGTCTAGTTAAGTTAAAAAGCTTAACAACAATTTCTTTCAAACGCATCTATCTAAATTCTAAAAAAAGAGAGAAAAAAATATTCAAAAAAATATAGAAAATTAAGGGAAAAATATAGAAAATTATTTAAAAAATTATAAAAAATTAAGAAAAAAATTACATAAATTTTTTTACCGGGCTAGGTCGTGCTGTGCTGACCCAGCACGGCCCACGATCTAAACATGCCGTGTCGTGTCGGCCCGGCATGCCGACTGCTCGGCCCAAGCACGGCACGGTCCGTCGGGCCGTGCTGGTACGACCCATCGTCTAAACGGGCTAGGCCTACAGTGACAGGCCTTAGGCTGGCCTGCAATGGCATAATCCATTTGGACAGCTCTATTTCTGCCTATCCGGCGGTTGTAATGGGACATCATCGAGGACATTGACATTATGATTAAATGGGTAAATTAATCGAGGTCAGGAAGGTTCATTATCCGAACAGGAAGTTAACAAGTCTCTTTTCCGTTTCATTCCTTTTCTTTTCTTAACAAAAAAGAAAAGAAAAGGAAAGGAAACAGGAGGATATTGTATTTGACACTCTTTCTTTTAATCTGAACCGCTATAATTTGGGTCCACCAAATTAAGAGCTAAATCTTTTACCCTTTTTTTAGAGAATTTCTAGCATATTTTTTCTTAGCAACTCTAAAAGAACTGTTATAGACCTTTAGTAATAAATTTTGTGAGAATTTCTAGCATATTTCTCATTTTTCTTAGCGATTCTAAAAGAACTATCATCGATTTTTAGTAATAAATAGATAAGATGAATAGTGATTGCTGAGATAAACCAAAAAGCTAAAAAACCATGATCGTAGCCAGCCGGGTCTGATCAGCGATGTGGAATTGTGGTTCGCAGATTCTTTCCTTGCAATTGCAGGTGTCTTGCCGTTAGTGTGAACAACTGAATGGCGTATGCGGTTTCGTGCGTGTGCTGAACGGTACATGTGTTTCGCCTTTCCCACAGTTCGTAGAAAGCGATAGATCACTTCAAGTTGAACCACAAACAATTTTGCCCATACGACAGGAGCTGAATATGCTTGCACAGGTACGTGAGCAATGGTCACTGAAGATTCCAGCTCCAAGAATTACTAGAACGTTTCTATTACCAACTTCCAATTCATTTCAGTCACCGGATGACAAGTCTTTGATGCTCCATGGAATACTCGTCGTGTATATTACAAAGCGTAGGTAGCTCCCAATGTGATGAGGAAAGGGAAAATAAAGCAGTGGCACTGTAGCGGCGTAGCGTCAACGGGCGTCACCCAGCTGCGACTTGCCCCTGCAGATGATTGATGAATCAGAAGAACAACAGCCTTAGTTAAATACTTGTACTGTTCGATCGTAGACTGGAACAAACGTACTAGCAGCAAATCGCAATCGATTCGATTTGATCAACGAAGCTGAATCGAGAAATCAAGAAATCTCCCCACCAAGAGGAGATGGCTGGTGGCGCCATCGATCAAGGCAAGGAACCACAAGCGAAAGGGACCAAGAAACGCGTAGGAGCGGAGGGGTCTACCTAGGAGGAGGAGGAGGCGGCGGCGGCGGCGGTGGGATCGGATTCGGCGGGGAGGAGTTGCTGCTGTTCCTGGAGGCGCGCGCGGGTCTCCTGGATCCGCTCGCGGGTCGCCCCGACGGCGGCGGCCACCCGCTTGAGCCGGCGCCGCTTGCCGTAGATCTCGTCCAGGCGCCGCTGCAGCTCCGCGGCGCGCGCCCGCGCCCGCTGCAGCTCCGCGAGCGCCTCCGCCAGCCGCGCCCGCGCCGCCGCCAGGTGCGCGTCGGCCGCGGCCTCCCTCCTCCGCAGCTCCGCCGCCGCCGACACCGGCCGGCTCGCGTCGGGGAGGCGCTTCCCCTCACACATCCTCCTCCCCCTCCTCCTGACCTCCTCTCGGCGTCGGGCTGGGTCGCGTTGCGTCGCGGGGCGAACAATGCCCCCCTCTTCGGAGGGGAGAAGAAGACTTCGGTGGGGCGTCGTGGGCTCTGGAGTGGACCCGTTTCTCCAATGGACGTTTCGCTTCGCTGCCTCCCTCCTCACCAGTGGGCTTTCGCTTTGCCCGATCGTGACGACCCACGCAGCAGGTACAGAGATGACTGTACAATTATTGGTCACCCTTGCTTACTTACTCCGTTAGAGCATGTTCGGCGAGACCTCGTCCTAAAATAGAACAATGCGACCTTTCCGCTATCGCCGTCTGGTGACTCCTCGTGTTTTTTGTTTCACCGTTTGAAACACAAGAGCTGGTTCGATCTCTACCGGAATCGGAAAAAAAAAACGTTGCTTGCTTAGAAGAGCTCCCATCGCTAGGTCCTCGCTTGGGTGTGCCAGTTGCCTGTGCTTCCATGGATTCCCACGAGGTGGAGTACGTACTCCTATACTTAGAGTTAGGACACATTTGCTTTTGGTTTTTAAAAGTTGTTTTTGGCTTCTGTTATCTTTACTATTATAAAAGAAGGAGTTGGTGGTTGCCGAAGCCTCTTTTTGATTTTAGCCATTCGATCTGATAAATAAAATCCGAACCGTCCACCCCTCTCCCTCCTCCGCCGCCCTCGCCTCCTCCCCTCCCTCCGCCCTCACCGCCTCCGCAAATCCACTCCCACTCCCTCCGTCCCTCACGCCTCCCACCCGCCGCCGCCGCCCCGATCCGCGCTCGCGCCCTCCTCGCCCGCCCCCGCGCCGCCTCGCCCTCCTCCTCCCCCGCTCGCCGCCGCCTCGGCCTCCTCTCCTCCCACCTCGCCGCCTCGCCCGGTCGTCGCTCGCGGCCCTCTCGCCCCTTCCCGCCGCCGTCGCCTCGCCCCTCCTCTCCTCCCACTCGCGCCCACTCCGCCCAAATCCGCCGCTCAGCCCCTCTCCTCCGCCCACCGGCTGCCGCCCATCCACCTCCTCCACTGCCCCAGAAGGCCCTCTCCAGCCTACCCTCCTCCCCGCGGATCCTCCTCCCATCGCGCGAGTCCTCTGCGCCTTCCTCACAACACCACCCGCCGATCTCGCCTCTCGTCGCCACCGCCGCCTGCCCTCCCCGACTCAAGGCGACCACGCCGACCTTCGGCTCTCTCTTGCTACCGCCACTCCTCGCCTCCCGACTCATCGCCCCGTGCCGCCCGACTCCTCTTCTCCCTCCTCCCAATCCGGTGTGTGGCTTCCCAGCGAGCGCCTCTCCGCCATCTCCCGCATCCTCAAGGACTTGACGCCATCGCACGCACCAACCCCAGTGCTTCCTCTCCCCTTCCGATTGCTGCCTCAAGTGAAGTCTAGGGTTTCGGACTTGGGCGCGACACCCCCTTACAGTGCTACTGTCACGCAAGCCTAGGAGGAGAGAGCTAGGGAAGAAGAAGAAGCTAGAAGCCTCGGATTGATGCCTCGCGTCGGCTTATCGGGGTCACTGAGCTCTCGCTGGAGGAGGTGAACATGTACATCGAGCTCCCCAAGGGCGTGCCCATCAAGCTCTTCCACTGCGCCATGCAGGCCGGCCACATCGAGGTCGGCATCCGTGGCAATCCGTCCTACCTCAACGTCAGTCGGTGGTTTCCACTCTCTTCCAATTCGATTCCACTCGAGCTCATGCTAAAAGGTTGATATTTTCTTGAGTTTTGTTTGTGTGTTTAGGGGATTTGATTTTTTGGGTTGTTTTGCAGCACGACCTGACGCACCTCGTGAAGGCCGATTCCTCGTTCTGGACGATATGTATGGTTCGGTTCTCTCACCCCCTGCAATTATTGGTCTTAGAATTGTTCCATTTTATGCGAGTGGTGTGGAATTTCTGTGGAATACTGTGGCCTAGACTATGGACTAATTTATATGTATATCTCTTTGTGGTGTCAATGCGTTGTCTGATTGTGTGTAATCTGTAGATTATATGTTGGTAGCTTGGCTTGTTTGACTTTTTGGAGAGATACATTTTTCTGTACTCATAGCAGCATTGCTTTATTGTTTGATTCATAGATTCATCTCTAGGATTTCTGACATCGTATGCGTGTTCTTGAAATTGTTGTGTGCAGTTTTATTCATCTATAGTAACTGTTTGCCCTTAAGGCTGTCAAATTCATGTGGTGCTTTACTAATTCAGTGTAGTGGGTAGTTGATGACTACAAGTGCTCTTATTTTGGGTAATATAGATCCGATCCCTTTGTCTTTGAGTTTGCTTTGCTGCCAACTATTGGGTATCAATGGCTGTTTCAGTTCTTATTCGGGTTAGCGCAGAACTAGAAATCGGAAGTAGCTTATTTGTGCAACCCTTCAATGAGCTTTACCGATTTCGTTTGCTGTCTTCCGCGCCAACCTATGGGCATAGGAAAACATTATTTTCTCCAAGTCAATTTATAGAATATCTGAATGTGGGGAAGGCATGCTAGATTTGAGAGTCAAGGCACTCCTATGAAATGATCACTAATTTGTGAGTTGGTCATAGTATAAGATTGATTGATTTGATTCATAAGGATATGCTAGCAAGGACGAGCAGTCGCTCTTACAAGTTGTAGCATTAGGGAGATTTCTATATTCTGACATTTATGTCATTAGCACCTTTTACTGTATAATTTTTAACATGGACAATGGCTTTTGCTGCAGACAAAAGGAAAATATGGTCATCTCCAATACAAGGCCAAGGTAGCTTATTATGCTGCAGACCAAGAACAAAAACGGCTTATGCTGCAAAGGTTTCAAGAAGAGGTATAACTAATTTGTTGTATAGTTCCCTTGCTGATTGCTGTGCATTCCTTTTTCTTTGTACTCATCACGCTTCACTTCTGGAACATATTAGTTTGAACAGTTATTTTCTTAATTATGCATGCCTATTTGTAGTATGTGATATGAAGCAGTACCTGATGTCAATTGGATCATGTTGGTATGATCATGCTAAGTCAGATTACAGCAATGATCGAAAGAACTCATTTGACAAGTTTTGCTTTGTTATTCGAATTACATCCTATGTGAAACCATATTAATGTGTCACTTTCAAGATAACTATGGTGCATATATGAGGTGATTAAGTCAGAATAGGATAATCTGATTATCCAAATATCACCCAACATGTAGCAATGTTGTTCAGGGTCTTGGAATTCGGACCCTAACCAGTTTTGCTAGGAACAGGTCTAAAACCAAAGCCAGGTAGGTCTTTAGGATGCATGATTCACTTGGCAATAGAGAGTTTGAACTGAAAATGGTTACTAGCAGGTAACCAGCTAAAGTTGGACGATGCTTGGCCGAGTTTAGAGTTTAACTCTTAAGAATAGGAACATGTTTTTTTTAATCTCTAATGTTGTGTATACTGAATACCGATTCCTCATCTCTTCTCTAGCTAATGTAATAGTAAGGTTCTGCAGGGGCAAGATATTGCTTTTGAGCCTGCAAAACTTCTGTGGCTGATCCAGAGGGACTTTCTCTGTAAGTTGCTTCTTGTATTACATAGGGCCATTTTTGTTTGGATAATGAAATATATCTTTTGGCATGTATCAAATATGAGATGATAGGATTACCTACACATATGTGTACGCATGTGATTCATGACATGATTTGTCTTGCTTGTAACATGATTTTTTATGCTATTTAAAATTTAAGCTTTAACTATTTTTCCACGGCGGATTCATAGCGAAAAATTCGAGTCCCATGAACAATTAACTTATAGATGTAGGGAAACTCATATTAGTTTGTTTGAGACTTTAGAATTTGTGTTATCAATTATTTAAGATCCGTTGCAACGCACGGGCACTTGACTAGTAGTATCTAACTTTCAATCAGAGTATTTTTTTAAGACGGAGTTTACAAGTTAATTGTAGTACACGTTAAAAGACTAATATCTATACCATCAAAAATCGTAAGCGATAATCTCTCTTTTTGTAATCTCTGTCGTAAATAGCCAAAAAACCATCAGCTGCAGCTAAAAATCATCAGCTATAATAAAAAAGAATAGGCAATTAGATTAGTGGCGACCGGTGAAGCGTCCTGTTGTTTATTGGTTATTTCTTCCACGGGCACCTTCCAAGCAACGGAAAGACCAGGCAACTACTACTCCAAGGATGTACGAGGACTGAGCTTAGCACAGGGTCGCCGTCGTGCGCCTCGTTCGAAACCCTCGCTTGGCGCCGGCGCTCGCTCGACAAACACTACATTTGTCATTAGTTGCGCATCCCTCTGCTCCGATGATGCCATAGATAAATATGGATATGAATACAAATATTTTTAAATACAAATCGGATTTAATATGAACACGAATTTAAATCAAATATTTAGATCGGATCTAAATATTCTCATAACTTATGTAGTATGAAAATATTAATAATATTTTATCCTCGTACTAACATTGAATATCTAGGTCGGATCCTGATATTCTTATAACTCATTTACCTTACCTAAAGAAACATAAACTAACACCGAATTTAAAAATAATATTCTAATGCTGATTGGGCTGGCTCTTTGGATGACCAGTGATTAACATCAGGATATTTCGAATTTTAGACGTTTTTAGCACCATCGCGCGAAGGAATTCCACAACTAGCACCGAGTAGCAAAAAATTCCATCTCTAACCCTCCGTTCCGGCGCACGATCGAACATCCGAGCGTACGACCGCTCCGGCGCCGACACTGTCGGTCATGCGATGCCGGACCGCCGGCGGCGGTGCTACGGTGTAGTCGTGCGGTCGGTCCGGCACCGCGACGCATCGCATCAGCCGCACCGTGTGCTACGATGTAGTCGTGCGGTCCGGTACCGCACGCATCGCATCAGTAGCACCGGCCGTGCGGTCCGGCATCGCACGCACCGACAGTGTCGGCGTCACTGGATCGTCTTTCGGATGATCGATCGTCTTGCGCGCGAACGGGGCCGATGAGGAATTTTTTGGCGCTCGGTGCTAGTTGTGGAATTTGTCCGCGCAAGGATGCCACAAACGTCCAAATTTCGGATATTTCATATTTGTTGGAGGTAACTTGGTTTTATGGAGGAGCAAGAAATAAAGTGTTGTGGCCCGTTCTATTGTGGAGGCTGAGTTCCGATCTATAGCTCATGATGTGTGTGTGTAAGTTATTGTGATTACAAATCTTGTTAACAGAACTAAAGGTGTTTAAGTGTATCTCCACGACGTGTGTGTGTGTGAGTTATTGTGATTACAAAGCCGGAGAGCGCCACCGAGTGGAGCTCCGACGAGGACCGGGTCACGCTCGACAACGCGGGCCGACGGTGGTTCTTCTGCGGCGTCGGCGAGCACTGCAAGAGGAACATGAAGCTCAAGATCACCGTCGTTGCCGACGACGCCGGCTTCAGCCCCGCGCCCGCTCTCGGGGCTCCGTCCACGACGCCTCCGCCGGCGCCCAGCCCCGCCGGCAAGGTGCAGGCGCGCATCGCACAGGCGGTCAGCGCGGTGATCGCGGCCGTGCTCGTGTTCTAGCTAGGCTTCCGATCTTCCATATATAGTTGAACACTTTGTGATGCGAGCGTTACGTCGTGCAAGTACTCGTGCTTCCTGTTTCCTTCTGCATGAGCATCTCGATGCGATGTCGTTGTTGATTTGTACCCAGATGTTTTGTCAATGATTAATTACATTTCATTTGGTCAATGAAGCTATTAGTGCTATTACAATACTGACGATCAGAGGCTACAACCTTGTCACTCGTCAGATTATTTCTTGAGATCCGTCTCTCTTGTCCTGTGTGATTCGGTATGCACTACGAAGTCTATAATTGTTTGGACTGCAAATTCAGGATGACAAGTTGGTGCGTACTGAACTACTGATGCGCAATTAATACTGATAGAACAGATTATTAGCGCTAGAGCTGGGTCCTCCAAAAATTGACGATCTTTTTTTCGTTTTGTAAATTACTAAATTAAACGGGTGTATATAGATTAGATGGGCTTCAGAAAGGTTAAGCCAACTTCATGTGACGCTTAATTGGTCAAGCTCAGATCATCTAGTCTTTGGGATGCCTTGAATCGACTCATTTTGGGCTTGAGCTGAACCAAAGTAATTTGGCTAGCAATCGAGCCACAGCCACTAACGACTGAACAGCTAACGACCCTAGTTCCCGCCACCGTTGGTAGTTCAACCAGAGTTCAAATCTTACCACCCACGGTTTAAAGGTATTTGTGGGTTATTTTCATTGTTATTCAGTACCAGTTTTTAGGATTTGGTTTTGTGACCTCGCTGGTGGCTTAAGAATTCGAAGTCTTAGGTGTGTGCTCTGACCAACTTGTCTTGCACTTAAAAGAGTAATCTAGCTCCCAAGCAGGTTTCAAAAACTGAATTAAAAAAATCTCGCTCTCTGACTGGTAATGGAAACTAGTTAGTTTCCGGCAGGAACCGGTTTTAAACCAACCAGTTTTTTCTTTAAATTCAATTTGCGCACTTGAATTTGAAATTTAGTAACCGGCTAAGATTTACCAGGATTATCCAGATTTTTTTTTGGCTAGTTCTCGTCCGGAATTACTACTAAACAATTCAAATACAAAACTTCAAACTCGAACTGAAGTTTTTCAAGCTGGGAATTCCCCCCCGGTTTAACACCAGGATTTCTGGTTCCTGACAGGAACCGGCCAGGATTTGAAACCCCGCTCCCCAAGTGCACAGCTAAGACGAAACGCCGGAAATAGAATCCTAATATGAAACGAAAGTAGAGACCATGTCAAACATAAATAAACCTTCCTGCCTCCTGTTTTTGGTGATGCGGCCATCCCCTTGATGCTTTCCATTGGTAACTCCAAAGCAAAGCTTCACATCTATTATACTACATGTTCACGAGCAAACAAATGACTGGTCCATTGATTATTAATTTGGCCCGTAACACGCCAACACATGCATTGCACAGGATATATATATATGTGCGTACACAGACGCTGCCGCCCTGAGCCTGCTGCTAGCCTGCTACGTACGTTAATTGCAGCTTGACTATTTCTCCTACGTTCGTGAAACCGAACAAGACATATTTCTCTATATAAGCATGTAGATATATCTGTTCTTGTGAAACCATAGCATAGAGGAGTAAGTAGAGAAGAAGAGGTGGTTTCAGTACTCTCCATGGCTTCCAAGCAAATGCTTGCCGTGGCGGCGGTGATCGCCGTCACTTTCTTCCCCACGCTCACCTCTGCCACGGAGCACACGGTGGGCGACGGCAGTGGCTGGGTCCTCGGGTTCGACTACGCCACCTGGGCCGAGACCAAGCAGTTCAGAGTTGGCGACGCACTAGGTATATATTCAAAGTCTCATGCAAACCTACATGATGTACGTATACATACACATACTACTGTTTTGTGTTGCACTGTGGACATTACATATTTGTTGCGTGATCATGCGCCATTCCGCCTTATTAATTTGTACCCACAGCAAATTAGATTTGCTTCTAATCTGCATTGCACATGAGTTTCCTTAATTAATTAAGTCGTGACTCGCTTTCAAAACCAGTAATGCTTTAACATGCATGCGTGTTGCATCAATGGTACGTACCCTTGCAGTGTTCAAGTACGTGAAGGGCTTCCATAACGTAGTGGAAGTCAGTGGACCAGACTTCAGGGCATGCACCAAGACAGCGGGCGCCGCCGTCTGGAACACCGGCGATGACAGGGTCGACCTCGACAAGGCGGGGAGGAGGTGGTTCGTCTGCGGGGTGGGCAACCACTGCCAGCTGGGCATGAAGCTCAACGTCACCATTCTTCCCGACGACGCGCCTACCCCTGCGCCGGCTCCTTCGACGGCGGCGACGTCGTCTCCTCCTCGTGGGTCTAGGCGGCCCTTCGTTTCCAAGTGGTGATGGCTGCATGCACGACGCCATGCCACGGTGATCGAGTAGAGAACATTGTTCGTGTTCTAGGCTTCTAGATATTCAAATCGTGGGTCTAAAAAAAAGTTAGTCGCATCGTGGTGTGATTGCTGTTGGATTTGTGTGCTCTTCTCTGCATGAGTGCCTTTTCACCCCCTCCGGCACGAGTTTCTTGATGTAATAATTATTGGAACTGTGTTCCAACACATGCATGAGTTTTCTTACTCAGTTATCTATAAATTTTATCATATAAAACACCAGATGATGTGACAGTAGTCGGATGTAACACGATAAATAAGATACATTATGTCATGAAGAAACTGTATATAAAGACATACAGAAAGATAATTTATTGTATAATCTGTCTTTAGTATCGTCTATAGATAATATTGAGAATATTATAGATAACAGTTATCTATACTATTTGTATACGTGTCCCTAGTTCCAACTGCCCAGCAAACAACAGCCAATACCGCCTGCCACTGCTGAAAGTAACCGGCTCGTTTTCCCGTCCAGAAAGGGTGTTCGTCTAAGCTTGATCGTGCCGCGTCACTCTGAGGCGCCAACATCTAATTCCGACGTGATCATGCTTATGCACGCCTAGCTCTTTCATAGTCGTAACAGGTAATAAACTCTTAACAGAACCTAATCGGCCGGAACCAGAGCATGCATACAAGAAGACACGGTGTCTGAATCAAATCAAAGGCAGGTCCGACCTGGCCCTGCACGCTGTGAGGCTACTACGCTCCACTCTCCAGGCGCGCCGCGCGCGCACGACAGCCGGCGGGGCGGGCGGGCTTGGTTGACGATGACGGCGAGCTTCATGCCGGACTGGCAGTGGCCGTCGAAGCCGCAGATGAAGAACCTCGATCTGCCCCGACTTGCCCACCGCTACCCTGTCGTCGCCGGAGGTCAGCTTCGGCGCGTTGCTTGCGACGGAGCACGCCTGGAGACCCTGGCCGCCCATCTCCACCACGTTGTGCGAGCCCTGCGCGTACAAGAACCCTGCGATGCACGCACACACATCATACGGAGCTATGTAATACATATGCCACGGAGTATGTAGCAAACTATTAATACGGCGGCGTACGTCGGGCATGTTCTGCACATGTGTAGTAGCCAGAACGTGACGTACCTAGTGTGTCGCCAACTCTGAACTGGTTGCCGCTGGCCCGGGCAGCGTAGTCGACTAGAATCAACGACCATAAATTCAGGGTTTAAAAAAAGACCTCGAGTTCACGTTGTACGTTACTTATTTTATGTGTGGGTTTTTTTTCGTGGTTTATAATGTTTAGTTTAATTTTTTAAATTCTGACTGCTCGCGAAAAAGATATACAGAAAGAGATACAATTTTTAATCAGCGCTCATTTGAGCTTTCCATCGCGGTGTTCGACGATTTTTTCACTGTACACGTGATAAGGAGCACTGTTGCTATTTTGTTGTTTTCTTCTTCTTTTTTTTGTTTTTTTGAATTTTTATGTTTTATTTTTTTACCCGTATTCCTTTGCATTATCCGTTCTAGATTAGCGTGCCGTTTTAATGTTTATATTTTTTTTAAATTTAATTATACTCAATAAACCAACTCAGCTACAGTGTTTTTTCAGCCAGTTACAATGTTTTTTCAGCAAAAGCTAAAAGCCATCGCTATTCCGAACACCTCCTTAGTTTAACTTTTTAAATTCTAACTGTTCGCGAAAAAGAGGTATGGGGAGAGATACTTGTGTACGATTTTAACCGATATAGATGAAGTCAAGACTATGTCTACTACAATCAATTTATAAATCTCATTTTAAAGAGATAATCCGTTTGGAAACTAATTCATGTGGAAAGCCATTTCATAAAGCCAAAAAAATCCACCCCATATGTGACATCTCGATCATCTTACAGGTAAAACAACATTGTAAAAGGTATTGCTTGAAGTAACTGACTTTGAATTGCGTAAATTCAAGAAAAGCCGAAGGCCCTGGACTGAACAACTGGACCAGAGCATAGCATATATCTTCGTTTATTCGTACAAGTAAATTGGTCTGAAGTCTGAACAGAAACTACTCCAGGTGCGTAAGCATGACAGACGGCTGTGAGCGGGCCGCAGCGAACCCGCGACCTCGACGTGATAGATAGTCAATCAGTGAACGTTGACGGCGAGCTTCATGCCGGACTGGCAGTGTCCCTCGACGCCGCAGATGAAGAACCACTGTCCAGCGTTCGTCAGCGCCACCTTGTCGTCCCCCGAGCTCAGCGTCGGCGCGTTGCTCGGCACGAAGCACGCGTCGAAGCTCCGCTCGTCAACCAGCACAACGTTGTGGGCGCCCTCCGCGTACAAGAACTCTGCACGCGAGCCGATTCAATGCGCGCACATACACACATCACATCACGCGTGCCAACAATTGCAATGGATCATACGCTAATGCCGTGGCATTGCTACGTACGTACCGAGCGTGTCGCCGACTCTGAACTTCTTGCCCTTGGCCCAGGCACTGTAGTCGATCCCGATGTCCCATCCGTTGTCGTCCCCGACCCTGAACGATGCTGCGGATGCGGTCGCCGGGAGTAGAGCGGCCACGGCGACGATGGCCACGACGGCGGCGAAGGCGAGTGTCATCTTACGAGAAGCCATTGGGAGCAAGAGGGAGGGAGCTGGGTCTTGGGTGTGGCGCTTTGATGTTTCAGCGTGTGTCTTTACGACCGTGCTTATGGTGAGTTGCGTGTTCGTGTATATATAGAGATCGCGTCGTCGCAACCCATGGCGTACGTGGTTGCCCGTATGCCGAGCCGCGCCGGCCGGTGGCTTTGGCTGGTTTGAAACAAGACGTGCTGTTTGCGGTGCCATCGATGCAAAATTAAGCGCCGCTTCAAGCCTGAGAGGCAACTCGTTCGGCTTCGGTTTGACGAGCTCAATATCACCAAGTTTTGGAACCAGACTAGAGTTGAACGTGTCGATACATCATGCTCGGCTTTGGATCCATCAGGGCCTTTTTTTTTCAGAGGAATCCATCTGGGCAGCTAGCTAGCTAGCTAGCCTGGCGGCCGGCCGCCGTGCAGGTGGAGAACACCACGGCGTGCTAACTAGGCCGCTCTGCGACCGCCAAAGGTAGTTTTTCGTGAAGAGGCCGGCGAGGGAAGCCAGAAAGAACAGATGTGCATGTGGCTTAGGGGTGATCGGAATAGCGATGATTTTTGGTTTTTGCTGAAAAAATATTGTAGCTGGCTGAAAAAACACTGTAGCTGAGTTGGTTTATTGGGTATAATTAAATGTAAAAAAACAGAAAATAAAAAACGAAAAAAAAGTATAAGTAAATTTTAAAAAAATAAAAAAAATGAAAAAAATTTTTCAGAATGCTTGTATTGTATGCGTTCACGTTGAAAATATCGCCTGTCGCTATCATTGTTACGAAAGCGCCCTTAATAGGGCACCTGATTTTGTGTCTACTTGTATTCAGTGGCATATCCGAGTATTTATTATAAAATCTTTAGATTTTTATGGATTTATGTATAAATATTAGTACTAATTATATATATTTTTTATTAAAAAAATCTGTGGGCACAAGAATAGGCTGCCTCCGTCACTGCTTGTATTCGTTGTGATTGTAACCATGACTGTGATGAACTTCAAAGCTTAGCTCCGTAGTGAGTCTAAAAACACTTCAGAGTATGTTGTACCAATTAATGGAATGAACCCTGTGAATCACATTTGATTTATTTTTCAGGAATTTAAACGAGAGATATCCATACAGACCACGGAATTTTCGCTGATATGGACGTTAATTTGACTTGGGTACTTCAATCCATGGCAGCGTGTTAAGCATAGGCGACAGTCCATACTGTTACGGTGATGGCCCGTGGAGTCATGGTATGTAAACAAGAAAAAGTATACCTAAAAAAAAGTACTAGCCTTCCAGGCTCTAGCCCAGTTATTAGCACGTCCCATTTGTATCTGGCCCTTGTCGTGGTCAGTGCTACCACCGTGGGTTAGATGGGACTTGGGATTTATTACTTCATGGGCTGTAGTGCTAGTTGCCACATGCATTGGTCATCTTCTTTGCCGCAGAAACAGCCCAGTATAAAATCGGGCTAGATGGGCCGTTTAGTTGTTCTAAATTCTGAGTTGCTCCTAAAGCCTAATTTCCTTTTCCTCTTAGAAAATTCCTGACGGCCCTTCTCTCTCGGAAGAAAAAAAAATCCTAATGTCACCAACTCAAACGCATCCTCGTGTAATAATCAAACGGGTGTGTTCATTTTTACGGTTTTGTTATACATCGATCATCTATTTTAAAAAAAATAGTCGAATTTTTAACTTTTCGATCGGCTCGGAGAGACTGTCGTCCTCCTCTTCGGCGGTGAGCTTCACCTTCTTTGCCTCCGGCGAAGCTTACTCGTCGGCTCATCGCAGTGAGCTTCGCTGAAGCCGCCTAGCGGTTGATTGCTCCTGAGTCCTGACTCCGAATGCCCTCCACCGAAAGCCCCCCTCACCAATTACCCCTTTTCCTTTTGTTATAGCAAAGAAATGCGCCGGAGGTGACGGCAAGGAAAGGAGGATGAGGAGGGCACCGACGAGGCGGCGACGCGGGGGAGGAAGATGTAGCGGAGGTGGTGCAAGGCTACGGATCGGGCGGCAGTAGCCGTCGGAGATGGGGACGAAAGTGGAGACGGCGGTGGAGGAAGCAGCGGGGGCGACGGCACACGTCGGCGACCACGTCGGTGATGGGGCTGGCTCCAGCAGGATGCAGGAGGAGGCATGCGGGGTGGGGTGGTGCGGGCCAAGAACCGGAAGGGCAGCGGTGCGTTTCATGGTTGGGAGTGGGCGCTGCTTTTTTGTGTGGGGAAGGGAGGAATGTGGGCTCTCAGATCTCGATCCAACGGGTAAAAATTGACTGAGATTTGGAGAGGAATCAATCAAGTATTATATAGCCTGTTCCTTTTTTACTAGGTTATACTCAAGAACGATGCTGCTCAGTATTGACTGTTGAATAGACCGGATTAGTTCTAAACTGCATCGTTCCTCAGATCGAGGGATTATAGGCTTGGGCTCATTTTGACAATGGCTTCTGTCTATTTTTATTTTATTATTTCTTAATTTTGTTTTTTTGTTTTTAGAATCTTTTTTACCTTTTCTTTTTTTATTCCTTTGTATTATCCGTGATAGGTTAATCTGTTTTTTATTTTTAAAATTTAATTATATTAAATAAGTCATCTCAGTTACAGTAAAAAATAAACTAGCTATAGTGAAAAAAGTCATAAGCCATCGCTATTCTGAATGCCTTTATAGTCAACATGATTCCAATATATACATTTCTAAAGTTATCGTACATGTTCCAAAATTAAACAAAGTTACCCTGCATAAGAATATGATGGAAACAGGATTTGCGCAATAGAAGTACAAAAGATTAAGTAAATATCCATTTTCCAAACATGCATAGAGAAGGCAACATCGAGGGGCCTATTGGTCGTCCATGCTGAGTTGTCATATTTATCTGACCATCTTTTAGGGGTGTTCGGAATAACGATGGCTTATAACATCTAACTGAAATTTTACTGTAGTTGACTGATTTTTTTTATAGCTGAGTTAATTTATTGAGCATAATTAAATTTAAAAAATATAAAAATAAAAATAACATGTTAACCAAGGACAACATAAAAGAATACGAGGAAAAAAATAAAATATAAAAAAGATAAAAGATAAAACGCTACAGTACCTAAAGAAAGTCGTCGCCGAACGCTACCGCCTGTCGTGAAACCATCCTGAGTGGGCCCTTAAGATGTCATGGTGAGGCATTCGTGTACAGTTTCCTCCAATGCTTTCAAAAAATCGATTTTAAAAGTGTGTGTTTTTTTCTTTACAAAAGGGAGTTGTGTTTAAATTGCTAAATTAGCTTTCATAATTTATGTCGTTCGCAGTTTCCTCCGCGAATCAAAACATAGAACTGAAATAAAATTCGACTTTCAAAAAAGTCCGTAACTCAAGGGCTTGATTACAGCACAAAAGAATTAGCAAGTAATAGTTCAATTCCTATATGAATATGAATAGATCCCCCGTTCCAAACTGAGGTCTAATCTAACACGTTCTTAAACTGATTTCCTTCTAAGTTCCAATTTTTAAAAGATTTAAAGCAAGAATTCAAAGGTTCACACATGACAACAAGAAAAAGCTCCCAAAGACTCAAAGCAAAAATCTCAAAATCAAAAAACTTGAAAATGAGGCTAAAATCATGAAAAACTGTCTTCAAGATCTAGTACCTAGATAGATGTGATTTGATCTCTATAAGTTATCTCCATAACTACATTCTTCGCACACACTAAGATCAAGAATAAAAGAGACGAGATCAAAACTAGCAAAAATAATAGCAAATAAACAAAAATAATGAGACATTATAAGAGATAAATAAAGTTGATATATATATATATATTGTTATTTAAGAATGAAGATTTTATATCCACTTCACCTGGAAGACTAGAGAGCATACCATGGTGGGCACTCGCTTTTCTCTGACTCTAACCCTAGAACACAAGGTTGGAATGAGAGATTGTTGGATAGTTAATATGCGAGTCTTCATCCTAACCCGTTAAATAGATGAGGTAACCAGTCCGCATCTAACTATAATGGATACTATCCACTAGCATATCTAGGGGAAACCGTTAACCCCACACAACACGGATTTTACCTAAACACTTAACTCAGCCACACTTTTCAAAGCACATGAGTCCGAATTCGATAAGTCTTTAATCTTTAATCCACTTAATCTTCTCAGGATCTCCTTAATCTAAACTCCTTTTCCAAATATCGCTCAAGCGTTGTGGTTTTGATTCAATGTATTTTTTGATAATTAACAAATTACGTAAATACCCTCAGCTTGACTTGATCTTTCATCTTTCATTGAGGTGCGCAAGATCGACATGCGCGAACACATCGAGATGAGCGAGGCTAACTAGTCGATCTGAGGTGTGATGGAGCACTGAGGCACGTGAGGGCACACCAACAGGCCGAGGCGTGAGGTCGACGCATGGGTTCGGGGTGCGAATGCGACGAAGCACCGAGGCGTGTGCGATCGCTGTGAGCCAGTGTGTTAGAGATGCGCTCGATCGATGTGTGGCCAAGTTGCGACGAAACGCTGAGGTGTGCACCACCGACGTGCGCCAACATGCCAAAATGCATGAGGCTTAGCCCTCAGGGTGGGGGAACGCGAGCGAGAGCGTTAACCATTTGACTCGCCGTGACGTGCCAGTGGGGTGATTAGAATCACTCGACTCGCCGAGGGTTGGACCTCAAGGCAAGGAGAAATGCTCTTGGGCGCTTTGTGCTCGACTCATCGAGGCATAGCCTACTAAACGAGGAGGTGTGCACCGGAAGCGCGCGTACTTGAGACTCACTGAGGGGTTGCCCGCGAAGCGAAGTGCGCCCTTGAAGTGTTTGTAGCTTGAGCCCAGGGGTTGAGTGGTACGGGGCCCTCCCATTGAAAAAACATAGTGCTCAAGACTGTGCATCAATAGAGGGCTGGAGCGTCACGGTCTTCCATCGAAAAAACTTAGCGTTCGAGAGATGCTTAGAGTTAGAATGTCACCGTCTTCCATCTAAAAAAACTTAGTATCCGAGAGATGCTTGAGAGTAGGGATGCAAACAGAGCGGATATTTTCCGTCCGTCCGTTTTAATTCGGATCAAATTTTCGGATATCCGGAGATTTTACCAGATACGGAAACGGATTCGGAACAAACATTATCCGACGGATACGGAACTATCCGGACATTTTTCCGGATAGTTACCGGATATTTTTTTGGATAGTTACCGGATTCAAATTTGGATTCAACTCAAAACTCAATTCGGATTCGGTTCGGGACAGCCCAACAGGCACTTACTAAAAAGGTCATAACTTTCACAAACAGAGTCCGATTCGAATGTTCTTATACTCGTTGGAAAGCTTATTTCAAGATCTATGCAATGGATAAGACCTCATCTTCAAATACATCATGAATCATCTTCTATGACCGAAATAATATGACGGCTGTAAAATCTAGTATCTTTTTTTTTGTGTGAGTTCGAGTTTAAAACAATATAGAGTTGAGTTGTATTCGGTTTGAGGACCATATGTGGCATCGAGAAGATCGGGTTACCTCGTATCAAGTGATATACTTGACTACTTGGCTATGGCTAATTTTTACTTTTGAACTATGTGGCATATAGTTAGTTATTTACTACTTGTTTAATTAGTCTCTATCATTTACATGCTATTTTGCTAACTAGAATTTATTAGTTGCTTAACTTGTCCCTATCATCGTGTGAAATTTGGTTGTTAAGCTACTAATGTAGTTCTAATATGGATATGTACTATAGTGATTGATTCTTACACATGTGATATATATAAATTTTGTTTTCACGCATTATCCGACTAAATATTCGTGACCGAGACTAACCGTATTCAGAGCGGCATGTATTCGCTCCATATTCGTGACCGAGAATATCCGTATTCATATTCATATTCGGCATTATTCGTGACCGAGACTAACCGTATTCAGAGCGGCATGTATTCGCTCCATATTCGTGACCGAGAATATCCGTATTCGTATTCATATTCGGCATTATCGAAGTGCACCCTTGAAGTGTTTGTAGCTTGAGCCCAGGGGTTGAGTGGTACAGGGCCCTCCCATTGAAAAAACATAGTGCTCAAGACTGTGCATCAACAGAGGACTGGAACGTCACCGTCTTCCATCAAAAAAACTTAACGTTTGAGAGATGCTTAGAGTCAGAATGTCACCGTCTTCCATCTAAAAAAACTTAGTATTCGAGAGATGCTTAAGAGTGCTTGCTACATCAAAGGAGGATTGGAACATCGCCGTCTCCTATAAAAAGTTCAGTAAGTTTTTCATGTTTCAATAAAAAACATTTGAAAATTTTCATGTTTCAGTAAGTTTCGTGTGTTCCTAGAAGTTTCTAGAATATTTCAAGAAAGTTTCGAGCTAACTTCCAATGAGTTTCAGATTTTAAAAATCAAGTTTCAGCCGAACAGTTTAAAGAAGTTTTCAAACAAAAGTTTCAACATGTTTCGCTGTGTTTGGGTTAGTTTTGATAAGCTCATCTAACTACGGCGGCACTACTGCACCGCCATGGAGCCATCTAACCAGGGGCGGAGATGGGCCTCGGGCCGGTTGGGCAACAGCCCGAGGCCTAGAAAAATAATAGTGCTAAATTTTGCAGCTGGGAGAGGAACTCCCGTCGGCCCGACTGCCCGAGGCCCGAGTCGCCCGACCACCCGAGGCCAACCCTAACCGCGAGTCGCGAGAGGAGCTCTCGTCGGTCTCACCAGTCTCGGTAGCCTCGATCGCATCTCGTGTGCGGCCGCGCGCGCGCGCGCCGCAGCCGCCCCGCCCCACCACGCGTCGCGTGAGCGTGACACCGCGTTGCCGCCCCCCGCCTCGACGTCTCCTCTCCGCCTCGGCCCACGGTGGCACGGCACCGCCCCCGCCTCGGTGCCTCCTCTCCGCCTCGGCCCGCGATGGTGCCGCACAGCCCCCCGCATCGATGCCTCCTCTCTGCCGATCTCCGCCGCGGCACCGCCCCCGCCCCCCACCTCCTCTCCGCCGAGCCCACCGGCGCCTCCTCTCCGCGCCTCACTTGATCCATTGATGGCGGCGCCCCATCGCCACCACCTCACCGCCGTCCGCCGGTGCTGGCTCTCCGCCTCTCCCAGTCTCCCGGTGAGCTTCTGTGAATTGTGATGGACTGATTGTTGATTGTTGATTTGTTGTCACTTCATTAGTTTGTGTTTATAAATTCAGTATCGGCAGTTGATTCGCTTTCTTGTTTCATCATGTTTTAGCTTGCTAGAAATACTTCCTGCCACAGCACTAGTACTGTCATATAAACATTCCAGTTGCTAGAAATGTTTTAGTGCAGAGTATGTTTCTAAAATATTATCATTAGGACAAAACGTCATCTACAATATCCTAGTACACTTATGATTCAAGGTTTAACTTGCTATTTAAATTTTTGCGATACTAGAATTAGAAATACATGATGAAGAGGACCAAGACATTGGCATCTTATTTTCCATCGCAATCCAATTCCAATCAAACTCCAGAAGCAATAGGAATTGGATGTAGTAACACCCCACAAAATAATCCCCGTGTTGTGCTTAATCCGATTGACATTGTTGCTGATCCCAGGCTTCGGAAACCAATTGAAGAGTTAGATGTGGATATTAGAGATGCTGCTAGAAGGGAGTATTTGTTATGTTTTATCTATTTTGTCGTATCGTTCAACATGAAATTCAAATTTTATTTTAATTATGTATTTATATTGTACTTTTGTTATACCTATAGTATTTGATATTAGTTATAAACTTATATTCTCATTAATTTTAAGCCCGAGGCTCCGATAAATCCTAACTCCACCACTGCATCTAACACCATTTGCGGCCGACATACCTTGTCCTTCGACTCCGACCCGACTATTGCTGCCGCTACAGAGCTGACTGACACCACCCACTAGCGATCTATGCCTGACCTCTCCGAGCATCCATCTCTCTCTTCCCCAACTCTGGCCCGAACTCCACGCCACACCGCTTTTCGATCTGGCCATCCCGAGTCATTCTGCCGTCAGATCCATGCGTCCCGAGCTGCGCCATCGCAGTCCATAGCTACATCCGGAGCCAGAGATAGAGGGGAACGAGAGAACGCTAACTGTCCTCCCCGTCAGGGCGTAGGAGAGGGAGATCGAGAAGGGAGAGAGAGAGAGACGGGTGTCGAATGTGTGGTGGTGAAGTTGTCTTATCCGAAGGGGTTAGCTTGGAGCGCATTGGATTCAATCGGACGGCTCTGCCCTAACTATACAGGGTTACTAGTTTTGATAGCTCGTGTGTGTGACTAGGTAGGTCCCTTCGTCCTAACACGAGAGAGCAGCGGAATTTTTTAAAAAAAATTGAAAAACTTCTTGGTACGGCACAATGTAATCTTCAGCAAGCTTTCAAATCTACGCAAACAACAAATTTTTATTTACACACAGATTTATGGAGCCACTGGGAAACTGAAGTTTAACGGTTCGTTTCGTTGGCTGAATTCGCCTCGAAGAACACCTGCTGCCCTCTGGATTGCCCTGGAAACCTTCCACATCTCGTGCTGCACCGCCGCCTGCCGCTCTTTCACGCTCTGGTTGCTCGACCGAGAGATGGCGTCCGCGATCCCGGGGAAGAACGGGAGCTTGCTTTCGTAGTCCTCCGGAGGGGAGTACAACTGGGAATAAACACCCCAAAAAAAATGATGTTGAAGAGCATTTTCTTCACCGCTGGTGCTAAGAATTATAACTTTGGACATTCTTTTTGAACAGTTGGTGCTCACCAGATGTTTAAACCATCCTCTTCCTTGAAGTCCTTCCGCTTGCAGGAAGCTTCTTTCGGCAAGTAGAAGGCGGTCGTTCAGCAATCGCCGCCTCATCTGGGCGCTTCCATCGTATATATCCAGCTGCTGTAGTTTCTGGATTTTGTTCCAAATCAACCATAAAAAAAAAGGCCGTAACCAGTAACAATAGATTAACACAGAGAATTTCAAACGCCAAATCCAAGTCCCCAAAGAAATCAGTTCATTGATTCTGGAACTGGTGGTGGGGGAAAAATATTGTACTACACAAATTTCAAATGGAAAGGCTTCATCACTAATTCGATGTGTCAGGTATGACGACGATTAAGTTCATAGAGTCTATTGCCCATACTTGAGGCACAAATGCAAATCCGCTTAAGCATTTGACTACCCCGCTTAAGCATTTGACTACCCAGATGTATATTTTTCCCGAGCACCAAGGATACAAAGGTACGATTACCATGTCCAAAGTCCAAACAAAAACAGAGAACAAAGCGGTTGTTGAAAAGTTGATCCGAATTCATATCGTATCCATGTATGACACTTCATCCCCTCATGCCAGATGTGACATGATATGTGTATGCACAGATTGTATCAATCGTAGTATCAATCTGTAACAACCAACTCTGATTTGGTTTCCTCTCTGTGTGAGACTCGATTCCCTCACCCTATATATGTACCTCAATAGCCAATAGAAAGTGCAAGCGTTCTATTGTAATCTATTTTCATTATAGTGATTTGTCTTTGAGAGCCCGTGGTTTTTTCCGTAAGAGTTTTTCACGTAAAAATTGCCTCTCGTCTCCATTTTTCTGTGTATTAGTTGCGACAAATGATATCAGAGCTCAAGAGAGAAAAATCAACGTCGCCAAATCGCCAAATTCGAGACGTCTTCCCGCCTATGTCTCCGGCTCGGATTTCAGGCTTTCAACAGCGCAGCAGGTCTTTATCACGGGTCCTCTGTCCACGCGCAACCAACAAGCTGAGAAAAGCTACCATAGGCGAGCACAGCAACAGATTGAAATCCGGTCGCCTCTCCGCGCGTGATGCAAAAGCAGCAGTCTGAGAGCTTCCGCGTCATCCGAGCGCTCCCGCGGCACTAGCCGTCCCGAGGACATCGTCTGACGCATCTAAGCCACTCGCGAGGCAAGTAAGCAGCAAAAGTCAACCTTTCTTGCGTGCGTGACCAGGAAAGAGAGGCAAATCAATCCAATCAGAGCGAGTGACAGCAAGCTAGAGGCAAAAGAAAAAGCAACGGCATGCAAAGCCAATAGAGCCACACGGAAACTGAGGCAAAAGAAAACGCAATCTACAGCAAGGCTGTTTTTGTGATTTTTAGCTGAAAACTGGTAAGTGCACCCAAGTGCGTATCAGGATTTTTTGACTGCGAGATTTTTTTTGCAAGGTTTTCTTCATAACCTCCTATAAAATATTATTTGATAGATGAATATAAATTTGAGATAAGATCTTACAATCTTTATGTTGCTTCTCGTCAACAAACAATGTGTCTGCTATTTTGTCGATCCTCAAAAGAGCATCATCCAAATTAAGCCGTGATAAAACAGCTCGCATCTTGACTTTCCATACAGACATCCGCCGCTACATTAAGGCTGAATCTGGAGCAGATTTGCATGAACAACGATCTGACCAGTAAGATGCATTTGAAGCAGAAGTTTTATTTCTACAAGATGGCGGAGGGAGCCTCATTGTTGAACCATCTGACAGCTTTCAAAGATGTTACTGACCTAAAATCTATGGAGATAAAGTATGATGATGAAGATTTGGGTCTTATTTTACTATACTCTCTACCCAGTTCATACTCTACTTTTAGATATACTATTCTATATCGAGATGAGCGAGGCTAACTAGTCGATCTGAGGTGTGATGGAGCACTGAGGCACGTGAGGGCACACCAACAGGCCGAGGCGTGAGGTCGACGCATGGGTTCGGGGTGCGACGAAGCACTGAGGCGTTAGCCTACTAAACGAGGAGGTGTGCACCGAAGCGCGCGTACTTGAGACTCACTGAGGGGTTGCCCGCGAAGCGAAGTGCGCCCTTGAAGCGTTTGTAGCTTGAGCCCAGGGGTTCAGTGGTACGGGGCCCTCCCATTGAAAAAACATAGTGCTCAAGACTGTGCATCAATAGAGGACTGGAGCGTCACGGTCTTCCATCGAAAAAACTTAACGTTTGAGGGATGCATAGAGTCAGAATGTCACCGTCTTCCATCTAAAAAAAACTTAGTATTCGAGATATGCTTGAGAGTGCTTGCTACATCAAAGGAGGATTGGAACATCGCCGTCTCCTATAAAAAACATAGCGCTTGAGAGATTCTTGAGAGCGTTATTTACGTCGAGAGAGGCCATAATGTTGCCTTCAAGTATGTGTTAGGTTGATTCGGTGTGGCACGCAGCGCTGGTCGCTACGCCCCGATCATGTACATAGGTGTGCCGTGTTGCTTCCGCACCTCAGCTCCGAACGCGAGGGACGGCTTCAGCTCACGCCTTCCTCCATCTTCGTCATCGAGCCACTATTAGCTGTGCCACACATCTGGTTGAGGTAGCATGAGGACCCTTCCCCCAACAAAAACCAACTAGACAACAATATACCATTACAATGGTATAGCAATAGATTCCAAACAATTTCAACAAGTTTCATGAAAAACATTTGAAAATTTTCATGTTTCAGTAAGTTTCGTGTGTTTCTAGAAGTTTCTAGAATATTTCAAGAAACTTTCGAGCTAACTTCCAATGAGTTTCAGATTTTAAAAATCAAGTTTCAGCCGACAGCCGAACAGTTTAAAGAAGATTTAAACAAAAGTTTCAACATGTTTCACCGTGTTTGGGTTAGTTTTGATAAGCTCACCTAACTACGGTGGCACTACTGCACCGCCATGGAGCCATCTAACCAGGGGCGGAGATAGGCCTCGGGCTGGTTGGGCAACGGCCCGAGGCCCAGAAAAATAATAGTGCTAAATTTTGCAGTTGGGAGAGGAGCTCCCGACTGCCCGAGGCCCGAGTCGCCCGACCGCCCAAGGCCAACCCTAACCGCGAGTCGCGAGAGGAGCTCCTGTTGGTCTCACCAGTCTCAGCCGCATCTCCGTGCGACCGCGCGGCAGCAGCTGCGCTTCGCCATGACCCACCGCGCGTCGCGTGAGCGTGTGGCGTGTTGCGCCCCGCCTCGGCGTCTCCTTTCCGCCTCGGCCCACGGCGGCGTGCACCGCCCCGACCTCGGCGCCTCTCTCGCCTCGGCCCGCGATGGCGCCGCACGGCCTCCTGCCTCGGCGCCTCCTCTCTGCCGATCTCCGCCGTGGCACCGCCCCCCGGCCCCCCCGCCTCCTCTCGCCGAGCCAGCTGGCGCCTCCTCTCCGCGCCTCCGCTAGTCCGCCGCGATGGCGGTCCCAGTGCTCACCACCTCACCGTCGTCCGCCGGTGCTGGCTCTCCGCCTCTCCCAGTCTCCCGGTGAGCTTCTGTGAATTGTGATGGACTGATTGTTGATTTGTTGTCACTTCATTAGTTTGTGTTTATAAATTCAGTAGCGGCAGTTGATTCACTTTCTTGTTTCATCATGTTTTAGCTTGCTAGAAATGCTTCCTACCACACAGCCACAGCACTAGTACTGTCATATAAACATTCCAGCTTGCTAGAAATGTTTTAGTGTAGAGTATGTTTCTAAAATATTATTATTAGGACAAAACGTCATCGTCATCTACAATATCCTAGTACACTTATGATTCAAGGTTTAACTTGCTATTTAAATTTTTACGATACTAGAATTAGAAATACATGATGAAGAGGATCAAGACATTGGCATCTTATTTTCCATCGCAATCCAATTCCAATCAAACTCCAGAAGCAATAGGAACTGGATGTAGTAACACCCCACAAAATAATCCCCGTGTTGTGCTTAATCCAATTGACATTGTTGCCGATCCCGGGCTTCGGAAACCAATTGAAGAGTTAGATGTGGATATTAGAGATGCTGCTAGAAAGGAGTATTTGCTATGTTTTATCTATTTTGTCGTATCGTTCAACATGAAATTCAAATTTTATTTTGATTATGTATTTATATTATACTTTTGTTATACCTATAGTATTTGATATTAGTTATAAATTTATATCCTCTTTAGTTTTGAGTCTAAGACTCCGATAAAACCTGACTCCGCCCCTACATCTAACACCGTTTGCCACCGACATACCTTGTCCTTCGACTCCGACCCGACTATTGCTGCCGCTACAGAGCTGACTGACACCACCACTAGCGATCTATGCCTGACCTCTCCGAGCATCCATCTCTCTCTTCCCCAACTCTGGCCCGAACTCCACGCCACACCGCTTTTCGATCTGGCCATCCCGAGTCATTCTGCCGTCAGATCCATGCGTCCCGAGCTGCGCCATCGCAGTCCATAGCTACATCCGGAGCCAGAGATAGAGGGGAACGAGAGAACGCTAACTGTCCTCCTCGTCAGGGCGTAGGAGAGGGAGATCGAGAAGGGGGAGAGAGAGAGACGGGTGTCGTATGTGTGGTGGAGAAGTTGTCTTATCCGAAAGGGTTAGCTTGGAGCGCACTGGATTAAATCGGACGGCTCTGGCCTAACTATACAGGGTTACTAGTTTTGATAGCTCGTGTGTGTGACTGGGTAGGTCCCTTCGTCCTAACACGAGAGAGCAGCGGAATTTTTTTAAAAAAAAAAACGAAAAACTTCTTAGTACGGCACAATGTAATCTTCAGCAAGCTTTCAAATCTACGCAAACAACAAATTTTTATTTACACACAGATTTATGGAGCCACGGGGAAACTGAAGTTTAACGGTTCGTTTCGTTGGCTGAATTCGCCTCGAAGAACACCTGCTGCCCTCTGGATTGCCCTGGAAACCTTCCACATCTCGTGCTGCACCGCCGCCTGCCGCTCTTTCACGCTCTGGTTGCTCGACCGAGAGATGGCGTCCGCGATCCCGGGGAAGAACGGGAGCTTGCTTTCGTAGTCCTCCGGAGGGGAGTACAACTGGGAATAAACACCCCAAAAAAAATGATGTTGAAGAGCATTTTCTTCACCGCTGGTGCTAAGAATTATAACTTTGGACATTCTTTTCGAACAGTTGGTGCTCACCAGATGCTTAAACCATCCTCTTCCTTGAAGTCCTTCCGCTTGCAGGAAGCTTCTTTCGGCAAGTAGAAGGCGGTCGTTCAGCGATCGCCGCCTCATCTGGGCGCTTCCATCGTATATATCCAGCTGCTGTAGTTTCTGGATTTTGTTCCAAATCAACCATAAAAAAAAAGGCCGTAACCAGTAACAATAGATTAACACAGAGAATTTCAAACGCCAAATCCAAGTCCCCAAAGAAATCAGTTCATTGATTCTGGAACTGGTGGTGGGGGAAAAATATTGTACTACACAAATGTTCAAATGGAAAGGCTTCATCACTAATTCGATGTGTCAGGTATGACGACGATTAAGTTCAAAGAGTCTATTGCCCATACTTGAGGCACAAATGCAACTCCGCTTAAGCATTTGACTACCCCGCTTAAGCATTTGACTACCCAGATGTATATTTTTCCCGAGCACCAAGGAAACAACAAGGTACGATTACCATGTCCAAAGTCCAAACAAAAACAGAGAACAAAGCGGTTGTCGAAAAGTTGATCCGAATTCGTATCGTATCCGTGTATGACACTTCATCCCCTCATACCAGATGTGACATAATATGTATATACACAGATTGTATCAGACGTGATATCAATCTGTAACAACCGACTCTGATTTGGTTTCCTCTCTGTGTAAGACTCTGTTCCCTCACCCAATATATGTACCTCGATAGCCAATAGAAAGTGCAAACGTTCCATTGTAATCTCTTTTTATTATAGTGATTTGTCTTTGAGAGCCCGTGGTTTTTTCCGCAAGAGTTTTCCACGTAAAAATTGTCTCTCATCTCTATTTTTCTATGTATTAGTTGCGACAAGTGATATCAGAGCTCAAGAGAGAAAAATCAACGTCGCCAAATCGCCAAATTCGAGACGTCTTCCCGCCTATGTCTCCGGCTCGGATTTCAGGCTTTTCAACAGCGCAGCAGGTCTTCATCACGGGTCCTCTGTCCACGCGCAACCAACAAGCTGAGAAAAGCTACCATAGGCGAGCACAGCAACAGATTGAAATCCGGTCGCCTCTCCGCGCGTGATGCAAAAGCAGCAGTCTGAGAGCTTCCGCGTCATCCGAGCGCTCCCGCGGCACTAGCCGTCCCGAGGACATCGTCTGACGCATCTAAGCCACTCGCGAGGCAAGTAAGCAGCAATAGTCAACCTTTCTTGCGTGCGTGACCAGGAAAGAGAGGCAAATCAATCCAATCAGAGCGAGTGACAGCAAGCTAGAGGCAAAAGAAAAGGCAACGGCATGCAAAGCCAATAGAGCCACACGGAAACTGAGGCAAAAGAAAACGCAATCTACAGCAAAGCTGTTTTTGTGATTTTTAGCTGAAAACTGGTAAGTGCACCAAGTGCGTATCAGGATTTTTTGACTGCGAGATTTTTTTTGCAAGGTTTTCTTCATAATCTCCTATAAAATATTATTTGATAGATGAATATAAATTTGAGATAAGACCTTACAATCTTTATGTTGCTTCTCGTCAACAAACAATGTGTCTGCTATTTTGTCGATCCTCAAAAGAGTATCATCCAAATTAAGCCGTGATAAAACAGCTCGCATCTTGACTTTCCATACAAACATCCGCCGCTACATTAAGGCTGAATCTGGAGCAGATTTGCATGAACAACGATCTGACCAGTAAGATGCATTTGAAGCAGAAGTTTTATTTCTACAAGATGGCGGAGGGAGCCTCATTGTTGAACCATCTGACAGCTTTCAAAGATGTTACTGACCTAAAATCTATGGAGATAAAGTATGATGATGAAGATTTGTGTCTTATTTTACTATACTCTCTACCCAGTTCATACTCTACTTTTAGATATACTATTCTATATAACTGAGATACTCTTACTCTCAGAGAAATTTATGAAACTCTGTATGCTAAGGAAAAGATGGAACTTATGATTTTCAGTGAAAATTTAAGTACGCATGCAGAAGATTTGTTTGTTCGTGGCAGGAAATACGAGAAAGGTTCAAACAACAATTCAAGAGATAGAAACAAAAGCAGATACAGAGACAACTAAATCTAGGAACAAGAAGCCATACATGTATTGCAAGAAGGATGGTCATGACATATCCGAATGCTGAAAGTTGCAAAACAAGAAGAATAACAATTTCAAGAAAAATCAACAAGAGAATAAACCTAGAGCTACCGTTGTCACCAAAGAATATACTGATGGAGATGTTCTCGTTGTCTTTGTTGGTAATTATAAAACCGACGATGAATGGATTCTTGATTCAGTCTGTACTTTCTACATGAGCCTGAACCGCAAGTGGTTCGTTACCTATAAAGCTACGCCAAGTGGATCTGTGTTGATGGGTGATAATACACTATGTAAGATTACAGGCATTGGTTCTATCCAGATCAAGATGTTTGATGGCACCATTAGAACTTTATCGGATGTTCGTCATATTCCGAATTTGAAGAGAAATCTTATATCGTTGAGTACTCTTGATGCTAAAGGGTACAAGTATTCAGGTGAAGGTGGAGTTCTGAAAATCATCAATGGTTCTCTTGTTGTGATGATGGGTGATATGAAGGCTGCTAACTTATATCATCTGCAAGGCACTACAATTTCAAGTAATGTTGTTGTTGGCTCAAATAAATTATTCAATTCTGATGTATTAATCTTTGGTATATGCGTCTGGAGTATATGAGTGAAGTTGGAATGATGGAATTATACAAAAGAGAATTTCTTGATAGTCAAAGTATCGATAAGTTGAAATTTTGTAAATATTGTGTCTTCGATAAGCAAAAGAGGGTAAAATTCATCACTACGACCTACTCTACAAAAAGCATATTGGATTACGATCACTCCGATTTGTACAAAAAGCAAAAGAAACCATTTGGCTAAGAGATTTATTTACTAAGCTTTGTAAAAGTATATATTGCACTAAAATATTTTATAATAGTAAGAATGCTATTTACCTCTCAAAAGATCAAATATTCCATAAGAGAACAAAACATATTGATATCAGGTATCACTACATTCAAGGTGTAATTACTCAACGTGATATTAAAGTCTGCAAGATAAATATTCATGATAATCCAGCTGATATATTGACAAAATCAGTTCTGCATTTAAGTTGAGTTTTGCTCAGACTTAGTTGATATTACTCACTAGTCCTTTGGACTTTCGGCGCTCAAAGTATATATGCTAATTTTATTAAAAAAAAGTTTATCACATTCTTCGACTACTGAAGGAAATTTGGTTCAAAGTGGAGATTATTGAAAAGTTAATCTGAATTCATACCGTATCCGTGTAAGACACTTTATCGTCTTATGCCAGACGTGGCATGATAGGTATATGCATAGATTGTATCAGACGTGATATCAATCTATAGCAACCGACTCTGATTCAGTTTTGTCTCCATGTGAGACTCAATTCTCTCACCCTATATATATATACTCCAGTAGTCAATAGGAAATATAAGCGCTTCATTGTAATCTCTCCTCATTATAATGATTTGTCTTCGAGTGCTCGTGCTTTTTATTCTGCAAGGATTTTTCACATAAAAATTGTCTCTCGTCTCTATTTTTCTGTGCATTATTTGCAATGACGGGTGTTCTAACACAGAACTACCACCATCACACTACCACGCTACGCCTACTGGATTTGTGCAAACAAACAACGAAGCCTGCTGCGCCCACAAGTGACACAACCAGAACACCCTTCAGCCAGACGGCTCACAGACTACCCAAATACATGAAAACAGAACTACAATAGAACAATACAAAGTGATAAATATAATATAGAGAGCTTGAACATACCTTTGCCTCTTTCAGAACTTCCATGGCTGCGCCAGAAAGATCACCGACGAATCCATTCATCAAATTGACCGATTGGCTATTGTTCATCATGGCAGCAAATGCATCTGTATGCTCCTGTGATGTTTTGAATTCAAACGTATATTAAAACAAATATACTATATTGAGACCATGTTACTGGCAGTATTTATGTTGGCTTATTCTGTGTTTCATAGATCAGATTTGCTCAACAGGATATCTCCTTATTCAAATTTGGTAACTCTAGCGTTACTAGAGTTAATCCCTGATCTAGTCTTGAGGGTCAAGCCCCTGTTGGCATAAGCAATTCATGACTATTCGACATAAGCATAAACATATGACCCCGTATGAATGGAAGAGAAAAGGTAATGGCCAATCACATGAATATGCTTACAAGTCACAATAATTCTGAAAAGAATTGATGTACCTGCAACTGGGAGGCGTAAGTCTGATAATCAAAAGGCAGCACAAGATCATCTGCCAAGCGGAGAGCTAGTAGTCCCCAAATTTCGGTGACTGTTGAAGTGGGAAAACTAAATGAGTGATCTGACGAGTATTATTACAAGAAATGCTTGCCACACATTATTTTTCAAGCACCAAAACATCAAAAGCTACTAGAACTACATGTACAGTTTTGCAGGCAACAATCCACGGCCATTCTTACTATTGACCCATCTTCCATCAGTACATTCAAGTTACCATAATTTCGACCAACAAACTGTAATTGTAAGGCACTGTACCCTCCTTTTTAATACAGAAATAATTTTAACAGATCATGTTGCTACTTACTAGCCAAATGGCGAAGAAACAAAGGATCACCATGCTTTTCCATCCAAACAAAAGAGTCAAGAGCAGTATGGTAGCCAGGAAATTCTGTACCAGTAGTACACTGGTTAGTAATGATGATTTACATCATATATTAAAAGAATAAACAACAGACATGGTAGGAAAAGCTAGAGGCCGTAGAGCGAAGGAGAAATTGTGTGTGCCAATTTTAAGGTGGAACCAGGAAAAAACATCAAGAAATAAATGATAGATATAAATAGCCTCGAAATTGCACTGTATAGCTCAAACAAAATACTACAAAATGAGTAAGAAGCAATGATCCTAAAATTGGCAGTTTCAGGGAAAAATGATCTACATTAGTAACTGTGGATTTTGAAACATGTCTGATTTTCAAAATATAGAGCCTGTTCTTTCCGGCTTTGGGCTTCTGCTACAGTATGTAACTTCCAAACGGAGTATTTATTCAAGACAGAGTTTACAACTTAAAAACCCAACATTTGTACCAGCCAAAACTGCAAGCGAGTATCTCTCTCCGTAATTTCTGTCGCGAACAGCTTAAAATTCAAAAATTTCAGTCAACAATCATAAATCACAGCCATAAACCAAAAAAAGAACAGGCCCATAGTATTCTCTTTTGGATAGAGCACCCATTTTTCTGTAACTACATATATGCCGAAGTGTAGAGTAAGAAAATGGAAAGTTACAAGGAAATCTCTTTGAACCAACTATAAACAAGAATCTACAAGCAACTATTGGATTAGACATGCTCAAACACCTTTGCCATAGTACAAGTCCACACAGGGAATTCCAGCATGATGTAGAAACGGAGAGAAGTCAGAATCAGCTCTGGCAAGTCTTTCTATCTGCAAATTGAGATAATCTTTAGATATAAAATAAAAATAGAACACAAGTACAGCACCAATTGTCATTCAAAATGAACTAGCTATTTCTGTAAGCAAATGATATTAGTCCAAGCTGATCACAAATTGAAGAGAAACTGCGATAAAACAAAGGGATTTATAGGCAAATTCACATTCAAAGAGTGCATAAGAACCAAGGCTAACATGAAGGGGTGCATCTAGAAAGAAAAAAATGATGGGGGATTGTGATGGTAATCGGGAGTGGCAGAACATGCCTGCAACCCAACAAGTATCTTTTGCCTGCAATCCATTGAGTGTAGTATTTGCCCATACCAACCATCCGTCAGTCAATAAGCAAGGCAAGTGAAACTATGGACTAGAGAAAAGATCATGTTTTTTCCAGACCTATGTGTAGTCCTCAAAGGGTGGCTGAGGCTAATAACATAGAAGGGGGCAATTGGCACTGAATGTGTAACCAAGTGGAGTTATAGGGGCAGTGGCACTATAATCTATGGTTGAGGGAGCCACTGGGTGATGGGCAATGGCATCTAATTGCACAGTCGGAGATGAAAGCCTTAGTTAAGACTTGGACCAATAAATAACACTTTGATGATCTCTGGCCAATGATTCATCATTCAACCCAGTAAGTCCATCAATCAATCTAGACTGCATGTTCTTATTACACCAAAATATACAACACAAAAATTGTATAGATCAACTGTGTACACAACTTTTACCGCAACTTGAATACCCATTTACTACAATCTAGTTAAAATGTTATTAATTATTACATCTATGCTGCCTATCTTAGTTAAAACGTTATTAATTATTACATTTATGTTGCCTATCTTAGTTAAAATGTTATTAATTATTACATTTATCTTGCCTATCTTATTCCGTATTCCTATATAAAGAGTACGAATGTTAACTACCACTAAATAAATTGCAAGGTGAGATCCGAGCCTCGCGTGCTCCAATTGATGGTGCCGCCCAAATGAGTTGTGCTTCTCTTCCGCAACCGATGTGACTACCCATCACAAGTACCTTAAACTATGATGGCCACTTCATCTTTGGCAGCAGGAAGAGCAATTTTGTCTACATGAAGGCGTCACCCTATAATGGTAAAGCCGGAATAGGGGCGATTGACTGACATTTTTTAAGGCTTGGGACTTTCAGTGGTGTTTATAGAACATTTTGGAGTGCATGGAGCAATCATGAGTTCATGACAACATTATGGTGGAACGATACCAGGAACATTAGAAGTTTTAATACATACTACTGGGTGGTTGAGTTGGTTTGCATGATAAGATAACCTCTTTGGAGGTACCATGTTTAAATCTTCGAAGGGGCAACTATTTTATGCATATCATATGCAATACGAGATGAGGGCCGAGAATATGGACTAAGTCAAAACAGTCTGTCCTGTTGGATCTATTGGAGGTGATTAACCATGAACTGAGGATGCATGCCAACTCATTGGACTTGGGCTGAGTTGTGATGGCGTGGACCGGGGCAAGCACAAGGCGAACTGGGTAGTGGAGCTGGGCTGAGTGGTTGAGTTCAACCACATTGGCCCATTGGGGTCATCTCTTATATAAACAGTCTCTTTGGGATTGGGCTATGGGCCCGTGCAAGATCACATTGGGGCTGAGGCGGACTTGAGACAAAATGAGGGGGAAACCGGTTCAAATGTTACAAAAATGGTCGCTAAGGCCAATTAATTGTTGATGATGGATAAACCATCACATGTACCACATTTAAAGGGTTTTTTTAACAGTTTTGACTTTTGAAAGATAAACCGGTCGAAAAATCCAACTAGTCAACCTCTCCCGATTAATTGGTCAATTAACCCATTTACTCATAATGTCAATTAATTTCTATGTGATAATTGTAATTAGTTAGGGTAATCTTGGCGGCATCAAACATAGGCTATAGACCACGTATTGGCTAGATATTGTATGAATTATACAAAATATGATATTATTGTTTTTTAGGGTAATCTTGGCAGCATCAAACATAGGCTATAGACCACGTATTGGCTAGATATTGTATGAATTATACAAAATATGAACTTATTGTTTTTTTAGTTGGTTTGATCTTTGTATTATTAGTGTGTTCTAGTCAAGCAATATTTCTGTATCTTCTTCTAGATAGCAATATCGTGGATTTTTTACCTATTTTAGTAAGAACTTATAAATATTGAAGAATTGTTCAGATTAGAAGTATAAAATCATTTAAAATAGCAAGTGGTGGTTTTCATATTTGTTTGGTATAGTTGTCATGTAGACTACTGACTAGAATAAAAAAGAAAATCCCAACAACATAGATTGTATTAGCCAAGTAAACATATGACATAACTATAGTTGGGAAGGGGGGATATGTCCTCCCACTAGGATCTACATGGGCCCACCCCTGCATTTGGGCCAATTGCACGCAATGATAGGACACTATATCCACCCCTATTAGCATCATAATAAAAGACGCCAACAAAATCACTAAAAAAATTATGAGACCACAGAGGAGATGTGCTGTCAACACGGATAATTCAAACATGGTTATCTTACATGCAAAGGACAAACTGTGACCTCTACATGGCCCTGCTGTAAAACTGGTTCGACTTTAGCCATTTTAGAACAAGTAGAGACTAGTGACAATGTTCGATTGCAGTGCAATCTCAATATGTATATACAGGGGCAAATTTAAACTTCCTAATTCTTACATTGATGCCACCATTCATTGTATTCCATGTATCGTAAACTGTCTTTCCTTCAACATCTGGATCCTTTACCTGGAATTGGAAATATAAGTTTGAAATAGAATTAACTCACCTATCCATTCCAATTTTCCCATACTGCAGTGACAATGATATTGTAATTATAACTGCAAGTAGCAAGCTAAGTAGTTTCAATCATATGCAAGCAAGAGGTCAGATGCTAATAAGGGTTATTTTTATAACGGAACCACGTAGTCCAAGAGACATTACTTCACTACAACAAAATTTCAGAATTTGATATGGTGAGCTGAAAGTGAACTGAAGTTTCTAACAAAAGCCCAAACTATAGAAGAATGCAAGACCAAAACATTCTCTCTACCTGTCTTGTAACATCAACCAAGAGCTTGTCCAACTGGGGAGTAGAACCAGCAAAAAGCCCCACGCCTTGCACAGCACAATCAACATTCAAGTAAGCTACAGCTTTTGAATGCAGATCCCCAAGGTTCTCTTCAACCCATTCAGTTGACCCGATCTGGAAAAAAGAACCTTCAAAATATAGAAAAAAAGTAAACGTAGCAACAAGTAAATGAGTTCTTCGGAGTTGTAATAAAAGATGAGGTAAACAAACCAAAACAAGACTCTGAAAGAAAATAAAATCTGAACAGGCCTAACAACTAGATAGCACATAGTACAACCTTGACCTTATTCAAGAGCAGAAAAAGGCGTTCCATACAAATGATTTTCTATTAACTAAAATTCAGAAAATGATTTGCAAATGATCCAATGGCACAAATTTATAAAATTTAAATGTTGATGGATATGATACACACAACTTTTAGTAAAAAAAAGTCCTAAAACTTTTTCCCCTTGCTATTTTTCCACTCCCACTTGTAAGATGATTAGTGGATGGTGGGAAAGAGTATGTGAAGTCCATAATTTACATAATATACATGTACATGTACCATAGTCATTAAACTTAAATCCACCTTGTTCTGCTACTTTGAAATGCAACAATTAAAATCATGCCACTGTCAACTGCTACATATTCACATGAGTATTTTGTGACAAAGCACATAAATTTGCTGATGTTTTAGGTCGCAGTCCCAAATTAGTGTCAAGCAGTTTACCACCTTCTGTGATTTGCAGCACATGACCAACACGCCTTAATGCTAAGGGTATATATGCAATTTTTAAATTGTTTGGAGTCATGAGTTCCCCCCTTACATTCTTACATGCATCCGCTACTGGTTAGATGCCTCATGTTTATTCAGCAACATCGCCTCATCTTTCTTTGATATGAACTTACCATTCCAAATTCTTCAGCGTCCCAACTACAAAGAAGGATGGTCCTCCGTGGTGTCCAGCCTGACTGCAGCATTATTCCAAGACGGTGAGCAACATCAAGAAGCGCAGCTGTCCCACTGTTGGGATCAACTGCTCCGTAGGTCCATGCATCTCGGTGGTTACCAAGGATCACGTAACGATCAGGTTCTTCATGTCCTTTCATGATAGCAAAAACATCCTGTATCCTGGCCAGCTTCCTGTCCTCCTTAAAAAAAAAGATGAGAAAACCATCATGGTCTTTTTTTTAGAACTTAAAACCATCATAATGTTGGCTCTCATCCATCTAGAAAGTACAAGTACTTGCATGGGAGATGCAACAATGCTAAACTCTAAAGCACAGCTTCATCTCCCAGCCAAATAAAATATGCAAAAAGAAAAGAAAATATGCATCTTCATGAATCATGATATGCACGACAGTTATGCAGCTTTTTGTTTGCCCAGTACTAACCTGGTCCACTCGAGATAGATCACAACAAAGTCATCATATAGAAACAGCACAGAATAATGACAAACAGGCATACAGAAACAGAACAAAGGCACCCAAAAGAGCATATACCACTAGCAAAACTTACTGCAGCCAAATGCTCGGTTATTTGGTACTCAACTTCGGTACTGCCCACAAAAAAATCATGACAGGGAGGCATCTACTTTCCCTTCACTGTATATCTACAGCAATGATCTTTAGAAAGTTAAACCAATCTCTTCACAAGGAGCAAAACCTGCTTGGTGCACGGAACACCAAACAGAGCCACTATTTGGTACAAGCTTGATATGAAAAGGATGATAAATCAAGGGGAAATGATACGACACATACATCCAGAGCGAGAAGGAAAAATCGGACGTCTCGCTCCAGTGACTCGTTCACGTGGGCTTGTGAAGACTCACTCGCATTTCAGCACCACATCTACACGCACCAAAACGAGAGCCTCCTCATCCACTCATTTCTTATCTAGTCTCCCATCCATGAGGCCACGAGTATCTCTCTCCCCCTCTTGGTTCCTCCAGCCAAGCCACCAAAATCGAGCTGTCTGGTTGAGCTATGTCTAAGCACCTCCCTCCCATGCACAAGCACACTATCTCCTTCCTCCCTTCTCTCTCCACGCACGGTGGCGGCGCATCCTTAGGCCACTAGCTAGCTCCTCTTGCTCCTCTATCTCTTCCTTCTACGACGACTGTGAGGGGCTGGCCTTGCCCCGCCAAATCTGTGCCTCTCGCCCAACGCCGAGAAACCGAGATTGGCCGCTATTGCCTCTTGCTTCGAGCTTGTGTCGTTGGCACCGGCTATGCCCATTCATCCCAAGTAGGTCGTTGCAAGTGTTTTCTCAATTTGTTGCCCACTTTTCTTAATTGTTGCACAAAGCATTTAGTTCACTTGAAATGTTGTAGTAAGTTGTGTTGTGTTGCAAACTTGCAATCATGGTGATGATTTATTGCACTTAAGCTTTTTTTTGTTGCAACAAGAGTGACATTTTGTTGCAACTTGTTGCTATGGATTGTTGCAATGTATTTTTCTCGAAATGTTGTAGTAAGTTGTTTTTTATGTTGCAATCGAGTTGATGATTTGTTGCACTTGATAATTTTTTTGGTTGCAACAGGAGTTATATTTTTGTTGCAATGTGTTATGCCATGGGTTGGGTTACTGTTGCACGCTTCAATAATCGACCGCGATGAGAACACGGACTTGGCATTGCCTTAGGCCATGGTGATAGCGTCCGAGATTCATGGCACCATTGGCAAGCTCCTCTATCTCTTCCTTCTCTAGTGGCCGCAAGGAGAGGGCATCACAGTGGCAACAGTCGAAAGGGGCACCAGACGAGCCTTACCCCGCCAAATTTGTCACTACCACCGACACCGAGACCCTAAGATCAACAGCCGCTGCCACCTGCTTCAAGCTCATCTTGTTAATAGTAGCCACACCTAGATGCTCAACAAGCAAGTGTGAGGAAGAAACAGCAGATGCAGTGTGTTTGTCGCTTCATCCATTGTTGTGCAAAGTATTTTTTTCTTTCCAAGTACAAAAGTAGTGAAGCCTCTGTTGCTAGACACGCGAGCCTGGGGAACCTAGCGAGGTACCCCTTTAAGTCTTTGAAGGCCTATGCACATTCTTTGATCCATTGAAAGTCTCCTGAGCCACAAAGTGTTTTGAACCGCAACACTCACTTCGTCGCCCTTGACAGAAAACGGCTGAGGGCGGCTAGGCAACCCACAAATCTCTGGATCTCCCTAGCGGTCTTCAAAGCTTCCATGGATAGTATCGCATCAATCTTGTCAGAGTTAGTTTCAATTCCTTGCCTGGACTTTGAATACACATTTCTCCAGGTTGAGTTTTATCCTGGCACATCGGAGGTTATCAAAGGTTTACTAGAGGTCCGCATCGTGGGATGCCACCCACCTGCTTCTGACGACCACGTCATCAACATAAGTCTCAACGTTCCGGCCTAGTTGTGACGCCAAGACGAGTGCGATCAGCCTAGTAAAGGTGGCCCTAGCATTCTTTAGCCCAAAGGGCATCATCACGAAGCAATATGTCCCACAGGGACTATGAAGCTTGTCTTTCCTTCGTTCTCCTTTGCCATATGTATCTGGTGGTACCCAGAGTCTGCATCGAGGAAACTTATCATCTCACAGCCCGCCATTGCGTCCACCAGTTAGTTGATACGGGGCAATGGATAATTGTCCTTGGGGCACGCCTTGTTGAGATTGGCGAAGTCCACGCACATGCGTCAGGTGCCATTTGTTTTCTTCATGAGCACTGGGTTAGCAAGCTACTTAGGATGAACGATCTCTCTGATGTACTGGAGGTGAGCAGTTTGGCTACCTTGGCCTTGGCAGCCTCCTGCTGGTTGAGAGACATTTGTTTCATGCACTGTTTGACTGGCTTCACATCGGAGCGCACCACTAGGTTATGTTCGATGATGGAACGGTCCACACCAGTGATATCATTACATAACCACACGAAGACACTCGCGTTCCTGCGAAGCACCTCCAGTAAACTTCGCTCAACCTCCGGGGTGAGGTCGCCGCCCACCGACACCCGCTTCGATGGGTCATCTGGGCTGAGTTACGGTGAAAGTTATTTGCGGGCAAATCCTACGGTAAAATGCAGCGTACGGAGCTAGCGCCCAGATTGGACATCCGGACGCTAGTCACACCCTAAATCAAGAGATACAAGGACCACCGAAACCAAAATAGTCCAAGTCAACAACGACATCGGTTACTGTGTTTCCTAATCAGACTACAAATTTCTTGCCTAGTTTTCGCAACTTGGACAATTTGGGTAGCTTATGGAGGTTCTCACCATGGCAGTGTACAGATACGGTCAGAACGTACAATACAAGATGCAGACAACATACCATATTAAGCAAACGTCGCCGCAATGCGTACAAAGGCATCTATCCCCATTCAGTACAAACATCTACTGTAAGTTCATAACTGTAACAGCATCGCAACAGTCTATAATAGAAACGCCCAATCCAGATAGTTAAAGCAGCGGTCCACAGCATATCCTGTTTGACCGCATACATGTCCTTCTTGTCTTGTTCTTGTCTCTACTCGTACATAAGCAAAGCAAAGTACCAAACGAGTTAATACCTGATACGTGAAGTTAACCAGCGTGGGGCCTGGGCCAACGCCACCGACATCCTCCCCGAGCCCAATCCCAGCCCGCCATTCCGCCGGTAAGGCCGGCCCGCCCAGGCTCCGTACGATCGCCGAAGCCGTCTTGGCCGACACCGGCATGGACGGGATCGTCGGAAACCGCCGCCTCACTGCCTCGTGGTCCAAACCCAACCGCTCCGCGCCGCCGGTGGCGGCCCACCCGGGCGTGAGCGGGTCGCCGGGGCCTCCGAGGATAACCATACCCCTCTCGACGCCGCCGTCCGCATAGCCGGCGATGAGCACGGCGACGGCGCCCCTTTCCGCGGCGTGCTCCACCACCCTGCCGCGGTAGCCGCCTCCGCGGAGCGCCACCGCGACGCGGCCAAGGACGGCCACCCCGAGCCGTTCGAGCGCGAGGAAGTCTTCCTCGCGGCCGAGGTTGACGAACACAGCCTCCGCGACGGCCCGACCGGACGGCGCGTACGCGTGGTACGGCGGCACGAAGCGGCGGCCCACGTCCGCCGGCTCGTCGACCGATAGGTGCGCCAGAAGGGACCGGTCGGGCCGGAGCAGCGCGAGGGAGGCGTGCGCGGGGTACGAGAGCAGCGGCGCATACTCGCGCGTTAGGGTTGGGAGCCCAGCGGCACGGAACCTCTTGAGCACGTGCGCGGCGGCGCCCGCCGCCGCGGGCGTCCCCGCGAGGTGCGGCCCCGCGGTGAGCGCGCGGAGGTCGGCTGCGATGCTCGTGTTGGCCCCCGCGGAGAGCGACAGGAACAGCGCTTTGGGGTCGGGGCGGCCACTCCCTACCAGGGGCTTCCCGGGGCGGCGGTGGAGGACGAGGAGCGAGACGATGAGCAGCAGCGCGAAGGCGAGGACGAGGCGGACGGAACCGGGGGCCAGGCGGGTCAGGCCGAGGGTGTGAGGCGAGGAGGCGGAGGTAGGGTGCGGCATTTCACAACCGCAGCGCTGGAAACGGCCGCACGCGTCCGGCTCGTCTTGGCCTTGGCGACGGCGGCGGCGGGTGGGGGCTGGGCACAAGTCACCGTGCGTGCCACCTGTGCGCGGCTTACTTATGGCCATGAACTGTTACGACTTTTCTGACACCACTACACTAGTGACACTAGTACACTACGCTTTGGACGGATGCTCTTGGCGTTTCTAATTCCGATAAGTACGCCGCGTCGCCGCCTATACGCGGCTTTACGGGCGGGCCCCGGCGGGTTTCCGCTCGGAGCGAGTGCCGCCCGACTGCGCCGTTCCCGCAGTGCGCGCGGCGGATTGGCTGGGTCGGGTCGGCAGCGGTAGGCTGCGACGTGGGGCTGGGCCCGGCTCGGACGGTGCGCGCCGGCCCGTGCGGGAGGGGAGATGAGATTTTACGGGGATTTTTGGCGTTTTTTGCCCGCTTGGAGAGGAGGAGGTTGGTGAGGTGCGCCACTTCGCGCTTTCGCCGCCCCGCCCTTTCCAGCGCGCCGAAAGAGAACGGACAGCGACTAGCGCGCACCTGGACAGTTGCGGCAGTGCGGAACCCGTGTATTTTGGGTGTACGTCAGAGGATTCTTGGTGCTTGCCTGGCTGGTGATGGGACTGATTTGTCTTGTCCAGGCAACGAAGATATTTCTACGCACTTGATTTACCTAAAATAAATGGTGGCAGCACTCGTTAGGAAAATCTAGTTTATTACTAGATATCTTCTACTTAGTATATAAAGTGGCCCTATACGGCCACTCCGCATGTCGCCGCTGGCGAGCCAACTGCGTTACCGCGATCGGCACACGCCAAAGCGCTCGAACGCAGCGAGCAGCGTCGCGCGCCGCGACAAAGCTTGTCACCTCGGCCGCCAACTCTTGGCCATCGCATTGCGCCGCTGCAAGCCACACCTGCGTCATCGCCCGCCTCTGCGCGTGAGTCGCTGTCGCACAACTGGCCTTCACGTGAGAGCCGCTGTAGACCCGCACATGAAAAGCGGGTAGGGAAACCCTACCCCTCCTTTCTTGAATTGGCCATAGCAAATCTGGACCATCTGATCGGCCATAGACCCTCTGATAGGCCATGAGAACTTCGGACCAGTCCGAACAGTCATGAGCAATCTAGACCGTTCGATCGATTGTGGACCATCCGATCGGCCACGAGAAGTTCGGACTAGTCCGAATGACCATGAGCAATCTAGACCGTTTCATCGGCCGTGGACCGTCCAATCGACCACGAGAAGTTCAGTCGTGAGAAATCTAGACCATCCGATCGGCTGTGGACCACTCAATCGGTGGGAGGGAACGTTCGGATTGTCCGAACAACTGAGGGAAGTGTGGACCGTCTGATCGGCAGGAGGAAACGTTCGGATTATCCGAACGGCCAGAGGGAAGTTTGGACCGTCCGATCGGCCAGAGGACACGGGGGGAGAGGCGCTTAGATTTTTGCAAATAGGACCTTGAAAAGTCAGAAAATTACATGAAAAAATTCTCAAAATTAAAAATTACCATAGAAGCTCTCGAAAATTGTCGAATTCGCAAAAAAAATACATATTCTAACATAAAACATCCGGGAATTCAAATTTTGAGTTCTTTTTCACATATGAAGAAAATTTAGCACTATTGCTATTATTTGCTATGCTTTTTCTGTATTTATTTGCTGTTTTGATTAATCATAATTTTTTAAATTACTTTTAATCATTGAAATTAATACTAAAATTATAGAAAATGTACATAAAATTTTGAAATATCATGAGAATACTTTGTATCATTATCCAACTTATTTCATGCATATTTACCTACAATATATTTATAAATTTCCATCATACATATGTACATGACAGGCATAACGAACTGAGAGTTCGAGTAGCTGGCCCAGCATGGTCAAAACTATTTGATTTAGGCTTCTGATATTGAGATCGTACTTGGAGCTAAGAAGCTATACGCTGCTATTGAGATTGGTACACCGCAAGATACTAAACCCACACTTGAAAAAAATAATCAGGCACTTCACTTCCTCGGGTATCACCTCTGTCTCACTCTCAAAAATGAGTACTTGACAGATAAGAGCGCGCTAGCATTATGGACTGTACTCAAGAAGCAGTTCAAAAAGTTAAAATACACCATTCTTCCTTAGACAGAGCAGGAATAGATTCTACTCAGATTTGCTGATTTCAAAACGGATTGGGAGTACAACTCTGCTCTGCACAGAATTTGTACCAATCTTCAGTTTTGTGATAGGCAGAAAATTAAGAAGACTCTCTCCACCTTCCGCTCTACTGCAGTGTGCGCGTAACTATCGTGCAGGTTGCATAGGCTCAAGATGAAGTTCTTCACAAGAACTTTGTCGCATAGCTACCTGGAAGCTCCGCTACCCGTGGGGCCAACACTAGGAGCTACAAGGTGTGAAATCCTATAATGAAGAAAAAAAGAAGGAAGGGCAAAGTCGTAGCCCAGAAAGGCAAGTCAAATACTCCATCTGAGAATAAGGTTGGTAAACCAAAGTGCAACGATAAACCCTATGGTCATCAAGACCAAACATGCTACAAGTGTGACAAGTAGAGATACTGGCCACGGATCTATAAAGAGCCGCAACACGTCATCGATGTCTTCCAGGCCAAAAAGAAGTGGGGTGGCAAAGGGCAGCATGAAACTCACTTTGCTTTTGTCGAGAGAGAGAATTCTGCGCAGCTATATGCACCAATGGAGGTGGACTCCACTCCTGCAACCACACCCATTCTTGACATTGCAGCTATCGCCACCGTGATTTTTCCAGAAGAGCATATTACCTGTGAGAATATAGCAGCTGAAATCTCAGACTTCTTGGTTGATTTAGTCTAATGCACATAATGCATATAGACTTTGATTGTTATTCATTCCATATATAAGAGGATTAAGTTAGACTTGCAATAATGATACTTAAACAATTCATTCTCGTGATAGTTGGGTGATTCATTCATTTATTTTGTCAATAATAGCCAAGATTCTAAAAACAGGTTTACTCGACCGAGTAATCGCCCGAATACTCGTACTAGGTCCTCTCACCGGGTACGAGTAGGCCAAAATGAGTAGTTAACCGGTATAACTGGCCGATTATTCGGCATAATAGGCTACCAGACAAAGTAATCGCCGAGTCGCAACAGTGCAATTCAGTTTGTTGTTTCAGTTTGCTGAAATTTCTTCATTGCTTGTGTACTGATCGCCTAGTAGCCATCTACTTCTATCATATGTTCAACCATGAAGTAGGATTGTGAGAGGATTGTCAGAGCATAATTACTTTCAAAGTGTTTTGTAAGTTTCATTAAAAGTTCAAACGGGTTGCATCATGACCACTCAACAAAAAATTTTCCAGGAAGAACCTGGTGGTCAGCATGCATTGATCTTTGATCAAGGGAACAGAATCTCTTAGGTGAACTTCATAAAGTATTGGAGCTTGCATGTGTCTTATGATGTGAATATTGTCTCATATGGAATACTAATCTTTGACTTGTAATGTAGGGTATCAGCTGTGCTAATGTAGTAGATATTTGTGTCAAAGCGTTGCATAATTCCACTGCAAGAAATAAAAGTTTTCATGTAAGATTTGATTTGTCCTTCCATTTTCTTCTGTACTGTGATGCTTTTGTAACTGATAATAATCTTCAGTGGTGCAATAATTAACTTGTCACTATGTACTCACTATGTACCAATGTTGGGAATAATTTTTTTTCAACCACCTATATATATCAAAAGTTCAAAACAATAGCATCAAATGTGGCTTTTATTTTATATGAATACACATATATAAATCCGTTATTAAAAATATAAAACCGGTTACAAGACCGAGTACTGGGCCGATTCCCGTATAATCGCTACAAGGTGAGGTGACCGAGCGAGTACCGATTACTGAATTTTAGAACCTTGATAATAGCATGATATGTTCTAATATTTAAAGTGTTTTATTCTATGTGTTGATAGTTTTCTACTACATATTAATAAAGTATTTTATATTAGAACGCGTGTGGCGTACCATTACGGAAGCCTGCTTAGCTGACAGCGGCACAACGAATACCATATTCAAATAGATAAAATTCTTTCAATCAATTAGCAAGAATACCCGCAGCCTTACGATAATTGTCGGCAGCGATGCCTATATAATAGTCTTAGGAAGAGCCACAATTATACTCCCAACAGGCACAACTTTGGTCCACCAGAATAGACAACGCCGGATATTTTACTTTAAAGGCATTTGATGAATTTTGCATTTCGTCTCGCATGTCTACACCTAGAATATACTAGCAGATGCATTAATTCAGAGACTTAAATTCATTGCCCTGCCGCTTTCACAGAATTATAATTTACCAACTACATGTTGAAGACATGCAGTTCTACATGCAGCAACTTTTATCAACTTTAGACTTTCGGCATATAACAACCATTCATCAATGCAACTAGCGCAAGAGTCACCACCGAAAATCTTTTATCTTCGTAGGTTTGGGTGCAAAGTTTATGTATCTATACCCTCATCACAGCGCACTACAATGGACCCTCTCCGAAAGTCTGGGATATACATTGGTTATGAGACAGCATCTATAATCAGGTATTTAGACCCTACGACATGAGATTTGCATACTACCCGTTTCGTTGATAGTATATTTGATGAGGATAGTTTTCCGATATTACGAGGAGGAAATCAACCCTTTAATGAAAAATATCAGAAAATTACGTGGCAAGCTATGAGAATCTATACACATGACCTGCGCACTAGAGAGGCAAATAGAGAAGTCCAAAAGATCATTGATATGTAGGTATTAGCAAATCAACTGCTTAATCACTTTAGTGATTTAAGGAGCGTGACCAAGTCACATGTGGCTTGATGTAATGCACCGAAGAGGGTTGAAATACTGAAGAAAATTAGGTATCTGTAATCCCGTCCATATATCTCAGAATAAAAGGACAAGAACTCCAGCCCCTCGAATCCTAAGTAACCTAAGACACTTATTGAAAAAGGATAAGAATGACTTGACACAGTCAATCACCGAAGTTCCCCAGAACCAGCAGGGGAGATAGTTGAAACCTAGTATCAGTATGACACCTTTAAAAAAAAGCATACCAAATCTAAATATTCTCATGGAGGAAGAAATTAGCATGGATATGTGTGCACATATCTGAGCTGAAAAACTAAAAGGACCTACCCTCGCAACTAGAAGGAGTGGTGAGCAAGTAGAAAAACTACAATAATCATCCCGTGATGAAATAGATATAAACTATATGAACACGGGAGAATCCGTGAATAGGACAACAACCAATGTTAATATCTATTTTGCAAAGAAAATTATCACAGTAATCGATCTTGATCCAGAGTCTGTATCATTTGCTGAATGTAAGCAAAGATCAGATTAGAAAGATTGAAAAATGGCAATAGAAACTGAATTATTATCTCTGAATAAAAAAGATGTATTTAGGCATGTAAGCCGCACTCCTCCCCATGTGTACCCCGTATGGCATAAATGAGAATTTGTTTGAAAGAGAAACGAGAAAAATGAAGTTGTAATATATAAATCAAGCCTTGTTGCACAAGATTTCACTCAACAACCAGGAGTTGATTATGAAGAAATCTATTCCCGGTCATGTGTGGCATTATCTTTAGATATTTAATCTCGATGACACTAATTCTGAATTCGAAAACGAAATTGATGGATGTGGTAACGATATACCTTTATGAAAGCTTGGATTCGAATATTTATATGAATGTATCTGAAGATATCCCTGTCCCGAACCAAGACATAGCAAATAAAAATCTGTACAGTGTAAAACTTAAAAAACCATTGTACGAGCTTAAACAATCGGGCAGAATGTGATATCAAGCGAGTTTCTTTGCAAGAAAAGCTATATGAACAACGAGGATTGTCCCTGTGTATTTATACAACGATCTCAGAATGGATTTTGTATAATATCAATATATATAGATGATCTGAATGTCATCAAAACCTTAGAAAACATAAAAGAAGTGAGCTCTTACCTAGAATCAGAGATTGAAATGAAATATTTGGGTAAAACTTAATATTGTTTAAACTTGCAGCTCGAGCATATCCCGAAAGGGATATTAGTGCATCAGTCAGCCTATACTCAGAAGGTGTTAGAAAGGTTTGGCTTTGAAAAGGCATATCCTTCAAAAGTACTGAATGTCGGAAGATTTTTGTAGCAAGATAAGGATCTGTACAAACCTAGAGAAGAGGAGGAGGAAGTCCTGAGATTGGAATTTCCATACTTAAGTGTAATAGGAGCACTTTATGTATTTAGCAAACTGCACTAGATCAGATATCACATTTGTCCTAAACCTACTAGCAATGTATAGTACGGAACCTACCAAAAAGCATTGGCAGAGAATAAATGACATATTCTGATGCCTCCAAGGAAGCAAAAGACCTTGTGTTGTTTTACAGAAAGAACCAAGATCTGAATATAACTAGCTATGCAGATACCGGGTACTTGTCAGACCTACATATCGTTAGGTCACAAATAGGTTACGTATTTCTATGTGGTGGAACCGTAATTTCATAAAAATCATATAAACAAAGTCTTGTATTGACCTCGATGAATCACTCAGAAATCATAATATTGTAGAAAGCTGTACGAGAATATGCTTGGTTTCAACGAATGATTCACCACATCCAGCAATCATGTGGATTGAACATTACGCAATCTCCCACAATTATCTGTGAAGATAATACAACTTGTGCTGCACAAGTGCAAACGGGTTACGTGAAGAGTCATATCATAAAGCATATCAATCCGAATTTTTCTATATTCATGAATTAGAAAAGATGAACGAAATTAAGGTACTGCATACTAAGTCACTTTCAACATCTAATTTTGAAAGATATGTACGCAGAATTGAAATGATAAGACTTAAAGAAGTGCAGAACTTAGGGAAAGACTCTTCTCGAGCTCATATTAAAATTTGATCATAAAGATCGAGTACCCAAAGAATATATCCCATAGATGAAATAGAATTGGATATATTGTACTCTTTTTCCCTTAACGAGTTTTCTGTAGTTTCTCGGCCAATGTTTTTAATGAGATAATTCGTGCAACACAACATAACATATATTATGTATTCTGTGTTTGTAATATTCTGTGTTTGATCTATCTATTTTATATAAAAAAAATATTTAGACTAGACTCGCCAACGACGGTTGCGACTCAAAAGACTTGAACAGCCATCTCTTTTCCTTTACAATAAACGGTTGTTCCGCTGTTCGTTAATTGCATGTGGAATTGTGGTAGGAAAATTGGTCTGGCGATTGCGGTGGATTCTCGTGCAAACCAGGTGACCAGCTGGTAGACGCACTCTGACCCGACCTAACACTAGTACATAGCATGTTTTTAATAACCAAGAACAGTTCGGTTTGTACGTACTATGTACAGCCATCGTAGAAGGATCTGCGTACTGTTTTGTTGCTCCTGAGAAGGTGACCAGAAATTGCATTCTAGGCCCCTTTATGTGGAGAGTGGACACAGCTTTTTTGTCGAGACTCGAGAGGTCAAACGCTGGAACTTCCGAACTTGGAAAAGAGACGACAAAGCACGAAAGAACGAACGGTGATCAGTAAGAAAATTCGTAAGCGCCAAGTGAAGCCAATTGTGTAGATGATGCAGAGAAAATGCATTTGCATCCAAGTGAAGTACTCTGTCAGAAATACACTTCAGCCGCAACTCTACTGCCACGTTCTCAGTTCCACCAGCAAACGAAATGCTACTTGCAGAGCACTCCGTATTTCTGTGGAACGTAAACATGCAATGCAATCTTCAGAAAAAACAGAGCATGACATGTTGTGCAGGTAAATTACTTCACACTCTGAACCAGCAGCCACTGTCCATCAGCCATGTCCTCCGCCTCCCTGTCGGCCTCGGCTTCTGCGACAGGGGTGAACCGAGAGAAGGATAAATAGGGGCCTCGGCCCCCACTCAATTTTAAATTTGTAGTGAAGTAATCAAATGTTTTAATACTTGGTCCCCACTCGAGCGACTTCGTGGTCCCCACTCGAGCGACTTCGATGTCTAGACCTACTACAGCGTTGTCATATGGCGTGGGTTGAGTGTAGAACACCCCCACTCAGTTTTTGTGCTGGGTCCGCCCCTGTTCTGCGGCCTCCGGCGATGCACCGCCATACGTCGTCGAGGACTTCGCCGGCATGGTCCAGCTTCTCAGCAACGGCATGGTTGTCCTCCGGCTGGACGCCATTGGACTGCCTCCACCATCCTTCCCGCCCACCCTGTCCGCCCAGTGGAAGGAAGTCCTGCACCGACCCAAACCACAGCCTCAAACTCCGCATTTACATGCCATCTCCCGTCGCTGCCAATGCCGACGACGAGACCTCCAAGAAGCTCTCGGTGCTCGTCTTCTTCCACGGCGGCGGGTTCTGCATCGATAGCTTTGACTTGCCCAACACGCAGGCGTGCTGCCTCCGCTTCGCCGGCGAGCTCCCCTCCGTCGTTATCTCCGCTGACTACCGTCTCGCGCCCGAGCACTGCCTCCCTGCCGCACTTGACGACGCCCAGACCCTCCTCTCCTGGATACGTAAACAGGCCACGGGAGCCGCAGACGACGATCCCTGGCTCGCCGAGTTGACCGACTTCCAGCAGGTTTTCATTACCGGCGACTCGGCCGGCGGGAACATGGCCCATCACGTCGTCGTCGCTCTCGGGAGGGCGAATTCGGCGTCGACCCGGCGCTCATCGCAGGGTACGTGCTGTGAGTGCATGACAGGACCAAAGGCGCTAGATACCTCTTTAATAAAAAGGGATTTCATTTCTAATCTTTTTTGTTTTTCATAATAGCGATTAATCGACAAACCCCAAATCATGAGTTCGTGCAATAGTAGGAGAATTGCCATTAATTCATGAGATTATCTACAAATCATTCAAATGATTCCCTTTTTGCAAGTCAGTCAAATTGTTGAACCGTTGAATAAAAATCCAACGCTCCAGATCCACCTCCAAATCATCCCATCCCCAATTGGCCAAATCTAACCCTATAAGCCGTCGCACCCACCCCCTCTGGCATGCCTCCTCTCGCCGCCTCGGCGGCACCGGGGAGGCCCATCGGCCCCATGCCCACTGCTACTATTGTCGCATCTTCCTCCACAAACGCTATCCCCATACGTCTCCAAGAACTCTAGACTAGAGTTACCAAAGCTATCCCCATCTTCCTAGGATTAGGGGGCAAGAATTGTTTTAGTAACCTCTTCTCATGGCAATTCTACACTCTCCGATGCATTAACTGCATGTACATGCAACTTTGTCATACCTTTGTGATCAGTGAATGCATCTAGCAGGTTATTTGCTAAAAGTTGAAAAATTAATTATCCTCTGAACTCCTTGTTCAACTTCCTTAGTATGTGGGTCTAATGCATGGATCCCCATGGTTTCCCACGTTATCTCATAGCATCCATTTGAATCTAAGTGCATTCCTCCCTTAATGTCAGTAAATGATCCTCATTAAAAATATTATTAGCGTACCGAGCCATATGAGGATCCCTATTCATAGGTTCTAAATAATTAATTATTGACAGAGTTCCAAAACCTACATAGATCCCTAACTTTCTATGATGGTCCATAGATGTATGCTGTGGTGATCGAATCAGCATATATACAACACAACTAAATTTACGCAGAAGGAAAATATTTGGTTGTTTACCTTGTACTAACTGGATAGGGAAAAAACTATAATATGCTATTGGCTTGAGTTGAATTAAAGCCACAACATGCAATACCATGTGGCCCTAATAACCAGTTGGTAATTTATAATTATGCAAAAGTGGTCTAGTAATAAATTTTATTATACTAAAGGGTTAATTCCTTATATGCCACTGAAAATTTCCAAAATTCCTAGTTGTGTGACTGATAAGTGGGGTCCTAGTCCACATTTCAATGACACAATGAGTGTTATATAAGGGATAATGCAAACTATTGATGGCAAATAAGGAATTGCCATTTTAATTAATGACTCTGTAAGATCATTTTGAGTGTAGATAAAAGGTAGCACAGCTCGTGGCCCTGGCTCTTTGTCATCCTAGGAAGTGAACAAATGGATCAAGAAATGAGCAAGTTCCTCTCAAAAAAAGAAAAAAAGAAAAGGAGAGAAATGAGCAACTAAAAGTTGGTATCGGTAGCGTGCAACGTTGTAAGAAATTTCGGCTGCGTCTAAAAAGACGAAAGATTATCCAGTTAGATGTGGCTCCACCAGCACAGCATGCATTCATCAGTGAGCTAGCTTTTATACCAGCTTTCATCAATTCAGACATAAACAAAACTGCACTTTCCTACAGACGTATGTTTTTACTGATGATTTTTGGCTGAAAATAAATATTAGAAGTTGAAAAAAGTAGCTTTTAGAAATAAGGAGCAGGCGATGAAAAATATAAGGGAGAGATGTTTGTGCGTAACGGGAGCGAAAAGAGTGGGTGCATGATGCACCCATGATCCTTTGTCTTATCCTCAAAACAAGATGGTAAGGAGAGGAGTGAAGAAGCCGCTTTGAGAAGATGAGTGCTCTATTAGTTTTTGATTTTTCTAAATACAAATTAGAAGCAGAAACCAATACGAACAGAGCTATACATAATTAGGACTTGTACCTAATTCAAAATGAGTGAACATATATATAAGAAGAGGATCATAACATCTTACCAAATTATCACTTGTACGAGTATAGGTCATGTTTTTTTCCAGTTTATGGCATATAGTTTCATTCGAATAAATAAATGGAACAACTTCTCCATCAACTTTTTAAAGCGGCTTGTTAAAACAATTTTTTAAAATAGTTTATCGATATTTAATTTATTTGTATAAATATTAATTTTAGAAGCAAAAACCATCGGCACAACTACAAACCATCGGCCTTAGGTAGCGTTCGGAATAGCAATGACCTATGACTCTTTTTACTGTAGCTGGCTGATTTTTTACTGTAGCTGGCTGATTTTTGAGAGGAATATGTTAACCTATCACAGATAATGCAAAGGAATACAGGAAAAAAAGTGAAAAAAAATCAAAAACAGGAAAAGACAAAAATTAAAACAGTAAAAAAAAGAAGCTGTGTTCAGCGCAGAAACTGGACGCGCAGCGCTTTTGAGCGCACCCGAAACGCCGAACAGAAGAGGCCGTATAGTCAACGGCGACGTCCACGGTCCTGACCTCTCTCCACTTAGAAACTTGACCCGGTGACGAAGAGCGAAGGGAACTGAACCTGCATGGCATGAGCATCAGTTTCTGTGAGCTGCTAGTGTTATTTCCGTCGCCTTAACGCGAAACCGACGACCAAGTACTACGAGTTGTAGGTTCTCCGAGTCGGATTGGATAATTCTGTGGCCGGCAACAGCCATCCCCTGCAGGCATCGACGTAAGGTAAGATTGGCTGCCCTTCGGCAGCACAGCTCCCTTGTACGATTTCCATGGTTGGTGACAGCGCACGCACGTAGTGCGACCGTGACGCAGAATCACAGCCCCTACAAATCAGTGCACCTTCCTTTAATTCTTCCCTGCTCCTAATCCCGGCCCCACCAAACCTAATCAGAAAGAGTAATCGCAGCAACTACCGCCTCCTCTGCCTCCCCAGGAAACAGTTCGTTGAAGGGTAAGAGTAAGGGGGTGGAAAGCTCACCGGTGTAGTGCTGTACTAATACGGGCCCCGCTTATTTATTCCTAGTTTAATCCGTTCGGTTCATTTTCGATTCGATCCCCTTCGATTATTCATTTGCTGCTGCATTCTAATCCAGCGTCCAGCCTAGCTCGCGTCGCTTGTACCGGCGGCGAGAGTGGGGATCCAAGCTGGGGGTTCGAATCTCTCTGGATACATACATGCCTCCATGGATCCCGTCGCCGACTCCTCGCCGTCGCGGCGGTCGGTGAAGCGGCGGCCGCCAGCGCGATCGCCGGAGCTGTCGCCGAAGTCGGGGGGCGGGAAGGCGCTGGAGCTGATCCGGAGGGTGGAGGAGCTGGAGGCGTCGGCGGCGCGGCTGCGGGGGGAGAAGGAGGCGGCCGAGGAGGCGGCGCGGGGGCTGCAAACGGAGCTGGAGGCGGAGCGGGCCTCCGCGGAGACGGCGGCCAGCGAGGCCATGCTGATGATCGAGCGACTGCAGCGGGAGAAGGCCGCCGCGCAGATGGAGGCCCGCCAGTTCCGCCGCTACGCCGAGGGCCGCGCCGACCGCGAGCGCGAGGTCCAGGACGAGCTCGCCTCGCTCTCCGACCTCGCCGCCTCCTACCACTCCCGCCTCCAGTCCCACGGGATCGACCCCGACACTTTCTCCGACAAGGAGGAGGGCGAGCAGGTGCGGCAGATCGACATGACCACATTAGAGACAGCAGAGGGAAACAGCGGCGACTCGAGCAGTGGCATGGAGGTGAAAACCATGGTCGATGAGGAGGAGGAAGAGCCATCGTCCCCTGTGGAGGAGTTCGAGTACACGGTGGATGTTAGGTGCGCCAGCCCGACGAAGGCGGCCGGGGCGGTGGTGGGGGAGTACGTGGGGGATATAGCGCGCAATGTGGGGGGATTGTATGCGAGGGTGGAGGCACTGGAGGCGGACAGAGTGGCGATGCGGAGGGAGATTGCGCTGCTGCGGGCGGAGAGAGCGCAACTGGTAATGGCGAGGCAGATGGCACGGCGGCTGTGCTGGGAGGTGGTTGCTGAGCAGAGAAGCATAGTGAAGAAGACGGCTTCCCCAGCAGGGAGCTTCTCGCTGTTAGGGATTTGCAAGGTATAATCAAGTTTGCTCAGCATTGGCCATTATTAGTAAGCTTGTAATATGATTATGCTTTAGTGTTGTGAGTTAAATGTGCTAACTTTAGCACATATATGCTAAATTCGGAGACTACCACATAGGATAGTTTAGTTGCATTGTAGGATGTTACACTTTGATATTTCTTCTTATGCGCAGCAGTCTCCAGATCAGATTATAGTTTGTGAGATATAATACGAGTGTGTACAGTATCAAGAACGAGTTAGATAAATCTCGTAGAGAACCAAAATAACGACATTGAAACAATCACGATGAGAGAGAAAAGATTTGGGCGAAACTGACCGCAAATTGCTTAAGCATAATCTTAAAAGAGTACAAGGGATTATTGCTCACTCACAACCCTCTCAAATTTTTTAGAACTCTCGGATCATTACTCTATATAAGAATCTAGTACTAAAGAATATCCTAATCTCTAATATTCTTGTACGTCCTCTGCTTTGGATGAGTAGACTGATTGCTTGGTTGCTTCTTCTTCATGGTTACCCCCATTGTTTATATAGTTACTCTTAGCTCTTCTCCAATTTAGAGTAGGAATCCTAATCCAAATAGGAGTAGGAATTCTAATCCTAGTAGGATTCATCTAGAACTTTTTATAGCACACTTTTCTAAATTATAAAAGACTAGATATGAGTCACCATAACTCAACACAGGAGATTAATGGATTTAGTTAAAAGATTTTGGTGGTGCCTTAGATGAAATGAAATATTGCAAGTCCTGGCTGGTGGGAGATAAAATTAGATTCTTGAAATTTCTATCTTGGCAAGGGAAGTAATAAGCATGCAATATCTTGCAGTGTCTTAGATGAACTGAATTATTATGTTCTTATAAATTGAAGCAGCAAGGCAGCAACTCATACAATGAAATAAATATAGGATGTTGGTGATTTGCCATGGGCTCACCGATAAGTTGAGGCCATCCGATGTGATCATTTTAATGATTTGGCATTTTGCAGCTAGACTCGGTGCATGAACTTGTTTGGAGATGTGCTTACTGTAAAGGGTTTTGGACTTAGTATTGCAAGAGGGCCAACTGGCCAATATATACATCCATTGTACAAGTGCAAATAAGCCCCTATACTATACACATATCTAACACCCTCCTCAAACTCATGGTGGATCAACAACACTGAGTTTGGAAAGGTAGAACCGATGTTGAGCAACCGTCTGCGCCTTCGTGAAGAAATCTGCTAACTGAAGCTCTGAGGGCACATACTGAAGAGCAATAACTTTGTCTTGCACCTGTGAGCGCATGTATGAAGCAGCTACTCCAATGTGTTTAGTGAGCTCATGCTTCACAAGATCTCGAGCAATGCTGATCGCGCCAGTACTATCTGATAAGAGAGGAGTTGGTGCAGGAGTGGAAACACCAAAATCCTCAAGTAGCCACCGAAGCCAGGTGATCTCAGCTGTCAACGACGCCATGGCTCTCAACTCAGCCTCAGCACTCGAACGGGATACAGCAGTCTGTTTCTTGGTTTTCCAAGCAATTAAGGAGGATCCAAGAAAAACACAATAGGCAGAAAGAGAGCGACGATCAGAAGAATCACTAGCCCATGTCGCATCAGAGTATGCCTGAAGGTGCAATGAGCTAGAGCGAGGAAAGAAAAGACGACGAGTGATTGTCCCACGAAGATATCGCAGAACACGAAGAAGATGACTGTAATGGAGTTGAGTAGGAGCAGAGACAAACTGGCTTAAGATGTGAACTGCATGAGAGATGTCAGGACGAGTGATGCCAAGATAAACAAGACTCCCAACAAGATGGCGGTATCGAGTGGGATCCTCAAGAGGCTCACCATCGGTAGGTCGAAGATGAGCACCAAGCTCCATAGGAGTATCCACTATACGCTGATCAGTAAGACAAGCGCGAGTAAGAATATCCTGAATGTAACGCTCCTGAGAGAGATAGTAGCCCTCGGGGGAAGCAATAACCTCAATGCCCAGAAAATAATGAAGAGGACCCAAATCAGACATCAAAAACTGCTCACGAAGACGCTCCTTCACAAAGGCAATATAGTGAGAGTCATCACCAGTAATGATCATATCATCAACATATAGGAGAAGCGTCCGACCTCGAGAAGAGGTGTGAACAAAAAGAGCAGGGTCATGATTACTGGCAGAGAAACCAGCGGCAGTAACAACAGATGAGAACCGGGCGAACCAAGCACGAGGAGCTTGTTTTAACCTATAGAGAGAGCGACGGAGGCGACAGACCATACCATCAGGAACAAAATACCCAGGAGGCGGCCGCATGTAGACCTCCTCGCGCAGCTCGCCATTGAGAAAGGCATTCTTGACATCTAACTGAGAGATGGACCACTGTCGAATGGAGGCGACCGCAAGGAGAGTGCGAACGGTGGTCATGTGAGCGACAGGAGCAAATGTCTCATCATAATCACGACCATGTTCCTGCTGAAAGCCACGCGCCACAAGACGAGCCTTATAGCGCTCAAGGGAACCATCCGAACGAGTCTTGATCTTATATACCCACTTGCACGTAATGGGAGTGACATGTGCAGGTAAGGGGACAAGATCCCAAGTGCCAATGCGCTCCAAAGCAGCAAGCTCCTCAGATATTGCAAGTTGCCACTCAGGATGATTAACAGCCTCACGATAAGTCAGAGGCTCAGAAGAAGCAGTGGCTGCAAAGCCATAGCGCTCAGGCTGCCTAACATTGTGGCGATCACGAAGGTCATATCTGGGAGCAGGATCAGATAATGACGGAGAAGAGGAACTGGGAACAGAGCCCAGCAAGGAGGGAGAGTCAACTGGAGAGGGAGGAGGACGAGGACGACGAGAGTAGTGCAAAGGAAAAGGTGAAATCTCAACAAGAGAGTGAGAAGAGTCCTCCGACGTAGGTGGAGGAGGATCGATCAAGACGAGGCGGGAAGGTAGACGAGGCGAAGCATTAGTGAAAGTAGGTGGGGAATGAGGGAAAGTCAGAAAGGAGACCGACTCAGTAAGAGACTCAGGTCTGACTGGAGGAGAACGAGGGTAGTAAGGTCGAGACTCGTCGAAGGTGACATCCCAGGAAATCCTCATCCGGCGTGCAATAGGGTCGTAGCAGCGATAACCCTTATACTCAAGACTATAGCCAAGAAAAACACACTCAACTGACTGAGCAGTCAACTTAGTGCGCTCACGAGATGGGAGGAGAACAAAGCAAACACAACCAAAGCTGCGAAGGTGACCATACTCTGGGGCTCGATCAAAAAGACGCTTGACAGGAGTAGATCCCTTAAGGGCGGTGGAAGGCTGCATGTTAATAAGGAAAACTGCAGTGGAGACAGCCTCAGCCCAAAAATGAGGGGGAACAGAGGAAGCAAGCATGAGGGCTCTAGCAGTCTCAAGTAAGTGACGATGCTTACGCTTAGAGACTCCATTCTGAGCATGAGCACCAGGACAGGAATACTGGGGAAGAGTACCCTGTTCAGCGAGAAAAGAGCGAAAGGTCAGAGAGAGATACTCGTCGTGAGTCGAGACGAAGCACACGAATAGCCACATCAAACTGAGTGCGAATCATAGTGGCGAAGCGCTGATAAATAGAGAGAACCTGACTGCGAGAGGACACAAAATAGAGCCAAGTATAACGAGAATAATCATCAATAAAGATCACATAGTAACGATGACCCCCTTTCGAAACGAATGGGGCTGGACCCCAAACATCAGAGTGCACAAGATCAAAAGGACGAGTAGAAATAGAGTCACTAGAGGGATAGGGGAGCTGCAGCTGTTTGCCAAGCTTGCAACCCATACATTGTAAAGAAGTATCCCCAGAAACAGAACCAAGAACACCACGACCAACTAGTGATGAAAGACGGGAACCACAAAGATGACCGAGACGATGGTGCCACTTAGCGAAGGAGGTAGTGGGCGCAAAAAACCGAGAGGAGTGGTGGCGGTGACCGGTCAGCGAGAGCGCGGAGGCGGATGAAGCGGTCGAACTCCCGAGACGCCTGCGAATCACGGCGGCGGGCGATGCACCAGCGAGAATCCGTCGCGGCGATCACGAGCGAACAAGAGTCAGACTCAAGAATAACACGACAGTTGTGATCAGTGATCTGACCAGCAGACATAAGCTGCAAAGTAAGCTGAGGAACATGAGAAACTGCAGGAACATGAAAGGAGGAGGTAGACAACGTGCCTCGACCTACAACAGACAAAGGGGTACCATCTGCAGTCTGAACAGTAGAAGAAGAGACTGTGGGTTGTATGGAAGTGAGATGTGTGGAATCTGGTGTCATGTGAAAAGAAGCACCAGAGTCTAAGATCCACGGAGATAAAGTACCTGATGAAGGAGGAGGCGGAAGCGGGTAAGACTGCTGAGAAGCAAGAGCCAGACGAGCTGAACCTGAGGAGTCTGAGGATGAGCCGACACTGAGGCGCTTGAGAAGCGAGAGTAATCTGGCATGCGGCATCATCGGTGGAGCCACGCGAGACGAGGAGTCGCGAGCCGCCGGGGACGTCCACCCCGACGACTCTGATCCCTCTTCCTCTTGTAGCGCCCCGATACCGTGACCATCACGCCGCGAGAGAGTGCGGTGAAGACTGTGGTAGAAGCGGCGGCTCTGAGGGACGCTGGGAGCTGGAGTAGAGAGCTCGGCCGATGCTGAAGAAGCAGGTGCAGAGGCAGACAAGACGGCCTGCATCTGAATCGTACCACGAAGACGAGTTCTCAAGACGCCGCACCGTGAGAGCCTCCACTAGGCTCGGGCGCGGGTGACGAGTCAGGAGTTGAGCCCGCACAGTCTCGAACTCGGGCCGGAGGCGCGTCAGGAACTCGTAGAGACGGTGAGTCTCCTGATGAGCACGGAGCCGCACACAGCAGGGACAGGTGCGGCAAACATCCGGCCCCAGAGAGTCAAGCTGACGCCACACCTCCGACATCTGCTGGTAGAAATCGTCAACGGTGGCATCAAGCTGCTGAAGAGAGTGGGCCCGGTGCACAACTGAGAGATACATATCATCACTCGTCGGCTGATAGTGAGCTCGAAGACGCTCCCACGTAAGTTGTGTCGTCGGCAGCTCCGCCACATCCATAGAGATGGCCACGGTCATGCTACCCACTAGGATGGCAGTAGCGCGAGCCTCAGCAGCCTGCCATAGCTCATAGGCGTGCAAGGTAGACTGATAGAGCTCTAGGGCCTCCTCCAACACGGCATTGGCCTCGTCCCGAGCCGCCTGATATGCATCAGCAGGGAGAGCAGGCTGGATGGGTGGTGTAGGACGAGGCGGCGAGGATCTTCACGGTGAGATGACCCCACGACGCCGATCGTTGAGGAGAATCTCAGTGCACCGCCACTCCGGAAATTGCACCATCAAAACGAATAGCGGGGAGTGGGATGGCAAAAGAACTACCATTGGAAGCCTTTTTTTTTTGCTTCCTTTGTTTTTTTTTTGTTTTTTCTTCTTTTTTTTAATAAGAATGGAAAGAGAGGGAGAGAGCCTCGCACCAGAGACACGGCGGCGAAGCGGCGGCAATGCGCGGCGACCGGCGGCGGCGGCGGCGACCTCGAGTGGCGGCGGCGGCGGCACAGTCTGGCGGTGGCGGCGCCCGAGCAATGGCGACCGACCGGAGCGGTCCGCGGCGGCGGCGAGTTGGAAAGCGGCGGCGCGGCGGCGCCGAGTTGAGGCGCGCGGCGCGCGCGCCCGAGTTGAGGCGGCGGGCGCGGCCGCGACCGAGCCGAGAAAAGCCCAGGCGCGCGGCGCCCCAGTGCAGCGCGAGGCGACCACCGCGGCGGCGCCCGACCAGAGCCGGTCGGCGGCGGCGACTGAGTGGAGGCCCTGGCGGCGGCGGCCCCGGGCTTGGAGATCTAGCCGGAGGTGAGAGGCGGCTAGATATGGAGGAAGGAAAGGGGAAGGGTTCCGGCGGCGGCGGCCAACCAGAAAACCCTAACCCCAACCCTTCACTCTGATACCATGTAAAGGGTTTTGGACTTAGTATTGCAAGAGGGCCAACTGGCCAATATATACATCTATTGTACAAGTGCAAATAAGCCCCTATACTATATACATATCTAACACTTACCAGCTTATTTACTCTTGCTGATAACTAAAACTTGATGAGTTTCAAAGCAATGAAGTGCAATTTAGGGACTAATCTGCTCATATTAATATCTCGAGATGCTTAGGATTTGTGTGGTTTTCTTCTTGGAAGAGTATAAAAGCACTTCCCATTTGGTAGAAATACATTGCTTTTGAGTTTCTTAATATAAATACATTGGTTAGTATATATATATTGTTTACTCAATATGTGAGTAGCTTTGAACAGTTGATATTTTGCACACCATCAGCGTTTGAATTTTGTCAAATTTAATACACCATCTGCATTGATTTTTGCAAAATTGTTGCTTGAGATTTATAAATGGCATATGAGAGCAATTATATTGTTCTTCCTCATGCATATTGTGCAATTCAGTAAAGATCAATCGGTGCCGTTGATAATTGAAATATTGCACAATATATTTCTTTAGATAAAAAATGCTTTCACTGGTTTAAGACAACTTTTGATAGGTAAATTCGTGAATTGAAATAAGCTCATTCACCAAAGTTATGATAAATGCTAACAAGGCTGTTGTCGGCCTTGGTTTGTCCTTTGAGCTAAGTTTTATCCTCAACTCTTTCTTCAGACTAAATTATTTTGGTTGTTTTCTTGAAGATTTTCTTCAACATAGGAACTTGTAAGTCAGAGGTACTATCTTGATCTGTGATGACATATTAAGCAGTAGCTAGTTTTCAGACTATTTCACAGAAGCATTACTCTTTTGTTGTTTCGGGTATCTGTGATTACTTCGCCTGATCATCTATACTTGTCGGTCTGATTACTGTTTTGTGGCCAATTTCTTGAAAATATCTGTTATGCCGAAAATTTGAAAGTGTTTACATATGCAGTTTGAGTAACTGTTAGGTGGTGCAATTTTAGAGCTCAAATCTGATTCATTAGTTATCTCATCAATTGGTGAAGAGTTTTTAACATAGTATTGAGAAGGCTAAGTTTTAAGACTTAAGCAACTTTACTCTGAGAGCAATAATATCAAATTAAAATTTGAGCTTTATGCTAGTTTTATTAGATCCCTAGTTCATGGAAATGCTTAATATGTTCATTTCTTCAGTAATTTGGTTACATGCATTGGATATATGATCTTGTATAAATGACATGGTAAAATTACATGTTTATATGCAATTTTATATCATTTATATACTGTTTGAAATGTTCTTTAAGTATGCTTTATTATGCTGGAATTAAATCCAAATATATACTTATACCGCATTATTTACAACATTATTTTGGTTGTTTTCATTTAGATTTTGTTCAACATAGGAAGACACAATGTGCTGCAGACATGCTAGATGTGGTACACTGTTGCAATAGTTTTGAGAAACAATGACACTATAAAATGACCACAAAAAACATGTGTTGCTTGCTATCTCAGTTCCATTTTTAGTTATGTAAATTTATTTCTCTCAAAATATGGAGCTGTAATTAGGTAAAAGGAAAAGAGGATACGGTATTTTTGAGTTGTTTCTTTTCCCACAGAATTTGTGTGCAGTTAATAGCTGATCTTTCTTCTAGTTTCATCTGAAATTATACATATCCAATGGAATAATTTGGTGTTCGATATGTATAACATAGCCTGTTCATCCTTGAGAAACTAATAACTTTTTATTTCTTTGCTGCAGTGGGTGCTCTCCATAATATATTGGAGAAGAAGCTCTACCGCCAGGTAGATTCTATATGATGGATTCATTCTGCACCTATGATTATCCTTTTCGATCTGATGCAAAACTAAGCTGCAGCCATGGATATTTCTCAGGTATACCTTTGGCTTGTCAACTACGTTCCTTGGCCTCCTCCTGCTGCTTGACAGATCCGCCATGTTGAGTCCCTGGCGACGTCTGCCTAGGCCACAGCGATGAATACGATATGACCTTCTCCGTCCTATTGCCAAACGCCTGTAAATGCAGAGCTTGGAATGATTGCTTGTCACCCACCCTTGGTTTTCAAGCTTTGAGCTTGCCCTATAGTGTATTATTTAGACTACTAGGCTTGCATAGCTTCTTGTAATCTGGAGCCAGCCGACATGCTCTGTATAGAGTGCACATGACGGTAAGTTTTTGGAATCTGATGTTGTTTGGGTGGTTGTTGGTTTGATGCTGGAGTGTTGCATCGGATTGTCTGTCTACTCTGCACGTAAATGTTGTGCATTTAGATCTGAATGGGCGATTTTATTCTTTAAATCTTGAATTATTTGGTGCAGCGGCATGCGTTCTGATTTTGTGATCGATGTGAGTGTGACTCCTCTGATTGGGAATGGTAAAGTTGTTGTGATTCATTCATAACTGAAATTATGTCACTTGATGATGTATCTTGAGGCAGTTTATTGGGCTTACATTCTGCATGGTCCATGTGTTTGAAAAATCAATTTTGCTGCAATCGATGAATGCCCCAGCTGCTTTTCAAACATCTGAATTGGCCTTGAACATGCTGACTTTGTTAATCTTGCATTCTTCAGTTAAGCTAGGTTCCTCATCCTCTTAAACTTTCTTTTCTGGCCCAGCTGGTACATGTCAGGACATTTGGCTTGTTTGACTTTAGTTGTTTTCCTTTCTGACTGAATAACTGTTGCTTTTTGACTTCTGAATGAGTCTGTCAAATTTGCACAGCAGTGAGATATATCGTATATGGGAGTAGCTATGGCACACTATACCTTCGGAATCAATTCTGACAATATAGCTCCTCCCCTCCTCCTTCTCCCTTTCCCTCACCTTCGCTGGCTCCATCCTCTGTTGCCGCCACGTCGGTCGCAGCTCCTCCCTCTCCCTCACCTCTGTTGCCTCCTTCCTTCGTCGTTGTCGCCTTTGCGTCAGTCGTAGCTCCTCCTCCTCCCTCACCTCCGCTACCACCCTCCTCCATTGCAGTCACTATCGCACTAGTCGCAGCTCTGCAAGCCTCCTCTACCGCCCTCGCCCCACTTCCCCTTATGAACTCGTTGTCTTGCCACACTGCCAGCTACCCTACCCATCGGTCGCCCCATCCAACCTAATATTCTCTAGGCCCTCCCCTCGCAGTCCTGCTCTTCATCGCCAGACTGTCGCCTCCCTAACCTCCCTCTACATCTGACGGGTGTGGTGAACTTGGTTGGCGGCGGTGCCTTAGCTCTTCCAGCCACCACTCCTCTTTCCCAGATCCGGTGATCCTCCCTGCTCTTCTTCACCATTGACGATCGGATTCAACAGGGGATGATTGGATCTAGCAACACCGAGGTCGGTGATGGCGAGATGTTGGGGCCTGTGGTCAGAGATGACAGATCCTGGCAGCCTCGGATTGCTATGCCGTTGTAGCACCCTGAAAAATATCAAGGAACTACAGTGTTCATGAACCTATCTCTATCTCTATATCTCTCCCCAACAGGTATTTCAATATATTGTCTCTCTCTCCCCATCCAGTCTCTCTCTTCCATACAATCTCTCTCTCTCTCTCCCATCAATCTCTCTCCGTGAAGTCGACGCAAGGGCCACGACAGGCGACGGTAGGCGGCAAAGGGGCGATGCTGCAACGATAGGCGACAGCGTTGTGCCTGACTACTTTCGTATAATCGGGTATGTGGGAAGTTATCACCGGTGCTATTACCATAACTTGCTAAATAACAATTACCATTGATTTCACCATTCCATGATCTCTATCCTTGATCTATAACAGTGTATCCGGTAACCTAATTTCATTGCAATTAATCTGTGTTAATTACTT